>OY821779.1:28771335-30021335 GCA_963682175.1 Triglochin maritima
CGACCGACGTCTATACGCCAACCATATAGACGTCGAGGTAGAGACGTTGGTGTTATGGAATATCCGACGTATATAGGTCCTAAAGAAATCGGACAGACGCGCTTTCTTTCATTCATTTCAGTCGAAACCCACCCAAACCCTAGCCGTCCCACGACCGAACTCTCCTCCGCGACCATCCTCCGACCGATCCGCACCGTCTCCGGCACCGCAGCGAGCTCCCAAGCTCTCCTCCACTTCTCCGGCCCTCTTCTCCTTCTTCCTCCGTCTTCCTCCGTCTCTCTCCACATGTAGGTTTTAAGTTCGTTTTTGGTTGTTTTAAGTTCGTCTTTCT
Source organism: Triglochin maritima (assembly GCA_963682175.1). Lineage (NCBI taxonomy): Eukaryota > Viridiplantae > Streptophyta > Magnoliopsida > Alismatales > Juncaginaceae > Triglochin > Triglochin maritima. The sequence goes on from OY821779.1 coordinate 28,771,667, forward strand.
CCACATATTCTTTCTAACTTAGCCTCCTCCGCATGTAGCTTCCTCGTGTCGTTTACAGCCGTCTCCTCCGCGACGTCTTCGGGAACCACAAAGAGCTCCTCCGGCATCACAACTTTTCCCTCCTCTGGTTCGTGCTCAATTTTAGATCCTTAATTTAGGATTAGTTTAGACCAAGAATCCAACGCCAAATTAGGATTAGTTCACAATAATAACGTATTGATGCAAATATTGATATGTAATAATCATTATTGGTTAATGTGATAATCTAAGTGTATTGATGCAAATATCGACATTTAGAATTCCTTTTATTTTCCAAGTTAATTAATGATTCAATTTGTTGGTGTGTAGCAAATGGTTTCCAAAGTAGAAAAAAAGAAATCAAAATTATGGATTGATGATGTGTAATGGCACGAGTTGTATGGTCTTGATGTGGATGTACACTCTTGACATGTAGACGTGATAAGCAACTTCTTCTCGGAGTTTTTTTGCATGTGTGTTATGTGTTGATATTTGATAAACATATTCATTGGATTGATTTGGTTTGGATTGAGTTGGGTTGGTTTCAGGATTTGAAGAATTTTACATGATGTGAATGTGTGTAGATTTAAGGATTTGAAGAATTTTACATATCAAATTTTAAGGATTTGAAGAATTTTACATATCAAAATTTAAGGATTTGAAGGATTTGAAGAATTTTACATATCAAATTTTAAGGATTTGAAGAATTTTACATATCAAATTTTAAGAATTTTACATATCAAATTTTAAGGATTTGAAGAATTTTACATATCAAATTTTAAGTGGAGGTTCTGCCAAAATTTCAATAAAATTTTATTCGCAATTATTATTAATAACATGATAGTTTGTGTTTAAAATGTTTTTCTGTCAATTCAAGTAATTATTTTTAATACTTGCTTTTAATATTTTAAATGTTTATTGCCTTAATTTTTGAATTTTTAATATTATGATAATAACTCATTGCCCCCCTTAAACAACTTGGCCTTTAATAACCCAAAGCAAAAGATTAGACAATATTTTCTAAGTCATTCATCATATAGGATTTGCAAGCATTGTATTTTCTATTATTTACGATTTCTGTCGTAGATTGCTGGCGTAAGGTACGTACTATCTTTCACTCATCATTCATTAGAAAGCACGCATTAGTTAGTAGGACTTGCATTGGAACAAGAGTAAGGTGAGTGTTTGTTTGGTGTGTTGTTTGTTAGATTAAGGTATGAAAAACACTTAGGGGGCAATCACCTATAGGAGATGAGGTGGGGGATTTCATCACCCTTTCCTTGGCCCAGAAACTACTTAATAAAAGAGCCTTAATAAAATCAATTAGACGTTGGCCCCTAGGATTTTTGGACGCATTAGGGAGAGGAAACCGTTTAAGACCGTTATGGCCTGAATGTCGTTGCCCATCTAGTCTCCCTGAGATTTTAGGAACCTCCGGGTTCTTGATTTCCTATAGATTAGTGGTCCTCGATGTTTAAGACTGTTTCGGCCTGAACGTCGTTGCCCATCTAGTCTCCCTGAGATATTAGGGACCTCCGGGTTCTTGATTTCCTATAGACTAGTGGTCCTCGGTGGGACCTCGAAGTTAGGCGTCGTCTATTACTAAGGACCTATAGTGGACTTTAGGTTTGTTTTGGCCTTGATTGTTTAGTTAGATTTCTAACCTTCCTTATTCCACGCTAGATTAAGGACTTCATTTCTTCTCCTCTGAGTCATTCTTTTCTCATCTTAATGTCTCCGAATCTTCTCATCTACGAACACACTCTTTTAAATTGAAATTTTATTTATTTTCTGCAATAATAACTATCATTTTTGCCTCTGTTTAGATTGAAATGGATCGAGAGTGGATTGTTTCAAACAGATTGAGTGATGAGTATGAGAACGTAGTGAATATGTTCTTAGAGGTTGCCAAAAAACATTCTAAGAAAATGAAAGACAACGACATGGCGTATTGTCCGTGCAATAAGTGTCATAATATGTCAGTGTTGACTTTCCGGAAAATGAAAGATCATTTGTTTGAGAAATGTTTCGACCCAAATTACAGACGGTGGATATGGCACGGCGAAAATGAATCATGTAGTCGTTCCAAGAATGATGGAGAAGATGTTAGTGTGGAAGATCACTTAGAGGAAATGGTTCAGGATATGGCTGAAAAGTTTTCGTCCAACCCCGATTTACTTGGTAATTTGTTGAGTGACAATGAGAAGCCGTTGTATAAGAATTGTACCAAATTCACTAGATTGTCAGCGGTGTTGAAGTTGTACAATTTAAAAGCTGGAAATGGTTGGTCCGATGTGAGTTTCACATCAATGTTGAAGTTAGTGAAAGAGATGCTTCCAGATGATAATGAGTTGCCAGATATAACTTATGATGCAAAGAAAGTGTTGTGCCCTATGGGAATGGAATATAGGAAGATACACTCATGCCTGAACGATTGTATATTGTATAGGGGTGAGTTTGAAAACTTACATTCCTGTCCCAGTTGTAATGTTTCAAGATACAAAATGAAACGTAGTGGACCAAACCACAATGAAGAGGCTGATGAGATGAAAATCAAAGGACCTCCTGCTAAGATTTTGTGGTATCTTCCGATAATACCAAGGCTTAAACGTTTGTTTGCGGGTAAAGAGGATTCCAAGAACATGACATGGCATGCTGATCGTGAGAAACCAAATGATCAGTTGCTACGTCACCCTGCAGATTCACCTCAGTGGAAAAAAATAAATGTCGACTTTCCTGTGTTTGGTGAAGAATCGAGGAATGTACGACTTGGGCTCTGTACTGACGGAATGAATCATTTCGGTAGTGTGAGTAGCATTCATAGTTCTTGGCCCGTTCTGCTTGTAATTTACAATCTACCCCCGTGGTTATGGATGAAACGCAAATATATCATGTTGTCCTTAATGATTTCTGGTCTGAAACAACCTGGAAACGACATCGATGTGTATTTAAGACCTTTAATTGATGACCTAAAGAGATTGTGGGATGACGGAGAGTCAGTTTTTGATTCTTATCGTCAGGAGTCGTTCGTAATGCGGGCAATGATATTTTGCACGATTAATGACTTTCCAGCTTATGGTAATCTGTCTGGATATTCAGTCAAAGGTCACAAAGCTTGTCCAATTTGCGAGGAAAATACATGTTCTTTGCAACTAGTTAATGGTTCTAAGACTGTCTATCTCGGTCATCGGAGATTTTTGCCGAACTCTCATCCTTATCGTAGGTTGAAGAAGGCATTTAACGGAAAACAGGAGTTTCCGAATCCGCCAGTTGAAATCAGCGTCGAAAAGGTGTATGAACGTGTAAGGAACATTGAATGTGAATTTGGAAAACCGTACAAACGAGCAAACGACAAAAGTAGTTGGAAAAAAAGATCAATATTTTTTGATCTCCCTTACTGGAAAACATTAGAAGTTAGACATTGTATTGATGTGATGCACGTAGAGAAAAATGTTTGTGATAGTCTTGTTGGCACTCTGTTGAACATACCTGGTAAAACCAAAGATGGATATAATGCAAGACTTGATCTTGTTGATATTGGTATACGAGCAATGTTGGCACCAGAGAAGAAAGGAGATCGGAATTACTTACCTCCAGCTAGTTATACATTGTCTAGAAAGAAGAAAAGAATTCTATGTCAGTGTTTGCACGATGTAAGGGTTCCACGAGGTTATTCTTCAAATATCAGTAATCTTGTTGTTATGAAGGATTTGAAACTTGTGGGGATGAAGTCTCACGATTGTCACACTTTAATGCAGCAGTTGTTACCTGTAGCACTGAGATCCATATTACCGAAAGATGTTAGACAAGCAATAATAAAGTTGTGTTCCTTTTTCAATAAGATTTGCAGTAAAGTGGTCGATCCTGTGCAGTTAGACAAGTTACAGAATGAAATTGTGGTCACATTATGTCAGTTGGAGATGTTCTCCCCCCCCCCCCCCCCCCGGCTTTTTTTGACATTATGATTCATCTTGTTATTCATTTGGTTAGAGAAGTTAAATTGTGCGGACCAGTTTTTTTAAGGTGGATGTATCCTTTCGAGCGTTATATGAAAGTGTTGAAAGGTTATTGCAAAAATTGTCAAAGACCAGATGCTAGTATTGTTGAAGGATGCATAGCTGAGGAGGTTATCGAGTTTTGCACTGGATACCTAGCAAACACCAAAACTGTTGGACTTCCGAAGAATCGTCATGATAAACGTGCCGATGGTAAAGGGACACGTGGGATGAAAATGTTAAATCCAAATGGCGATGACTTAATGACAGCATATTTTTATGTGTTTTGCAATTCGAATGAAGTTCAACCATACCTAAATGAACACATGAAGTTTCTAAAGGAAAGAAATCCTTTGTGGAGTGATCAACAAGTAATTAATAGTCACAATAAGAATTTCATCTCTTGGTTCAAAAATCTAGCATACAAGCGTGATGTTTCTGAGACAATACAGTGGTTGGCTTACGGTCCGCATTCTGTTGTTATAAGTTACAGTGGTTATGATATCAATGGATATTCTTTCTACACAGTCTGTGAAGATGCGAAAAGTGTTGTTCAGAACAGTGGCGTCACCTTAATAGCAGAGTCTTTGCATGTGTCTAGTTCTAAAGACAAGAATCCTGTATACGCCGACATGTCCTATTACGGTGTAATTGAAGATATATGGGAGCTAGACTTTGTTAAATTCAAAGTACCTATATTTAGATGCAAGTGGGCTGATAATAAAATTGGAGTTCGAGTGGATGATTATGGCTTCACTTTAATTGATTTTTCAAAAAAAGGGTATAAAGGAGAACCTTTTATTCTAGCTTCCCAAGCGAAACAAGTCTTCTATGTGGCTGATCCATGTGATAAGAAATGGGCAGTAATTTTGGAAGGGAAGAAAAAAATTGTATCAGATGATAGCCTGATCGAGTATGAAGAGACACCACCTTTCTCTAAGCAAGCACCTGAGTTGAACTCAGTAGATGAAGAAATAAATGTTGAGACTTGTATGTTTAGAGATGACCACGGTGAAGGTATATGGATTGACAATCCATTAAGGAAAAAAACAACAGTAAAGGTGCAAATTTTATGTTGTAACACATTGTAATAGATATTTAATGTCTTTACCTTATTTAATTACTTGCGTTTATCTTTTATAGTACAATGGCTCCGAAAAAGAAACCCACTTCCTCCGAGTCTGAAGGCTCGAAGACATACAGTACACGAGGTCCTTGTCTCATGAAAGAATTCGTTGGGAGAAGAAATAGAGACGGTAGAGTTCCAATCTAGTTTGATCACCGTCTTGAGCCGTTAGGCATGCTGACTGATAATTGGAAGAGTTTTCTGGGTAGCTTAGCGACGTCCAAAGTTGACATTTGTTATTCCAGTTGGGCTGATGTAGATGAGAAGTTGAAGGACACAATATGGGATAATGTGCAGGTAATGATTCCATTATAGATTTCTATAGTTTTAGTCGAACTTTTGATATATATAAAGTTAACGTGTTGTAGGAATCTTTTGAGTTCCAATCCACTGACAAATTGAAGAAAAAGTGGATGACATACATGTCAGTTCGTTGGAGGGATTTCAAAACAAATTTAACGAACAAGTACATATTCGGAGAATACCAGGATAGAAATACATGCGATGTCTATAACTTTATCACTCCGAATCAATGGGAGCTATTCAGAAAATCCAGAGATAGCCCGGAGTTTGAGGTAACTGAGTTTCAAAACAAACTTGTTAGTTATTGATTTTAGTGACAATCTAATAAACTTGATTTTAGGCCATCCGAGCAAAAAACCAAAAGATTAGATCTTCTAACAAGTATACACATCGTATGTCTCGAGCGGGGTACCAAAAGTTAGAAGCACAAATGATGGCTGAAAAAATTGCTCAAAGGAAACAGGAGGCAATTGAGTCTGGTATGAGTGAGGAGCAAGCAAGTAACTTATCTCCTCCTTCTCCCGTAGCTCGTTGTGATTCTTGGAAGAGAGCGAGAGTAAACTCCAGAGGGGAGTACGTCACAGACGAGTCGCAAGCGATCGGCTCGAAGATAGTAAGTTGCATCACTTATATATATGTTATTAATTCAGAATCATTAATTTTATATCTTTCAAATGTTAGTAAATATTGTCTTAAACTTAGGACTCTCTGAAGTTGAGAGAATCTCAAGGCGAATTTTCTTCCGACGGTCGGAATGATATTCTACGCGAGGCCTTGGGAAACGACGAACACCCCGGTCGTGTGCGAGGGGGTAGGGAGTAGAGTTGGACTTCGACAATATTATGGGAAGACTCAACGGTCTACTGCGTCGACTAGTCATACCAAATGCCAGGAAGAGATCGCAGATTTGAAGAAGTCTTTGCAACTTCTTACGGAGAGATTGGATCGTGATTTGCCTACTTCTCCTACCCGTCGTAAGACCGGTTCTTCCGCGGAGACTACTCCTCCAGTTCCTCCAGTGTTCCACCCTGATCGACAAGATGATTTCGTGTCTCATTCTCGAGAATTGGTCATCGTCGACGGTTCCTCATTTGGAAAGTTCGCGGATGGATCTAGATGTGCTTTATTTGTCGAAGACCCTGATCGAAGATTGGTGGGACACCAGAAAGTTTATAACATCTCCAGACACCACTTCACAGAGGTAGGAGAGGGAGAATTGAAGGTTGCAGTTGAGAGTTGCTTAAATCCTGGTGCTTTTGTGCCATTTCCGGAAGAAGAGATTGTTACTCTCGGCGATGCTATCGGTGGGTTTGTGTGGTGGCCTAGTTATTTAGTAGAGCTAAACGACAAACATGAGGTATAGTTTAACTTTGAAAGACTTTAAACTTCAAATTTGTTAACAATTGTATTTTAACGGTTGTATATATATCTGTAAGGTGTCAAGCCCCCAGAGCAAAGGGTCAAACAACCAATCTCCGATCAACATTAATTCGCTTCCAAGTAGGTGCAAAATGTTGTATCAATGTATGGTCGGTAGGGAGGCACAATCCTTAAGTACCTGGGAGTTGGAGGGGGATAAAGGGTTGCCTCCCGCTTTGTACGTCACCAAAGAGGATATCATGCAGTTCATGGAGATGGATTCGTTGTGTATCATGATTATCGACGTGCAAGTGAAGTAAGTGTTCTTTTGTATACAATGAAAAATATTGAATAATTTTATCAAAATTGTAATAAATTATAATTTTTATACTTGTAGACATCTTTACGACGCCAGAAGGTCAATCTTTCCCGAGGATAAAGTATTTGGATTTATCAGTCCATCTACATATATATACGGGAATGACGATAAATCGGGTCAACTAGGGACATTCTTTAAAGAAGAAGACAAGAAATATTATCTGCTCCCTTATCATGAGATGTAAACTTTGTAATTCAAAGTGAAATTTTATTTTGTAATAAACTTCTAATTATATATATAACACAGGGCTCATTGGATGCTTGTCGTTGTATGCCCAACGACTAATTCGGCATATTGGTTTGATCCGTTGGGGTCGAATAAACCAAGGGACTCAATAAAGAAACTTCTAAATATGTAAGTTCGTTTAGTCGTGAATAAAGTAATTCGTGGATTTTTATTAGTATTATTGATTGATATTTTAACTTGTGCTACTCAGGGCAATTAAGGTTTACAGAGCTTTAGGTGGTAGGAGAACAACCACAAATATTTAATTAAGTTAGGAACAAATATTTAGCGAATTCCTATGTTTGTAGTACCGGAAGCAGGTTGGAAATACGGAATGCGGTTACTACGTGATGAGATACATGGAGGAAATCCTCGATGTGGTAACTCAAGACGTATGTCTAACCGAGGTAATGTAGATCGTTATTCAATTGTATAGTTGTGTAGTTTCAATATTTAGTTATTAATATTCAACACACTTGTATTTTTTTGATAGGTTTTCCCAAAAAGTAGTGATCCCTTCTCGCAACAGGAGCTCGATGAAACTCGCAACCGATGGCTCGCTATTTCATCAGAAACATGCTGACGAACTAAGAGGTTCTCCTGCCAATTGTATTTTTTGTAATTTAGTTAACAAGTGCACTTGTATTACAAATCTACACTTTTTGCCTTAATATAATCGCCTTAATTTTAGAATGAATTAATTACAAGTATGTTGAATGTCAATTGTGTATGCTTTGTATGTTTGTGCATGTATGGTTGTATGTTTGTGTTTGTGTTTGTGCATGTATGCTTGTTTGTTTGTGCTTGTATGAAATTGTGGAAGTATATGGATGTATGTGGATGAAATTGTGAGTATTTGTGAACAAATTTATAGGTGAACGAATTTGGTGCAGTTGTATGTACACTAATACGACGACTAAAAACAATTTCGTCGGATGCTATTTATTTATTTTGTCCAGGTTTAGGAATAGACGACGGCCGTTGCTATAAGCCGACGTCTATTCCTCTGAAGAAAGGAATAGACGTCGGCTTTCTATTGAATCAGACGTCTATCCCTATGGTATAGGCGTCGTATGTTCATTAACCGACGTGTATTCGTTAATGTATAGGCGTCGTATGTTATCTAACCGACGTCTAGCCCTAAAGTATAGGCATCGTATGTTAGTTAACCGACGTCTATACATGAAAGAATACACGTTGGTGTATAATTACAGCCGACGTATATACGTTAGGTATAGACGTCAGCTATACTATGGCCGACGTCTATGTATAGACGACGCACACCTAGACGTCGGATAGGGGTGTGGTTATATCCGACGTGTATACCCCCGTACATCCGACGTATATTCCCTTTTCTGTAGTAGTGATAGTCTAGTGAAATTTAGTCTGTTAAATTCGGTCGGGTAATCCTAATTGATTGGTTGAGGAAGTTGAATTTTGAATATCAATTTAGACGTAAATACTAGACGGGATAAGTCGAATCCAATAACCAGGTAACATAAATAATAGATGGGGTAGGTTGAAGTCAATAGCAGGGCAACCCTAAAATGATAGATCCGAATGGTAGAATGGATGATCGATTGGGGTAAATCTAGTATGACTAGTGGGTAATTTGATTCAATAGGATGGGTAGATTGAATTTATTTTCCTCTACTATAGGTTTGATCATAGTATTACCTGAGCGGCCTTTTTTCTTCACCAGATTAGGATTCAAACAATTGTGTGGTTCCCTTATACGGTGATTCATTTTCATGTAAAACATTTACAGCTACTGTTCATGGATCATCTTGAAGTATTATGTCAATGTAGGAAGAGTTACAACTTATCAGTTTTGTTTTTGTAGAAGTTATAGTTTTGTTGCACCTTGCATCCGGCTTAGATTCCAGTAACTCAATTTTTCATTCCTTAGACCTTACAATAATTCCATAGATAGTTCTTGAGTTTTGAACTACTTACCAAGAAAGCACAAAAAATCATTGTTATTTGTTACCTACCAATTGCATTCATTAGCAAGGGGAGATATTTTTTGGCAATAAAATGAGGAACATATGTTGACCCTGCTATTTAATTGAATTGATAGACTGAGTTAGTTAAATTCAATCGCTGGCCAACCCTAATTAATAAATCCAGATGGTAGAAGGATGTTAGGTTGTGGTTAATATAGATGCTATAGAGGGTGATTTGGTTCAACAAGATTGATAATTTGGAGTAAATAAGATGAATCAAGTGATGTTTCATGGGGGGGTAACCATTATTGGTGGACGAGGTAAATTAAAGTTAACAGTAGTGTAAAATCTAGTTGAATGTAGAAGGGTAATCTTAATTGATTCACGGGGTAAGCTAAATTAAAAAATGGGGTAAATAAAAATAATGTACGAAGTGAGCTGAATACAATAGAAGGGTAATGCTAAATAACGAACGTAATGGTCATAATGAGCATTTTGGGAAAATGTGTGCTCATACTCAGGCTCAGGGGGAACATAAGGACATTCCCCGATAACATGACCACTCAACCCACAACAGTCGCACGGTACGGCTACTGGAGCCACCGGGGCACTCATGTCGTCTGCCATACGCATGAAAGAGGCCAAAGTTTGTTGTAATGTCTCAGTTTGTTGACCAGCATATGATCCGGCATAACTAGATTGTGGTCTAGCAGTCGGTGCCTCTCTCATGTTACCCCAATATGAAGACTGCTCAGTCACAAAATTGCGATCATCCCAACCATACGGGGTGTTAGTCTGAGCCACCCCAGGTTGCATGGGTCCGGAGTACCAGGGAGAATCGTCCTGGTCCCAACAATGATATGGATGGTCGCCCATGTAACCATCCATCACAAGAAAAACTCTCGAGTCGATCACTCTCACCACCACGAGGCTAAGCTCGCAAAAAGTGCTCGACTCGACCCTAAAACGCTAACAGAGAGTGTAAAGGGGAGGAGACTATAACGTAGAAGAAGGTGAGAAGAAGATGACTCAGAGGAGAAGGGAAGAATCCCTAGAGCTAGCGAGGGTACAGGGTGAAGGTAGAAGCCTAACTAGCAAGCAAGGCTCAAACAATGTAAGGCAATGGGTCCTTAGGCTAGACGACGCCTAACTTCGAGGTCACTAGCCTCGACACGCCTCACCTCCCTACAACGAGGACCACAATGCCCAGCAAGTGATACCAGATCCGGAGATCCAGTACCTCCTACTATCGACAAGGTAGGCAACGCCGATCAGGTCATGACGGTCTCAACTAGATTACTCTCCTAGTGCGCCCGCAATCCTAGGGCCAATGTCTACTTGCTTTTAGTTAAGGCTTTACTTGAGTGTGCTTTTTGGGGCTAAGGGAGGGGTGATGAAATCCCCCACCTTATCTTTGAAGTCTATAGGTGATGCCCCTTAAAGATGTTTTGAAATCTTAGGCTAGCAAGCAACTCACCAAACAAGCACTCACCTCACTCTTGTTTCGATGCAAACCTTACTCACTAATGAATGTCCTAATGCGTGAATGAGTGATAAGGAATGCGTACCTCGCTCCAGCAATCAACGACAAAATGTAAAGCAAAGAAAAGAAAGATGCATGCAAGGTCTACATATGATGCATGACCTAGATGGCAAGAAGTCTAATCTTTTGCTTTGAGTTTTATGGTCCAAGTTGATTAAAGGGGATTGAAATTAAATCTGGGAGCAAACTAAAGATCACAACATGCAAAATTGGGCTCCCAGATAACTAAAGTGAACAACATAACAACTGGAACAAATTTGAGAGCAATTGAGGCTCACCAGGCCGCCAATTGGCGGTCCCAGACCGCTGATTGGCGGTCACTTTGGGGTCTTTTGCTCTCCAATTACTCCAGTCACTTCCCCTTGATCCTCAGGTTCCCTGCCACTAAGACAAACTGAAAACAAAAAATTAAAAACCCCTCGAATCGTCCAAACCAAGGTCTGGACAGAGCACCTCCCCGGCAACGGCGCCAAAAACTTGATTGATCTCGTTTTATATTTACCGCAAGTGCACGGCCGCGTTGAAGCGGTGGCAAATACGGGTCGTCCACTGGGAGGTGTGTCGACACTTGGTTTGTGCGAAGGCGAGAGGTAAAGAAAGGGAAGAAATGTTGGTTACACTAAACTACACTACAATGCAAATGGAAATGAAAGATAAGCAATAAAAACTAAACCCCAAAGGGGGTAGAGAAATAATGTGAACATAAAGAAGTGTGTGTGTGTTCATTAAGCTTCTCACAACATGTAGTGCATGAAATCATAAAACTACATCCAACTTTGCCTCTACATGAATTAAGATAAGACTACATCATTAAAACATACAAGACAATAATTGGAATGAAGCTACATGAACTCAAGTATAAAGACTATACCCTACTATGCCTCCACATGAATTAAGATGACTACATCATTAAAACATACAAGACATTAGCTAAGGAAAAGGCAACAAGAGTACATACACTACAAATTGTGTTTCCAACATTAACTTCATCCATATCCTAACCTTATCATTCCCCATAAAATAGGTCCACTAATCAAAGCATAAGCTAAGCTTCATTCAAGAGCATTAGCATATCAAAGATAAGAGTGGAGACCCATTAGATGGTTATGGAAATCATATAAAGCTCAATGGATAAAAATAACACACACTTAATACACTACATAATTATATCACATATTTCTCCACCCCCCAAATGGGGATGAAACTACTCACTACTCATTACACTACTGATTAGACTAAGTAAAGAAAACATTTAACTAAGATACTAAAATTACTAAACAAGAAATTAAACAAAGTAAAGCAACCCACACAAAACAAACAACATAACAAAACAAGATTAAAAGAAACAAATAAACTTTTATTAACAATGACTCACATTGAAGGTAGCATCCTTCTCCACCTTGAGTTATTGCTTCAAGGCTCACTCCTTAGTAGAGAGAATGCCACCAAACAATGGGTAATTACAATGGAAGGTGAAGAGTTCTATTTATAAGCATGGAAAAAGCTAATCCGGGACAATCCCCCGATGTGGGACTAAACCAATACCACAAATACACTAAGAATACACTAATACACGTGCTACAGAAAATTGGACGGATCCTGGGCTAAATGGACCGCCAATTAGCGGTTCCAGACCGCCAATTGGCGGCCTATAAAGCTTGGATCCGTCTGGTTTTCTTTGTGGGCTTTTCTTGAAGTGTTTCTTGGTCTTAGATGCATCTGGTTGGTTTAGTGGAGCTCCGACCCGAATCGAATTGACAAAATACTCCTCATGATGGTGAGGAGTTTCCTGTTTTGCTCTTAGGTCCTTCTGTCTTACGATCAGGTCCTTCCCCCTTGCATCTTGGTCCCCAGGTCTCACAATTAGGTCCTTTTTTTCCTGCTTTTGGGTCCTTTCATGGCTCTTCTCTTCAAACCTCTTTATTTCTGAAAACTAAACATAAAACTCGTCACATAGCATTGCTTAGGTGTAAGATAATGGATATAAGGTAAAAATATAAGCATGAAATGATGTCAATCAATTCACGGGGTAAGCTAAATTAAAAAATGGGGTAAATAAAAATAATGTACGAAGTGAGCTGAATACAATAGAAGGGTAATGCTAAATAACGAACGATTGTAAGTTGTAAGTTTGGTAAATCCAATAGGGTAATCCGAAATGGAATTTGGTTTACTAGGACGAGTAATTTGGAGTAAATAAAATCTATTAAGTGATGTTTCGTGGGGGTAACCCTTATTTATGGACGGTGTAAGTTGAATACAATAGCAGGGTAAATCTAGCAGGGTAACCCTAATAAATGTTTGGGTAGGTTGAATTAAATAGGAGGGTAACCCGAAATAATAGCCGAGGTAAGTTAAATTCAATAACATGGTAACCATAATCGATAAATTCAATTGGTAGAATACATGATAGGTTGGGGTAAATCTAGTTTTGAGAGTGGGTAATTTGATTCAATGGGTTGGGGTACATTTGATTCAATTAGGGTGACTCTGCTATTGAATTCAACTTACCCTGACTATTATTTTGGGTTACCCTTTTATTGAATTCAACTTACCCTGACAATCTAATTTGAGGATGATAGAAGGGATGGTAGGTTGGGGTAAATCTCATTCGAGAGTGGGTAATTTGATTCAATTGGACGGGTACATTGGATTCAATTGGTAGACTTTAGCCTAACATTACTTGGATAACCTTTGTTCTTCACGAAATTAGGGTCCAAGACCTTCAGCGGTGTCATTGTAGTTAAGTTAAATGATGATCCATTAAGATGAAAAAACATTGGGAGTTAAGTTAAGTTAAAACATTTCCACCTGGTGTTCATGGGTTTTCTTGAAGTATTATGTCTGGTGTAAGGGCATAAATAGAACATAATTTTGGTTTGAGGAGTATTTTTAAGGTGTAGGAAGGAGTATTCAAAATATGTAGGAAGGTAGCAACATGTAACAAAGATATGAAACATTAAACCATCATCGAAATGTCGCATTAATTTTGAATAAAACTTAGCAACATCAATAAAAAGAAAGGGGAGCACAACGAAGTTGACGTTGGGAGAACAACAAAGTAATGACACAAAATTATATCATGGGGGTTAATACCAAACACTTGTGATGGTAATTCTAAACATATGAAGATGTACTTTTATGATGTAAAAGAGGGCATCAACTTGTTGTTGCCAATCCAGAAAGTGAGCAAATGATGTATTGCTAAACAATTACCACTGTATTTGGTCTGTTCATTCTTTTAGCTTCCTTCAGCAAGTTTATGAATGTAATCCATAAACATTGCTAAACAATTCATTTGTCATTTCTCAACATTGAAAATAAATACATCCAAATCACTTAAAACCCACCTCCATTATCACAACAAACACATGCACATGCAACTACAATCATGCAATGTCAACCCAAATAAAAAGTTAACATTTAAAAGGATTTATATCCCAAAATTATGCTCCAAATAACCCAATCTTTGTTTGTAACAGGATTACCCCTAGCAGTTGAGGTAACTTCCACCAAAATAAATCATTGATTAAAAATCTCCAACAAATTTATTAACAAAGTAAACTCATAATAAAATAACAGTAATACTTAGAAATCTAAAAAAAAGGATAGCTTAAACATAAGGTTTGTAAATAAGGATAACCTAAATATTTTGTTGGAAACCCTAACTTTTCAAGATTGCTTAAACAAAAGATTAAAAAAACTTAAACAAAACATAAAACTAAATGTTAGGGAATCCAACACAATCTACATACTTAACCAATCAAAAAGCCCCAAAGTACAAATGGAAGAGGCGACTAACCCAAACTTAATTCAAACATCATAATAGGTAATTTCGATATATTCTAAAATAGCAATGACACGACAATAACAACTATTGGAATATAATGTGCATTCGTAAAAAGTTAGTAGTTGTCTCTATAAGGTTAATAGATGGCCTTGGTAACTACAAAAGCATTAGTGAGTATTTTCAACTATTGATGTGGGTATTTTCTTTGACTATACAGAACTAGTACTTGACATTGAAATTACGAGAATACTAAGTGTTTAAAATTATTTATGGGGTATATTAATCAAAATTAACAAAATTGTTTGCCTAGTATTTTAGTCAACAAGTGAGCTCCATTTAAGTTGTTAATTATTAATATCAATAACACTCAATGTGTATGCTTGAGCATTCTTAAAAAATAATTTATGATGAATGTACTCATTAATCAAGAAATGATCCCCACGTTTTTTAACATAAGAGTGTGATCACACATGCTAAAATCAATTACATGAATGTCAAACATGTGAAAACTAAATCTAATTTAAATAAAATTTCATCCCATCAGCATCCCATTACTCAACTTACTCAAGTAGTCTGCAGATTGCAGACTGTGTTGGTACCATCTAGTCAAAAGATTTCCCACCACAACAATAGGAAACCTTGAGCTCAAATTACAGAAATTAACAATGCTGAGTTGGATGTCCACTGGGACGTGCGTAGGACATCACGTCGGATTTTGGCCGGGATCCTTTTGTAAATTAAACTTTTGAAAGCACCACAAGTTCCTTCACAGAAAACGTACCCTTGATTTTTATCTACCAAGGAAAGAAATTAGATACGTATGTACCATTAAATCATTAAATGTGACCATATAGTTCCGAAATTATCTTTCTATTCCAATTAAACTTTGGAAAATGTTTAGTAGACGCGCGCGTCACTGACGCTACTTACGTGGCGGAGAAATTTTGTCCATTCAGCATCTAGTCAGCATGTACACTAAGCTTCTCAGAGCAATGATGTCTTTCTTATTTGTCTTCCCGATGCATTAAATGCATATCTACGGAGATACCACCTTTTCTTTTGCCACTCAACGGAGATCCACTAAAGATCCCTTAGGGTTTCACGTCACCTAATTTTTTACTCATTTTCTTTTTTTTTTCCGGACAAGCGCGCGACTCATTCCGGACACAGTTACTATGTAATCCGCATAGTTGGAACACTTATTCCGGACAAGCGTACTACTTACTCCGGAATGTTGTCTTTTTCTTTTATTTTCCCGATACGTCCACAATCGCATTTAATGCTCCTCAAATCAGCACGTCCTCCATTTCTTCTTTTTTGGCGCTTCACGGAGATACAAAATGTTTTGGCTACCTTATTCGGATCCTATCAACCCTTCCTTCTTCTTCCTCCCTTTTTGTTGTACTGTAATGGCACTCGTTAATGTGTCCTCACAGCCGGCGCATGCCTCAAACGTCCCGCAAGAGAAGATGTATTTTCCTTCCTTCGAAGAAGCCAAAGCATTTTACGTTTCCTATGCCGATTCCTGTGGTTTTGGTGTGAAGATAAGGCAATCTCATTACGATCTTGGTGTTGTTATACGGGCCACTCTTACTTGCTCCAAGGAGGGTAATGCTCCGGGAAACCAAGGTGAAGGTAGACCAAAACATAGGTTATCCGGTAGGGTCGAGTGCACTTCTCGGATCAGGGTCTCCGGAAATCCATCCAGAGGCTACGTAATTAACTACGTAGATCTCCAACATAACCACGCCATGCTGTCGGAAGACCAGATGCGCTTCCTCCGACAAAAACGATTCGTCCCGGAGTCCGCCAGAGCACGCATTTCGTGCAATGATGCTGCCGGTATATCTGCCGCCAAGACCATGCAATCTTTTGTGGTCGAAGCTGGAGGTCACGATAAATTGTCTTTCAACGAGCGGGACCTAAGGTTATTTATTCTCCACTTAACCTGGTTGAAGTTACGCATTTAGCTTTGTCATAAAAATTATGTTTCGCAGGAATGTTGTGAACGAGGTTAGAAACCTCAAAATGGGACCAGGAGATGCGCAAGCTATCCAAGATTATTTCATCAGGATGCAGAAGAATGATTCCCGCTTCTTTTACGTAATGGATATGGACAACGAAGGCAGACTACGAAATGTGTTCTGGGCCGACAGTCGTTCTCGAGCTGCTTACTCTTACTTTGGAGATGCAATATGTTTCGACACAACATACATAACAAACAAGTATGACATGCCTTTTGCCCCATATGTGGGGGTAAATCACCACTACCAGTCTGTCCTACTCGGTTGCGCACTCCTCTCTTCCGAGACGACACAAAATTACATTTGGTTGTTCCAAACATGGTTGACGTGCATGAACGGTACGTGTTTTATTTTGTCCGGCTTTGTCCGTTTTACGTTATGTGCCTGTCCGGTTACCCTTTACGTCTGTCCGGTTTACGTCTTTTGCTCGTCCGGTTTATCCCTTACGTCTGTCCGGTTTACGTCTTTTGCTCGTCCGGTTTATCCCTTACGTCTGTCTGGTTTACGTTTTTTGCTCGTCCGGTTTATCCCTTACGTCTGTCCGGTTTACGTTTTTTGCTCGTCCGGTTTACCCTTGACGTCTGTCCGGTTTACGTTATTTTTGTCCCGATTAACATATGTTTTTATCTTGATCGCGTTGTGTGCAGATACAAGCCCCCCGACGATCATAACAGACCAATGTGGCGCCATAGCTGCGGCTGTGAGGACTGTGTTCCCTAAAGCGCGGCACAGATTTTGTATATGGCACATAATGAATAAGGCCCCTGTGAAGCTGCCCACGAAGTACCGGGAGCATACGTTGTTTGACCTCAACAACTGTGTATTCGATTCCAAGACTCCGGCAGAATTCGAGCGGAATTGGCAGGGTTTTCTAGATGATTTCGAGTTCCACGACAATAATTGGCTCCGATCCATTTATGCAATTCGAGAGCGTTGGGTACCTGCATTCTGGCGGGATTGTTTTTCCGCAGGAATGACATCAACCCAGAGAAGTGAGGGTATGAACGCCTTCTTCGATAAGTACCTCACATCAAGGACGACACTTAAGCAGTTCGTTCAACAATACGAACTCGCAGTACGCCACAAGTATGAGAAGGAAGCTCTGTCTGATTTCGATTGTCAGCATAAGGCTCCGCAATTGATTTCGAAATATCCATTCGAGAGGCAATTGGGCGAGTTGTATACGGTGGGTGTCTTCAAGAAGGTGCAGTTAGAAATTGGGAAGATGATGTACTGCGACATCAAGGATGAGTTCAACGAGGACGACACATTGCACTTCAACGTGACCGAACATGTATTGACACATATCCTCCCATTGTCGAAACGGTTCACAGTGCAAATTAGAGATGAGAAGTGGGTATGCGATTGCAGAATGTTTGATCACGTCGGTATCCTATGTTGTCACGTTTATGTTGTTATTGCCCGAATACGTCTGATTGACATCATTTCATGCTTATATTTGTACCTTATATCCATTATCTTACACCTAAGCAATGCTATGTGACGAGTTTTATGTTTAGTTTTCAGAAATAAAGAGGTTTGAAGAGAAGAGCCATGAAAGGACCCAAAAGCAGGAAAAAAGGACCTAATTGTGAGACCTGGGGACCAAGATGCAAGGGGGAAGGACCTGATCGTAAGACAGAAGGACCTAAGAGCAAAACAGGAAACTCCACACCATCATGAGGAGTATTTTGTCAATTCGATTCGGGTCGGAGCTCCACTAAACCAACCAGATGCATCTAAGACCAAGAAACACTTCAAGAAAAGCCCACAAAGAAAACCAGACGGATCTAAACCTTATAGACCGCCAATTGGCGGTCTGGAACCGCTAATTGGCGGTCCATTTAGCCCAGAATCCATCTAGTTTTCTGTAGCACGTGTATTAGTGTATTCTTAGTGTATTTTTGGTATTGGTTTAGTCCCACATCGGGGGATTGTCCCCGATTAGCTTTTTCCATGCTTATAAATAGAACTCTTCACCTTCCATTGTAATTACCCATTGCTTGGTGGCATTCTCTCTACTAAGGAGTGAGCCTTGAAGCAAAAACTCAAGGTGGAGAAGAATGCTACCTTCAATGTGAGTCATTTTGTTAATAAAATAATTCTTCTAGTTTCTTTAAATCTTGTCTTTTAATTTGTGCTTGTTTGTTTAGTCTTTCCTTTCCTTTTATGTTTCTTTAATGCTTCTTGCCTTCTTAGTTAACTTTCATTTCAGTATTATGCTTTCTTTGCTTAGTCTAATCATTAGTGTAATGAGTAGTGAGTAGTTCCATCCCCATTTGGGGGGTGGAGACATATGTGATATAATAATGTAGTGTATTAAGTGTGTTATTTTTATCCCTTGAGCTTTATATGATTTCCATAACCATCTAATAGGTCTCCACTCTTATCTTTGATATGCTAATGCTCTTGAATGAAGCTTAGCTTATGCTTTGATTAGTGGACCTATTTTATGGGGAATGATAAAGTTAGGATATGGATGAAGCTAATATTGGAAACACAATTTGTAGTGTATGTACTCTTGTTGCCTTTTCCTTAGCTAATGTCTTGTATGTTTTAATGATGTAGTCATCTTAATTCATGTAGAGGCATAGTAGGGTCTAGTCTTTATACTTGAGTTCATGTAGCTTCATTCCAATCATTGTCTTGTATGTTTTAATGATGTAGTCTTATCTTAATTCATGTAGAGGCAAGATTGGATGTAGTTTTATGATTTCATGCACCACATGTTGTGAGGAGCTTAATTGAACACACACACACACACACATCTTTATTTTCACATCAGTTCTCTACCCCCTTTGGGGTTTAGTTTTATTGCTTATCTTCATTTCCTTTGCATTTCATTTCAGCTTTGTAGTTTAGATTAGTGTAATACATCTTTCTCCCTTCTTTTTACCTCTCGCCTTCGAATAAACCAAGTGTCGACACACCTCCCAGTGGACGACCCGTATTTGCCACCGCTTCAACGCGGCCGTGCACTTGCGGTTAAATATAAAACAAGATCAATCAAGTTTTTGGCGCCGTTGCCGGGGAGGTGCCAGTCCAGACTCTTGTTTGGACGATTCGAGTGGATTTAATTTTTGTCTTGTAGTTTTCTTTGTTTCAGGAGACTCACATTGAGAAGGGGAAGCATCTGGTGAAGTTTGGAGGCGGTTTGAGAGAAGAAGACCGCCAATCAGCGGTCTACAACCGCCAACTAGCGGTCTGGTTGTTTCATTTCACCTCGAAATTTCTTTGGAGTATTTCTTTATATGATATAGTGGTCTGGGACTTAATTTGGCATGTTTTGACTTATAGTTGGTTCCCAGATCAATAATCAAACCTCCCTTAAGCAACTTGGACCCTAAAACTCAAAGCAAAAGATTAGGCATTCTTTTTGTTTAGGCCATGCATCATGTATGTGACTTAGGCATTTAGATTGTCTTTTATCTTAGCTTTATTTTCTGTTGCTGAGAGCTGGCGTGAGGTACGCACCTTCTACTCTCATTCATGCATTTCGTATGAACATGCATTAGTTAGTAGGAAGTGCATTGCAACAAGTGTGAGTTGAGCGTTGTTTGGAGAGTTGATTGCTAGATTTAGGACTCCAAAACGCTACTAAGGAGGGGCTGTCCCATAAAAGATAAGGTGGGGGATTTCATCACCCTTTCCTTCGCCCCAAAAACCACACTAATCAAGAGCCTAATTTTAAAATCAAGTAGACATTGGCCCTAAGGAATTCGGACGCACTAGGAGAGTAATCTAGTCGAGACCGTCATGACCTGATCGGCGTTGCCTACCTTGTCGATAGTAGGAGGTACTGGATCTCCGGATCTGGTATCACTTGCTGGGCATTGTGGTCCTCGTTGTAGGGAGGTGAGGCGTGTCAAGGCTAGTGACCTCGAAGTTAGGCGTCGTCTAGCTTAAGGACCCATTGCCTTACATTGTTTGAGCCGTGCTTGCTAGTTAGGCTTCTTCCTGATCCCGTTACCCACGCTAGCTTTAGGGATTCTTCCCTTCTCCTCTGAGTCATCTTCTTCTCACCTTCTTCTACGTTATAGTCTCCTCCCCTTTACACTCTCTGTTAGCGTTTTAGGGTCGAGTCGAGCACTTTTTGCGAGCTTAGCCTCGTGGTGGTGAGAGTGATCGACTCGAGAGTTTTTCTTGAGATGGATGGTTACATGGACGACCATCCATATCATTGTTGGGACCAGGACGATTCTCCCTGGTACTCCGGACCCATGCAACCTGGGGTGGCTCAGACTAACACCCCGTATGGTTGGGATGATCGCAATTTTGTGACTGAGCAGTCTTCATATTGGGGTAACATGAGAGAGGCACCGACTGCTAGACCACAATCTAGTTATGCCGGATCATATGCTGGTCAACAAACTGAGACATTACAACAAACTTTGGCCTCTTTCATGCGTATGGCAGACGACATGAGTGCCCCGGTGGCTCCAGTAGCCGTACCGTGCGACTGTTGTGGGTTGAGTGGTCATGTTATCGGGGAATGTCCTTATGTTCCCCCAGAGCCTGAGTATGAGCATACATTTTCCCATAATGCTCATTATGACCATTACGCATCCGCGTACAATCCGAGAGTGATGGATTCATGGGGAGACAATTCATATCCAAATTCTTATACTTCATTTTCACCCCAGTATCCTCCTCCCGAATACCCAGAATTCTACCAACACCCCACTCCAAATCATTGGACTCATTCTCAGCCCATCAACACCCAACCTCAAAATTTCCCAAGCTCTGACTTGGACCTCATCGTTGACCGCATACCTGATTCCTTGAAACAAACTTTCCTTACGTTCATGGAAACCACTCAACAGTCCATACAAAATATGACACTGCAAGTGAGTCAAATGTCGCAGAAATTACGTGAATGTGAGGAGAGTAACCTTTCTTGTCAACATGAGGATTCTTCTTTTGATATCGAACCACCACCACATCCACAAATTCAAAGCACAATCTTTCAAAGTCAAACTCCTAGTCAGTCTGAGGGACTTGGGGTTTCAATTCACGATCACTTAGTGGAGGATTCGATTCAAATTGAGAATAACTTGGACCAGTTCTATTATGAGTCGGCACAGGATTGTGCCTTATCTTTTTGTCCTGTGGCCCTTGAGCCACATGATCTTCATTTTGATCCTCTTAAGGACCCACCTCTGGTGGAGCAAGAGCTCCCTAGTACCCTCAACTTCAAACAACCTGATGAGAGTTTGCCTCTCACTATTGTTCCTGATCATCTTGGAAATGATGGAACATCAAACAACCACATTGCTCATGAGGGTATTAGGAGTTCCTTGGAGGATACCTTGGGTATGAGACCCACTTCTTGTTCTCCTGGTGAGTTGGACATGCATAACGAGGTGCTTGACCTCGTTCCGACCCACCAGCCTGTTGGTTGGAGAGTTTGGATTGATGATCATAACTTCAGTTCCGCAACGAGAGATATTTTTCTTCCGTTGCCCCTTATTTCCCAAACTCTTGAGAGGTTCAAGCTCTTTCAGTTTGATCCTTTGAATGAGACGCCTTTGCGTCCAATTCACGAACCTCTCATTTCATCTGGTGCTCTTTGTGAAGGGGGCCCACGCATGCGTATTCTGGCCCCGCGTGGTGTCATGTTCCCTTTCCAAGTGCATTGACCCACTCTTGAGGTTCCCATTTGATGTCTTTTGACAAATGAAGATGGGAACTTATGTGTGTACATAGTTATATAAAAAAAAAGAAAAAGAAAAAAAAAGAAAAAGAAAAAAAAAGTACAATAAAAGACTCCTTCAGTGAGCATTGATTGTTGTGAGCCCCAACCCATGTGTATTTGGGCTCCATTTCTTTCACGTATTTGTATCCCTTTTTTAGCATCTCACAGGTTTTGAGGGAATTCGGGTTATGTCCATCAACATGACCTTGCACTTCCCTTTGTACTTCATGTTGGTGAGATCTCTCCTTTTTATGCATCAATCCATGTAGTATCTTGCTTGCATTCATTGAGGACAATGCATGAAGTAGGTGTGGGGGGGTGTTTTACGTGTGTACATAGTCGAGTCTTTTTCCTTTGATTTTGTTTTCTTTTGTTTGCATTATTAGGGTCATGATAGTGTGCTGCATTTAATATCGATATATCTGCTTGCCATGATCCTTGGGTGACTTGTCTTCTTTTGCTTGCCTAGTGCTTCAAAATTTTCACATTTCTTTCAAAATCTTCATGTGTTTTCGAAAGAAAATGTTTTTGTGGGTTTTGCGTGTGTTTAGCATGTGCAAAACCGTTGAGAGGCAAAGTAAAAAGAAAGCTCCCAAAATTGTCTTGAACATGATGCATTAAGATATCTAGTACGTGGCTTTAGGATTTATCGAGTCGTTAGGATGCACCCCAGTTTTCCCTTGGGGGTGAGTAATCATAGGGTTTCAGTGCTCAAACATTTAATGAAGTCCACCCTGAACCTAGTGAGTCAATAATTCGTGTCTGTTAACCTAAGGAAGTTTGTTGTAGTCAAGGACCCTCTAAATCCTGTTGTGAGACATTAGTGTAGGGGTTTTGGTTCATGTGTAGATAAGAAATAAGTGAGTAGGTGTTCTCTCTTCTCGCACGGCTCCTATCACTCGGGAAAGTAGGTCTGAGGGGACTTTGTGCCTGGTGCTTTCGAGTCATCTGACTTGGGATGCGCCGACTGAACTCCCGTTACACGGGTGGTAGGGATTGCCCTATGTGGAGATGTGGGGAAAGGTATACGTGATAGTGTAAGTCCTCATGGGCAATGATGCACGGAACCTGACCCTGGGAGAATGAAGCTCCAACTAATAAAAAGTAAAAGAAAAAAAAAATGTGAAAAGAAACAAAAAGAAAAAAAATATATATGATAATGCAAATAAGAACCTTAATGGACTTTACACTTTGTAGCACTTGAGGATGTTGAGGTTGTCCATGTCTTTCACATAATTCCTTATTTAACTTGCACGAATGGTTCATTAGGGTAGAGGTGTGGACTGATCACCTATATAGAGTCGGCCCGTAGCATTACCGCGTCCATTGATCGACAAAATATTTCCAACGAGTCGAGGTCTAGATTGAATAATGCATCTTGTTCGGATTTTGTGGGTATATCCGCTGAAAACCCTCAGGAGACAACACTCCTCCTCCTTGGCAACAAAGAGGTTTAACGGCTTGTTGCACGTGCTAAGTGCAACCGTGATTCCTACGAAAGTGAGTTAGGATTTCTTGTTTCTCGTTGGTTTTTTCTCTTTCTTTGTTTTGCTCGAGACTAGCAAAAACTTAGGTGTGGGGGTATTTGATTGACATCATTTCATGCTTATATTTGTACCTTATATCCATTATCTTACACCTAAGCAATGCTATGTGACGAGTTTTATGTTTAGTTTTCAGAAATAAAGAGGTTTGAAGAGAAGAGCCATGAAAGGACCCAAAAGCAGGAAAAAAGGACCTAATTGTGAGACCTGGGGACCAAGATGCAAGGGGGAAGGACCTGATCGTAAGACAGAAGGACCTAAGAGCAAAACAGGAAACTCCACACCATCATGAGGAGTATTTTGTCAATTCGATTCGGGTCGGAGCTCCACTAAACCAACCAGATGCATCTAAGACCAAGAAACACTTCAAGAAAAGCCCACAAAGAAAACCAGACGGATCTAAACCTTATAGACCGCCAATTGGCGGTCTGGAACCGCTAATTGGCGGTCCATTTAGCCCAGAATCCATCTAGTTTTCTGTAGCACGTGTATTAGTGTATTCTTAGTGTATTTTTGGTATTGGTTTAGTCCCACATCGGGGGATTGTCCCCGATTAGCTTTTTCCATGCTTATAAATAGAACTCTTCACCTTCCATTGTAATTACCCATTGCTTGGTGGCATTCTCTCTACTAAGGAGTGAGCCTTGAAGCAAAAACTCAAGGTGGAGAAGAATGCTACCTTCAATGTGAGTCATTTTGTTAATAAAATAATTCTTCTAGTTTCTTTAAATCTTGTCTTTTAATTTGTGCTTGTTTGTTTAGTCTTTCCTTTCCTTTTATGTTTCTTTAATACTTCTTGCCTTCTTAGTTAACTTTCATTTCAGTATTATGCTTTCTTTGCTTAGTCTAATCATTAGTGTAATGAGTAGTGAGTAGTTCCATCCCCATTTGGGGGGTGGAGACATATGTGATATAATAATGTAGTGTATTAAGTGTGTTATTTTTATCCCTTGAGCTTTATATGATTTCCATAACCATCTAATAGGTCTCCACTCTTATCTTTGATATGCTAATGCTCTTGAATGAAGCTTAGCTTATGCTTTGATTAGTGGACCTATTTTATGGGGAATGATAAAGTTAGGATATGGATGAAGCTAATATTGGAAACACAATTTGTAGTGTATGTACTCTTGTTGCCTTTTCCTTAGCTAATGTCTTGTATGTTTTAATGATGTAGTCATCTTAATTCATGTAGAGGCATAGTAGGGTCTAGTCTTTATACTTGAGTTCATGTAGCTTCATTCCAATCATTGTCTTGTATGTTTTAATGATGTAGTCTTATCTTAATTCATGTAGAGGCAAGATTGGATGTAGTTTTATGATTTCATGCACCACATGTTGTGAGGAGCTTAATTGAACACACACACACACACACATCTTTATTTTCACATCAGTTCTCTACCCCCTTTGGGGTTTAGTTTTATTGCTTATCTTCATTTCCTTTGCATTTCATTTCAGCTTTGTAGTTTAGATTAGTGTAATACATCTTTCTCCCTTCTTTTTACCTCTCGCCTTCGAATAAACCAAGTGTCGACACACCTCCCAGTGGACGACCCGTATTTGCCACCGCTTCAACGCGGCCGTGCACTTGCGGTTAAATATAAAACAAGATCGATCAACGTCCAAACGCGTTTCTCCCCGAGTCTTACATCGTCCACCGATGGAGGAAGGATATCCGAAGGAGCTATGGAGTCAAGTTTCCCCTTCAAAGTGGCATAACAGGGAACGATGCGCTTCGTCTCCACGACGACATAATGGGTCGTGCGGTTTGGATCGCCGAGGCCGCTTTCGACTCAAACGACAGATATCTTCAGGCGGTAGAGGCACTTGAGTTGCTTAAGGAACGTATGCAACGACCTGATCCTGTGTTCGATGGTACATCCGTTCTCAATCCGGATAAGGCAAGACGGAAAGGCAGACCGCCGAGCAAACGACGGATTTCTTTGTCTGAGAAAATAATTAAAAGTAACGTTAAGAAAATCATCAGGAATAAGGTTCTACCCCCGTTACACCCTGCAGCACCCAAACCGGGGGATCACGATTTCGATGACTGGGACATGAATTTGCATTACGAGGGAGTTCCTCCTTGATTATTGTATTTGTCCTTGGTTGGAATTATTCCTATGTAATTTTGTTGAAAGTCATTGTATGTCTGTCCGTATTATTGAATAAGATTCAACTCTTTCTTTGCTTGTTCGTTTGTGAATTAATTTCTGATGGCGACAAATATATTTAAGTAATTTTGGTTTGTTGTATGCCTGTCCGGAATAAGTTATATTTATGTCCGGATTAAGTTACAAGTATGTCCGGATTACGTTATATGTCCGTCCGGATTACGATTCATCCATGTCCGTCCAGATTACGATTCATCCATGTCCGGATTAAGTGTATTTGTTGTTCAGAATAAGTGTATTTGTTGTCCGGTTTAAGAATAAAGTTTGTCCAGAAACGTAACATAAAGTTTTTCCGGAAGAAGTGTATTTTCTGTCCGGAATAAGTGTATTTGTTGTCCGGAATAAGCGTATTTGTTGTCCGGAATAAGTGTATTTGTTGTCTGGTTTAAGAATAAAGTGTGTCCGGAATAAGTGTATTTGCTGTCCGGAATAAGTGTATTTGCTGTCCGGAATTAGTGTATTTGTTGTCCGGAATATGTGTATTTGTTGTCCGGTTTAAGAATAAAGTGTGTCCCGAAACGGAACATATAGTTTTTCCGGAAGAAGTGTATTTGCTGTCCGGAATAAGTGTATTTGTTGTCCGGAATATGTGTATTTGTTGTCCGGAATATGTGTATTTGTTGTCCGGTTTAAGAATAAAGTGTGTCCGGAATAAGTGTATTTGCTGTCCGGAATAAGTGTATTTGCTGTCCGGAATAAGTGTACTTTCTGTCCGGAATAAGTGTATTTGTTGTCCGGTTTAAGAATAAAGTGTGTCCCGAAACGGAACAAAAAGTTTGTCCGGAATAAGTGTATTTGCTGTCCGGAATATGTGTATTTGTTGTCCGGAATAAGTGTATTTGTTGTCCGGTTTGAGAATAAAGTGTGTCCCGAAGCGGAACAAAAAGTTTGTCCGGAATAAGTGTATTTGCTGTCCGGAATAAGTGTACTTTCTGTCCGGAATAAGTGTATTTGTTGTCCGGTTTAAGAATAAAGTGTGTCCCGAAGCGGAACAAAAAGTTTGTCCGGAATAAGTGTATTTTCTGTCCGGAATAAGGGTATTTGTTGTCCGGAATATGTGTATTTTTTGTCCGGTTTAAGAATAAAGTGTGTCCGGAATAAGTGTATTTGCTGTCCGGAATAAGTGTATTTGCTGTCCGGAATAAATGTATTTGTTGTCCGGAATATGTGTATTTGTTGTCCGGTTTAAGAATAAAGTGTGTCCCGAAACGGAACAAAAAGTTTGTCCGAAATAAGTGTATTTGCTGTCCGGAATAAATGTATTTGTTGTCCGGAATAAGTGTATTTGTTGTCCGGAATATGTGTATTTGTTGTCCGGTTTAAGAATAAAGTGTGTCCGGAATAAGTGTATTTGCTGTCCGGAATAAGTATATCTGCTGTCCGGAATATGTGTATTTGTTGTCCGGAATATGTGTATTTGTTGTTCGGAATAAGTGTATTTGCTGTCCGGAATAAGTGTATTTGTTGTTCGGAGTAAGTGTATTTGTTGTCCGGTTTAAGAATAAAGTTTGTCCAGAAACGGAACATAAAGTTTTTCCGGAATAAGTGTATTTGCTGTCCGGAAGAAGTGTATTTGTTGTCCGGAATTAGTGTATTTGCTATCCGGAATAGGTGTATTTGTTGTCCGGTTTAAGAGTATTGATAATTTATACATGTCCTTGTATTGATAATTTAACCCAACACCAAATGTCCTTGTATTGATAAATCATTCAAATAGTCTATGTAATTTTAACATGTATACATGTATAACTTTGTAAAAAAAATTAAAACATCCAGAGTCGTTTATTGTTGATCGCACATCCCAGAGTCTTCGAGTAAGAAATTGGCCAAATCGCCTCTAAAACGGTGAATAACCTTGCTCTGCTTCGGCTGAGTCGGATCAGCATTCTCCATCAAACGCTTCATCCAGTACAAAACGTATGGCCCGCAGTCGTTACTCCCCGGTTGCTGTCGTTGGCTACCCTTCCTCTCAACTCTCAGCGGCCAGTCGACCTTCAACAACCCTCGCCAGAATCCCGCTATCTTAGACGCGGTGCATTCATGAGTTCCGACTAAACGGTTAGGATTGTCACCTATTTTAAGTGTGCGGGAGAGGCTGTTGTACTGAATGAACTCTGATCGAGGTCCGTGGGCAACGAACAGAGTCCAGTGGCCGGCCAAACAGCATGGCTGTGCGATGATGACTTCCTCCACATTTATTCCTTCAATTTTTGGGAGTAAATAATCTTTCCTTATATCTTCTCCCTGTCCCTCCACAATCATTTCCGATTCGAAGGATGATAAGCAGACCACCTTTTGTTGCCCTACTCTTCTGAGGAGTACCTCAATTAGGCCATCAATAGTTTCGTTGGTGAATTCTGTTTTTGCCGAAATCATTTCCTTCAGATCACCCCTGCGGATATTGCTCAGACCACCCCTCCAGATAATATCTTTGGCTTCTCGTTCGGGAGCCGTTGCATTCAATAAACGACGTACCTCATCATTGGTCAGCGTTCTCAAGGCGGTCGCATCCACATCGGGCCTCGTGGACGAAACATGGGCGGCCAGTTCATCTTTCGCTGTTTCGTCGGCCTCGTATATTTCTTCACTGGCTTCTTCGGCCCCCTTTGTTTTTGTGGTGGCTTCTTCGGCCTCCTTTATTTCTTCTTGTTTTTCTGCGGTATTCTTCTGTGCCTCATCTTGGCCAGATTTGCTTTGCGCTTCGTCTATATGTTCTGTGCGCAAGCGTGGTTTAATGGTCCGCATTTTTTGAGGGTGCAAAAGCGGTAGCGATACCACAGCCTTCCTCTTTCTTTCCTGCTGTCTCCTCTTCTCTTCCTCCTCCCTCTTCTTCCTCTCCTCCTCCTCCGCCCTCCTCTTCTTCTCTTCCTCCTCCCTCGTATTCCTCTCTTCCTCCTCCCTCCTCTTCTTCTCTTCCTCCTCCCTCTTCTTCCTCTCTTCCTCCTCCCTCCTCATCCTCCTCTTCTTCTCTTCCTCCTCCCTCTTATTCCTCTCATCCTCCTCCCTCTTCTTCTTCTCTTGCTCCTCCCTCTTCTTCCTCTCTTCCTCCCTCCGCTTTTTTCTCTCTTCCTCCTCCCTCCTCTTCCTCGCATCCTCCTCCCTCTTATTCCTCTCATCCTCCTCCCTTCTTTTCTTCTCATCCTCCTCCCTCTTATTCCTCTCATCCTCCTCCCTCCTCTTCTTCTCATCATCCTCCCTCTTCTTCTTCTCTTGCTCCTCCCTCTTCTTCCTTTCTTCCTCCTCTCTCTTCTCCCTCTCTTTCTCCTCTGTCTTCTTCCTCTCCTCCGCCTCCCTCTTATTTCTCTCTTCCTCCCTCTTTTCCCTCTCTTCCGCCTCCCTCTTATTTCTCTCTTCCTCCTCCCCACGGACTCTCAGCCTACGACACTATTCTTGAGAGATCCAGAGTTCTTCCTCCAGGTTGTTAATTTTAACGGTCGCCTCCCTAAGTGCTGCTTCGGCTCGCAGCCAATTCGTCTTCACCTCACTAAGTTCCAACTCTTGTAGCAGTGGGTCACATGGAATGCTGCATTCACTGAGTTGTACCCTTGGTAGAGTGGATGTTGAAGGTGTTTCCTTCGAGACAACCTTTGCTGCGGGAGTTGCTTCTGCAGTAGGAAATTGATCCTCTGACAACAGTGAATGCTCCCGTGCACTGAGTTTTGGGGTGCCCTTCAACTCAAATTGACCCGAGTAAATCCGGGACAAGTTGATGCCTCGATCTTCCCATTTTCTAAGGATTTGGCGTCTGCTAAACATTTCCGTCCAACACTTGAACCGTGGAAATGCTGACCGGGGATCCCACAATTTGAACTTCTCGCAAAGCCACACCTGAAAACATGAATGAGTTAAAAACCAGAAACATAACTTCCCCAGGACAGACACAACTCTTATTCCGGACAGACGCAACACTATTCCGGACAGACACAACTCTTATTCCGGACAAACACAACTCTTATTCCGGACAGACTCAACACTATTCTGGACAGACACAACTCTTATTCCGGACAGACGCAACTCTTATTCCGGACAGACGCAACACTATTCCGGACAGACAAAATACTTATTCCGGACAGACGCAACTCTTATTCCGGACAGACGCAACACTATTCCGGACAGACAATATACTTATTCCGGACAGACGCAACTCTTATTCCGGACAGACGCAACACTATTCCGGACAGACAATATACTTATTCCAGACAGACGCAACTCTTATTCCGGACAGACGCAACACTATTCCGGACAGACAATATACTTATTCCGGACAGACGCAACTCTTATTCCGGACAGACAATCTCAATACGTTTTCCGAAAAGACGCAACACTATTCCGGACAGACAAACTCTTATTCCGGACAGACAAAATTCTTATTCCGGACAGACAAAATACTTAATCCGGACAGACACAATACGTATTCCGGACAAACAAGATACTATTCCGGACAGATAAAATACTATTCCGGACATACGTAACACTTTTCCCGGATAACCTCAAGACACTTATTCCGGACAGAGACAACACTATTCCGGATAGACACCAGACCTATCCCGGACAGACAAAACACTTATTCCGGACATAAACCAACACTACTCAGGACTGACACAACACTCATTCCGGACCAAGATGCTTACTTGTAATACGGCAACGCAACCATACACGTAGCCCTGCTTCATAGAGAAGTTCTCTGACAATCTCCTCCTCGAGAGGTCCCGTTGGGCTTCCTCCAGTCCTTCAACCAAGAAAGTGTGAACCGCTTTTGCCCACGCATATCTCTTGAGGCGCTTGAGGTTCTTAAGGTGCTTCGTGTACCACGCTTTACTTCGCAGTGATCCATCGAAGAACAAAAAATGATTGAAAATCATAGAAATAAGGAGTCGGACGTGCTCCTCCTCCTCGCCCATCTTGCTCGTGGCGGTAAGATGACCCAGTAGTTGGGTGTTGTCGAGGTTCACCCCGTCACGTTTCTCTACGTACATTGCTTCCATATCCACTCTCTGCCCATGTGCTCTTAGTCCAAGTAGAAGGGCGACGTCTTCTACCGTAAATGGGACCACCGCAGTGGCTATTCTTAGACCAACTTCAGTGGCGTCGAAGTGTTCGACGAACCAACCCAATATCTCGTTGTCAGTTGTGACGTGAGGAAAGGAGAGGAAGTGACCGAAAGGCGTCCGTTGGAAGACATTTTTCTCCTCCTCCTTCATCCGGTCGAACTGCTTGTGAAGGGCCGTGAAACCGCACTTCGTTTCGCGGAAGTAGTACGTGCTTCCCTTAAACCACCAAAAAAAAATGTTAGAGGACAATAATGAACCTTAAAATGAACCAGAAAGAACGTGGTTGACACAACACCTGCGCGGCTACAATTTCAGGAGCGATGGAGGTTTCAGGTAGAGAAGGATCCATTTTCGCCTGGTTATAATTTTCGTTCGACTAAAACAGGAATGAATGTTTTGGATGAGCGTCTGGAAAGGAACTCCGGCTGAAATGGGGAATGGAAAAGGAGAAGACTTGGGAGGAAAGTTACTCGAATGCTGTCCCGCCGCTAATGATGTATGTGAAGTTTAACCGTCTAATCGTGATTTCGGGAAATGAACCGTCTAATCGTGATTTCGGGAAATGAACCGTCGCACCCAATAATTCGTAATTTACTTTTCCCCGCGCAAAGTTTTGGCTGACTGGACGCTGAACTGGCAGCTGAGTTGGCCGTCCACGTAGGAAGCGTTAACTACTCTTAAACTTTATGATGGATTGTTGTTTGTTGGTTTTTTTCCTAGTAATATATAACCCCCGTCGTCAAGCAATTCACTCAAACTCATCTTGTGAACAAATTTACCTACGTAATTGTTATTACTTCTAAATTTTCAATTCCGATTCTCTTGAACTCATCTTCAACTAAACAATTCATATTCAACGAATTTCAAATTTACTTTCAATTATCACATAAACCAACTGCTAATTCACACCACTCTTATCACCAAAAATAATAACTAAAATTAATAAGAACATCTGAAAATCGATTCTATTGTATTCCAATTTCCACTTGTAAATTACTTGTAAAATACATTCTAGTCTGAATATATAAGAACAAAGGAGCATTAAAGTGGAAAGACAATCACAGAAGTTATATTGTAGTAATATAAATTATAAATACTAAATAATTAATTGGGCCGCGAGCGCGATAAAAAAATAATCCCTAAGCACAGTTCGAAAATCAAAATCCCACCAAAACAGCCTTTCCTTTTCGGAAACCATCAACCATAAAAGAAAACCCCGAAAGCCTCAATCCGAAATCCATTTCGCGATGGCTCTCGTGGATTGGTACTACACCTACGACGACGAGGACCCGTCCTACCTGACCGTCGTCCTCAACGACAACGACCACATCCTAACCACCATCACCTACTCTGGAGACGAGGCATCCAGCTGGATCTCCGAGGTCCTCCGCGTCCACCGCCGCCGCCTCCACCACCTCTTCGTCGGTCTCGATGTCGAGTGGCGCCCCGCCTTCGGGAGGTACGAGAACCCCGTCGCCGTCCTCCAGCTCTGCGTCGGCCGTCGTTGCCTCCTCTTCCAGATCCTCCACGCCGACTACGTCCCTGACGCCCTCGCCGACTTCCTCGCCAACCCCAACTTCCGCTTCTTCGGCGTCGGAATCGACGAGGACGTCGAGAAGCTTGTCTGCGATCATGATCTCATGGTTTCCAACACCGTCGATCTGAGGAGCCTCGCGGCGGAGGTAACTGGGAGGAAGGAGATGAAGCAGGCTGGGCTTAAGAAGCTTGCTGAAGCTTTTATGGGGATTGATGTTGAGAAGTCAAAGAAGGTGCAGCTCAGCAGGTGGGACGCCCAGTGCCTCACCAACGACCAGGTCATGTACGCTTGCATCGACGCTTTTCTTTCCTTTGAGATCGGAAGGAGGCTCTGCTAAGATGGCGTTTCGGTTACGACAAAGTTGCATAGGTTTGATATATACGTTCTATTTCTGTTGGACTGTGATAGTATATGCTTGTGTCAGTCTAGACTAGATATGGTAACTGAACTGTGTTTTCTTGATGTGATTTTCTGTTGTTGCTATTACAAGTTCAGTGGCTTTAATGAATAGTATAGTTTGGTGTGCTTGTCATTGCTCTGTTGTGGTTTTGGAGGTTTTGAGCCCTTCTAGTTTTAATTTGTTTGGATGAATCAAAGTACCGTCGTGTTGTTAACTAAACAATGCAGTGCATTTTTACTTTCTTTCGTTTACTTGTCCGTTCTTTTTACTTGTGTTAAATCAAAAACAATTCTCTTTTGCACGATGCCGTTTAGTTTGTTTGTTCTTTTGATTTTCGAATATTAAGACGTTTGATTTAGATCTCGACTGTGTTCATGGATGAAAGAAGAAAGAAAATACTAACATTTGGTTTAACGAAGACAAGTCCATAAAAAGCATGTATTGGTTTACAAAATTATAATTTATGAGCTTATCTTGATGGAAACTAGTTTAAGTTAGTGTTGTTGTGGGACAAAACATGAGTCATAAACTCGCAATGGTTTGATCCCAAGTTTTTAGTGAGTTCCAAGGGAAATGTATAATTCTTGATTTTTGTTCTGGTGGTATGTTAGTTGTAATCCTTGTTAATATTCGTCTTCTGCACTATCAACCTGAAACTTATTTTCGTTATGCTATGACCTCTGTCGGTCAGTTAAATTAGTATATCTGTATGCAGAAATCAGTGAAATTATAGTTTTTGTTGTCGATCTAGATGTTCTCTGAACTGTACATTCTCGATGGGGTTTTCTGTTGTTGCTGTTACGGTTTCAGTGGTTTTAATGAATAATAGATTTTCTTGTGGTTATCGTTGCTCCATTTTTTGTAGTTTTTACTTGTCCTTTTGGAGTATATGAACATCCTCTTGATTGGGATCTCGGTTGTGCTCGTGGATGAAAGGAAATACTAAAATTGGTTAAACAAAGAAATGTGCATAATAAACACATAGGTTTACGAGATTGCTTTCTGCTAGTGAACTATTTTTAATGGAAATTATTATCTCTTATTGCTGCTGTCTAAGTATAGGTAGAGACAACCATTTACCATAATAAATGGGTTTGATTTGTGATTTTGATTGATTTTCCAGGAAAATGTATGGTTCTGGTAATCTGTTAGATTGTTTGTTGTAAAGCTTCTTAATTTTCATCTTATGCTCTTTTAGTCAACAGCATGTTCCGTCAAATTACCCCTGTAGTTCAGTCAATTTAAAGCTTCTGTATGCAGAAACCAGTGATTTTGTTTTGTCCGTGCTTGTGTTTTGAAACTTCTTTTACTGTATCTATACTTTGGTTTACTAGAAGCTTTATTAATCCTTGGTGTGCGGCCTCTGCAAGTTGTTTGCGTTCCTCTATATTTCATGAGCAATGTTAGTTGTAATTTTCAAAAACTCATCTCTTCTTTTTCCAAAAAGTTCCCTTTTCCCTTTCTATTTATCAAATAGTCTCTGACCCTTGTAAATTTTATCTGCTCAATGTGTTGAATTTTCCTTCACGAACTTATATTTCTCATAAGGGTTTAATTGAGGTTAATTAAAAATTCTGCCATTCTTGTCGAATCATTGAGTTTCTGGGATCTGATGTAGATGTTTTTTTTGACATTCAAAGATTTTCTAGAAACTTTCATCTACACTTATAAATAGGTGTAACATCTTCTATTCCAAATCAACCAAGGGAAGAGTCATCCAGAACACAAAGAGTGATTCTTGTGTAGTCCAGTGTGAGTGTATAGTGAAGTCCTTGTAGTAGAGTATGACTGAGAGTCTTGTAGTGAGGAGATTATTGTAGTGAGTAGATTATTGTAGTGAGTTGTGTTATTGTAATAGTAATAGTTAAGAAATACAAGTATTATACTTCTTTCATCTCTGCTCTTTCTCTAGTCAACAAGTGGTAACTAGTCATATTCGGTGTAATCGTTTGTCGTAATTGACATTGTCAAAGTACTGTCGAAGGAGTTGAAGACTACGTTAAAGGAGCATCAGTCTGATTAGTTCGAGACGAAGGTGTAATGACGGATTTTTCAAGCCCATCCTGTAATATCTTGAATTTTTTAGTTGAGGTAATAATCAAATACCTTAATGGACTAATTAAGATTGTTGGATGATTGTGTGGTTTTAGGAGAAGATGGAATTTTGAGAAGAAAAAGATGGAGATTTTGAGGCAAGTACTGATTCGTTATTCTTCAATTTCATATCATGTCTGTCTCTCTCGATATTCGTAGTTGCATGCATGTTGAGCATTAATATTGATTTTATGGATATGCATATGATTGCATGGTGGTGTTTCGGTCGACATGTCTTGTGGCTGTGTGTATGTTTCTAGCAGAGCAACTTAGGAAAGAGCTGCCTAACGGACAGTGTGGAGCCACCCGAGAGAGGAAAGGGCTGCCTGTCGTTAGTGTGGAGCTACCAGGTGTGCGTCTGACAGATTGATAGATTTCAGAAGCACAGGATGTGGTCGAATCTGAATGGGGGTTTCAAATTGATATGCATGCATTTTATTTGTGATGCATGTCTCTTGATTGTGCTTATTGACTGAATGTCATATTCTGTATTATTTTCCACATGATTATGATTCTGATTGATTGATGGTTGGTACTTGTGGGCTGTCGAGCTCACAAATTGTTGATTATATTTTTCAGATTAATTATGGGCATATCAGATGGATTTAAATATCAGAGTGCGCAGCGGTCAGGACCGCGGATCGTATCTTAACGCACCGGGTTTGGCCGGGTGAGCAGTTGTCCGGACTCGGGACGTTACAAATGGTATCAGAGCAATACGATTCTCGGAATTAGTCGAGATTTGGATTTGAAATAAAAATTCGATTGAATTGGAATTTGAGAAATTGGATTTAAAAGTATTGACTATTGATTTAAATGTGAATTTTGACTTAGTTGGATTTGCTACCAAAT
The DNA here is from genome assembly GCA_963682175.1 of Triglochin maritima. Lineage (NCBI taxonomy): Eukaryota > Viridiplantae > Streptophyta > Magnoliopsida > Alismatales > Juncaginaceae > Triglochin > Triglochin maritima. The sequence continues at coordinate 28,807,722 of OY821779.1, forward strand.
TATTAATAAATAATGAAAGATGAATTTAGAGATATTTGGACTTGAGTTTAATTGTGAATTTGGATTTGGTTGGATTGATTATCTAAATTATGAGTGATAAAGGGTGTTAGGTTTTTAGATTTGATAAATAATGAGTTGAAAAATTTGTATTGATTTGTTTGGATTGAGACAGTATTGAGATCAAATTTCGAGGACGAAATTTCTTTTAAGGAGGGTAGAATGTAATATCCTGAATTTTTTAGTTGAGGTAATAATCAAATATCTTAATGGACTAATTAAGATTATTGGATGATTGTGTGGTTTTAGAAGAAGATGGAATTTTGAGAAGAAAAAGATGGAGATTTTGAGGCAAGTACTGATTCGTTATTCTTCAGTTTCATATCATGTCTGTCTCTCTCGATATTCGTAGTTGCATGCATGTTGAACATTAATATTGATTTTATGGATATGCATATGATTGCATGGTGGTGTTTCGGTCAACATGTCTTGTGGCTGTGTGTATGTTTCTAGCAGAGCAACTTAGGAAAGAGCTGCCTAACGGACAGCGTGGAGCCACCCGAGAGAGGAAAGGGCTGCCTGTCGTTAGTGTGGAGCTACCAGGTGTGCGTCTGACAGATTGATAGATTTCAGAAGCACAGGATGTGGTCGAATCTGAACGGGGGTTTCAAATTGATATGCATGCATTTTATTTGTGATGCATGTCTCTTGATTGTGCTTATTGACTGAATGTCATATTCTGTATTATTTTCCACATGATTATGATTCTGATTGATTGATGGTTGGTACTTGTGGGCTGTCGAGCTCACAAATTGTTGATTATATTTTTCAGATTAATTATGGGCCTATTAGATGGATTTAAATATCAGAGTGCGCAGCGGTCAGGATCGCGGATCGTATCTTAACGCACCGGGTTCGGCCGGGTGAGCAGTTGTCCGGACTCGGGGCGTTACACATCCGGAAAAATTGAGAGGCTTAATGGTAAAAATTATAAGTATTGAAGTTTGTATGTAGAACCATATTTGCAAGAGCAGGAACTATGAAAGGTTGTCGTGGGGAATGAAATGTGTCACCCCTTGTGAAGAATGTTGTTGTAAATAGGAAGTGGAAGGTTAATACGGGGAATGTTATGTACGTGCTCTAGACAACAATTGAGAAAGATTTGCTTGAGGATGTACGTGAGGCTACTAGGCCCAAAGTGGTGTGTGACAAATTTAAGTTGTTCTTCACACAGAAGTATGACGCCCAACTTTAGCTTTTGGAGAATGAATTGATGTATATCATGTAAGGCGGTACAGAGCAGAAGTAATGACCGCTAAGGGAGTACATGGTTGAAGCAGTCATTAGAAGATCTTCATTAGCCAATTGACTATCCAGTGTTTTTGCGTTGTGATAATGAATATGTCATACGTCTGCCAGAAAAATCAATCTTTGATGCAATGATGAAACATGTGGAGGTTCATCACCATTTCTTAAAGGAGAAGATTCTACAAGACAAAGTTTTTATGACATCTATTGATACGAAGGAGAAAGTGATATATTTCTTCTCTAAATGACTCAACCAAGTAAAGCTTGAAGAATTTCGTCAACAACTTAGGATGGTAAGAAGAATGATTGGTGTTGAAGGGGAGTGTAAAAGATGCAACACCAATCTAAGCTTAAGAAGTTATATTACTTAAGTTAATTAGTAATCAAATCTATTAATCTCAATCCATAGGTAATTCACAATTAAATATTTCTACCTTATCCATCACTTGGAAGATTGCTAGAATTTTCAAAGTTTAGAAACTTCAAATTTTCCACAAACTTCCATCTACAATTATAAATATGGGTGACATCTTCCATTCCAAACTATCAATGCGAAGTGTTCTCCACAACACATGAGTACGTTGTAACATATGAGTAGGTTGTAGATATATTCGAGAGCTGGTGCCTGTGATATATCGTTTTCAAGATATATCACATATCGCTGTCAATTTGACATCAATTTCTGTTATTCAGTATCCATATTTCAGTTATTAACACTTTGCCCTAATTGATTTACTAATATTTATCTTGCATTTTACAAAAGGTAACATTTAAGACGTAAACACAAGATGCACGTTTAGCAAGACTAAAAGTTGTTTTAAAAGTCTGACTGATCATCAACAAATGTTATTGAGAGAGACTCCTTTCAGAAACCCTAGTTTTGTGGGGCCTTACACAAAGCGTACGTTCTTGAGAAAGTTGGTTGAGGTGTATGACCTTGAAAAAAGTGTTCTGTTTTGGAGCCTATTAGTTTGGATTGAAGGCAGAGGAGTTCGAGCTTACGATGGGTCTTCCAATCAGCGGAGGTAGAGTTGATAAGAAGGCAAAATCCAAGCTGCTAAAGCAGAAGTATTTTCGTGATGGTGATATCACAAGCAAAAGTATGGCTCCTGATATCCTAGCAATTCCGGTCTCAACGGTAGAAGCTTCCTTTAGTGTTGGCGGTCGTGTTTTGGATCAATTTCGTAGCTCTTTTAAGCCAAAAACGGTTGAAGCAATCATTTGCACTCGAGATTGGTCATTCGGAGATAAAGGTCATCCCAATATACTACTATTTTTCATGTTCATTTTTGGTGAATTTTGGTCGAATTTTCATATTCACACTTGTTTAAACTTGGAATGACTTTTAACTAGGTGATCCAAAAATTGATGAAGATATCGACAAACTCACACAAAATGTAGTGGTCCTTCAAATGAGTGACAAAGAAATTGTTGATGTTGATAACTCATTGGAAGAAGGAATGAATTCTCATGCAGGTTTGTGGATATTCAAATCCTTTCATTTAACATAAAGTAAATTTATTACTATATTTTTTGATAACTCTACTCATCATCCCACAACTTGATAACAAGGAATGTGGAGAGTCTGAAGACATGATTGCAAGGAAGTTTAACAACATTAACTCATGATAATTATGGAAGTCTTTATCTTTTTTGTCAAGGAAGTTTATGATTGTTTATGGAAGTTTGATTGTTTGTGATGAAGTTGTTGTTTTTTGGATTAAGTTTTTATTGATGTTGAATGTTTATGGATGTTAGGTTGTATCATTGTATCCTTTTATATTTTAAATGAGTTTGTGATGATGAAATATGAATCATGAATGTTTATTTTGTTTTTAGGCTACCAGTTGACACAAACAAAGAATTCGTGTCAATTTGTGTCGACACGAACACGATCCGAAACATGGATTCGACAAACACGAAAAGAAATTCGTGTCAACTCGAGTCGTGTTTGGGTTACTAATTTTGTGTTCGTGTTTAGGTGTACAATTTTGTATTCGTGTTTGGGTTGATCTTTTTTTAATTTCGTGTTCGTGTGGTGTTCGGATTGACCAAAAAAGAATTCCTGTCGACATTAACACGACCCAAAAACGAATTTGACAACCCTAGTGATATGTCAGTTTTTGCAATCAATCACGCTATGGAGAAAATTAAGTCCTCTGAAAAGGAAGACAAGGATGAAGAATATATTCAGCTTTTGATAGCCTTGATTCAGGTGTAGTATTTGTTTCCACATTCCAATCAGAAAACCAGTGAGTCTCTTATTGTTGCAATTGAAGATGTAGAAACGATTAACAAGATAGCATGGGGCTCGCAAGCTTTGAGTACTTACAAGTTGAACTCGATCAGTACAAGGATCGATACATCCAGAAACAGACGAACCCCAAAGTCTCACTTGGATACTTGAACGACTACACTGTTTTCTTATCAGTGAGTTTACATTTATAGATAATATTTGTTTGTGTAGTTGTGTTTGATTTAATGTTTCATATTTCTTCATATCGTTGTTTCATATCGTCTTTTCATATCATTGCTTCAATATGTTATCTCAATATATCTTACCATGCTTTTTTATTGGCTGTTAGGATATAATGTAGCACGATACATCTAAAATAATTTCTTGTCATCATTGTCATGTGGTAGTTGAATTTATTATATCGAGACAATAGATATATCTGGGCCTCTAATGTTTCAGTTTTGTTTAATGATCTCGCCCTGTATGTATCTGGATGTATCTAGCAAGAATTGTATCTGAATGATTCAATTTTGTTTAACAATCTCGACGATAGATATATCTGGATGTATCTAGCAAGAATTGTTATGTTAGTATGTAGGCTTAAATTTGTTATCTCATTTATTTCATAACTGATTATCAATGGTTCATATCTATAAGTTGGTTTTATTTCATTAAGGTTTGGTTCTTGGAGAAGGTTGAGTTCATTCCCTTCCAACCCAAAGCTTCGTTGATATCAAGAGCATCGCAGTGGGAGGAGGCGTATCGTAAAGGCATCTCTAAAAAGTTGGCTGAAGAAGCAGTAGACTTGACTGACATTGAATCGCCCCTTTTGAAGACAATAGAAATCCTTCTCACTAAGGATGAAATTTCCTTATTTCACAAATTAGAAGAACATGAAGAAATATTTTAAAAAATATCGTTCAAGAAAGGAGTTGGATCCAACGAAATTTTGTATAACAACCTCTATGGCCAGCGCAGAAGAGAGTCAGAATAGTATAAACGACAACGCGAAGAAAGTGTTGCTGACTCAAGCGAAAGGCAAGTAGAAGATTATGTTAGGATCTATGACCCTCTAATCGCTAGATAGCTGCGGAACTAAAAATAATAATCGAAGGATTAAGGGAAGAGACAATGTGAACCACAAAATTGACGACACCATAGTTAGGGAGGTTTGGCACCGCACCCGGTCCTAGTCCTCCTCGCAAGCCTTGCTTGATCCCCCATTTACAACTCCGAGCCTCACGAACAATCCTCGCATCGCTCGTGTCTCCTCTCACAACCCAAGAGGGAGCTTCCTCCAAGCTTTACAACTTGGTGATTCTTTGAATATGGAGATGGAATCACAATCTAACTAACACTCTATACTTGAGCATACTTGGATATGGATATAGAATTGGATAAGCAAGTGGTGAAGTTTAAGCTTGAGTGTTGAGGATTGAGGGCTTGAAGATGAAGAGGATTTGGCTTTGAGTATGGGATAGATAGGGAGTGTTCAAGGGTCTCAAAACCATCAAATGGGGTCCTATTTATAAGCCTTCAAGCTCTACTAGCCGTTTGGGAGTTGGTGGGGGAAATGGACCAATGAGAATGCAAGAGGTGACTTAAGCTTGGACAGATTTCTATGTATATTCGGTCGACCGTTAACCGAACGGTAGTCCGAAGTATTGGTCTGCATTAAGCATACGGTTGACCGAAAGTGGTTCGGATCACCGTTCACCAACTTCCAGTAGCTTTTAACAAAGCCATAATTAAGTTCGGTTAACCGAATTCCATTCGGTTCACCATTCCAAGGTGGATAGTAAGATTGGTTGGAGTCTGATCTACTCAAGTTCGGTTGAACGTGTACACTTCGGTAGACCGATGTTTAGCGCGGGTTTTGCGCTGACAGTTATAGCTCAAATAATGGTTGGGTACAACAGTCAAGTGTCACATGTAAATAGCCGTTAGGCACCTAAAGCCAAGAAGGACTCAGGTGACCGATAGATATTCGGTCCTCCGAATTAGGACAAATAAATTAGGCTCTAGAGACTTGATTCAAAAGTGACCATTGGAGCAAAGTCCAAAACCGGTCCAGGGCTGTTCGGTCGACCAAAGGTGGTTCAGTCTTCCGTCGGGGCAATTCCAGATAACACCTAAGTTTTATTGGTGGAAAAAATTTGGCTTACCAATAGGTGTTCAGTGGACAAAACTAGAAGCTTTCGGTTGACCGTCTGGGGTTCGGTTTACCGAATCTTGACGGGACAGAATCCTAGTGCTCAAGTTTACATTAAACCTTATGGACTCAATAAATACAAAATTATTTGTCTTGGTCCAAAGCTTTGATTACAAGTCTTTGTCCCAATGCTCCTTTTGTTGATTATCTTGATCAACCTATTAAGAGGATTGCAAGTATACAAATATGTATGCAATGCATGTAATCGTGTTTTCTCACTTTGATTGATTAGGTTGATTGATTAAGATTAGTTTAATTAATCATCAAAATTAATATAGATTAAGGTCAAAAAGCCAACAATCTCCCCTTTTTTGATGATGACAAATCTATATCTTAATACTTGAGATTCAATTTAAGTTCTCCCCTTTTCTATATGATTGCTCCCCCTTCAGATATGCAAACTATGCATGTATAAGATACTCCCCCTAACAATATGCATAGTATGAGTAAATTGAAGTTCAATCCTTATCATTCTCCCCCTTTGACATCAATCAAATGCAAACAATACGAGCATATGATGCAAAGGTTTAGGAATACATAATTCTCCCCCGTAATTGGATGATATAACTGTAGGATTTCGTGTCCCAATGTATGTATATATTTTAAAAAAATTAATACAAACATACAAGATCGATTTCATATTTTCATTTATTTTACGTACATGTATTTGTTTATTCTAATATCATGCATTCCTATACATATTAAAATAAACAAAGAATAGAGGAATATACCCAAAGGTTTTCTAAAACCATTCAGAAGATCTGGAGTTCCGTTGCTCGTCGAATCGCCCGCCGATTCGCCTCCAAGTATTCACCAAACTCTAAACAAGATTAGAGAGAAATGAGATAGCCAATCAATCTCTAATTAGACTTAGAATATAGCTAATAACCCCTCTTTAAGCTCCTGAGATTTCTATCTCCAAAACATAAAACTATTAAGATATTTTCATGGTGATTAAGGGAGAGATTAATGAGAGAAAGATTTTTTGCATGAACATAAACAAGTATGATGAGAGTTCCTTTTATAGGCTCCCAAAACATCCTTATCAAGAACTATTCTTTAGTCATGATCTCTTGCTTATTCTCTCCTAAAATTAATCTCAAATTGCAACATAAGCATCCTAAAAAATGTTAATTAAATATGGAATTAATTCAACACATGATATAATTATTCTCTTAATAATTTAGGCAAAAATCGTGTTTTCGGTTGACCGAGAATTCTTCTCGGTTAAGAGAACCATTCGGTTTGAACACATGTTCGGTGGACTGTGAGCTAGACGGTCGACCAAATATGCATGAGAAAAATTGTCTGGAAAAATTCGAACGATCCACGTCTTGCTCCAGTCGACCATTTACCCACCCAAATCTCTCCTCGCGCACATTCATTGGACGACCGTGTCACCTTCGGTCTACCGAAAATATTCCAAGCTATTTCCTCACGGTTGACCATTCACGCTCGGTTGACCGAACCCAATTGTCCAGGCACTCCAGACAATTTCGGTCAATCAATTGTGCTTACCCGTTCCTCGTTCGCTTGACCGTTCCGAAGACACCTCGGTCGATCGAACCCTAAATGGTTCACCGTGTTTGATCCCGATTTTGCCTTTGTCAAATTTTGTATTTATTTCCAACAAAATTTGATCTTTTGGGGTTTTTAGCAAATTCATATCTTATGTCATATTAAATTATTACACCCCACAATATACACACCTAATATGAATTTATTATGATTCTAATTATGTCAATTCTCATGACATATTGATTTTATTCGTTCACCACATGTGTCCCTTTTTCACATGAAACCCGACACATCACATGAACTCAAAATCAAGCTTCTTGTTTCCAAGTTTTGTGGTATGACATATAAGAGGATCTAAGCTAAATTAACAGCGATATTAAGCACTTAATATCTTAAACTATAAGCGGTATCTAGCTACACATTATAGTTACCTAATTAGCATAGATGTCTTTGTTCCACTCGAACTAAACATGATCCATTGAGTGAAGTAAGTGCACCACTTGTGTCCGTCCCTTGCCTCATGATATTAAGAATATATACAAAGTAGAAATGTGTCACATTTGTATTATATTCATTCCTGATCTCTTTAAGCTAATTATAACTATGTAACTTAACTCAAGTTACATTGTGCACATTATAATTTTGCTTTATCAAGGGGCCCACTAATATCATCACTCAATTAAGAGGGACAACGATAATCGTTTGACAAGCTATCTTTTCCAGCACAAGTCATGTTCAACCAACTATTGTCTTTATCACTATACTCATTGATAGTTTTTGACAATAATCAAATTAAGCAGTTCTTGAGTGAAAAAATACAAGTCTCATATCCCAGGATCCAAGACACAGTAAAACATTAATGACATGAAACACAATTCCATAATGTTTTACTTGTTTGGTCTATTCAATATATAAAAGTAATTTTTTCCTCTTTTATATACTCGTGTCGTCAATTATTTGTAGAGCTACAACAATCAATGACCAACACGACAATCTTATCTCGGTCATTAATGTTTCATGTTAATTACCATGATTGTGAATAACTTTTGATTTATATAAACTATTATCTTTTAGAGTTCCACGGTTAAGGACCAAGCGCCTCTTCCTTAACACTTCCAAAAGACGAATACCATAATCAAGGAATAAAATGTTTGCACATCAAATTCATAATAATTGACATATAAAAGAAAAACTTTAAGAACACATCCCTTTCAATAACATTATATGCTCCCTCTATCACTAATGCCTAAAAGCAATGATGTATGATAACAGTTAAGCATGCAACAATCCTAGATTAGAACCAATTGTTAAAGTTTAAAAGGATTGAAAATGTCACCCACCTTTTGATCCTCGATTTGATATTGGTTCCAATCTCCTATCGATAGCGATGACGGCTTTATGAATTCGATCCATAAGATTTCCTTGAAACTTGGAATCAATCTTTTATTGCTTGAGCTGATCCCTATCGATTCTCCTCCTTCTAAGTAGCTACAAGTAAAAATTTTGGTACCCAAACAATCTTGGGTCATTTGACATTAATTTTTGGTACCCAAACCATTTTGGTTTTAGGTTCCCAAACACTTGAGGAACTTCTATTCACAAAGAAATGGTTTCCATTCAATGTAGTATGAATAACATGGTTTTTGTAGTTGTTCACATAATAGCCTAAACCATGCTTGTTTAAAGATTGTCTTTGACTACCATTAAGCCTATCAAGCATTTCTTTTCCCTTTGTAAATCTTTCAACATGTTTTTGTAATTGAACATTCTTAGCAATTAGATCTTGAATATCATTACTACATGAAGATTTTGTGTTTAGAGTTGCAATTTCATCAATCAAATGAGTGTTCTCTAATGCAATTTTATCATGACTAGCAAGCAATTCATTCTTCTCATTCATGACAGATTCAATTTAACATTGTAGCTCATTGATTTTCTTTTTAGCTACTTTGTTTCTTTGACAAATTTTCTCAAAATTTTCAAGCAATTCATTGAATTCATATAGAAGTTCATTATATGAATTTGAATGATTTGAATCAATTGAATCACGACTAGAGCAAGAAGATACCTCACTATCGTCATATTCTATTGCCATGAAGCACATTGAGGCGAATTCGCCTTCAATTGATGAAGATGATGACTCGTCCCAATTAGCTTTGAGGGCTTTCGGTCGACCGTTAACCGAACGGTAGTCTAAAATATTGGGCTGAATTAAGCATACGGTTGACCGAAAGTGGTTCGGATCACCGTTCACCAACTTCTAGTTGCTTTTAACAATTAAGCCCAAATTAAGTTTGGTTAACCGTTCCAAGGTGGATAGTAAGATTGGTTGGGCTCTGATCTACTCAAGTTCGGTTGACCGTGTACACTTCGGTAGGCCGACGTTTAGCGCGGGTTTTACGCTTATAGTTATAGCTCAAATAGTGGTTGGGTACAACGGTCAATTACCACGTGTAAATAGACGTTGGGCACCTAAAGACAAGAAGGACTCGGTTGACCGATCGATATTCGGTCGTGCAAATTAGGACAAATCAATTAGGCTCTAGGGACTTGATTCAAAAGCAACCGTTTGAGCAAAGTCCAAAACATGTCCAGGGCTATTCGGTCAACCGAAGGTGGTTCGGTCTTCCGTCGGGGCAATTCTAGATAACACCTATGTTTTACTGGTGGGAAGAATTCGGGTTACCGATAGGTGTTCGGTGGACCAAACTCGAATATACACCCCATAATTATTACACCCCATAATATTACCTATGTAATATTAAATTATTACACGCCACAATATACTCACCTCATATTAATTTATTATGATTCTAATTATGTCAATTCTCATGACATTTTGATTTTATTCGTTCACCACATGTGTTCCTTTTTCACATGAAACCCGACACATCACATGAACTCAAAATCAAGCTTCTTGTTTCCAAGTTTTGTGGTATGACCAATAGGAGGATCTAAGCTAAATTGGCAGCGATATTAAGCACTTAATATCTTAAACTATAAGCGGTATCTAGCTACACATTATAGTTACCCAATTAGCATAGATGTCTTTGTTCCACTCGAACTAAACACGATCCATTTAGTGATGTAAGTGCACCACTTGTGTCTGTCTCTTGCCTCATGATATTAAGAATATATACAAAGTAGAAATGTGTCACATTTGTATTATATTCATTCCTGATCTCTTTAAGCTAATTATAACTATGTAACTTAACTCAAGTTACATTGTGCACATTATAATTTTGCTTTATCAAGGGGCCCACTAATATCATCACTCAATTAAGACGGACAACGATAATCGTTTGACTAGCTATCTTTTCCAGCACAAGTCATGTTCAACCAACTATTGTCTTTATCACTATACTCAGTGATAGTTTTTGACAATAATCAAATTAAGCAGTTCTTGAGTGAAAATATACAAATCTCATATCTCAGGATCCAAGACACAGTAAAACATTAATGACACGAAACACAATTCCATAATATTTTACTTGTTAGGTCTATTCAATATATAAAAGTAATCTTTTCCTCTTTTATATATTCGTGTCGTCAATTATTTGTAGAGTTACAACAATCGATGACCAACACGACAATCTTATCTCGGTGATTAATGTTTCGTGTTAATTACCATGATTGTGAATAACTTTTGATTTATGTAAACCATTATCTTTTAGAGCTCCACGGTTAAGGACCAAGCGCCTCTTCCTTAACACTTCCAAAAGACGAATACCATAATCAAGGAACAAAATGCTTTCACATCAAATTCATAATAATTGACATATAAAAGAAAAACTTTAAGAACACATTCCTTTCAATAACATTATATGCTCCCTCTATCACTAATGCCTAAAAGCAATGATGTATGATAACAATTACGCATGCAACAATCCTAGATTAGAACCTATTATTAAAGTTTATGAGGATTGAAAATGTCACCCAACTTTTGATCCTCGATTTGATATTGGTTCCAATCTCCTTTCGATAACGATGACGGCTTTATGAATTCGATCCATATGATTTCCTTGAAACTTGGAATCAATCTTTTATTGCTTGAGCTGATCGCTATCGATTCTCCTCCTTCTAAGTAGCTACAAGTAAAAATTTTGTTACCCAAACAATCTTGCGTCATTTGACATTAATTTTTGGTACCCAAACCATTTTGGTTTTAGGTTCCCAAACACTTGAGGAACTTCTATTCACAAAGAAATGCTTTCCATTCAATGTAGTATGAATAACATGGTTTTTGTAGTTGTTCACATAATAGCCTAAACCATGCTTGTTTAAAGACCGTCTTTGACTACCAATAAGCCTATCAAGCATTTCTTTTCCCTTTGTAAATCTTTCAACATGTTTTTGTAATTGAACATTCTTAGCAATTAGATCTTGAATATCATTACTACATGAAGATTTTGCATTTAGAGTTGCAATTTCATCAATCAAATGAGTGTTCTCTAATGCAATTTTATCATGACTAGCAAGCAATTCATTCTTCTCATTCATGATAGATTCAATTTGACATTGTAGCTCATTGATTTAGTTTTTAGCTACTTTGTTTCTTTGACAAATTTTCAAGCAATTCATTGAATTCATATAGAAGTTCATTATATGAATTTGAATGATTTTAGTCAATTGAATCATGACTAGAGCAAGAAGATACCTCACTATCATCATATTCTATTGCCATGAAGCACATTGAGGCGAATTCGCCTTCAATTGATGAAGATGATGACTCGTCCCAATTAGCTCTGAGGGCTTTCGGTCGACCGTTAACCGAACGGTAGTCTAAAGTATTGGGCTGAATTAAGCATACGGTTGACCGAAAGTGGTTCGGATCACCGTTCACCAACTTCTAGTTGCTTTTAACAATTAAGCCCAAATTAAGTTTGGTTAACCGTTCCAAGGTGGATAGTAAGATTGGTTGGGCTCTGATCTACTCAAGTTCGGTTGACCGTGTACACTTCGGTAGGCCGACGTTTAGCGCGGGTTTTACGCTTATAGTTATAGCTCAAATAGTGGTTGGGTACAACGGTCAATTACCACGTGTAAATAGACGTTGGGCACCTAAAGACAAGAAGGACTCGGTTGACCGAAAGATATTCGGTCGTGCAAATTAGGACAAATCAATTAGGCTCTAGGGACTTGATTCAAAAGCAACCGTTTGAGGAAAGTCCAAAACATGTCCCGGGCTATTCGGTCGGCCGAAGGTGGTTCGGTCTTCCGTCGGGGCAATTCCAGATAACACCTATGTTTTACTGGTGGGAAGAATTCGGGTTACCGATAGGTGTTCGGTGGACCAAACTAGAATATACACCCCATAATTATTACACCCCATAATATTACCTATGTAATATTAAATTATTACACCCCACAATATACACACCTCATATTAATTTATTATGATTCTAATTATGTCAATTCTCATGACATTTTGATTTTATTCGTTCACCACATGTGTTCCTTTTTCACATGAAACCCGACACATCACATGAACTCAAAATCAAGCTTCTTGTTTCCAAGTTTTGTGGTATGACCTATAGGAGGATCTAAGCTAAATTGGCAACAATATTAAGCACTTAATATCTTAAACTATAAGGGTATCTAGCTACACATTATAGTTACCCAATTAGCATAGATGTCTTTGTTCCACTCGAACTAAACACGATCCATTTAGTGATGTAAGTGCACCACTTGTGTCCGTCCCTTGCCTCATGATATTAAGAATATATACAAAGTAGAAATGTGTCACATTTGTATTATATTCATTCCTGATTTCTTTAAGCTAATTATAACTATGTAACTTAACTCAAGTTACATTGTGCACATTATAATTTTGCTTTATCAAGGGGCCCACTAATATCATCACTCAATTAAGAGGGACAACGATAATCGTTTGACTAGCTATCTTTTCCAGCACAAGTCATGTTCAACCAACTATTGTCTTTATCACTATACTCATTGATAGTTTTTGACAATAATCAAATTAAGCAGTTCTTGAGTGAAAAGATACAAGTCTTATATCCCAGGATCCAAGACATAGTAAAACATTAATGACACGAAACACAATTCCATAATGTTTTAGTTGTTAGGTCTATTCAATATATAAAAGTAATATTTTCCTCTTTTATATACTCGTGTCGTCAATTATTTATAGAGCTACAACAATCGATGACCAACACGACAATCTTATCTCGGTGATTAATGTTTCATGTTAATTACCATGATTGTGAATAACTTTTGATTTATGTAAACCATTATCTTTTAGAGCTCCACGGTTAAGGACCAAGCGCCTTTTCCTTAACACTTCCAAAAGACGAATACCATAATCAAGGAACAAAATGTTTGCACATCAAATTCATAATAATTGACATATAAAAGAAAAACTTTAAGAACACATTCCTTTCAATAACATTATATGCTCCCTCTATCACTAATGCCTAAAAGCAATGATGTATGATAACAATTAAGCATGCAACAATCCTAGATTAGAACCAATTGTTAAAGTTTAACAGGATTAAAAATGTCATCCAACTTTTGATCCTCGATTTGATATTGGTTCCAATCTCCTTTCGATAGGATGACGGCTTTATGAATTCGATCCATATGATTTCCTTGAAACATGTAATCAATCTTTTATTGCTCGAGCTGATCGCTATCGATTCTCCTCCTTCTAAGTAGCTACAAGTAAAAATTTTGGTACCCAAACAATCTTGGGTCCTTTGACATTAATTTTTGGTACGCAAACCATTTTGGTTTTAGGTTCTGAAACACTTGAGGATTTTCTATTCACAAAGAAATGCTTTCCATTCAATGTAGTATGAATAACATGGTTTTTGTAGTTGTTCACATAATAGCCTAAACCATGCTTGTTTCAAGACTGTCTTTGACTACCAATAAGCCTATCAAGCATTTCTTTTCCCTTTGTAAATCTTTCACCATGTTTTTGTAATTGAACATTCTTAGCAATTAGATCTTGAATATCATTACTACATGAAGATTTTGCATTTAGAGTTTCAATTTCATCAATCAAATGAGTGTTCTCTAATGCAATTTTATCATGACTAGCAAGCAATTCATTCTTCTCATTCATGATAGATTCAATTTGACATTGTAGCTCATTGATTTTCTTTTTAGCTACTTTGTTTCTTTGACAAATTTTCTCAAAATTGTCAAGCAATTCATTGAATTCATATAGAAGTTCATTATATGAATTTGAATGATTTGAATCAATTGAATCACGACTAGTGTTTGAACGTTTTATTTAAAACCGCAAGTGCACGGCCGCGATGAAGCGGTGGCAAGTACGGGTCATCCTCAGGGAGGTGAGTAGCCTCTTGCTTGTACGAAATCAAGTGGCAAAAATAGGGGGAGAGAGATGTTTATGCTAACCTACACTACACTACGCTAAGTACGAAATGTGAAAGAAGCAAACAAACGATGAGATAAGAACTAAGCTAAGAACAAAACAAGAATGCTGGAATTTCAGGAATGGAAAACCCCCTAAGGGGTGGAGTGAGTGCACACATGCAAAGAGGTGGGTGTAGAATACATTCTTTAAGCACATGAAGGTGGTGTTTATCAAGCATAGGAAGTGTCTAAATGTTATGGCAAAACCTATCAATCTATTCACCAACTTAGTTGATTAACATTTACATATGCAAGTTGTTTATTTCAGAACCTAAACAAGCATGAGAGGTGTCTAATCATTTTGGCAAAACTCATCAAGTTATAAATTCTATCCTAAACAAGCAAGCATACATTCATGTTTTATCAACACATCAAAAATAAAGCATTCATCCCATTCTCTAATGCATGTATGTACATCTACTCCACCCCCAAAGGTGATGGCACTACTCACTAAACATTACACTAATTATTAAACTAAACAAAGAAAGCATATTAACTATGCTAATAAAACTAATGAAATGAGATTAAGCAAAGTAAAACAAGAAACATAAAACAAAGAACATAATAAAGAAAACTTGTATTAAAATGACTCACATTAAAAGTAGCATCCTCCTACTTTAGTGTGTGCTTCAAGGCCTCACTTCTAGTAGGGAGAATAGCCACTTAAAATATGGAGTGTTTACAAAAGGAGGTGAAGAGTTCTATTTATAGGCATGGAAAAAGCTAATCCGGGACAATCCCCCGATGTGGGACTAAACCAATACCACAAATAGCCTAAACAAACATTAATACACGTCCAGGAGAAAACTTGGCGGATTTGGGCCAAAATAGACCGCCCATTAGCGGTCAAAAAGGTCCGGATCCATCTGGAATTTGTGCTGGGCTTTTCTTTGTGTATTTGGTGGTCTTGGATGCATCTACTTTGTTTATTAGAGCTCCGACCCGAATCCAATTGCTAAAATACTCCCCATGATGGTGTGGAGTATTCTGTTTTGCTCTTAGGTCGTTCTGTCTTGCGTTCAGGTCCTTCTCCCTTGCATTTTGGTTCCCAGATCTCACAATCCAGTCCTTTTTCCCAGCTTTTGGGTCCTTTTATGTTTCATCTCTTCAAACCTATTTATTCCTGAAAACTAAACATAAAACTCGTAACATAGCATTGTTTAGGTAAAACATAATGGATATAAGATACAAATATAAGCATGAAATGATGTCAATCAACTAGAGCAAGAAGATACCTCACTATCGTCATATTCTATTGCCATGAAGCACATTGAGGCGAATTCGCCTTCAATTGATGAAGATGATGACTCGCCCTAATTAGCTTTGAGAGCTTTCAGTCGACCGTTAACCGAACGGTAGTCTAAAGTATTGGGCTGAATTAAGCATACGGTTGACCGAAAGTGGTTCGGATCACCGTTCACCAACTTCCAGTAGCTTTTAACAATTAAGCCCTAATTAAGTTTGGTTAACCGTTCCAAGGTGGATAGTACGATTGGTTGGGCTCTGATCTACTCAAGTTCGGTTGACCGTGTACACTTCGGTAGGGCGACGTTTAGCGCGGGTTTTACGCTTATAGTTATAGCTCAAATAGTGGTTGGGTACAACGGTCAAGTGTCACGTGTAAATAGACGTTGGGCACCTAAAGCCAAGAAGGACTCGGTTGACCGATAGATATTCGGTCATGCAAATTAGGACAAATCAATTGGGCTATAGGGACTTGATTCAAAAGCAACCATTTGAGCAAAGTCCAAAACATGTCCAGGGCTATTCGGTCGACCGAAGGTGGTTCGGTCTTCCGTCGGGGCAATTCCAGATAACACCTATGTTTTTCTGGTGGGAAGAATTCAGGTTACCGATAGGTGTTTGGTGTACCGAACTTGAAGGTTTCGGTTGACCGTCTGGGGTTCAGTTTTCCGAATCTTGATGGGATAGAATCCTAGTGCTCAAGTTTACATTAAACCTTATGGACTCAATAAATACAAAATTACATGTCTTGATCCAAAGCTTTGATTACAAGTCTTGAGTCTTGATGTCTTTGTCCCAATGCTCCTTTTGTTGATTATCTTGATCAACCTATTAAGATGATTCCAAGTATACAAATATGTATGCAATGCATGTAATCGTGTTTTCTCACTTTGATTGTTTAGGTTGATTGATTAAGATGAGTTTAATTAATCATCAAAATTAATATAGATTAAGGCAAAAAAGCCAACAGATTACTCACACTTCACGAAAGTTTAAAAAAGTTGTCAGAGAGCGGGGAAGCAAGTGGGGTGGTGAAAGATAACTCACCAAAGAGGACGAAGAAGGTGTTGTCGACGAAGAGGCCACCGCCTACTTCCACCAGAAAGAGCATGAGGAATAGTGGAGCACCGAAGCGTCATCGAAATCAGTTGCAGTTGGAAGTAGAAGCTAAGGAAAATAAAGAGGCAGATATATCAAAGGAAGGGGATCCGTGCAGGGGGTCCCAGATATATCTGGACCGCCTGAGAAAAAAGTACAACAATTACCATCCTTAGGACTCCCGACAATAGATATACTAGACAAGGTAGAATAGTTGGCAAAATCTGAATAGATGTATCTTGAATGTCTTGTCCATCTGAAAAATGATATGATGGTGATGAAACCATTATCTCTGAGGGAGAGAATTCAAACTTGGATTGAGGAATTGGATTTTCAAAAAAATGCTGCAAGAGATTGGATTTGGAGGATAGAGTGAAGAATATGGAGCAAGAAAAGAACCACGAGATTGAGCAACCCTTAAAGGTCCAACGAGATTGATGAAGATAGCCGAGCATGAGGATCGTGTAAAGAAGATATCATATGAGAAAGACACAGTCATTGAAGCATTGCAACATGAAGTGCAGCAATTGAAGAAAGAAGCAAATATTAGAGAAAAGGAGCATAAGGCTCGTCTAGAGGAGCAAAAAGTTATGTTGCAGGCAGAATTCAAAAGGCAAGGGAATACCATAGAAGCAATCAATGAAGAGCAACAAAAGGAATTAAGAGAGAAAGATTCATATTCAGATGTGTGACCAAGGTTGATAAGTTGGAGCATAAACTGAGACAACAAAAAGAAACCGTAACAAAGGTGGATGAAGTGAAGACAAGTGTTGCAATGGAGGTTCCGGTGGAGGAGAAGGACGATATTCACTATGCAATGTTCAAGAAGAACTCTATAGTAAGTTAGATCGATCCAATTCTACACGTTAGATATATCTGGTATTGCTAACATCTAGTCATCATATGGTTTCCATTTGGAATTGACCATAAATGGACGAGTTAAGAATTGAATTAGATATGTTTTGAAACCGTAGAACAACTTCAGATATATGTAGAAATGAGTTCATGCACATTATTTTTTGAAATTTTGATGTGTCGTTAGATATATCTGGATCCTTAGTAAAGCATCAGATATATATCTTGACTTTCATGTTTACTTAAGTAGACAAAATAGAATGGTCGTGCACCACATATTGTTTCCTACATTAAATTCAAACCTTTAGAAGTTGACGAACAATAAGGTAATTTAAGTGCACTCAATACCTAAAAGAAAAACTATTTCATATTGAACACTTAGCGTTGATACCCCGTGTGATAAAAGAGAAACACATCAGCAGGCGAAAAGGAGTAAACAGTGGAGCATAAAGATGAATTTCTCGAGGGCAAAGTATATGAATGGAAATCAACAAGCATAAGAACAATGACGGAAAAGGAAGAATTGCAGGAACAATTGGGAGATGTTGACAAGATCATTGAACACTTAGAGAAAGCCAATCCTGAGGTAAGTTAAGTGTTGTTGTAGTGGTATTGGACTCATTCCTTACTTTATTGAAATTGTTTACTAGGTCGAGGTTGAAGAAAAGGGGGAGGCGACCGCAAAAAGAAGAGGGAGAGAAGAAGGAATTTCCTGGAAGCTCCAAGACATTGGTTACTTCTGTAAGTGAGAAATGACCATGAATCCCTTTAGTAGTATTGTTATGTTGGAAGTGTACGAAGTGACCTCTATTAGTGTACTTTTAGATAGTATCTTTTTCCATTAGTGTGAAAACCAAACTTAACAGTTTATACTTTGGAATATGTATTTTTTTGCTTATGAGCTTGGTTCTCTATCTTCAAATTGGTTGTAATTCCTAACTTTGTTTTGTGTTACTCTCACTAGCACGCTAACCAGATACATCTGCAGTTCATATATCCGTGTAAGTCATTTTATCGTACGTTTGAAATATATATGGTGGTTTGCCGGAAGCAAGTGACTTTTGGAGATTGTGTTCATAGGGTTCAGCTTTTATATCTAAATGACACAAAAGATTGGAGTTTGGTTGAACCATTAGTTTTAGTTGATTGGAATCCATTTAATAAGTGTAAGATACTGTAGGATTTCATACCCCTATGTATGTATATATTATATATATATATATATATGCATACAAGATCAATTTCCATATTTTCGATGATTTCATGTCCATTGTTTTATATTTATTCTAATATAATGTAATCTACATATATATTAAAATAAATAGTAGATGATCATACCCAAATGTTCTCTAAAACCCTTATGAAGATCCGGAGTTGCGCTGCACATCGAATCACCTATCGTTTCGCCTCTAAGTGTTCACCAAACATTATTTTTATTCTAATATAATGTAATCTACATATATATTAAAATAAATAGAAGATGATCATACCCAAATGTTCTCGAAAACCCTTATGAAGATCCGGAATTACGCTGCATGTCGAATCATCTATCATTTCGCCTCCATGTGTTCACCAAACTTTAAACAAGGTTAGAGAGAAAAGAGCTAGCCAATTCAATCCTAAATCAAACTTAGAATCTAGCTAATAACCCGTATAAATCTCCCTGGGAATTTAATCTTCAAAAGCTTAAAAAGATTAAGTGAAATTCTGATGGATTAGTGGAGAGGTTAGGGAGAGAGAATATTTTTGCATTCCTTTGAACAAGTAGGGAATGGAGATCTATTATAGACTCTCCCAACACCCACATCATGGGCTACCTACTAACCCATGATCTCTTGCCTTTCTCTCCCTTGAACCAATCATAAATTCACACATAATCATCCTAAAAAATGTTTGACCATAAATGGAATAAATCCAGCCCATGATCAACACTAATCTCTTAACAATTCAAGACAGAATTGTGTCAAACGGTTGACCGAAACTACCACTCGGTCGACTGAATCGGTTATGATTTTGAAAAAATTTGGTCGGACAGCGAGCTAGACGATCGACCGAATATTCATGAGAAAAAGTCCCTGGAAAATTTCGGTTGAACCACGTCTCAATAAGGTCGACCGTTTACTTACCAAAATTACTCCTGGTAAATTTCGGTCGACCGTGTCCATTTATTGGTCAACCGTCATATCACCAAGATATTTCCTGAAGCTTTTCGGTTGTCGTGTATTACGCCTAGCCGACCTATTCTATTATCAAGAAACGTCTTCATATTTTCGGTCAACCCATGCACATCCGATCTTTGTCTGGTCGACCTTTCTCAAAACGGTCTACGTTTTAACCTGATTTTGCCTTTGTCAAATTTTGGAATATCATCGGACAAAATTCGATCCTTGGGGTTTTTAGCAAATTCACATGTTATGTAACATATTATCTTATGTCATGTCAAACTATTACACCCCACAATACATACATCTCATATTAATCTATTTATGATTCTAATTATGTCAATTTTCATGACATATTGATTTTTTCGATTCACCACATGTATAACATTTCACATGAAAACCGGTACATCATATGAACACAAAATTAAGATTCTTGTTTCCCAGTTTTGTGGTGTGACCTATAGGAGGATCTAAGCTATATTGGCAATGATATTAAACACTTAATATCACAAACTATAAGCGGTATCTAACTACACAATATAGTTACCCAATTAGCAAAGATGTCTTGTTCACTCGAACTAAACACAATCTATTTAGTGATGTAAGAACACCACTTGTGTCTATCCCTTGCCCCCATGATATTAAGAATATCTTACAAAGTAGAAATGTGTCACATTTGTATTATATATTCATTTCTTGATCTCTTAAGCTAATTATAAATATGTAACTTAACACGTCACATTGTGCACATTATAATTTTTCTTTATCAAGGGGGCCACTAATATCATCACTCAAGTCAAGAGGGACAATTATAATCTTTTGACAAACTATTTTTTCAGCATAAGTTATGTTTAACCAACTATTGTCTTTATCACTACACTCATTGACATCTTTTGACAATAATCAAACTAAACACTTCCTATGTGAAAAGACGTCTCATATCTTAGGATTCAAGACACAGTGAAAACATTAATGATACTTAACACAATTCCATAATGTTTCACTTGCTAGGTGTATTCAATATATATAAATAGTCATTTTCCTCTTTTATATACTTGTGCCGTTAAATATTTGCAAAGCTACAATACTCTTTAACCAACACGACAATCTTATCTCGGTAATTAATATTCCGTGTCAATTACCAAGATCGTGAATAACTTTTGATTTATGTAAACCATTATCTAGTAGAGCTCTACAGTTAATGACCAATAACCTCTTCCTTAACACTTCTAAAAGATGAATACATTAATCAAATAACAAAATGTTTACACATCCAATTCATAATAATTGACATATAAAATTAAACTTTTAGAACATATTCTCTTCAATCTCCCACTTGTTATCAAAGTTTTCTTTCACATACATTCTCAATGTATAAAACAACAATAACTAGGGTAACCATCTCAAATCACTAGGGTAACCATCTCAAATCACTCATCAATCCACTCCACATGGTTCCTCAGACCCATGGACTTGAAATGCATTTCGTCTTTGGCTTGGAATACGGGTTTGGTGAATGGATCAGCTGTGTTGCTGTTTGTGTCCACCCATAAAAAATCTATTTTGCCTTTGTCGGTGAAGTCACGTGTGACAAAATTCTTGCGATCCATGTACTTCACTTTGTGGTGTGATTTAAGATCCTTGATTTGCAAGATACATGCACTATTGTCGTAAAATAGCTTTTGAGTAACTTTTCTTGTCAACATGAGGATTCATCTTTTGATATCGAACCACCACCACCACATCCACAAATTCAAAGCGCAATCTTTCAAAGTCAAACTCCTAGTCAGTCTGAGGGACTTGAGGTTTCAATTCACGATCACTTGGTGGACGATTCGATTCTAATTGAGAATAACATGGACCAGCTTCATTATGAGTCGGCACACGATTGTGCCTTACCTTTTTCTCTTGTGGCCCCTGAGCCACATGATCTTCATGTTGTGCTTTTTAAGGACTCACCTCTGGTAGAGCAAGAGCTCCCTAGTACCCTTAATTTCAAATGACCTGATGAGAGTTTGCCTCTCACTATTGTTCCTGGTCATCTTGGAAATGATGGGACATCAAACAACTACATTGCCAATGAGGGTATTGGGAGTTCCTTAGAGGATACCTTGGTAAGAGACCCGCTTTCTGTTCGCCTGGTGAGTTGGACATGACTAACGAGGTTCTTGACCTCGTTCCGACCCACCAGCCTGTTGGTTGGAGAGTTTGGATTGACAATCATAACTTCAACACCGCAATGGGAGAAACTCTTCTTCCGTTGCCCCATATTTTCCAAATTCTTGAGAGGTTCAAGCTCTTTCAGTTTGATCTTTTGAATGAGACGCCTTTGTGTCCAATTCATGAACCTCTCCTTTCATCTTGTGCTCTTTGTGAGGGGGCCCAAACTTGAGTATTCTGGCCCCGCGTGGTGTCATGTTCCCTTTCCAAGTGCATTGACCCACTTTTGAGGTTCCCATTTGATGTTTTTTGACAAATGAAGATGAGAACTTATGTTTGTACATGGTTATATTACAAAACGAAAGAAAAGGTACAATAAAAGACTCCATGAGCGAGCATTGATTGTTGTGGGTCCCAACACTTGTGTATTCGGGCCCCATTTCTTTCACGTACACCTTCTTTAGTATCTCACAGGTTTTGAGGAAATTGGGTTTTTTTCCATCAACATAACCTTGAGCTTCCTTTTGCGTTTCCTATTGGTGAGATCTTTCCTTTTTCATGCATAAATTCATGTAGTATCTTGCTTATATTCATTGAGGACAATGCATGAAGTAGGTGTGGGGGGTGTTTTACGTGTGTACATAGTCGAGTCTTTTTCCTTTGATTTTGTTTTCTTTGGTGTGTATTGATAGGGTCATGTTAGTGTGCTGCATTTAATATCAATATATCTGCTTGCCATGATCCTTGGGTGACTTGTCTTCTTTTGCTTGCCTAGTGCTTTAAAAATGTTAACATTTCTTTCAAAATGTTCACATTTCAGAAGGGTTCTGTTGACCGTAAACTTCCAGACTCTACGGGGTTGACAAACATGATCACATTCGGTCAACCAAAACAAGGTCCATGGTCGACCGGAAACTTCCACGTAGTTTGGGTTTGTCGAGACATTTATGTTCGGTCGACCGAAACATGGTCCACGGTCGTTGGGGTTCGGGTAAACATATTTTGGGGCTCGGGTGAATAATTTCAATACGACCGTTGGTATAATACGACAGGTCTAACGGAAAGAAAAATATGTTTACACGGTCGACCGAAAAGGTCAGAATGGTCAACCAATCGGGTGGAAGAAAAAAATATTTGATTAAAGGAACAAATGGTCGACCGAAGGTCTGAAGCCGGTTGACTGAAATGGTTCTGGCAGTGAAGATTGGTTTAAGTTTTTTTCTGATTCTAGTTTGGGTGATCTATTGAAGTCCAATTGATGTGAAATTTTATGTGTGACTTATATAGGGAACCTAGTGTGTATGTGAGTGGTTTTTAACTCAAGTATTCTCAATTACACAAAATTCCTAAGACTTAAAATAAATCAAGATTACATGTCTTCAAATGAGCTTTATTACATGTTTTGACTTGATTTCATTTCTTCCTTGAGTCTTGATCACCTGTAGAAGTTAGCATAATACAATATATATGCAACACATAGTGTGTGCTACTCTACATTGATTACAATGAAGATTTGGTTGATTAAGTCATCAAAACATAGATTACGGCCAAAAAGACAACAAAAGGAATGGTCGTCCGATGTGAATTTCTCAGTAAGAATTTGAGAGTCTACTGAATTTTAGGTGTCAGTTGACCAAAGGGGTAGCGGTCTTCCGAACAGGAAATTCCAATAAGGATGGAATGATTACTAAGGAAAGGATATTGGTCGACCAGGAGTGTTTAGGTCATATGATGCAGTCAGGTGCATCAAGTGTATATTTGATTATAGTAATCAATAAAAAGAAAAATTACAAGTGTTTTTAATCTTGATTATAAGTCATGAGACTTGATCTTGAGGTTGATTATCTTTAATTTGAGCACTATAATGCTAGAGATATACAATCGATGTGCAATTTGACAATATGAACTATGTGATTTGTAAATTGAGATTATGAGGATTAATGATGCCAAAAAGGAAACAAAGAATCCCCTCAAAGTGTAGGATTTCGTGCCCCTCAAAAAGCCAACCAAATACTCACTAAAATGTTGTAAAAGAGCTTCCTATTACCAAAAAAATGCTTCATGATAAGGTGAAGGGCGTCGACGAGGGTGTTCGTCGATTAGGCTTAACGACGACAAACCTTGCATGTTGAAAAGGTTTGAGTTAAAGGACTCTCAAGTGGAGTGTTGGGGGACTAAATTAAGTAGGGGGTTGTGCAACCGAACCACTACTAATTGTTGTGTTTGCCCTCCTTTGTTGTTTGCTTGATGAAAAGGTTTGGCAATAAGACATCTCTTAAACAAGGCTTGGGGATTGGAGGTCATGGGTTGTGTGACTGAGTCAATACAAATCTTATCTCCCTTCTCTTTGGTAGTTTATTTGTTGTTCTTTTCTTAATTATCACAAAACCTCATAAGAAACCTTTAGTTAACCACTTTTAATTCTAAAATACTCTCACCTCCTGTAGAGTAGCCTCGGATCCTAAAAGAAGATGCCTCGACTGGTCGACCATTCGGATCAGTCAATCAATTTTCTTCATAACGAATTCCAAACCTCTCAACCGATTGACCGATGCTAAAAACACATCAACCAGTACGACAATTTCAACCTATAAAGTTTGCTATGGCTCATATTTGGATTCTACTATTTAATCTTGGGTTTTTTTCTTGGATGTCACTCAAAAACACCCTATCTCCCAATCTGTCATCTAGTTATGACTACTTTCTTAGATGTCATTCAAAAACTTGGTTAACATCCAAAATGTCATTATGTTTACTGAATATTGCAGATTTGCCACTCCATTAACTTTTTCCTCTAGTGATGTCATTAGTGACGTCACTATTCTGTTAACATTGTTAAAAAATTAATATTTAATTATAAATTTTACAAATTGACATTGAATAACTTAACATTTTTTTCTTTTTTTCACTTCTTTCTCTTTCTTCTCTCTCTCCTCTCTCTACTTTTCCTCTCTCCTCACTCTTAGTGGGATCCAAGTGGGTTCTTATCACTTAACAAAACCTAGTAGCTCAAAGATCAAGTTTTGTGAAGTATATAATGTTGGCTTTTAGGCCTTAATCTATGTTAATTTGATAATTAATCAAACTAATCCTAATCAATCAACCTAGTCAATCAAAGTGGACAAATATGATTACATGCATTGCATATACACTTGTATGTGTGTAAATCATCTTAATAGGTTGATCAAGATTGTCAAGATAAGAAGCATTGAGACAAAAACTTAAGATTGTAAAAACGCTTTGGACTAAGACTTGTAAATTTCCATTTACTGAGTCTACAAGATTAAATTTAAACTTGAGCACTAGGATTATTTCCCAGCCCATTTCGGACGACTAAACACCTAACAGATGACCAAATCTATCATACTAGTAGTCGTTAGAATCCTCACCGGAATTGTCCACTCGGACAACCGATTATCATTCAGTCGACCGAATTCCATTGGACCGGTTTTGGATTTAACTCCAACGGTCACTTTTTTGTCTTAGAATCCATTTGGCCTTGTTTATTTTTGGGCAACCAATCTCCTATTGGTCTACCGTTTACTTCCCGGCATCTGACACACAGCGATACTTTTCGTGTCAAAAAGGTAGTTGTTGGACTCACAACAATTATTTGATTTTCAACTGTCAGAAAGACAAAGTCTTGAACTGAACGACTAAATAGGTTTTGGACGACTGAAATTTTATGACAAGAGTCGATTAAATCCTTACTATTATTTTAGATCGGCCAACCGAACCCAATTCGGTCAACCGAAATTAAATCACTGGAAATTCGACAAAAGTTACTGAACATTTGTGATCGGTTATCCAAATGTTATTCGGTCAACCAAAAGCTTTATTTTGACAAAGTCAACTCTTTATTGTGGACAACTGTTCTTCAGATGGTCGACCAACTGTGTACAGATTTCTGCCCGAGTTTAAGTCAAATCATATCTTTATTTGGTCAATATCTCACAAACTCTCCTAAACGACTAATGGAGCTTAAAACCTTATGAATAGGAGTTCATATATCAGTTTTAGACATCAAGACACCTCTCTATACTCCTATCACTTGTGTCCAGACATCAAACTCTTGAAGCTCTCATTTTCTTACACTCAAAGCCTAATTTCACAACTTGTGTATCAATTCTAACCATATTCAAGTGTGTGAAAGTCTAGAGTGTTAGTTAGTGATTCAAACTTCAAGATTCAAGAATCACAAAGTGTTTAAAGCATCAGGGATGCTCACTCTCGGGTTGTGAGAGGCGAAATCGAGCAAGACGAGGTTGATTGCAAGGCCCGTGGTGTAAAGGCAAAAATCACAACCCGGAATGGAGATCAGATAGTGGAAACTTAAGCGGGGCTCAGATGATCGAGTGATACTTGAAAGAGAGAACTAGATCACGGTGGTTGTGATTGAACCTCTATTAAAATCCGGTGTCGGTTTTGTGGTTTGCTTGCTCTATCCGTACTTATTTTAATTTCGCATTTAGTAGAGCATTTAACTTGTGGTTAGACGATCATCGTTCCCAACATATAACGTGTGACCATAGGTTTCACTTTCCTCACCACTTCCCAACGGAGTCCTACGTATGCTTTATCCCCTCTTTTTTGGTTTCTAATATTTCTTTTGTTTTTAGGTTGTTTTTATATTTTGTAGGTGTTAATTTTTATTTTTATTTTTTGCACTTAGGTGTTAGGGTAGTTTGTTTTGATTTTTTATTTTTTTAGATAAGTTGTTTAGTTTGAGAGTTGGAGTGTTTATTTCGGAGATTGATTTAATATGGTTGTATAATTTGCTTTGAAATATTTGATTTTGGTTTTACAGTTTTGGTTCTCAATTTGAAAAATTATAGCTTGTAATGCTTGTTTTTCTGTTTCAAATTGTTGTTTGTCGTTTGTAATGTTTGTTCTTTTTTCAATTAGTTTATTTAGTTAAGTATTAATGGTTGTATTTAATATTTACTGGTGAAGTAGGATTTTTTATTCATTACTTTATAATTTGTTTCATTTGCATTTTTTATTTATATATTAATGTAGATTGATGTCATTTATTTTTTGATTTTCGTTGAGAAATTTATGTACTTTGTCTTTGCTTTGGAAGTTTTTGTTCATCTTCTTAAAAATAATCTTGTGTCACAAGTTCGTTTTAATTCTCTTCGGTTAGAAAATAGTAACTCTAATATTGACTTTTGTTGTATCTAGTTCAGATAAGAGCCGAGATTAGAATTTTTTGTTATGCATTTGTAAAAAAAACCAAATGTGGGTAAGAATTTTCCAAATCCACTCGTCACGTGTCGGCTTCTAAATAAAATAGACATAGGCCCCATTTGGATTGGGCTCCCTAGTATCTAGTTCCCCAAGGAATCCAACTCCCACGATTGTGACCACATAAGCGACTCCCTCACCCTCACCACCATAGCTATTTGGATTGGAGGAGTTCGGGTGGAGAAGCGGATGTCACATCCGACCTTATTCTCGAAATGCCCTCAACTCCAATTTTCCCCGCACTACCTCACCCTAACTCTGCAACCCCCTTTGCTTCCACTCCAAGGCAACCTGAACACCTTCGTTTTCCCCCTTCGACCGTGTCCAAATCCACCCACCAGAAACAACCAAATGGCTAGGCCTTCGAAGTGTGTGGAGAAAACATCGGCAATAACGCAAACATGATCACGGTTGATATATAGAAGTAACAAATTTGACAAAACAAGGTTTAAGGAGTGGTCATCCAACAATCCAGTTATCGGAGTGCCACATTACAATAAACAAAATACTTGACGTACTATAAGTAGTTTCTTGCCAAAAAAACAAAACAATTGAAGGATCTAATTAGCCATCGAATTAGTCTAAAGGGGGTGAATAGACTAAATTCACTCTTAAAAACTTAAGCAAGAATACAATGCAATAGTGAAAATATAAAGCTAGAGAGTAAGAGATGCAAACCACAACACTGATGTCTAAAGGTTTGGATCCACCAACCAGATCGTAGTCCTCTCTTACGAATTGCTCCTCTTTGAGCAACTTCTCGTTTTGCACTAATCTGTCTCCCCGTTCCGAGTTGGGAGATCTTGCCTTTACACTTCAAGCTTGCGAACATCCTCGTCAAGATTGGACCACATTCTCACAATCCGAGAAGAGCTTCACTCCGGAAGCTATTACAACACTTTGCTGAGGATCCTAGTAGCAACTTCTAATCTTGAGCACTTGAATGATTGATAGGAGCAATGAGTTGTTCAAGTCGATAATTAAGCACAAAGAGAAGATTTAGAGCACAAGAGAGTAGTATGAGTATGAGAGCTTTAGAGAAGGGATTGGTAAGCTTGTCTGGTTGTTCTAAGCTCTATTTATAGGTTCTAAACTTAATCTAGCCGTTGGGATTTCTTTAAAAATGATTTGTGTAAGATACAAAACACAGAAAATTTCAGAACACAAATCTGTGCACCAACGGTCGATCGGTATGGGAGAAACAGTCAACCGTTTTCGTATAAATAAAAAACATTCAAACTTAAGTACAAGCCGGTTGAAGCACTAAGGCTAGAACTTAAGTGAACAGTCGAACCAAGACTAGGGGCGGTCGACCGTTCTGAAGGTTTTGGCCGGGATAATAATAAACAAATGAGGTAATGGTCAGACACATAGGAGAATCCCATCCGACCAAAAATAATAGGGAGTTCGGAGCTTGAATTGTTCTTGATCCGGTCGACCGTTGTCATGACATTGTTCTACCGGTGGCCAAAATACGAATTAGGTTAGTTGAAGTATGTGTATACGACTATTGTATAATACGACAAGTATAACAGTCATATTAAAGACAAATACGAAGTATAACGGTCGAATCAGAATCAAGTTTTGGTTGACTGATTTGCACACTAATTGAGACATGGGTAAACAAATAACAGATGAAATAAATATGAAAAGTTTAAAGCATATATCGGTTATTCAAGGATAACGGTCGAACTGGGATAAATAATCAGTCGATCATTTTGGACAGGGTAAGAGCTTGTTAAAATCGAAGGAACCAGATGAACTACCATTCAAACGTTATGGGAAAACAATAAGAGTCTTTTAAATTCGGTCGCACCAGATGGTCTACCAGTCGACCGAATGGAGCAAAAACTTTGATCCAAAAGGAATTCTTATGTGTAATCGGTCACCTAAGAGAGTCAGTTTGATATGGAATTTTGTATGAGACTTCTATAGGTTTTTTATGGATCATGCAATGCAAATCAACAAGAGTTCAAGTGCCTAAGTTACATGAATCCCAAGTACAAGAAACATAAATCCTATACTACACTTCTGTAGGATTGATTGACATCATTTCATGCTTATATTTGTATCTTATATCCATTATCTTACACCTATGCAATGCTACGTGACGAGTTTTATGTTTGAATTTCAGAAATAAATAGGTTTGAAGAGATGAAGCATGAAAGGACCCAAAAACAAGGAAAAATGACTTAATTGTGAGACCTGGGGACTAAGATGCAAGGGAGAAGGACCTGAACGTAAGACCGAATGACCAAAGAGCAAAATAGAAAACTCCACACCATCATGGGGAGTATTTTGGCAATTCTATTCGGGTCGGATCTCCAACAAGTGAAGTAGATGCATCAAAGACCAACAAAGACATCCAGAAAAGCCCAGAATAAAATCCAGCTTGATCCGGACCTTATAGACCGCCAATTGGCGGTCCAATACCACTAATTGGCGGTCTGGTTTGGCCCAAATCTGCTAAGATTTTGGTGGGTCGCGTATTAGTCTGTAGTTAGTCCATTTATGGTATTTGTTTAGTCCCACATTGGGGGATTGTCCCGGATTGCCTTTTTCTTTGGCTATAAATAGAACTCTTCACCTTCCATTGTAACTACCCATTGCTTGGTGACATTCTCTCTAGTAAGGAGTAAGCCTTGAAGCAAAACTCAAGGTGGAGAAGAATGTTACCTTCAATGTGAGTCATTGTTAATAAAATAATTGTTCTGAGTTTCTTTTAATCTTGTCTTTTAATTCTTACATGTTTCTTTAGTTTATGTTTCTTTCAATTAGCTTCTTTAATGTTCCGTTCTTGCTTAGTCTAATTTCAGTTCAGTATTATGCTTAATTTTGTTAATATAGTTAGTGTAATGAGTAGTGAGTAGTTCCATCCCCATTTGGGGGTGCAGAAATATGTGATATGATCATGTAGTGTATTAAGTGTGTGTTATCTTAATCCCTTGAGCTTTATATGATTTCCATAACCATCTAATGGGTTTTCACTCTTATCTTTGATATGTTAATGCTCTTGACTAAAGCTTAGCTTATGCTTTGATTAGTGGACATATTTTACGGGGAATGATAAAGTTAGGATATGGATGAAATTAATATTGGAAACACAATTTGTAGTGTATGTACTCTTGTTGCCTTTACCTTAGTTAATGTCTTGTATGTTTTAATGATATTGGGTTATCTTAATTCATGTGGAGGCATAGTAGGGTCTAATCTTTATACATGAGTTCATTTAGCTTCATTCTAATTATTGTCTTGTATGTTTTAATGATGTAGTCTTATCTTAATTCATTTGGAGGCAAAGTTGGATGTAGTTTTATGATTTCATGCACTACATGTTGTGAGGAGCTTAAGTGAACACAGACACACACATCTTTATATTCACACTATTTCTCTACCCCCTATGGGGTTTAGTTTTATTGCTTATCTTCATTTCCTTTTACATCTTAGTGTAGTTTAGTGTAACCAACATTTCTCTCTTTTCTTTACCACTCACCTTCGAACACACCAAACGTCGACACACCTCCCAGTGGACGACCCGTATTTGCCACCGCTTCAACGTGGCCGTGCACTTGCGATTAATATAAAACGAATCAATCAAGGATCGTGAGGGTCTACAATACTAATCACTTTTACCCTAATTACCTACTCGTTTGACTATCAAAGATATGTGCAGTGGAATTTAAATTAAACAAGTAAGTTAAGAAGGAATAAGAAAACCACAATGGAACACGTGAGTTTTTCCAGAGGTTCGGCCACCACCAACGTCCTCTCTTGCAAGCTCTGCTCGACACTTCGAGCTCCGCTCGCGTCTTCACTATCCACTCCCCGTTCCGGGCCGGGAGAGAACGCCTATTACAAAACAAGCTCCACGAACACCCTCGTGAGATTGACTTTCTTCTCTCACAATCCGAGAGGAACACTTCGGGCTTTCACCGAAGTCCTTGCTTCTTTACAATCAAAAACTTGAGTGGAACACACTCTCTAACTTGAGCACACTTAGCTTATAATGTAGAATTGGTGCTAATGTGTGGAAGTGTAAGCTTGGAGTGTTGGATTGGGGAAATTTGAGATTGGGAGTTTCTCTCTAATGTATTGGACAAGTAGTGGTAGGATAGTTGTGTTAAAATGTGTTTTACAACTCTTTATATAGGCATTAAAGAGAATAATTCCATTGGGGTTGATTGGGTGAGTGTTGGTGTAGGATACACAAAATAGAAACTCGTAGGACCCAATTCTGCCTCAAATCGGTCGACCGAATCGGGTATGTCGTTCGACCATTTAGTCAAATAAGGTTTTGACTAAGGTTCAGTTAAGTGATCGGTAGAACGGACTCAGGGGATAGTTCGACTGTTCTAGGGTTTTTTCTCTGGGAAAATAGGATCGGTCGAACAAGGCAATTTGGTGGTTCGACCGAAAATGTCCAGGCACTTCTGGGTTTGGGAAGAATTGAGTTTCGATCGACCGGGGTCAAAAAGACGTTTGACCGAATTAGTCCAGAGTGTTCATGGTTTGTCAAGAGACAGATATGCGGTCGACCAAACAAGGTCCTCGGTCGACCGATTCATGAAAAGTATTTGGGGTATTTTTTGTTAATACGAATACGACCGTTGGGTATATATGACAAAACTAACGGTCGGAAAATACTTGGTACTCGGTCGACCGAAAAGGTCTGAACGGTCGACCGAACATAAGCAGTTAAACACTTAACAGATTAATTGATCATCTGGTCAACCAAACAGTCTGTTTCGGTCGACCGAATGTGAGCAGACAGCTTGGGTTCAGGTTTAGTGTTTTCCGGTCTAAGTTTGGGTGATCTATTGAAGTCCAAATTATGTGAAATTTCGCGTGTGACTTCTATAGGGAACCTAGTGTGCGTTTGAGAAGTTTTTAGCTAAAGTATGCTTAATTACACAAAGTTCCTAAAGACTCAAAAAAATACAAAATACATGTCTTCAAATGAGCTTGATTACATGTCATGACTTGATTTCCTTTCTTCCTTGAGTCTTGATCACCTGTAGAGGTTAGCACAAAGCAATATATATGCAATACAATATGTGTGCTACTCTACATGATTATAATTAAGATTAGGTTGATTAAATCATCAAAACATAGATTAAGGCCAAAAAGCAAACAATGCACTTCAACACTTGATTTATTGTCTTGCATCAACACTTGTCTCCTAATATTGTTAGTAAAACCAAACTATATATGTGCATATGCATATGAGGTAGAAATAGATATACATGGATTTATTGATATGTTAATTAATCATCAAAATCGGATTAACGAGTATTAGCCAAAAAGGCAACAACAATAACATGTGAAATTACAATCCTCTACTCGCGGAAATCGCATCTCGAATGCGGTTGCGGAGTACCCCATATTATTATCGTCTCCTCCTATTGGTTGACCTCCATCGTTATTAGAGTTGTTTGGGATTGTCTCGTTGTTATCAAACTCCACAGTTAGGAGGTCGTTGTTGTGATCAATAATGAAGTTATGCACTCCATCTCTTTTTCAATACCCCAAACGCCCTCTCGATCACATTCCTTAAGGAGGAGTGCATACTATTAAACATCTCCTCCTCCCCTTGGGGTTGGCTTGACTGCATTTCTGGAAGATGATAATGTGTGTTCTGGTACGACACTAAAAACCGTTGTCTGTTGGGATACCCAGAGTCCACCAAGTAATATTTACCTACACATATGCCGGTACAAGTAACTATTACTGTAAGTTTTAAGTTATCAACACATGTACTTAGGAATATCTACAAATACTAGGTGGGGCATCACGAAGCAGTTGGACTTGTAAATAGCATGGTTCAGTGCCCGATTGTCGTGTGCACTACCTTTCCAACTGATCGACAAGATAATGAATCACATTTGGAAATCACACGCTCCTAAAAAAATTGTGTGGTGTACTTTGGTTGGAAACCGGACCGGTACATAGGTTGTTTTGCTTTTGGAACAGACGCTTGAATTTGTGTACCATCTAAGGCACCAATGCAATCTTTGAAATAGGGAAAATACTTGCCACCGTGTTGATGCAATATGTGATAGGGAGTTGCATTTAGGTCATGTTTCTGTTTGATCATGTCATATGACCAAATAACCATCATTCTAAGAACATGATTTATGTGACAACTAATTGTTTCGCCTGAGTGTTGAAAGTATTGTTGGAATGCTCAGTTGACATGACCATGGCCTAAGACGTACAATAAAATATGCATTTGTTCTTCTACGGTTACGTTTCTAGTGGTGTTAGAAGTCCTTGTTCCTTAATAATATTGCATAAATTGATGAATACGTTAGGCATCTTCTGAAAACCATCCAAGCATACTCAGTAGTGACCGGTAAATAAATCTTCAATCCTCTGTTGTCCGGTACAAGGTGTTGTGTGCGCCTTAGTTTGACTACATATCTGTCAACATACTCCTGTACACTCTCTACTATGGAACAAATCACATCCTCAAACTGCAGGTCCTCATCCTTCTCAAACTGTAGGTCCAATGTTTCGGCACTAACGTTTAGGCATTCAAAACAGGAAAATTAATTTATTGGCCCAACTATATAAGTTGCCAACCCTATAATATATATCCCTTACTGCCAAAATATATACACATATATAATATATACATAGACACCTTAACAATATATAACCATAACTACATAACACAAGAAGCCATAACTATATATAACTAGTTTATGTACATTAATCCATCAATGATATCATAACTGATATATACGTAAAATGAAAATTTGTATACACAAATTCAAACAAGTAAATGTGTATATTTTCTTATTGCACCGAAGTACCAGACAATAATTACAAAAAAGGTTGGTTGTTCCAAACTGCTATAAGTTATCATGAGAAGTACGTTACTGCATTTTGTCTTAGCCAATTCCTAATTACTGCGCAACATGAAGGATAGAAATCAATCAAATTTAAGAGTCCAGTTTTTAAATATACCCATTGTAACATCCTCAAACAACGGAAAAATTTAAAAATTTATAACGTACAATCAAACAGAGGATATTACTCAAATACAAGTGAACAGGTGCACCAACATATATAATATATATATCTGAGTATTTCAAAAGGAAAAATGATTTTTGCACATGCGTCCCGGACGTTGGCTGACGTGGTCAGTCCATTTAGCAGCCCAGTCAGCAAAGATAAATAAAGTCACATATTATTTATTTATTTTGGGTCACATCACAGGCACACATAACTCAACGAAACCTTTCATTATCCTCCAAAACGTTTCATTTTCCATCATTTTCTCCCGGTGGAGGCAACAAGATTGGTAAGAGGGATGCCGAGGGAGACGAATGCGGGAGTGAGTCTTGAGGGAGGTGGGGATGCCAACGACGTTGGTTAGGACGTCGCGGTGAAGTTGGTCGGCGAGGAGGGGGAGGAAGTAGTCAGCATTGGAGTCCGTCCCGAGACGAGGAGGAGGAATGTGGTTATTTGTAGCAGATTTGAGTTTTTTGTGTGATATTTTTTGGGGAAAGTTTGGGTTTTTTGTGGTTGACTTGAAGTTTCTGTTTGTTTCTGTGATGGATCGGTTGTGGTGATGATTTTTTTTGGGGGTTGTTGGTGTTTTGTGTTGAAAGTTTGGTTTTTATTATTATTTCGGTTTATGGTGTTCTTGTCTAAAGTTGGTTTGTCTTCGATATTTTTTTTAGGGTTTTTGATATTTTTTTCAAGGAGTTGGGTTTGATTTTATGTTCTTGTTTGCTAAGTTCAACTTGGGTTGTTTAAAAAGCCAACCAATATGATAAAAAGAACAAACGCATGTGATAAAAAGGACAAACTCATACTTAAAAAGGACGAACCACTACTTAAAAAGAAACCATTACATAAAAATGACAACCCACCAATATAAGAATGACCGACCCAACTGTTAAAAATGACAAAACCATACTTAGAAAGTACAAACTGGTACTTAAAAAGGATAAACCCATACTTAAAAAGGACAAATCATTACTTAAAAAGAACAAAACCTCGACATAGAAAGAACAACCCACCAATATAAGAATGACCGACCCAATTGTTAAAAAGGGAAAAACTATACTTAAAAAGTACAAACCGGTACACATACTTAAAAAGAACAAACTACAATTTAAAAAGTACAAACTCCTATGTTAAAAGGGCAGACGTAGATGTTAAAAGAGACGGACTTATATGTTTGAAAGGACAAAACATGAACTCTTCATTTTACCTTTGTATCCGAAGGTTGCATGGAGAAACCAAAAGTTGCGTTGGGAAAAGTAAAAGTTGCGTTGAGAAAAGTAAAAGTTGTATTGAGAAAGTAATGTTGTTTTGGAAAACTAAATGTTGCATGTGACACAAACATATTATTAAATGAATTTCTCTGCTGACTGGACTGCTGACTGAACTGACCACGTCTGGCGCGTCTCGGACGCCCACGTCCGTGTATCACAACCCTTTCAAAAGTGTGATTACATCAAAAGATTATACAACAAAATACAAGTAATCACTCCGACCTCAAAATGAGAGAAAGCATGATCTGGTAGCGGTGCTCCTCTCCTCGGTCACCACCCCCTAACGCCGATCACGGCCAGAAAAGCAAACATGCAACAATGCATGAGTTTCCAGAAGGAAACCCCGTATGCCAAACTCTACAAATGCATGAAACAGGATCACACTAGCATGCAACTCTATCAACAAAAAAAGCATAAACAACAAGGCTGGGCTCCAGGGCTTTTTCACCCAACCACCGCAACACTCAACGTCGTGAAGCTGGGCTCTAGGGCTTTTTCACCCAACCGCAGCTACCACGACACGACCAGGGCTCCAGGGCTTTTTCACCCAACCCTTATCACACGGTCCATGCTCAGGCTTCATGGCTCTTTCACCCAACATGAACACGCTACGGAGCTCTAGTTTTTTTACCCAACCCCGCACAGACTAGCTGGGATCCAGGGCTTTTTCACCCAACCGCAGCTCTCACAATAGTTTAGGGCTCCAAGGCTTTTTACCTAACCACCGCAACACCCATGCACACTAGTACACTTGCCGGAAGAACATCAGCACCACAACTCGCCTCACACGGACGACCACAACAACCGCACCTCCAATGTGCACAACTGGACACAAACGGTCGACCGAACCAAGAGTTCCGGGCGACCAAATCTCACTAAAACAAGGCAATTGCCTCGACATACACTCAATCGGTCGAACAATTCCCACCAACAACATACGTTCGGTCGAACCAAAGTCAGGTACTGGTCGACCATTTAGAAGGTTACCTCCCAGGTTCAATGAACATAACGACCAATTGGTCGAACGACAAAGGGGACCCGTTCGACCAAAACCCACAAGTAAAATCTACCATCCCTCAACATAATGAACCAGTCGAACCCCCGCGCACTCTTGGTCCACCAAATTCCACCAGTAAAATCCTTCATCGCATCCAATCAACACCGGTCGATCGAACCAAACCATTATTTAAATTAAGTCATCGGTCAGACGAGCCAAACAGGAGGTCGGCCATTTGGATGGTCGACGCCCCAACCGACCTACAATAGTGCACACGGTAGAACGACAAAGATGCCCCTTTCAACCGAAACCAACGAGGCTTGCCTCAAATGCACAACCGGTCGACCGCCCAAGGGCATCGTTCGACCAGTGTGAGGCAGAAACCCAAATTCTCACTAGGAACGGTCGACCGTTTGCACCAACCAGTCGACCGATCCAGCAGTAAAATTTGTTGCACGTTTGCTTGCGACGAGCTTTTCGGGCTACCGTCGACTTCCAAATACTCACACAACAAAAGTGAGTTACAACAAGTTTGACATACCATGAAGGTCTGAAGAAACCTTCGAAGAACCTCGACGGCACGTCCACGAGCACTTCTCCCCAAAATCGTAATCCACTGACGAACCTCTCGCTCGATCAACGATCACAACTCCTCGTCGATCCACAACAACACAATCACCTTCGTCGGTCGCTTCCCCAACCACAACAACTGTAAACGACACGGGTTGAGAGAGAGAAAGAAGAAGAACCAAAAGAGAAGAGTTGGTTTAGAAACTTTCTCACCACGCCACCCGATCAACACTCATCGATCCTCACTTCTCCTCACCGGGGAACACCTCCATGCCGGAGCCCAAACACTGAGAGGGAGAGAGAGATGCGAAAATGAGAGAGAATGGGAGAGATGTGAGAGTGAGTGAGTGAGAGAGAGAAATCACCTCAAATACTCTCCGTCACCTCAATCCGCACCATCCATCCAATCTCCACTCCATCCTAGTCGTCCATCCAATCTCCTCCTAAACACCACCTAATCAACAATTAAAACCCAATTAGGATTAGGATCTCACACCCATATAAAATCAAGGTTTCTAAAATCATTGTTTCTAATCACATCCAATTTACGTATATATAAGATTACTTCGGAAGCTGTTGAAAATTAGGGAATTACGTAGCCTCAAATGACTTACACTTTAAAACCATGTTATTTTATTCCCCTTGGAATTTAGCAAATCCACTCACATCATTTTCTTTTTCCCTCACAGCTTATATATTGTGCTTCATATGAAGCATACAGAGCGGGTTATATGTTTAA
Organism: Triglochin maritima; assembly: GCA_963682175.1. NCBI lineage: Eukaryota > Viridiplantae > Streptophyta > Magnoliopsida > Alismatales > Juncaginaceae > Triglochin > Triglochin maritima. The sequence continues at coordinate 28,845,758 of OY821779.1, forward strand.
TCCATCCAAACACCGTTTATTTAACTACATCTAAAGTCGTGTTTATAGGAAACATTTTCGTAGCTTAATTCCGAAGACAAAATTAACAATCCTCATAAATGACAACAAGCACGGCATAACAAATTAACAAGAATATACATCCAAATTAAATCCTACAACCTTATATGAGAAATAACACAAATTCAGAAGCAAAAGAAATCCATTATAACCTCTGATCCTTTGATACGCAACCATAAACATTTTAATCCCAAACACTGTTAAACCAAAAAGGGGTGCATTTACCAAACACTTTTTAAAATAAGTAAAGAGCAAACTGAAATTTCCCTCAAATAGAAGGTTTAATCTTAATTAGTTACACTAAAGTTGGTCAATACTACATTATAACTAAAATCCACAATGTTTCCTCATTGAATAATCTAAAATTGTTTGGAATAGGGGTTTTGAAGACAAGGATTGACGAATGTTAATCAACGAAACGCTGCATACCTCTACGCTCTTTCCGAGAATCGTCAAACTCCAATTAACCGTGCGCCAACACCAGCATCAGCTATCCGCGTGCGGGAGAGAGATGAAAGAACTCCGGCGGGGAATGGACCAAACCAAAGATTTTTCACACAGATCTACTAATAGTCAGTGACATGGTTTGTAATTTCGACCTGGTTGTGATTGTAATTGAACCCAATTTGAATGGCTACGGTGGGATAAAATCCGGAATAACTTCAATTGTGCTGGGGTATTATCGTCCAAACAAAACCTCGATCAGCCCGAGTTGGCCGGGAGCTGCGAGAATCTCATCAACCAAGCTTCTCCATCCATGCAGAAAAGGTGCGTCGGGTTGCGGGTTGGGAGTCGGGCTCCTTGGGATCCCAATTGGCATTTGGATGTTCTTTTCGAATTGTAGTCGTACCAACGCCGTCGAGGAGACGGATCCCCTCCCACCCAAACGCAGTCAGTCTTACATGTATTTTTTATAAGTACGTGTAGTTTTGTGATGTTTAATATATTTTAAAAAAAGACTTAGTTAAAAGGGGAATTTGCTACAGTACACCCCGTAAGTGTCCAAATTGGTCATATGCACCTGCTTTTTCGGTATTGCCGCATATGCATCTGGTGAGCATCCTATTTGCGCAAATGCACATGGGCCGTTCGTGGGCCCCACGCCAGAGAGACGACGTGGATGAGACGTTAACGACCGTCTGAATCGGTTCGTGATCCGTTTGGTAGGACGTGTGATTTGGGATTGACTGTAACCAAATAAATTTTACTAAGACTAATCTAAGACCATGACGAAACCATTACAGTGATGGAATCACACTGCATCGAATCACTCTGGATCGAGTTTGGCATCACTCTGGATCGTCTATGAAATCGCTCTGTATCGACTCTGGAATCGGTCTGGATCGTCTCTGGAATCGTTCCGGATCGTCTCTGGAATCAGTCTGGATTGTTTCTGGAATCAATGTGGATCGACTCTGGACAATCTGGATCGACTCTGGAATCACTCTGGATCGTCTATGGAATCGCTCTGCATCGACTCTAGAATCGTTCTGGATCGTCTCTGCAATCAATCTGGATCGACTCTGGACAATCTGGATCGGCTCTGGAATCACTCCGGATCCGCTCTGGAATCACTCCGGATCCACTCTGGAACCAGTGACTGTAGTCCCACGGATTAATCTAAGACTATGAATAAACGTAACTCTCCTCCTTCCCAAATCCCTGAGTTCTCCCACATTGCGGAAATCCTAACTCGACTCCTTCCCAAATCCCCAGGTTTTCCCACCATCTAGAAACCATAACTCGCATCCTTTCCAAATTCCCATGTAATCGTCCCCATTTTCCTACTTTGCACAAATTGGAGGGCGACCACACTGCCAGTGGATCGGGCAGAGGTAGTGACGACCACACGACAGCGTGGAAGATGGTACACACAAGAAGCACACTGATTGGGAAGCGAAGACGGTTAGTGATTTTTTTCTGATTTGAGATATGCAAAATTACATGGTTTGTTTAGGTTTGAATGTTTTGATTTCAGTTTTCGGGTCGACTTTAATTCATATCTGTCAATTTAATTTGTTTTCCTTATGTTTTTTGGCTTTGCATTTTTATTATACAAGTAGTGTGTCTGATTTAGAAGGTAGTGTGAGACTGAGGTTGCATTGTGGTGGTCGATGGGTTAAGTACAAGGATAGGGATAGAGCTGTTGGTTTTGAAGAGGTAGCATCATTGGTTGTGGTTGAGGAATGGACGATTGACTTGTTAAGGGATTGGATATGCAGTGTAATGAAGTGGTCATCCACTGAAATGGTTGTGCATATGCATTATATGATTCCAAGCAAAGTTAGGAAAGACTACAAACCTTTGAGTAGCAATGGGGACATAAAGGAGGCACTTAAATTCCCGAATAAGCAAAGTGAGTTTCACATCTATGCTACCCATGACAGGAAAGCAGAAGCTTTTGTAGGGGTTGAGAATGAAATAGAACCTTCTGTAGGTGTTGAGAAAGAAATACAAGCAGTTTATGGTAGTCCAGAAACAGTACCTAGAGTGCCTAGTGTGGTAGGGAGTGTAAGCTCACAACCTTTATCTGCACCCTCTGTGGCACCTTGTGAACCCCTTGTGGGAGATGTTTCTAAACATCATGGGAGTGGTACCCTCCCATGTCACTCTGAACCCAGCCTAGTAGTGGGCAGAACAGCACCTAGGGAAGACACCTTGGTTTCCAGTGGAAGCAGTGGTACAGACTCTGAGTATGTTTTATATTCTGATGAACTTGATGAAAGTGAGGAAGACAAGGGGTGTTGGGGTGCGAAGGATTTTGATGACCAGGGAGACAACGGAATTGATTTTGATCCGCTTGATGATAGATCTGGGTGTTGGGGTGTGAAGGAGTCCAACCCAGAAATAGTTGTGGGAAAGAAGTTTCCTAATGTGAAATCCTTCAGAATGTGTTTATTAACCCACTGCATTTTGAGTGAATGTGAGATAACCTACTTGAAGAGCCAACCAGATAGGGTCCCAGCCAGGTGTAGAGATGTTCAATGTAAGTGGAGAATTCATGCCTCCAGGTTAAATGATGGCAGAGTGTTTGAAATCAAGAGTTTGAGGTTACCACACACTTGCTCATCTGTAAATAATTGTGTCTCTAAGATGGCCACTAGGGAGTGGATTGCCCAAGAGTGCAAGAAGTGGCTTGCATTGGATGACAGACTCACTCTGAGGAACATATCTGACCAACTGAAGAGAAAATATCACTTGAGTTTGCCTTACCATCGAGTTTAGCATGGTCGGGAGATTGCAATGAGGGAGTTGTGGGGGGGGGGGGGGGGGGGTGAAGCTCAACAATACGCTTTGATCCCATCTTTGGTTTGGGAGATGAGCAAGACCAACCCTGGTAGTGTAATCAGTTTTGAAGTCAAACCTCAAGATGGGTCCTTCTACAGATTATTTGTGTGTCTAAAGGGCTGCATTGATGGTTTTCTGAATGGTTGTAGACCTCTTGTAGGCCAAGATGGTTGTCATATGAAAGGGAAGTACAAGGGTACCCTATTATCTGCCACCTCGGTTGATGGAAATCACTAGCTGTTTCCAGTAGCATTTGCTGTAGCGGAATCCGAGAGTCATGGAAGTTAGGCTTGGTTTCTTACTCATCTCAAAGAGGCAGTTGGTCAGAGGAATGGTTTGGTTGTCATAAGCGACAGGTGCAAAGGTTTAGAGGAGGGGGTAAGAGAGGTCTTTGGTGGGTGTGAGCATAGAGCGTGTGCTAGACACCTTTACCAAAACTTCCGAAAGAAATTCAAGAGTGCTTTGTTGCTTAGTCTAATGTGGGAGGCTGCCTATGCCTATACAACCACTGAGATGGAAAGAAAAATGCAGTATATAAGGGAAATTAATGAGGGTGCATATAATTGGTCAGTGCAAGTGAACACTAACAGAATTTGGTCAAGGAGTCAATTTGGGTGTGAGGCCAAGTTTGATTATGTTACAAACAACCTAAGTGAGTCCTTCAACAACTACATCAGGGAAGTTAGGCATCTTCCTATTGTGACTATGGTGGACAATTTGCGGCAGAAGTTGATGCAGACCATGTTCAAGAGACAAGAAGATAGCAGAGAGTGGACATATGTTGTGGTGCCAAAAGGCAAAACATGGTTAAATGAAATGTCTAGGCAGTTAGGCTCCTTTTCTATCATAAGATGTCCTAACTCGAAGGCAGAAGTGTCTAATGGAATCAAAAGATGCGTTGTTGACTTGCTTCAGAAGTCCTGCACCTGCAGACTTTGGCAATTGATAGGGCTGCCATGTCAGCATGCCTCTGCTTTCATTGGGACAATTAGAGGGGCTCGTTGGGAGGATTATGTTAGCCCATGGTATTACAAAATAATGTACGATCAAGCTTATGAGGTGGGTATTAATCCAATGGCAGATAAATCAGAGTGGGATCATGTAGAGGGATTTACAGTATCACCTCCGACAGTGAAAAGACAACCCGGAAGGCCGAGGAAGGTCAGATACAAGGGCACAATGGACCCAAGCTGCAGCAGGAGACAGAAGAAATGCACTAGGTGCGGTCTACTTGGTCACCATGCTAGGAAATGCAAGGAGCCAATTGGGACCCAAACTGAAGACCAAGGCACTGCAATGTTCGCACCATTGCATCAGAAATGCAGTTTACTTTAATCACTTTCATATATAAATATTCATGCATTAATTTTGTGGTTCTTACATTGTCAGGGATAGAAGAGGTGGGAAGAGGAGGAAAACCAGGAATGAGGATGTGGGTCTCACTCAGACAGCAACCCATACCACAAATGAGGCACAATCCAGCCAAAGTACCTACGGTTCTATGGTGGACCTTCTTCAATCGGTTGGGGGAGTGCAAGGAAGGTTACATGACTCGCAGTGGCCGAATTTCCAATGAGAGAATTAATGTTTTTCATTAGTTCAGTGTATTATAAATATATGATAGCAAATTGTAACTTAATGTTTTACTTGAGCGCAGTGGTAGACATTTGAATACTCACATTAATTGTAAAGGGTGTTGCTTGAATTTTACCAATTGGAATTCCAAGTGTTGTTTTAGGTGCATTCTATGTTCTTCATGTGTGACCCTGGATTCACCCTGGATCTCTTCTGAAATGACCCTGGATCCATTCTAGATCCGTTCCGGCATCACCCTGGATCCACTCTGGATCTCTTCTTAAATGACCCTAGATTCAGTCTGGATCCGTTCTGGCATCACCCTGGATCCACTCTAGATCTCTTCTGGAATGACCCTGCCTCTATTCCGTAACTTACGTTACACCTAGGGTCTTTCTGGCATGACCCTGGATCCATTCTGGATCCGTTCCGGCATCACCCTGGATCCACTCTGGATCTCTTCTGGCATGACCCTGGAGCCATTCTGGATCCGTTCTGGCATGACCCTGGATCCACTATGGATCTCTTCTTGAATGACCCTGCCTCTATTCCGTAACTTACGTTACACCTAGGGTCTTTCTGGCATGACCCTGGATCCACTGTGGATCTTTTCTGGCATGACCCTGGATCCATTCTGCATCCGTTCTGGCATCACCCTGGATCTCTTCTGAAATGACCCTGGCTCTATTCTGGCATGACCAGACACTATCCACGCTCATTGGTTGTGTTTTCCACACCCAATCCAGCCATACGAAGCAGGAAAACGGTTTCACTCGGATACTCCTCCTGTCCCCAATCCTCAATCATCCTTCCAAAAGAAAGAACCAACATGTCTTCAGCGATGGAAGTTGGCAGCACTGGCGCGTCATAGAAGGCATTTAATTATTTCCAACCGTCCATGTACTCTTCGGAATGCTATGTTCAGGAGTACACCGTTCGGTCACTTTCTGAATATGTTGAAGATAGCTGTGGACAACAACATTCTCGACTTTATGGTTGAGAACTTCGACGTGGAAGCATCCGGTTTCAAACTCGGAGATGTCGTCGTCCCATTCACACCAACTCATGTCTCCTCCATACTTGGGCAGAAGAATGGAGGCATTCTGGTAGATATGACCGCAAACACAACAGCTATTCGCGGAAGTAAACTATTACAAAGGGATCACATGAAACGTCTGATTGCCGACGCGAAGAACAGTACGGAGGACGCCGAGTTCATGCGGTTATTACTCTGTCTTCTTTTCTCCCATTTTCTTTTTTACGATGGTAGTCGTCGGACTAAGACTTGGTTCGTACTGGTCGTCGAACACTTGCAAGCCCTTGACACTTACGATTGGACGGATGTTGTTTTCTGATTTCTTGTCGCTAGGTTGGCCGAAGCATCCGTCCTTCTGAAGAAGAGAAAATCGGCAGGAAACATGTGCCCGAAGACTGGTCAGGTTACTGGGTGCGTTGCCATTTTGCAAGTGTGGCTTGGGGAACATTTGAAGATTACTACTGGGATTCCTCGTTCGATTCCCCTTGCAAATAGATGTGTTTCATGGATTGGTGGCGTCCGGTTTTCTAAAAAACTGCGAAGCGTTGGAGTCACCCTCAGCAAAATAGAACTTGATCAGGTTGATCTCATAGAATTTGAGGAGATAACCCCGAGCATCAATGAACAACTTGATTGTAGTAATCAAATGGCAGAAATCGAAGGGGGTGATCCAGTACATCCTCCCTTTCCTGACCAGAGGATCGCTGTTGATTGACATCATTTCATGCTCATATTTGTATCTTATATCCATTATCTTTCACCTAAATAATGCTATGTTACGAGTTTTATGTTTAGTTTTCAGGAATAAATAGGTTTGAAGAGATAAAGCATAAAAGGACCCAAAAGCTGGGAAAAAGGACTGAATTGTGAGATCTGTGGACCAAGATGCAAGGAAGAAGGACCTGAATGCAAGACCGAAGGACCTAAGAGCAAAACAGAATACTCCTCACCATCATGGGGAGTATTTTGGCAATTCTATTCGGGTCGGAGCTCCAACATGCAAAATAGATGCATCAAATACCAACAAAGCCTTCCAGAAAAGCCCACAAGAAATTCCAGAGCGATCCGGACACTGTAGACCGCTAAGTAGCGGTCCAAGACCGCTAATTGGCAGTCACTTTTGGCCCAAATGCGCTCAAATTTCTCCAGCACATGTATTAGAGGATGTTTAGGCTATTTGTGGTATCTGTTTAGTCCCACATCGGGGGATTGTCCCGGATTAGCTTTTTCCATGGCTATAAATAGAACTCTTCACCTCCTATTGTAATCACTCCATATTTTAAGTGGCTATTCTTCCTACTAGAAGTGAGGCCTTGAAGCACACACTAAAGTAGGAGGATGCTACTTTTAATGTGAGTCATTTTAATACAAGTTTTCTTTATTATGTTGTTTGTTTTATGTTTCTTGTTTTGCTTTGCTTAATCTCATTTCATTAGTTTTATTAGCTTAGTTAATATACTTTCTTTGTTTAGTTTAATAATTAGTGTAATGTTTAGTGAGTAGTTTCATCCCCTTTGGGGGGTGGAGTAGATGTACATACATGCATTAGAGAATGGGATGAATGCTTTAATTTCAATGTGTTGATTAAACATGAATGTATGCTTGCTTGTTTAGGATAGAATTTATAACTTGATGAGTTTCGCCAAAATGATTAGACACCTCTCATGCTTGTTTAGGTTCTGAAATAAACACCTTGCATATGTAAATGTTAATCAACTAAGTTGGTGAATGGATTGATAGGTTTTGCCATAACATTTAGACACTTCCTATGCTTGATAAACACCACCTTCATGTGCTTAAAGAATGTATTCTACACCCACCTCTTTGCATGTGTGCACTCACTCCACCCCTTAGGGGTTTTCCCATTTCTGTATTCCAGCATTCTTCCTTTGTTCTTAGTTTAGTTGTTATTCCATCGTTTGTTTGTTTCGTTCGCATTTCATACTTCTTAGTGTAGCGTAGTCTAGTTTAGCATAAACAACTTTCTTCCCCCTATTTTTGCCAATTGATTTCGTACAAGCAAGAGGCTACTCACCTCCCTGAGGACGACCCGTACTTGCCACCGCTTCATCGCGGTCGTGCACTTGCGGTTTAAATAAAACGTTCAACAAGTTTTTGGCGCCGTTGCCGGGGAGGTGCCAGTCCAGACTCTTGTTTGGACGATTCGAGTGGATTTAATTTTTGTTTTGTAGTTTTTCTTTGTTTCAGGAGACTTGGAGTGGTCAGGAGGAGCACCTGGAGAAGTTTTGAAGCAAGCTGGGCACTGTAGACCGCCAATCAGCGGCCTGAGACCGCCAATTGGCGGTCTGGTAAGCTCAGCTCGCTCTCTTATTTCTTTGGTCTGTTTACTTTATCTGATATAGTGGTCTGGGACTTAATTTGGAATGTTTTGACTTATAGTTTGTTCCCAGATCAATAATCAAACCTCCCTTAAGCAACTTGGACCCTAAAACTCAAAGCAAAAGATTAGGCATTCTTTTTGTTTAGGCCATGCATCATGTATGTGACTTAGGCATTTAGATTGTCTTTTATCTTACCTTTATTTTCTGTTGCTGAGAGCTGGCGTGAGGTACGCACCATCTACTCTCATTCATGCATTTCGTATGAACATGCATTAGTTAGTAGGAAGTGCATTGCAACAAGTGTGAGTTGAGCGTTGTTTGGAGAGTTGATTGCTAGATTTAGGACTCCAAAACGCTACTAAGGAGGGGCTGTCCCATAAAAGATAAGGTGGGGGATTTCATCACCCTTTCCTTCGCCCCAAAAACCACACTAATCAAGAGCCTAATTTTAAAATCAAGTAGACATTGGCCTTAAGGAATTCGGACGCATTAAGAGAGTGATCTGGTCCCGACCGTCATGACCTGATCGGCGTTGCCCACTTTGTCGATAGTAGGAGAGACGAGATCCCCGGATCTTGGCTCACTTGCTCGGCTTTGTGGTCCTCGTTGTAGGGAGGTGAGGCGTGATGAGGCCGTGTGACCTCGCAGTTAGGCGTCGTCTAGCTGTAAGGACCTATAGCGACCTTAGGATTGCTTGAGCCTTGTTTGCTTGTGTGCTTCTACCTGTACCCATCCGCCGTAGCATAAGGACTTCTTCCCTTCTCTCCTGAGTCATTCTTTCTCTCCTGTGTTCCCCCGTCTTCTCCTCTACGCACATTCTTTGTTTGAAAAAAGAGAGAGTTGTGGTTTGTGTGTGCACCTTTGTGCATGCTTTCGTGGACACGAGACGAGAGGGGTTGTTTGATGAGGAGCGTTGTCAATCCGGCTTCGGTCATCGATTTCTCGACACCTTCCTCCTCTCGTGTCGCACGCAATCCGGGTTCAATGGCTGCTAATTTCCGTGAGGAGGAGCAGTTGCTGGACCCACCTGTTCGACCAGTGCTTCCAGTTGTCGTTCCCATACCTCTACGTGATCGATGCTACCCGAGCCGTACAGCTCTACCCTCATGCAGCGTATTGCCAGAGGCTAATGGGAACCATTTTGAGGTTAAGCCTCAGTTTAGCTCCATGCTCCCTCAGTTCACTGGGAAAGGTGACCCCTATATCTTTCTCAGGGAATTTGAGGAGGTCTGTGCTATGTTCAAGCTGCAACAACTTAGCACAGACTCCATCCATCTTAGGCTCGTTCCTTTTGCACTAAAGGATGATGCCAAGATGTGGTTGTACAGGAACCAGGCGAATTCCTTTAGGACTTGGGATGAGTTTCAATCTGCATTCCTCAAGAAGTACTTTCCTAATCATCGGACTCAAAAATTGAGGAACGAAATCAATTCGTTCTATCAACATGAGACCGAACCATTTCATGCATATCTTGAGAGGTTCAAAGAGCTACTATGCTCGTGCCCTCACCATGGCATTGAGTTGTGGCGTCTTTGTCAGATTGTGTATGAGGGTCTCCACATCCTGTCCAGAACGCTCCTTGAGTCCATGTGTCAAGGAGAGTTCTTGGGAAAGGATGAAAGGGAGGCATGGGCCTTCCTAGAAGACTGATTGACATCATTTCATGCTTATATTTGTACCTTATATCCATTATCTTACACCTAAGCAATGCTATGTGACGAGTTTTATGTTTAGTTTTCAGAAATAAAGAGGTTTGAAGAGAAGAGCCATGAAAGGACCTAATTGTGAGACCTGGGGACCAAGATGCAAGGGGGAAGGACCTGATCGTAAGACAGAAGGACCTAAGAGCAAAACAGGAAACTCCACACCATCATGAGGAGTATTTTGTCAATTCGATTCGGGTCGGAGCTCCACTAAACCAACCAGATGCATCTAAGACCAAGAAACACTTCAAGAAAAGCCCACAAAGAAAACCAGACGGATCTAAACTTTATAGACCGCCAATTGGCGGTCTGGAACCGCTAATTGGCGGTCCATTTAGCCCAGAATCCATCTAGTTTTCTGTAGCACGTGTATTAGTGTATTCTTAGTGTATTTTTGGTATTGGTTTAGTCCCACATCGGGGGATTGTCCCGGATTAGCTTTTTCCATGCATATAAATAGAACTCTTCACCTCCCATTGTATCATCTCCCTCTTGGTGGCCATCTTCCCTACTAAGAGTGAAGCCTTGAAGCAAAACTCTAGTGGAGGAAGAGCTACTTGTAATTGAGTGAGTTAATAATATAAGTTTTCTTTTAATGATGTTGTTTCTCTCTTAGTTTAATTTCCTTTCCTTTGCATGCTTGTTTGTTTGTTTAGTTTTATGCTTCTTTAATATTTCTTGCTTAAGTAGTATAAATTTCATTTCAGTATTATGCTTTCCTTTGCTAAATTAGTTAGTGTAATGAGTAGTGAGTAGTTCCATCCCCATTTGGGGGGTGGAGAAATATGTGATATAATCATGTAGTGTATTAAGTGTGTGTTATCTTTATCCCTTGAGCTTTATATGATTTCCATAACCATCTAATGGGTCTCCATTCTTATCTTTGATATGCTAATGCTCTTGAATGAAGCTTAGCTTATGCTTTGATTAGTGGACCTATTTTATGGGGAATGATAAAGTTAGGATATGGATAAAGTTAATGTTGGAAACACAATTTGTAGTGTATGTACTCTTGTTGCCTTTTCCTTAGCTAATGTCTTGTATGTTTTAATGATGTAGTCATCTTAATTCATGTGGAGGCATAGTAGGGTCTAGTCTTTATACATGAGTTCATTTAGTTTCATTCCAATTATTGTCTTGTATGTTTTAATGATGTAGTCTTATCTTAATTCATGTTGAGGCAAAGTTGGATGTAGTTTTATGATTTCATGCACTACATGTTGTGAGGAGCTTAATGAACACACACACACACTTCTTTATGTTCACATTATTTCTCTACCCCCTTTGGGGTTTAGTTTTTATTGCTTATCTTTCATTTCCATTTGCATTGTAGTGTAGTCTAGTGTAACCAACCTTTCTCTCCTTCTTCTTACCTCTCGCCTTCGAACAAACCAAGTGTCGACACACCTCCCAATGGACGACCCGTATTTGCCACCGCTTCAACGCGGCCGTGCACTTGCGGTTAAATATAAAACGAGATCAATCAAGTTTTTGGCGCCGTTGCCGGGGAGGTGCCAGTCCAGACCTTGGTTTGGACGATTCGAGGGGTTTTTAATTTTTTGTTTTTAGTTTTTCTTAGTTTCAGGGAATTACAAGGTCAAGGGGAGGCTACTGGAGAAGTTTGAGGAAGCGCCGACCTAAACAGACCGCCAATCAGCGGTGGAAGACCGCCAATTGGCGGCCTGGTGAGCGTTTCTTTCCTTGAATTTTTTTCTGGTAGTTAGAATTGAAATTTCTGTTATCTGGGAGCCCAATTTTGCATGCTTTGACCTCTGGTTTGCTCCCAGATCATTAATCACTCCCCCATTAATCAACTTGGACCATAAAACTCAAAGCAAAAGATTAGACTTCTTGCCATCTAGGTCATGCACCATTGGTAGACCTTGCATGCATTTGTCTTTTCTTTGCTTTACATTTTGTCGTTGATTGCTGGCGTGAGGTACGTGCACCCACATCCCTCATTCATGCATGTTTCTTTCATGCATTAGTTAGTAAGGTGCATCGGGACAAGAGTGAGAGAGCGTTTGATTGGAGCGATTGATTGCTAGATCTAGGATCAAATCGCTACTAAGGAGGGGCTGTCCCATAAAAGATAAGGTGAGGGATTTCATCACCCTTTCCTTGGCCCCAAAAACCACTCTTAATAAAGCCTTAACTAAAAGCAAGTAGACATTGGCCCTAAGGAATTCGGACGCACTAGGAGAGTAATCTAGTCGAGACCGTCATGACCTGATCGGCGTTGCCTACCTTGTCGATAGTAGGAGGTACTGGATCTCCGGATCTGGTATCACTTGCTGGGCATTGTGGTCCTCGTTGTAGGGAGGTGAGGCGTGTCGAGGCTAGTGACCTCGAAGTTAGGCGTCGTCTAGCTTAAGGACCCATTGCCTTACATTGTTTGAGCCGTGCTTGCTAGTTAGGCTTCTTCCTGATCCCACTACCCACGCTAGCTCTAGGGATTCTTCCCTCCTCATCTGAGTCATCTCCTCATCTATTCTCTACGTTTAGTCTCCTCCTCTAGTACACCTTCTGTTGTGTGTTTGTTAGAGTCGAGTCGAGCATTTTTATGCGAGGTTGGGCTCGTTCTGGTGAGAGCGCTCGACTCGAGAGAGTGCTTATTTCTGAGATGGAAGATCTTGGTGATCGACCATCTCCGCCTCGTGCTCCTTTGGAGCAAGAAGGCGAGTCGTCTCGTGGTGGCGAGGGAGACCGGGTTCCATACATGGACTACCTCGGTCCATTCCCACCACCACGTAGACCTCCTTCTCCTCCTCCTCTGACTCGAGAGGAAGGGAGATTCGGTCAGGATCGAGTTCTAGGTGCACCACCACCTTTAGCTCGACAGGATAGGCCGATGACGTTGTGGGAGCGGACCCATCCTGTTCGGGCCGCGCAACCTTCTTGCATAGTTGTTCCCCCTGCTCGCGGGAACAACTATGAGCTGAAACCTCAGTATGTGAGCATGCTTCCAACCTTTACTGCCAATAAGGAGGATCCGTATATTTTTATACGCGAATTCGAGGAAGTATGCTCCATGTTCAAGCTTCAACAGCTTGACGAGGATTCTGTCCGGTTGAGGATGATTTCGTTCGCATTGAAGGATAATGCGAAGAAATGGATGTATAGCCTCCCGGCGAGTTCGATTCGGTCTTGGGATGACTTTGTGACCGTCTTTCTGAAGAGATTTTTCCCTCAAAGGAAAACTCAACAGATACGGCACCAGATACATCAAATGTATCAGACCGAGACCGAATCTTTTCATGGTTTCTTTGAGAGGTTCAAGGACCTTCTCCAGCAATGCCCTCATCATGGACTTGAGCTATGGCAGCTGTGCCAGATTGTTTATGAGGGCATCAACTACAACACCCGCACATTGTTGGAGTCGATGTGTCAGGGTGACTTCCAAATGAAACCCATCGAGGAGGCATGGGACACTTTTGAATCCATGGCTGAGCGCACCTTCGAGTGGGACACCATGAGAGAGCCACCAGCCGCCAGGTCTTCTGGTCGAGCTGGATCATATCATGTTGAGTCGACTATCGCGTCTGAGGCGAAAATGGCTGCTCTCATGCGTAGGATAGAGAGTTTGGAGATGGACCGAGCTCCTGTAGCTCAGGTCGCTACTCCCGGGTGTACTAGGTGTGGACTGTCGGGACATGATGACTTGGAGTGCGCTTACGCTCCAAGAGATACTGAGCATGCAAATGCGATGTATCATCAAAGGCCCCGAAACGACCCGTACAGTCATTCCTATAACCCGGGATGGCGTAACCATCCTAACTTCTCTTGGGGGTCTAGTGGCGGACACGGTCAGAGCTTGCACGCTCAACCTCAACCTCCACCTTATCAACCTCCATGCCCATCGGCGACCTACCAACCCCCACATCAAAGGTCTCAGCACCAAAATTACCAACCTGGTCAGGCCTCTTCGTCGGGTTATTCTAACCAGACTCCACCACCTCAGCGGGTTGACCCCAAGGACCCTTCTAGTGATCCGACCCTTCAAGCATTCATGCAGAGCATGCAAAGTACAGTCAAGGCTTTGGAAATGCAAGTTAGCCAATTGGCTCATCAATTCCATGAACGCGAGAAGGGTCAGTTCCCGAGTCAACCTGTGGTAAATCCCAGGGGTCAGCCTGCTAATACCAGGCAAAATGTACACAATGTTGAAAGTGACCCTTCCCAACATGCTAATATGATTCATACCTTGAGATCGGGAAGGGTCGTTGACAACAATGTGAACATGCCGGAAGCCAACCCTGTTGGCAAGTCTTCCGAGGAGAGTCTTGATCCTGTCAAGGAACCTAATTCTGAGACTCCTCCTCGTGATTCCTATGTCCCCAAAGCACCATTCCCTCATCGGTTGACTAAAAAACGTGATGAGCATTGGGATAAGATCGTTGAGGTACTTAGGCAAGTAAAGGTGAACATCCCGTTGTTGGACGTTGTTCAACAAATGCCACCGTATGCCAAGTTCCTCAAAGACCTTTGCACCACCAAGAGAAAAACAAATGTGCCCAAGAAGGCCTTCTTGGCCGCCAATGTGAGCTCCATATTGACACAACCCATGACTGTCAAGTACAAGGACCCTGGTTGTCCAACTGTCTCTTGCATGATTGGGAATGTGACAATCTCTCAAGCTCTATTGGATTTGGGGGCATCTGTGAATCTCCTGCCTTACTCAGTCTATGTCAACCTTGGGATAGGCGATCTTAAACCAACGAGGACAACCCTCCAGTTGGCTGATAGATCCGTCAAAATCCCACGAGGGAGTGTGGAGGATGTCCTTATCAAAGTGGGTGAGTTCGTATTTCCAGTTGATTTCATCATCTTGGATACCGAACCCGTGTCCAACCCACAAGGACAAATTCCTGTAATCCTTGGGAGGCCATTTCTTGCGACATCTAATGCCTTGATCAATTGTCGCAATGGATTGATGAGGTTGTCTTTTGGAAACCTCACGGCGGATTTCAACATCTTCACTCTTGGTAAGCAACCTGGGCTCTTCGACGACTCAGTCGGAGCCAATTTCATCCAGGACACGGATGAGCCCGATTCATTAGGCATGTTCGACTCACATCGACATATTATTGAGGTGCCTAATGATCAGGTTGCGAGTGAAGAGGATCTTGAGGAATCCGCCAGCATATCTCTGGACGAGGAGGCACATCTGGGTGCTTGCTCCTCTTACCCCGTGGCCCTTGAGCCACTTGAAATTAACTCTGAATCCGACAAGGACCCACCTCTGGTCGAGCTTAAACCGCTCCCCGATAACCTAAAGTACATCTTTTTAGGGGATAATGAGACCTTGCCACTCATTATTGCTTCTGATCTTGAAAAAGATCAAGAGGTTGCCCTCAAAAGAGTACTCTTTGAAAACAAAGAGGCGATCGGGTGGTCCTTGAAGGATATCAAGGGAATTAGCCCTGGTATTGTTCAGCATCGGATCCACATGGAAGAGGATTCTAGGCCCCGCAGGGACCCACAACGGAGATTGAATCCTGTACTGAAAGAAGCCGTCCGAAAGGAGGTTCTTAAGTGCTTGGATCATGGCATAATTTATCCTATCTCTGATAGTTCGTGGGTGAGTCCTGTCCATGTGGTTCCCAAGAAGTCAGGCGTGACGGTTGTGGAGAATGAGCATAATGAGCTTATCCCGACACGCCTGCAAACTGGCTGGCGAGTTTGCGTTGATTATCGCAAGCTCAATGCGGCAACGCGGAAAGATCATTTCCCGTTGCCATTCATTGATCAGATGTTGGAAAGGTTGGCCGGACATGAGTACTATTGTTTTCTTGATGGGTACTCCGGTTACAACCAAATTCCCATCGCCCCCGAGGACCAAGAGAAAACCACATTCACTTGTCCCTTTGGCACGTTTGCCTACCGTCGCATGCCCTTTGGGTTATGCAATGCGCCGGCAACGTTTCAGAGGTGTATGATCAGCATCTTCTCCGATATGGTTGAGCGTTTCCTTGAGATCTTCATGGACGACTTTTCCATATTTGGCGCTTCCTTTGATGAGTGCCTTCATCACTTGAGCCTTGTTCTCAAGCGATGCCGTGAGAAGAACCTCGCTCTCAATTGGGAGAAATGTCACTTCATGGTGAAGCGAGGGATTGTACTTGGACATGTGGTCTCAAGTAGGGGAATTGAGGTCGATCCCGCCAAAGTGGGTATCATTGCTAATCTCCCACCGCCACGTAATGTGAAGGATATCCGCGCCTTTTTGGGGCATGCTGGATTCTATCGGCGGTTCATTCGGGATTTTAGCAAAATCGCTCGACCTCTCACCGCCTTGTTGGCTAAGGATGCCATTTTTGAGTTCACACCGGATTGCCACCATGCCTTTTTGACCTTGAAGAAAGAGTTGACTTCAGCTCCCATTATTAAGGCACCGGTGTGGATTGAACCCTTTGAGTTAATGTGTGATGCATCTGACTTCGCTGTGGGAGCAGTGCTTGGGCAACGATTGGACAAATTGCCTCATGTGATCTACTATGCCAGTAGAACACTCAATGATGCCCAATTGAACTACACTGTGACCGAGAAGGAATTCTTAGCGATCATATTTGCTTTGGAGAAATTCCGGTCGTACTTGATTGGCTCCCACGTGATTATCTATTCTGATCACACAGCCATCAAGCACCTCATGGCGAAGAAAGATGCAAAATCCCGACTCTTGAGATGGATCTTGTTGTTACAAGAATTCGATCTCGAGATTCGGGACAAAAAAGGGTGTGAAAACGTTGTAGCTGACCACTTGTCTCGTCTAGAGACGACCAACCCACAGGACCAAATCATTGACGATAAATTTCCTGACGAGCAGTTGTTCATGATCGAAGATAACCCTTGGTTTGCCGACATCGTGAACTACCTCGTGACCGAGCAATTTCCTGTGGGTTGGTCAAAATCTGACCAATCCAAATTTAGATCGTATGTCAGATTCTTTCACTGGGACGACCCCTACCTATTCAAATACTGCTCTGACCAAATTTTCAGGCGGTGCGTCCCAGATACCGAGTTCCAAAGTGTGCTCCATTTCTGCCATTCCAAGGCATGTGGAGGACACTTTGGAGCAAAGAAAACTGCTGCCAAGGTGCTCCAATCTGGATTCTACTGGCCCTCTCTTTTCAAGGATGCTTACGACTTTTGTAAACAATGTGATAGGTGCCAGCGCCTTGGCAGGATTGGTCGACGTGACATGATGTCTTTGCAAAATGTCCTTGTTGTCGACATCTTCGATGTGTGGGGCATCGATTTCATGGGTCCCTTCCCGAACTCTTTCGGGAATGTTTACATTCTGGTGGCCGTTGACTATGTGTCTAAGTGGGTTGAGGCTATACCCACAAAGACCAATGACAACAAGGTGGTCACCAAATTCTTGAGGGACATTTTTGCGCGATTTGGTACTCCTCGTACCATAATCAGCGATAGGGGTACCCACTTCTGTAATCGCTCCTTTGAAGCGCTTATGAGGAAATATTCGATCACCCACAAGCTTGCGACCCCATACCATCCGCAAACTAGTGGGCAGGTCGAAATCTCTAACCGTCAATTAAAGCAAATTCTTGAGAAGACGGTTAGTTCCTCGAGGAAGGATTGGTCTACCAAATTGAATGACGCATTGTGGGCTTTCCGCACCGCGTACAAGACCAATTTGGGTATGTCCCCTTATCGGGTAGTGTACGGCAAGGCTTGCCACCTACCCGTCGAGCTTGAGCATCGTGCTTTCTGGGCGATCAAGAACCTGAATATGGATCTTGATCAAGCAGGAGTACAACGTAAGTTCGACATTGTGGAATTAGAAGAGTTACGCAATGATGCGTACGAGAATGCCAAAATTCATAAGTCCCGAGCCAAGATGTTTCACGATCGCATGATTATGCGAAATGTGTTTACGGCCGGGCAGAAGGTGTTGCTCTACAATTCCCGGCTTCATCTGTTTGCGGGTAAGCTCCGCAGTCGCTGGTCTGGCCCATTTATTGTCCAAACCGTTTATCCTCATGGAGCGGTTGAAATCTTGAACCCAGGGAATGGGGACGTGTTCAAAGTTAATGGACAACGCCTCAAACCCTACTTGGAGGGGGCACCAGCCGAAGTCGAGGAGGTCATGTTCCTTCATGAACCTCCCTCGCACTCAACCATTCATGCTCCTACATGAGTGGTTGAGCTTTCATGTTTGTACATAATGAAAAAAAAAAAAAAAAAAAAAACTCATTCAGTGAGCATCGATTGTTGTGGGCCCCAACCCTTGAGTATTTGGGCCCCATTTCTTTCACGTATTTGTCTCCCTTCTTCAGCTTCTCACAGGTTTTGAGGGAATTTGGGTTTGTGTCCATCAACATGACCCCGAACGTCCCTTTGTACTTCATGTTGGTGAGATCGTTCCTTTTTCATGCATGTATCCATGTAGTATCTTGTTCACATTCATTGAGGACAATGCCTGAAGTAGGTGTGGGGGGGTGTTTTACGTGTGTACATAGTCGAGTCTTTTTCCTTTGATTTTGTTTTCTTTTGCATTGTTAGGGTCATGATAGTGTGCTGCATTTAATATCGATATATCTGCTTGCCATGATCCTTGGGTGACTTGTCTTCTTTTGCTTGCCTAGTGCTTTAAAATTTTCACATTTCTTTCAAAATCTTCATGTGTTTTCGAAAGAAAATGTTTTGTGGGTTTTGCGTGTGTTTAGCATGTGCAAAACCGTTGAGAGGCAAAGTAAAAAGAAAGCTCCCAAAATTGTCTTGAACTTGATGCATTAGGATATCTAGTACGTGGCTTTAGGATTTATCGAGTCGTTAGGATGCACCCCAGTTTTCCCTTGGGGGTGAGTAATCAGTGGGTTTCAGTGCTCAAACATTTAAAGAAGTCCACCCTGAACCTAGTGAGTCAAATAATTCGTGTTTGTTAATTTAGGAAGTTTGTTGTAGTCAAGGGCCCTTAATATCTTTTTGTGAAACTTAAGTGTAGGGGTTTTGGTTCCCATGTAGATAAATGAATAAATAAGTGGTGTTCTCTCTTCTCGCACGGCTCCTATCACTCGGGAAAGTAGGTCTGAGGGGACTTTGTGCCTGGTGCTTTCGAGTCATCTGACTTGGGATGCACCGACCGAACTCCCGTTACACGGGTGGTAGGGATCGCCCTATGTGGAGATTTGGGGGAAGGTGTACGTGATAGTGTAAGTCCTCATAGGCAATGATGCACGAAACCTGACCCTGGGAGAATCAAACACCAACCAATAAATGCTCCAAAGAAAAAGAAAAAAAAAGAGAAAGAAAGAAAAGAAAAAGAAAAAAAAAGAAAAGAAAAGAATAGTCAAATAAGAACCAAAATGGACTTTACACTTTGTTTCACATTCAGAAGTTAAGGTTGCCCATGTCTTTCACTTAATTCCTTAGTTAACTCTCACGAATAACTCATTAGGCTAGGTGTGTGGACTGATTACATATATAGAGTCGACCCGTAGTATTACCGCATTCCATGATCGTCAAAATAAGTCCAACGAGTCGTGTAGCTAGATTGATTAATGCATCTTGTTCGGATTTTGTGGGTATATCCGCTGAAAACCCTCAGGAGACACCACTCCTCCTCCTTGGCTACAAGGAGGTTTAACGGCTTGTTGCACATGCTAAGTGCAACCGTGATTCCTACGAAAGTGAGTTAGGATTTCTTGTTTCTCGTTTGTTTTTTCTCTTTCTTTGTTTTGCTCGAGACTAGCAAAAACTTAGGTGTGGGGGTATTTGATTGACATCATTTCATGCTTATATTTGTACCTTATATCCATTATCTTACACCTAAGCAATGCTATGTGACGAGTTTTATGTTTAGTTTTCAGAAATAAAGAGGTTTGAAGAGAAGAGCCATGAAAGGACCTAATTGTGAGACCTGGGGACCAAGATGCAAGGGGGAAGGACCTGATCGTAAGACAGAAGGACCTAAGAGCAAAACAGGAAACTCCACACCATCATGAGGAGTATTTTGTCAATTCGATTCGGGTCGGAGCTCCACTAAACCAACCAGATGCATCTAAGACCAAGAAACACTTCAAGAAAAGCCCACAAAGAAAACCAGACGGATCTAAACTTTATAGACCGCCAATTGGCGGTCTGGAACCGCTAATTGGCGGTCCATTTAGCCCAGAATCCATCTAGTTTTCTGTAGCACGTGTATTAGTGTATTCTTAGTGTATTTTTGGTATTGGTTTAGTCCCACATCGGGGGATTGTCCCGGATTAGCTTTTTCCATGCATATAAATAGAACTCTTCACCTCCCATTGTATCATCTCCCTCTTGGTGGCCATCTTCCCTACTAAGAGTGAAGCCTTGAAGCAAAACTCTAGTGGAGGAAGAGCTACTTGTAATTGAGTGAGTTAATAATATAAGTTTTCTTTTAATGATGTTGTTTCTCTCTTAGTTTAATTTCCTTTCCTTTGCATGCTTGTTTGTTTGTTTAGTTTTATGCTTCTTTAATATTTCTTGCTTAAGTAGTATAAATTTCATTTCAGTATTATGCTTTCCTTTGCTAAATTAGTTAGTGTAATGAGTAGTGAGTAGTTCCATCCCCATTTGGGGGGTGGAGAAATATGTGATATAATCATGTAGTGTATTAAGTGTGTGTTATCTTTATCCCTTGAGCTTTATATGATTTCCATAACCATCTAATGGGTCTCCATTCTTATCTTTGATATGCTAATGCTCTTGAATGAAGCTTAGTTTATGCTTTGATTAGTGGACCTATTTTATGGGGAATGATAAAGTTAGGATATGGATAAAGTTAATGTTGGAAACACAATTTGTAGTGTATGTACTCTTGTTGCCTTTTCCTTAGCTAATGTCTTGTATGTTTTAATGATGTAGTCATCTTAATTCATGTGGAGGCATAGTAGGGTCTAGTCTTTATACATGAGTTCATTTAGTTTCATTCCAATTATTGTCTTGTATGTTTTAATGATGTAGTCTTATCTTAATTCATGTTGAGGCAAAGTTGGATGTAGTTTTATGATTTCATGCACTACATGTTGTGAGGAGCTTAATGAACACACACACACACTTCTTTATGTTCACATTATTTCTCTACCCCCTTTGGGGTTTAGTTTTTATTGCTTATCTTTCATTTCCATTTGCATTGTAGTGTAGTCTAGTGTAACCAACCTTTCTCTCCTTCTTCTTACCTCTCGCCTTCGAACAAACCAAGTGTCGACACACCTCCCAGTGGACGACCCGTATTTGCCACCGCTTCAACGCGGCCGTGCACTTGCGGTTAAATATAAAATGAGATCAATCAAAGACCTCGCTGAGAAAACCATGCAGTGGGAGAGTGTAAGGGAACCACCTGCATCATCTAGCATAGGAGCGAGGATCGCGAATGCAAACTCAACTAGATCGGGTTCCGCATTTGCTATCGATACCACTACGGCCACCGAGGCGCGCATGGCGGCCTTAATGCGCCGTATGGATTCGATTGAGCTCCAAAACCAACAAAGTGCACCTCACATGTACACATCTGGTCCAGTTCCCTGTCATTCATGTGGTAGGATAGGTCATGTAGAAAGCGAGTGTGAGTCCATTCCTCCTGAGATGGAGCGTGTCAACGCCGTCTATGATAGAGCCAGGAATGACCCATACTCATCATCTTATAATCCTGGATGGAGGAACCACCCCAATTTTTCATGGAACCAAACTAATGGCCCGGGTGGTCCTTCAAACTCCTCTAGACCACCTTACCAATCACACCAACCTCCCATGCATGCACAATCTTATCAGCAACCCCAAGTTCCAAGTACCAACCAACCAGGTTTCCCAAATTCTAACAACTTTGAAACCCGGTTTAATTCGCTTGAGAACTTGACTCGTGGACTTGAGAACTCTATGAAAAATTTTATGTCGTCCACAAGTCAAGTTCTCACTTCAAATCAGCAGACCATCAAATCTCTAGAGCTTGAGATGGGCCAATTGGCTCAGTCTGTACATGAAAGAGAGAGAGGGTCTTTTCCTAGCCAGCCTGAGACTAACCCCCGTATGTACCAACAACAACACATGCAAAATGAGAATGTGGTACCTCGGAGGAGGCAAGTGAACCATGTGGAGGAACCTGTTCACCATGTCAATTCCATTGTGACCTTAAGGAATGGAAAACAGATTGACAATCACATTTCATTGCCACACCCACCACCATCTATGCAGCCCCTCAGTGGGAATGGTGGTGAAGAAGAAGCTGAGGGTGAGGGTAATACACCAAAGCTTTCTTCTCAGGCACAGTAGAAAACCTACCTGCCAAAAGCTCCCTATCCAAGTAGGTTAAACAAAAAGCAGAGTAACAACATGGATAAGATATTAGAGGTGTTTAAGCAAGTGAAGGTTAACATCCCCTTGTTGGATGTCATCCAACAAATACCTCAATATGCCAAAGTGTTGAAGGATCTCTGCACAACCAAGAGGAAGACCAATGTTCCTAAGAAAGCATTCTTGGCTGCAAATATCAGCTCACTTTTGTCCAATCCTACCTACACAAAATACAAGGACCCTGGGTGTCCTACTATTCAGTGTACGATAGGGGACACTAGATTGAGCAATGTTTTGCTTGATTTAGGATCAGCGGTCAACCTCCTCCCATTCTCTGTTTATCAACAGTTGAACTTGGGAGAATTGAAACCAACTAAGATCACCCTCCAATTAGCGGATAGATCCATTCGTATTCCCATGGGGATTATCGAGGACGTGCTTATCAAAGTTGGAGATTTTATATTTCCAGTCGATTTTGTTGTCCTCGATACCAATCCTGTTGCGAACACCCACTCTCAAATACCTTTGATTTTGGGTAGACCATTTCTGGCAACCTCCAATGCCTTGATTAATTGTAGAAATGGTCTCTTGAAGCTCTCATTCGGTAACATGAGTGCCGAGTTTCATGTGTTCAATTCTGGTAGGCAACAGGAACCCATGGATGAACCTTTAAATCTAAATCTCATCAGCCAATTGGAGAAAGCACCACAAAATCAACGAACACCCCTAACCCCAATGCAACCCATTGAGAATGTTCGTGGGCCCAGCGAAGACTCATTGCTTGTCTTTGCAATGTGATTGACATCATTTCATGCTTATATTTGTACCTTATATCCATTATCTTACACCTAAGCAATGCTACGTGACGAGTTTTATGTTTAGTTTTCAGAAATAAAGAGGTTTGAAGAGAAGAGCCATGAAAGGACCCAAAAGCTGGAAAAAGGACCTAATTGTGAGACCTGGGGACCAAGATGCAAGGGAGAAGGACCTGATCGTAAGACAGAAGGACCTAAGAGCAAAACAGGAAACTCCACACCATCATGAGGAGTATTTTGTCAATTCGATTCGGGTCGGAGCTCCACTAAACAAGTTAGATGCATCCAAGACCAAGAAACACACCAAGGAAAGCCCACGAGAAGACCCAGACGGATCTGGGCTTTATAGGCCGCCAATTGGTGGTCTGGAACCGCCAATTGGCGGTCTGGATCATGCAAGATCTGCCCCAACTTCTCCTGGACTTGTATTAGTGTTCGTTTAGGCTATTTTTGGTATTGGTTTAGTCCCACATCGGGGGATTGTCCCGGATTAGCTTTTTCCATGCTTATAAATAGAACTCTTCACCTCCCATTGTATCCATCTCTCTCTTGGTGGCCTCATTCCCTACTAATAGTGAAGCCTTGAAGCAAAACTCTAGTGGAGGAAGGGCTGCTTGTAATATGAGTGAGTTCATAATAAAAGTTTTCATTAGTTTGTTAATTCTTGCTTAGTTTAATTCCTTTAATGTTTTTGATTTGATGCTTGTTTTGTTTTATGCTTCTTTAATGTTTCTTGCTTGATTAGTATAGTTTCATTTCAGTATTATGCTTGCTTCTGTTAATATAGTTAGTGTAATGAGTAGTGAGTAGTTCCATCCCCATTTGGGGGGTGGAGAAATATGTGATATAATCATGCAGTGTATTAAGTGTGTGTTTTTTATCCCTTGAGCTTTATATGATTTCCATAACCATCTAATGGGTCTCCACTCTTATCTTTGATATGCTAATGCTCTTGAATGAAGCTTAGCTTATGCTTTGATTAGTGGACCTATTTTATGGGGAATGATAAGGTTAGGATATGGATGAAGTTAATGTTGGAAACACAATTTGTAGTGTATGTACTCTTGTTGCCTTTTCCTTAGCTAATGTCTTGTATGTTTTAATGATGTAGTCATCTTAATTCATGTGGAGGCATAGTAGGGTCTAGTCTTTATACTTGAGTTCATGTAGCTTCATTCCAATCATTGTCTTGTATGTTTTAATGACGTAGTCTTATCTTAATTCATGTAGAGGAAAGATTGGATGTAGTTTTATGATTTCATGCACTACATGTTGTGAGGAGCTTAATTGAACACACACACACATCTTTATGTTCACATCAGTTCTCTACCCCCTTTGGGGTTTAGTTTTATTGCTTATCTTCATTTCCTTTTGCATTCTAGTTTAGCATTGTAGTGTAGTTTAGTGTAACCAATCCTTTTCTCCTTTCTTTACCCCTTGCCTTCGCACGAACCAAGTGTCGACACACCTCCCAGTGGACGACCCGTATTTGCCACCGCTTCAACGCGGCCGTGCACTTGCGGTAGAAATATAAAACGATCAATCACAATGCAACAGGGTGAGCTGGCCTCGAACATGAATGTCCAAAGAGAGTGTTCGTTGCATGATTCAGTTGAGAGTACTAGTGAGAGTGAGACACCTCATCATATGCTTATACCAGAAGGTGTCTCTACCTCATGTCCCATAGCCATTGAGCCATTTGAGCTTCATATTGACTCCAACAAGGACCCACCTATGACCGAGCTTATGCTTGATGATCTAAATGATGGTGGGAGGTCCTTGTTGGATGACTTGGGGAGAAGCCCCATTCTTAGTGATGCAGGTCTGCTGCATCCATCGAATGAGCTTGAGGAACTCATTCCGATGCACCCGCCTATTGGTTGGAGGGTTTTCTTCGATGAGCAATTGAACCCTAGTGAGGCAACACAACTTCATTCTTTGTTGCCCACACCCGACCAATATCATGAGGGGTTCGAGCCTTTCAGCTTTGACCTTTCACCCCTCATGACACCTCAGAGTACCAGTGGAGTTTGCCCATCTCGGCAAGTCTCTGGTCCTCATGACTTGATGTTCTCATTTGATGTTCCTTGACCAAATGATTATGAGAATATCTTGGTTGATGTATATATCTTGAAAAAAAAACAAAAAAGAAAGAAAAAAAAGAAAAAAAGTGTGTAATAAAAAACTCCTTCAGTGAGCATCGATTGTTGTGGGCCCCAACCCTTGTGTACTTGGGCCCAATCTCTTCACGTATTTATCTCCCTTATTCAGCTTCTCACAGGTTTTGAGGGAATTTGGGTTTGTGTCCATCAACATGACCCTGAACATCCCTTTGTACTTCATGTTGGTGAGATCTTTCCTTTTTCATGCATGTATCCATGTAGTATCTTGTTCACATTCATTGAGGACAATGCATGAAGTAGGTGTGGGGGGTGTTTTACGTGTGTACATAGTCGAGTCTTTTTCCTTTGGTTTTATTTTCTTTTGTTTGTACTGCTAGGGTCATGTTAGCGTGCCGCATTTAGCATTGATATATCTGCTTGCCATGATCCTTGGGTGACTTGTCTTCTTTTGCTTGCCGAATGCTTTAAAATTTTCACATTTCTTTCAAAATCTTCATGTGTTTGCGAAAGAAAATGTTTTTGTGGGTTTTGCGTGTGTTTAGCATGTGCAAAACCATTGAGAGGCAAAGTAAAAAGAAAGCTCCCAAAATTGTCTTGAACTTGATGCATTAGGATTTCTAGTTTATTGGCTTTAGGTCTTGTCGAGTCGATAGGATGCACCCTGGTTTTCCCTCAGGGGGTGTGTAATCATAGGGTTTCAGTACTCAAACATTTAAAGAAGTCCACCCTGAACCTAGTGAGTCAAATAATTCGTGTTTGTGAGTATAAGGAAGTTTGTCGTAGTCGAGGGCCCTTAATCTCTTTTTGTGAAACTTAAGTGTAGGGGTTTTGGTTCCCATATAGATAAATAAGTGGTGTTCTCTCTTCTCGCACGGCTCCTATCACTCGGGAAAGTAGGTCTGAGGGGACTTTGTGCATGGTGCTTTCGAGTCATCTGACTTGGGATGCACCGACCGAACTCCCGTTACACGGGTGGTAGGGATCGCCCTATGTGGAGATTTGGGGGAAGGTGTACGTGATAGTGTAAGTCCTCATAGGCAATGATGCACGAAACCTGACCCTGGGAGAATCAAACACCAACCAATAAAATGCTCCAAAGAAAAAAAATGATGAAAGAAAAAAAAAAGAAAAAAAAGCAAATAAGAACCAAAATGGACTCTACACATTGTATTACATTCAGAAGTTAAGGTTGCCCATGTCTTTCACTTAATTCCTTAACTAACTCTCACGAATAACTCATTAGGCTAGGTGTGTGGACCGATTACATATATAGAGTCGACCCGTAGTATTACCGCGTCCCATGATCGATAATATAAGTCCAACGAGTCGTGTAGCTAGATTGATTAATGCATCTTGTTCGGATTTTGTGGGTATATCCGCTGAAAACCCTCAGGAGACAACACTCCTCCTCCTTGGCGACAAGGAGGTTTAACGGCTTGTTGCACGTGCTAAGTGCAACCGTGATTCCTACGAAAGTGAGTTAGGATTTCTTGTTTTTTTGCATGCTTTTCTCTTTCTTTGTTTTGCTCGGGACTAGCAAAAGTTAGGTGTGGGGGTATTTGATTGACATCATTTCATGCTCATATTTGTATCTTATATCCATTATCTTTCACCTAAATAATGCTATGTTTACGAGTTTTATGTTTAGTTTTCAGGAATAAATAGGTTTGAAGAGATAAAGCATAAAAGGACCCAAAAGCCGGGAAAAAGGACTGAATTGTGAGATCTGTGGACCAAGATGCAAGGAAGAAGGACCTGAATGCAAGACCGAAGGACCTAAGAGCAAAACAGAATACTCACCATCATGGGGAGTATTTTGGCAATTCTATTCGGGTCGGAGCTCCAACATGCAAAATAGATGCATCAAATACCAACAAAGCCTTCCAGAAAAGCCCACAAGAAATTACAGAGCGATCCGGACACTGTAGACCGCTAATTAGCG
This sequence comes from Triglochin maritima, assembly GCA_963682175.1. Taxonomy (NCBI): domain Eukaryota; kingdom Viridiplantae; phylum Streptophyta; class Magnoliopsida; order Alismatales; family Juncaginaceae; genus Triglochin; species Triglochin maritima. The sequence goes on from OY821779.1 coordinate 28,872,918, forward strand.
GTCCAAGACCGCTAATTGGCGGTCACTTTTGGCCCAAATGCGCTCAAATTTCTCCAGCACATGTATTAGAGGATGTTTAGGCTATTTGTGGTATCTGTTTAGTCCCACATCGGGGGATTGTCCCGGATTAGCTTTTTCCATGGCTATAAATAGAACTCTTCACCTCCTATTGTAATCACTCCATATTTTAAGTGGCTATTCTTCCTACTAGAAGTGAGGCCTTGAAGCACACACTAAAGTAGGAGGATGCTACTTTTAATGTGAGTCATTTTAATACAAGTTTTCTTTATTATGTTGTTTGTTTTATGTTTCTTGTTTTGCTTTGCTTAATCTCATTTCATTAGTTTTATTAGCTTAGTTAATATACTTTCTTTGTTTAGTTTAATAATTAGTGTAATGTTTAGTGAGTAGTTTGATCCCCTTTGGGGGTGGAGTAGATGTACATACATGCATTAGAGAATGGGATGGATGCTTTAATTTCAATGTGTTGATTAAACATGAATGTATGCTTGCTTGTTTAGGATAGAATTTATAACTTGATGAGTTTTGCCAAAATAATTAGACACCTCTCATGCTTGTTTAGGTTCTGAAATAAACACCTTGCATATGTAAATGTTAATCAACTAAGTTGGTGAATGGATTGATAGGTTTTGCCATAACATTTAGACACTTCCTATGCTTGATAAACACCACCTTCATGTGCTTAAAGAATGTATTCTACACCCACCTCTTTGCATGTGTGCACTCACTCCACCCCTTAGGGGTTTTCCCATTTCTGTATTCCAGCATTCTTCCTTTGTTCTTAGTTTAGTTGTTATTCCATCGTTTGTTTGTTTCGTTCGCATTTCATACTTCTTAGTCTAGCGTAGTCTAGATTAGCATAAAGAACTTTCTTCCCCCTATTTTTGCCACTTGATTTCGTACAAGCAAGAGGCTACTCACCTCCCTGAGGACGACCCGTACTTGCCACCGCTTCATCGCGGCCGTGCACTTGCGGTTTAAATAAAACGTTCAACAGCTGTCGGTGAACATTTCATCATAAAAGACCCTCTTCAAGAGGAAGTAAATTTCCTGGATGTGAAATTACGGTGGGTCAAAGCAGAACAGGCAGTTAAGGAATTGCAGAAAGAATTGTGTGCGAAGAACTCCAACGATTTGTCTCTGGTGGACTCAGAATTGTCTGACAACCACTCTCGTCTGGTTGAATTGACTAATCAGATCGTTCAGCTTGATGGCCAATTGGCGAAGAAGACTGCCATTTTGGTTGAGAAGATCAAACAACTAGAAGATACGGATTCCCAACTAGTAGAAAGGAATGTCCAAGTTACCGTGAAGGAGGTTCAGTTGGCTGAGTTAACTGCAAAATTGGATGAACAGAACCAACAAATAAACATTACGGACTCCCTACTAGCAGAGAAGAATACCGAGATTGTACTTCGGGACGCCCAGCTGGTTGAGAAAAAGGTACAACTTTCAGAGTTAGATGAACTTCTTAGTGAGAAAAACAAAGAACTATGTCAGCTCAATAATGTTTTAGCTCAGAAAAATAAAGAAATGGTTCAAGCTCGTACACCTATTGATATACCGGATGAGTCCATTACGGATTCCCAGCTTGTTCTTCAACACGGCCAGTTGGGTGAGAAAGAGGTGCAAATGTCAGAGTCAAATGAACCTTTTACTGAGAAAAACGCACAACTATGTCAGCTGAATAAAGATTTAGCTCAGAAAAATAAAGAAATGGTTCAAGCTCCTACACCTTTTAATCAACCGAATGCTTCCATTACACCTACATGCCCGAGGGCAGAAAGAAGAAAAATAAGAAGTATACGAAAGAAGGGTACGGAGGAGCCGGTATTACAAAAGAGGAAGGCTAAAAATGATGAAGAATATTTTATTCAGAGATGTAGACCTCAAGTATGCGGGCCTCCTTTCCTCTGCTCCTTCAACTACAACTGAACTTCGGTCACTACCAATTGTGAATGCGGGTAGAGATGTAGACCTCAAAGCCTTGTCTGGGTTGTCAGCCGATGAAAGGAATGCCATTTTGCATTTGGCATGTAGCACTGTGGACCCCAACCGAATTATATGGTCAAATGATATTGCACAAGTTAACATTCAAGATTTCAAGGATCTGATTAGAAAATGTTCAGATTTCTCGTCCAACGTGAGTATTTTACATCTTCTGTTGTTTCTTTCCAATAACTTTTCGTCACAGGTATCGTAATTTCTAATTTTACAGCTAATGGATGCACTGCTGTGTGTTGGAGGATCGGAAACCAAAAAGCTTGGCCTCTACCAATTATAATGTTATTTTCATTCCATCGACGGCTACCTTAGGAGTTGCTATTCAGTGTGAAGGTCTATACGAAGAAATCATTAAGGGGAAATTATTGGCTTGGGACCCCAACCACTCAGTCATCGCACTACCACTTGTGGCCTCAGGGCACTGGACCTTGCTTTCTCTGTGTGCGGCAATGCAAACAATCACACATTACAACAGCTTAGCTCGTCTTCTTGACAAAGATGAAGATCCATCCGAAATAGTCGGGTCTTCCGAGGAATTGGCTCTAAGTATGACAAAGTTCTGGAGGCAACGTTTTGGTGTAGAATGGAAGCTGAACTTTGAAAGGAAAAAATCCCAACGGCAGGATAAAGGAACGAATGATTGTGGGGTATGTTGAACGTTTTATTTAAAACCACAAGTGCACGGCCACGATGAAGCAGTGGCAAGTACGGGTCATCCTCACGGAGGTGAGCAGCCTCTTGTTTATCAGAAATCAAGTGGCAAAAATTGGGGGAGAAAGATTGATTATGCTACTCTACACTAAACTACGCTAAGAAGTATGAAATGCGAACGAAAGAAACAAACAATGAAATGACAACTAAGCTAAGAACAAAAGAGGAATGCTGCAATACAGAAATGGGAAAACCCCTAAGGGGTGGAGTGAGTGCACACAAGCAAACAGGTGGGTGTTGAACACATTCTTTAAGCACAAATAAAGGTGGTGTTATCATGCATAGGAAGTGTCTAAATGTTGTGGCAAAACCTATCAATCTATTCACCAACTTAGTTGATTAACATTTACATATGCAAGATGTTTATTTCAGAACCTAAACAAGCATGCGAGGTGTCTAATCATTTTGGCAAAACTCATCAAGTTATAAATTCTATCCTAAACAAGCAAGCATACATTCATGTTTTATCAACACATTGGAAATAAAGCATTCAATCCATTCTCATTTGCATGTATGTACATCTACTCCACCCCCCAAAGGGGATGGAACTACTCACTAAACATTACACTAATTATTAAACTAAACAAAGAAAGCATATTAACTAAGCTAATAAAACTAATGAAATGAGATTAAGCAAAGCAAAACAAGAAACATAAAACAAACAACATAATAAAGAAAACTTGTATTAAAATGACTCACATTAAAAGTAGCATCCTCCTACTTTAGTATGTGCTTCAAGGCCTCACTTCTAGTAGGAAGAATAGTCACTTAAAATATGGAGTGATTACAATAGAAGGTGAAGAGTTCTATTTATAGCCAAATAAAAAGGCAACCCGGGACAATCCCCCGATGTGGGACTAAACAGATACCAAAAATAGCCTAAACATCCTCAAATACATGTGCTGGAGAAATTTTAGCGGATTTGGGCCAAAATGGACCACCAATTAGCGGTCTTGGACCGCCAATTGGCGGTCTATATGTTTCAGATCCTGCTCATTTTTGTTGTGGGTTTTTCTTGGTATATTTGCTGGTCTTGGATGCATTTACTTCGTTTATTGGAGCTCCGACCCGAATAGAATTGCTAAAATACTCCCCATGATGGTGTGGAGTATTCTGTTTTGCTATTAGGTCCTTATGTCTTACATTCAGGCCCGTCTCCGTTGCATCTTAGTCCCCAGATCTCACAATTCAGTCCTTTTTTCCAACTTTTGGGTCCTTTGATGCTTCATCTCTTCAAACCTATTTATTCCTGAAAACTAACCATAAAACTCGTAACATAGCATTGTTTAGGTGAAAGATAATGGATATAAGATACAAATATAAGCATGAAATGATGTCAATCAAATACCCCCACACCTAACTTTTGCTAGTCCCGAGCAAAACAAAGAAAGAGAAAAACAAACGAGAAACAAGAAATCCTAACTCACTTTCGTAGGAATCACGGTTGCACTTAGCACGTGCAATAAGCCGTTAAACCTCCTTGTCGTCAAGGAGGAGGAGTGTTGTCTCCTGAGGGTTTTCAGTGGATATACCCACAAAATCCGAACAAGATGCATTAATCAATCTAGCTACACGACTCGTTGGACTTATTTTGTCGATCATGGGACGCGGTAATGCTACGGGTCGACTCTATATATGTAATCGGTCCACACACCTAGCCTAATGAGTTATTCGTGAAAGTTAGTCAAGGACTTAAGTGAAAGACATGGGCAACCTTAACTTCTGAATGTGATACAATGTGTAAAGTCCATTTTGGTTCTTATTTGACTTTTTTTCTTTTTTTTCTTTTTCTTTGGAGCATTTTATTGGTTGGTGTTTGATTCTCCCAGGGTCAGGTTTCGTGCATCATTGCCTATGAGGACTAACACTATCACGTACACATTCCCCCAAATCTCCACATCGGGCGATCCCTACCACCCATGTAACGGGAGTTCGGTCGGTGCATCCCAAGTCAGATGACTCGAAAGCACCAGGCACAAAGTCCCCTCAGACCTACTTTCCCGAGTGATAGGAGCCGTGCGAGAAGAGAGAACACCACTTACTTATTTATTTACATGGGAACCAAAACCCCTACACTTAAGTTTCACAAAAAGATATTAAGGGCCCTTGACTACAACAAACTTCCTTATACTAACAGACACGAATTATTTGACTAACTAGGTTCAGGGTGGACTTCTTTAAATGTTTGAATAGTGAAACCCTATGTTTACACGCCCCCCGAGGGAAAACCGGGGTGTATCCTAACGACTCGATAAGACCTAAAGCCAGTAAACTAGATATCCTAATGCATCAAGTTCAAGACAATTTTGGGAGCTTTCTTTTTACTTTGCCTCTCAACAGTTTTGCACATGCTAAACACACGCAAAACCTACAAACACATTTTCTTTCGCAAACACATGAAGATTTTGAAAGAAATTTGAAAATTTTAAAGCATTAGGGAAGCAAAAGAAGACAAGTCACCCAAGGATCATGGCAAGCAGATATATCAATGTTAAATGCAGTACACTAACATGACCCTATCAGTACACACAAAAGAAAACAAAATGAAAGGAAAAAGACTTGACTATGTACACACGTAAAGCACCCCCCACACCTACTTCATGCATTGTCCTCAATGAATGTGAACAAGATACTACATGGATTTATGCATGAAAAAGAATAGATCTCACCAACGTGAAGTACAAAGGGAGTTCATGGTCATGTTGATGGATACAAACCCGAATTCCCTCAAAACCTGTGAGATACTGAAGAAGGGAGACAAATACGTGAAGAAATGGGGCCCAAGTACGCAAGGGTTGGGGCCCACAACAATCAATGCTCGCTCATGGAGTCTTTTATTACAACTTTTTTTTTCTTTTTTTAACATGATATGTACAACAACAACGATATTCTCATAGTCATTTGGTCAAGGAATATCAAATGAGAACATCAAGTCATGAGGACCAGAGACTTGCCGAGATGGGCAAACTTCACCGGTACTCTAAGGTGTCATGAGGGGTGAAAGGTTAAAGCTGAACGGTTCGAACCCCTCATGATATTGGTTGGGTGTGGGCAACAAAGAATGAAGTTGTGTTGCCTCACTAGGGTTTAGTTGCTCATCGAACAAAACCCTCCAACCAATAGGTGGATGCATCGGAATGAGTTCCTCAAGCTCATTCGATGGATGCAGCAGACCTGCATCACTAAGAATGGGGCTTCTCCCCAAGTCATCCAACAAGGACCTCCCACCATCATTTAGATCAGTAAGCATAAGCTCGGTCATAGGTGGGTCCTTGTTGGAGTCAATATCAAGCTCAAATGGCTCAATGGCCATGGGACATGAGGTAAAGACACCTTCTGGTATAGGCATATGATGAGGTGTCTCCCTCTCACTAGTACTCTCAACTGAATCATGCAACGAACACTCCCTTTGGACATTCATGTTCGAGGCCAGCTCACTCTGTTGCATTGCGAAGACAAGCAATGAGTTTTCGCTGGGCCCATGAACATTCTCAACGGGTTGCATTGGGGTTAGGGGTGTTCGTTGATTTTGTGGTGCTTTCTCCAATTGGCGGATGAGATTTAGATTTAAAGGTTCATCCATGGGTTCTTGTTGCCTACCAGAGTTGAACACATGAAACTCGACACTCATGTTACCGAATGAGAGCTTCATGAGACCATTTCTACAATTAATCAAGGCATTGGAGGTGACCATAAATGGTCTACTGAAAATCAAAGGTATTTGAGAGTGGGTGTTCGCAACAGGATTGGTATCGAGGACAACAAAATCAACTGGAAATATAAAATCTCCAACTTTGATAAGCACGTCCTCGATAATCCCCATGGGAATACGAATGGATCTATCCGCCAATTGGAGGGTGATCATAGTTGGTTTCAATTCTCCCAAGTTCAATCGTTGATAAACAGAGAATGGGAGGAGGTTGACCGCTGATCCTAAATCAAGCAAAACATTGCTCATTCTAGTGTCCCCTATCGTATACTGAATAGTAGGACACCCAGGGTCCTTTTATTTTGTGTATGTAGGATTGGACAAAAGTGAGCTGATATTTTCAGCCAAGAATGCTTTCTTAGGAACATTGGTCTTCCTCTTGGTTGTGCAGAGATCCTTCAACACTTTGGCGTATTGAGGTATTTGTTGGATGACATCCAACAAGGGAATGTTAACCTTAACTTGTGATTGGCATCATTTCATGTTTATATTTGTATCTTATATCCATTATCTTTCACCTAAACAATGCTATGTTACGGGTTTTATGTTTAGTTTTCAGGAATAAATAAGTTTGAAGAGACGAAGAATAAAAGGACCCAAAAGCTTGGAAAAAGGACTTAATTGTGAGATCTGGGGACTAAGATGCAAAGGAGAAGGACCTGAATGTAAGACGGAAGGACCTAAGAGCAAAACAGAATACTCCACACCATCATAGGGAGTATTTTACCAATTCGATTTGGGTCGGAGCTCCAACAAGTCAAGTAACCGCATCAAAGACCAACAATACCAGAAAGAAAAGCCCACAACAAATTCCAACGCGATCCGAAGTTAATGGACCGCTAATTGGCGGTCCATATCACTCAGGATCTGCCCAAATTTCTCCTGGACTTGTATTAATGTTTGTTTAGGCTATTTTTGTTATTGGTTTAGTCCCACATCGGGGGATTGTCCCGGATTAGCTTTTTCCATGGCTATAAATAGAACTCTTCACCTCCTATTGTAATCACACCAAATTTTAAGTGGCTATTCTTCCTACTATAAGTGAGGCCTTGAAGCATACACTAAAGTAGGAGGATGCTACTTGAAATGTGAGTCATTTTATCAATAAAGTTTTGTGTTTCTTTCATTGTTTGTTTATGCTTCTTTTATTGTTTTTGCATGCTTTAGTTTAATCGTCTTTTATTTCTAGCTTAGTTTTAATATGCTTTCTTTGCTTAGTTTAATAATTAGTGTAATGTTTAGTGAGTAGTTCCATCCCCTTTGGGGGGTGGAGTAGATGTACATACATGCATTAGAGAATGGGTTGAATGCTTTATTTTTGATGTGTTGATAAAACATGAATGTATGCTTGCTTGTTTAGGATAGAATTTATAACTTGATGAGTTTTGCCAAAATGATTAGACACCTCTCATGCTTGTTTAGGTTCTGAAATAAACAACTTGCATATGTAAATGTTAATCAACTAAGTTGGTGAATAGATTGATAGGTTTTGCCCTAACATTTAGACACTTCCTATGCTTGATAAACACCACCTTCATGTGCTTAAAGAATGTATTCTACACCCACATCTTTGCATGTGTGCACTCACTCCACCCCTTAGGGGTTTTCCCATTTCTATATTCCAGCATTCTTCCTTTGTTCTTAGCTTAGTTATTATTTCATTGTTTGGTTCTTCCTTTCGCATTTCCTACTTCTTAGCGTAGTATAGAGTAGAGTAGCATAAACATCTTTCTCCCCCTATTTTTGCCACTTGATTTCGTACAAGCAAGAGGCTACTCACCTCCCTGAGGACGACCCATACTTGCCACCGCTTCATCGCGGCCGTGCACTTACGGTTTAATTAAAACGTTCAACAAGTTTTTGGCGTCGTTGCCAGGGAGGTGCCAGTCCAGACTCTTGTTTGGACGATTCGAGTGGATTTAATTTTTGTTTTGTAGTTTTTCTTAGTTTCAGGAGACTTGGAGTCGAAAGGAGACGCATCTAGAAAAATTTGGAGGAAAGCTGGGCAGTTTGGACCGCCAATCAGCGGCTTGAGACCGCCAATTGGCGGTCTGGTGAGCTGCTTTTGCCTTCTTATTTCTTTGTCGTGTTGCCATAATTGATCTAGTAATCTGGGACTCAATTTTGCATGTTCTGACTCTTAGATTGTTCCCAGATTAATAATCAACTTCCCTTAAGCAACTTGAACCCTAAAACTCAAAGCAAAAGATTAGGCATTCTTTTTGTTTAGCTCATGCATCATGTATGTGACTTAGGCATTTAGATTGTCTTTTATCTTACCTTTATTTTTTGTTGCTGAGAGCTGGCGTGAGGTACGCACCTTCTACTCTCATTCATGCATTTCGTATGAACATGCATTAGTTAGTAGGAAGTGCATTGCAACAAGTGTGAGTTGAGCGTTTGTTTGGAGAGTTGATTGCTAGATTAGGACTCTAAAACGCTACTAAGGAGGGGTTGTCCCATAAAAGATAAGGTGGGGGATTTCATCACCCTTTCCTTTACCCCAAAAACCACACTAATCAAGAGCCTAATTTTAAAATCAAGTAGACATTGGCCTTAAGGAATTCGGACGCATTAGGAGAGTGATCCGGTCCCGACCGTCATGACCTGATCGGCGTTGCCCACTTTGTCGATAGTAGGAGAGATGAGATCCCCGGATCTTGGCTCACTTGCTGGGCTTTGTTGTTCTCGTCGTAGGGAGGTGAGGCGTGTTGAGGTCGTGTGACCTCGCAGTTAGGCATCGTCTAGCTGTAAGGACCTATAGCGACCTTAGGATTGCTTGAGCGTTGTTTGCTTGTGTGCTTCTACCTGTACCCATCCGCCGTAGCATAAGGACTTCTTCCTTTCTCTCCTGAGTAATTCTTTCTCTCCTGTGTCCCCCCGTCTTCTCCTCTACGTACATTCTTTATTATAAAAAAAAATTGGTGTGTGCACCTTTGTGCATGCTTTCGTGGACACGAGACGAGAGTGGTCGTTTGACGAGGAGCGTTGTCAATCCGGCTTCGGTCATCGATTTCTCGACACCTTCCTCCTCTCGTGTCGCACATAGTTTGGGTTCAATGGCTGCTAATTTCCGCAAGGAGGAGCAGTTGCTGGACCCACCTGAGCGTCCTGTTGTGGTTCCCATACCTCTACGTGATCGATGCTACCCGAGCCGTACTGCTCTACCTTCATGCATCGTATTGCCAGAGGCTAATGGGAACCATTTTGAGGTTAAGCCTCAGTTTATCTCCATGATCCTTCATTTCACTGGGAAAGGTGACCCATATATCTTTCTCAGGGAATTTGAGGAGGTCTGTGCTATGTTCAAGCTGCAACAACTTAGCACAGACTCCATCCATCTTAGGCTTATCCCCTTTGCGCTGAAGGATGACACCAAGAAGTGGTTGTACAGCAACCAGGCGAATTCCTTTAGGACTTGGGATGAGTTTCAATCTGCATTCCTCAAGAAGTACTTCCCAAATCATCAGACTCAAAAATTGAGGAACGAAATCAATTCGTTCTATCAACTTGAGACTGAAACATTTCATGCATATCTAGAGAGGTTCAACGAGCTACTATCCTCATGCCCTCACCATGGCATTGAGTTGTGGTGTCTTTGTCAGATTGTTTACGAGGGTCTTCACATCCCGTCCCGAACGCTCCTTGAGTCCATGTGTCAAGGAGAGTTCTTGGGAAAGAATGAAAGGGAGGCATGGGCTTTCCTAGAAGACCTTGCTGAGAAAACTATGCAATGGGAGAGTGTAAGGGAACCACCTAGATCATCTAGTATAGGAGCGAGGATCACGAATGCAAACTCGACTAGATTGGGTACCGTATTTGCTATCGATACGACTACGGCCACCGAGGCACGCATGGCAGCCTTAATGCGCCGTATTGATTCGATTGAGATCCAAAACCAACAAAGTGCACCTCACATGTCCACATCTGGTCGAGTTCCCTGTCATTCATGTGGTAGGATAGGTCATGTAGAAAGCGAGTGTGAGTCCATTCCTCCTGAGATGGAGCGTGTCAACGCCATCTATGATAGAGCCAGGAATGGCCCATACTCATCATCTTATAATCCTGGAGGGAGGAATCACCCCAATTTTTTATGGAACCAAAATAATGCCCCGGGTGGTCCTTCAAACTCCTCTAGACCACATAATCAATCACACCAACCTCCCATGCATGCACATTCCTATCAGCCACCCCAAGCGCAAACCACCAATCAATCGGGTTTCCCAAATTCCAATAATATGGAAACCCGATTTAATTCGCTTGAGACCTTGACTTGTGGACTAGAAAACTCAATGAAAAATTTTATGTCAACCACGAGTCAAGTTCTCACTTCAAATCAGCAGACCATCAAATCTCTAGAGCTTCAGATGGGTCAATTGGCTCAGTCTGTACATGAAAGAGAGAGAGAGTCTTTTCCTAGCCAGCCTGAGGCTAACCCCCGTGTGTACCAGCAACAACACATGCAAAATGAGAATGTGGTACCTCGGGGGAGGCAAGTGAACCATGTGGAGGAACCTGTTCACCATGTCAATGCCATTGTTACCTTAAGAAATGGAAAACAGGTTGACAATCACATTTCCTTGCCACAACAACCACCATCTATGCAGCCCCTCAGTTGGAATGGTGGTGAAGAATAGGCTTAGGGTGAGGGTAATACACCAAGGCTTCCTTCTCAGGCACCGTAGAAAACCTACCTGCCAAAAGCTCCCTATCCAAGTAGGTTAACCAAAAAGCAGAGTGAACATGGATAAGATATTAGAGGTGTTTAAGAAAGTAAAGGTTAACATCCCCTTGTTGGATGTCATCCAACAAATACCTCAATATGCCAAAGTGTTGAAGGATCTCTGCACAACCAAGAGGAAGACCAATGTTCCTAAGAAAGCATTCTTGGCTGCAAATATAAGCTCACTTTTGTCCAATCCTACCTACACAAAATACAAGGACCCTGGGTGTCCTACTACTCAGTGTACGATAGGGGACACTAGAATGAGCAATGTTTTGCTTGATTTAGGATCAGCGGTCAACCTCCTCCCATTCTCTGTTTATAAACAGTTGAACTTGGGAGAATTGAAACTAACGAAGATCACCCTCCAATTGGCGGATAGATCCATTCGTATTCCCATGGGGATTATCGAGGACACGCTTATCAAAGTTGGAGATTTTATATTTCCAGTTGATTTTGTTGTCCTCGATACAAATCCTGTTGCGAACACCCACTCTCAAATACCTTTGATTTTCGGTAGACAATTTATGGTCACCTCCAATGCCTTGATTAATTGTAGAAATGGTCTCATGAAGCTCTCATTCGGTAACCAGAGTGTCGAGTTTCATGTGTTCAACTCTGGTAGGCAACAGGAACCCATGTATGAACCTTTAAATCTAAATCTCATCCGCCAATTGGAGAAAGCACCACAAACTCAACGAACACCCATAACCCCAATGCAACCCGTTGATAATGTTCTTGGGCCCAGCGAAAACTCATTGCCTGTCTTTGCAATGCAACAGAGTGAGCTGGCCTCGAACATGAATGTCCAAAGGGAGTGTTCGTTGCATGATTCAGTTGAGAGTACTAGTGAGAGTGAGACACCTCATTTTATGCCTATACCAGAAGGTGTCTCTACCTCATGTCCCTTGGCCACTGAGCCATTTGAGCTTCATCTTGGCTCCAACAAGGACCCACCTATGACCGAGGTTATGCTTGATGATCTAAATGATGGTGGGAGGTCCTTGTTGGATGACTTGGGGAGAAGCCCCATTCTTCGTGATGCAGGTCTGCTGCATCCATCGAATGAGCTTGAGGAACTTATTCCGATGCACCCATCTATTGGTTGGAGGGTTTTGTTCGATGAGCAACTAAACCCTAGTGAGGCAACACATCTTCACTCTTTCATGTTGCCTACACCCGACCAATATCATGAGGGATTCGAGCCTTTCAGCTTTGACTTTTCACCCCTCATGACACCTCAGAGTACCAGTGATGTTTGCCCATCTCGGCAAGTCTCTGGTCCTCATGACTTGATGTTCTCATTTGATGTTCCTTGACCAAATGATTATGAGAATATCGTTGTTGCTGTATATATCATGTAAAAAAATCGAAAAAAAAGAAAGACAAAAAAAGAAGTGTGTAATAAAAGACTCCTTCAGTGGACATCGATTGTTGTGGGCCCCAACCCTTGTGTACTTGGGCCCAATCTCTTCACGTATTTATCTCCCCTCTTCAGTATCTCACAGGTTTTGAGGGAATTCGGGTTTGTGTCCATCACTATAACCATGAGCTTCCTGTTGTGCTTCATGTTGGTGAGATCTTCCCCTTTTCATGCATAAATCCATGTAGTAGCATGCTCACATTCATTGAGGACAATGCATCAAGTAGGTGTGGGGGGTGTTTTACGTGTGTACAAAGTCGAGTCTTTTTCTTTTGATTTTGTTTTCTTTTGTGTGTATTGATAGGGTCATGTTAGTGTGCTGCATTTAATATCGATATATCTGCTTGCCATGATCCTTGGGTGACTTGTCTTCTTTTGCTTGCCTAGTGCTTTAAAATTTTCAGATTTCTTTCAAAATCTTCATGTGTTTGCGAAAGAAAATATTTTTGTAGGTTTAACGGCTTCTTGCACGTGCTAAGTTCAACCGTGATTCCTACGAAAGTGAGTTGGGATTTCTTGTTTTTCGTATGCTTTTTCATTTCTCTGTTTTGCTCGGGACTAGCAAAAGTTAGGTGTGGGGGTATTTGATTGGCATCATTTCATGTTTATATTTGTATCTTATATCCATTATCTTTCACCTAAACAATGCTATGTTACGAGTTTTATGTTTAGTTTTCAGGAATAAATAGGTTTGAAGAGATGAAGCATAAAAGGACCCAAAAGCTGGGAAAAAGGACTTAATTGTGAGATCTGGGGACTAAGATGCAAAGGAGAAGGACCTGAATGTAAGACGGAAGGACCTAAGAGCAAAACAGAATACTCCACACCATCATGGGGAGTATTTTACCAATTCGATTCGGGTCGGAGCTCCAACAAGTCAAGTAACCGCATCAAAGACCAACAATACCAGAAAGAAAAGCCCACAACAAATTCCAACGCGATCCGAAGTTTATGGACTACTAATTGGCGGTCCATATCACTCAGGATCCGCCCAAATTTCTCCTGGACTTGTATTAATGTTTGTTTAGGCTATTTTTGGTATTGGTTTAGTCCCACATCGGGGGATTGTCCCGGATTAGCTTTTTCCATGGCTATAAATAGAACTCTTCACCTCCTATTGTAATCACTCCATATTTTAAGTGGCTATTCTTCCAACTAGAATTGAGGCCTTGAAGCACACACTAAAGTAGGAGGATGCTACTTGAAATGTGAGTCATTTATCAATAAAGTTTTGTGTTTCTTTCATTGTTTGTTTATGCTTCTTTTATTGTTTGTGCATGTTTTAGTTTAATCGTCTTTTATTTCTAGCTTAGTTTTAATATGCTTTCTTCGCTTAGTTTAATAATTAGTGTAATGTTTAGTGAGTAGTTCCATCCCCTTTGGGGGTGGAGTAGATGTACATACATGCATTAGAGAATGGGTTGAATGCTTTATTTTTGATGTGTTGATAAAACATGAATGTATGTTTGCTTGTTTAGGATAGAATTTATAACTTGATGAGTTTTGCCAAAATGATTAGATACCTCTCACGCTTGTTTAGGTTCTGAAATAAACAACTTGCATATGTAAATGTTAATCAACTAAGTTGGTGAATAGATTGATAGGTTTTGCCATAACATTTAGACACTTCCTATGCTTGATAAACACCACCTTCATGTGCTTAAAGAATGTATTCTACACCCACCTCTTTGCATGTGTGCACTCACTCCACCCCTTAGGGGTTTTCCCATTTCTGTATTCCAGCATTCTTCCTTTGTTCTTAGCTTAGTTATTATTTCATTGTTTGGTTCTTCCTTTCGCATTTCCTACTTCTTAGCGTAGTATAGAGCATAGTAGCATAAACATCTTTCTCCCCTATTTTTGCCACTTGATTTCGTACAAGCAAGAGGCTACTCACCTCCCTGAGGACGACCCGTACTTGCCACCGCTTCATCGCGGTCGTGCACTTGCGGTTTAATTAAAACGTTCAACAAGTTTTTGGCGTCGTTGCCGGGGAGATGCCAGTCCAGACTCTTGTTTGGACGATTCGAGTGGATTTAATTTTTGTTTTATAGTTTTTCTTTGTTTCAGGAGACCTGGAGTCGAAATGAGAGGCATCTAGAAAAATTTGGAGGAAAGCTGGGCAGTTTGGACTGCCAATCAGCGGCTTGAGACCGCCAATTGGCGGTCTGGTGAGCTGCTTTTGCCTTCTTATTTCTTTGTCGTGTTGACTTGTGGATGACATAAAAATTTTAACAGAGTTCTCAAGTCCACGAGTCAAGTTCTCAAGCGAATTAAACCGGGTTTCAAAGTTGTTAGAATTTGGGAAACCTGGTGGATTGGTGCATGGAACTTGGAGTTGCTGATATGAATGAGCATGCATGGGAGGTTGGTGTGGTTGATTAGGTGGTCGAGAGGAGGTTGAAGGACCACCCAGGGCATTATTTTGGTTCCATGAAAAATTGGGGTGGTTCCTCCATCCAGGATTATAAGATGATGAGTATGGGTCATTCCTAGCTCTATCGTAGATGGCGTTGACATGTTCCATCTCAGGAGGAATGGACGCACACTCACTTTCTACATGACCTATCCTACCACATGAATGACAGGGAACTCGACCAGATGTGGACATGTGAGGTGCACTTTGTTGGTTTTGGATCTCAATCGAATCAATACGGCGCATTAAGGCTGCCATGCGTGCCTCGGTGGCCGTAGTCGTATCGATAGCAAATACGGTACCCGATCTAGTCGAGTTTGCATTCGTGATCCTCGCTCCTATACTAGATTGAAGGGAATGTGTTCTAAAAGTTTTACTTTTAAATGTCAATTATTATGAATTGAATGAGAAATCATTTTGTTCCTTGTTTATGTTATTCGTCTTTTAGAAGTGTTAAGGAAGAGGCTCTTGGTGCTTAACCGTAGAGCTCTAAAAGATATTGGTTTACATAAAACAAAAGATATTCGCAATCATGGTAATTAACATGGAACATTAATTACCGAGTTAAGATTGTCGTGTTGGTCATAGATCATTGTAGCTCTACAAGTGAGTGACAACACGGGTATGCAAAAGAGGAAAATATTACTTTTGTATACTGAATAGACCTAATAAGTAAAATATTATAGAAATGTGTTTCTGTGTCATTAATATTTTACTGTGTCTTTGGTCCTTTGATATGAGACTTATATCTAATCACTTAAGGAATACTTAATTAGATCAATGTCTTGAACTATCGATCAGTGTAGTGTAAAGGCATTGGTTGGTTAAGTACAACTTTTGTTGGAGAAGATAGTTAGTCAAAAGATTATCATTGCCCCTCTTAATTGAGTGATGATATTATTGGGCCCCTTGATAAAGCAAAGTTATAATGTGCACAATGTGATTTGAGTTAAGTCACATATTTATAACTAGCTTAAAGAGATCAAGAAATGAATACTAATACAAAGATGACACAATACTACTTTGTGTGTATTCTTAATATCATGCGGCAAGGGACGGACACAAGTGGTGCACTCCATCACTAAATGGATCGGGTTTTGGTTCGAGTGGAATTAAGACATCTAACTAATTGGGAGCTATAATGTGTAGCTAGATACCGCTTATAGCTTGTGATATTAAGCTCTTAATATCACTGCCAACTTAGTTTAGATCCTCCCATAGGTCACACCGCAAAAACCGTGAAACAAGAAGCTTGATTTTTGGTTCATATGATGTGTCGGGTTTCTCATAGAAAATATGACACATGTGGTGAACAAGTAAAATCAATTATGTTGTATATAAACATAATTAGAATCATGATAAATTCCTATGAGATGCATATATTATGGGGTGCAATAATTTATTGTTGCATAGGATAATACATTTTATAAGTTGTGAATTTGCTAAAACCCCCTTAAGTTCAAACTTTGTTGGAAATAAATCCAAAATTTGAAATAGGCAAAATCGGGTAGAAGTTCGGTAATCCGTTGAGGTTCGGTCGACCGAAGGATCTATGGATCGGTCAACAGAACGTGGAACGGATAATCGTAATTGATTGACCGAACTTGACCAAAGTGCCTGGAGCTTTGGTAGGTGTACCGAACCAGAAACGGACGACCGAACAACGTCAAGTTCCAATATTTTCGGTTAACCGAATAGCACTCGGTCTTACACGTGAATGGGTCCGATCAGTTAAGGAGAAGTTTTCCCCTTAAGATTCGGTCATCCGTCACGTACTCGGTTAAACGATCGTGACAAATTCGGTTAACCGAGTGGGACTCGGTAAACCGAACAGCGATCGATTTTCTGCCTTTGATTATTAAGAGATTAATTTGATCGATGGTTGGATTAGCTCCAAATTTGGTCAAACGTTTTGTGGGTGCATATAATGCATTATGGAATTAATTTGTGAGAGAAATTGTCATAAAACCGTGGCTTAAGAATAGCCATGATTTAGAGTAAGATTGGAACCTATAAATAGGTCATTATTCTCCCTAATTGACACACACAATTCAATAATTATTTTCTCTCTTAATTCACCACAAAAACCCACGAAAATTCTCTTAGTTTTCTAAGTCTTTGGAAGGAGAAATCTCAGAGGCTAAGGAAGGGGTTTGTAGCTAGATTCTAAGCTTGTTTGGAGATCGATTGGCTAGCTCCTTTCTCTCCAACCTTGTTTAGGGTTTCGGTGAACACTCGGAGGCATCCGGCGCGACGAGAAGCATCCCCAACGTCTCCGAATCTTCAAGAAGTTTTTGAGAACTTCTAGGTATGAATTTCGGAGCCCTTGTTTGTTTTAATAGAGTTTTGAAACTAGATGTTAAAACAAACCGATGCATACATGAAATAAATCAAAGAAAATTGTAATTGATCCTTATTATACATAAAAATTTCGAAAATATATATGTATAATTAAACATGAAATCCTACATAGATGATACAGGTGGTTCCCTTACACTCTCCCATTGCATAGTTTTCTAGCAAGGTCTTCTAGGAAAGCCCATGCCTCCCTTTCATCCTTTCCCAAGAACTCTCCTTGACACATGGACGCAAGGAGCGTTCGGGACGGGATGTGAAGACCCTCGTAAACAATCTGACAAAGACACCACAACTCAATGCCATGGTGAGGGCATGAGGATAGTAGCTCGTTGAACCTCTCTAGATATGCATGAAATGTTTCGGTCTCAAGTTGATAGAACGAATTGATTTCGTTCCTCAATTTTTGAGTCCGATGATTTGGGAAGTACTTCTTGAGGAATGCAGATTGAAACTCATCCCAAGTCCTAAAGGAATTCGCCTGGTTGCTGTACAACCACTTCTTGGCGTCATCCTTCAGAGCAAAGGGGACAAGCCTAAGATGGATGGAGTCTATGCTAAGTTGTTGCAGCTTGAACATAGCACAGACCTCCTCAAATTCCCTGAGAAAGATATATGGGTCACCTTTCCCAGTGAAGTGAGGGAGCATGGAAATAAAATGAGGCTTAACCTAAAAATGGTTCCCATTAGCCTCTGGCAATACGATGCATGAGGGTAGAGCGGTACGGCTCGGGTAGCATCGATCACGTAGAGGTATAGGAGCGACAACTGGAAGCACTGATGGAACAGGTGGGTCCAGCAGCTGCTCCCCCTCACGAAAATGAGCAGCCATTGAACCCGGACTATGTGCGACACAAGAGGAGGAAGGCGTCGAGAAATCGATGACCGAAGCCGGATTGAAAACGCTATTCGTCAAACGACCCCTCTCGTCTCGTGTCCACGAAAGCATGCACAAAGGTGCACACACACAAACCAAAACCCTTTTCTTTTCTTTTTTTTGAAGAATGTGCATAGAGGAGAAGACGGGGGAACACAGGAGAGAAAGAATGACTCAGGAGAGAAGGGATGAAGTCCTTATGCTACGGCAGATGGGTATAGGTAGAAGCACACAAGCAAACAAGGCTCAAGCAATCCTAATGTCGCTATAGGACCTTACAGCTAGATGACGCCTAACTGCGAGGTCACACGGCCTAAACACACCTCACCTCCCTACGACGAGGACCACAAAGCCCAGCAAGTGAGCCAAGATATGGGGATCTCGTCTCTCCTACTATCGACAAAGTGGGCAACGCCGATCAGGTCATGACGGTCGGGACCAGATCACTCTCCTAATGTGCCCGAAATCCTTAGGGCCAATGTCTACTTGATTTTAAAAATTAGGCTCTTTATTAGTGTGGTTTGTGGGGCGAAGGAAAGGGTGATGAAATCCCCCACCTTATCTTTTATGGGACAGTCCCTCCGTAGTAGCGTTTTGGAGTCCTGATCTAGCAATCAACTCTCCAAACAAACGCTCAACTCACACTTGTTTCAATGCACTTCCTACTAACTAATGCATGTTCATACGAAATGCATGAATGAGAGTAGAAGGTGTGTACCTCACGCCAGCACTCAGCAACAGAAAATAAAGCTAAGAGAAAAGACAATCTACATGCCTAAGTCACATACATGATGCATGACCTAAACAAAAAGAATGCCTAATATTTTGCTTTGGGTTTTAGGGTCCAAGTTTCTTAAAGGAGGTTTGATTATGGATTTGTGAACAAACTATAGGTCAAAACATGCCAAATTAAGTCTCAGATCACTACATCAATTATGCAAACTCCACAGAAATTTAGAGGTGAAATGAAACAACCAGACCGCCACTTAGCGGTTGTAGACCGCTGATTGGCGGTCTTCTTCTCTCAGACCGCCTCCAAACTTCACCAAATGCTTCCCCTTCTCAATGTGAGTCTCCTGAAACAAAGAAAACTACAAGACAAAAATTTAATCCACTTGAATCGTCCAAACAAGAGTCTGGATTGGCACCTCCCCGACAACGGTGCCAAAAAGTTGTTGAATGTTTTATTTAAAACCGCAAGTGCACGGCCACGATGAAGCAGTGGCAAGTACGGGTCGTCCTCAAGGAGGTGAGCAGCCTCTTGTTTATCAGAAATCAAGTGGCAAAAATTGGGAGAGAAAGATTGAATATGCTACTCTACACTAAACTACGCTAAGAAGTATGAAATGCGAACGAAATAAACAAACAATGAAATGACAACTAAGCTAAGAACAAAAGAGGAATGCTGGAATACAGAAATGGGAAAACCCCTAAGGGGTGGAGTGAGTGCACACAAGAAAATAGGTGGGTGTTGAACACATTCTTTAAGCACAAATAAAGGTGGTGTTATCATGCATAGGAAGTGTCTAAATGTTGTGGCAAAACCAATCAATCTATTCACCAACTTAGTTGATTAACATTTACATATGCAAGATGTTTACTTCAGAACCAAAACAAGCATGAGAGGTGTCTAATTATTTTGGCAAAACTCATCAAGTTATAAATTCTATCCTAAACAAGCAAGCATACATTCATGTTTTCTCAAGACATTGGAAATAAAGCATTCAATCCATTTTCATTTGCATGTATGTACATCTACTCCACCCCCTAAAGGGGATGGAACTACTCACTAAACATTACACTAATTATTAAACTAAACAAAGAAAGCATATTAACTAAGCTAATAAAACTAATGAAATGAGATTAAGCAAAGCAAAACAAGAAACATAAAACAAACAACATAATAGAGAAAACTTGTATTAAAATGACTCACATTAAAAGTAGCACCCTCCTACTTTAGTGTGTGCTTCATGACCTCACTTCTAGTAGGAAGAATAGCCACTTAAAATATGGAGTGATTACAATAGAAGGTGAAGAGTTCTATTTATAGCCAAAGAAAAAGGCAATCCGGGACAATCCCCCGATGTGGGACTAAACAGATACCAAAAATAGCCTAAAATTCCTCTAATACATGTACTGGAGAACTTTTAGCGGATTTGGGCCAAAATGGACCGCCAATTAGCGGTCTATATGGTTCAGATCCTGCTCATTTTTGTCGTGGGCTTTTCTTGGTATATTTTCTGGTTTTGGATGCATTTCTTCGTTTATTGGAGCTCCGACCCGAATAGAATTGCTAAAATACTCCCGATGATGGTGTGGAGTATTATGTTTTGCTATTAGGTCCTTCTGTCTTACATTCAGGTCCTTCTCCTTTGCATCTTAGTCCCCAGATCTCACAATTCAGTCCTTTTTTCCAGCTTTTGGGTCCTTTTATGCTTAATCTCTTCAAACCTATTTATTCCTGAAAACTAACCATAAAACTCGTAACATAGCATTGTTTAGGTGAAAGATAATGGATATAAGATACAAATATAAGCATGAAATGATGTCAATCAGGGTATTTGTAGCCCACTGGGTACGATGCTTGATAGGAGGGACATATCCAACTCTTGAAGAGGACATCAAATATTTGCACTCAGTTAGGGGAGAATTAGCATTGTACTTGATTTCGGATTCAAGATTTAGAAATCCCTAACTAACACTCAGTAGATTTGTTAGGTACTGACTATTTTGTAAAGTTGTTCGATATTAACCATATATGTAGAGGGGGAACACTATTCACAGAATACATACTTTCTTTTTTAAAATCTCCACTTGTCCCTTATGATTCATTGTTAATGCATGTATTTTGTAACCCTTGTCTCGATCTTGAATGTCCATGTGTTATTTCTGGTTTAACCATGAAGTCCTTTCCAGACTAACGTTGGATCACTCTGGATAGATGCTGGGAATTTATGGAACGACTCTGGGATAACTCTGGATCCATGCTGGAATCACTCTGGATCGACTCTAGGATCACTCTTGATCGATGCTGGGATCACTATGGATTTATTTATAGATTCATTCTGGCATCACGCTGGATTACCTCTACATTTAGTCTCGTTTCAAGACCACCAGTATGGACTCACATAAATCAGTTTGCAATTTAACATAAAAACATGAAACCCAAAAAACAATGAGCAAAGGGAAAGACATCCGATGTAATAACCTTAATCTAAACACCCTAATTAACCTAAACTAAACCTAATTAACCCTTAATTAAGTCATGAACAGTAAAAGAGTGAGGTGGAGTTGAGGATAAGATTTGGATTTTCCTATAAATATGAGGTGTTAGGTTTAAAATAACGTTTTTCTCTTTCCTTAAGTGGATTAGAGAGTGAGAGAGGTGATCTTGGAGGAGAAGGAGAGAAGGAGAGAAGAGGAGGAGAAGGAGAAGAAGTTGGGTTGAGCATGCCAAAGCTTGGGAGGCTTCCACGAACTTCAAAAAGGTATGCCAAGTCTTCATTATAACTCACATAAGCTTTGTGGGAGTTGGGAATTGACGTTGGTGTCGAATTCCCGTCGGATTGCAACCTATTCAGAGGTTGAAGACAGCAATCGGTCGACCGGTGCTTGTGGGCAGTCGACCGATTCTATTATTATATTGTTTTGAACCCGCAAACGGTCGAACGATGTTTGAGGACGGTCGACCGTTATGCCAGATTTTAGCGGGAAAAAGGGTTTGATGCTGTTATCCGTCGAACGGATCCACTTCGCCGGTCGACCGAAACAATGAGAATAGGTTGGTTGGGGGTTTTGACTTATTAAACGGTCGAACGCCCTTAACCTGGTTCGACCGATCTATTCGATGCTAAGTCGGTTGGGAGCTTTGACCATCAAAACGGTCGACCGCTCTTTAACTTTCGTCGACCGACTGAGCATTTTAAATAAGCAGTAGAGTGCCTGTGATGTTTCGGTCGAACTGTATCTCAGTTCCAGTCGACCGAATATTACTTAGGCAAAATGCTGAGATCCCTGTTATCGGTTGAACGGACCCTTGGTTCGACCGGTCGGATATATATATTATAAATATTGTATAGCGTAGACCATCCAAACGGTTGACCGCTAGATGACTTTTGTTCGACTGATTGGTTGGTAATTCAGTTGGCGTAGTTCGACCGATACACTTGTTTGTACAGTACCGAGTACTGTGCGGAAGACCGGTCGACCGGTGTGCTTGTAGCGGTCGACCGATCTGCCGCGGGTTGGTGGATTTATCCACACGCGAGCCGTCGAGTAGAGGTCGACTACCGGCTCTGAGGCGACGGTCGATTACCGGCCTTGGGAGCGACGGATTTCACCTTCGACGAAGGCGTATTATCGTTGGGCCTCTCATATCGAGCGGGGTGTGAGAGATGATTGCCGTAAACCTTAGGTTGTTTGCTGGGGTTTGTCGGTAGGCCGAGGATGTTCCGGCAGGGTGCACGTCTGGCGGCTCTTGGGGGAGCAGGGGTTGTCGTCTGGCCCGAGTTGTGCATTCGGTGGGCTGACTCACTCCTCGGGTGGCGGCGTAGTATCAGGGTTCCTTTCTGCGGCTCTTGGGGAGCAGTGGTGCCGACTGACCCATGTGAGGCAGCGGTGGACTGACTTGACCCTCGTGGTGGCAGGAGTGGTTCAGTACCGCGGAGGCGGAGAGGGGTATTATTGTGGACCCGAGGTGGATGATCATGTGCATTGCATTGCATTGTCTTTAATTCCATTTTGTATTTTAGGAGGTTTGGCATACGGGGTTCCCCCAGGGAACTCAGGCATGTTTCAATTGTTTGCATTTCAGGTAGCGAGTAGCATTAGAGTCGAGGTGGTGACCGAGGAGGGTGCCCCCATGATCTGATCCTGTCTTCTCTTTATATCTTTTGTTGAGGTAGTGATTACCCGGTTGTATTCATTTCTGTTGTAATCACAGTTGACTCATATGTATTTTCACTTCCACGTGGATCTATATCTTATTTACATATATATATATATATTTCATCTTATTGTCTCGTGACGTGCCCGGTGTTGACCGTTGACGGTCTTTTATATTGTTTAAATTTTCTGCTGTTTTTGGGGACGTTACATCCAATGTTTAAAAAGACGCCCACAATTTTATTACGAACCAAATCTGAAAGGGAAAGTACACGTCCAACCACAACAAAACTCCTACAGGTCCTAATCAGATGAAGATTCAAAAGGGCGGGGATAATTCAACATTAATTCCTCTACCAACCGCCGTCGCTTCTCCTCGAGGTCCTTCAATTCTAAGAAAGGTTCTTCAAGGGCTAGACCGGTTGTCTTGTGTGTGTCAGTGTTTCCAGTGTGCGTGGCTCTCTTCCAGTCAACCATGCAGTTCGTCATTCTCCACCGGCAGAACATTATGGCCGTCTCCACAGCCTGCAACTCCTTACATCGTTGGCGATGTTCATTTTCTACACACTTAGGATAGCCTCCGGAATTACTCTGTATTGACTCTTTACTCATCTGGACTCACGCTTGTTGCTTCATAACATGTCTGTCTCTAAACAATTGTATGACTTATATAGAAACTTTATCTCTTTCAAATACGGACAAGTCTTTTCGCATACGAATTCATTTGCGATACGTCTTCTCACGTATTGATGGTAAGTCTTGATCTCGATGTTCAACAGTCGTTCCCCTCTAATCACGGGAACCTTTGCGCTTCAACTTACGAAGAAATTGCCAGATCAACCCCCTTTTGTGGACACGTATTTGCCTAGTGGTCTCTGACGTGTGACGCATCATTCCAGACCCATTCCAGGGTCGAACGACCAGGTGTCATACGTGTCCGTGGGACTACAGTCACTGATTCCAGACTGGATCCGGAGTGATTCCAGAGCGGATCCGGAGTGATTCCAGAGCCGATCCAGATTGTCCAGAGTCGATCCAGATTGAATCCAGAGACGATCCAGAACGATTCCAGAGTCGATGCAGAGCGATTCCATAGACGATCCAGGGTGATTGCAGAGCCGATCCAGATTGTCCAGAGTCGATCCAGATTGATTCCAGAAACAATCCAGACCGATTCAAGAGACGATCCGGAACGATTCCAGAGTCGATGCAGAGCGATTCCATAGACGATCCAGGGTGATTGCAGAGCCGATCCAGATTGTCCAGAGTCGATCCAGATTGATTCCAGAAACAATCCAGACTGATTCAAGAGACGATCCGGAACGATTCCAGAGACAATCCAGACCGATTCCAGAGTCGATACAGAGCGATTCCATAGCCGATCCAGAGTGATGCCAAAGTCGATCCAGAGTGATTCGATGCAGAGTGATTCCAGCACTGTAATGGTTTCGTCATGGTCTTAGATTAGTCTTAGTAAAATTTATTTGGCTACAGTCAATCCCAAATCACACGTCCTACCAAACGGATCACGAACCGATTCGGACGGCCGTTAACGTCTCATCCACGTCGTCTCTCTGGCGTGGGGCCCACGAACGGCCCATGTGCATTTGCGCAAATAGGATGCTCACCAGATGCATATGCGGCAATACCGAAAAAGCAGATGCATATGGTCAATTTGGACACTTACGGGGTGTACTGTAGCAAATTCCCCTAGTTAAAACCAAATTTCCTATTTCAGTGGAAGAACTCTTCTCTGCATTAGTCTAGAAATGAACCCACTTCTGAGTCAATTAGTCAAACTAGCATTTTCAAAAAAAAAATCTTTAGGAAAATGAAAGCACCCAATTCCCCATGGACCATAGTGTTGGATATGCGTGTGCGAAGTGGGCACAGATTAGGGCTGTAAATGGGGCAGATTTTACCCGCAAATCCGCCCACCCCACCCCGACTAATGCGGGTAGCGGGTAAAAAATCCCAACCCGCCACCCGCACAACCTACATAATAAGCAGGGTGGGTAGCAGTTTTCTCGCAACTCGCCCCACATAACCTGCAACCCGCATAATTAATAATTCATACAAATGTTTTACTTGTATTTAGGTTTGATCTTTTTGTATTTAGCTTTAATTTTTTTATATTTAGTTAAAAACATACATCAATTAAAAAAATTCATGATCAAAATGGAAAAATAATAAGGAAAGTTGATTGATTTTTTGTATTAAGTTTTGATCAAAATAGAAAATATTAAGGAAAATTGATTGATTTTTTGTATTAAACTTTGATTAAAGAATACTTGTTTAACCCGTCCCACACTCCCACCTTCACTCCACCTTTAAGCCGAAAGGATTTTTTTACGCACCCTACCTCACCGTGCTTAGAGCATCCTTAACGGGGGCAAAACAAACCAGGTGCCCCGACACATCAGACAAAATAATAATAAAAAATTCGAAACAAAAAAAACGGGGCGTGATTTCGGGCGGTCTGCCAAATAACGCCCCAGGCGCCTCCAGGCGCCTGGAGAAAGGTTGGTGGGGGGGGGCACGTGTCCCCCCACCACTGGTCAGTTTTTTTTTTGTTTTTTTTAATTTTCTGTTTTTGTGTTTAGAAAATGTTTTTAAAATCATTTAAAATTGTTTTTTCAAATATTTTTTTATGAAAATAAGTTTTTTATTTGTTTATATTTTCTAGAATGTTTTGATAATTTTTCGTGTTTTGCCTAAAATTGACCCCGAAATGACGTGTAGGGGAGAGAATGCAGGGCGCCCGGGGTAGCCCGGGCATGGATAAGAGGGTTTTTGGGGTGGGTTGGGTGAGCTGATGTGGAAGAGAGAGAAGCTGACGTGGCAGAGAGAGAATGCAGGGCGCCCGGGGGTAGCCCGGGCGCTGTTAAACATGCTCTTAACACCCGTAGCACGGATCCTAGGAAGAGCTCTGCTTTACACCATCCTTGCATTGGTACTTGGTAGGTCTCCCAACTTGGCAGATGTGCAGGATAAAGCAGTATCGAAAGATGACAAAACTCGAATATCAACAGCTAGCGAAACTACAATCTCTACTCCCTAATTATCAAAAAAACAGTTAGCGGAACTACAATCTCATCCCCACTAAATCAACCTCGACCATGTGGAGGAGCCTCTGCGTTTCCTCCCCACACTCTCCTCTCCCTCTCCTCCCAAAACCAACTCCACTTCGCTTCCCCACCACCAACACCTGGACCCTTCGCCCGAAATCCGTCACTTGGCGGGGCGGAATGCCTGCCAAAGCGTTTGCTGCCGGTGCCGTTCCGCCGGTCGTGCAGGACACCGGTGCCACGGTGCTGGTGTTGGGAGGGGCTTATTCTCTTGTCTCTTTTTTTGATCTTCTCTCTGACCGCCGCCTCATCGATCAGGTAGTGAATTTTTAGTTGTCAATCAGTTTTCTTACCTGACTAATGTAGAAGTGAAGAATATTTTGTTTTAGAAACTCCTATGCTGCTGCTGGAAAAATAGTTCCACGTTGCTAAACACTAGAAGTTTGCAACACTTTATGAGAAAAGTTGGATCCCCATCCATTGCCCAAGACCCAAGTGCTTAGGTTTTTTAACGGTCGTTGTCCAATTAAACAAACCAACAAACTAAAATTCAACAGCTGCAATGAACTTATTCGGGGAAATCTGAAAGATAGTCATAATGTGTGAATGAGTAATGTATGAATGCTACCATAATGTGTTTGTTAGACAAGTTGATGAATTTGTCATAAGAAGCACAGCGTCGACTGAATTTTTTTGCTCTATTGGAACACCTCATATTAGAAATTTAGAGTTGTCAAGGTACCTCGGACGTTCATCTTAGATCGTGGTACCTATATGCATTCCACTATTTCATGGTTATGTTCTTTAATGAGGAAAAACGATTCGTTTTCGTGAACTGGAATGTCCAATTAACTTCGTTATGAAATGTCCTTGGATTTTTGAGATTCATAACATGGGTGATGAGTCTGATGTAATTGCCGTTTATCAACCAAGCGATCCAAGACTAGATATTTAAACTCTCTCTAAAATTACAGGATTGCATGTGACCAGATTTCAAAATTCGAAGCCTTACCCTCAAGGTTTCCTTTTCCTCAATCAGAATCGAACAAATGGTGGATCGATAACTACTTATCTGAGTTTGAAATCAATGATGTATCATTTGCATACTTGAAATAGGAATCCTCCTCCTTGGCTCTAAGTTTTATACCTCTAAAACTTGATGACTATTCATAAAGTGTCATGGTCAGAACAGACCGGGTGGGAAAAGGGATGATTTCCCCATTTAGTTTTTTATTTAACAATATAATTCTACTTAAAATCGTTTGCTCGATTATTCTAAAGATAGTTCACTTTTCAGTGCTACGTGGCTTAATAATGCTACTAGTTGGCGAACTTTCATTCCATTTCTCTTGAGTCGTAAAGTGAATGCTTTGTTAGTAGTCAAGCCTATACCTGTTTAAATCCATTTTTCATACTTACTGATTGTATGTTTTTTAAGGTAACAAAATGACATGTACCTTTAATACTTAAGAAGCAAGCAACATACTAGACCAACACTACAAGCCTATCAACAATTTAGCTGCGTTTTTGGAATATGCGATTCTTGAATCATTTATTTTGCTTCCGTTTGAGAGCAGAAATTGAGCAGAAAAATTGTCCATGTACTATCAGGATTACTCTTCATGTGCTCGTGGCCCCTTTTCAGGTACTTTTTGCAAACGCTATATGTTTTTTTTGCTATAACAATAATTCCTTTCTTTAACAAAGGCTGCATGCTCAATTGTTGATGTTACATATTTATGTTCACAGTGCATCAGCTGAGGCAAGGTTTTTTGCCGCCACGGTTCCTCTTTTCAATTTTGCAAGGCTTATGATTTATGGTCTCTCTCTTGCTAAAAATGATGGCCTAACCAAATCACTTACACGCAAAGGAAATCCCAAGTAAATTATCTTTTATTATTTCCTTTCAAAATTATCATTATCGTATCTTATCTTTACCTTTTGTTTAAACTCCTACTTCATCTTGTAAATTTACAGGGAGTTGCTTAGGGGACCTCTCTACTATGTTGTAGCGTTGTTTTTTTGTGTAGTCGTTTTCTGGCGTGATTCACCGGTGGGATTGATCTCATTGGCAATGATGAGTGGTGGAGATGGTGAGGTGGTCTTTGACTTTGTGTTCCCTATTATCCTGTTGGTCAACTTACTTAACTGTGCATGCAGGGTTTGCTGATATCCTTGGAAGACGATTTGGCACGTATAAGCTTCCATATAACCGTCACAAGAGCTGGGTCGGAAGCGTCAGCATGTTTCTGTTTGGTTTCTTGTTCTCAACAGTGTATGGTGTAGTGCTTAGTGTTAATAATTACAATATTATAATTTCACCAGTAAACTTGTTCACTGTTCTGCAATTGCACTTATACTACATTATATTTTTGTTAGGATGTTATATTACTATTGGCATCTGGGCTTTCTCTATTTGGAGTGGAAGCACGCTGTCGCGAAGGTGGCATTGGTTGCATTTGGAGCTGCTCTAGTGGAGTCTCTTCCTTTCGGTGATATGTTAGACGATAACATTACTGTGCCCGTGTCAACCATGCTGATGGGTCTTCTAGCCTTCGGCTGAATCGTTTCCAGTTGACTTTTTTACTCATTGGTTGCTTCATCCATTTTCTGTTGCAATATACAATTGCAACTACGATGTTAATGTACTAAAATGGTACTTATATAAGTTATAAGTTTATTTCTACTTTTTACTCAAAAAACATACATAACTCGTACTATCCAATTAACAAAAACAACCAGGAATAATTCAACTAAGGAATGAGGACTACATAACTTCACTTTTACTGGTTTTTTGCTACAGGAATTAAAATAGGTTTGTCTATAATCCTGTGTCTTAGCTTCTTCCACAAACTAGCTTCAGGTGAAGATCTCCTTGGACCATTCTCAGGAACAACTTCAGCAGTGATATGGTTATATATACTAGATACATCAGGGCCGAAGAATCTTCCATGTGTTTCGAGATTTACATTGGGGCTTCTTGATTCATCAGAACCAAACAATCTTCCATCAGTTGTTAGAGGGAGTGCACAATTTGGATGTTCCTGAATGATTGTTGGTTGGACATCTTTGTTCTTTCTTTGACCCTTAGTTTTCTTACCATCTTCAGCAGCCAACCGTTCTTGCAGTGATTGGATTTGTTCAACTGTGGGAGTCACCGGAAAAGCCATCATCCTGTCATAAAGTTCTGCATCACCAGGAGATGCCAAAGCCTTTAGTTGCTTGCCCATGTTGAGAATGGTTTTCTGGCATGCTGCAAACTTGTTTGATGCAGCCTCCAAATTCTGTAAGGATGTATCATCACCAAAAGTGAATTTTTAGATTATGTTGGGTCATGTCCCAAGATATGTCGGAGCAAATAATACTTGCATCGAACAAACTCACAAATCTTCACTTGTACTGTCTAGACTGTCAAAGTTGCTCTATTAGTTACAATTCACATATGCATCAAGCTAACGAACTAAGGTTGAGATGGAGATACAATATAGAGATATTTACCAAAGGAAAACAGTTTTATGTTCAATGCTATTATTACTATTATTATTTAAGTATTAACTTACATAACAAACTCAATACCTGGCAATCAGGTATCTAAGTGGGGGCGAGGATGAGGTGTTCATTCGTTCTTTCGATATGGTTAAGAAAACTTGTCAAACACCTCTCCCCGTTGTGCACTACATTTCGGCTTGTGCACTACCCGCTACTTACGGATTGGGTATGGTTTGGAATATTAAGTTACATTTCTCTATTCATCTTTTTAATATTTAACAAAATGATACATGTTACATAAGCTAACAATATATCTTATATGTATAATTTACATTATTTAACTTTCAAAGGTCTAATCATTGTTTTCCTTTGCCTTACTGTTTGACTTAGTAATCTATGAGTGTGTTTGGATTGACCGAGTTTCGAAGTTTGGATGAGTTTTGCTGCTTTTAAACCTCAAAACTTAATTTTTATCATCGAAACATATTTTTCTTAATTTTGAGTTTTGAGTTTTGGCTTGTCTTTTTTACTTGAAAGTGAAGTTTTGCAAAACACTAACTCAGACCAGTGTTTTGCAAAACTCAGATACTTATTTCCAAATTTGCCAATCAACTTCCTTATTTTCACTCAATATCCTCAATTTTAATTCCAACATGCCTTAAAAGTGTATTACTCACTTTGATTTCATTATTTATTTTTCTATAGTTTATACAAATTCACATTAGTTGTTTAATAAATAGATGGTTTAGACCTTAGATGCTTGTATTTTTCATTTACTTGTATGGATATTACTTTCTTAAATTTTCTTTTCTATAGGTTTGCTTGATTTGTTTTCGTATGAATGTTACTTACTTTAATTTTCTTATTTGTAAAAATAACAATTAGATACGTCTAGTGAGTGTGATGCCTATGTGATCCATGGAAGTTTTTTCTCAAATGAGTAAAAAGATTTGTTAATCCAAAACGCAACCTCTAACTTTTAGTACACCGAACATGAGTTTTGATGTTTGAGTTTTAAATTTTCATAAAGGGTACCCAAACTTAATATTTCAAAACTCAAAACCCAAACAAATAAACATGTTGTTTGAGGTTTGAATATGAAACTTACATAGAGTTTTGAGGTTTGAAACCAGCTTCAAAAATTTCAACTTTGAATATCAAAACTCAAGTTATCCAAATGAACCCAGCAGGTGCGTTTTGTGACTTGTGATAAACCCCAAAGGTAACTTATATGTTTGTTTTATTACGTATTGATGAGCTTATCTGTTTGATAAGTCAACTCTTTCTGGTTCTGCAATGCAATGTCAAAAAAATAAAGACATCAAAAATATGGAAAATTAATACAAAACCGTACCGCAACAAGCATTTTTTCCCTCTGTTCCAGTTTGGATTTGGTTGCTTCATTATCTGTTGGACTGGGACAAGAAAAATAGTTCTTGTCAAGCGTGACATATTAATTGAAGGTTTAACGGATGAAATGAGTATCTACAAACCTTTCTAACAGGAGTTGTTGTTCAAGACATGTCACCTCCAAATCCTCAGACAAGTTGCTTTTGTCTTCCAATGCAACTTTAAGATACGAGTACTGCTTATGGGTCTCATTCATCTCAAGTTTTGCCGCTGAAAGTTGGTTATGAAGGTCTTCATTAACAGCTCTTTGCTGCTCTATCTGTTCCTCCAGCGGTCGATGCGGCCGCTTAAGGCTTTTGTGGTCAGTTTGTAACTGAAATACTGTCTGTTCCAGTTCGCGAACCTGCTCCACCAAAAGATCATTATCCACTAGTGTTGTTTGAAGCCTCAGTTCCAACTGCTTCACTTCAGCATCCATTTCTGCCATAACAAACTGTATCTCCACATTGTCTTTCCGATGACGCCCCTCTGAAGTGGTGGGGTTAAAAGGAGGTATTTCAGCTTCTGCGCTATGAATGCTAGCTCCACATTCAAGACCAGGTAAGCGATATGACGACTCCTGTCCCTGATCCTTCTCAGTAGTAATTTCCATGCTGAAGATATCTTTGAAAGAAAGAAATTGGTCAGCAATCCAGTCAACAGTTGACATGAGCTCTTCCAAGTATTTCTGGACTTCTATCTCTTCGAGCAACAAGTCGGAACAAAGTTGAGAAAAATGCTGTAAAACATCTTTAGGCTCTGATAAGTGTTCAAATGCATTCGACGCGATACTGTTGCAGTGATTGATAGAAGAATTTCGTTTCATAAATTCCATAAGCTCAACAAGTCTACCTAGTAACCTGTCCATGTTTGCTGTGAATTCTGCCGCAAAATTCTCGCTTATTGCTTCATTTGTCAAAAATATACTAGTTTGTGTGCCGACATGTATGAGATCAAGGGAATTATTACCTACAGAGTAGCCCAGCTGTGTAAGATCGATTTTTGTTTCTTCAAGGATAACATCTAAATGCTCTTGTGTCTCGTGATGTCTTCGCAATATTGCTGCGACAATATCCTTACTGCAGTAGGAAGGTTCATGACATGACATGGAGCTTGGTTTGCTGGCTCTTGTATGCAGTTGCTTCAGCCTCTGCCTTCTTCCATCCTAGAATATTTGCACAAGTAACGTTCATCGTCCTTTCATTTAAAGTGTGGATTTCCATCTCAAAATCAATTAGGGATCACTAGAAGCACTCAAATTCTTCTAAGCCATACAAATAGTCTAAAACGGAATTTTTTTATCAAAATATACATTGCATTGACAATTTCTGACTTTATGTTGAGTAAATGGAGAAAAAGATACCTGAAATTGCTTCTTCTGTAACCTTCACTTGTTTCCCAATAAGTTCATCTTTGACAATAGTTTCAGTTAGAGCAGACGTTAGTTTCTCGTTAAAATTTCGTAAGTTTGTTTCGAACTCCTGCACTTTCTCTACCTGTTTTGGAATAGCAAACATTTGTTAGTGGCATGTTATCTCTGTACCAACTGGATGTGGAAATGGGGTTAGAGTGCTGCAAAAGGTAAGATGGTGAAGCAAATAATATGTTCATATGTCATTGTTTCTTCACGCTTGAATGCTTATGGAAATGGATTAAGATTACGTATTTGTTCCAACAGATTCTTATGAAAATATTAGTTTTCTAATTTCTTTATGCTAAAATTTCTTTGGGAGAATAATTAAAAGACCAAAGTAGAGAAGTCAAATGTTACATAAGGTTAATTACTGCACGAGTTCAAAAATTTACTATACTTTATTAATACATTTTCAAATTTTATTCCAAAAATAATCCCATCACCACAATCTCACATCCTAAACAAAACCACCAAATATTCCCCAATTTCACACCAAATCCCAAACATTTCAATCCGCTGATAACCACACCCCAACCCTCGTACCACCGTTCCCACTCGTTTCGACAGAATGGTCCAACTCGTTTGGTGAAAACAAGACAACTTGTTTGGTGAAAACGGCCCAGTTCGGTATTGGGTCATGCGCGGGATTGATGCGTTCCAGCTTGTTTAGGGTGGAAAAATGACACAGCTTGTTTGGTGTAAAAACGTCCCAGCTCGTTTAGTAGAAAAAATGACTTAATTCGTTTTCTATTTTCTCAAATTAACAATCTTCCACGCCCTTTATGAATCAAATAGGTTCTTAATTTGGAAATATGGCGAATATGAAATCTTTTCGTCTTGAAATCTTCTTTTTAACGAGTCTTGAATTGCCTTATTTGGATATTGGAAGAGAGAGTTATGTACAAATTATTGAAGATCTGTCGATTGTCCAGTTTCCAAATACGATATGTCTTGAGATACGTTTTTTACCCACGTATGATCAGAATTTGGTAAGTCATAAGCGAAACAAATATGTGCTACTTTTTTTTCCAACGGATCTAGAATCATTAAAAATAATATTTGGATGTGAATTTTATGAATAAAACGACCTAGCTCGTTAGGTCAAACACACAGCTCGTTCGGTCAAACGATCCAGCTCGTTCGGTGAAAACGACCCAGCTCGTTCGGTGAGAATGACCCACCTCGTTAGGCTTGTTTGTTGTAAACAAGCTAGCTCATTTGGTCCCAATATGGATTCAAGACATACTATGGACACAAATGGACACAATATGGACACATCTGGACACAATATGTACAAATCTGGACACAATCTAGATACAATATGTACATAATCTATCTTCAAATCTGGACAAACTCAGGCACACTTTGGACATAAATGAACACAATCTCGACAATTGTGTCCATGACTGCTCAGGACTGGTTGGGGACTGCTCGGGAGTTGGCCCGAAACAGCTCAAGACTGGGCTCGGGGCTGCTCGTCACAGCTGAGGACTGCTCGGGACAACTCGAGACTGGCTAGGGATTGCTTGGGACAACTTGGGTTGCTTGGAACTAATTTGAACCCATCAGGTTCCTAATTTGGAAATATTTAAAATATGAAAGTTTTGCTTCTTGAAATCTTATTTGTAATGAGTCTTGAATCACCTTATTTGGATATCGGGGGAGAGAATTATGCAAACATTATTGATGATCTGTCGATTGTCAAGTTAACAAATACGGTCTGTGTTGACACACTTTTTCAACTTGTATCATTGGAATTTGGAACATTGTAAGAGAAATGAATATGTTCTCCTTTCAATTGTCTTTCCAACCGATCTAGAATCATCAAACTCCGTATTTGGATGTGGATGTTATGAATAAAACGATACAGCTCGTTTGGAACAAAATGACCCACTCGTTTTCTATTCTCACAAATCAGCAGTCTTCCATGCTCTTTATGAGCTCATTAGGTTCCTAATATCGAAATATATAAAATATCAAAGTTTTGTTTATTAAAATCTTCTTTCTAACGAGTCTTGAATCACCTTATTTGGATATTGGAGGGAGAGAGTTACGCACAAATTATTGAAGATCTATTGATTGTCTAGTTTCCACATACAATCTGTCTTGAGACACAATTTCCACCCTCGTATCATCGGAATTTGACCAGTCATAAGAGAAACGAATATGTGCTCCTTTCAATTGTATTTCCAATGATTTTAGAATCATCAAAATTTGTATTTGGATGTGAATGTTATGAATAAAACAACCAAACTCGTTTGGTGAGAACAAGTAGCTTGTTTGGTGAAAACGACCAAGCTCGTTTGGTTAACATCTAAGCTCGTTTGTGCATCCCGTGTGGGACTGCTGTGTCCCAGCTTGTTAGGGGGAAACGATCCAGCTTGTTTGGTGAAAATGACCCAGGTCGTTCGGCTCGTTTGTTGAAAACAAGTTAGCTTGTTTAATAGAACGACCTAGCTTGTTTGGTAATTTTTACATCTCGTTTATCTTGATTCAATGTGTTCATGTGTAACAAGTTGGTTTGTCTCATTTCAATGTTTGTGTCCGTACAAGTTAACTTGTAACAAATTGATTTGTGATGTTTTCAACCCGTTTGTCTTGATTGAATTTGAATCTAACAACGATGCCATAAAGTTGTTTCAAAATATATGATTTTTCATAACGCAAATAATTCAAAAATTGAGCATACAAGTTCACTTAAGAAATTAAGTTGTACACATATTAATGTTTTAACACTCAAAACCAACCATCCGTAATTGTTTATGTTGTTAATTAAGTTGTATCATGTAGAAAGAATTGTTTCATGTCTTAGAGATTTTTTTGTTAAAACAAACCACGTTGTTCATTAAGTTGCAACGACCCAACTCGTTGCGACCAAATGACTCATCTCGTTTGGTGAAAACAAGTCAGCTTGTTTGATGAAAAAAAGACATCTCGTTTGGTGAAAACGACCCAGATCGTTAGGTGGGAACAAGTCAGCTCGTTTGGTGAACACGCTCATTGGTGTGTCCCATGCGGGACTGCTGCGTCCCAGCTCGTTTGGGGGGAAAACAACCCTGCTTGTTTAATGAAAACGACCCAGGTCATTTGGCTTGTTTGTTGAAAACAAGCTAGCTCATTTGATAGAACGACCTAGCTTGTTTGGAGAGTTTACAACTCGTTTATCTTGATTCAATGTGTTGATGTAACAAGTTCGATTGTCCGTCACAATGTTCGTGTCCGTACAAGTTAACTTGTAACAAGTCGGTTTGTGATGTTTTCAACTTGTTTGTCTTTATTGAATTGAATCTAACAACGGTGCCATAAATTGTTTCAAAACATATGATTTTTCATAACAACGCAAATAATTGAGAAATTAAACATAACAAATTCACTTAAGAAATTATATTGTACACATATTATTGTTCTAACACTCAAAACCAATCATCTGTAATTGTATATGTTGTTAATTAAGTTGTCTCATGTAGAACAACTTGTTTCATATCTTAAGAAGAAGTATTGTTTTTGTTAAAACAAGCCAGGTTGTTAATTAAGTTGCAACAACCCAGCTCGTTTGATGAAAACAAACCAACTTATTTTCTGAAAACAAGGTAACTCATTTGGAGCAAAACGACCCATCTCGTTTGATGAAAAGACCCAGCTCGTTTGGTGAAAACGAGTCAGTTCATTTTGTGAAAACAACCAACTCTTTTTATGAAAATGACCCAGGTCCTTTGGTGAAAACAACCCAACCCATTGGTGTGTCCCAGCTCGTTTGGGGAGGAAAAACAACCCAAGTCATTTGGTGGGAAAAACATCCCAACTCGTTTGGTGCAAAAATGACTCAGCTCGTTTTCTGTTCTCTCAAATCAGTAGTTTTACACGGCTTTTATGAGTCAATTAGGTTCCTAATTTAGACATATGTTAAATATAAACATTTTGCGTCTCAAAATATTCTTTCTAACTAGTTTTGAATCACTTTATTTGGATATTGAAGGATAGGATTATGCACAAATTATTGATGATACGTCGATTGTACAGTTTCCAAATCCGGTATGTCTTGACACAAATTTTTGACCCTTGTATCATCGAAATTTGGCAAGTCGTAAGAGAAACTAATATATGCTCTATTCAATTATCTTTCTAAGGGATCTAGAATCATCAAATTCTATACCAGGATGTCAGTGTTATGAGTAAAGAACAAGTGATGCATCCTGCACATGACGAGGGTGGCCCGAGCGGGACTGGTGTGGCCCGCGTGAGACTGGTGAATCTTCAATGCCATTTATGAGTCCATTAGTTTCCTAATTTGGAAATATGTTAAATATAAAAGTTTTGCATCTCAAAATTATCTTTGTATCTCATCTTGAATTACTTTATGTGGATATTGGAGGACAGAGTTATGCATAAATTATTGATGATGTGTTGATTGTCCAGTTTCCAATATGGTCTGTCTTGACACATTTTTTCACCATTGTATCATCGGAATTTGGCAAGTCGTAAGCGAAACTAATATGTGCTACTTTTAATTCTTTTTCTAACAGATCTTGTATCATCAAATTCTATATCTGGATATGGATGTTATGAGTAAAAAATAAGTGATGCGTCCCGCGCGGCAATGGGGTTGAACTGTCATTCCAGGATTTTGCAATCCAATACATTTCCATTATGTTACCTAGACAAACCTGCCACCACATGTGCCAAAGTCAGACAGGTTGTTATTCCAGATCAAGGGCAGAATTGTAGGGTGATACAGATATAATGAAAGCAAGCTCAAGCACTGGTATAGATGACGGAGCCTGATGCGGGGTCAGATGCCTAATCAAGACACAACTAGGTGTCAAGTTGAGCAATGAGACCAAGTCCAATGAGAGTGATGTAAGTTAGGTTGTGAGCCTGATGCAGGGAGAGTGAGACGTGGTACTCGGCTACCTATGCAGTAGCAGGATAGAGCTAAGAGTTCCTTGACTAATCTAATTAAGAAGCGGAAGCTACTCGACAAGGGTTACGAAGGTCACTCACCATACTACTTCCTTCTAAGGAAACAAAGTTAATTCAAGAGAGAGGCATGAAGTGTCTCGGCTGAGAATCACCATGGAATAAAGGACCTGACTCTTTTCGAAGAGACAATGTGAAAAAGCTTTTTGATCGTGCAATAGAAGTGGGAACGTTTAGACTCCTAGAGCCTAACGAAGTGGGAAAGACAAGCGAACCAAACTATTGTCCTGACCGGTGGGACTCTGACTTCTAATGCAGTATGAGGAGCTTCCCGTCTCATAACCGATGCCTTCTCGAACTATAGCACCATTTTCCACTATAGTGAGATATGCCCACCAAAGTCGTTTCATACCTTGGCACGAGATATTCATACAATCGGTCCAGAAGGAACACAATGATCGACAATTTTGATTCGTTAGTCAAGCATGCCTATTTATTATAGAAGTGGAAGACATGTGCCCTATTGACCAACTGAAGAGCATCCTTATAAAAGAATGAATGGGAAGCAGGCCCAGTCTATATTGCGCGAGTTATGTTTACTTTACCCCCCCCTACGTACTTCTATATTCCTATATATATTTGCACTCCGTCTCTAAGCTTCCCTAGGCATGTGTGTTAGGCAAGTACAAGGACTGTCGAATTACGAGGTGTATGATAACCAATGAGGATTTGGAAGAGCAAGAGTTGTGGCCTTCTCACTCCTTCAAGCAGTACGTGAGTTGGGTTTAGAACGTCGTGAGACAGTTCGGTTCCTATCTATCGTTGGTGTTAAAGGGAGAATTGCAAAGAGCCAGGAGATACCGACATGATAGGTGGATCTGGTAATTGGTATGTTTCTATTCTGATAGGTGCACCTAACATGGCATTTCCATAATCAAATAATATCTCATTCTGGTTGTCGCCACCAAGTCTCTTGCTAGGGTGAGCGCACACTAGCTCTCCTTAGCAGCAGCTACTATTGGGCAAGTATGGAGTGCGACGTGGAGTTTTACGTCAAGACATTTCTTGTGTGCCAACAAGACAAGACCGAGAGGAAGAAGCGAACGAAAGGGACGAGAGGAGCGAGCGAGCCAACTTCGCTTCTGGCCTTCGTGACCTCCTCTCGTCCTCGTCCGTGAACAAGCAATGGAATCGAGTAAGTGCTTTGGCTAATGCCTACACTCTTTGTGCATCCGTGACGCTTGCTCATCTTGAGATCATAAAGTACTTTCATAAGATAAATCGGTAGTCGTTGAAAAAGAAAAATGCTTGGTTTTCGGATTCATGCCCTATATTTCAAGCAGCTCAAGCAGCCATCAATGACAGGAAAAATGTGTCAACCAGATCATTGGCAATGAGAGGACTAAGCCAAGAGTAGAGTCATTGATGACAGTGAGAGAGGAAAAAGAAATCCGAGCAAGTTAAATCAATACGTTTGGGAGATGGAATGGGAGGCACAACCAACAAGGTAATCAACATTCAAAGAAATGCATGAAAAAAATGGTTGGATCCGTCATCTTGGTATGAATTCCTTCAAAATTGGGAACTATTAAGATTTTCAATACCCATGTTTCCCGAAGAGACGGATAGATAAACAGATAAGCCGACAGACGAAGCAACGTTGGGTCTCAGGTCTGTGAAACAAGCAGGCTGAGCTTTCTGTAAACTGGAGTTAGAGCATGGTAGTTCATAGGAGAAGTGGGAGATTGATTCGTTTAAGTAGTGAGGGTAAATGAGCTAGGTAACTTGCTTCTTCTTTGAGTTGAATTTGGAATTTCAAGTAGTATTTCAGATGGGAGTACAAACAAGTAAGTAAACTAGATGTGCTAGCCGCATTCCGAGCTACTTAGTACCCTTCTTTCACTTACAACTATCTAAGACATGTAAGAACGTGAGGGTCTACAATATTAATCACTTTTAAACTAATTGCATACTTGTTTAACGATCAAAGATATGCACAGCGGAATTCAAAATAGACAAGTAAGTAAAGCAAACCACAATGGAACACGGGGGTTTTTACAGAGGTTCGACAACCGCCTATGTCCTCTCTTGCAAGCTCTGCTCGACACTTCGAGCTCCGCTTGCGTTTTCACTATCCACTCCCTGTTCCGGGCCGGGAGAGAACGCCTTTACAAAACAAGCACCGCGAACACCCTCACTTGCTTGACCTTCTTCCTCTCACAATCCGAGAGGGAACACTTCGGGCTTTCACCGAAATTCTTGCTCCTTGAACAACAAATGAGTGGGACAACACTCTCTAAATATTGAGCACATTTTGAGTATGATTTGGCTATGATCAAATGTGTGGAATTTAGGCTTAGAGTGTAGGATGTGGGAAATTGGAGCTTGTGAGTTTCTTTCTAGTGTATCTGACAAATGGAAGTGTGAGAGTTGTGTTAAAATGTGTTTTACAACTCTATTTATAAGCATTACAGAGAATATAGCCGTTGGGGTTGATTGGGTATAAGTTGGTGTAAGATACACAAAACAGAAACTCACATGACCCAATTCTGGATTTGTTCG
Source organism: Triglochin maritima (assembly GCA_963682175.1). NCBI lineage: Eukaryota > Viridiplantae > Streptophyta > Magnoliopsida > Alismatales > Juncaginaceae > Triglochin > Triglochin maritima. The sequence continues at coordinate 28,912,880 of OY821779.1, forward strand.
GTCGACCGGATCGGGCTGAACGGTCGACCGTTAGGCAGTTTTGAACTCAGTTCGGTCGACCGGTTAAGGAATGGTCGACCGCCCAACGCTACGACTTAGGTACATTTAAGTGATCGGTCGAACACCGAATAAGGTTCGGTCGACCGAATCACAACAGGCTCTAAGGAGTTGACAAACAAGGTTATATTCGGTCGACTGATTTCCAACAGGAAGTTCGGGTTTGTCAAAAGACAGATATTCGGTCGACCGATACAAAAAATGTATTTGGGGTATTTTTGGTTAATTCGAATACGACCGTTGGGTATAATACGACAAAACAAACGGTCAAAAAATACTTGGGACTCGGTCGACTAAAAAGGTCTGAACGGTCGACCGAACTTAGGCATTAAACACTAATAGATTAATTGATCACTCGGTCGACCGAACGGTCTGTTTCGGTCGACCGAATGTGGGCAGACTGTTCAGGTTAATTGTTTGGTGTTTTCCGGTCTAAGTTTGGGTGATCTATTGAAGTCCAAATTATGTGAAATTTCGTGTGTAAATTCTATAGGGAACCTAGTGTGTGTTTGAGTAGTTTTTAGTTCAAGTATGCTCAATTACACAAAGTTCCTAAGACTCAAAGAAATACAAAATACATGTCTTCAAATAAGCTTGATTACATGTCTTGACTTGATTTCCTTTCTTCCTTGAGTCTTGATTGACATCATTTCATGCTTATATTTGTACCTTATATCCATTATCTTACACCTAAGCAATGCTACGTGACGAGTTTTATGTTTAGTTTTCAGAAATAAAGAGGTTTGAAGAGAAGAGCCATGAAAGGACCCAAAAGCAGGAAAAAGGACCTAATTGTGAGACCTGGGGACCAAGATGCAAGGGAGAAGGACCTGATCGTAAGACAGAAGGACCTAGGAGCAAAACAGGAAACTCCACACCATCATGAGGAGTATTTTGTCAATTCGATTCGGGTCGGAGCTCCACTAAACAAGTTAGATGCATCCAAGACCAAGAAACACACCAAGGAAAGCCCACCAGAAGACCCAGACGGATCTGGGCTTTATAGGCCGCCAATTGGCGGTCTGGAACCGCCAATTGGCGGTCTGGATCATGCAAGATCCGCCCCAACTTCTCCTGGACTTGTATTAGTGTTCGTTTAGGCTATTTTTGGTATTGGTTTAGTCCCACATCGGGGGATTGTCCCCGATTAGCTTTTTCCATGCTTATAAATAGAACTCTTCACCTTCCATTGTAATTACCCATTGCTTGGTGGCATTCTCTCTACTAAGGAGTGAGCCTTGAAGCAAAAACTCAAGGTGGAGAAGAGTGCTACCTTCAATGTGAGTCATTGTTAATAAAAGTTTATTTGTTTCTTTTAATCTTGTCTTGTTATGTTGCTTGTTTTGTGTGGGTTGCTTTACTTTGTTTAATTTCTTGTTTAGTAATTTCAGTATCTTAGTTAAATGTTTTCTTTGCTTAGTCTAATCAGTAGTGTAATGAGTAGTGAGTAGTTCCATCCCCTTTTGGGGGGTGGAGAAATATGTGATATAATCATGTAGTGTATTAAGTGTGTTATCTTTATCCCTTGAGCTTTATATGATTTCCATAACCATCTAATGGGTTTTCACTCTTATCTTTGATATGCTAATGCTCTTGAATGAAGCTTAGCTTATGCTTTGATTAGTGGACCTATTTTATGGGGAATGATAAGGTTAGGATATGGATGAAGTTAATATTGGAAACACAATTTGTAGTGTATGTGCTCTTGTTGCCTTTACCTTAGCTAATGTCTTGTATGTTTTAATGATGTAGTGAAATCTTAATTCATGTGGAGGCATAGTAGGGTATAGTCTTTATACTTGAGTTCATGTAGCTTCATTCCAATTATTGTCTTGTATGTTTTAATGATGTAGTCTTATCTTAATTCATGTGGAGGCAAAGTTGGATGTAGTTTTATGATTTCATGCACTACATGTTGTGAGGAGCTTAATGAACACACACACACACTTCTTTATGTTCACATTATTTCTCTACCCCCTATGGGGCTTAGTTTTATTGCTTATCTTCATTTCCTTTTTGCATCTTAGTGTAGTTTAGTGTAACCAACCTTTCTTCCCTTTCTTTACCTCTCGCCTTCGCACAAACCAAGTGTCGACACACCTCCCAGTGGACGACCCGTATTTGCCACCGCTTCAACGCGGCCGTGCACTTGCGGTTAATATAAAACGAGATCAATCAAGTTTTTGGCGCCGTTGCCGGGGAGGTGCTCTGTCCAGACCTTGGTTTGGACGATTCGAGGGGTTTTTGATTTTTTGTTTCCCGTTTTGTTTAGTTTTAGGGAACCAGAACATCAAGGGGAGGCTACTGGGAAATTTTGAGCAACAGAAGCCACAAAGAGACCGCCAATCAGCGGTTGGAGACCGCCAATTGGCGGCCTGGTAAGGGCTTCCTGCTCTTTAATTTCTTCTGGTGGTTGATTGCTTTACTGTAGTTATCTGGGAGCCCAATTTTGCATGCTGTGATCTTTAGTTTGCTCCCAGATTTAATTTCAATCCCCTTTAATCAACTTGGACCATAAAACTCAAAGCAAAAGATTAGACTTCTTGCCATCTAGGTCATGCACCATTGGTAGACCTTGCATGCATTTGTCTTTTCTTTGCTTTACATTTTGTCGTTGATTGCTGGCGTGAGGTACGTGCACCCACATCCCTCATTCATGCATGTTTCGTTCATGCATTAGTTAGTAAGGTGCATCGGGACAAGAGTGAGAGAACGTTTGATTGGAGCGATTGATTGCTAGATCTAGGATTAAATCGCTACTTAGGAGGGGCTATCCCATAAAAGATAAGGTGGGGGATTTCATCACCCTTTCCTTGGCCCCAAAAACCACTCTTAATAAAGCCTTAACTAAAATCAAGTAGACATTGGCCCTAGGATTGCGGGCGCACTAGGAGAGTAATCTAGTTGAGACCGTCATGACCTGATCGGCGTTGCCTACCTTGTCGATAGTAGGAGGTACTGGATCTCCGGATCTGGTATCACTTGCTGGGCATTGTGGTCCTTGTTGTAGGGAGGTGAGACGTGTCGAGGCTAGTGACCTCGAAGTTAGGCGTCGTCTAGCCTAAGGACCCATTGCCTTTCATTGTTTGAGCCGTGCTTGCTAGTTAGGCTTCTTCCTGATCCCTCTACCCACGGTAGCTTTAGGGATTCATCCCTTCTCCTCTGAGTCATCTTCTTCTCACCTACTTCTACGTTTTAGTCTCCTCCCCTTTACACTCTCTAGTAGCGTTTTAGGGTCGAGTCGAGCACTTTTTGCGAGCTTAGCCTCGTGGTGGTGAGAGTGGTCGACTCGAGAGTTCTCTATTGAGATGGATGGTTACATGGGCGACCATCCATATCATTGTTGGGACTAGGACGATTCTCCCTGGTACTCCCAACCCATGCATCCTGGGGTGGCTCAGACTAACACCCCGTATGGTTGGGACAATCTTAATTCTGTGACTGAGCAATCTTCATATTGGGGTAGTATGAGAGAGGCACCGACTGCTAGACCATCATCTAGTTACGTCGGATCATATGTTGGTCATCAATCTGAGATATTACAAGAACCTTTGGCCTCTTTCATGCATGTGGTAGATGACATGGGTGCACCGGTGGCTCCAGTAGCCGTACTATGTGACTGTTGTGGGTTGAGTGGTCATGTTATAGGGGAATGTCCTTATGTTGCCCCTGAGCCTGAGTATGAGCACACATTTTCCCAAAATGCTCATTATGACCATTACGCATCCGCGTACAACCCGAGCGGGATGGATTCGTGGGGAGACAATTCGTATTTAAATTCTTATACATCATTTCCACCCCAGTATCCTCCTCCTGAATACCCAGAATTCTACCAACACCCCACTTCAAATCATTGGACTCATTCTCAGCCCATCAACACCCAACCCCAAAATTTCCCAAAATCTGACTTGGACCTCCTTGTTGACCGCATACAAAATCTGACACTTCAAGTGAGTCAACTGACGCAACAATTAAGTGAGGAGAGTAACTTTTCGTGTCAACATGAGGATTCATCTTTTGATATCGAACCACCACCACATACACAAATTCAAAGTACAATCTTTCAAAGTCAAACTCCTAGTCAGTCTGAGGGACTTGGGGTTTCAATTCACAATCACTTGGTGGAGGATTCGATTCCAATTGAGAATACTATGGACCAACTTCTTTATGAGTCGGCACAGGATTGTGCCTCATCTTCTTGTCCCGTGGCCCTTGAGCCACATGATCTTATTGTTGTACCTCCTAAGGGCTCACCTCTGGTGGAGCAAGAGCTCCATAGTCCCCTCAATTTCAAACAACCTGATGAGAGTTTGCCTCTCACTATTGTTCCTGATCATCTTGGAAATGATGGAACATCAAACAACTACATTGCTCATGAGGGTATTAGGATTTCCTTGGAGGATACCTTGGGTATGAGACCCACTTCCTGTTCTCCTGGTGACTTGGACATGCATAACGAGGTGCTTGACCTCGTTCCAACCCACCAGCCTGTTGGTTGGAGAGTTTGGATTGATGATCATAACTTCAGTTCCGCAACGGGAGAGATTCTTCTTCCGTTGCCCCTTACTTCCCAAACTCTCGAGAGGTTCAAGCTCTTTCAGTTTGATCCTTTGAATGAGACGCCTTTGCATCCAATTCATGAACCTCTCATTTCATCCGGTGCTCTTTGTGAAGGGGGCCCACGCATGCGTTTTCTGGCCCCGCGTGGTGTCATGTTCCCTTTCCAAGTGCATTGACCCACTCTTGAGGTTCTCATTTGATGTCTTTTGACAAATGAAGATGGGAACTTATGTTTGTACATAGTTATATAAAAAAGAAAAAAAGGAACAAAAAAATAGAAGAAAAAAAATAGAAAAAGAAAGGAAAAACAAAAAAAGTACAATAAAAGACTCCTTCAGTGAGCATCGATTGTTGTGGGCCCCAACCCTTGAGTATTTGGGCCCCAATTCTTTGACGTATTTGTATCCCTTCCTTAGCATCTCACAGGTTTTGAGGGAATTCGGGTTTGTGTCCATCAACATGACCTTGAACTTCCCTTTGTACTTCATGTTGGTGAGATCTCTCCTTTTTCATGCATAAATCCATGTAGTATCTTGCTCACATTCATTGAGGCCAATGCATGAAGTAGGTGTGGGGGGGTGTTTTACGTGTGTACATAGTCGAGTCTTTTCTTTTGATTTTGTTTTCTTTTGTTTGCATTTTTAGGGTCATGTTAGTGTGCTGCATTTAATATCGATATATTTGCTTGTCATGATCCTTGGGTGACTTGTCTTCTTTTGCTTGCCTAGTGCTTCAAAATTTTCACATTTCTTTCAAAATCTTCATGTGTTTTCGAAAGAAAATGTTTTGTGGGTTTTGCTTGTGTTTAGCATGTGCAAAACCGTTGAGAGGCAAAGTAAAAAGAAAGCTCCCAAAATTGTCTTGAACTTGATGCATTAGGATATCTAGTACGTGGCTTTAGGATTTATCGAGTCGTTAGGATGCACCCCAGTTTTCCTTTGGGGTGAGTAATCATAGGGTTTCAATGCTCAAACATTCAAAGAAGTTCACCCTGAACCTAGTGAGTCAATAATTCGTGTTTGTTAATTTAGGAAGTTTGTTGTAGTCAAGGACCCTCTTAATCTTGTTGTGAGACATTAGTGTAGGGGTTTTGGTTCATGTGTAGATAAGAAATAAGTGAGTAGATGTTCTCTCTTCTCGCACGGCTCCTATCACTCGGGAAAGTAGGTCTGAGGGGACTTTGTGCCTGGTGCTTTCGAGTCATCTGACTTGGGATGCGCCGACCGAACTCCCGTTACACGGGTGGTAGGGATTGCCCTATGTGGAGATTTGGGGAAAGGTGTACGTGATAGTGTAAGTCCTCATGGGCAATGATGCACGAAACCTGACCCTGGGAGAATGAAGCTCCAACTAATAAAAAGAAAAAAAATGTGTGAAAATAAAAAGAAAAAAAAATGGCAATGCAAATAAGAACCTTAATGGACCTTACACTTTGTATCACTTGAGGATGTTGAGGTTGTCCATGTCTTTCACTTAATTCCTTATTTAACTTGCACGAATGGTTTATTAGGCTAGGTGTGGACTGATTACCTATATAGAGTCGGCCCGTAGGATTACCGCGTCCATTGATCGACAAAATATTTCCAACGAGTCGAGGTCTAGATTGAATAATGCATCTTGTTCGGATTTTGTGGGTATATCCGCTGAAAACCCTCAGGAGACAACACTCCTCCTCCTTGGCAACAAGGAGGTTTAACGGCTTGTTGCACGTGCTAAGTGCAACCGTGATTCCTACGAAAGTGAGTTAGGATTTCTTGTTTTTTGTTTGCTTTTCTCTTTCTTTGTTTTGCTCGGGACTAGCAAAAACTTAGGTGTGAGGGTATTTTATTGACATCATTTCATTCTTATATTTCTACCTTATATCCATTATCTTACACCTAAGCAATGCTACGTGACGAGTTTTATGTTTAGTTTTCAGAAATAAAGAGGTTTGAAGAGAAGAGCCATGAAAGGACCCAAAAGCAGGAAAAAGGACCTAATTGTGAGACCTGGGGACCAAGATGCAAGGGAGAAGGACCTGATCGTAAGACAGAAGGACCTAGGAGCAAAACAGGAAACTCCACACCATCATGAGGAGTATTTTGTCAATTCGATTCGGGTCGGAGCTCCACTAAACAAGTTAGATGCATCCAAGACCAAGAAACACACCAAGGAAAGCCCACCAGAAGACCCAGACGGATCTGGGCTTTATAGGCCGCCAATTGGCGGTCTGGAACCGCCAATTGGCGGTCTGGAACCGCCAATTGGCGGTCTGGAACCGCCAATTGGCGGTCTGGATCATGTAAGATCCGCCCCAACTTCTCCTGGACTTGTATTAGTGTCCGTTTAGGCTATTTTTGGTATTGGTTTAGTCCCACATCGGGGGATTGTCCCCGATTAGATTTTTCCATGCTTAGAAATAGAACTCTTCACCTTCCATTGTAATTACCCATTGCTTGGTGGCATTCTCTCTACTAAGGAGTGAGCCTTGAAGCAAAAACTCAAGGTGGAGAAGAGTGCTACCTTCAATGTGAGTCATTGTTAATAAAAGTTTATTTGTTTCTTTTAATCTTGTCTTGTTATGTTGCTTGTTTTGTGTGGGTTGCTTTACTTTGTTTAATTTCTTGTTTAGTAATTTCAGTATCTTAGTTAAATGTTTTCTTTGCTTAGTCTAATCAGTAGTGTAATGAGTAGTGAGTAGTTCCATCCCCTTTTGGGGGGTGGAGAAATATGTGATATAATCATGTAGTGTATTAAGTGTGTTATCTTTATCCCTTGAGCTTTATATGATTTCCATAACCATCTAATGGGTTTTCACTCTTATCTTTGATATGCTAATGCTCTTGAATGAAGCTTAGCTTATGCTTTGATTAGTGGACCTATTTTATGGGGAATGATAAGGTTAGGATATGGATGAAGTTAATATTGGAAACACAATTTGTAGTGTATGTGCTCTTGTTGCCTTTACCTTAGCTAATGTCTTGTATGTTTTAATGATGTAGTGAAATCTTAATTCATGTGGAGGCATAGTAGGGTATAGTCTTTATACTTGAGTTCATGTAGCTTCATTCCAATTATTGTCTTGTATGTTTTAATGATGTAGTCTTATCTTAATTCATGTGGAGGCAAAGTTGGATGTAGTTTTATGATTTCATGCACTACATGTTGTGAGCAGCTTAATGAACACACACACACTTCTTTATGTTCACATTATTTCTCTACCCCCTATGGGGCTTAGTTTTATTGCTTATCTTCATTTCCTTTTTGCATCTTAGTGTAGTTTAGTGTAACCAACCTTTCTTCCCTTTCTTTACCTCTCGCCTTCGCACAAACCAAGTGTCGACACACCTCCCAGTGGACGACCCGTATTTGGCACTGCTTCAACGCGGCCGTGCACTTGCGGTTAATATAAAACGAGATCAATCAAGTCTTCATCACTTGTAGAGGTTAGCACAAAGCAATATATTTGCAATTTAACATGTGTGCTACTCTACACGATCACAATTAAGATCAGGTTGATTAAATCATCAAAACATAGATTAAGGCCAAAAAGCCAACAAGACATTCATGGGTTGTGTAACTGCTGATAGAATGCTTTTCTTAATCCGTTACGGATGTCGAAAAGTGAAGATTGGTTCTGTACCAGAGTAAGATGCACTTCTTTTCGGGATACCTACCCATAGTACGAGAGGGGGCAAATTCATTGGTTGATAGAGCATTCCGCCACTTTTTGGCACCTTTATTGGTCTTGCATCCATCTTTCAATTCATCCTCTTCTTGTTCTTGATTTTCGTATCGTATGCGGGTGTTATGGAAAGTGTGGTGTAGTCCTTTTCCTTCTAAAGGGGAAAAGTGTAGGATCGTGTGGGTTATGAGTCCACTAATCACTATTAAGCTAATCCCTAACTAATCAAACAATAAACGCAGCGGAAACAAATTTAAAAACAAGTAGGGAAATTAACAGAAAATGCAAACCACAAAGAGACACGGCGTTTTTATAGAGGTTCGGCACCCCACCCGGGTCCTAGTCCTCTCTTGTAAGCTCCGCTCGACTCCGCGAGCTCCGCCTACGTCTTCACTAACCACTCCCCGTTCCGGGCCGGGAGAGAACGCCTTTTACACCACAAGAAACGCGAACAACCCTCGCTTGCTTGAATTCTTCCTCTCACAATCCGAGAGGGACACTTCGGGCTTTCACCGAAGTCCTTGCTTCTTTTGACAACACTTGTAACTGAGTGGGATTCACTCTCTAATTGAGCACACTTTGAGTAGGATGAGTATATGATCAAATGTGTGAAGTTTAGGCTTAAAAGAGTGTAGAATTGGGAGCTTTGAGGATTGAGTTTTCTCTCTAATGTATTGGGACAATTGGAGTTGGAGAGTTGTGTTAACAACAAGTCTTGATCCTCTATTTATAAGCTCCTAAGGTATTCTAGCCGTTGGGGATAGATTTGATTGGGTTTTGTGCAAGATACACAAAGCAGAAAATCGGGCTGCAAATCTGTCCAGAACCGGTCGACCGAAACTAGTAAACCGGTCGACCGTTAACATGATTTCAAGGAGAACGGTCGAACAAAAGAATATTCGGTCGGACAAACGAACTAGAACTTAACTCTACTTAAGTTAAACGGTCGAACCAAGGTATGGGGCGGTCGACCGATAAGGGGATTCGGTTGAGACAAAGGTCAATCGGTCGAACGAGAAATGTGTCGACCGATAGCAGGGAATTTGGTTTCTGAAAATATGTTCAACCGGTCGACCGAAACAAGGTCTTCGTTCGACCGGTTACCGAATGTATTTTGGGGTTAAGTTTTGTTTTATACGAATACGACCGTTATAGGAATACGACAAGAAAAACGGCCATATTAAAATCCGGGATCGGTCGACCGAAAAGGTAGAACCGGTCGACCGGTAGAGTTCGGTAAAATCACTGTGGAGAGTCTGTTATAAACCGGTCGAACTGAGAACTGGTTCGGTCGACCGGTTCACATAGGAAATCTGGGTTTAAGTTTATAAGTGATTTCCGACAAAGGTTTGGGTGATCTAATGAAGTCCAAATAATGTGAAAATTCGTGTGTGACTTCTATAGGGAACCTATTGTGTATGTGATTGGTTTTTAACTCTTGTATGCTCAATTTACACATGTTCCTAAGACTCAAAATAAATCAAGATTACATGTCTTCGATTTAGCTTTAATTACATGTCTTGACTTCATTTCCTTCTTTCCATGAGTCTTGATCACCTGTAGAGGTTAGCACATGCAATATATATGCAATGCAATATGTGTGCTACTCTACATCATCATAATTAAGATTAGGTTAATTAAATCATCAAAACATAGATTAAGGCCAAAAAGCCAACAATCTCCCCATTTTTTATGATGGCAACCTATATCTTAATTCTATCTAAATACATGGAATTTGTATATGTAAACTATGCATATTAATGCTCCCCCTATGGATGTGCATAGTTTTTGTTCAATTTTATGCCAAATTCCAAGTTACCCCCTTAATTATCTCTCCCCCTTTGACATCCATCAAAAAATAATAATTATTTAAGACTTTAAGCTTAGAATTTGGATGTCTTGTAATGAAGTTGCTCCCCCTAAATTTTGCACTTCATTACTCTAATAAAAGATATAACATTTAAGCTCCCCCTATCAATAAGGCTAAATGGAAACAATGAGTATGATTCAAGTTAAGTTCATTTAAGTTTCAACTTAAGCCTTATTCTAACATCCATTTAAAATTTGACATTTAGAATCAATGGATGTGATATATGATTTGCAATGAATAGGGAATATGATTTGCAATGAATTGAACTATATGATATGTCAATTAAGCATGTGAAGCTAGATTAGAGCTAATTTAACATGAATTGTATAGATAGGAATTTATACCAATGTTGAATTCGTATTTAGCTCCAATCTCATTTGGTGATGCAACCGGATTTGAATTTGACTCTTGAGCTCACCCGGTCACCACCAATCTCCTCCTCAAGCTCCTACAAGAGTAGATTTAGGTACCCAAACAACTTTGGGTCCTTGAATGTTAGCTTTGGGAACCCAAACCATTTTGGTTTTGGGAGCCCACACACTTGAGGAACTATGGTTAATGAACATATGCTTACCATTTAGAGTAGTGTGAGATACATGGTTTTTCAATTTAAAATTGTAACCTAAACCATGTTTTTGCAAAGATTGCCTTTGACTACCTAATAGCATGTTAAGCATATGAGTTCCATTAGTGAATCTTTCTAAATCTTTTCTTAATTGCAAGTTAGAAGCTTGAAGATTTAGTTGATCACAATCTATAGGTGTTGCTCTTAATTTTTCAAGATTTGATGCATTCTTTTCAAATTTAGCAATCACCTCATTCTTCTCATTTATGCATGTATTAATTTGGCTTTGAAGATCTTTGATTAACTTTCTAGCATTCTTGTTTTTATCACATATGATCTCATATTGTTTAACTAAATCATGGAATGCATTTTGAAGTTCATCATAAGAATAAGTTTCTTCTTTAGAACATGAACTATCACTAGCATATGATTTAGATGAGCAAGAATGTGATCTACTAGAGTAAGAGTTAGAGGATACCTCACTTCCTTCATCTTGAATTGCCATGAAGCATGAGTGAGCCACTTCTCTTCTACTTTGCAAGGAAGAAGACGATGATGATGGTGATGAAGAATCATCCCATGTAGCCTTGTGTGCTTCCTCCTTCCTTTCTCTTCTCTTGCTCTTCTCCTTTTCTTTTCTCCTCTCCCTTCTCTCCTTTTTCTTCTCCCCTTCTCTTCTCTCATTTTCACTCTCCTCCCTCTCTTTTTCTTTTTCTTTTTCTCTTTTCTCACTTCTTCTACCTCTTCTTTCATTCTTTTCTCCTTTATCCCTCTTGAGGTATTTGAAGAAGTCTTGGGCAAGGACCTCAATGTCCTCTTCTTCCACCCTCCTTGGCTCATCAAACTTTGCATGTAATGCCACCACGGAGTTTTTCTTTGAAGCTTCCTTCTCTCTTCGATGACTCAATTGGAGCTCATAGGCCATGAGATTTCCAATGAGTTCCTCCATCTTTAATTTTGAAAGATCGTGCGATTCTTCGATTGCCACGACCTTGTCTTCCCAATCGTTGCTCAATGACCGGAGGAATTTTCGAGTCATCTCTCCTTCATTTATCCTTCTTCCAAGAATCAAAAGAGAGTTAGTAATATCGGTGAAGCGAGTGTTCATGTCGCTTATGTTCTCACCGATTTGCATAGAAAATATCTCATATTTATGCATGAGGAGACTTATCCTAGTTTCTTTGGTTTTGCTATCACCCTCATGATGCATTTGTAACCTATGCCATATTTCATTTGCACTTTCACATCCCCTAATTCTATTGTATTCTCCCTCATTAAGGCCACAATAAAGAATATTCATAATTTTTGAATTCATTTCAATTTCTTTCATTTGAGCCCTAGATAGAGAATCTAAATCATCTTCATTTGGGGGTATGTATGGATTTTGAATAAACTTCCAATACTTAAGGTCATTTGATATTAAAAAGATTTTCATTCTATTTTTCCAATAATCATAATTTGACCCATTAAGCAAAGGAGGCCTTGTGGTGCATAAACCCTCTAAGTGATTAGATGTTGAAGCCATGCTAAAATTACGGTAAAGTAATGAAATTTAGCTAACAAGGCTCTGATACCAAATGTAGGATCGTGTGGGTTATGGGTCCACTAATCACTATTAAGCTAATCCCTAACTAATCAAACAATAAACGCAGCGGAAACAAATTTAAAAACAAGTAGGGAAATTAACAGAAAATGCAAACCACAAAGAGACACGGCGTTTTTATAGAGGTTCGGCACCCCACCCGGGTCCTAGTCCTCTCTTGTAAGCTCCGCTCGACTCCGCGAGCTCCGCCTACGTCTTCACTAACCACTCCCCGTTCCGGGCCGGGAGAGAACGCCTTTTACACCACAAGCAACGCGAACAACCCTCGCTTGCTTGAATTCTTCCTCTCACAATCCGAGAGGGACACTTCGGGCTTTCACCGAAGTCCTTGCTTCTTTTGACAATACTTGTAACTGAGTGGGATTCACTCTCTAATTGAGCACACTTTGAGTAGGATGAGTATATGATCAAATGTGTGAAGTTTAGGCTTAAAAGAGTGTAGAATTGGGAGCTTTGAGGATTGAGTTTTCTCTCTAATGTATTGGGACAATTGGAGTTGGAGAGTTGTGTTAACAACAAGTCTTGATCCTCTATTTATAAGCTCCTAAGGTATTTTAGCCGTTGGGGATAGATTTGATTGGGTTTTGTGCAAGATACACAAAGCAGAAAATCGGGCTGCAAATCTGTCCAGAACCGGTCGACCGAAACTAGTAAACCGGTCGACCGTTAACATGATTTCAAGGAGAACGGTCGAACAAAAGAATATTCGGTCGGACAAACGAGCTAGAACTTAACTCTACTTAAGTTAAACGGTCGAACCAAGGTATGGGGCGGTCGACCGATAAGGGGATTCGGTTGAGACAAAGGTCAATCGGTCGAACGAGAAATGTGTCGACCGATAGCAGAGAATTTGGTTTCTGAAAATATGTTCAACCGGTCGACCGAAACAAGGTCTTCGTTCGACCGGTTACCGAATGTATTTTGGGGTTAAGTTTTGTTTTATACGAATACGACCGTTATAGGAATACGACAAGAAAAACGGCCATATTAAAATCCGGGATCGGTCGACCGAAAAGGTAGAACCGGTCGACCGGTAGAGTTCGGTAAAATCACTGTGGAGAGTCTGTTATAAACCGGTCGAACTGAGAACTGGTTCGGTCGACCGGTTCACATAGGAAATCTGGGTTTAAGTTTATAAGTGATTTCCGACAAAGGTTTGGGTGATCTAATGAAGTCCAAATAATGTGAAAATTCGTGTGTGACTTCTATAGGGAACCTATTGTGTATGTGATTGGTTTTTAACTCTTGTATGCTCAATTTACACATGTTCCTAAGACTCAAAATAAATCAAGATTACATGTCTTCGATTTAGCTTTAATTACATGTCTTGACTTCATTTCCTTCTTTCCATGAGTCTTGATCACCTGTAGAGGTTAGCACATGCAATATATATGCAATGCAATATGTGTGCTACTCTACATCATCATAATTAAGATTAGGTTAATTAAATCATCAAAACATAGATTAAGGCCAAAAAGCCAACAAAAAGGACGTCCATAGCATTTTCGTAGCTTAGTCAGCAGGTTACCTCACCATCTGAACATTGTTCGCTCTTCGATCCCCTCGTTTTCCCAATCTCGCCCAGAAATGCAATCCGAGTAGCTCCTTCAACTACGACATCAGTAAGATTGTGGAAACACTTTCTGTCACCAACTAAGTGAACGACTTGCCTCGAAACTACCTCCTTCAAGCCAGCAAGCCTTCCATTGCGGTTCCTCGCTCATTACTCACGATATCTTTCCATTTTTGAGAAGTGGTGGAGCATTTAAGAAACTATCCATAGACGCATCTCTCACCTAATGTTCGCTGACGAGAACTTTTTTTGGTCAAATCCCAAGCTAAGACTCCTAATCTCAAGCAAGGGACTCGGGGAAGCTCACGAAGCAAAATCCAGCATCATGGTCGTCTCGAAGGCACGTAGCCCTAATGCTAGCTCCATCACCACTTGCATCATTTAGTTGAGCCCTTAGAAAGTACTTTACCTCAGTCCAATCCTCTTGATTTGGCCCTGACCATGCCTTTATAGCTGAGTCACGCGGACTGCAGGGACAGACGTTATATATATACAATAATTCTCTAGTGAGTCCAGAGCTTAATTTAACTACATATTTTAAGCCCCTACCACATCCACCATTCATTTTAAATTGTAAGGTGGATTAAGGCTATGCCAGTTATGCTAATAAAATGATCTAACAGTGGATATTAACTGTGGTTTAACCATAATTAAATCTAATGGTGAGATTGTAGGGGGCGTAAACAAAAATATATGAGCACTGGACTCACTAGATTTTGGCCACACACACACACACATACATATATGCAATTTAGGCTATAAGTAGGGGTGAAAATACGGGTTACCGTGTCGTGTTCGAGTCAAACTCATTTACAACCTGACTCGATTTGCACAAACCAAAAACCAAGGAGTTTATTATACGATTTGTAAAAAAGGGAAAGTCAATTCCGACCCATCTAAATTCATATCAACCCGACCCAACCCATTTAACCCATACCTGTTTATTAAATGGGTCATGTTCGTGTACGGGTTATTCTTACTCATATAACCGTTATTTATGACAAAAATTCAAGAATAATTATAATTTGATTTGGAGATTATGAAAACTACCATAAATGATTATGAAATTGGTTGTTGTTTGCTGATTAAAATATTCTAAGAAAAAATGGAAAATATGGTGAGTTTTGCTAATTGTATAACTATATGTAATATTGTAGATGCAAATACACACAGTATGTATGTATGTATATATTAATATATTATTTAGACATATGTAAACGGATTTGGGCACGGGTTACATGTTCTAAACTCCAAACCCAACCCATTTGACTACCGGGTCAATCGTGTCAACCCGATAATGACTCAAATTCATTTATGTCAAACCCAAACCCACATTTTTTGCATCGGGTTCGTGTTGGGTTATCGTGTCGTGACCCAAATTGCCAACAAGCATATGCACCTCTATATTATCTAGATTAAGTGATGCAATCAATGACTAAGATCCAATTTATTTTTCTTCTTGGGTACGTAAATTAAGGGGAAAACGACGAATCTGTCCACAGAGCAAACATTAGATAAGAGTCGAACAACTGATGTTGGGAAATGCAACAACTTTTCAAAGCAAATTCACCAAGGGAAGCACAGAAGAGATTGAATAATTCAAATGGTTACCTTTTTGCCTGCATTCATGATTATATTCTTCTCGGAATGCTTTCGTTTCCAAGGCCATGCTTTATTTTCCATTCTTCCAGCGGTCTACGTTTTGGGCAATTAATATTAATTCACCATGACATGAAATTATTTTTTCCAAAAATAATAAAGTTGTCAAGTCCGTTCATACTACTCTAGGAAATACAAACTGCGGTAAGTTTAGTTAGAGAATCCCTTGTCTGGATATAATAAAAGACCAGAAATCGAATCCAATGATCGACTCCCTTTGTTATGTTTGGAACGTTGGATTTAAAATGATGGGGTTATATATAGTAGATAAAATAAAAATAATACTCTAGAAAATTAAAGGTTTAGGTAATCATGTACTGGACTCCAAGAAAATGTGTACTGTTATCATATTTGTAGGCATTCAGAATTTACCAACCTTAACAACGAACGACGTCACACTAAAAACTGAAAAGAAGCTTTTATTGTGAAATTATGAAATTTCACTCCACAGTTATGAAACATTGATGCAAACTCTTAAAAATTTGTTCTATTCGAGGGGGTGGTCACTTCCTTATAGAGAGATGCATCATGTTAATTACAAAGTCAAATTCCAAGGGGGTATTTGATAATTTGTATAGTCGAAAGGTTTTTTCACTTGGAATCATAGTCTAGGAAGAAAATTGTAATTTGCCCATTATAAGGAAACCATAAAAAGTATTTGAGTAAATTATAATTTGCCCAAAGTTTTTTATTTTATGTTAGAGTTGTTCCTTGAACTTTGATTTAATTTCAATATCTTATGAATTAGTTTATCAGTCTCAAACAAACCCCTGAACTTTGGCCTTATAAGAATCTACTATTTTAGGAAGTTTTTCATCCTAAAAATAAAAATATCTTCTGTCATTTTCTTGTGTAATATTTCAATTCTCTTTTCATTTCTTTATTTTGTCATTTTTCCCATCTATTTATTCCTCTCCGCAATGTAGTAATGATCATGTCGAATCGTCATCACACTAAGTGTTGCATTTTCAAATGATGGTCCAATGAGCAAATGCTCACAAAACCCAAGACTAAATTCGAAACTTTTCTCGATTTCGGACGTAGTTCACATTACAATGGAGAAGAAAAAAGAAGGTCAATTAACACTTTAATTTCACTCATGTTCTTATTTAATATTTTTATACCGCATTCTTGGTTTTCCCATTTTTAAACCAATTTGGAAATTTTATACCCAAACTACCATTATACTTCCATAGTTTATCTTGATTCACAGAAACAGACGTCATGTAAAATTTGTATTTTTCCGTGTAAAAGATGTTCTTGCCATGTAAATTTTAGATATAAACGTGTAATAATTTTATTATTCCAAAAACTCAACTTCTAACCCAAAATATTTTCTCTCGCAACAAATTAGACAACCATAGGTTGATCGATGACGTCAGAAATAGAATGACGTGAACCAAAATGTAAGATATTTGAGTTTAAAACCATAGTATTGAAAATTGTATTTTTAAAAATAAATTTATTGGTCAGTTTTTTTAGACAAGTATTTGTTAAACAAATAATATGTTATATAAAAAAACAATATAATTTCAGGTGAATGATTATTGAAGTTGAGTTTCTTGGAAGTGTTAGGTTTGTAGAGTTCTTTTTTACATGTTTATGTCAAGATTTTACATGAAGGTGTTTTTTACATGAAAAACTGCTAATTTTACATGACCTTCTGTTTGTACAAAACAAGATAAATATCTAATGTGTAAGGGTAGTTTGGGTATAAAGTTCAAAATTTGTTCGAAAGTGGAAAAACCGACAATATAACCTAAAAGTCTAAATTAGCAACATGAGTGGAATTAAAGTGTCAATTGGCCAAAAAAGGATGAAAAAACGGATGACCGTGAGAATTCATAAAGAAAAATAACAAAAAAGGTGATTTGTTACAAAATCTAAACATAATCATGTGATTCAGTTCAGAAAATTTAATGTTAAAAGGAAGAACATAGAAATTTAGTTAGTTTAGAATGACAAACATTAATTTATCATGTACATTAATTTATCATGTACATTAATTTATCATGTACATTAACTTATTGTACCAAATAGGGGACTAAAGAAATTAAAATGCCTTAAACATTAATATATGAACAAATTTCATTTAGTGACCAACTGCCACAGAACCATCCAATAGCTCGTGCTAGCAGAACATGCGAAAATGTACATAATGAACAATAAAAAACACGTGAAAGTTTTCACGAGGCTGTGATATTATTGTCAATTGACTTGAAAGAGAGGAACTTCTCTATCCCCTAAAAGTGGAATTTCTAGAAATTCATCCCTTGTTTCGTCTCCAAGTTCTCTCTACCTATCCATGGATACATCAATATTAGATTTTGGCAACCACCGTTCTCTAAAGAACCCAAACTTTTAAATCCATAAGCACACGCCTTGTTATGACATTTTTGGTAAACAACACGAGTAGATACAGTCTTCACAATGCAAACAGCATGAAGTAACATTATCCTCTCGAAACCATAACCTAACGACAATTTACCAAAAACAAAAATCCCTCAACGGCAATAAAGTCATGGGAACATAGAAGAAAGAAGCAGATAGTTGGATAAATGGAAGTAACGTAGCACACACGTACATGTGTTTAGCGATGATAGTTTGTCTCACCTGGTGTAGTGTCAGCAAGATGAACCAACCATCCAAATCCACCTCCGCACAAGCCCCAACCTTTTCGGTCTCTCCGCCACTTCTCTTGTCGTTATGAATATATAACGAAGAACATGTAGGTTTGGTGAGAAATTAATGAGCAGAGTAAAGTTCTCAGAAGTCAGAACATAACTGCTTCGTATCTACTACCGTGGTTATAACTTGGCACTCGTTGAACAATCACGCAAGTGGATCAATATTTATTAATTGACACTGAAGGACAAAGGTACAGGTACGTATTCAGGCATCGGACCCTTGGCGTTCAAATTATCATCACAAAAAGGTTCAATACGTGGGAAAACATTTTTAATTTAAGAACTAGGTTAGAACCGACCAGGATCCTCTTCTATTCTTGCATACACCAGTGCAGAATAGTGAATAGTCATCGTCATTAGACGTCGGTCGCCCATATAACCGAATCTGTAGGTACAGACGTTGGCTATTAATATTGTTGCACCCCTTCAAATATACCCCCCACGATCTCTCTCTCACCCCCACCGAACCCATCACCTCCACTCTCTCTCTCCTCTTCATCTTCTTCACCAACCCCAAACCCATCCAATTCCCACCAAGATCAATCTCCTCCAAACTCCAACGCATGTGTGGAGCTCCGACGACGACGGAGAGAAGCCCGAGTGAAGCTTCGACGATGTCGCGGAGAGGTACATGATTGACAACATTTCATGCTTATATTTGTATCTTATATCCATTATCTTACACCTAAGCAATGCTACGTGACGAGTTTTATGTTGGAATTTCAGAAATAAATAGGTTTGAAGAGATGAAGCATGAAAGGCCCCAAAAGCAGGGAACAATGACTTAATTGTGAGACCTGGGGACTAAGATGCAAGGGAGAAGGACCTGAACGTAAGACCGAAGGACCAAAGAGCAAAACAGAAAACTCCACACCATCATGGGGAGTATTTTGACAATTCTATTCGGGTCGGAGCTCCAACAAGCAAAGTAGATGCATCCAAGACCAACAAATACATCAAGACAAACCCACAACAAAAATAATCCCGATCCAGAATAAATAGACCGCCAATTGGCGGTCTGTTTGGCTCCGGACCCGTTAATCTTTGGCGGGCATGTGTATTAAAGTGTGTTTATTCTATTTCTGGTATTTGTTTAGTCCCACATCGGGGGTTGTCCCGGATTACCTTTTATTATGACTACAAATAGAACTCTTCACCTTCCATTGTAATTACTCATTGCTTGGTGGCATTCTCTCTACTAAGGAGTAAGCCTTGAAGCAAAACTCAAGGTGGAGAAGAATGTTACCTTCAATGTGAGTCACTGTTAATAAAATAATTGTTTTAGTTTCTTTTAATCTTGTCTTTTATTTCTTGCATGTTTCTTTAGTTTATGTTTCTTTCAATTAGCTTCTTTAATATTCCTTTCTTGCTTAGTCTAATTTCATTTCAGTAGAATGTTTCATTTTAATGTAGGTTGTAGTGTAATGAGTAATGAGTAGTTTCATCCCCATTTGGGGGGTGGAGAAATATGTGATATGATAATGTAGTGTATTATGTGTGTGTTATCTTAATCTCTTGAGCCTTATGTGATTTCCATAACCATCTAATGGGATTTCACTTTTATCTTTGATATGCTAATACTCTTGAATGAAGCTTAGCTTATGCTTATATTAGTGGACCTATTTTATGGGGAATGATAAGGTGAAGAGATGGATTGAATTAATATTGGAAACACGATTTGTAGTGTATGTACTCTTGTTGCCTTTACCTTGGTTAATGCCTTGTATGTTTTAATGATATTGGGTTATCTTATTTAATGTGAAGGCATAGCAGGGTCTAGTCTTTATACATGAGTTCATTTAGCTTCATTCCAATTATTGTCTTGTATGTTTTAACGATATAGTCTTATCTTATTTCATGTGGAGGCAAAGTTCGATTTAGTTTTATGATTTCATGCACTACATGTTGTGACGAGCATAATTGAACACACACACACACACACACACACATCTTTATATTCACATTATTGAGTCGTGCTTGCTAGTTAGGCTTCTACCTGGTCCCATTACCCACGCTAGCTCTAGGATTCTTCCCTTCTCCTCTGAGTCATCTTCTTTTCACCTTCTTCTACGTTATAGTCTCCTCCCCTTTACACTCTCTGGTAGCGTTTTAGGGTCTAGTGGAGCAATTTTTGCGAGTTTAGCCTCGTGGTGGTGAGAGTGGTCGACTCGAGAGTTTTTTGTTGAGATGGATGGTTACGTGGGCGACCATCCATATCATTGTTGGGACCAGGACAATTCTTCCTGGTATTCTGACCCATGCAACCTGGGGTGGCTCAGACCAACACCCTGTATGGTTGAGACAATCTTAATTGTGTGACTGAGCAATCTTCATATTGGGGTAGTATGAGAGAGACACCGACTACTAGACCATCATCTAGTTACGTCAGATCATACACTGGTAATCAAACTGAGACATTGCAAGACACTTTCACCCGAGTATCCTCCTCCCCAATATCCAGAATTCTACGAACACCCCACTTCAAATCATTGGACTCATTCTCAGCCTATCAACACCCAACCCCAATATTTCCCAAGCTCTGACTTGGACCTCATAGTTGACCGCATACCTGATTCCTTGAAACAAACTTTCCTTACGTTCATGGAAACCACTCAATAGTCCATACAAAATATGATACTGCAAGTGAGTCAAATGTCGCAGCAATTACGTGAACGTGAGGAGAGTAATCTTTCTTGCCAACATGAGGATTCATCTTTTGATATCGAACAACCACCACATCCACAAATTCAAAGCACAATCTTTCAAAGTCAAACTCCTAGTCAGTCTGAGGGACTTGGGGTTTCAATTCACAATCACCTAGTGGAGGATTCGATTCAAATTGAGAATAACATGGACCAGCTTCATTATGAGTCGGCACAGGATTGTGCCTTATCTTTTTGTCCCGTGGCCCTTGAGCCACTTGATCTTCATGTTGTGTCTCTTAAGGACTCACCTCTGGTGGAGCAAGAGCTCCCTACTACCCTCAATTTCAAATAACCTGATGAGAGTTTGCCTCTTACTATTGTTCCTGATCATCTTGGAAATGATGGAACATCAAACAACTACATTGCTCATGAGGGTATTAGGAGTTCCTTGGAGGATACCTTGGGTACGAGACCCACGTTTTGTTCGCCTGGTGTGTCGGACATGCCTAACGAGGTTCTTGACCTCGTTCCGACGCACTAGCGTGTTGGTTGGAGAGTTTGGATTGACGATCATAACTTCAGCAGCGCAACGGGAGAAATTCTTCTTCCGTTGCCCCTTATTTCTCAAACTCTTGAGAGGTTCAAGCTCTTTTAGTTTGATCATTTGAATGAGACGCATTTGCGTCCAATTCATGAACCTCTCATTTCATCTTGTGCTCTTTGTGAAGGGGGCCCACAGATGAGTATTCTGGCCCCGCGTGGTGTCATGTTCCCTTTCCAAGTGCATTGACCCACTTTTGAGGTTCTCATTTGATGTCTTTTGACAAATGAAGATGAGAACTTATGATTGTACATAGTTATATTAAAAAAAACAAAAAAATACAATAAAAGACTCCTTCAGTGAGCATCGATTGTTGTGGGCTCCAACCCTTGAGTATTTGGGCCCCATTTCTTTCACGTATTTGTATCCCTTCTTTTGCATCTCACAGGTTTTGAGGGAATTCGGGTTGTGTCCATCAACATAACCACGAACTTCCTTTTGCGCTTCATGTTGGTGAGATCTCTCCTTTTTCATGCATAAATCAATGTAGTATCTTGCTCGCATTCATTGAGGACAATGCATGAAGTAGGTGTGGGGGGTGTTTTTACGTGTCTACATAGTCGAGTCTTTTCCTTTGATTTTTGTTTTCTTTTGTGTGCATTGTTAGGGTCATGTTAGTGTGCTGCATTTAATATCAATATATCTGCTTGCCATGATCCTTGGGTGACTTGTCTTCTTTTGCTTGCCTAGTGCTTTAAAATTTCCACATTTCTTTCAAAATCTTCATTTGTTTGCAAAAGAAAAAGTTTTGTGGGTTTTGCGTGTGTTTAGAACGTGCAAAACCGGTGAGAGCCAAAGTAAAAAGAAAGCTCCCAAAATTGTCTTGAACTTGATGCATTAGGATATCTAGTACAGTGGCTTTAGGACTTATCTAGTCGTTAGGATGCACCCCAGTTTTCCCTTGGGGGTGAGTAATCATAGGGTTTCAGTGCTCAAACATTTAAAGAAGTCCACCCTGAACCTAGTGAGTCAATAATTCGTGTTTGTTAATTTAAGGAAGTTTGTTGTAGTCAAGGACCCTTTAAATCTTGTTGTGAGACATTAAGTGTAGGGGTTTTAGTTCATGTGTAGATTAGAAATAAGTGAGTAGGTGTTCTCTCTTCTCGCACGACTCCTATCACTCGGGAAAGTAGGTCTGAGGAGACTTTGTGCATGGTGCTTTCAAGTCATCTGACTTGGGATGCGCCGACCGAACTCTCGTTACACGGGTGGTAGGGATTGCCCTATGTGGAGATTTGGGGAAAGGTGTACGTGATAGTGTAAGTCATCATGGGCAATGATGCACGAAACCTGACCCTGGGAGAATGAAGCTCAAACTAATAAATAGAAAGGAAGAAAAAAAATGAGAAAAAAAACAAAAAGAAAAAAAAATGGTAATGCAAATAAGAACCTCAATGGACTTTGCACTTGGTATCACTCGAGGATGTTAAGGTTGTCCATGTTTTTCACTTAATTCCTTATTTAACTTACACGAATGGTTCATTAGGCTAGGTGTGTGGACTGATTACCTATATAGAGTCGGCCCGTAGGATTACTGCGTCCAATGATCGACAAAATTTGTCCAACGAGTCGAGTATCTAGAATTGAATAATGCATCTTGTTCGGATTATGTGGGTATATGCGCTGAGAATCCTCAGGAGACAACACTCCTCCTTGTTGACAAGGAGGTTTAATGTCTTGTTGCACGTGCTAAGTGCAACCGTGATTCCTACGAAAGTAAGTTAGGATTTCTTGTTTCTCGTTTGTTTTTCTCTTTCTTTGTTTTGCTCGGGACTAGCAAAAACTTAGGTGTGGGGGTATTTGATTGACATCATTTCATGCTTATATTTGTATCTTATATCCATTATCTTACACCTAAGCAATGCTAGGTGACGAGTTTTATGTTGGAATTTTAGAAATAAATAGGTTTGAAAAGATGAAGCATGAAAGGACCCAAAAGCAGGGAAAAATGACTTAATTGTGAGACCTAGAGACTAAGATGCAAGGGAGAAGGACCTGAACGTAAGACTGAAGGACCAAAGAGCAAAACAGAAAACTCCACACCATCATGGGGAGTATTTTGACAATTCTCATCAGGTCGGAGCTCCAACAAGCAAAGTTGATGCATCCAAAACCAACAAATACATCAAGACAAGCCCACAACAAAAATGAGCCCATTCCAAGAACCAAGAGACCGCCAATTGGCGGTCTGTTTGGCTCCGGATCCGTTAATCTTTGGAAGGCATGTGTATTAAAGTGTGTTTATTCTATTTCTGGTATTTGTTTAGTCCCACATCGGGGGTCGTCCCGGATTACCTTTTTCTATGGCTATAAATAGAACTCTTCACCTTCCATTGTAATTACCCATTGCTTGGTGGCATTCTCTCTACTAAGGAGTAAGCCTTGAAGCAAAACTCAAGGTGGAGAAGAATGCTACCTTCAATGTGAGTCATTGTTAATAAAATAATTGTTTTAGTTTCTTTTAATCTTGTCTTTTAATTCTTGCATGTTTCTTTAGTTTATGTTTCTTTCAATTAGCTTCTTTAATATTCCTTTCTTGCTTAGTCTAATTTCATTTCAGTAGAATGTTTCATTTTAATGTAGGTTGTAGTGTAATGAGTAGTGAGAAGTTCCATCCCCATTTGGGGGTGGAGAAATATGTGATATGATAATGTAGTGTATTATGTGTGTGTTATCTTAATCCCTTGAGCCTTATGTGATTTCCATAACCATCTAATGGGATTTCACTTTTATCTTTGATATGCTAATACTCTTGAATGAAGCTTAGCTTATGCTTATATTAGTGGACCTATTTTATGGGGAATGATAAGGTGAGGATATGGATTGAATTAATATTGGAAACACGATTTGTAGTGTATGTACTCTTGTTGCCTTTACCTTGGTTAATGCCTTGTATGTTTTAATGATATTGGGTTATCTTATTTAATGTGAAGGCATAGTAGTGTCTAGTCTTTATACATGAGTTCATTTAGGTTCATTCCAATTATTGTCTTGTATGTTTTAACGATATAGTCTTATCTTATTTCATGTGGAGGCAAAGTTCGATTTAGTTTTATGATTTCATGCACTACATGTTGTGACGAGCATAATTGAACACACACACACACACATCTTTATATTCACATTATTGAGCCGTGCTTGTTAGTTAGGCTTCTACCTGGTCCCATTACCCACGCTAGCTCTAGGATTCTTCCCTTCTCCTCTGAGTCATCTTCTTTTCACCTTCTTCTACGTTATAGTCTCCTCCCCTTTACACTCTCTGGTAGCGTTTTAGGGTCTAGTGGAGCAATTTTTACGAGTTTAGCCTCGTGGTGGTGAGAGTGGTCGACTCGAGAGTTTTTTGTTGAGATGGATGGTTACGTGGGCGACCATCCATATCATTGTTGGGACCAGGACAATTCTTCCTGGTATTCTGACCCATGCAACCTGGGGTGGCTCAGACCAACACCCTGTATGGTTGAGACAATCTTAATTGTGTGACTGAGCAATCTTCATATTGGGGTAGTATGAGAGAGACACCGACTACTAGACCATCATCTAGTTACGTCAGATCATACAATGGTAATCAAAACTGAGACATTGCAAGACACTTTCACCCGAGTATCCTCCTCCCCAATATCCAGAATTCTACGAACACCCCACTTCAAATCATTGGACTCATTCTCAGCCTATCAACACCCAACCCCAATATTTCCCAAGCTCTGACTTGGACCTCATAGTTGACCGCATACCTGATTCCTTGAAACAAACTTTCCTTACGTTCATGGAAACCACTCAATAGTCCATACAAAATATGATACTGCAAGTGAGTCAAATGTCGCAGCAATTACGTGAACGTGAGGAGAGTAATCTTTCTTGCCAACATGAGGATTCATCTTTTGATATCGAACAACCACCACATCCACAAATTCAAAGCACAATCTTTCAAAGTCAAACTCCTAGTCAGTCTGAGGGACTTGGGGTTTCAATTCACAATCACCTAGTGGAGGATTCGATTCAAATTGAGAATAACATGGACCAGCTTCATTATGAGTCGGCACAGGATTGTGCCTTATCTTTTTGTCCCGTGGCCCTTAAGCCACTTGATCTTCATGTTGTGCCTCTTAAGGACTCACCTCTGGTGGAGCAAGAGCTCCCTACTACCCTCAATTTCAAACAACCTGATGAGAGTTTGCCTCTTACTATTGTTCCTGATCATCTTGGAAATGATGGAACATCAAACAACTACATTGCTCATGAGGGTATTAGGAGTTCCTTGGAGGATACCTTGGGTACGAGACCCACTTTTTGTTCGCCTGGTGTGTCGGACATGCCTAATGAGGTTCTTGACCTCGTTCCGACGCACTAGCGTGTTGGTTGGAGAGTTTGGATTGACGATCATAACTTCAGCAGCGCAACGGGAGAAACTCTTCTTCCGTTGCCCCTTATTTCTCAAACTCTTGAGAGGTTCAAGCTCTTTTAGTTTGATCATTTGAATGAGACGCATTTGCGTCCAATTCATGAACCTCTCATTTCATCTTGTGCTCTTTGTGAAGGGGGCCCACGGATGAGTATTCTGGCCCTGCGTGGTGTCATGTTCCCTTTCCAAGTGCATTGACCCACTTTTGAGGTTCCCATTTGATGTCTTTTGACAAATGAAGATGAGAACTTATGATTGTACATAGTTATATTAAAAAAAACAAAAAAAAACAAAAAAATACAATAAAAGACTCCTTCAGTGAGCATCGATTGTTGTAGGCTCCAACCCTTGAATATTTGGGCCTCATTTCTTTCACGTATGTGTATCCCTTCTTTTGCATCTCACAGGTTTTGAGGGAATTCGGGTTGTGTCCATCAACATAACCACGAACTTCCTTTTGCGCTTCATGTTGGTGAGATCTCTCCTTTTTCAAGCATAAATCAATGTAGTATTTTGCTCGCATTCATTGAGGAGAATGCATGAAGTAGGTGTGGGGGGTGTTTTTACGTGTCTACATAGTTGAGTCTTTTCCTTTGATTTTTGTTTTCTTTTGTGTGCATTGTTAGGGTCATGTTAGTGTGCTGCATTTAATATCAATATATCTGCTTGCCATGATCCTTGGGTGACTTGTCTTCTTTTGCTTGCCTAGTGCTTTAAAATTTCCACATTTCTTTCAAAATCTTCATTTGTTTGCAAAAGAAAATGTTTTGTGGGTTTTGTGTGTGTTTAGCATGTGCAAAACCGTTGAGAGGCAAAGTAAAAAGAAAGTTCCCAAAATTGTCTTGAACTTGATGCATTAGGATATCTAGTACAGTGGCTTTAGGACTTATCTAGGCGTTAGGATGCACCCCAGTTTTCCCTTGGGGGTGAGTAATGATAGGGTTTCAGTGCTCAAACATTTAAAGAAGTCCGCCCTGAACCTAGTGAGTCAATAATTCGTGTTTGTTAATTTAAGGAAGTTTGTTGTAGTCAAGGACCCTTTAAATCTTGTTGTGAGACATTAAGTGTAGGGGTTTTAGTTCATGTGTAGATTAGAAATAAGTGAGTAGGTGTTCTCTCTTCTCGCACGAATCCTATCACTCGGGAAAGTAGGTCTGAGGACACTTTGTGCATGGTGCTTTCAAGTCATCTGACTTGGGATGCGCCGACCGAACTCTCGTTACACGGGTGGTAGGGATTGCCCTATGTGGAGATTTGGGGAAAGGTGTACGTGATAGTGTAAGTCATCATGGGCAATGATGCACGAAACCTGACCCTGGGAGAATGAAGCTCAAACTAATAAATAGAAAGGAAGAAAAAAAATGAGAAAAAAAACAAAAAGAAAAAAAATGGTAATGCAAATAAGAACCTCAATGGACTTTGCACTTGGTATCACTCGAGGATGTTAAGGTTGTCCATGTTTTTCACTTAATTCCTTATTTAACTTACACGAATGGTTCATTAGGCTAGGTGTGTGGACTGATTACCTATATAGAGTCGGCCCGTAGGATTACCGCGTCCAATGATCGACAAAATTTGTCCAACGAGTCGAGTATCTAGAATTGAATAATGCATCTTGTTCGGATTATGTGGGTATATCCGCTAAGAATCCTCAGGAGACAACACTCCTCCTTGGCGACAAAGAGGTTTAACGGCTTGTTGCACGTGCTAAGTGCAACCGTGATTCCTACGAAAGTAAGTTAGGATTTCTTGTTTCTCGTTTGTTTTTCTCTTTCTTTGTTTTGCTCGGGACTAGCAAAAACTTAGGTGTGGGGGTATTTGATTGACATCATTTCATGCTTATATTTGTATCTTATATCCATTATCTTACACCTAAGCAATGCTAGGTGACGAGTTTTATGTTGGAATTTCAGAAATAAATAGGTTTGAAGAGATGAAGCATGAAAGGACCCAAAAGCAGGGAAAAATGACTTAATTGTGAGACCTAGAGACTAAGATGCAAGGGAGAAGGACCTGAACGTAAGACCGAAGGACCAAAGAGCAAAACAGAAAACTCCACACCATCATGGGGAGTATTTTGACAATTCTCATCGGGTCGGAGCTCCAACAAGCAAAGTTGATGCATCCAAAACCAACAAATACATCAAGACAAGCCCACAACAAAAATGAGCCCGTTCCAAGAACCAAGAGACCGCCAATTGGCGGTCTGTTTGGCTCCGGATCCGTTAATCTTTGGAAGGCATGTGTATTAAAGTTTGTTTATTCTATTTCTGGTATTTGTTTAGTCCCACATCGGGGGTCGTCTCAGATTACCTTTTTCTATGGCTATAAATAGAACTTTTCACCTTCCATTGTAATTACCCATTGCTTGGTGGCATTCTCTCTACTAAGGAGTAAGCCTTGAAGCAAAACTCAAGGTGGAGAAGAATGCTACCTTCAATGTGAGTCATTGTTAATAAAATAATTGTTTTTAGTTTCTTTTAATCTTGTCTTTTAATTCTTGCATGTTTCTTTAGTTTATGTTTCTTTCAATTAGCTTCTTTAATATTCCTTTCTTGCTTAGTCTAATTTCATTTCAGTAGAATGTTTCATTTTAATGTAGGTTGTAGTGTAATGAGTAGTGAGTAGTTCCATCCCCATTTGGGGGTGGAGAAATATGTGATATGATAATGTAGTGTATTATGTGTATGTTATCTTAATCCCTTGAGCCTTATGTGATTTCCATAACCATCGAATGGGATTTCACTTTTATATTTGATATGCTAATACTCTTGAATGAAGCTTAGCTTATGCTTATATTAGTGGACCTATTTTATGGGGAATGATAAGGTGAGGATATGGATTGAATTAATATTGGAAACACGATTTGTAGTGTATGTACTCTTGTTGCCTTTACCTTGGTTAATGCCTTGTATGTTTTAATGATATTGGGTTATCTTATTTAATGTGAAGGCATAGTAGGGTCTAGTCTTTATACATGTGTTCATTTAGCTTCATTCCAATTATTGTCTTGTATGTTTTAACGATATAGTCTTATCTTATTTCATGTGGAGGCAAAGTTCGATTTAGTTTTATGATTTCATGCACTACATGTTGTGACGAGCATAATTGAACACACACACACACACACATCTTTATATTCACATTATTGAGCCGTGCTTGCTAGTTAGGCTTCTACCTGGTCCCATTACCCACGCTAGCTCTAGGATTCTTCCCTTCTCCTCTGAGTCATCTTCTTTTCACCTTCTTCTACGTTATAGTCTCCTCCCCTTTACACTCTCTGGTAGCGTTTTAGGGTCTAGTGGAGCAATTTTTGCGAGTTTAGCCTCGTGGTGGTGAGAGTGGTCGACTCGAGAGTTTTTTGTTGAGATGGATGGTTACGTGGGCGACCATCCATATCATTGTTGGGACCAGGACAATTCTTCCTGGTATTCTGACCCATGCAACCTGGGGTGGCTCAGACTAACACCCTGTATGGTTGAGACAATCTTAATTGTGTGACTGAGCAATCTTCATATTGGGGTAGTATGAGAGAGACACCGACTACTAGACCATCATCTAGTTACGTCAGATCATACACTGGTAATCAAACTGAGACATTGCAAGACACTTTCACCCGAGTATCCTCCTCCCCAATATCCAGAATTCTACGAACACCCCACTTCAAATCATTGGACTCATTCTCAGCCTATCAACACCCAACCCCAATATTTCCCAAGCTCTGACTTGGACCTCATAGTTGACCGCATACCTGATTCCTTGAAACAAACTTTCCTTACGTTCATGGAAACCACTCAATAGTCCATACAAAATATGATACTGCAAGTGAGTCAAATGTCGCAGCAATTACGTGAACGTGAGGAGAGTAATCTTTCTTGCCAACATGAGGATTCATCTTTTGATATCGAACCACCACCACATCCACAAATTCAAAGCACAATCTTTCAAAGTCAAACTCCTAGTCAGTCTGAGGGACTTGGGGTTTCAATTCACAATCACCTAGTGGAGGATTCGATTCAAATTGAGAATAACATGGACCAGCTTCATTATGAGTCGGCACAGGATTGTGCCTTATCTTTTTGTCCCGTGGCCCTTGAGCCACTTGATCTTCATGTTGTGCCTCTTAAGGACTCACCTCTGGTGGAGCAAGAGCTCCCTACTACCCTCAATTTCAAACAACCTGATGAGAGTTTGCCTCTTACTATTGTTCCTAATCATCTTGGAAATGATGGAACATCAAACAACTACATTGCTCATGAGGGTATTAGGAGTTCCTTGGAGGATACCTTGGGTACGAGACCCACTTTTTGTTCGCCTGGTGTGTCGGACATGCCTAACGAGGTTCTTGACCTCGTTCCGACGCACTAGCCTGTTGGTTGGAGAGTTTGGATTGACGATCATAACTTCAGCAGCGCAACGGGAGAAACTCTTCTTCCGTTGCCCCTTATTTCTCAAACTCTTGAGAGGTTCAAGCTCTTTTAGTTTGATCATTTGAATGAGACGCATTTGCATCCAATTCATGAACCTCTCATTTCATCTTGTGCTCTTTGTGAAGGGGGCCCACGGATGAGTATTCTGGCCCCGCGTGGTGTCATGTTCCCTTTCCAAGTGCATTGCCCCACTTTTGGGGTTCCCATTTGATGTCTTTTGCCAAATGAAGATGGGAACTTATGATTGTACATAGTTATATTAAAAAAATCAAAAAAAACAAAAAAAGTACAATAAAAGACTCCTTCAGTGAGCATCGATTGTTGTGGGCTCCAACCCTTGAGTATTTGGGCCCCATTTCTTTCACGATTTGTATCCCTTCTTTTGCATCTCACAGGTTTTGAGGGAATTCGGGTTGTGTCCATCAACATAACCACGAACTTCCTTTTGCGCTTCATGTTGGTGAGATCTCTCCTTTTTCATGCATAAATCAATGTAGTATCTTGCTCGCATTCATTGAGGACAATGCATGAAGTAGGTGTGGGGGGTGTTTTACGTGTCTACATAGTCGAGTCTTTTCCTTTGATTTTTGTTTTCTTTTGTGTGCATTGTTAGGGTCATGTTAGTGTGCTGCATTTAATATCAATATATCTGCTTGCCATGATCCTTGGGTGACTTGTCTTCTTTTGCTTGCCTAGTGCTTTAAAATTTCCACATTTCTTTCAAAATCTTCATTTGTTTGCAAAAGAAAATGTTTTGTGGGTTTTGCGTGTGTTTAGCATGTGCAAAACCGTTGAGAGGCAAAGTAAAAAGAAAGCTCCCAAAATTGTCTTGAACTTGATGCATTAGGATATCTAGTACAGTGGATTTAGGACTTATCTAGTCGTTAGGATGCACCCTAGTTTCCCTTGGGAGTGAGTAATCATAGGGTTTCAGTGCTCAAACATTTAAAGAAGTCCACCCTGAACCTAGTGAGTCAATAATTCGTGTTTGTTAATTTAAGGAAGTTTGTTGTAGTCAAGGACCCTTTAAATCTTGTTGTGAGACATTAAGTGTAGGGGTTTTAGTTCATGTGTAGATTAGAAATAAGTGAGTAGGTGTTCTCTCTTCTCGCACGACTCCTATCACTCGGGAAAGTAGGTCTGAGGAGACTTTGTGCATGGTGCTTTCAAGTCATCTGACTTGGGATGCGCCGACCGAACTCTCGTTACACGGGTGGTAGGGATTGCCCTATGTGGAGATTTGGGGAAAGGTGTACCTGATAGTGTAAGTCATCATGGGCAATGATGCACGAAACCTGACCCTGGGAGAATGAAGCTCAAACTAATAAATAGAAAGGAAGAAAAAAAATGAGAAAAAAAACAAAAAGGAAAAAAATGGTAATGCAAATAAGAACCTCAATGGACTTTGCACTTGGTATCACTCGAGGATGTTAAGGTTGTCCATGTTTTTCAGTTAATTCCTTATTTAACTTACACGAATGGTTCATTAGGCTAGGTGTGGGGATTGATTACCTATATAGAGTCGGCCCGTAGGATTACCACGTCCAATGATCGACAAAATTTGTCCAACGAGTCGAGTATCTAGAATTGAATAATGCATCTTGTTCGGATTATGTGGGTATATCCGCTGAGAATCCTCAGGAGACAACACTCCTCTTTGGCGACAAGGAGGTTTAGCGGCTTGTTGCACGTGCTAAGTGCAACCGTGATTCCTACGAAAGTAAGTTAGGATTTCTTGTTTCTCGTTTGTTTTTCTCTTTCTTTGTTTTGCTCGGGACTAGCAAAAACTTAGGTGTGGGGGTATTTGATTGACATCATTTCATGCTTATATTTGTATCTTATATCCATTATCTTACACCTAAGCAATTCTAGGTGACGAGTTTTATGTTGGAATTTCAGAAATAAATAGGTTTGAAGAGATGAAGCATGGAAGGACCCAAAAGCAGGGAAAAATGACTTAATTGTGAGACCTAGAGACTAAGATGCAAGGGAGAAGGACCTGAACGTAAGACCGAAGGACCAAAGAGCAAAACAGAAAACTCCACACCATCATGGCGAGTATTTTGACAATTCTCATCGGGTCGGAGCTCCAACAAGCAAAGTTGATGCATCCAAAACCAACAAATACATCAAGACAAGCCCACAACAAAAATGAGCCCGTTCCAAGAACCAAGAGACCGCCAATTGGCGGTCTGTTTGGCTCCGGATCCGTTAATCTTTGGAAGGCATGTGTATTAAAGTATGTTTATTCTATTTCTGGTATTTGTTTAGTCCCACATCGGGGGTCGTCCCGGATTACCTTTTTCTATGGCTATAAATAGAACTCTTCACCTTCCATTGTAATTACCCATTGCTTGGTGGCATTCTCTCCACTAAGGAGTAAGCCTTGAAGCAAAACTCAAGGTGGAGAAGAATGCTACCTTCAATGTGAGTCATTGTTAATAAAATAATTGTTTTAGTTTCTTTTAATCTTGTCTTTTAATTCTTGCATGTTTCTTTAGTTTATGTTTCTTTCAATTAGCTTCTTTAATATTGCTTTCTTGCTTAGTCTAATTTCATTTCAGTAGAATGTTTCATTTTAATGTAGGTTGTAGTGTAATGAGTAGTGAGTAGTTTCATCCCCATTTGGGGGTGGAGAAATATGTGATATGATAATGTAGTGTATTATGTGTGTGTTATCTTAATCCCTTGAGCCTTATGTGATTTCCATAACCATCTAATGGGATTTCACTTTTATCTTTCATATGCTAATACTCTTGAATGAAGCTTAGCTTATGCTTATATTAGTGGACCTATTTTATGGGGAATGATAAGGTGAGGATATGGATTGAATTAATATTGGAAACACGATTTGTAGTGTATGTACTCTTGTTGCCTTTACCTTGGTTAATGCCTTGTATGTTTTAATGATATTGGGTTATCTTATTTCATGTGGAGGCATAGTGGGGTCTAGTCTTTATACATGAGTTCATTTATCTTCATTCCAATTATTGTCTTGTATGTTTTAACGATATAGTCTTATCTTATTTCATGTGGAGGCAAAGTTGGATTTAGTTTTATGATTTCATGCACTACATGTTGTGAGGAGCATAATTGAACACACACACATCTTTATATTCATATTATTTCTCTACTGCCTTGGAGGTTTAGTTTTATTGCTTATATTCATTTCCTTTTGCATCTTAGTGTAGTTTAGTGTAACCAACCTTTCTCTCCTTTCTTTACCACTCGCCTTCGCACAAACCAAAAGTCGACACACCTCCCTATGGATCGACCCGTATTTGCCACCGCTTCAATGCGGTCGTGCACTTGCGGTTTAATTATAAAACGAATCAATCCGTACACCATCCCTCCCTCGCGTGTAGAGTTTAGGAGGTCAAGAATGTTGGAGGTGGAGTCGAGGAGGTAGGCCGGTGATCGCACGCGGTCTGGCGTCGCGTGCGACCAGCCGGAATTGTGTCGGAGGAGCAACCGCCCACACGCGTGGAAGTCGCGCGTGCGGCCACGTGAGCCTCGCCACCACGCAGAGGTGGTGGCCATCGGCTGTTGCACCCAGCGGCGGTCGTTCGACGGTGACGGCGCGGCCGGAGGGTCGGAATCCGGCGACCGGAGTTGCTGGATTATGTGTTTGTCGGTTGGAGATAAGAATGGGAATTTTGCATAATATTGATGTATATTAGTTGTAATTGGGTTGGCTGATTAAAGATTGGAATAATTGTAGGAAAACCCTGAACTTAATGGTTTTGGTTAACTAATTAACAATTGGGATATTTGCGGAATAAACTTTGAATTTATGAGTATTTGATTGAATAAATTAATAACTTGATTAATTGCTGGAAAACCCTAGATTATTGGTATTTGTTTAATTGATTAATAACATGAATAATTGCTGGAAAAACCTTGGATTTGTTTGTATTTGAATAAATGATTAATATGTTGAATAAACCTTGGACCTTTTTTTTAATTGTGGAAATGATTTAATTTACGGAAATTGCTTCGTTCTCTGTGGGTATAATATATATTTGCAGAAAATTTTATTAAATGGGAAAATTTATTTTTCCCCTGAACTTATAAGAATTATGTTTTGTTTGGAAGTAGGTAAATTACACTTATACCCCTGTACTTTTGATCGTGGGTTTAGAGCAATAATTTCTTTACATTGCTATATGATTTTCTAGTTTCGTCTATATTTATTGCTCTGTATATCGTTGGGATTGTTTGACTCGCATTTTTAGTTAAGTTTACCCATTGTCTAGTGAGATTGTGAGATGTTAGTGGAGCCAGTTGTCCATTCACGTTGTGACGAGTGATCGTTTGGGAGTGTTGCTCACGGACTCGGACGTGGAGTGGAAGAGAAATGATGTCTGAGGCACGTATGACTAGAGATTACGGTTTTCTCCAGTGTTGTAGCGGTTCGGGAAGGATCTACCCACGTTGTGATGAGTGACCGTTTAGGAGCGTTGCTCACGGGTCGACTCCCGAAGCCGTATGCAGGACTGGTCAGCTCACCAACGTTGTGAAGAGTGGATGTTAGAGAGCGTAGCTCACGGGATCAAGCTCGGGCGCGTGGTTGCAGTAGGGAGTTGCTTTGTGGGCTGGATGCGCTGTCTTGTCGAGGGTGCACGTTCGACATGACTGGAGGCGTGGTCGCCTTGGGGCGTGTGACAGTTCTGCCGTGAGAGCGAGTTGAATGCTTCCTTGTAGATCGGATGTGCGGTGGGGTCGAAGTGCACGCTCGACTTCACTGGGACGCGTGGTCGCCTTGGGACATGAGACCAGTGTGAGACATGTGCATGACATTGCTTAGTTAGTGTGAGCCATCAGGGACGGCTAGACCTTGTCCATTGTCGAGTTGGGGTGGCGTACAAGGTCTTGATTTGAGACTCAGACGTGATTTGTGGGTGTGCAGGTGAGATGTGATAGGTGGCTGAAGGAGAGTTGGGCTAGGACGCGTGGACTGGATCAGTTAGCTCAGTTGTTATGTATATCCTTGTTCTCTTTAGTAGTCTTGTAGTAAGAACATCAGAGTTCTTGTGTTTCCCTTCGGCATTGTACTTTGATTTTGACTTTATGATATGTTTTTAATTGGGACCTCGACTTGGTTATTGTCAGTTAATGTCCATTTTTCGCTTGTTATAGTTGTGATTGATTGTTGTGTCCCGATTACGGATTAGGGGCATTACAAATAAAGCCGACGTTTATGGGGTCCTCTAGACGTTGGTTGTTTGAATACTCATTCCAACTGACGTCTATACCCTAACGTTTATTCTACAAGCCTATAAACGTCGACCCATAGATGTTGGTCATAGTTCTTGACCGACGTCTATGCCCCATGCATTATAGACGTATGGTTACGGACGTCAACTTTAGGCTATAACCGACATCTATGGGGCTTACAGAAATCGAACAGTTACATTTTTTTCATATATTCCAACAAAACCTCTGTTACAAAACTTTTCATTTATTCCAAAAAAACTTCCGCGACAAAACCCTAGCATTTCTCCGACTCCGACTGACCGTTCGACCAAACCGCAGTGACCAATCTCTGCCACCACAGTCGTGCCCTTGACAGCCACAACCTCTGCGCCATCGACAGTCGTGACCTCCTCCTCTGGTTTGTGTTTAACTTGGTTTATGACCCATGTTATGATTTTGTTGTTTTTCGGTTAGTTGTTTCGATTTTTCCAATCGGATTTCATTGTTTTGTTCATTTGATTTTGAACCTGGCAATATCCTAAAGTTTGATTTGATTTTCCCATCAGATTTTGTTGTTTTGTTCATTTGATTTTGATTTTTCAGTCCGCCCAACAACCCAAAGTTTTAGAAAGTTGCATAAGTTAGAATGACATACCAAGCTGATTGAATTGAATTGAAGTTGAAAATGTTATATTTATAATGTCTATGTGATATAGTGGAAATAAATATACATGATATTAATGTTTGATGTTTGTAATGTGAATATAATGTAGTGGAGAATATTATACATTTTTCTTGTTAATCCCAAGAGTCGAAGATTATTACATAACAAATTTTTAGGAGAGGTTCTATAAAATTTCAATAAAATTTTAATCCCAATTGTTATGAATAACATGATATTTTCTGTTTAACATGTTTTCCGTCTTAAAATTATAATTCAAGTAATTGTTTTTAATACTTGATTTTAATATTTTTTAAGTTTATTGTCTTTCTTCTTTGAGTTTTCAATATTATACATATTGTCTATAAATATGCTGGTATTATGATAATAATGTTGGATCGTGTGGGTTATGGGTCCACAATCTCTAATCACAATTAAGTCTAATTACCTACTTGTTTGATCTACCAAAGATATGCAGCGGAATTAAACAAACAAATAAGCAAGTAAAGAATAGAAATGCAAACCACGATGGACACGGGGGTTTTACAGAGGTTCGGCCACCGCCTACGTCCTCTCTTGCAAGCTCCACTCGACACTTCGAGCTACGCTCACGACTTCACTATCACTCCCCATTCCGGGCCGGGAGAGAACGCCTTTTACGAAACAAGCACCGCGAACACCCTCGCTTGCTTGACTTTCTTCTCTCACAATCCGAGAGGAACACTTCGGGCTTTCACCGAAGTCTTTGCTTCTTCACAAACGAAAACTTGAGTGGAATACACTCTCTAACTTGAGCACACTTAGCTTATGATGTGGAATTGATCTTAAGTGTGGAAATTGGAGGCTTGGAGTGTTTTGGATTCTCTCTAATGTTTTGGACAAGTATGAAGTGGGAGAGTTGTGTTAAAATGTGTTTTACAACTCTTTATATAGGCATTAGAGAGAATAGATCCGTTGGGGTTGATTGGGTGAGTGTTGGTGTAGGATACACAAAATAGAAACTCGCAAGACCCAAT
The DNA here is from genome assembly GCA_963682175.1 of Triglochin maritima. Lineage (NCBI taxonomy): Eukaryota > Viridiplantae > Streptophyta > Magnoliopsida > Alismatales > Juncaginaceae > Triglochin > Triglochin maritima. Next base: position 28,950,066 of record OY821779.1, read on the forward strand.
TCTGAGTTAATTCGGTCGACCGTATCGGTCTGAACGGTCAACCGTTTGGCAGTTTTGAAATCAGTTCGATCGACCGGTTAGGTAATGGTTGACCGCCCAACGCTACGACTTAGGTACACTTAAGTGATCGGTCGAACTCCAAAAAGGGTTCAGTCGACCGATTTGCACCATGTACTTTGGGGTTGACAAACAATTATCACTTCGGTCGACCGAGCTAAGGTCTAGCGGTCGACCGATTTTGTCCAGGAGGTTCGGGTTTGTCAAGAGACAGATATTCGGTCGACCGTACAAGGTCCTCGATCGACCGATACAAGAAATGTATTTGGGGTATTTTTTGTTAATACGAATACGACCGTTGGGTATAATACAACAAAATAAACGGTCGGAAAAATAAGTTCATACGGTCGACCAAAAGGGCATATACGGTCGACCAAAACCGGGCAGTGAAAAGACAAACAGGATGAATGATCACTCGGTCGACCGAACGGTCTATTACGGTCGACCGAATGTGGGCAGACTAACTTCGGGATCATTAGTCTTGCATGCCTCACCTCCCTACAACGAAGACCACAATGCCCAACAAGTGATACCAGATCCAGAGATCCAGTACCTCCTACTATCGACAAAGCAGGCGATGCTGATCAGGTCATGACAGTCTCAACTCGATCACTATCCTAGTACATCCAAAATCCTTTGGGTCAATGTCTACTTACTTTTAGAGTTAAGGCTTTGATTAAGAGTGATTTTTGGGGCAAAGGAAAGGGTGATGAAATTCCCCACCTTATCTTGTATGGGACAACCCCTCCTTAGTAGCGTTTTGATTCTTAATCTAGCAATCAACTCTTCAATCAAACGCTCACCTCACTCTTGTCCCGATGCACCTTACTAACTAATGCATGATCTAAACATGCATGAATGAGAGAATAGGTGCATGTACCTCACGCCAGCAATCAACAACAAGAATGTAAAGAAAAGAAAGATAAGTGTGTGCAAGGTCTACAAATAATGCATGACATAGATGGCAATCGATCTAATCTTTTGCTTTGAGTTTTAAGGTCCAAGTTGATTAAAGGGACTTGATTATTAATCTGGGAGCACACTACAAGTCAAAAACGTTCCAAATTGAACCCCCATATATTCTAGTGAATGTAGAAAGAACCAGAAAAAGAGAGAGGAAATTTTATGCTCACCAGGTCGCCAATTGGCGGTCCAGAACCCCTGATTGGCGGTCTGTTTGGTTTTGCTCACCTCCCGGCTTCTCCTGGTAACGTCTCCTGGTCTTTAGAGCCCACTGAAACAAAGTACAACTACAAACAAAAATTAAAACCACTTGAATCGTCCAAACCAAAGTCTAGACAGAACACCTCCCCGGCAACGACGCTAAAAACTTGATTGAACGTTTTAAAATAACTGTAAGTGCACGGGCGCATTCAAGTTGTGGCAAATACGGGTCAATCCACAGGGAGGTGTGTTGACTTTGGTTAGTTCAAACGCGAGTGGGAAACAAATGGAAGAAGAGATTGATTAAACTAAACTACATTAAACTAGTAGCAACAAGGAAGGAAATTAAAGCACAAAACAAACAAAAACTGAGCGACTAATACAAGAAGATAGAAATCATGAATGGAAAAGCCCTAAGGGGTGGAGTCTGTATATACATGAAATAAGAAGTGATGAATGCATACAATAAGCTCAAGTGTAGTTAGTGTTTGTAATGCATAAGAAGTACCTCATGGCAAGACCTATCATTCAAACCACTAACCTAGGTGATTAATATGAGCATGATAAGTTTGTTATTAAGAACCTAAACAAGCATGGAATTTACCTAAACATTATGGCAGAAACCATCAAGTTAAGCGTTCTCATTAATTCAAACAAGCATACTAATATTTCTCACATACAACGATGTTTAGCATTCATTCAATCTACGTAACATGTATAAACATCTACTCCACCCCCAAAGGGGATGAAATTACTCACTAATAATTACACTACAAACTACATTAACAAAACGAAACATTCTAATGAAAGGCAATTAAACTATGCAAACAAGAAATATTAAAGAAGCTAAATGAAAGGAAATTAAACTAAAGAAGCATGCAAGAATTAAAAGACAAGACAATATTAAAAGGAACTAAGAAAAATTATTTTATTAACATGACTCACATTGTAAGTGACATTCTTCTTGATTGATCGTTTTATATTAACCGCAAGTGCACGACCGCGTTGAAGCGGTGGCAAATACGGGTCGTCCACTGGGAGGTGTGTCAACACTTGGTTTGTTCGAAGGCGAGAGGTAAAAGAAGGAGAGAAATATGTATTACACTAATCTAAACTACAAAGCTGAAATGAAATGGAGAAGAAACGATAAAACTAAACCCCAAAGGGGGTAGAGAAATAATGTGAACATAAAGAAGTGTGTGTGTGTGTGTGTTCATTAAGCTCCTCACAACATGTAGTGCATGAAATCATGAAACTACATCCAACTTTGCCTCCACATGAATTAAGATAAGACTACATCATTAAAACATACAAGACAATAATTGGAATGAAGCTAAATGAACTCAAGTATAAAGACTAGACCCTACTATGCCTCCACATGAATTAAGATAAGACTACATCATTAAAACATACAAGACATTAGCTAAGGTAAAGGCAACAAGAGCACATACACTACAATTTGTGTTTCCAATATTAACTTCATCCATATCCTAACCTTATCATTCCCCATAAAATAGGTCCACTAATCAAAGCATAAGCTAAGCTTCATTTAAGAGCATTAGCATATCAAAGATAAGAGTGAAAACCCATTAGATGGTTATGGAAATCATATAAAGCTCAAGGGATAAATATAACACACACTTAATACACTACATGATTATATCACATATTTCTCCACCCCCCAAATGGGGATGGAACTACTCACTACTCATTACACTAACTATATTAACAAAAGCACACATAATATTGAAATGAAACTATACTAATCAAGCAAGAAATATTAAAGAAGAATAAAACAAAACAAGCACCAAAGCAAACACGTTGAAGGAAATTAACTAAGCAAGAATTAACAAGCTAATGAAAACTTCTATTATGAACTCACTCAGATTACAAGCAACCCTTCCTCCACTAGAGTTTTGCTTCAAGGCTTCACTCTTAGTAGGGAAGATGCCACCAAAGAGAGAGATGGATACAATGGGAGGTGAAGAGTTCTATTTATAAGCATGGAAAAAGCTAATCCGGGACAATCCCCCGATGTGGGACTAAACCAATACCAAAAATAGCCTAAACACATGATAATACAAGTCCAGGAGAAAGCGTAGCGGATCTGGGGCCATATGGACCGCCAATTAGCGGTCCAAGACCGCCAATTGGCGGTCTATAAACTTCAGATCACGTTGCTTTGGTTGTGGGCTTTGCTTGATGGATTTGTTGGTCTTGGATGCATCTACTTGGTTTGTTGGAGATCCGACCCGAATCGAATTGACAAAATACTCCCCATGAAGGTGTGGAGTTTCCTGTTTTGCTCTTAGGTCCTTCTGTCTTACGTTCAGGTCCTTCTCCCTTGCATCTTGGTCCTCAGGTCTCACAATTAAGTCTTTTTTCCTGCTTTTGGGTCCTTTCATGGCTCTTCTCTTCAAACCTCTTTATTTCTGAAATTCAAACATAAAACTCGTCACATAACATTGCTTAGATGTAAGATAATGGATATAAGATACAAATATGAGCATGAAATGGTGATGACAAAGAATGGGTACCCCGAGGATTCGCCTCAGGTTGACTCGGGAACTGACCCTTCTTGCGTTCATGGAGTTGATGAGCCAACTGGCTAACCTGCATTTCCAAAGCCTTGACTGTACTTTGCAACACTTGAAAGGTCGGATCACAAGAAGGGTCCTTATGTGACAAGAAGGGTCCTTATTCCAACCAGACTCCACCGCTGGGGTGGTGGAGTCTGGTTGGAATAACCCGACGATGAGGCATGAGTAGATTGGTAGTTTTGGTGGTGAGACCTTTGATGTGGGGGTTGGTAGGTCGCCGATGGGCGTGGAGGTTGATAAGGTGGAGGTTGAGGTTGAGCGTGCGAGCTCTGACCGTGACCCCCACTAGGCCCCCAAGAGAAGTTAGGATGGTTACACCATCCCGGGTTGTAGGAGTGACTGTACGGGTCGTTACGGGGCCTCTGTTGATACATTGCATTCGCATGCTCAGTATCCCTTGGAGCGTAAGCGCATTCCAAGTCATCATGGCCCGTAAGTCCACGCCTACCACACTCAGGAGTAGCGACCTGAGCTACAGGAGCTCGGTCCAACTCTAAACTCTCAATCCTACGCATGAGAGCAGCCATTTTCGCCTCAGACGCGATCGATGAGTCAACTTGATAAGATCCAGCTCGACCAGAAGACCTGGCGGCTGGTGGCTCTCTCATGGTATCCCACTCGAAGGTACGTTCAGCCATGGACTCAAAAGTATCCCATGCCTCCTCGATGGGTTTCATTTGGAAGTCACCCTGACACATCGACTTCAACAATGTGCGGGTGTTGTAGTTGATGCCCTCATAAACAATTTGGCACAGCTGCCATAACTCAAATCCATGATGAGGGCACTGCTGGAGAAGGTCCTTGAACCTCTCAAAGAAACCATGAAACGATTCGGTCTCGGTCTGATACATTTGATGTATCTGGTGCCGTATCTATTGAGTTTTCCTTTGAGGGAAAAATCTCTTCAGAAAGACGGTCACAAAGTCATCCCATGACCGAATCGAGCTCGCCGGGAGGCTATACATCCACTTCTTCGAATTATCCTTCAATGCGAAAGAAATCATCCTCAACCGGACTGAATCCTCGTCAAGCTGTTGAAGCTTGAACATGGAGCATACTTCCTCGAATTCGCGTATAAAGATATACGGATCCTCCTTATTGGCAGTAAAGGTTGGAAGCATGCTCACATATTGAGGTTTCAGCTCATAGTTGTTTCCGCGAGCAGGGGGAACAACTATTGAAGAAGGCTGCGCGGCCCGAACAGGATGGGTCCACTCCCACAAAGTCATCGGTCTATCATGTCGAGCTAAAGGTGGTGGTGCACCAAGAACTCGATCCTGACCGAATCTCCCTTCCTCTCGAGTCAGAGGAGGAGGAGAAGGAGGTCTACGTGGTGGCGGAAGTGGACCAAGGTATTCCACGTATGGAACCCGGTCTCCCTCGCCACCACGAGACGACTCGGCTTCATGCTCCAAAGGAGCACGAGGCGGAGATGGTCGATCACCAATACCGTCCATCTCAGAAAAATGCACTCTCTCGAGTCGAGCGCTCTCACCAGAACGAGCCCAACCTTGCATAAAATGCTCGACTCGACTCTAAAATAACACACAACAGAAGGTGTACTAGAGGAGGAGACTAAACGTAGAGAATAGATGAGGAGAGGACTCAGATGAGGAGGGAAGAATCCCTAGAGCTAGCGTGGGTAGTGGGATTAGGAAGAAGCCTAACTAGCAAGCACGGCTCAAACAATGTAAGACAATGGGTCCTTAGGCTAGACGACGCCTAACTTCGAGGTCACTAGCCTCGACACGTCTCACCTCCCTACAACGAGGACCACAATGCCCAACAAGTGATACCAGATCCGGAGATCCAGTACCTCCTACTATCGACAAGGCAGGCAACGCCGATCAGGTCATGACGGTCTCGACTAGATTACTCTCCTAGTGCGTCCGAATTCCTTAGGGCCAATGTCTACTTGCTTTTAGTTAAGGCTTTATTAAGAGTGATTTTTGGGACCAAGGAAAGGGTGATGAAATCCTCCACCTTATCTTTTATGGGACAACCCCTCCTTAGTAGCGATTTGATCCTAGATCTAGCAATCAATCGCTCCAATCAAACACTCTTTCACTCTTGTCCCAATGCAATTCCTACTAACTAATGCATGGGCATACAAGATGCATGAATGAGTGTAGGAAATGCGTACCTCACGCCAGCACTCAACAACTGAATATAAAGCTAGAAGAAAAGACAACTATATGCCTAAGTCAATACATGATGCGTGACCTAAACAAATAAGAACGTCTAGTCTTTTGCTTTGGATTTTAGGGCCAAGTTGATTAATAGGGGAGTGATTAATGATCTGGGAGCAAACCAGAAGTCACAGCATGCAAAATAGGGCTCCCAGATAACAATAATTACAGAACTAACTACCAGAAAAAAATTGAAAGTAGGAAGCCCTCACCAGGCCGCCAATTGGCGGTCTCCAACCGCTGATTGGCGGTCCTTTTAGGTCTTCTATTCCTCAAATTTGTCCAGCAGCCTCCCCTTGATCCGATGGTTCCCTGAAACTAAGACAAACTGGAAACAAAAAATTAAAAACCCCTCGAATCGTCCAAACCAACGTCTGGACAGAGCACCTCCCCGGCAACGGCGCCAAAAACTTGATTGATCGTTTTATATTAACCGCAAGTGCACGGCCGCGTTGAAGCAGTGACAAATATGGGTTGTCCACTGGGAGGTGTGTCAACACTTGGTTTGTTCGAAGGCGAGAAGTAAAAGAAGGAGAGAAAGATGTATTACACTAATCTAAACTACAAAGCTGAAATGAAATGGAGAAGAAACGATAAAACTAAACCCCAAAGGGGGTAGAGAAATAATCTGAACATAAAGAAGTGTGTGTGTGTGTGTTCATTAAGCTCCTCACAACATGTAGTGCATGAAATCATAAAACTACATCCAACTTTGCTTCCACATGAATTAAGATAAGACTACATCATTAAAACATACAAGACAATAATTAGAATGAAGCTAAATGAACTCAAGTATAAAGACTAGACCCTACTATGCCTCCACATGAATTAAGATAAGACTACATCATTAAAACATACAAGACATTAGCTAAGGTAAAGGCAACAAGAGCACATACACTACAATTTGTGTTTCCAATATTAACTTCATCCATATCCTAACCTTATCATTCCCCATAAAATAGGTCCACTAATCAAAGCATAAGCTAAGCTTCATTTAAGAGCATTAGCATATCAAAGATAAGAGTGAAAACTCATTAGTTGGTTATGGAAATCATATAAAGCTCAAGGGATAAAGATAACACACACTTAATACACTACATGATTATATCACATATTTCTCCACCCCCCAAATGGGGATGGAACTACTCACTACTCATTACACTAACTATATTAACAAAAGCACGCATAATACTGAAATGAAACTATACTAACCAAGCAAGAAATATTAAAGAAGCATAAAACAAAACAAGCACCAAAGCAAACACGTTGAAGGAAATTAACTAAGCAAGAATTAACAAGCTAATGAAAACTTCTATTATAAACTCACTCAGATTACAAGCAGCCCTTCCTCCACTAGAGTTTTGCTTTAAGGCTTCACTCTTAGTAGGGAAGATGCCACCAAAGAGAGAGATGGATACAATGGGAGGTGAAGAGTTCTATTTATAAGCATGGAAAAAGCTAATCCGGGACAATCCCCCGATGTGGGACTAAACCAATACCAAAAATAGCCTACACACATGATACTACAAGTCCAGGAGAAAGCTTAGCGGATCTAGGGCCATATGGACCGCCAATTAGCGGTCCAAGACCGCCAATTGGCGGTCTATAAACTTCAGATCGCGTTGCTTTTGGTTGTGGGCTTTGCTTGATGGATTTGTTGGTCTTGGATGCATCTACTTGGTTTGTTGGAGCTCCGACCCGAATCGAATTGATAAAATACTCCCCATGAAGGTGTGGAGTTTCCATTTTTGCTCTTAGGTCCTTCTGTCTTACGTTCAGGTCTTTCTCCCTTGCATCTTGGTCCTCAGGTCTCACAATTAAGTCCTTTTTCCTGCTTTTGGGTCCTTTCATGGCTCTTCTCTTCAAACCTCTTTATTTCTGAAATTCAAACATAAAACTCGTCACATAGCATTGCTTAGATGTAAGATAATGAATATAAGATACAAATATGAGCATGAAATGATGCCAATCACTTCTCCACCTTAAGTTTTTGCTTCAAGGCTTTTACTCCAAGTAGAGAGAATGGCACCAAGCAATGGGTAGAATACAAGGGAGGAGGAAGACTTCTATTTATAGTCATACAAAAAGGCAATCGGGGACAATCCCTCGATATGGAACTAATACACCACCAAAAATAGACATAAAACACCATAATACATGACTCGACTAAAACTTATTGGATCTGGAGCACAACAGACCTCCAATTGGATCAGGTCAGGTTTTGGTGTGGTGTTGTCTGGCTCAATTTCGTCATGTGTTATGCATCCAAGTCTGCTGTTGGAGCTCAGGCCCGAATCAAATTGCCAAAATACTCCTCATGATGGTGTGGAGTTCCTTCATTTGCTCAATGGCCCTTTGGTTTTACATTCGGGTCCCTCTCTTGTGCATCTTAGTCTATAAGTCTTGCAACTTAGTCTTTTTCTTGATTTTAGGTCTTTTTATGTCTCTTCTCCTCAATCCTTTTTATTCCTGAAACTCAAACATAAAACTCGTTACATAGCATTGTTTAGGTTCAAGATAATGGATATAAAACACAAATATATGTATGATATGATGTCAATCAATAGGACTTTCCATTCATCGTATTTATTTTTTATTTTACGATTTCTAACGTAGATTGTTGCCGTAAGGTACGTAATCTCTTTCACTCATCATTCATTAGAAAGCACGCACTAGTTAGTAAGAGTTGCATTGGAACAAGAGTGAGGTGAGTGTTTGTTTGGTGTGTTGTTTGTTAGATTATGGTATGAAAAACACCTAGGGGGCAATCACCTATAGGAGATGAGGTGGGGGATTTCATCACCCTTTCCTTGGACCAAAAACCACATGATAAAACATCCTTAATAAGGTCAATTTAGACGTTGGACCCTAGGATTCCGGACGCATTAAGGAGATGAAACCATTTAAGACCGTTATAGCCTGAACGTCATTGCCCATCTAGTCTCCCTAAGATTTTAGGAACCTCCGGGTTCTTGATTTCCTACAAATTAGTTTTCCTCACCGTTTAAGACCGTTCCGGCCTGAACTTCATTGCCCATCTAGTCTCCCTGAGATTTAAGAACCTACGGGTTCTTGATTTCCTACAGACTAGTGGTCCTCGATGGGACCTCGAAGTTAGGCGTCGTCTAGTGCTAAGGTCCTATAGTGGACTTTAGGCTTGCTTTTGCCTTGATTGCTTAGTTAGGTTTCTAGCCTTCCTTATTCCCACACTAGATTATTGACTTCATCTCCTCTCTCTTGAGTCATTCTTTTCTCATCTTCATTTCTCCGGATCTTCTCATCTACAAACACCTTCTTTTAAATTGAATTTTTTTTTCTTGTCTTCAATAATAACTATCATTTTTCTTAATGTTTAGATTGAAATGGACCGAGAGTGGATTTTTTCAAACCGATTGTGTGATGAGTATGAGAATGGAGTGAATATTGAAATGAATGTGTCCTAAAAGTTTTACTTTTAAATGTCAATTATTATGAATTGAATGAGAAATCATTTTGTTCCTTGTTTATGTTATTCGTCTTTTAGAAGTGTTAAGGAAGAGGCTCTTGGTCCTTAACCGTAGAGCTCTAAAAGATATTGGTTTACATAAAACAAAAGATATTCGCAATCATGGCAATTAACATGGGACATTAATTACTGAGTTAAGATTGTCGTGTTGGTCATAGATCATTGTAGCTCTACAAGTGAGTGACAACACGGGTACACAAAAGAGGAAAATACTACTTTTGTATACTGAATAGACCTAATAAGTAAAACATTATTTGAATTGTGTTTTCTGTGTCATTAATGTTTTACTGTGTCCTTGGTCCTTTGATATGAGACTTATATCCGATCACTTAAGAATTGCTTAATTAGACTAGTGTCTTGAGCTATCGATGAGTGTAGTGTAAAAGCATGAGTTGGTTAAGTATGACTTTCGTTGGAGAATATAGTTAGTCAAAAGATTATCATTGTCCCTCTTAATTGAGTGATGATATTAGTGGGCCCCTTGATAAAGCAAAGTTATAATGTGCACAATGTGATTTGAGTTAAGTCACATATTTGTAACTAGCTTAAAGAGATCAAGAAATGAATACTAATACAAAGATGACACAATACTACTTTGTGTGTATTCTTAATATCATGAGGCAAGGGACGGACACAGGTGGTGCACTCCATCACTAAATGGATCGGGTTTTGGTTCGAGTGGAATTAAGACATCTAACTAATTGGGAGTTCTAATGTGTAGCTAGATACCGCTTATAGCTTGTGATATTAAGCTCTTAATATCACTGTCAACTTAGTTTAGATCCTCCAATAGGTCACACCACAAAACTGGGAAACAAGAAATGAGGATTTTCAGTTCACAAGATGTGTCGGGTTTCATGTAGAAAATAAGACACATGGGGTGAACAAGCAAAATCAAAATTATGTTGTGATTAATAACATAATTAGAATCTAAATTAAATTCATATGTGATGTAAATATTATGAGGTGTAATGATTAATCATTACATATGATAATATGTTACATAAGTTATGAACTTAGTACTAATCCCGAAAATTTCAAATTTTGTAGGGGTTAAACCAAAATTTGACAAATCAAGTACTGTGCAAAAACGGTCGACCGCTAGACTCTAAACGGTCGACCGAATGTTGCATCGTAAACAAAGATTTCGTCTGTTCGTTTTTGGTCGACCGAGTATAATCGGTCGGTCGACCGAACATCGCGATGAAATAATTTTTGTTACGAACGGTCGACCGAATTGTTTACGGTCGACCGAAACCAGGTCTAAACGGTCGACCGTCCAGACGGTTTTATGCAGAATTAATTTAAGAATTAATTAGACCATGCATGGAATTGGTCCATAATTGATTTAATTCGTGGCTAAGATTATTTGTTAGCAAATAATGGATGGTTAGATGGAAGTTTGCATGAAATCATGGGCAAGAGGTTGCACATGAATAAGTAATTTGGAGAGAACTTATAAATACAAGTTTATCTCATTACCTTATTAATTAATTCATTATCTTCTTGTGCAAAAATCTCTCTCCATAATTACCCACGAATTTCACTTTAATTCTTGAGTTTAGTTTTAGTTTTCAGAGATCTTCTTCTCAAGGGAACTAAAGAGGGGTTAGTAATTAGATTCTAAACCCTATTGGAGATTGAGAGGCTAGCTCTTCTCTCTCCAATCTTGTTTAGAGTTTGGTGAATTCTCGGAGGCATCCGGCGCAGCGACAAACATCCTCAACATCTCCGGATCTTCAAGATGTTTTAGAGAACTTCTAGGTATGATGTTTGTTTAATAAAGTTTTAAAACTAGTTATTGAAACAAACCGATGCATGCATGAAACCAATCATACAAAAATTGTAATTGATCCTTATTGTGCATAAAAATTGCGAAAATAAATATGTGCAATTAAACTAGAAGTCCTACAAATATGTTCTTAGAGGTTCCAAAAATCATTTAAAGAATAAGAATGACAGAGACATGGCGTATTGTCCATGCAGTAAGTGTCATAATATGTTAGTGCTGACTTTTTGGAAAATGAAAGATCATTTTTTTGAGAAATGTTTCGACCCAAGCCATAGACGGTGGATATGGTACGACGAAAATGAATCATTTAGTAGTTCCAAGAATGACGGGGACAATGTTAGTGTGGGAGATCAGTTAGAGGAAATGGTTCAGGATATTGCTGAAAACTTTTCGTCTAACCTCGATTTACTTGGTAGTTTGTTGAGTGACAATGAGAAGACGTTGTACAAGGGTTACACCAAATATACTAGATTGTGAGCGGTGTTGAAATTGTACAATTTAAAAGCAGGAAATGGTTGGACCGATGTCAGTTTCACATCACTGTTGAAGTGATTGAAAGAGATGCTTCCAGAGCATAATGAACTGCCGGATAGAACTTATGATGCTAAGAGAGTGTTGTGTCCTATGGGGATGGAATATAGGATGATACATGCATGTTCGAATGATTGAATATTGTAGAGGGGTGAGTTTGAAAACTTACATTCTTGTCCCATGTGTAATGCTTCACGATACAAAATGAAACGCAGTGGACCTAACCACAATGTAGATGGTGATGATTTGAAAATCAAAGGACCTCCTGCTAAAGTTTTGTGGTATCTTCCGATGATACCAAGGCTTAAACGTTTGTTTGCGGGTAAGGAGGATTCCAAAAACATAACCTGACATGCTGATCGTGAGAAACCAAATGATCAGTTGCTACGTCATCCTGCAAATTCACCTCAATGGAAGATTACAACATTCCTTTGTTTGGTGAAGAATCCAGGAATGTACGACTTGGACTTTATACCAACGGAATGAATCATTTTGATAGTTTGAGTAACATTCATAGTTATTGGTCTATTCTATTTGTAATTTACAATTTTCCACCGTGGTTATGCATGAAACGTAAATATATTATGTTGTCCTTAATGATTTCTGGTCTGAAGAAACCTCGAAACGATATAGATGTGTATTTAAGACCCATAATTGATGACCTAAAGAGATTGTGGAAAGACGGAGAATTAGTTTTTGATGCTTATCGTCAGCAGTCATTTGTAATGCGGGGAATGATTTATTGCACGATTAATGACTTTTCAGCTTATGGTTATGTGCCTAGATATTTTGTCAAAGGTCATAAAGTTGTCTAATTTGCGAAGAGAATACATGCTTCTTGCAACTAGTTATTGGTTCTAAGGCAATCTATCTTGGTCAGAGATTTTTGCGAAACTCTCATCTGTATCGTAGGTTGAAGAAGGCATTTAGCGGAAAAAAAGAGTTTCAAAATCCGTCAGTTAAAATCAGCGTCGAAAATGTGTATGAACGTGTAATGAACGTTGATTGTGAATTTGGAAAACCGTACAAACGAACAAATGACCAAAGTTCTTGGAAAAAAAGATACATATTTTTTGATCTTCCTTACTGGAAAACTTTAGAAGTTAGACATTGTATTGATATAATGCATGTAGAGAAAAACATTTGTGATAGTCTTGTTGGCACTCTGTTGAACATACCTGGTAAGACAAAAGATGGATATGATGCTAGACTTGATCTTGTTGACCTTGGTAGAAGAGCAAGGCTGGCACCAGAGAAGAAGGGAGACCAGAACTACTTACCTCCAGCTTGTTATACATTGTCTAGGAAGGAGAAAAGCATTCTCTGTCAGTGTTTGCATGATGTAAGGGTCTCACAAGGTTATTCTTCAAATATCAGTAGTCTTGTTGTTATGAAGGACTTGAAAATTGTGGAGATGAAGTCTCACAATTGTCACACTTTAATTTAGCAGTTGTTACCTATAGCACTGAGATCCATATTATAAATGTCTTGTAGAACATTATAATAACCATTTAATGTCTTGATTTTACCTTTTATAGTATCATGACTCCAAAAAAGAAACCCACTCCATCAGAGTCTGAGGTCTCAAAGACTTACAGTTCACGAGGTCCTACACTCATAAACGAATTTGTGGGGAAAAGGAATAGAGATGGTAGACTTCCAATCCAATTTGTTGACCGTCTTGCGCCGATAGGCATGATGTCTGATAACTGGTGTAGTTATCTGGGGAGCCTAACGAGGTCCAAAATTGACATCTGTTTGTCGAGTTGGTCTGAAGTTGATGAGAAGCTGAAAGACACAATCTGGGATGACGTACATGTAATGAGTCCATTATAATATTCTTTAGTTTTAGTCGAACTTTTAATATATAGAAAATTAAAATGTAAATGTGTTATAAGCAAGTTTTGAGTTCCCATCCACTAACAAGTTTAAGAAAAGTGGATGACATGCATGTGAGTCCGTTGGAGGGACTTAAAAACAAATGTAACCAACAATTACATATTCGGAGAGTATCAGGACAGAATCCATGTGATTACTATAACTTTATCATTCTGAAAACATGGGATAAGTTCAGAAAATCAAGACAAACCCCGGAGTTTCAAGTGACTGAGTTTGATTTAGAATATGAACTTATTAAGTTATTGCTTTAAATGATAATCTAATCAAATTAGTTTTAGACCTTCCGAGCAAAAAACCAAGAGCATAGATCTTCTAACAAGTATATCCATTGTATGTCTCGATCGGGGTACCGAAAATTAGAAGCACAAATGATGGCTGAAAGAATGGCCCAGAAGAAACAAGAGGCAAATGACTCCGGTATGAGTGAGGAGCAAGCAAGCAACTTGTCTCCTCCTTCCCCTGTTCGTCGATGTGATTCTTGGAAGAGAGTGAGGGTAAACTCAAAATGGGAGTACGTCACGGACAAGTCGCAACCGGTCAGCTCGAAGATAGTGAGTTGTATCACTTGTATATGTTATTAAATCACATTCAGTAATTTTATATTTTTCAATTGTTTGTAACGATTTTCTTTAAACTATAGGACTCTCTGAAGTTGAGAGAAACCCAAGGCGAATTTGTTTCAGATGGCTGGAATGATATTCTACGCGAAGCCTTGGGAACTAACGAACATCTCGGTCGTGTACGGGGGGAGATAGGTAGAAGGGTAGGACTGCGACAATATTAGGGAAAGACTAATCGGTCAAGTTCGTCGACAATTCATACCAAATGAGGGAAACAAAGTTTAGATTTGCAAAATAAATTACAAGTTGTTATGGAGAGATTGGATCGCGATTTGCTTACTTCTCCTACCCATTGTAGGACCGTTTCTTCCCCGGTGACCACTCCTCTGGTTGAGCCAGTGGTCAACCCCGACGGACAATCTGATTCCATGGCTCATTCTCGAGAATTGACCCTCGTAGGTGGTCCCTCGTTTGGTAAATTTGAGGATGGATCTAGATGTTGTCTATTTGTCGAAGACCCTGATTGAAGATTGGTGGGACAAGACAAAGTTTATAACATCTCTAAACACCACTTCAAAGAGGTGGAAGAGGGAGAAGTAAAAGTTGCAGTGGGGAGCTGCTTAGATGTTGGTGCTCTGGTGCCAATTCCTGAAGAAGATGTTATTACCCTCGGCAATGCTATCGGTGGATTCCTAAAATGGCCTCGTCATTTAGTAGACACACATGAGGTATACTTGAATTTTGAAAACCAATAAATTTCAATTTTGTTAATATTTGTATTTTTAACGTTTGGATATATATCGGTAAGGTTTCAAGTCCCCGGAGCAAAGGGTCAAACAACCAACCTCCGATCAACATTAATTTGTTACCAAATATGTGCAAAATGTTAGGGGATCACATGCCTTAACTACCTAGCTTTTGGAGAAGGAGGTTAAAGGGTTGCCTTCGGATTTATACGTCACCAAAGAGGATGTTATGCAGTTCTTGGCGATGGAGCAATTGTGCATCATGATTATCAACATGCAAGTGAAGTAAGTGTTTTCTTGTGTGTAAGATGAAATGTATTGTATAATTTTATTGTAATTATAAAAGAATGTAATTTTTCCACTTGTAGACACCTTTTATGATGTCAGAAGGTCAGTCTTTACCGATGAACAAGTATTTGGATTTGTGAGTCCATCTACTTTTATATAGGGAATGACGATAAATTAGGTGAGCTTGGGCATCTCATGAAAAAACAAGGCAAAAGATATCATCTGCTCCCTTATCATGAGAGGTAAATTTGTTAATTCAAAGTAATTGGAATTTCATTTTGTAATAAACTTCTAATTATATATATAAGCAGAGCTCATTGGATGCTTGCCGTTTTATGCCCCGAAACTAATTCGGCATATTGGTTTGATCCTTTGGGGTCAACTCAACCAAGGGAATCGATAAAGAAACTTATAAATCTGTAAGTTTGTTTTAATGATCGTATTTATAATTCGTGTATTTTTATTAGTATTATCGACTTTGTATTGAATAACTTGTGCTACTCAGGACAATGAAGGTTTACAGAGCGTTAGGTGGAGAGAAAAAACAAAAAATGCGGGAGTAACATGACATGGAATGGGAGTAAGTATTTTCTCCAATTTCTGTTAATTATGTTAAGTAATTGAACATATATTTAGCGAATTTATATCTTTGTAGTACCGCAAGCAGACTGGTAATACATAATGTGGTTACTACATTATGAGATACATCGGTCGTACGTTACAACCGACGTCAATTTGTTAAGACTACATGTCGTTTGTTAACTGACGATCGACATCTATTTGTTAGGAAAAGACGTCGGCTGTTGAGTGACTCTAAATTCTACCTACGTTAAAAACATATAATTATTTTAAAAAATTGAGTCCAACCCGATCTGATTCTTTCTCTTGGACAACAAAAAAACAAACTTCCCCCAACTTAAATTCAAAACAACAAAACGCAACTAAAGTCTTAATTTTGTAAGAAACTAAAATTTACACTAAAGTAATCCTAAATGAGTACTAAATTGCTACAAATCAACATTAAACACAATCTCATAAAATTTAACATTAAATTAATCTTAAATAAAAAAATTACTTACAAACATAGTTACTTTTTAAAAATAAAATCTGGTCCAAGACCGTTTCTCACCAATCCGATTCAGCTGCCAGTCTGGTTCAAACCATATCTTTCCTAAAATTACGTTTCAAACCACAAAAACGCTCTTAAAGCCCCAATTTGTCGAAAACTAAATTTAATACCAAAACAATCCTAAATTAGTGTTAAATTACAACAAATAATCATTAAAACTAAATGTTATAAAACTTAACATTAATTAATCTTAATAATGGATTTTACTTGCGTAAAAATTATTACAAAAATCCGTTCCAACGACTCCAACCCAAATTCGTCCAAGACCGAATTTGACTAGTCCGGTCCGGTCCTCAATGCGATCTTGGTTGGTCAGGTCCAGTCCGATTCCATACAAGTGTACGCTTGTCTTGGACAACTCGTTGAGATTGGGAAGACATGAAATTGCAAAATGACAAAAAAATAGTATTTGGAAATTCACCTAAAAATATGAAATTTGATTTCAACAAGTTCTGTAGTGTTTTGAATCTTTCAAATTCCACGCAGAATTTACAAATTCCACTGACTCATCAACAAAATATGGTAATTTAAAATGACGTACTTTGAAATTCTAAGAAAAGTGAAATTCTATCTTTCTAAGCTACTTCGTGAGAAACGACGATATGTTCATGGTCTTAAGTTACATGTATAAAGAAAAAGTGTTTGTAAAACCACGTTAAAAAAGCTAATGGCTATGGTACACTGGAGCCTACAAAAGTATTTAATTAATATTAAAATTTGCTTTGTTAAATTGATGTTCAATGAACTTATATTCTGAAATTAGTGTGTCTATCTGTTTTATGCAATATTAAAGCATAATAGATTTTAAAATGAAAAATCACTTTTCTCGTTGTGCTTGATCAAACTTGATTTGTTGTTATTACACGTGTATTTAAAGTTTCACTACATTACATGGGTACACGAATTTATTTAAATTACTTAGTGTTAAAATACTAAGGTGACTCAGATGCTAACGATCATCACTGCCTAAAGGAAACACGCATCATCATCAAACGACTATATTCATCAAATGAAACATATCACCGCATATCACATCAAGGCAGCAAACATTCCAGACATGCATCATAATCCAATTAATGTAACAAGAAAGTCCTTATTTCTCCTCCAACGGCTACTGTACAATCGCTTATATATCCTCATCATATGTAACACTCGAATTAAGAAAAAAAAATTACAAACATACAAAAATTCAATATGGTATCAGAGCACTTATCTAACCTTAGAACCATGGATTCATCACCGGCGGCAATATTCAGATCACCACCTCAGAAACTCCACCAAAAACTCATCATAGACCTGCTCCCAAAAAAACCAAAAAACCCAAAACATCATTGGTCAACCGACCTTAGACCCCAAATCCGCTCGTCACAGACCGCCCCAAATCCATCCCCAACCATTTGTGAGAGGGGGCCGATGCACAAGGCAATGTCCAATCCTCCCAATGTCTTCAGAAGGAGCAACACCCCACAGGCTTACAACTCAACTCCTTCATGGGACAAATTACCTCTCATGGCGCGGTTGATCACCTTATCCCTCAGTGGCAAGGGCAGACTGGCCACATCATCGGACGCAAGGAAAAACCAACCACTGACGAGACAAAAATGGAGTGGCAGACCACCGACCATCTTGTGATGACGTGGGTGCTCAACTCCATGCAACCATAAATCGGGGAGTTGTTCATCTACTCCAACTCAGGCAATGAGTTATGGGACGCCATCCATGACCTGTATAGGAAACAACAAAACCTCGGCCACATTTCAAAGTCAAACAAGAGTTTGCACAAACGAAGCAATGGCAGAAGACGGTCACCAAATACCTCAGTGCTCCTAAAAGTCGGTGGGATGCACTCGAGATCAATGAACCGCCGACCACATACCCTATAATCATCAAGGAGAGGGTCGAGCATTGGGTCTACCAGTTTCCGATGGGACTCAACTCAAGCTATGAGACCCTAAAATCTCAGATATTGTTATCATCTGATGGTCCAACAAGAGGAAACCCAAAGACACGCCATGCCTTAAACCACAAACAACGAAAACCAAACGTTCACCTCCACGCACAACTGAAACCAAACCGCAAAAGTAAAGGGATAGTTCAGAAAACAGAAAGACGAACACTGTGACAACTGTAAAAACGAAAACATAGCCGCGACCAGTGCTAGTTTCTCTACCCACATCTTTGATCACAAACGAATGGACACAGAGAAAGAAGGGGCGATGGAAGAGGCTAGCAGCAGCGGCGACATAACAGACCAAAACCCTAACTTTGGAAACGAAAATCAGAAAATAGCAAGTCGGGTCGTTCTCTGGAAGTTGGGGTTTATATCCGAGACCCACGCGGATCACCAAATACCTGATTATTCGGGTGGGTCGGGCAGACAAATGTGTACTCCAGATCTAGGTCTCCACGATGGCGTTCACGCGGGTACAGCCGTACAGGGGAGCATGCTGTAGTTGTTCGCAGGCCTAGTTATGGGCCAAGTTCAATCCAAAACGAGTTGGGCCATGTACTTGCACACCTTAACAACCTCTTACAAATCTTTGGTCAAAATGTGGCTCACATAGGTAATGCTTCAGGTATTAATTCTTTTGCCAACCTCACAAACTTTACTTTTACTCCTAATTCATGGATTATTAACACCAGTGCTACATATCACATTACTGGAAATATAACCTTTTACGTAATATACATTATAACTCAAACGCAAAAAAATTGTCACTGTTGCTAATAGAAATCAAGTTAAAATCAACGGAACCGAACAATCCACATTACTAAATGACACGTCTGAAAATGTATTATATGTTCCAGAATTCACATCTAATCTACTTTTTGTAGCACGGAACACTCGAAATTTGAACTACAATGTGATTTTTACACCCTTTGATGTTCTATTTTAGGACCGAAAATCAGGGAAGATGATTAGTAGATGCTTGCTAGTTAATGACTTATATATATTAGACTCAAATAATTACTTACTTGCTAATAACGTGTCTCTTCAGACACCCATCTACGGACCAGCCCCATTTGAATCACATAATGGCTTTAAATATTATATTACTTTTATCGATGATTTTTCTCGCACAACTTGTTTATACTTGCTTAAATCAATATCTGATGTTTTTTCTATTTTTTGCGAGTATTTTGCCTTGGTAGAAAAAAAATATGTATGACACTAAGATTAAAATCCTTAGGTCTGATAATGGTTCTGAATACACCATTAACATATTTCAAAAACATTTGAAAAAAATGTATATTTCATCAAACAAACTTCATGCATTAACACTTCTGACCAAAATGGTATCTCTGAAAGGAAAAATCGTCACCTTGTGAATCTTACTAGATCTCTTTTATTTCAAACCCAAGTGCCCAATTTTTTTGGTTTGAATCTATTTTAACTTTTGTATATCTTATTAATCGACTCCCTTGTTTTATAATTCAAAATGTTTGGTTGTACTTGCTATCACTATAACAAAAAGGGCATTTGCCGACAGACGTTTTCTTCGGCAATAGTCGTCATTTCCGTTGACAACACGCATTGCCGACGGAAATTTCGTCGGCATTTTTCCGCCGACTTTTACCACATCAGGAAGAACAATGCCGACGGAAATTCCGTCGGCAATGAGTTTTTTGACGCCCTTTTTTGTAGCAATAAATCTCCACTATTGTCGACAGCAATAGTGATTTTTTTAATATTTTTTTAAATAAAATAAAATTTAAAAAATCTGAAAAAAATTCTTCACCTGAAAATAAAAGAATTTGCAATTAAAATGCATCCAACGCTATAGATAGCATTCATATCCAACTTAACATGAAATACAACAATGTAGATTAATCTACATCCACGTGTAAATATAATTAATAACAAACAAGATTATGAATCAACTTAAAGAGTATATACTTAAATAACAAAGCATTTAGAATATCAGTGCAAAATTCCTTTTATTCAATATGAGGTAGTCTGAAAGAAAAATACACTTGAGTTATAACAATTCGACTATGAGAAATAGACAAGAACATCAATTACAACTACCAAATATTAAACAAAAAAAAAACAATTTATTACTTATTTCACCGCACAATTCAGAAGTTGTCAAGACACTTAATATGAAATATCACTTCAGTAAAGGTTGAACCAAGGAGCAGCCATGAGTCAGACTCCAAAATTCAGCCAAGAATGCAAACAAGATGAAGTCGAACTTAACTCCAAATGAAGCCAAGAACTTCGTCTCCAAAATTCAGCAAATGGAGCCAAGTATAGTTCAGAACTCAGCTAAGGTTCGAGCACAATTCAGCACCAATGCAGCAACAATTTCAGCTAAACTTGCAGCAAAAAAAAACAGCCCCAAGTGTATCACGAATGTAGCACAATTTCAGAGTGCAATTCAGCGCAAATGCAGCACAAGTTTAAGCACGAAATCAGCTCAGAATGCAGCACAAAATTCAGCTAAATTGCAGCTCAAAATTCAGCACAAAATGCAGCCAAAATCAGCACAAAATGCAGCCAATCTCAGCCCCAATTCAGCCCATTTTACAATTCAGATTTCAGCACACCTAAGATCAGAACTCAGCCCAAGATTCGGCACAAATTCGGTTCAAATGTGGTGATCAAATTCAGTACAAATGTAGCAAATTCAGCCATGATTTAAGCACAGCTTCGCCAAAAAATCGCAGAGGTTTATAGGATTAAAATGCAGCCAATTCAACTTTAAAATGCAATCAAAATTTGACACAAAATTCAGCATAAACGCAGCAGCAAATTAGATGTGAATCGACATAAAAATTCAGCACAAGGGAATGCCCAATAATTCAAGATTAAATCAAGCAAATACCAACTCAAGTTGAGATTATATATTAGCAATACAAGTCAAAATTAGGCAAATTCAGAAGTGCTATGAATCAAATCTAAACTACCAGTGGTAAACCAAAGAAATCAGAATCAAAGAAGAAAATCTGATTGAATATAAAAAGAAATGAAAATGAGATGAAAGATTACCTGCAAATTGCCTTCACTTCATCTTTCCAACCACATTCAATGAGTATTTCCCTTAAGAGCTCCTTCAGCCTCTTCTTCACTCAAATCCACAGCAAAACATCGATACTAACACAACAAACACTAGAATCCAAAGAACTTCAAGCAAACCAAATCTAACAGAATTCTAAGTTTAAAAAAACACAATATTTTCTTTCAAACAACGTATGACTAATAGATAACTTACATGTTTACTCTTTCAAACAAGTTAATCTACAAATCAAAGTAAAGAAAGAGAAGTGAACAAATATGAGAAAAGTGATGATCCGTCGTGAGTCCATTTTTGAAAACACACATAAATAATCAAAGTAAATTTGAAAGCACACATAAATTAATGGTCCAAGTTATTTATCATAAACTTATCTAAAGAACACATAATTGTTCAATGAAAACAGAAAAATTCGAAAATGCAATGTAATATCTCATCACTTTGGTACGTCTAAGGCTCAAGAAACCTTATACTCTTAGTTCACAAAACAAAATTTGAGAAGTTACTTGAAACAGAGACTCTGGAACCCCATTCCAGCAGCTCTTTGCTTGTGTCATCCTTATGACAAACCGATGCAAGGAATAACCCTCTTGTCCTTCGCAGCCTGTGCATACCCAAGAGTGGCACGAACCGACCAACCAATGGATCCATACTGCATCTGGAACTCATTTGTAAAACACAAGAACTACACTCATCACAAACTCATCTTTCAATAAGAATCAATCACAAAGATCACTTTCAATTACTAATAGTTCACTCAGGTTCAAATGTTCTGAAAGAGTGTTATACTTCATCTCAAGTAACGCCAAAAATCACATTACTATTTCTGAAAATTACAAGTAATGGATAGCTAAAATAAGACACATTTCTGATATACTTGTGCAATCTACTGCATATTGAATTTTAAATCACCCCTTTAAGCAGAGCAAAAGCACATACCGCCTCGGTTGTAATACATGTAAGTCTGCGGCTTCACCAGCAACACCGACACCTCCCCGAACCTACAACACAAACTCTAAATATGGTCAAAAGTATTCCAAAATTTAAAAAACATCCCCAACTTTTACTATTGATTTTGAGCAGAGCCTTGGACTAGACGGTGTTGAGGGTGACTCCTTCGTGTTAGGCGATCTGACCCACAATCGAGAACCTTAAGTTGTTACGATTGTTGTGGTACTTGTTCCCGGGGTTGCCCAATCCGACGATGAGCCAGGGAGTGTACTCGAGGTTCACGAGATTGGCGTCGAGGAGGGAGGCTGGTATGCGAACGTGGTGGGGAAGGAGACGGTTAGGGTTTGGGAGGGGCTAAAGTGGGAAGAAGAAGAAGAAGAAGAAGAAGAAGAAGAGAAAGGGCTGGAGGTCGACGAGATCCATAAGTGGTTTAGCCTAACGTAAGTTAAAATGGGATATCAGTTCCCATAGGTTCCCCCAATCTACAAGTTAACTTTTGGGATGTGATCGGTTCCTTTCACGGGAGGTAGAGGAGGTGACGGCGGTGGAGGGACTGAGTTTGTGAGAGCAAGGGGGCATGGAATTGTGAGAGCGAGGGGGCTTGGAAGAGGAGGTGGGTTGAAATTTGGGCAGGGGTTTTGAAACTTTGTTGCCCCAACCTTGCAGAGAAATTTTCATTACGTCCGACGACCTTTCCGTCGGCAACCGTCCCGACGGAAATTCCGTTGGCGGCGTTCCGCCCGCAAAGGTTATTTCTCTTGTAGTGTATGTTCACAAAATTATTTGATAAACTTGATTAACATTCTATCAAATTGTTTTTTTATTTATTAAAAAAATGGTAGAAATGTTATGATCATCCGAAATGCAAACTTTACATTTATAGAGATGCATCTTTTTTTCGAAAATGAATCATACTTCAAATCTGCAAACACTAATCCTACACGTAAGACACCTCATCTCCCTACCATTAACATGTTTGATTTCTCTCATTTTCTTGAGGAAAATCATGTTCCCCAAGACGGGGAGGCAGACAAATTACAGGTACCAAAGATGAGCACAATGACGAACATGATGAAACTCCCGCTTGAAGATCTACAAGACCTACTTGTACTCTGGCTCATCTCCAAGACTTCATCACTTACAATGCAACTTACCCCATCTAGGATTATATTTCTTACAATGCCATAATCTCATCTTATCACTCCTTTTTGAATGTCATTGATAAATTTGGTGAACCTACCTCCTACCATGAAGCTCTTAGAAACTCTAATTGGGTAAAGTCATGAAAGAAGAACTAGAAGCACTAGAAAAAACATCAAACTTAGACCGGTCCCCTCAAAACCTGGAATTAAACTTGTAGAATGTAAATGGTGAAATGAATGTGTTTTAAAAGTACTCTTTTATATGACTTTTATTATGAATTGAATGTAATAACATTTTGTCCATTGATTAATGTATTCGTCTTTCGAAAGTCTTAAGGAAGAGACTTTTGGTTTTTAACCGTAGAACTCTAAAAGATAATGGTTTACATAAATCAAAAGTGATTCACAATCACGGCAATTAACATGGGATATTAATTACCGAGATAAGATTGTGGTGTTGGTTAAAAGAGATATTGTAGCTCCACAAATATTTAAAAACATGAGTATATGAAATAGAAAATGTTTCTTTCATTTATTGATTTGACCTAACAAATGAAACATTATGGAATTGTGTTTGTGTCATTAATATTTCATTGCGTCTTTGAATCCTAAGATATGAGACATATATCTTTTCACATAAAAAATGTATAATTTGATTATTATCAAAAGCTATCATTGAGGGACGATATGTCAAAAACTGGGAAAATGTGTAGTGATAAAGATAATAGTTGGTTATACATGACTTGTGCCAGAAAAGATGATATGTCAAAAGATTATCATTGCCCCTCTTGACTTGAGTGATGATATTGCTGGGCCCCATGGTAAAACGAAATTATAATGTGCACAATGTAATTTGTGTGTAGTTACATTTCTATAATTAGCTTGAGAGATCAAGAAATAAATATATAATACAAAGATGACACATTTCTACTTTCTATAATATTCTTAATATCATGAGGCAAGAGATTGACACAAGTGATATTTTTGCCTAAATCTACACTTGTAGGTGCCTGAAGAAGGAGATTGGTGGTGACCGAGCAAGCTTGCAAAACTAAATTCAAAGAAGGTTGCACTACCGAAAGGAGATTGGAACCAATTCGAGGATCAAGTTGTGTAAAATTATCTATCCTCTACATTCATATTAGATTGGTACTAATCTAGGATAAGTTGAATGCTTAATTGTCATATCTTTATCGCATTCTTTGATCAATTAGGATACGCTTCCTGTAATTCATTTAAATGGGAAGAAAAATGATTTGATGCCAAATTGATAGTGTATTCATTGCATATCTTGTAATTTTGAATCACATCCATTGCTTTAGTGTCAAACCTTAATGGATGCTAAAATGAGAGTTAAAACATCACATGTTTAATTGTTATATTTGTTTGATGTTAAAAATGGGAGAATAGAATTGAACTTAATTGATATATTATATTCATATTGATAGCGGGAGCTTATTGAATATCATATACATAGGGTAATGAAGTTCAAAATTTAGGGGGAGCAACTTCATTACAAGCATTTCGGGGGAGAAATAAAATTCCATATTTAAATCTCATTTTTTGATCGATGTCAAATGGGGAGAGATTATTAAGGGGAGGTGACTTGAAAGTTGATTAAAATTGAACAAAAACTATGCACATCCACAGGGGAGCACTTATATGCATAGTTTACATTTAGAAATTTCAAGTATTAAGATATAGGTTGTCATCATCAAAAAGAGGGATATTGTTGGCGTTTTGGTCTTAATATATGTTTTGATGATTTAATCAACTTAATCTTATTTATAATCAATGTTGGGTAGCACACACTATGCATAGCATATATTGTATTGTGCTTACTTGTACAGGTGATCAAGACTCAAGGAAGAAAGGATTCAAGTCAAGACATGTAATCAAGCTCATTTGAAGACATGTAATTTGTATTGCTTTTGAGTCTTACGAACTATGTGTACTTGAGCATAGGGGTGAAACTTTGTGCCCGAAATCCGTCAATCCGACCGACTCCGTATTCGAAATCAAAAAAATTATCTGAGAAAAAAAAAATCCGCAACCGAATTTGTATTCGGATATAAACATCCGTAAAAAAACGAAGCGAATATGGATATTGGTACATCCGATTCGAATAATATCCGGTTCGTATTTTATATGCACATATAAATAAATAAATAAAATATATACAATATATATGAATTAAATTATGTCATTTATATTATATTAATATTTTTTCATGTAGGCAAAAAATAAAGACTGAAATTTATTCTTGTTTAGATCAATCACAAAATGTTTTTAAGTCTATTCGGATTTTTTAACGAATTCGGATATCCTGTTTTGGAATGGATTTTAAACTTGATTCGGATGCGAATTTATTCGAATTCGGATCCGAATTCGACGGATACGAATTCGGATCCCTTTCTCATACATTCGATCGGATTCGAATTCGGATTCGGATTCAAGAAAAAAAACGGATACGAATTCGGATACTGGCACATCCGCTTCGTATTCGCTCCGTTTTCACCCCTACTTGAGCATACAAGAGTAAATAACCACTCACATACATAGTAGGTTCCTTAGAGAAGTCACACACAAAATTTCACATCAATTGGACTTCAATAGATCACCCAAACTAGGACCGCAAAACACTTAAAACAAACATGATCTGTCAGTGCCAAATCGGTCGACCGGAACAAGTTCTTCGTTCGACCGATTGGGTCTGTTAATACTGTTAGCCAAAGTGTTGTATCGGTCGATCGTTTGAACCTTTTCGTCCGACCATTTACACGTGTCACTTGACCGTTAGATTTGTTGTTTTCTACAACAGTCGGATTTCCCAAAACCCCAAATTTCCCTAACTTTCGGTCGACCAATATATACCTAGCGGTCGACCGATTGAACAATCTTTGGTCACCCTGAACACTCTGGAAGTTTCCGGTCAAACGTCTCCTAGATCTCGATCGGCCGGAAGACATTTTCTTCTTGAAGCCAGAAGTGCATGGAAGTTTTCGGTCAAACCAACCATTCGCTTAGTTCGACCGATCAATCTTTTACCAGACCAAATCCCCTAGAACGGTCGACCGATCCCCAATTTAGTTCGACCGTTCACTTAAGTGAACTTATGTTATAGCCAGATTTGATCTACCGGTCAACCGGTATGCCCTATTCGGTTGACCGAATTTGTCCTGAAATGTGTGCTGCAATTCACTATTTGAGTTTCTTACACAACCACTTACCACACTTATCCTCAACAGCTATAACACCTTAGGAGCTTATAAATAGAGGATTGAACACTTTGTTTAGACAACTCTCCCACGCACAATTGTTTCATACATTAGAGAGAAGTCTCCCAATCCCAAAAGCTCTGAATCACACACTCTAAGCCTTAAACTTCCACATCTTTGATCATAGCCAAATCCTACTCAAAGTGTGCTCAAGCTAGAGAGTGTTGTTCCACTCGATTTGTTTGTCAAAGTAGCAAGGGTCTTGGTGAAAGCCCAAGACAAGAGTATAGACTTCGGTGAGAGCCCAAAGTGATCCTCTCGGATTGTGAGAGAAGAAGCCAAACTCGGCGAGGGTTGTTCGCGAGTTCGAAGACTTGTATAGGCGTTGTCTCCCGGCCCGGAACGGGGAGTGGATAGTGAAGGCGTGAGTAGATCTCGAAGTGTCGATCAGAGCTTACAAGAGAGGAAGTAGGCGGGAGGCCAAACCTCTATAAAATCTTTCGATGCCTTTTGTGGTTTGCTGAATTTCTTTGTCTTTACTTGCTTGTGTTTGATTATATATGTTGCATCTTTGTTTAAGCAAGTAGAGGTTAATTAACCCTAAAAGTGATTAGAAAATATGACCACACACGATCCTACATTTGGTATCAGAGTTTTGTGAGCTAAATTGCATACTTAACCATATTTTTAGCATGGCATCCACATCTAATCATGTAAAGGGATTTTGCACAACTAGACATCCTTTACTTAAGGGGTCTAATTATGATTATTGGAAGAATAGAATGAAAATATTCATATTTTCCAGTGACCTAAAGTATTTGATCTTTGTCAAACCCCATACACCCCTCCTAAGGAAGAAGATTTAGCCACATTGTCTAGGGCTAAAATGAAAGAAGTTGAAATGAATTCAAAAATCATGACATTCTTTATTGTGGCCTTAATGAGGGAGAATACAATAGGATTAGGATTGGCATAGACTTCAAATGCATCATGAGTGAGATAGTAAAACTAAGGAAACTCACATTAGTCTCCTCATGCATAAATATGAGATTTTTTCTATGCAAATCGGTGAAAACATAAGAGAAATTAACACACGTTCACCGATATTATTAACTCTCTTGGTGTTCTTGGAAGAAAGATTAATGAAAGAGAGATGACAAGGAAGTTCCTTCAGTCGTTAAGCAACAAATGGGAAGATAAAGTGGTCGCAATCGAGGAAGCACACGACCTTTCCCAACTCAAGATGGAGGAGCTAATTGGAAACCTGATGGCCTATGAGCTCCAAATAAGTCATCGAAAGGACAAAAGAAGTTTCCAAGAAGAGTCCAACCTTGGTATTACATGCAAATTTCGATGAACCAAGGTGGAGAGTAGAAGAAGAGGACATTGAGGTCCTAGCCAAAGACTTCTTCAAGTACCTAAAGAAGGACAAGGGAGAAATGAGAGAAAAAAGAGGTAGAAGAGGTGAAATGATAGAAAAAAAGGAGGAGGATAGTGAAAATGAGAGAAGAGAAAGGTAGAAGAAGAAGAATATAAGGGAGAGGAGAAGAGAAAAAAAGAAGAGCAAGAGAAGAGAAAGGAAGGAGGAAGCTCACAAAGCTACATGTAATGATTCATCATCACCATCATCATCAACCTCCTTGCAAAGTAGAAGAGAGGTTGCCCATTCATGCTTGATGGCTATTGAAGATGAAAAAAGTGAGGTAGACTCTAACACTTGTTCTACTAGATGAAATTTATGCTCTACTAAGTGATATTATAGTGATAGCTCATGCTCTAAAGAAGAAACGTATACACATGATGAGCTTCAAAATGGATTCCATGACTTAGTTAAACAATAAGAGATCATTTGTGATAAAAATAAGAGTGCTAGAAAGTTGATAAATGATCTCCAAAGTCAAATTGAAATATGAATGAATAAGAAAATTGAGGTGCTTGCTAGACATAAAACTAATGCATTAAAACTTGATAGTCTAAAAGCAACACCTATTGATGTTGAATAACTAGATCTTAAGGCATCAAATGCTCAACTTATAAAAGATCTAGAAAAGTTCACAAATGGAACTAAGATGTTTAACATGCTTTTAGGAAGTCAAAGGCAATCCTTGCAAAAATATGGTTTAGGATATAATGATTCATATGTTAAAAATCATGGAGTTCATACAACTCCAAATTGAAAGCACTTAGCTGTAACGCATAGCTCTACAAGTGTGTGAGCTCCTAAAACCAAAATGGTTTGGGTTCCCAAAGTTAATGTTCAAGGACCCAAAGTTGTTTGGGTACCTAAATCTACACTTGTAGGTGCTTGAAGAAGGAGATCAGTGGTGACCAGGCAAGCTTGCAAAACTAAATTCAAAGCCGGTTGCACTACCAAAAGCAGATTGGAACCAATTTGAGGATGAAGTTGGGTAAAATTATCTGTCCTCTACATTCATATTAGATTGGTACTAATCTAGGATAAATTGAATGCTTGATTATCATATCTTTATCGCATTCTTTGATCAATTAGGATACGCTTCATGTAAGTCATTAAAATGGGAAGAAAAATGATTTGATGCCAAATTGAAAGTGTATTCATTGCATATCTTGTAATTTTGAATCACATCCATTGCTTTAGTGTCAAACCTTAATGGATGCTAAAATGAGAGTTAAAACATCACATGCTTAATTGTTATATTTGGTTGATGTTAAAAATGGAAGAATAGAATTGAACTTAATTGATATATTATATTCATATTGATAGAGGGAGCTTATTGAATATCATATACATAGGGTAATGAAGTGCAAAATTTAGGGGGAGCAACTTCATTACAAGCATTTCGGGGGATAAATAAAATTCCATATTTAAATCTCATTTTTTGATCGATGTCAAATGGGGAGAGATTATTAAGGGGAGATGACTTGAAATTTGATTAAAATTGAACAAAAACTATGCACATCCACAGGGGAGCACTTATATGCATAGTTTATATTTAGAAATTTCAAGTATTAAGATATAGGTTGCATCATCAAGAAGGGGGAGATTGTTGTCTTTTTTGTCTTAAACTATGTTTTGATGATTTGATCAACTTAATCTTAATTATAATCAATGTAGAGTAGCCCACACTATGCATAGCATATATATTGTATTGTGCTTACTTCTACAGGTGATCAAGACTCGATGAGGGTTGTTCGCGAATTTGAAGACTTGTATAGGCGTTGTCTCCTGGTCCAAAACGGGGAGTGAATGGTGAAGACGTGAGCTGGGCTCGAAGTGTCAAGCGGAGCTTGCAAGAGAGGAAGTAGGCAGGAGGCCGAACCTCTATAAAATCTTCTGTGCCTTTTGTGGTTTGCTGAATTTCTGTCTTACTTACTTGTGTTTGATTATTTCCTCTGCATCTTTGTTTAAGCAAGTAGAGGTTAATTAACCATAAAAGCGATTAGAAAAACCGACCAAACATGATCCTACATTTGGTATCAGAGCTTTTTGAGCCAAATTGCATACTTAATCGTATTTTTAGTAAGGATTTGGTCGACCAACAGGGAGCACTGTTCGACTAAAATTGTCAATTTCTAATCGATCGGTCGAATGACTGGTTATTGCAGTCGGCCATTTGCGTGCAGTTTTGCCTGCATTAATAAGAGAATTTTTCAGATCATGGGTTGGATTTGTTCCAATTTAGTCGGATGAGTTTTTGAGATTATTATGTGTCTAAATATGATTGGTTTGGAGAAGCTATTAACTAGGGATCATGTGTAAGTGGGTTACACATGATGTGGGCTGGAGGAAGTCCTATAAATAGGTCACTCAGCTCTTCTTTGTTTACATGAATGCAAAAATTCTCCTCCCCATCTTTCTCCACCTAATCCATCCGAAAATTTCTTTATTAATTGAGTTTTTGAGAGATTAAAATATTTGGAGCGTTGAAGTGGTAATTAGCTAGATTCTAACATCGTATTAGAGATTGATTGACTAGCTTCGATCTCTCTAATCTTGTTTAGAGTTGGGTGCATACTTGGAGGAATTGCGAGGTGATTCGACGTGCAACTCAAATTCCTATTGGTAAAAGGGATTCGATAATCCCCTAGGTATGATTCAATCTGTGTATTTTATTATTAATTAGTATATTTTATATATTGAAATACAATTAGGAATTTTGTACATAAAATTGATGAAAAATATGAAAACCTATCCTAATTATTGTAATTTTTTGAAAATATACACAAGTGTATGTCACGAAATTTAACAAATGGATGTATAAAGCTAAGTACAATAGGAACGTCTCCATTGACTGACATTGTGAGAACCCAAAGCTTAATTAAGGGGTTTAAGTAAGGATTAAAGGATTAATAAGTTTATTGGATGCTTGTGTGGTTTTAGAAGTTTGGGTTTGTGTGCAAATTGCCCACCTCTTTCCACGTGTCTTGGTTTGATTGAAAGGGAAGCGGTGGTGGATTCAGGAGGATATAAGAGGAGAGGTGGTGGTGAAGAGGAGGGCTTGTTGGTTGCTTTGATTGAGAAAAGAAGAGATTGAGAGAAGAAGAAGTGAGTTGAGAAAGGAGAGGAGTTGGGTGAGTTTTGGGCTTTGGTTGTTAAGAAGAAGGATCAAGAGTCGGGAAGAGTGTGAAGGAGATCAGAGGAAGAGAAGGCAAGAAGTCGGAAGGAGATTCGGGTTCCGTCGGAGTCGAGTTCACCGTTTCGTCGGAGAAAGCTCGTTGGCATGGAAGCAATCACCGTTGTTCTTTAAAGGCTTCTTCATGCCTTAAAGGTATGCCAAGTTCAATTAGAGGTTAACACAATGTGTGTGAGTGGTCGGGGGTGTCGTCGGAGGTCGGAGACCCTGTCAATGCCAAGGTACAGTAAGGTTGTTGCACTGTAACGGTCGAGCGATTGTGGAATTTGTCGATCGGTCTTAGTGTAAATGTGAGATTTTAACCCGCACCGGTCAAACGATGCCTTATGGTGGTCGACCAGTTAGGCTTGATTTCGCAGTAAGAAGATGACTCTGTTAGAATTCAGTCGAAGGGGACTATTTGTCGTTCGACTGATTGTAACTGCAGTGAGTTGGTTGGGGGCATAAACCCTCAAAACGGTTGACCACCTTTAGATTCGTTAAACCAATTGTCATGTTAGTAAGTCGGTTGGGGCCTAGACCTTCGAAATGGTCGACCGCCTATATGATTTGGTCAATCGTTGCTTTGTGGACTGGTCTGGACAGAGCGTGGACAATCCAAACGGTCGACCACTCTTGACTCTGGTACGACTGGTAGCTTAAATTAACTTAAATTCTATTTGACCAGTACGTGCCTTGTTCGACCAGTTGAGGATTTGAGAAAACGTTTGAAGTCCCTGTTATTTTTTGGTCGACCAGGTCCCATTTGTCGTTCGACCGTTGGGATGATTATTTAATGTTATAAGTGGCATAGACCTTCCAAACGGTCGACCTCCAGTAGACTTTTGTTCGACCATTAGTGATGTTGTTGGTTCGACCGTTAGATTGTGGTTGAACTAATTACCGGTATTAACGACCAATTTGTCGACCGTATGACCTGCTTCGGTCGATCGTTAGAGCACTGGATTGTATTGTGTGTTTATGAACGGGTTCGTGCATGGATTTGTTTTATGACTTATGTTCCTATGATATGACATGTGCATTGAGACGTAGGTAGTAGATCTGTGGGACCATATTCCCCATTGCATGATCTTTATGATATGCCTCTACAGAGCAAGATGATCATTAGCTTATGTGGTAATGGAGATGACTGTTAGCTTGTGTGGCAATGGAGATAACCTTAGCCTGTGTGGAGACGGAGATGACTGATCGATGTTGTTTCGGTGGATGTGCTCGACCGATGTTGTTCTGGCGAGTATGATCGTCCAGCTATGGTACGGCTGGCGAGTATGACCTACCAGAGTGACGGCCTGGCGGATTGTGACCTTTCGACCATGGATCAGATCTGATGATGACTCGGAAGTGCGTGCGACCTTCACCAAACCCATATGACTAGAGTAGCTGTGAGTGGGAGTGTGTCACGTACTTTCCATATGACAGCATGTGCCTGCAGTGGGTATCTTTGGATGCCCAAATGATGTAGAGATGATGACCATATGACCATTGTGTGGGGAAATGACTGTTATGATTTTATGTTGCCATATATACTAGTATGATAGGTCATGTATTGCATGTGCATGTAGGTGGACTTGGCATACAGGGTTTCCTTGTGGAAACTCAGGCATTGTTATTATGTTTTATTTGAGGGTCCCATTCGGGAGCTAGTAGGGTGGTGACTGAGGATGAGTACATCTAGGAGTCGGGTCCTCGTGTCTATTTTGAGGTTTTTATGACTACTTGTATTTATGTATGTTGTATTTTGATGTAGTCATACTTTTGACAACTCTTGTATACGGTGCACCACTTGATATTATGTGTATATATTTTGAGTAGCGTTCTCATGTGATCTGATTATCGATGACTATTGAGTATCTTTTAAAAGTTTAAATTTCTGTTGTTTCAGAGACATTACATGTAACACCCCAAACAATAGTCCCACGTTGACTAACATAAGAATGTTGGAGTGGGATATAATGCACATGAGCCTACTACCATAACACTTACCAACTTAAGTTTTGTGGCAATAGGTGAGTGTTGTGGGTCAGTGGGCACATGGGTGACGGACCGGGACCCGGGCTCGATGCGGGTTCGGGGACGGGACGTTACAGATGGTATCAGAGTCTGAACCTGCCGGAATTGTGGGAACTAAGTGCTACACCTAAAGGGTGGGAGCCACCTCTAGAATCCCACAATGCCTGGTGACTGAGTGGTTTGACCCTGACGGGGACGTCAGGTGTTCAAGTGGAGTAGGTTGTAACACCCCAAACAATAGTCCCACATTGACTAACATAAGAATGTTGGGGTGGGATATAATGATATGAGCCTACTACCATAACACTTACCAACTTAAGTTTTGTGGCAATAGGTGAGTGTTGTAGGTCCGTGGGCACATGGGTGACGGACCGAGACCCGGACTCGATGTGGGTTCGGGGACGAGACGTTACATTACAGATACAAGGCTAGACTTCTTTCTAAAAGATATATTCAAACCTATGGACTCGATTACCTAGAAGCCTTTGCCCCTGTAGCAAAAATGAACATTGTTAGAGTCCTTTCCGTTGTTGTAAACTATGGGTGGAATATTTATCAGATGGATGTTCAGAATGTCTTCTTCAAGGATCTCTGGAAGAAGAAGTCTACATGACTCCTTCTCCACGGTATAACTCCCTTCATTATCAGGTTCAAAACTCCGCAAATCAATCTATGGATTGAAACAATCTCCTTAAGCATGGTATGCAAAACTTAATCACTCTCTCCTTCAATTTGGTTTTACTAAATTTTATGTTGTATGCATTCATGTGTATCAAGCATTTATCAACATCACCATCATTGTCCTTGTATATGTAGATGAAATCATAATCACAGGAAATAGTAATAACGATATCGACCTTGTGAAATCTTATGTAAAAAATAATTTGACATCAAAGATCTAGGTGTCTTGAAGTACTTTTTAGGCATTGAAATTGCATACTCTAGGAAGGTTTTTCTTTATCCCAAAGGAAATGTGTTCTAAATCTCCTTAATGAAACCGGTAAATTAGGATCCAAACCTGACAACACCCCCATCGAGACCAATCAAAAGACTGGACCCATCGATGGGAACCTCTAAACGACGTAGGGCAATTCCAACGATTAGTAGGAAAGCTCATTTACCTCACTATTACCAGACTCTACATAACTTATACGGTTAGTACAATAAGCCAATTCATGCATGCTCCTCACACACACCACCTTGACATCATAGACAAGATCCATAGATATTCAAAGAAAACACCAGGTCAAGGGATATGGATGAAAAGAAACAATTCTAATACAATAATTGGTTACTCTTATGCAGATTGGACTGACAATTTCGATCGTAAATCCACAACAGGGTTCTATACATTTGTTGGTGGAAACTTAGTCACATGGAGAAGTAAAAAAGCAAAATGTTATTTCTAGATCCAGTGTTGAAGCTGAATACAGGGTCATTCCATTCACTACTAACGAACTAATCTGGCTCAAATAACTTCTCAGAGAAATGAAGGTTCCCTACAATGAGCCTATGCTAATTTACTGTGATAATCATGTCGCTCGTCACATCGATTCCAACCCCGTATTCCACGAACTAACAAAGCACATAAAAGTGGATTGTCAGTTCATCAGAGAAAAACTTCAAGCCAAAGAAATCTATGTTCCCTATGTTCAAAGCAAAGACCAACTCGCAGATATCTTCACCAAATCGTTGGACCAGAAACTATTCCATAACATTGTTCACAAGTTGGATTCCTTCAACCTCTTTCGGACTCAACTTGAGGGGGAGTGTTAAATACTAAGGTAGCTCAGACGCTAACTTAAGAGAACACACATCAATTTCAAATGACTATATTCACCAATGGAAACATATCATCACATATCAGATCAAGGCATCAAGCATTCCATACATGCATCATAATCCAATGTAATAGCAAAGTCCTTACTTCTCCTCCAACGACTTCTCTACAATCGTTTATATTACAAACATATGTAACACACTAATTAAGAAATAATATTACAAATATACACAAATTCAATACTTAGTGAGACATAAAATAATTTATTCACAAATTAAGTGTATAGTTTCAGATTTCACTTCATATTTTTCTTACATTTTAATATATTTTTATTTGTTAAAATTCTTTTGTTAGAAAATATTGCTTCATTGAGTCAAAATGCGAATTATAAACTGTAGTCATTAATTTGCTAAGATTTTATAATTTTTTTGTTTTGGATCTTTTAAATTTATCATTTGAAGATCAAACTGGTTGAAACAATATGTAAGTATAAAGTATGTTATGACATTTATGAATTTATCTCTAGCTATCAATATTTCTTTTTATACGTTTTATTATTGGTGCGGTTGGATTTCTGTCATTGAACAAATAGCAATTGTAATTAAAAATTGTCCATGGGTTAAAACACAGTCTACACCATCAAGGGCGGATCCAGAAAAAAAAAGAGGGTGAGCCAGACGAGACTGTCTCCACATTGGTCGATTTTTTTGAAGACTCACAACTTTGAATTGATACTTTACATAAATTAATTAATTAAAAAATAAAAAATTGAAAGTATCCTTCCTATTTTTAACATTATTCCAAACCTGAATACATTAAAATTCAAACATCCAAAAGAATTTTTTACAACCATAAAACATGACACATCAATTAAACAACTAATTAACTAAACAATTTAACATAAAAAACACATATAAAAGTCGTTACAAAATCATTCTTCTAGACTTCATGTCTTGAAAATATTTTATGATCGCTTCATCATCAATGGAATCAATTATATCATGTTCTATGTAAGTGACGAGACAAGCATTCATCTAATCGTCACTCATTGTAGCACGAAGTCTGGTCTTGACAATCTTCAGAGCCGAGAATGCTCTCTCAACTGTTGCGGTTGCTACCGGAAAAGTTAAGACTAACTTGAAGCAAAAAAACCAAAGGATATGCCTTATCTATAACCTTCTCAGTCATCTTCCTCGCAAGATCAGCAATGCCTGTCAAATTTCAAAAGTCTGGACTACATCTCACATGAGCAATGTAGACGTCAAGTTGAACTTCAAGCATTAGAAGGTCATTCTCATTGAAATCCATGAGATAGAAGGTAGAGAATTTACACAATCTCTTTACATAAAATTCGAAGAAGTTCTTACGCGGATCCAAACACGCCATTGGGTAGCTCATTATTAACATCGGTAAACCGATCATTAAGCTCCTGAAGTTGGGTGCCAATCACTACATGGAAAATGTCATTCTTGAAGTAATGGAGATGCGTAATTTCTCGATCTCCACTTTTTTTCCTTCCTTGAACTGCAAGTATACATTCCATATCAGGGACATCTATATGTTGCTTCACACAAAAATCACAAGTTTTCTTAAACAAATCATACCACCAATTTTCTCTCAACTATTGCAATAGATTCTTTGACAGTTTAACAAGTTTGATGCTATTGACCAAATCTTGATCTCTCCTCTAGAGTGCCTATGACAAGTCGTTCGTTAATCGCAACACTCTGAACATTAGAGTCAAGAGCAACACAAATTCAAAAGTTTGCATCTGTTTCAAGAGACCAATCACTTCCATCTTTTTCTTCCTATTTGTACCATCATCTGCTACAACCTGCAAGACATCGATTATAGGGTTGAACAAAGTTAACAAACTCACAATAGAATGATAATGGGAACTCCAGCGTGTGGCGCCTGGTCGTGCCAAACATAATTCTTGATTCAAACCTTGACTTGTTTCGAGGTCTCCACTACTCACACCATCAATTACTTATTGTATCCGTTTGATTCTCAATATATCTTTTCTCTTGCAAGAAGCACCGACCACATTATAAATCAAGGAAACATAATCCAAGAAGTTCGAAAGGGATTCATGTTGCTAGAGGCTGCTACCATTGCCAAATGAAGATGATGAGCAAAGCAATGCACATAGAAAGCAGACTTGTTTTCATCCAAAATTTAGCTTTTCAGACCATTGAACTGACCAGACATGTTACTAGCACCATCATACCCCTGGCCTCGAACATTGGGCAAGCTCAGACGATGCTTACTGATAATCAACTCAATGGCAGCTTTAAGTGACTTAGCCGTGATATCCATAACATGAGAAACACCAAGAAAGCACTCCACAATGCAACCATGTTTGTCCACATATCGCAAAGCAACTGCCATTTGTTCTTTATCTCCTGCATCCCTAGCTTCGTCAATGAATAAAGTGAAAAACTATCCCCGATATCTTCAACAATAGCTCGAGTTGTTAAAGTGGCAGCAACATGGGCAATATCTTTTTGAATCGACGGTACAACTAATTTGAGATTTTCAGGTGCATTCTTTAATGTCACTCTCTGTATCTCCTCATTCAATTTTCCTGAGTACTTCGGGAGTGAGAGGCATTTACCGGGCCTAGATAAGGTCTCCAACTCATCATGTCCCCGAAAAGGACATCCCTCTGCTAGAAGCTATCGAACACTTGCTTTCAGACGAGTGTGGTAATTCCGTGTGGCTTTATCAGATACATCAGACATGATGATATCAATATGTCGAGATCGATTCATCAAATCTTCAGCGGCCATGAAGAAAAAATTGTGGGTGCTTCTAACATCTCCCATATGGTTTGTAAACCTTTTTTTCCTTCCAATACCTGAAACCTTCCTCAACAAATACTTCATGTTCACCATTCCAAGCTCGCCACTAAATAAATAGCAATAGAGACAAAATGTTGCATCCTTTGATTCACTGTACTCCAACCAATTGTACTATTTATACCAATTAGGATTGAATTTACGATTTATTCCGTAATTTTTTGTTTTAGGAAAGTTGTCAAGTATTGGTTTATGAGGACATTTGATGATATACGCCCTCCGAATATTCTCCAATTCAACATAGTTCTTTGCAAGCTCAGAAATAGGACTTATACCCGGGTCCACAACAATATCATCACAGGTCTGATTAGCTTTATTTGAGGATCGACATTTATTACGTGGCTATTGAGTGAGTTCAACAGTCGAAGGTTCATATCTAGAATGTTTACTCCCACTTGAACTTGTAAAGAAAGTTCAAATAAATTTTCCATCCTAATTAAAAATTCCCAAATACTTTCAGACAACATGTATGATACATTAACATCTCAAATTGATTTTATTCTTACAACTCAAATTCCAATATCCAAACACAAAGCATGTGCTTTATTGGCTATGTTCGTTCTTAAGTTTAAAATTGATAAAATCTAAAGAAATAAAGGGAGCAAAATAGTGTATAAGTATAACCTAAAATTTTATAAAAGAATTTTGTAATAATTGTAAAGCATGAATCAATAATAACCAATCATAAACAGTTAACCAATCAACAATTAAGAATCTAAAATACCACCACTTAATTCTAAGAATGATACTACCATTACGAGTCTAAGACCAAGAACGGATCAACATTTATGAATCTAAAATAACCACAACCCAAGTTTAAAAAAATCAATACTTTGGAGCTAACCTGCAGGCTAGTAAGTAGTAACTAAATTCATGAACCACATTTATGCACCTAAAACACCCTCAACCCAAGCCTAAAAATCATATTTTTCGAACAAATCCACT
Source organism: Triglochin maritima (assembly GCA_963682175.1). NCBI lineage: Eukaryota > Viridiplantae > Streptophyta > Magnoliopsida > Alismatales > Juncaginaceae > Triglochin > Triglochin maritima. The sequence continues at coordinate 28,989,064 of OY821779.1, forward strand.
AACAACTAAAATGATGAACTAATAAAACACTCATCAAAATTATCTAACCTTGACATGAGCCTAAAAGTCACATTTTTAGACCAATCCACTACTCAGCAATCACAGACCAATAAATCAACACTTGTCAAACTAAATTAGTCACAAATTCACAATCCAAGTCTAGAACTCACATTTTCAAAACAAAAAAAACACTAACAACAATTAAAGTCACGAACCAGTCAACACTTACCAAACTAAAAAAACAATCCAGATCTAAAAATTTCATTTCTAAAGCAAAATTACTGATCAACAATAAATTTACAAACCAATCAATGCTTCCCAAAATAAATATATAAGTATATAATAGCAACCCAACACTAAAATCATGAACTGATCAACATAGAGGAGAAGGCAAGGAGCAAGGCCGCATGTCACGGAGGAGCTGAGGTGGTCCGGAGGAGATCAAGGCCACCCGGCGGAGGAGCTGAGAAGGGCCGCACAGAGGAGGGAGTTGATGAGGTGATCAGAAATTTAGGGTTAGGGTCTTAGGGAGGAGAGGAGGAGGAATCAGCTGGGAAGGGAATGGGAAAAAAATGGGGTTTTTTTTTGAAAAATCTGGGTGGGGCAGTTGCCCACCTGCCCTGGGCGTGGGTCTGCCCCTGTGTACCATCCATATTGCATGGACGATGCAAATGACAGAAACGGACCTCTCCAATTCCACAAAAATTGGAGAAGATCTTAGTCTGGTTAGAACCAGTAGTGATTCAAAGATTTCAAAATTATAAATGTACAATTAACAAAATGAAAACGTACAACATAAATGACAACGAGTTAAAACAAAAATATATATATACAATAGTTTTTTTGAAAAAAAAGAAAAATGAAATAACGTCTTAGTTGAACTAGTGAAGAGGAAGAGATAACTAGCTTTAAAAAAGTAGAAGAGCACTCAACGTATGAGAACAATATTTCCCACACTTTTGTGGAGCTTTCAATTGGTGTATTTGTAGTGGTTAGACAAAGAATTGAGATACTATTCTTGATGGTGACTATTCCAATGGATAAGATTACGAAGCTTAATAATTAACGTTGCTAAGTGTAATTAGTGGTAAAATACGCCCCTTAAAGCGAATGGGAGCGAGACATGAGTCGAAGCTTGTCGCACAAATGAGAAATTGAAGGTGTGGAAGGAATGTAGTGATGCGAAGACCAATAGACAGTTTATTTGAGGTAGCAGGAGGATCTGTTGGGCAGCTTCCAAAAGGTGGTTCATAGGTTGGTGGAGGAATTGTGAGGTATTGGAGAGCGCCGACCATACTCTGATATGAGAACGTATCACGATGTTATCAAAATGTGATTTTAAATTTGGTGAGAATTTTTGTGTTGAATATGTGTCGTAGAATAATTATATTGGCATCTAACATGTATAAATATTTAAAAACATGAGTATATGAAATAGAAAATGTTTCTTTAATTTATTGATTTGACCTAACAAATGAAACATTATGGAATTGTGTTTGTGTCATTAATATTTCATTGCGTCTTTGAATCCTAAGATATGAGACATATATCTTTTCACATAAAAAATGTATAATTTGATTATTATCAAAAGCTATCATTGAGGGACGATATGTCAAAAACTGGGAAAATGTGTAGTGATAAAGATAATAGTTGGTTATACATGACTTGTGCCAGAAAAGATGATATGTCAAAAGATTATCATTGCCCCTCTTGACTTGAGTGATGATATTGCTGGGTCCCATGGTAAAACGAAATTATAATGTGCACAATGTAATTTGTGTGTAGTTACATTTCTATAATTAGCTTGAGAGATCAAGAAATAAATATATAATACAAAGATGACACATTTCTACTTTCTATAATATTCTTATGATCATGAGGCAAGAGATTGACACAAGTGATATTTTTGCCTAAATCTACACTTGTAGGTGCCTGAAGAAGGAGATTGGTGGTGACCGAGCAAGCTTGCAAAACTAAATTCAAAGAAGGTTGCACTACCGAAAGGAGATTGGAACCAATTCGAGGATCAAGTTGTGTAAAATTATCTATCCTCTACATTCATATTAGATTGGTACTAATCTAGGATAAATTGAATGCTTAATTGTCATATCTTTATCGCATTCTTTGATCAATTAGGATACGCTTCCTGTAATTCATTTAAATGGGAAGAAAAATGATTTGATGCCAAATTGATAGTGTATTCATTGCATATCTTGTAATTTTGAATCACATCCATTGCTTTAGTGTCAAACCTTAATGGATGCTAAAATGAGAGTTAAAACATCACATGTTTAATTGTTATATTTGTTTGATGTTAAAAATGGGAGAATAGAATTGAACTTAATTGATATATTATATTCATATTGATAGCGGGAGCTTATTGAATATCATATACATAGGGTAATGAAGTTCAAAATTTAGGGGGAGCAACTTCATTACAAGCATTTCGGGGGAGAAATAAAATTCCATATTTAAATCTCATTTTTTGATCGATGTCAAATGGGGAGAGATTATTAAGGGGAGGTGACTTGAAAGTTGATTAAAATTGAACAAAAACTATGCACATCCACAGGGGAGCACTTATATGCCTAGTTTACATTTAGAAATTTCAAGTATTAAGATATAGGTTGTCATCATCAAAAAGAGGGATATTGTTGGCGTTTTGGTCTTAATATATGTTTTGATGATTTAATCAACTTAATCTTATTTATAATCAATGTTGGGTAGCACACACTATGCATAGCATATATTGTATTATGCTTACTTGTACAGGTGATCAAGACTCAAGGAAGAAAGGATTCAAGTCAAGACATGTAATCAAGCTCATTTGAAGACATGTAATTTGTATTGCTTTTGAGTCTTACGAACTATGTGTACTTGAGCATAGGGGTGAAACTTTGTGCCCGAAATCCGTCAATCCGACCGACTCCGTATTCGAAATCAAAAAAATTATCCGAGAAAAAAAAAATCCGCAACCGAATTTGTATTGGGATATAAACATCCGTAAAAAAACGAAGCGAATATGGATATTGGTACATCCGATTCGAATAATATCCGGTTCGTATTTTATATGCACATATAAATAAATAAATAAAATAAATAAAATATATACAATATATATGAATTAAATTATGTCATTTATATTATATTAATATTTTTTTCATGTAGGCAAAAAATAAAGACTGAAATTTATTCTTGTTTAGATCAATCACAAAATGTTTTTAAGTCTATTCGGATTTTTTAACGAATTCGGATATCCTAATTTGGAATGGATTTTAAACTTGATTCGGATGCGAATTTATTCGAATTCGGATCCGAATTCGACGGATACGAATTTGGATCCCTTTCTCATACATTCGATCGGATTCGAATTCGGATTCGGATTCAAGAAAAAAAACGGATACGAATTCGGATACTGGCACATCCGCTTCGTATTCGCTCCGTTTTCACCCATACTTGAGCATACAAGAGTAAATAACCACTCACATACATAGTAGGTTCCTTAGAGAAGTCACACACAAAATTTCACATCAATTGGACTTCAATAGATCACCCAAACTAGGACCGCAAAACACTTAAAACAAACATGCTCTGTCAGTGCCAAATCGGTCGACCGGAACAAGTTCTTCGTTCGACCGATTGGGTCTGTTAATACTGTTAGCCAAAGTGTTGTATCGGTCGATCGTTTGAACCTTTTCGTCCGACCATTTACACGTGTCACTTGACCGTTAGATTTGTTGTTTTCTACAACAGTCGGATTTCCCAAAACCCCAAATTTCCGTAACTTTCGGTCGACCAATATATACCTAGCGGTCGACCGATTGAACAATCTTTGGTCACCCTGAACACTCTGGAAGTTTCCGGTCAAACGTCTCCTAGATCTCGATCGGCCGGAAGACATTTTCTTCTTGAAGCCAGAAGTGCATGGAAGTTTTCGGTCAAACCAACCATTCGCTTAGTTCGACCGATCAATCTTTTACCAGACCAAATCCCCTAGAACGGTCGACCGATCCCCAATTTAGTTCGACCGTTCACTTAAGTGAACTTATGTTATAGCCAGATTTGATCTACCGGTCAACCGGTATGCCCTATTCGGTTGACCGAATTTGTCCTGAAATGTGTGCTGCAATTCACTATTTGGGTTTCTTACACAACCACTTACCACACTTATCCTCAACAGCTATAACACCTTAGGAGCTTATAAATAGAGGATTGAACACTTTGTTTAGACAACTCTCCCACACACAATTGTTTCATACATTAGAGAGAAGTCTCCCAATCCCAAAAGCTCTGAATCACACACTCTAAGCCTTAAACTTCCACATCTTTGATCATAGCCAAATCCTACTCAAAGTGTGCTCAAGCTAGAGAGTGTTGTTCCACTCGATTTGTTTGTCAAAGTAGCAAGGGTCTTGGTGAAAGCCCAAGACAAGAGTATAGACTTCGGTGAGAGCCCAAAGTGATCCTCTCGGATTGTGAGAGAAGAAGCCAAACTCGGCGAGGGTTGTTCGCGAGTTCGAAGACTTGTATAGGCGTTGTCTCCCGGCCCGAAACGGGGAGTGGATAGTGAAGGCGTGAGTGGATCTCGAAGTGTCGATCAGAGCTTACAAGAGAGGAAGTAGGCGGGAGGCCAAACCTCTATAAAATCTTTCGGTGCCTTTTGTGGTTTGCTGAATTTCTTTGTCTTTACTTGCTTGTGTTTGATTATATATGTTGCATCTTTGTTTAAGCAAGTAGAGGTTAATTAACCCTAAAAGTGATTAGAAAATATGACCACACACGATCCTACATTTGGTATCAGAGTTTTGTGAGCTAAATTGCATACTTAACAATATTTTTAGCATGGCATCCACATCTAATCATGTAAAGGGATTTTGCACAACTAGACATCCTTTACTTAAGGGGTCTAATTATGATTATTGGAAGAATAGAATGAAAATATTCATATTTTCCAGTGACCTAAAGTATTTGATCTTTGTCAAACCCCATACACCCCTCCTAAGGAAGAAGATTTAGCCACATTGTCTAGGGCTAAAATGAAAGAAGTTGAAATGAATTCAAAAATCATGACATTCTTTATTGTGGCCTTAATGAGGGAGAATACAATAGGATTAGGATTGGCATAGACTTCAAATGCATCATGAGTGAGATAGTAAAACTAAGGAAACTCACATTAGTCTCCTCATGCATAAATATGAGATTTTTTCTATGCAAATCGGTGAAAACATAAGAGAAATTAACACACGTTCACCGATATTATTAACTCTCTTGGTGTTCTTGGAAGAAAGATTAATGAAAGAGAGATGACAAGGAAGTTCCTTCAGTCGTTAAGCAACAAATGGGAAGATAAAGTGGTCGCAATCGAGGAAGCACACGACCTTTCCCAACTCAAGATGGAGGAGCTAATTGGAAACCTGATGGCCTATGAGCTCCAAATAAGTCATCGAAAGGACAAAAGAAGTTTCCAAGAAGAGTCCAACCTTGGTATTACATGCAAATTTCGATGAACCAAGGTGGAGAGTAGAAGAAGAGGACATTGAGGTCCTAGCCAAAGACTTCTTCAAGTACCTAAAGAAGGACAAGGGAGAAATGAGAGAAAAAAGAGGTAGAAGAGGTGAAATGATAGAAAAAAGGAGGAGGATAGTGAAAATGAGAGAAGAGAAAGGTAGAAGAAGAAGAATATAAGGGAGAGGAGAAGAGAAAAAAAGAAGAGCAAGAGAAGAGAAAGGAAGGAGGAAGCTCACAAAGCTACATGTAATGATTCATCATCACCATCATCATCAACCTCCTTGCAAAGTAGAAGAGAGGTTGCCCATTCATGCTTGATGGCTATTGAAGATGAAAAAAGTGAGGTAGACTCTAACTCTTGTTCTACTAGATGAAATTTATGCTCTACTAAGTGATATTATAGTGATAGCTCATGCTCTAAAGAAGAAACGTATACACATGATGAGCTTCAAAATGAATTCCATGACTTAGTTAAACAATAAGAGATCATTTGTGATAAAAATAAGAGTGCTAGAAAGTTGATAAATGATCTCCAAAGTCAAATTGAAATATGAATGAATAAGAAAATTGAGGTGCTTGCTAGACATAAAACTAATGCATTAAAACTTGATAGTCTAAAAGCAACACCTATTGATGTTGAATAACTAGATCTTAAGGCATCAAATGCTCAACTTATAAAAGATCTAGAAAAGTTCACAAATGGAACTAAGATGTTTAACATGCTTTTAGGAAGTCAAAGGCAATCCTTGCAAAAATATGGTTTAGGATATAATGATTCATATGTTAAAAATCATGGAGTTCATACAACTCCAAATTGAAAGCACTTAGCTGTAACGCATAGCTCTACAAGTGTGTGAGCTCCTAAAACCAAAATGGTTTGGGTTCCCAAAGTTAATGTTCAAGGAGCCAAAGTTGTTTGGGTACCTAAATCTACACTTGTAGGTGCTTGAAGAAGGAGATCGGTGGTGACCAGGCAAGCTTGCAAAACTAAATTCAAAGCCGGTTGCACTACCAAAAGCAGATTGGAACCAATTTGAGGATGAAGTTGGGTAAAATTATCTGTCCTCTACATTCATATTAGATTGGTACTAATCTAGGATAAATTGAATGCTTGATTATCATATCTTTATCGCATTCTTTGATCAATTAGGATACGCTTCATGTAAGTCATTAAAATGGGAAGAAAAATGATTTGATGCCAAATTGAAAGTGTATTCATTGCATATCTTGTAATTTTGAATCACATCCATTGCTTTAGTGTCAAACCTTAATGGATGCTAAAATGAGAGTTAAAACATCACATGCTTAATTGTTATATTTGGTTGATGTTAAAAATGGAAGAATAGAACTGAACTTAATTGATATATTATATTCATATTGATAGAGGGAGCTTATTGAATATCATATACATAGGGTAATGAAGTGCAAAATTTAGGGGGAGCAACTTCATTACAAGCATTTCGGGGGATAAATAAAATTCCATATTTAAATCTCATTTTTTGATCGATGTCAAATGGGGAGAGATTATTAAGGGGAGATGACTTGAAATTTGATTAAAATTGAACAAAAACTATGCACATCCACAGGGGAGCACTTATATGCATAGTTTATATTTAGAAATTTCAAGTATTAAGATATAGGTTGCATCATCAAGAAGGGGGAGATTGTTGTCTTTTTGGTCTTAAACTATGTTTTGATGATTTGATCAACTTAATCTTAATTATAATCAATGTAGAGTAGCCCACACTATGCATAGCATATATATTGTATTGTGCTTACTTCTACAGGTGATCAAGACTCGATGAGGGTTGTTCGCGAATTTGAAGACTTGTATAGGCGTTGTCTCCTGGTCCAAAACGGGGAGTGAATGGTGAAGACGTGAGCTGGGCTCGAAGTGTCAAGCGGAGCTTGCAAGAGAGGAAGTAGGCAGGAGGCCGAACCTCTATAAAATCTTCTGTGCCTTTTGTGGTTTGCTGAATTTCTGTCTTACTTACTTGTGTTTGATTATTTCCTCTGCATCTTTGTTTAAGCAAGTAGAGGTTAATTAACCATAAAAGCGATTAGAAAAACCGACCAAACATGATCCTACATTTGGTATCAGAGCTTTTTGAGCCAAATTGCATACTTAATCGTATTTTTAGTAAGGATTTGGTCGACCAACAGGGAGCACTGTTCGACTAAAATTGTCAATTTCTAATCGATCGGTCGAATGACTGGTTATTGCAGTCGGCCATTTGCGTGCAGTTTTGCCTGCATTAATAAGAGAATTTTTCAGATCATGGGTTGGATTTGTTCCAATTTAGTCGGATGAGTTTTTGAGATTATTATGTGTCTAAATATGATTGGTTTGGAGAAGCTATTAACTAGGGATCATGTGTAAGTGGGTTACACATGATGTGGGCTGGAGGAAGTCCTATAAATAGGTCACTCAGCTCTTCTTTGTTTACATGAATGCAAAAATTCTCCTCCCCATCTTTCTCCACCTAATCCATCCGAAAATTTCTTTATTAATTGAGTTTTTGAGAGATTAAAATATTTGGAGCGTTGAAGTGGTAATTAGCTAGATTCTAACATCGTATTAGAAATTGATTGACTAGCTTCGATCTCTCTAATCTTGTTTAGAGTTGGGTGAATACTTGGAGGAATTGCGAGGTGATTCGACGTGCAACTCAAATTCCTATTGGTAAAAGGGATTCGATAATCCCCTAGGTATGATTCAATCTGTGTATTTTATTATTAATTAGTATATTTTATATATTGAAATACAATTAGGAATTTTGTACATAAAATTGATGAAAAATATGAAAACCTATCCTAATTATTGTAATTTTTTGAAAATATACACAAGTGTATGTCACGAAATTTAACAAATGGATGTATAAAGCTAAGTACAATAGGAACGTCTCCATTGACTGACATTGTGAGAACCCAAAGCTTAATTAAGGGGTTTAAGTAAGGATTAAAGGATTAATAAGTTTATTGGATGCTTGTGTGGTTTTAGAAGTTTGGGTTTGTGTGCAAATTGCCCACCTCTTTCCACGTGTCTTGGTTTGATTGAAAGGGAAGCGGTGGTGGATTCAGGAGGATATAAGAGGAGAGGTGGTGGTGAAGAGGAGGGCTTGTTGGTTGCTTTGATTGAGAAAAGAAGAGATTGAGAGAAGAAGAAGTGAGTTGAGAAAGGAGAGGAGTTGGGTGAGTTTTGGGCTTTGGTTGTTAAGAAGAAGGATCAAGAGTCGGGAAGAGTGTGAAGGAGATCAGAGGAAGAGAAGGCAAGAAGTCGGAAGGAGATTCGGGTTCCGTCGGAGTCGAGTTCACCGTTTCGTCGGAGAAAGCTCGTTGGCATGGAAGCAATCACCGTTGTTCTTTAAAGGCTTCTTCATGCCTTAAAGGTATGCCAAGTTCAATTAGAGGTTAACACAATGTGTGTGAGTGGTCGGGGGTGTCGTCGGAGGTCGGAGACCCTGTCAATGCCAAGGTACAGTAAGGTTGTTGCACTGTAACGGTCGAGCGATTGTGGAATTTGTCGATCGGTCTTAGTGTAAATGTGAGATTTTAACCCGCACCGGTCAAACGATGCCTTATGGTGGTCGACCAGTTATGCTTGATTTCGCAGTAAGAAGATGACTCTGTTAGAATTCAGTCGAAGGGGACTATTTGTCGTTCGACTGAGTGTAACTGCAGTGAGTTGGTTGGGGGCATAAACCCTCAAAACGGTTGACCACCTTTAGATTCGTTAAACCAATTGTCATGTTAGTAAGTCGGTTGGGGCCTAGACCTTCGAAATGGTCGACCGCCTATATGATTTGGTCAATCGTTGCTTTGTGGACTGGTCTGGACAGAGCGTGGACAATCCAAACGGTCGACCACTCTTAACTCTGGTCCGACTGGTAGCTTAAATTAACTTAAATTCTATTTGACCAGTACGTGCCTTGTTCGACCAGTTGAGGATTTGAGAAAACGTTTGAAGTCCCTGTTATTTTTTGGTCGACCAGGTCTCATTTGTCGTTCGACCGTTGGGATGATTATTTAATGTTATAAGTGGCATAGACCTTCCAAACGGTCGACCTCCAGTAGACTTTTGTTCGACCATTAGTGATGTTGTTGGTTCGACCGTTAGATTGTGGTTGAACTAATTACCGGTATTAACGACCAATTTGTCGACCGTATGACCTGCTTCGGTCGATCGTTAGAGCACTGGATTGTATTGTGTGTTTATGAACGGGTTGGTGCATGGATTTGTTTTATGACTTATGTTCCTATGATATGACATGTGCATTGATACGTAGGTAGTAGATCTGTGGGACCATATTCCCCATTGCATGATCTTTATGATATGCCTCTACAGAGCAAGATGATCATTAGCTTATGTGGTAATGGAGATGACTGTTAGCTTGTGTGGCAATGGAGATAACCTTAGCCTGTGTGGAGACGGAGATGACTGATCGATGTTGTTTCGGTGGATGTGCTCGACCGATGTTGTTCTGGCGAGTATGATCGTCCAGCTATGGTACGGCTGGCGAGTATGACCTACCAGAGTGACGGCCTGGCGGATTGTGACCTTTCGACCATGGATCAGATCTGATGATGACTCGGAAGTGCGTGCGACCTTCACCAAACCCATATGACTAGAGTAGCTGCGAGTGGGAGTGTGTCACGTACTTTCCATATGACAGCATGTGACTGCAGTGGGTATCTTTGGATGCCCAAATGATGTAGAGATGATGACCATATGACCATTGTGTGGGGAAATGACTGTTATGATTTTATGTTGCCATATATACTAGTATGATAGGTCATGTATTGCATGTGCATGTAGGTGGACTTGGCATACAGGGTTTCCTTGTGGAAACTCAGGCATTGTTATTATGTTTTATTTGAGGGTCCCATTCGGGAGCTAGTAGGGTGGTGACTGAGGATGAGTACATCTAGGAGTCGGGTCCTCGTGTCTATTTTGAGGTTTTTATGACTACTTGTATTTATGTATGTTGTATTTTGATGTAGTCATACTTTTGACAACTCTTGTATACGGTGCACCACTTGATATTATGTGTATATATTTTGAGTAGCGTTCTCATGTGATCTGATTATCGATGACTATTGAGTATCTTTTAAAAGTTTAAATTTCTGTTGTTTCAGAGACATTACATGTAACACCCCAAACAATAGTCCCACGTTGACTAACATAAGAATGTTGGAGTGGGATATAATGCACATGAGCCTACTACCATAACACTTACCAACTTAAGTTTTGTGGCAATAGGTGAGTGTTGTGGGTCAGTGGGCACATGGGTGACGGACCGGGACCCGGGCTCGATGCGGGTTCGGGGACGGGACGTTACAGATGGTATCAGAGTCTGAACCAGCCGGAATTGTGGGAACTAAGTGCTACACCTAAAGGGTGGGAGCCACCTCTAGAATCCCACAATGCCTGGTGACTGAGTGGTTTGACCCTGACGGGGACGTCAGGTGTTCAAGTGGAGTAGGTTGTAACACCCCAAACAATAGTCCCACATTGACTAACATAAGAATGTTGGGGTGGGATATAATGATATGAGCCTACTACCATAACACTTACCAACTTAAGTTTTGTGGCAATAGGTGAGTGTTGTAGGTCCGTGGGCACATGGGTGACGGACCGAGACCCGGGCTCGATGTGGGTTCGGGGACGAGACGTTACATTACAGATACAAGGCTAGACTTCTTTCTAAAAGATATATTCAAACCTATGGACTCGATTACCTAGAAGCCTTTGCCCCTGTAGCAAAAATGAACATTGTTAGAGTCCTTTCCGTTGTTGTAAACTATGGGTGGAATATTTATCAGATGGATGTTCAGAATGTCTTCTTCAAGGATCTCTGGAAGAAGAAGTCTACATGACTCCTTCTCCACGGTATAACTCCCTTCATTATCAGGTTCAAAACTCCGCAAATCAATCTATGGATTGAAACAATCTCCTTAAGCATGGTATGCAAAACTTAATCACTCTCTCCTTCAATTTGGTTTTACTAAATTTTATGTTGTATGCATTCATGTTTATCAAGCATTTAACAACATCACCATCATTGTCCTTGTATATGTAGATGAAATCATAATCACAGGAAATAGTAATAACGATATCGACCTTGTGAAATCTTATGTAAAAAATAATTTGACATCAAAGATCTAGGTGTCTTGAAGTACTTTTTAGGCATTGAAATTGCATACTCTAGGAAGGTTTTTCTTTATCCCAAAGGAAATGTGTTCTAAATCTCCTTAATGAAACCGGTAAATTAGGATCCAAACCTGACAACACCCCCATCGAGACCAATCGAAAGACTGGACCCATCGATGGGAACCTCTAAACGACGTAGGGCAATTCCAACGATTAGTAGGAAAGCTCATTTACCTCACTATTACCAGACTCTACATAACTTATACGGTTAGTACAATAAGCCAATTCATGCATGCTCCTCACACACACCACCTTGACATCATAGACAAGATCCTTAGATATTTAAAGAAAACACCAGGTCAAGGGATATGGATGAAAAGAAACAATTCTAATACAATAATTGGCTACTCTTATGCAGATTGGACTGACAATTTCGATCGTAAATCCACAACAGGGTTCTATACATTTGTTGGTGGAAACTTAGTCACATGGAGAAGTAAAAAAGCAAAATGTTATTTCTAGATCCAGTGTTGAAGCTAAATACAGGGTCATTCCATTCACTACTAACGAACTAATCTGGCTCAAATAACTTCTCAGAGAAATGAAGGTTCCCTACAATGAGCCTATGCTAATTTACTGTGATAATCATGTCGCTCGTCACATCGATTCCAACCCCGTATTCCACGAACTAACAAAGCACATAAAAGTGGATTGTCAGTTCATCAGAGAAAAACTTCAAGCCAAAGAAATCTATGTTCCCTATGTTCAAAGCAAAGACCAACTCGCATATATCTTCACCAAATCGTTGGACCAGAAACTATTCCATAACATTGTTCACAAGTTGGATTCCTTCAACCTCTTTCGGACTCAACTTGAGGGGGAGTGTTAAATACTAAGGTGGCTCAGACGCTAACTTAAGAGAACACACATCAATTTCAAATGACTATATTCACCAATGGAAACATATCATCACATATCAGATCAAGGCATCAAGCATTCCATACATGCATCATAATCCAATGTAATAGCAAAGTCCTTACTTCTCCTCCAACGACTTCTCTACAATCGTTTATATTACAAACATATGTAACACACTAATTAAGAAATAATATTACAAATATACACAAATTCAATACTTAGTGAGACATAAAATAATTTATTCACAAATTAAGTGTATAGTTTCAGATTTCACTTCATATTTTTCTTACATTTCGATATATTTTTATTTGTTAAAATTCTTTTGTTAGAAAATATTGCTTCATTGAGTCAAAATGCGAATTATAAACTGTAGTCATTAATTTGCTAAGATTTTATAATTTTTTTGTTTTGGATCTTTTAAATTTATCATTTGAAGATCAAACTGGTTGAAACAATATGTAAGTATAAAGTATGTTATGACATTTATGAATTTATCTCTAGCTATCAATATTTCTTTTTATACGTTTTATTATTGGTGCGGTTGGATTTCTGTCATTGAACAAATAGCAATTGTAATTAAAAATTGTCCATGGGTTAAAACACAGTCTACACCATCAAGGGCGGATCCAGAAAAAAAAAGAGGGTGAGCCAGACGAGACTGTCTCCACATTGGTTGATTTTTTTGAAGACTCACAACTTTGAATTGATACTTTACATAAATTAATTAATTAAAAAATAAAAAATTGAAAGTATCCTTCCTATTTTTAACATTATTCCAAACCTGAATACATTAAAATTCAAACATCCAAAAGAATTTTTTACAACCATAAAACATGACACATCAATTAAACAACTAATTAACTAAACAATTTAACATAAAAAACACATATAAAAGTCATTACAAAATCATTCTTCTAGACTTCATGTCTTGAAAATATTTTATGATCGCTTCATCATCAATGGAATCAATTATATCATGTTCTATGTAAGTGACGAGACAAGCATTCATCTAATCGTCACTCATTGTAGCACGAAGTCTGGTCTTGACAATCTTCAGAGCCGAGAATGCTCTCTCAACTGTTGCGGTTGCTACCGGAAAAGTTAAGACTAACTTGAAGCAAAAAAACCAAAGGATATGCCTTATCTATAACCTTCTCAGTCATCTTCCTCGCAAGATCAGCAATGCCTGTCAAATTTCAAAAGTCTGGACTACATCTCACATGAGCAATGTAGACGTCAAGTTGAACTTCAAGCATTAGAAGGTCATTCTCATTGAAATCCATGAGATAGAAGGTAGAGAATTTACACAATCTCTTTACATAAAATTCGAAGAAGTTCTTACGCGGATCCAAACACGCCATTGGGTAGCTCATTATTAACATCGGTAAACCGATCATTAAGCTCCTGAAGTTGGGTGCCAATCACTACATGGAAAATGTCATTCTTGAAGTAATGGAGATGCGTAATTTCTCGATCTCCACTTTTTTTCCTTCCTTGAACTGCAAGTATACATTCCATATCAGGGACATCTATATGTTGCTTCACACAAAAATCACAAGTTTTCTTAAACAAATCATACCACCAATTTTCTCTCAACTATTGCAATAGATTCTTTGACAGTTTAACAAGTTTGATGCTATTGACCAAATCTTGATCTCTCCTCTAGAGTGCCTATGACAAGTCGTTCGTTAATCGCAACACTCTGAACATTAGAGTCAAGAGCAACACAAATTCAAAAGTTTGCATCTGTTTCAAGAGACCAATCACTTCCATCTTTTTCTTCCTATTTGTACCATCATCTGCTACAACCTGCAAGACATCGATTATAGGGTTGAACAAAGTTAACAAACTCACAATAGAATGATAATGGGAACTCCAGCATGTGGCGCCTGGTCGTGCCAAACATAATTCTTGATTCAAACCTTGACTTGTTTCGAGGTCTCCACTACTCACACCATCAATTACTTATTGTATCCGTTTGATTCTCAATATATCTTTTCTCTTGCAAGAAGCACCGACCACATTATAAATCAAGGAAACATAATCCAAGAAGTTCGAAAGGGATTCATGTTGCTAGAGGCTGCTACCATTGCCAAATGAAGATGATGAGCAAAGCAATGCACATAGAAAGTAGACTTGTTTTCATCCAAAATTTAGCTTTTCAGACCATTGAACTGACCAGACATGTTACTAGCACCATCATACCCCTGGCCTCGAACATTGGGCAAGCTCAGACGATGCTTACTGATAATCAACTCAATGGCAGCTTTAAGTGACTTAGCCGTGATATCCATAACATGAGAAACACCAAGAAAGCACTCCACAATGCAACCATGTTTGTCCACATATCGCAAAGCAACTGCCATTTGTTCTTTATCTCCTGCATCCCTAGCTTCGTCAATGAATAAAGTGAAAAACTATCCCCGATATCTTCAACAATAGCTCGAGTTGTTAAAGTGGCAGCAACATGGGCAATATCTTTTTGAATCGACGGTACAACTAATTTGAGATTTTCAGGTGCATTCTTTAATGTCACTCTCTGTATCTCCTCATTCAATTTTCCTGAGTACTTCGGGAGTGAGAGGCATTTACCGGGCCTAGATAAGGTCTCCAACTCATCATGTCCCCGAAAAGGACATCCCTCTGCTAGAAGCTATCGAACACTTGCTTTCAGACGAGTGTGGTAATTCCGTGTGGCTTTATCAGATACATCAGACATGATGATATCAATATGTCGAGATCGATTCATCAAATCTTCAGCGGCCATGAAGAAAAAATTGTGGGTGCTTCTAACATCTCCCATATGGTTTGTAAACCTTTTTTTCCTTCCAATACCTGAAACCTTCCTCAACAAATACTTCATGTTCACCATTCCAAGCTCGCCACTAAATAAATAGAAATAGAGACAAAATGTTGCATCCTTTGATTCACTGTACTCCAACCAATTGTACTATTTATACCAATTAGGATTGAATTTACGATTTATTCCGTAATTTTTTGTTTTAGGAAAGTTGTCAAGTATTGGTTTATGAGGACATTTGATGATATACGCCCTCCGAATATTCTCCAATTCAACATAGTTCTTTGCAAGCTCAGAAATAGGACTTATACCCGGGTCCACAACAATATCATCACAGGTCTGATTAGCTTTATTTGAGGATCGACATTTATTACGTGGCTATTGAGTGAGTTCAACAGTCGAAGGTTCATATCTAGAATGTTTACTCCCACTTGAACTTGTAAAGAAAGTTCAAATAAATTTTCCATCCTAATTAAAAATTCCCAAATACTTTCAGACAACATGTATGATACATTAACATCTCAAATTGATTTTATTCTTACAACTCAAATTCCAATATCCAAACACAAAGCATGTGCTTTATTGGCTATGTTCGTTCTTAAGTTTAAAATTGATAAAATCTAAAGAAATAAAGGGAGCAAAATAGTGTATAAGTATAACCTAAAATTTTATAAAAGAATTTTGTAATAATTGTAAAGCATGAATCAATAATAACCAATCATAAACAGTTAACCAATCAACAATTAAGAATCTAAAATACCACCACTTAATTCAAAGAATGATACTACCATTACGAGTCTAAGACCAAGAACGGATCAACATTTATGAATCTAAAATAACCACAACCCAAGTTTAAAAAAATCAATACTTTGGAGCTAACCTGCAGGCTAGTAAGTAGTAACTAAATTCATGAACCACATTTATGCACCTAAAACACCCTCAACCCAAGCCTAAAAATCATATTTTTCGAACAAATCCACTAACAACTAAAATGATGAACTAATAAAACACTCATCAAAATTATCTAACCTTGACATGAGCCTAAAAGTCACATTTTTAGACCAATCCACTACTCAGCAATCACGTACCAATAAATCAACACTTGTCAAACTAAATTAGTCACAAATTCACAATCCAAGTCTAGAACTCACATTTTCAAAACAAAAAAAACACTAACAACAATTAAAGTCACGAAGCAGTCAACACTTACCAAACTAAAAAAACAATCCAGATCTAAAAGTTTCATTTCTAAAGCAAAATTACTGATCAACAATAAATTTACAAACCAATCAATGCTTCCCAAAATAAATATATAAGTATATAATAGCAACCCAACACTAAAATCATGAACTGATCAACATAGAGGAGAAGGCAAGGAGCAAGGCCGCATGTCACGGAGGAGCTGAGGAGGTCCGGAGGAGATCAAGGCCACCCGGCGGAGGAGCTGAGAAGGGCCGCACAGATGAGGGAGTTGATGAGGTGATCAGAAATTTAGGGTTAGGGTCTTAGGGAGGAGAGGAGGAGGAATCAGCTGGGAAGGGAATGGGAAAAAAATGGGGTTTTTTTTTTGAAAAATCTGGGTGGGGCAGTTGCCCACCTGCCCTGGGCGTGGGTCCGCCCCTGTGTACCATCCATATTGCATGGACGATGCAAATGACAGAAACGGACCTCTCCAATTCCACAAAAATTGGAGAAGATCTTAGTCTGGTTAGAACCGGTAGTGATTCAAAGATTTCAAAATTATAAATGTACAATTAACAAAATGAAAACGTACAACATAAATGACAACGAGTTAAAACAAAAAAATATATATACAATAGTTTTTTTGAAAAAAAAGAAAAATGAAATAACGTCTTAGTTGAACTAGTGAAGAGGAAGAGATAACTAGCTTTAAAAAAGTAGAAGAGCACTCAACGTATGAGAACAATATTTCCCACACTTTTGTGGAGCTTTCAATTGGTGTATTTGTAGTGGTTAGACAAAGAATTGAGATACTATTCTTGATGGTGACTATTCCAATGGATAAGATTACGAAGCTTAATAATTAACGTTGCTAAGTGTAATTAGTGGTAAAATACGCCCCTTAAAGCGAATGGGAGCGAGACATGAGTCGAAGCTTGTCGCACAAATGAGCAATTGAAGGTGTGGAAGGAATGTAGTGATGCGAAGACCAATAGACAGTTTATTTGAGGTAGCAGGAGGATCTGTTGGGCAGCTTCCAAAAGGTGGTTCATAGGTTGGTGGAGGAATTGTGAGGTATTGGAGAGCGCCGACCATACTCTGATATGAGAACGTATCACGATGTTATCAAAATGTGATTTTAAATTTGGGAGAATTTTTGTGTTGAATATGTGTCGTAGAATAATTATATTGGCATCTAACATGTATAAAACACTATCAAATAAGTGTACATGTATGTCAAGCAAGTGTATTACTTTTTTAACAACATGAGACTCCACATATTTGTTGTCATGCAAGTAGGGTTGTGCATTCGGTCCGGACTGGATCATATTTTTTTCCGGGATCCGAACCAAACTGGTTGGATTCGTCCTGTCTAGGATCGAATTTTTGTCTTAAAGTTTTTAAAAAAAATAAAAATCTGACTGATCCGGACCGAAACTGGATTTTCAAAAATGTCTGGACCGATTGGTTCCAGTCTGGTCCAAAAAATCAGACCAGACTAAATTTTGCACAACCCTACATGCAAGTATGTTCCTCTTTTCTTTTTCTACATCGTGGTTTGAATTTAGGGCGTTCACAATGACAACCGTTTTTTATTCCACTTTTTGTTTATTTTTACTTTGTTTTGGTTGGTGAGATATATTTTGATAGGTAACGGTGTCAGTGATGTCAAATCGAAGTGCACAAATGATTTGAATTTTACAAGTATCTCAAAATAAAATCGAAAAAGTCAATGTATTGCTCCAGTTTCGATGGTTCGCAAATGCACCCAATTAAATAACCGTAACTAAATTAAAAACAAACCTCATTCTAATACTTTCCCAATATGTGACGGTACTAAATTGATCTAGCCTCACTTTGCTATTCTAACTTGATTGAAATTTTAAGTTCAAAATCGCAAGTGCACGACCGCGTTGAAGCGGTCGTAAGTATATGGGTCGTGTCCACGAGGAGCGAGTACGGGTCGTCGTTGACCATACTCGAGTGGGGGAAGAAAATAAGGAGTGAGTGTATCAAAACTAACTAATGTTACGCGAATCGACGAAAGAAATCTAATATGACTATAGTCCCGTAGGAGGTGGAGAATGCATGCAAAATTGTAGATGTGTGATACGTGTGCACGTGTACAATTAAGCACTAATGATATGTATAACATGAATATCTATAATGACCACAATCCTAAGTGTGTCTCTACATGGATTATGATTTATCATCATCATTAAAACATACAAAACACTACTGAAGATCAGGACAAAGATAACCACATGAATCACATGTCAATCTTATCTCTTTAATGACATGAAGAACATAGAAATCCATAATCACCCAACTGTAGGATTTCGTATCTTGTATATATATTTTTTAAAATTTTACAAGCAATTAGGATCGGTTTTCATATTTTTCAACAATTTTATAACATAACTTCCTAATTTTTCAGTATAATTTTTATACTAATCAATATTGAAATACATAGATTGGATCATACCTAGGGGATTATCAAATCTTTTTTATCAATCGGAAGTCGGGTTGCACGTCGGATTGCCTCGGGTCACCTCCAACTGTTCACCAAACTCTAAACAATATTAGAGAGATCGAAGCTAGTCAATCAATCTCTAATTGAATGTTAGAATCTAGCTAATAACCTCTTCTATGCTCCAAAGACTTTAATCTCTCGAACACTCAATTAATAAGAAGAATTTCGGATGGAATGGTGAGGAAAATATGGAAGAGAATGTTTTGCATTAGCTTAAACATAGGAAGGGAGGATGAACCTATTTATATGGCATCCTCAAACCCACACTGCTGAAAATATTCACGTCTGATTGATTACGTCGGTTGTCCTGTTCCAATATCACATCGGTTGTCCTGCTCCAATATAACAACGTCATAAATGGGAGACATAAAAGGGAGGACAATACCACGTCGGTTTAATAACCGACGTCACATATGTGGTATATCACGTCGATTTTAGAAGAACTGACATGATACACTAGGTATATCATGTCCGTTCTCCAAGAACCGATGTGATATATCACATATTTATCGGGTAAATACGGGGTATATCACGTCGGTTCTTCTAAAACTGATGTGATATAGGGTATATCACGTCGGTTTTAGAAGAATCAACGTGATTTATGTCTATTTACAAGAAAATTAATATTTATTTGTTATAAATCTATTGATATAACAAATGTGCACATCATCTGCAAATCACTTACACATGAACCCTTCATTATCTCTCCACTAAACAACATCATGTGCAAACCACCTTGCACATGATCTCTTGTTTATTTCTCCTCTCATCATCTCATAACTACTTTTGCCCAAGGTGGATTAAACGAGTCATTAATTAACAAAAAACTCTTATTATTAATATATGTAAAAACATGGGCAAACGGTCTGCCCGTTTTTCACTATTTTTGACTTTACCAAATTTTTTATTAATATCCAACAAAATTTGGCCTTTGGGGTTTTAGCAAATTCATATGTTATAATGTTGCGGATCACATTATATCATGTAATATATTATCATATATAATGTCAAAATATTATACCCCATAATATATACATCTCATACGAATTTATTTGTTATTCTAACTTTGCTATTATTACGACATATTTTTTATTATTTTACCACGTGTATATTATTTTATAACACGTGAAACTTAATACATCATATAAAATATAAATTCACATCTCTTGTTTCCTAGTTTTGTGGTGTGACCTATAGGAGAATCTAAGTTAATTGACAATGATATCAAACATTTAATATCATAAACTATAAGCGTTATCTAGCTAGTCGAGGTCGTTGCGGTAGGTTTGGTCGGAGAACGGTCATGAAAGGTTTGGTTTGGTCGGAGTCGCGACTGTCTAGGGTTTTGTCGGGGTATATCGTTTTGTCAGAATAAAAGGAAATAAAGGCTCACACACGTCGGTTGTAGACTTCACCCGACATCTATACCCCGCCGTACGAGGTATGGGCGTCGGTTTCCATGGGTATTAATATACCCGACATCTAAAGTACCCAATAGACGTCGGTTGTTTGCATAGCCGACGTCTATACCCATAGACGTCAGCTATTAAAACAGTCGATGTCTATGTGATGAGTAGAAAGTAGATCCACATCATTTGGGGTGGAGGTGATGTAGATTATGTGATGTGTTAGTGACGAGTTCTTCTTTTTGTGCAATTTTATGTGCTTAATGTATATCTATGCATGTAACTTGCTAAAACTTGTATTAGATTGGATAATGGTCACACTAGGTACTTATCTCATGTTAGATCTAGAGTTTATATTGTTTCTTGTAAATGATCATCTTGTTATGGTAAATGGTTTGTTATGTATGGATGCTTGATTAGTAGAGAATGCATGAATGTATTGGGTTGTATGGATAGTTAATTGATGTCCTAATGTTCACACTAGGTACTTAGTTCATTCTTGAGAACCCAAAGTGCACATTAACTTCATGTCTAACTATATTACTCATGTAAATGTAAATGTAGTTTATGTTAATTAGACTTCATACTAATTTCTAGTTGATTCAACATACTTTACACATTTGTGTCTCATTTAATCAAGACCCACTCTCTCTCTCACACACACACCTACGCACCACCACTCCATAGAGTTTTAGTTTAATTGTTGATTAATTCATCGTTTATGGTAGTTAATTAGCATAATCTCCCTCATTCTCCTCTCCTTTTTTCACTCGAGTATGGTAGTCACAACAACACTCACTACTCCTTTAGGTTCGACCCGTATTGGTCACGTCTTCACCAACGTTGTGCACTTGCGGATATTAAAATGATCAATCAGTCTAGATGGAGGAAAGTGTTGGGGTGGTTGGAACGGAAGGAGGGGGAAGAGAAGGGTTGGAGCCTTGGAGGTGGTGGGGTTTGATGGCTAATATAGTGGGTTCTTTGGATTTGTGGAAGAGAGAAAATTTGTATTATTGTCTTGCCCATCTCCCTCTTAATTGAATCTGAGCTTGAAATTTTTGGGAACAATGTTAATGGTTGTTAATTTGTTATTCAAGAAAATTTTAGGAGGAAGAATATGGTTTTGGTTTTTTAGAATTTTTACTTTTTTTGTTTTTGATATTAACGACATTTGTAATTTTATATAGTTTAATTTGCAAAATATGATGAGAATGTATGTGCACTCGATGAAATAATTCAAATACAGGTGTAAAGATCTAATTAAGACACCTTGGAGGTGTAGGCAAACAAATAACCCATAAAAGTATCACATGTTTTGCAGTTGTATCCCAACAGATGGGAAACAAAAAACCTGACAAAAATTTGCCGTTCCGTAAATCAATGACTGTTTATAATTTTTCCGCCATAATTTGGTGGCGCACCGAAGAATATCTATACAGCACTAGTTTCTTTTCTATCAGCTTCATGTCGTATAATAATTTCCGAAGAATTACCTGCGCATAATAGGATCAAACACAAACTTATGTTTTGTTTACGAAGGGAAGCAACAGCGTAGAGTTAGCTTGAGAAATTAGAATGAGTAATAATACCTTCACTTTCACGACGAGCAGGTCTCCTGCGCTCAATTATTTGCTGAATTTCTAATATCACTATTGGTGATAGAATGAGAGCAGCAAAAAGAGCTCCCACCATTAACATCAGGAATACATACCGCCATCCTTTTTTGGACACAAACCCAGTAATAAGAGGTCCAAGAGCTGCACCAATAGATCCAGTACCATCTATGAAGGCAGTCACCGTTGACAATGCCCGAGAATTTCCTCGAAGCGAATTGTGAGTGCCCAGATCTGCAGCAACTGCTGTCGAAATAAGCGCGTAAGGAGCGTTCACAAACAGCCCGGCAACCATCATCAGTAAAATGTTTAAAAACAGTGAGGCCTTTCCGAAGGTGTGGTAGATATAAAGGGCAAAGATAGCCATGTACAGGAAAACAGCAGCTGTGCAAGCTCGAGCATTAAGCACGTCGGATAGAACTCCAGCCAGGATTCCACCTACAATGCCTCCAACATCAAACAATGTTGAGAGTATTCCAGCAGACTTCACTGACATGTACTCACCACCAATCTCTGCATTGTGAATTCAGAACATTGAGTGACAGAATGGATTCACAAACCATAATATTAGAACTCAATACTAGAAAGTTAATGAGATAGACCCGCGAAGGTAGGCGGTACAGATTGAGGGATCAAATCACAAGTCAATACTAGAAAATGAGATGGACACTAAAGGTAGGCATCATATATTGAAAGCGTGGTAACGAAATATATGTTATGATATTTTTAATGAAACAATGAACATCAGGAATTTGTAAATGCAAAAATAATTATTATAATATCATTGTTAGAACCCTAACCCGGTTTAGGGTTAATCTTGGTGATTAAGGAGGTGATTAGCATGGGAAGTTGGATTGTATAGTTATGCATGGGGAAGAGAAGGGGCGAGCACTGTGGATGAGGGGAGGGTGATGGGTTGTAGGGGCGTGCACTGTTGGTGTTGATGGGTTTATAACGTGTTTTCTTCTCTCTCTCATTCTCTCCATTTTCTTCTTCTTCTCCTTCATCCAGCTGAGGCGTCGATCGGAGGAGGTGAGGACGACGCGCGGGCAAAGGTCGGAAGCCCAGAGGAGGCGCGGCGCGTGCTCAAGGTCTATCGGAGGCGACGTGCGTGAGCGAGCTCCGGCGGTTCGTCGTCTTTGCTTGAGGTATGCCGCTCTCTAGTGTGGTTTTATTGTTAACCCTCATGAGAGGGTTGTGTTAGTCGGTCGGAGGAGGTCGGAGGCTCTCCGACGTCGCGTTTGGGCGAAGAAACTTCGGCTGGCGCGAGGTTGAAGACGACCGAACGGTCGACCGACCTTCGTGCGGTCGACCGAATGCATTTGTATTTGGTATGCCTGTTGCGTTTCGGTCGACCGACTCCTTGTGTTCGGTCGACCGGAACTTAAGTTTATTGGTTTATATTGCATGATGTTCGGACGTAGACTTGTGTTCGGTCAACCGTTATATGACGTAGAAATATTAAGTTGACCCTGTAAGTTCGGTCGACCCAGACTCCTGAGTCGGTCGACCGATGGATTAAAATGATATAAAAGATGTTCTGTTAGTTTTCGGTCGACCGAGACCCCTGAGTCGGTCGACCGATAGACTGGATTTTAATGTTGACCAGACTCCGGATTTTGACCTCGTTCGGTCGACCGGTTTTAGACCTTCGGTAGACCGTGGGGGATTGTGTTTTGAGCGCAGCGGTAGACCGTGTTAGGCGAACGGTCGACCGATTCCTTTCTGGAAACGGTCGACCGAATCACCTCTTCCGGTCGACCGTTTGGGCCCAGGACAGAATTCCTGGATCCCTTTTTGAATGCCAACTTTGTCCACGGAAACCCGTGTCCTCGCCTTGTGCGTGAGTCGGGAAGTGACGGTAAGCGCGTTCCGCGTGCCTGCCCAGGGACCGCCGTTGGGAAGAGTGTGGGTGTTCGGGACGCGTCGCCTCCATGTATGGAGCGTGACTAATGTGATGGATTGTTTGGACTCATTGAAGTATAGCAGGCCTGAGGGATCGCGGATCCCAATGTTGATGTTTGTGCGGGCACGCAACTGGCGTTGGGTGAGGTGACTACCGGCCTACGGGCTACGGAGGTCGCTGCCCTGCTTTTATAGCGGCGCGGTTGGTGATTGCGGCTCGTGGAGCCTGATGACCTGACAGACTTCGGTCTGGACCCGTCCGATGCTGTGTCGGACGTTGTGATGGACCACCGATGCTGTGCCGGTGATGCCGCCGAGGTTGTGCCGGCGATGATGATTGTTGGGCCGAGGCTGTTCCGGCTATGTTGATTCCTCGACTGGGCACCTATCGAGATGATGTTGTTATACCTTCCGGGCGACGGCCCCGTTGGTCCCTGTGGCTCCGACCACTGAGATTTGCAGATCTGTATTCTATCGGTGCGCAGGCGTGACAGAGGCTCCCTGCCGAACCCTTGAGTAGTGTAGCTGCGTGTGGGGGGGTGCGATGTCGCGTGCTGTAAGGCTGCATGTGCCTGCAGTAGGTCTCCTCGGGAGACTCGATGTTGACTGTCGGACTGATGTCCTGTTTTACCCTTCGGGGGAATTGTTTTCCATTCTGTCGATGCCATGACATGCTACTAGTATGATATGTTCATTTGTGTAATGCATACATATAGGTGAGTTGGCATACGGGGTTTCCTTCTGGAAACTCAGGCATTATTGTTATATATTTTCAGGACCGCAGTAGGTCCAGTTGGGTGGTGATCGGCGGGCACGCGCATTTTGGAGTTGGATCCTCTTCTCGGACCGCTGAGGTCGACATGATTACGTTTTATCTTCTGTTGTCGTTTTGTTGTAATCATGTATCATTTTGACAAACTCTGATGTAATTTTGGTGCACCGCTATTTGTTTTATGAGAAGTAACAGTCCTGCCTTTGATTATTGGGTTCCTGTGTCTTGATTATAAATTTTTAAATTTCCGTTGTTTCGGGATGTTACAATCATACTATCAAAATAATTATTGTAATCAGTAGTTGAAATGTTCACAGAGGCAACCAGAACGGGATTAATTATTAATCACTCATCTCACAGCTCATACCTAATGGATTAACGAGGTTACTAGTCAAAAAGATAAGTTCAAATCAATCAAGCAGATGTTTCAGAATGCAGTACCATTTTTTCTTGTACGAAGAAAGCAAGCACAAGTACCAGTGACTTCAATCAATTGTATAATTATTTACTTAAATAATGTAAAGCAAATGTGCTTATACACTGTTCCAGTGACTTCATAAGTGAAATTATATACTTTAGCAAATGTATAAATTGCTCGAGGAAAGAAATACATATGCTGTACAGAGGTCTGCAAGGGTTAAGCTATTTACCCAAAAAATGTAAAGAAAGAAATCGTGTCGAGATCGAAAATATTAACAGAGTGAAGTACCAATAAGCTAAATATGAACAGAGTTCATTGTAAGAGAGGGAAGAAAACTATAAAACAATCCTGCAATCAAAATAAGGTGTAGGCATACATACCAGTCTGTGTAAGGTAGAAAGGCAGCCAGTATAGAAAAGTGTAAGCCACGAACTTAGAGAAGAAGAGGCACATAGCGAAAGGTATAAGTCCCGGTATCCTCAAAGCCTCAATTATCCCAACAGCACCACCACCACCACCTTCTCTAACATCACTCCCATCTTGTCCCTTCGGACTTTCCACGTTACCACTGGAATCAAGTTCCGGCGCCCTATCCTGCCTGGGGAACCCGATATCCTCAGGGTAGGCCGCAAGAAAGAAATACATAATGACACCAGTGGCGACTGTGAGCAGCCCCGGCAAAACGAAGGACCATCCCCAGCCATGCTGAAGAACAGAAGCAGCGAGAAGCGAACCGCCGATATTACCGACCGAAGTGTGGGCATTCCAGACCCCCATTATGAGCCCTCTCTTCTTCTGGCTACACCAGTTGCCGACGATCGCAACAACCGACGGCCAGCCGCTGGCCTGGATAATCCCTCCAACCATCTGTATAGCCAGGTAAAACGCGAAGTGATGCAAATCCAAGAAGTACCCAATCCCGAACGCCGCTACAAACACCCCGCTGACCACCATCCCGACGGCAAGAAATACCCGGAGATTTAGGCGGTCCCCGAGGCGCCCGGCGACGTACATTCCGATAGAGTACATAACGAGGAACGCTAGGTCGAGGATTCCCAGTTTACCGGTACCCCCGGAGCCGTCGAAGGGGGCCCACCCAGGTCGGTTCTCGCTGCTGACGAGAATGCTCTTGACAATGCTTGGTGGCTTGCGGGAGGCATGGTAAACCGCGTAGGCGATAAAAGTGAGGATGAGAATGGAGAACTTGTAGGTTCGGAGGCTGTGCTGGTCGGCCTCTGTGCGGCCGCGGAGCATACGGAGCAGTCGGATCCCCGGCGGCGTCTTTCCCGGCATGGTAGAGGGTGTCGGAGGAGTGTGGCGTGGGGGCGTGGGTTCAGGTGTTGAGGTGGTGCATGGAAAAGAGAGAGAGAGTGGGAAGGTGAGTGTGGCGTTGATGGTGGTTTTTTGTTAGCATATACCACAATCCACGTGTGGCGTAGTGATTCATTTTCGGTTTGACGGTTGTAATTCAGATCAAGAATCGTGAAATCATTGACTGGTTTTTGTAATACAGTTTTTATCGAATTAAGATTATTTTTTTAATTTTTTTAAATTAATTTTTTTTGAAAAATAATTTTCAAACTTGACCCGTTGCTACCACATCACGCCACGTGGTGGTGGGGGTAGGGTGGTAGGTCTTTTTTTTAGTGTATATAGAACTCGACGTTTCAGATGTTGAATTCTTTAGGAAAAAAATTCTTATAGAACTTGACGTTGAGGACGTTGAGTTTCAGCATCGTCATTGTCGAGTTCTAACACTTAAATGTCAAATTCATTTTAAAAAATAAACTCGGCATTAGGATTCATTTAAAAGGAGTATCGAATTCTGTCATGCTATAAAGTCAACCTTTCAGATACTGCCAGAAGATGCTAATGATATCACCGTTATACAACACATTAGATCTTACATCTTATTTCAGCTTGGATGTAGTAGTTTGGAAGATAATAGTGGCACGGTGATACACCTCAAATATTTGTCTTTGCTGAGAGTTCTAGCAATAGTTTTGAGAGTACAGTTAGGGCAACACTACTCTAACAAATTTGTATCATGGTTTGGACGAGGTTTCCTTGATACCGACCAAACATTTCTGTGGTTTTCTAACATTTCTGCGGCTCTGGTGTTAGGAGCATTTACATATCGGAAGACCCTCAAACACCAGACCATTGGTATATCTGGGTCATAAGGAAGCATCACTTGGAGCACGTTAGAGAAGACCATGAACCTTTACTGGCAACATCAAGACCTCTACATTGGATTTTTACATAAAAGAATTAGACACGCAGGAGCTGGATCAATTGACGTGGGACTCCTACGCACATCTGGAATTGGAACAATTATCACCAATGTGTAGAGAAGGTTCAGAAATATGGATGAGCCGAACATGACTTATCAATTTTTGAAAGGTGGTAATGCATTGTCCTGACCGGGTAATACAACACTTTGGTCTTTTCTAGCACATTCCAGAGCCAATGGAGAGACATGTAGTGAAGTCAGCTCAAGACCAAGCATATGTCAATTAGTTGGTGCAAAATCCCTATTTTATTCACCATTGACCACATAGGAGAGATCATGTCCCGTTACACCTTTCGATGCTAGCTACAAGTCTAGAAGACAACCACCGATTATATATGGAATAGTATTAGAACATCACATTAAGGTGGATTGTGCAGAATAATGCGGTTTCTCAACCAATGACGTACCGACACGGGTAGGGAGAGAAGGAGAAATGGTATGACTTTGCAATTTCAAAATTTTAATACTTGTGTGGGATATTTTACAAATGCATCTTTTTCTACAGGTTCATCTAGTTTACGAGTTCCACGAGGAACTCCACAAATTACATATAATTATTAAGGTGGATAAGAAAGCCTCTATAGACATTGAAAAGCTAAAGGCTAGTATTAAGGCATTCATCACATCTTTTGGTGGCCACGACCCTACGCTACTATTGAGTCACGATCGGGTGGAGGATGATGATGAAGAAAAAGAAGATGAGGATGTTGGTGTTCGACCAACTGCAGAAGGTGGAGATGAGGGTCTTACTTATGAAATGGGAGATGCTCTAAATGTCGGACGAGGTGGTGGTCGTGGTCGTGGTACAGGATGTGCTCATGCACGAAGAGGTTGAGAGGTCACTTAGGATAGATATTTGGTTGTATTAAACTTCTTTTCTTGTTATTTCAAACACGAAACAATATTACTATATTAGCGTTGTTTGTGTTTGGTATATGCCTTCTAGATTTTAGGTATGTCTTTGAAGTGTTTGTGTTTGTTGTTGAAATATTTTCAACAATAAATGATTAATCACCAAATAAATTATCGGAGATCAAAATATGACTAAACTGAATTCGACACATGTGTTACCGAGTTTGGTAACATAGGACGTTGCACTTTGGATGCCGAGTTCTATATACTTGAATTTGGCAACACCAGCACTGAGTTTACTTTAATAGAACTCGACAAGTTCATTGTCAAGTTCAATTAAGACTTCGAACTGGCATTGCACCCTACTAGTGTGCGCAAAATTTTCTAAATATTAGAAATCGGCAATGACGAGGCCGAGTTTGTGTACAGAGAACTTGACGTCCTCAACGTTGAGTTTTCTAAGAATTTTTTTCTAAAGAACTTAACGTCTGAGATGCCGAGTTATGTAGACACTAAAAAGGACCTGCCGCCACCACGTGTCGCGAAGTGATGACAACAGGTTTACTTTGAAAATTATTTTTCAAAGAGGTTTAATTTGGAAATTAGAAAAAAAGTAAATCAAAAAAATTTCCGTTGAAATATGGTTGGGATTTGGCTTTTCATTATGGCAAAACGGTTTTTTAGGGGGTCAAAGTTACAATCGGTAGTCTAATTTATTTCAAGAGAGTATTAGGCCACGTTTGTACATGCCTAAATAATATGATTTTAGCTCACCAAATAACACAGATTGAAAACCTAAAGTGGTGTTTAGATAGTCTAATAATGCATCATGAATTTACATTATTACTTGATAAACCGTTTTAAAAAAACTTCTTTATTCACAAACTGTTAGGAAACAAAGCCCAAAGTAGTCCTACTACCCATCAACTGTTCGTCCGCGAAAAGGGGTCGTACAAACTCGTCAGAAGAAAATTTCTTAGGCTCTCCTCATCTATCAATGCCCTAGAATTTGTCGTCCCAAGTGCACCCCGTCCGGCGGGTGTAAAGAAAAGAAAAAGGAAAGGGAAAGCAGTGATGGAGGAAAGAAAAATACGACCGTTATATTTGTCGTATTATACAACGGTCGTATACACATTTTTCTCTTAATACACCCCAAATACTTTTGAACCGGTCGAACAAAATACCTTGTTCGGTCGACCGTTCTATTAGGTAAAATCTACCTGTTATCGGTCGACACAAGTTTAGTTCAACCGATCGAGTTTTCCCTCTACCGAACCCTGTAGTTCGGTCGACCGGTACATGTTCGGTCGACCGTTGACTTATAGAACTTAAGTGTTAGGTCAACCAGTACCTTTGTTCGGTCAACCGATCCATTAACTTACTCAAGGGTTCGGTCGACCGATACACCTTTCGGTCGACCGTTTCTTGACAGATTTCTGAATCCGATTTTCTGTTTTGTGTGCTTTGCACAAACCCCAATCAAATCTTGTCCAAACGGCTAGAAATCTTTAGGAGCTTATAAATAGAGGTTCACACTTAGTTTTCCACAAGATTTCATAACTCCAAAGTGTCAAACCTATAGTGAGATTTTCCACAACCTCCAAGCTCCAAATTAGCCATCCAAAGCCTAATTTGCACATCATTCATCATACAATCAATCTAGCAATTGTTGTGCTCAATTAGAGAGTGAATCCCACTCAAGTTACATTTGTTGTCAAAAGAGTATAGACTTCGGTGAGAGCCCGAAGTGATCATTGTCGGATTGTGAGAAGAGGTTTCCAAGCTCGGCGAGGGTTGTTCGCGAGTTTGACGGTTGTAAGGCGTTGTCTCCCGGCCCGGAACGGGGAGCGGATAGTGAAGTCGTAGGCGGAGCTCGCAGAGTCGAGCAGAGCTTGCAAGAGAGGACTAGGACCCGGGTGGGGTGCCGAACCTCTATAAAAACGCTGAGTCGATTTGTGGTTTGCTTGTTCCTTTTCCCTACTATTCTTTAAATTGTTTCCGCTGCATTTATTGTTTGATTAGTTAGGGATTAGCGTAATAGTGATTAGTGGACCCATAACCCACACGATCATACATTTGGTATCAGAGCCTTGTTAGCTAAATTTCATTACTTTACCGTAATTTTAGCATGACTTCAACATCTAATCACTTAGAGGGTTTATGCACCACAAGGCCTCCTTAGCTTAATGGGTCAAATTATGATTATTGGAAAAATAGAATGAAAATCTTTTTAATATCAAATGACCTTAAGTATTGAAAGTTTATTCAAACTCCATACATCCCCCCAAATGAAAATGAGTTAGATTCTTTATCTAGGCCTCTAATGAAAGAAATTGAAATGAATTCAAAAATTACGAATATTCTTTATTGTGGTCTTAATGAGGGAGAATATAATAGAATTAGGGGATGCGAAAGTGCAAATGAAATATGGCATAGGTTACAAATGCATCATGAGGGTGCTAGAAAAACCAAAGAAACTAGGATAAGTCTCCTCATGCATAAATATGAAATATTTTCTATGCAAATCGGTGAGAACATAAGCGACATGAACACTCGCTTCACCGATATTACTAACTCTCTTTTGATTCTTGGAAGAAGGATAAATGAAGGAGAGATGACTCGGAAATTCGTCCGGTCATTGAGCAACGATTGGGAAGACAAGGTCGTCGCAATTGAAGAATCACACGATCTTTCAAAATTGAAGATGGAGGAACTCATTGGAAATCTCATGGCCTATGAGCTTCAATTGAGTCCTCGAAAAGAGAAGGAAGCTTCAAAGAAAAACTCCACGGTGGCATGGCATGCAAACTTTGATGAGCCAAGGAGAGTGGAAGAAGAGGACATTGAGGTCCTTGCCCAAGACTTCTTCAAATACCTCAAGATGGATAAGGAAGAAAAGAATTAAAGAAGAGGTAGAAGAAGTGAGAAAAGAGAAAAAGAAAAGGAGAAGGAGGAAAGTGAAAATGAGAGAAAAGAGAGGGGGAAGAAAAATGAGAGAAGAGAGAGGAGAAGAGAAAAGGAGAAGAGTAAGAGGAAAGAAAGGAAAGAGGAAGCTCACAAAGCCACTTGGGATGACTCTTCATCTCCATCATCATCATCCTCTTCCTTGCAAAGTAGAAGAGAGGTTGCCCATTCATGCTTCATGGCCATTGAAGATGAACAAAGTGAGGTAGATTCTAACTCCTCTAAATCTTATTCCACTAGAAGTAATTCATGTTCAAGTAAATCATATTCTAGTGCTAGCTCTAATTCTAATGCTAATGATGAATCATATACACATGATGAGCTACAAGATGCATTTCATGATTTAGTTAAACAATATGAGATCGTTTGTGAAAAGAACAAAAATGCTAGAAAAACTATAAATGATCTTAAATGCCAAATTGAACTAATCATGAATGAAAAGAATGAGGTGATTGCTAGACTTGAATCAAATGAATCATCACTTGCTAGTCTAAGTAAAACACCCATTGTTGATGAACATGTAGATCTTAAAGCTTCAAATATGCAATTAAGAAAAGATCTTGAAATGTTCACTAAAGGAACAAAAATGCTTGATATACTTTTGAGTAGTCAAAGACAATCCTTAGCTAAACATGGTTTAGGATACAATGTGCAATTGAAAAACCATGTATCTCATACTACTTTAAATGGCAAGCATTTATTTGTTAAGTCTATTTCCTCAAGTGTGTGGGCACCCAAAACCGAAATGGTTTGGATCCCAAAAGCTAATGTTCAAGGACCCAAAGTTGTTTGGGTACCTAAGTCTACACTTGTAGGAGCTTGAGGAGGAGATTGGTGGTGACCGGGTGAGCTCAAAAGTTAAATTCAAATCCGGTTGCATCACCAAATGAGATTGGAGCTAATCAAGATTCAAGTTTGGTATAAATTTCTATCTTTGAAATTTCTGAAAATTTAGCTCTAATCTAGTTTATATGCTTAAATTAACATATCTTTAGAAGTTTAATTCATTGCAAATCATATACCTTATTCATTGCAAATCAATTATCACATCCATTGATTTTAATTGTCAAATTTTAAATGGATGTTAGAATAAGGCTTAAGTTGAAACTTAAATGAACTTAACTTGAATCATACTCATAGTTTCTATGTAGCCTTATTGATGGGGGGAGCTTAAATGTTATATCTTTTAGAGTAATGAAGTGCAAAATTTAGGGGGAGCAACTTCATTACAAGACATCCAAATTCTATGCTTAAAGTCTTAATTGTTGTTGTTTTTGATGGATGTCAAAGGGGGAGAGATAATTAAGGGGGTAACTTGGAATTTGGCATAAAATTGAACAAAAACTATGCACATCCATAGGGGGAGCATTAATATGCATAGTTTACATATACAAATTCCATGTATTTAGATAGAATTAAGATATAGGTTGCCATCATCAAAAAGGGGGAGATTGTTGGCTTTTTGGCCTTAATCTATGTTTTGATGATTTAATTAACCTAATCTTAATTATGATCATGTAGAGTAGCACACATATTGCATTGCATATATATTGCTTTGTGCTAACCTCTACAGGTGATCAAGACTCAAGAAAGAAGAAAATCAAGTCAAGACATGTAATCAAGCTAGGATTGAAGACATGTAATTTTACCTTTCCTTGAGTATTAGGAACTTATGTGAATTGAGCATAACTTAAGCTAATATACATGCATTCACACACTAGGTTCCTTGTAGGAGTCACACACAAAATATCATATCATTTGTACTTCATTAGATCACCTAAACACCTAAAACATTGGTTGCCAGTCTGCCTGAGTTCGGTCGACCGGTTATACACAATATTTGTTATACCAGACCAATCAGTTCAACCGATCACACTTCTGTTTAACCATTTACCCAGACTTGTTCGGTCGACCGTTTCGTTTGCTATTTCTGGTAAAAATACGACCGTTATATTTGTCGTATTATACAACGGTCGTATACACATTTTTCTCTTAATACACCCCTAAATACTTTTGAACCAGTCGAACAAAATACCTTGTTCGGTCGACCGTTCTATTAGGTAAAATCTACCTGCTATCGGTCGACACAAGTTTATTTCAACCGATCGAGTTTTCCCTCTACCGAACCCTGTAGTTCGGTCGACCGTTGACTTATAGAACTTAAGTGTTAGGTCAACCAGTACCTTTGTTCGGTCAACCGATCCATTAACTTACTCAAGGGTTCGGTCGACCGATACACCTTTCGGTCGACCGTTTCTTGACAGATTTCTGAATCCGATTTTCTGTTTTGTGTGCTTTGCACAAACCCCAATCAAATCTTGTCCAAACGGCTAGAAATCTTTAGGAGCTTATAAATAGAGGTTCACACTTAGTTTTCCACAAGATTTCACAACTCCAAAGTGTCAAACCTATAGTGAGATTTTCCACAACCTCCAAGCTCCAAATTAGCCATCCAAAGCCTAATTTCCACTCATTCATCATACAATCAATCTAGCAATTGTTGTGCTCAATTAGAGAGTGAATCCCACTCAAGTTACATTT
This sequence comes from Triglochin maritima, assembly GCA_963682175.1. Taxonomy (NCBI): domain Eukaryota; kingdom Viridiplantae; phylum Streptophyta; class Magnoliopsida; order Alismatales; family Juncaginaceae; genus Triglochin; species Triglochin maritima. Next base: position 29,022,923 of record OY821779.1, read on the forward strand.
GTTGTCAAAAGAGTATAGACTTCGGTGAGAGCCCGAAGTGATCCTTCTCGGATTGTGAGAAGAGGTTTCCAAGCTCGGCGAGGGTTGTTCGCGAGTTTGATGGTTGTAAGGCGTTGTCTCCCGGCCCGGAACGGGGAGCGGATAGTGAAGTCGTAGGCGGAGCTCGCGGAGTCGAGCAGAGCTTGCAAGAGAGGACTAGGACCCGGGTGGGGTGCCGAACCTCTATAAAAACGCTGAGTCGATTTGTGGTTTGCTTGTTCCTTTTCCCTACTATTCTTTAAATTGTTTCCACTGCGTTTATTGTTTGATAAGTTAGGGATTAGCGTAATAGTGATTAGTGGACCCATAACCCACACGATCATACATTTAGTATCAGAGCCTTGTTAGCTAAATTTCATTACTTTACCGTAATTTTAGCATGACTTCAACATCTAATCACTTAGAGGGTTTATGCACCACAAGACCTCCTTTGCTTAATGGGTCAAATTATGATTATTGGAAAAATAGAATGAAAATCTTTTTAATATCAAATGACCTTAAGTATTGGAAGTTTATTCAAACTCCATACATCCCCCCAAATGAAAATGAGTTAGATTCTTTATCTAGGCCTCAAATGAAAGAAATTGAAATGAATTAAAAAATTATGAATATTCTATATTGTGGCCTTAATGAGGGAGAATATAATAGAATTAGGGGATGCGAAAGTGCAAATGAAATATGGCATAGGTTACAAATGCATCATGAGGGTGATAGCAAAACCAAAGAAACTAGGATAAGTCTCCTCATGCATAAATATGAAATATTTTCTACCTTAATCAATGTTTTGATGATTTAATCAACCTAATCTTCATTATAATCAATGTAAAGTAGCACACATATTTCATTGCTTATATATTGTTTTGTGCTAACTTCTACAGGTGATCAAGACTCAAGGAAGAAATGATTCAAGTCAAGACATGTAATCAAACTCATTTGAAGACATGTAATTTGCATTTCTTTGGGTCTTAGGAACATTATGTAATTGAGCATATGATTGACATCATTTCATGCTTATATTTGTACCTTATATCCATTATCTTACACCTAAGCAATGTTACGTGACGAGCTTTATGTTTAGTTTTCAGGAATAAAGAGGTTTGAAGAGAAGAGCCATGAAAGGACCCAAAAGCAGGAAAAAAGACTTAATTGTGAGACCTGAGGACCAAGATGCAATGGAGAAGGACCTGATCGTAAGACCGAAGGACCTAAGAGCAAAACAGGAAACTCCACACCATCATGAGGAGTATTTTGGCAATTCGATTCGCGTCGGAGCTCCAATAAACAAAGTAGATGCATCAAAGACCAACAAAGACCACCGGGAAAGCCCACAACCAAAACCAACTCAATCTGGATCATATAGACCACTAATCGACGGTCCATATGTCTCCAGATCCGCTAAGATTTGTGCTGGGCTTGTATTAGTGTATTCTTAGTCTATTTTTGGTATTGGTTTAGTCCCACATCGGGGGATTGTCCCGGATTAGCTTTTTCCATGCCTATAAATAGAACTCTTCACCTTCCATTGTAATCACCCATTGTTTGGTGGCATTCTCTCTACTAAGGAGTGAGCCTTGAAGCAATAACTCAAGGTGGAGAAGAATGCTACCTTCAATGTGAGTCATTGTTAATAAAAGTTTATTTGTTTCTTTTAATCTTGTTTTGTTATGTTGCTTGTTTTGTGTGGGTTGCTTTACTTTGTTTAATCTCTTGTTTAGTAATTTTAGTATCTTAGTTAAATGTTTTCTTTACTTAGTCTAATCAGTAGTGTAATGAGTAGTGAGTAGTTCCATCCCCATTTGGGGGGTGGAGAAATATGTGATATAATCATGTAGTGTATTAAGTGTGTGTTATCTTTATCCCTTGAGCTTTATATGATTTCCATAACCATCTAATGGGTTTTCACTCTTATCTTTGATATGCTAATGCTCTTGAATGAAGCTTAGCTTATGCTTTGATTAGTGGACCTATTTTATGCGGAATGATAATGTTAGGATATGGATGAAGTTAATATTGGAAACACAATTTGTAGTGTATGTGCTCTTGTTGCCTTTACCTTAGCTAATGTCTTGTATGTTTTAATGATGTAGTGAAATCTTAATTCATGTAGAGGCATAGTAGGGTATAGTCTTTATACTTGAGTTCATGTAGCTTCATTCCAATTATTGTCTTGTATGTTTTAATGATGTAGTCTTATCTTAATTCATGTAGAGGCAAAGTTGGATGTAGTTTTATGATTTCATGCACTACATGTTGTGAGGAGCTTAATGAACACACACACACACACTTCTTTATGTTCACATTATTTCTCTACCCCCTTTGGGGTTTAGTTTTCTTGCTTTTCTTCCATTTCCATTTGCACCTTAGTGTAGTTTAGTGTAACCAACCTTTCTTCCCTTTCTTTACCTCTCGCCTTCGCACAAACTAAGTTTCGACACACCTCCCAGTGGACGACCCGTATTTGCCACCGCTTCAACGCGGCCGTGCACTTGCGGTTAATATAAAACGAGATCAATCAAGTTTTTGGCGCCGTTGCCGGGGAGGTGCTCTGTCCAGACCTTGGTTTGGACGATTCGAGGGGTTTTTGATTTTTTGTTTCCAGTTTTGTTTAGTTTCAGGGAACCAGAACATCAAGGGGAGGCTACTGGGAAAGTTTGAGCAACAGAAGCCACAAAAAGACCGCCAATCAGCGGTTGGAGACCGCCAATTGGCGGCCTGGTAAGGGCTTCCTGCTCTCAAATTTCTTCTGGTGGTTTATTGCTTTACTTTAGTTATCTGGGAGCCCAATTTTGCATGCTGTGATCTTTAGTTTGCTCCCAGATTTAATTTCAATCCCCTCTAATCAACTTGGACCATAAAACTCAAAGCAAAAGATTAGACTTCTTGCCATCTAGGTCATGCACCATTGGTAGACCTTGCATGCATTTGTCTTTTCTTTGCTTTACATTTTGTCGTTGATTGCTGGCGTGAGGTACGTGCACCCACATCCCTCATTCATGCATGTTTCGTTCATGCATTAGTTAGTAAGGTGCATCGGGACAAGAGTGAAAGAGCGTTTGATTAGAGCGATTGATTGCTAGATCTAGGATTAAATCGCTACTAAGGAGGGGCTGTCCCATAAAAGATAAGGTGGGGGATTTCATCACCCTTTCCTTGGCCCCAAAAACCACTCTTAATAAAGCCTTAACTAAAATCAAGTAGACATTGGCCCTAGGATTGCGGGCGCACTAGGAGAGTAATCTAGTTGAGACCGTCATGACCTGATCGGCGTTGCCTACCTTGTCGATAGGAGGAGGTACTGGATCTCCGGATCTGGTATCACTTGCTGGGCATTGTGGTCCTCGTTGTAGGGAGGTGAGACGTGTCGAGGCTAGTGACCTCGAAGTTAGGCGTCGTCTAGCCTAAGGACCCATTGCCTTTCATTGTTTGAGTCGTGCTTGCTAGTTAGGCTTCTTCCTGATCCCTCTACCCACGCTAGCTTTAGGGATTCTTCCCTTCTCCTCTGAGTCATCTTCTTCTCACCTACTTCTACGTTTTAGTCTCCTCCCCTTTACACTCTCTAGTAGCGTTTTAGGGTCGAGTCGAGCACTTTTTGCGAGCTTAACCTCGTGGTGGTGAGAGTGGTCGACTCGAGAGTTCCCTGTTGAGATGGATGGTTACATGGGCGACCATCCATATCATTGTTGGGACCAGAACGATTCTCCCTGGTACTCCGGACCCATGCAACCTGGGGTGGCTCAAACTAACACCCCGTATGGTTGGGATGATCGCAATTGTGTGACTGAGCAATCTTCATATTGGGGTAACATGAGAGAGGCACCGACTGCTAGACCACAATCTAGTTTCGTCGGATCATATGTTGGTCATCAATCTGAGACATTACAAGAACCTTTGGCCTCTTTCAAGCATGTGGTAGTTGACATGGGTGCACCGGTGGCTCCAGTAGTCGTACCATGTGACTGTTGTGGGTTGAGTGGTCATGTTATAGGGGAATATGCTTATGTTGCCCCTGAGCCTGAGTATGAGCACACATTTTCCCAAAATGCTCATTATGACCATTACGCATCCGCGTACAACCCGAGCGGGATGGATTCGTGGGGAGACAATTCGGTATTCAAATTCTTATACATCATGTTCACCCCAGTATCCTCCTCCCGAATAACCAGAATTCTACCAACACCCCACTCCAAATCATTGGACTCATTCTCAGCCAATCAACACCCAACCCCAAAATTCCCCAAGCTCTGACTTGGACCTCATCGTTGACCGCATACCTGATTCCTTGAAACAAACTTTCCTTACGTTCATGGAAACCACTCAACAGTCCATACAAAATATGGCACTGCAAGTGAGTCAAATGTCGCAGCAATTACGTGAACGTGAGGAGAGTGACATTTCATGTCAACATGAGGATTTATCTTCTGAAATCGAACCACCACCACATCCACAAATTCAAAGCACAATCTTTCAAAGTCAAACTCCTAGTCAGTCTGAGGGACTTGGGGTTTCAATTCACGATGACTTGGTGGAGGATTCGATTCAAATTGAGAATAACTTGGACCAGCTTCATTATGAGTCGGCACAGGATTCAAATTCTTGTCCCGTGGCCCTTGAGCCACATAATCTTATTGTTGTACCTCCTAAGGACTCACCTTTGGTGGAGCAAGAACTCCCTAGTACCCTTAATCTCATACGACCTAATGACAGTTTGACTCTCACTATTGTTCCTGATCATCTTGGAAATGATGGAACATCAAACAACTACATTACTCATGAGGGAATTAGGAGTTCCTTGGAGGATACCTTGGGTATGAGACCCACTTTCTGTTCGCCTGGTGAGTCAGACATGCCTAACGAGGTTCTTGACCTCGTTCCGACCCACCAGCCTGTTGGTTGGAGAGTTTGGATTGACGATCATAACTTAAGCAGCACAACGGGAGATACTCTTATTCCGTTGCCCCTCTTTTCCCAAACTCTTGAGAGGTTCAAGCTCTTTCAGTTTGATCCTTTGAATGAGACGCCTTTGCATCCAATTCATGAACCTCTCATTTCATCTGGTGCTCTTTGTGAAGGGGGCCCACACATGCGTATTCTGGCCCCGCGTGGTGTCAAGTTCCCTTTCCAAGTGCATTGACCCACTCTTGAGGTTCCCATTTGATGTCTTTTGACAAATGAAGATGGGAACTTATGTTTGTACATAGTTATAAAAAAAATTAAAAAAAAGAAGAAAAAAATAAAAAAAACAATAAAAAAACAATAAAAGACTCCTTCAGTGAGCATCGATTGTTGTGGGCTCCAACCCTTGTGTATTTGAGCTCCATTTCTTTCACGTATTTGTATCCCTTCTTTAGCATCTCACAGGTTTTGTGGGAATTCGGGTTTGTGACCATCAACATAACCATGAACTTCCTTTTGTACTTCATTTTGGTAAGATCTCTCCTTTTTCATGCATAAATCCATGTAGTATCTTGCTCACATTCATTGAGGACAATGCATGAAGTAGGTATGGGGGGGGGTGATTTACGTGTGTACATAGTCGAGTCTTTTCTTTTGATTTTGTTTTCTTTTGTTTGCATTTTAAGGGTCATGTTAGTGTGCTGCATTTAATATCGATATATCTGCTTGCCATGATCCTTGGGTGACTTGTCTTCTTTTGCTTGCCTAGTGCTTTAAAATTTTCACATTTCTTTCAAAATCTTCATGTGTTTTCGAAAGAAAATGTTTTGTGGGTTTTGCGTGTGTTTAGCATGTGCAAAACCGTTGAGAGGCAAAGTAAAAAGAAAGCTCCCAAAATTGTGTTGAACTTGATGCATTAGGATATCTAGTACGTGGCTTTAGGATTTATCGAGTCGTTAGGATGCACCCCAGTTTTCCTTTGGGGGTGAGTAATCATAGGGTTTCAGTGCTCAAACATTCAAAGAAGTCCACCCTGAACCTAGTGAGTCAATAATTCGTGTTTGTTAATTTAGGAAGTTTGTTGTAGTCAAGGACCCTCTTAATCTTGTTGTGAGACATTAGTGTAGGGGTTTTGGTTCATGTGTAGATAAGAAATAAGTGAGTAGATGTTCTCTCTTCTCGCACGGCTCCTATCACTCGGGAAAGTAGGTCTGAGGGGACTTTGTGCCTGGTGCTTTCGAGTCATCTGACTTGGGATGCGCCGACCGAACTCCCGTTACACGGGTGGTAGGGATTGCCCTATGTGGAGATTTGGGGAAAGGTGTACGTGATAGTGTAAGTCCTCATGGGCAATGATGCACGAAACCTGACCCTGGGAGAACGAAGCTCCAACTAATAAAAAAAAAGAAGAAAAAAAAATGTGAAAAGAAACAAAAAGAAAAATAATAATATGGTAATGCAAATAAGAACCTTAATGGACCTTACACTTTGTATCACTTGAGGATCTTGAGGTTGTCCATGTCTTTCACTTAATTCCTTATTTAACTAACACGAATGGTTCATTAAGTTAGGTGTGTGGACTGATTACCTATATAGAGTCGGCCCGTAGGATTACCGCGTCCAATGATTGACAACATATGTCCAACGAGTCGAGTGTTTAGATTGAATAATGCATCTTGTTCGGATTTTGTGGGTATATCCGTTGAAAACCCTCAGGAGACAACACTCCTCCTCCTTGGCAACAAGGAGGTTTAACGGCTTGTTGCACGTGCTAAGTGCAACCGTGATTCCTACGAAAGTGAGTTAGGATTTCTTGTTTTTCGTTTGCTTTTCTCTTTCTTTGTTTTGCTCGGGACTAGCAAAAACTTAGGTGTGGGGGTATTTGATTGACATCATTTCATGCTTATATTTGTACCTTATATCCATTATCTTACACCTAAGCAATGTTACGTGACGAGTTTTATGTTTAGTTTTCAGGAATAAAGAGGTTTGAAGAGAAGAGCCATGAAAGGACCCAAAAGCAGGAAAAATGACTTAATTGTGAGACCTGAGAACTTCTCGAACTTCTTCCACAATTCCTTGCGAAATTGGTTCGTGTTTGATTCTCGAACGTACGCTAGGTGGGGAAGATTGAGTTTCTCTCAAAATTGCTTGCGAAGGTCTCTCACTCACACTTCCACTGACCAAAGGAACCTCGGTCGGGCCTTCATGATCTTGAATTTCACCATTCATATCATGATCTTGTAGAATATCTTGAGTCTCCTCAAACACAACTCTACTCCTACTACTTTTTATTCTTTCCAGAAATTCCTTTTCTAGAAATACGACATCCCTCTCTAGAATCACTCGATTGGAGGTTATATGCCAAAAGTAGTATCCTCTTGTCTCACGAGGATAACCTATAAAGAAGCACTTATCCGCTTTTGGTTGAAGTTTGGTCGACATCAATCTCTTGACGTAGGTCTCACAACCCCAAATCTTGAGAAAATTGAGCTTAGGTGTTTTACCACTCCATAGCTCATAAGGCGTTTTCTCTACGGATTTGGATGAAACATTATTTAGTGTGTAAGCCGCAGCTTCTAGTGCATAACTCCAAAAGTAAAGTGGCAGTTCAGCTTGACTCATCATTGATCGAACCATGTCGAGTAATGTCCTATTTCTCTTTTCAGATACCTCATTCCACTGAGGTGTACCGGGAGCGGTGAGCTGTGGTACAATACCACAGTCCTTTAGGAATGAGTCAAACTCGGTACTTAAGTACTCACCTCCACAATCCGTTCGTAGAGACTTGATTTTCTTGTTGAGCTAGTTCTCTACTTCATTCTTGAATTCCTTGAACTTGTGAAAGGATTCACTTTTGTTTCTCAATAGGTAAATATTGCCATAACGACTATAGTCATCTGTGAACTTAATGAAGTACCTAAAACCGTCTCTTGCACTAGTACTCCTCGGACCACATACATCGGAATGTATCAAATCCAACAAGTCATTCGCTCTCGGTCCTTTCTTATTGAAAGGCCTCTTGGTCATTTTACCCATTAGGCAAGGTTTGCACGTCTCCAATGATTTAAAATCAAGTTGACCAAGAAGGTTAACTTCTTGATTTCATGATGCGTTTTTCATTTATGTGACAAAGACGATAGTGCCACAAGAGTGTATCATTCACGTGAGTAGTTGTAAGTCGTTTGTTATTGATGTTTAAGATTTGTTTATTATTCAATTCAAGCAAATAGAGACCATTCCTCACGAATGCATTTGCATAGAGAATATCATTCTTCGATATAGACAAGCAAGAATTTGAAATATTTATATTAAAATTATCCATATCCAAACATGATACAGAAATAATATTCTTCCTAATCGAAAGCACATAATAAACGTTCTTTAAACATAAATTTAAACCACTAGATAATTGAAGCTCCACAGAACCTTGTGCAATAGCAGCAACGCTCACACCATTTCCGACCTTCAAAATCATCTCGTTCTTCACGAGTTCCTTCCTATCCTTTAGTAGTTGCACATTAAAAATTATGTGAGCATAAGATCCGGTATCAATTACCCAATCATGGACAGAGGTGGCTAAATTTATCTCAATAACAAATATACCTTTGGCCTTTTTTGGGCGCTTACGCTCAATCACTCCATTGTCAAGGTCTTCCCTGTACTTGGGGCAATTTGGCCGGATGTGTCCCTTTTCACCGCAGTGAAAGCACTCCGTGTTGGGAGTCGGAGATTTCGAAGAATTCCCCCTCGAGGCACTCACACGAACACCTCCTACTCCCTTGCTCTTGATTGACGTATTTTTGGTGAATTTGCCTTTACCTTTGGTGATCTTCTTTCTCCCTCCATGGACGGCTAAGACGTGCTTGTCCCGACCCTTGCCCATGTCAACTTTGCCAAAAGATATTTTTCAATCATAGATCACACAATAGGTTGAATATTCAACATTTCTACAAAATAAATTATATGAGATTTAATGTCAATTTTATGTTTTTAAAAATCAATACTGCAAATAATTTTTTTTCCATAAATGCAGCAATTCAAGATCCTATCAATTATAATATAAACTAGCCTAGGGCTATCAGATATATTATAAAATCAAGGTAAGAAAACATTTTTCTAATCATAACCATTTCGAAATATCACAACATTTGCATTTTCAAACTCTTATGACTCTTGTCGTTTTAATTAAGAGGGAATTTGACCAATCCTCGTAAGAAAAACTCTCTTTCCCAAAACCGAGGTAGGGCTCCGGGTCTTGTTAAGAAAATTTATTCCATTTGATGCGAGATACGTTTATCCATTGTATTCACAAAAAATATATTCGGTGTCCACTAAGGGTGAATAACACCTCGTACATCTATTCATGGCACAACAATAGACAACCCTATATCTCCCACTATTCCCAAAGATGGAGGAAACTATCTCACGCTAAGGGCGAGCAGAATATCCCTCGATCGATGACTGCTAGTGGATGAAATAGGAAAGAAACATACTCTTAATTTTTGGTTGGACAATTTAAACATTTATGTGTGATTTTAGAATTTAGGTGATCATGCATATTTATCATCCATACACATCCTAACATTCATCCATACAATAACATACATGTCAAGCACACAAACATAAATATATACATTCACACACACATTGTGTGAGTTAATATATTCCTGCGTCCTTTTTTCCTTGTGCTTATTCAGCGTCTTCCTCTTGCACCATGAATGTCGATATTGCAAAAATATAAACATGCATCTCTCAAATTTGAAGATTATCTAGTGCAAGTCCTATGTAAAAATCCTCTCATATCCATGCATATACATAAAAATAGAAATTTGGCTTTTACATATACATAAGCCCCTGTGATTGAATAATAATAACATACACATTCATTCATTCATTCACACATGGCTTCATCGAAACATACAAACTCACATATCCCTGCATTAGAGAACTCAAGCAACGCATGTACATATACTATATATTACTCGATTTAGTTTATCATGCATCTCTAAATCAAACAATCCTAAAATCATTTGAAATCCATTTAAAATGATTTTATGCATCCATAGTTCCAAACACAAAACATTTGAACCGATGTTTATCCAATTTCCAAAAATAAAAATTTAAAGAAAGATAAACATGCCTTTTTCGTTTTCTCGAATCCTTATAAAATAATCATTTAATTAAAAACGAAAATTTTATATATTAGACATAAGTCTAAATTTTAATTCTAATATTCAGATGATGTGTTTCAAAACTTTAAAATATCAAAAGAATCAATTAGAATTAAATCAACAAAACTATCGGAAAACTCAAAAAGACATAGAACATGAATTGTTTCGATTTGATGCTAAACTAAAACTAATTATATAGTTTAATCATTGAAAATATGAACAAAATGTTCTGATACCACTGTAGGATTTCGTGTCCCTATGTATGTATATATATTTTAAAATTTTAATACAAACATACAAGATCGATTTCATATTTTCATTGATTTTACGTACATGTATTTGTTTATTCTAATATCATGCATTCCTATACATATTAAAATAAATAAAGAATAGAGGATCATACCCAAAGGTTCTCTAAAACCTTTCAGAAGATCCGGAGTTCCGTTGCTCGTCGAATCGCCCGCCGATTCGTGATTGACATCATTTCATGCTCATATTTGTATCTTATATCCATTATCTTTCACCTAAACAATGCTATGTCACGAGTTTTATGTTTAGTTTTCAGGAATAAATAGGTTTGAAGAGATGAAACATAAAAGGACCCAAAAGCTGGGAAAAAGGACTGGATTGTGAGATCTGGGGACCAAGATGCAAGGGAGAAGGACCTGAACGCAAGACAGAGGGACCTAAGAGCAAAACAGAATACTCCACACCATCATGGGGAGTATTTTAGCAATTGGATTCGGTTCGGAGCTCCAATAAACGAAGTAGATGCATCCAAGACCACCAAATACACAAAGACAAGCCCAGCATAAAACTCAACTGGATCCGGACATTTTGGACCGCCAATTGGCGGTCTGGAACCGCCAATTGGCGGTCTGGATTAGCCCAGATCTGCCAAGATTTCTCCTGGACTTGTATTAATGTTCGTTTAGGCTTTTTTTGGTGTTGGTTTAGTCCCACATCGGGGGATTGTCCCGGATTAGCTTTTTCCATGCCTATAAATAGAACTCTTCACCTCCTTTGTAATCACTCCATATTTTAAGTGGCTATTCTTCCTACTAGAAGTGAGGTCTTGAAGCACACACTAAAGTAGGAGGATGCTACTTGAAATGTGAGTCATTTTATCAATAAAGTTTTGTGTTTCTTTCATTGTTTGTTTATGCTTCTTTTATAGTTTGTGCATATTTTAGTTTAATCATCTTTTATTTCTAGCTTAGTTTTAATATGCTTTCTTTGCTTAGTTTAATAATTAGTGTAATGTTTAGTGAGTAGTTCCATCCCCTTTTGGGGGTGGAGTAGATGTACATACATGCATTAGAGAATGTGATGAATGCTTTATTTTTGATGTGTTGATAAAACATGAATGTATGCTTGCTTGTTTAGGATAGAATTTATAACTTGATGAGTTTTGCCAAAAGGATTAGACACCTCTCATGCTTGTTTAGGTTCTGAAATAAACAACTTGCATATGTAAATGTTAATCAACTAAGTTGGTGAATAGATTGATAGGTTTTGCCATAACATTTAGACACTTCCTATGCTTGATAAACACCACCTTCATGTGCTTAAAGAATGTGTTCAACACCCACCTCTTTGCTTGTGTGCACTCACTCCACCCCTTAGGGGTTTTCCAATTCCTGAAATTTCAGCATTCTTGTTTTGTTCTTAGCTTAGTTGTCATCTCATTGTTTGTTTCTTTCGTTCGCATTTCATACTTCTTAGCGTAGTTTAGTGTAGAGTAGCATAATCAATCTTTCTCCCCCAATTTTTTGCCACTTGATTTCGGATAAACAAGAGCCTGCTCACCTCCCTGAGGATGACCCGTACTTGACACCGCTTCATCGCGGCCGTGCACTTGCGGTTTATACCGTTTTAATCAAACCTATTTATTCCTGAAAACTAACCATAAAACTCGTAACATAGCATTGTTTAGGTGAAAGATAATGGATATAAGATACAAATATAAGCATGAAATGATGTCAATCAAATACCCCCACACCTAACTTTTGCTAGTCCCGAGCAAAACAAAGAAAGAGAAAAGCATACGAAAGCAAGAAATCCTAACTCACTTTCGTAGGAATCACGGTTGCACTTAGCACGTGCAACAAGCCGTTAAACCTCCTTGTCGCCAAGGAGGAGGGTGTTGTCTCCTAAGGGTTTTCAGCGGATATACCCACAAAATCCGAAAAAGATGCATTAATCAATCTAGCTACACGACTCGTTGGACTTATTTTGTCGATCATGGGACGCGGTAATACTACGGGTCGACTCTATATATGTAATCCGTCCACACACCTAGCCTAATGAGTTATTCGTGAAAATTAGTCAAGGACTTAAGTGAAAGACATGGGCAACCTTAACTTCTGAATGTGATACAATGTGTAAAGTCCATTTTGGTTCTTATTTGACTCCTCTTTTTTTCCTTTTTCTTTTTTTTCTTTTTCTTTGGAGCATTTTATTGGTTGGTGTTTGATTCTCCCAGGGTCAGGTTTCGTGCATCATTGCCTATGAGGACTTACACTATCACGTACACCTTCCCCCAAATCTCCACATAGGGCGATCCCTACCACCCGTGTAACGGGAGTTCGATCGGTGCATCCCAAGTCAGATGACTCGAAAGCACCAGGCACAAAGTCCCCTCAGACCTACTTTCCTGAGTGATAGGAGCCGTGCGAGAAGAGAGAGCACCACTTATTTTTTTATCTACATGGGAACCAAAACCCCTACACTTAAGTTTCACAAAAAGAGATTAAGGGCCCTTGACTACAACAAACTTCCTTATACTAACAGACACAAATTATTTGACTCACTAGGTTCAGGGTGGACTTCTTTAAATGTTTGAGTACTGAAACCCTATGTTTACACGCCCCCGAGGGAAAACCGAGGTGCATCCTAACGACTTGATAAGACCTCAAGCCAGTAAACTAGATATCCTAATGCATCAAGTTCAAGACAATTTTGGGAGCTTTCTTTTTACTTTGCCTCTCAACGGTTTTGCACATGCTAAACACACGCAAAACCCACAAAACATTTTCTGTCGCATACACATGAAGATTTTGAAAGAAATGTGAAAATTTTAAAGCACTAGGCAAGCAAAAGAAGACAAGTCACCCAAGGAGCATGACAAGCAGATATATCAATGTTAAATGTAGCACACTAGCAAGGTCCTAACAATACACACAAAAAGAAAACAAAATCAGAAGAAAAAGACTCGACTATGTACACACGTAAAACACCCCCCACACCTACTTCATGCATTGTCCTCAATGAATGCGAGCAAGATACTACGTGGATATTGTAGGATCGTGTGGGTTATGGGTCCACTAATCACTTTTAATCTAATCCCTAATTTTCTACTTGATTAAGCAAACAAATGCGCAGCGGAATAAACAAACAAGTAGAGAAAGAAAGACAATGCAAACCACAAAGAGACTCGGCGTTTTTATAGAGGTTCGGCACCCCACCCGGGTCCTAGTCCTCTCTTGTAGACTCCGCTCGACTCCGCGAGCTCCGCCTACGTCTTCACTAACCACTCCCCGTTCCGGGCCGGGAGAGAACGCCTTTACACCACAAGCAACGCGAACAACCCTCGCTTGCTTGAATTCTTCCTCTCACAATCCGAGAGGGACACTTCGGGCTTTCACCGAAGTCCTTGCTTCTTTTGACAACACTTGTAACTGAGTGGGATTCACTCTCTAATTGAGCACACTTTGAGTAGGATGAGTATATGATCAAATGTGTGAAGTTTAGGCTTAAAGAGTGTAGAATTGGGAGCTTTGAGGATTGAGGTTTCTCTCTAATGTATTGGGACAATTGGAGTTGGAGAGTTGTGTTAACAACAAGTCTTGATCCTCTATTTATAAGCTCCTAAGGTTTTCTAGCCGTTGGGGATAGATTTGATTGGGTTTTGTGCAAGATACACAAAGCAGAAAATCGGGCTGCAAATCTGTCCAGAACCGGTCGACCGAAACTACTAAACCGGTCGACCGTTCACTTGATTTCAAGGAGAACGGTCGAACAAGAATATTCGGTCGGACAAACGAGCTAGAACTTAACTCTACTTAAGTGAATCGGTCGAACCAAAGTATGGAGCGGTCGACCGAAAAGGGGATTCGGTTGAGACAAAGGTCAATCGGTCGAACGAGAAATGTGTCGACCGATAGCAGGGAATTTGGTTTCTGAAAAATATGTTCAACCGGTCGACCGAAACAAGGTCTTCGTTCGACCGGTTACCGAATGTATTTTGGGGTTAAGTTTGTTTTATACGAATACGACCGTTATAGGAATACGACAAGAAAAACGGCCATATTAAAATCCGGGATCGGTCGACCGAAAAGGTAGAACCGGTCGACCGGTAGAGTTCGGTAAAATCACTGTGGAGAGTCTGTTATAAACCGGTCGAACTGAGAACTGGTTCGGTCGACCGGTTCACACAGGAAATCAGGGTTTAAGTTTATAAGTGATTTCCGACTAAGGTTTGGGTGATCTAATGAAGTCCAAATAATGTGAAATTTCTTGTGTGACTTCTATAGGGAACCTATTGTGTATGTGATTGGTTTTTAACTCTTGTATGCTCAATTTACACATGTTCCTAAGACTCAAAATAAAATCAAGATTACAAGTCTTCATTTAGCTTTATTACAAATCTTGACTTGATTTCCTTCCTTCCATGAGTCTTGATCACCTGTAGAGGTTAGCACATGCAATATATATGCAATGCAATATGTGTGCTACTCTACATCATCATAATTAAGATTAGGTTAATTAAATCATCAAAACCTAGATTAAGGCCAAAAAGCCAACAATCTCCCCCTTTTTGATGATGGCAACCTATATCTTAATTCTATCTAAATACATGGAATTTGTATATGTAAACTATGCATATTAATGCTCCCCCTATGGGTGTGCATAGTTTTTGTTCAATTTTATGTCAAATTCCAAGTTACCCCCTTAATTATCTCTCCCCCTTTGACATTCATCAAAAATAATAATTATTTAAGACTTTAAGCATAGCATTTGGATGTCTTGTAATGAAGTTGCTCCCCCTAAATTTTGCACTTCATTACTCTAATAAAAGATATAACATTTAAGCTCCCCCTATCAATAAGGCTAAATGGAAACAATGAGTATGATTCAAGTTAAGTTCATTTAAGTTTCAACTTAAGCCTTATTCTAACATCCATTTAAAAATTGACATTTAGAATCAATGGATGTGATAAATGATTTGCAATGAATAGGGATAATGATTTTCAATGAATTGAACTTATAAAGATATGACAATTGAGCATATAAATTAGATTAGAGCTAAATTTTCAGAAATTTCAAGGATAGAAATTTATACCAAACTTGAATCTTGATTAGCTCCAATCTCATTTGGTGATGCAACCGGATTCGAATTCGACGCTTTGGCTCACCCGGTCACCACCAATTTCCTCCTCAAGCTCCTACAAGTGTAGATTTAGGTACCCAAACAACTTTGGGTCCTTGAATGTTAGTTTTGGGAATCCAAACCATTTTGGTTTTGGGTGCCCACACACTTGAGGAACTAGATTTAACAAATAAATGCTTGCCATTTAAAGTAGTATGAGATACATGGTTTTTCAAATGCACATTGTATCCTAAACCATGTTTAGCTAATGATTGTCTTTGACTACTCAAAAGCATATCAAGCATTTTTGTTCCTTTAGTGAACATTTCAAGATCTTTTCTTAATTGCATATTTGAAGCTTTAAGATCTACATGTTCATCAATAATGGGTGTTTTACTTAGACTAGCAAGTGATGATTCATTTGATTCAAGTCTAGCAATCACCTCATTCTTTTCATTCATGATTAATTCAATTTGGCATTTGAGATCATTTATAGTTTTTCTAGCATTTTTGTTCTTTTCACAAATGATCTCATATTGTTTAACTAAATCATGAAATGCATTTTGTAGCTCATCATGTGTATATGATTCATCATTAGCATTAGAGTTAGAGCTAGCACTAGAATATGATTTACTTGAACATGAATTACTTCTAGTGGAATAAGATTTAGAGGAGTTAGAAGCTACCTCACTTTGTTCATCTTCAATGGCCATGAAGCATGAATGTGCAACCTCTCTTCTACTTTGCAAGGAAGAGGATGATGATGATGGAGATGAAGAGTCATCCCAAGTGGCTTTGTGAGCTTCCTCCTTCCTTTCTTTCCTCTTACTCTTCTCCTTTTCTCTTCTCCTCTCTCTTCTCTCATTTTTCTTCTCCCATTCTCTTCTCTCATTTCCACTCTCCTCCCTCTCTTTTTCTTTTTCTCTTTTCTCATTTCTTCTACCTCTTCTTTCATTCTTTTCTCCCTTATCCCTCTTGAGGTATTTGAAGAAGTCTTTGGCTAGGACTTCTATGTCCTCATCTTCTACACTCCTCCTTGGTTCATCTAAATTTGCATGTAATGCCAAGGTGGATGTTTTCTTGGTGGCTTCCTTCTCCTTCCGATGATTTATTTGAAGTTCATAGGCCATCAAGTTTCCAATGAGCTCCTCCATCTTTAATTTTGAGAGATCGTGTGATTCTTCGATTGCCACGACCTTGTCTTCCCAATCGTTGTTCAATGACCGGAGGAATTTCCGAGTCATCTCTCCTTCATTTATCCTTCTTCCAAGAATCAAAAGAGAGTTAGTAATATCGGTGAAGCGAGTGCTCATGTCGCTTATGTTCTCACCGATTTGCATAGAAAATATTTCATATTTATGCATGAGAAGACTAATGCGTGTTTCCTTAGTTTTACTATCCCCCTCATGGTGCATTTGAAGTCTATGCCATATCTCATGTGCACTTTCACAACCCCTAATTCTATTGTATTCTCCCTCATTAAGGCCACAATAAAGAATGTTCATGATTTTTGAATTCATTTCAATTTCTTTCATTTGAGCCCTAGATAGAGAATCTAAATCATCTTCATTTGGGGGTATGTATGGATTTTGAATAAACTTCCAATACTTAAGGTCATTTGATATTAAAAAGATTTTCATTCTATTTTTCCAATAATCATAATTTGACCCATTA
Source organism: Triglochin maritima (assembly GCA_963682175.1). Taxonomy (NCBI): domain Eukaryota; kingdom Viridiplantae; phylum Streptophyta; class Magnoliopsida; order Alismatales; family Juncaginaceae; genus Triglochin; species Triglochin maritima. The sequence goes on from OY821779.1 coordinate 29,040,074, forward strand.
AGCAAAGGAGGCCTTGTGGTGCATAAACCCTCTAAGTGATTAGATGTGCTAGCCATGCTAAAAATACGATTAAGTATGAGAATTTAGCTAACAAGGCTCTGATACCAAATGTAGGATCGTGTGGGTTATGGGTCCACTAATCACTTTTAATCTAATCCCTAATTTTCTACTTGATTAAGCAAACAAATGCGCAGCGGAATAAACAAACAAGTAGAGAAAGAAAGACAATGCAAACCACAAAGAGACTCGGCGTTTTTATAGAGGTTCGGCACCCCACCCGGGTCCTAGTCCTCTCTTGTAGACTCCGCTCGACTCCGCGAGCTCCGCCTACGTCTTCACTAACCACTCCCCGTTCCGGGCCGGGAGAGAACGCCTTTACACCACAAGCAACGCGAACAACCCTCGCTTGCTTGAATTCTTCCTCTCACAATCCGAGAGGGACACTTCGGGCTTTCACCGAAGTCCTTGCTTCTTTTGACAACACTTGTAACTGAGTGGGATTCACTCTCTAATTGAGCACACTTTGAGTAGGATGAGTATATGATCAAATGTGTGAAGTTTAGGCTTAAAGAGTGTAGAATTGGGAGCTTTGAGGATTGAGGTTTCTCTCTAATGTATTGGGACAATTGGAGTTGGAGAGTTGTGTTAACAACAAGTCTTGATCCTCTATTTATAAGCTCCTAAGGTTTTCTAGCCGTTGGGGATAGATTTGATTGGGTTTTGTGCAAGATACACAAAGCAGAAAATCGGGCTGCAAATCTGTCCAGAACCGGTCGACCGAAACTACTAAACCGGTCGACCGTTCACTTGATTTCAAGGAGAACGGTCGAACAAGAATATTCGGTCGGACAAACGAGCTAGAACTTAACTCTACTTAAGTGAATCGGTCGAACCAAAGTATGGAGCGGTCGACCGAAAAGGGGATTCGGTTGAGACAAAGGTCAATCGGTCGAACGAGAAATGTGTCGACCGATAGCAGGGAATTTGGTTTCTGAAAAATATGTTCAACCGGTCGACCGAAACAAGGTCTTCGTTCGACCGGTTACCGAATGTATTTTGGGGTTAAGTTTGTTTTATACGAATACGACCGTTATAGGAATACGACAAGAAAAACGGCCATATTAAAATCCGGGATCGGTCGACCGAAAAGGTAGAACCGGTCGACCGGTAGAGTTCGGTAAAATCACTGTGGAGAGTCTGTTATAAACCGGTCGAACTGAGAACTGGTTCGGTCGACCGGTTCACACAGGAAATCAGGGTTTAAGTTTATAAGTGATTTCAGACTAAGGTTTGGGTGATCTAATGAAGTCCAAATAATGTGAAATTTCTTGTGTGACTTCTATAGGGAACCTATTGTGTATGTGATTGGTTTTTAACTCTTGTATGCTCAATTTACACATGTTCCTAAGACTCAAAATAAAATCAAGATTACAAGTCTTCATTTAGCTTTATTACAAATCTTGACTTGATTTCCTTCCTTCCATGAGTCTTGATCACCTGTAGAGGTTAGCACATGCAATATATATGCAATGCAATATGTGTGCTACTCTACATCATCATAATTAAGATTAGGTTAATTAAATCATCAAAACCTAGATTAAGGCCAAAAAGCCAACAGATATATGCATGAAAAAGGAGAGATCTCTGATGAGAATTTTATTTATACCGCAAGTGCACGGTGTCAATGAAGACGTGGCAAATACGGGTCGAACACAAGGAGGGAGAGATTTGTTATTTTCGTGATTTTCGATTGGAGAGAGAGAGAACAATAATAAGGTTGGTTTTGAGATTTTTAGGTTTTAATTATCTAAAGCAAGAAACATGAACAAATAAAACTAAAACAAGAACAAAGATGGTGAATTCCGTTGGGTGGAGGTTTAGATATCGGGTTTAGATTAGAGAATTCTGAAACTTATAATAAATCATATTAGTTATAAAGCATTACATGATAAATGATTTAACATAAACTCAAGTAATCAAAACATACTAATACGAAATTAAAATAATAACATCTTCTCTTCTCATCACCCTAAATCCGTCACCCCCACCCTTTGGAAAGAGTTAGAAACTCATAGATGGAGGGAGGGAGAAGGGGTCCTAGAGAAACTAAGAAAAGAAAATTAAAAACATAAAATAAAAGAAACAGAATTTTATTGCTAAATTATGGAACAAAAGGATGAACTACTCACAACATCGTTCTCGGGGCTATTTATAGCCGATACAAGGGACCTAAGCATGAAATAAGAAAGTACACGCGTCAACACGCAACTGGTAAAATTTTTAGAGCATGAATCTAATTTGGTGCGGCGGATTCGCCGCAATTTGCTCTTGAGGTGCGGCGGAATCGCCACCTTTTTGGCTCAGAATCGACCCGGATTTTTCCTGTGTGTTTATGGTATGATTTCAATGTCATTTGCGCGTCTGGATTGATTCTTGCATATCTTTGGAGATCCGAATTAATTTCTTCATATATTTGGAGATCCACATTGATTTTTCTTTATATTTTCTCCATAATAATAAAAGCTACTCGTGATTTACAATTAGGTCCTTGACTTTTTGCAATTAAGTCCTCGGCTACTTTTGTGCTTAAGTCCTTGTTCTTTTCGTAATTAGGTCTTGAATGCTTTTATGCTTGGATACATTTCCATTTGAAACCCGATAAACTTGAACTTGGTCTTTATGATAGAAACGAGTCTTTTGTACGCGTTTATGCTCGGAATGTGGGTAATTTGCATCCAGGTCCCTGTATTCTGTAAATACGACTAAACACATACCTTAATAGCATTTATTGATATAAAAGTAATCTAAATGAAAGACATATGATGCAATGTATGCAATGCATCAAATACCCCCACACCTAGATTTTGCTAGTCCCTAGCAAAGCAGAATATAAGAAAATGAAAGCAGGGAAATCCTAACTCACTTTCGTAGGAATCACGGTTGCACTTAGCATGTGCAACAAGCCGTTAAACCTCTTTGTTGCCAAGGAGGAGGAGTGTTGTCTCCTGAGGGTTTTCAGCGGATATACCCACAAAATCCTGAATCAACATTTCATTAATAGCTCTCAATATCCCTACCTCAACTTTATACATCTCACTCAGAATTTTTTGCATGCTCATTATATAAATCTAACTCATTAAAAATATGACTTGGTCTTTGTTCCTCCAACATTCACACCACTAACCCTTCTATACATGTTTATCACTTGAATTATTTTGCACGCCTCCTCTGGTGGTGAAGTATCATTCGGATCAACCATGGCATGGATCATTCTTTTAGCTTTGGGCCTTGAGTATTTTTTTCTTTTCTTCCGTGATTCAACACATTTGCTTTTTTTGACACTTTTACCCTTTTGCATTCGTGTAGCGAGTTTGGTCGATAATCCCGAGCTGGTAGACTCAAGTTACCGGGTTTCAAGATACCCCTACGGACCAGTGACTCAAAGGCTTGGGCTTTTGTAATCATTTTGCAGAATGTGTTTTCCTCACTTTATTCCTTTTATTTTTATTTTTATTTTCCTCAAGGCTTAATTGCTATTAGAAGTCCACACTTCCCGGTATATTTTCCTCAACCTCTGCTTTTTATCAACCACTTCAAAGATTTGATTCATCCAATTTAAGTGCATACATGTCTTAACGGGCAATGGGTTATTTCTTTGGAACTTAGATTTATGTCACAATTTCTACAAGCAGAACTATATAATAAGGAACAAAAACTCAATGTAATTTGTACTCGGGTTTTGGTAGTTCAATCTTAAGCTATGTCATGAAACATTGATTTTTTTTTTTTTTTTTTTAAAGAAGAAAATAAACAAATAGATATATACATAGATAAACACCCCCCCACACCTAAATCATGCATTGTCCTCAATGTATGCATAGATAAAATAAATGCACTTATTACCTGAGTCGGCTTGCGGTAGAGGGGTTGAGTTTGCTCAGAGTCAACCGTAATCAGAACTGGATTGAATGACACCATATTGGTGCATGTATCCAGTTGAATTGTTCCCCATGTTGACTTGAGGAAAAGATTCCACTCTTCTCACTTGAATTGGTTCGCTTATTTGCTCGAGTGATGGTGGTTGAGTAATTGAATCACTCCCTTTTTTCTTACTTCCTTTTTGTTTATGTGATGATTTATTTGATTCAGAATTCTGATAAATACGTGCTCTCATCACAACATCACTTGGGTTGCATATTATTTCTGGCTCATTATCAATATGGAAGATATTAAATTCTGCTTTTAAGTTCCCGAAAGATAATTGCATGAGCCCATTTCGACAGTTTATTAATGCTTCCGAAGTGGCTAAAAAGGGTCTACCTAGAATTACAGGGATTTGTCGATTAGGATTTACAACAGGTTCAGTATCAAGTACGACAAAATCCACTGGATAAATGAAGTCACCAACCTTAATCAAAACGTCCTCTACTATACCTCTCGGTTTCTTAACAGAACAATCAGCGAATTGGAGGGTTGTCCTAGAGGGTTTCAGTAGACCAAGGTTGAGTTGCTCGTAGACAGAAAATGGGAGCAAGTTAACGCTTGCACCAAGGTCTAGAAGGGCTTTATTGATAAACGTATCTCCTATTGAACATGAAATTGTGGGACACCCCGGGTCCTTATATTTTATAGGAGATGTGTTGGAAAGAATTGAGCATATGTTTGCAGTTAAGAATGCCTTCTTTGGTACATTCGTTTTTCTCTTCTTAGTGCACAAATCTTTTAAGAATTTAGCATAAGCAGGTATTTGTTGAATCATGTCTAAGAGTGGAATGTTTACCTTAACTTGCTTAAATACTTCCAAGATTTTCTCTATTTGTGCACTAGAGTTCTTTTTGAGTCTATTGGGAAATGGGGCTTTAGGCACATAGACTCGCTCAGGTTTAGGTTGAGCTACAGGTTCAGGTTGGGTAGGTGGGTTGGGCTTTTCAATTTGGACGTCAGGTTCAATGGTCAGGTCATATGTGGTTGCTTGATGGCTAGGTTGATTAGACATTCTAGGGTTTACCACATTGTTATCAACTTGTCGTCCGGACCGTAATGACACTACTGCATTGATTTGTTGGAACGGTCCTTCCTCGTTAACCATTTGAACCGGTCTGGGGTTGTTATTTCCTGAGGGTGGTTGATAAGATTGATATTGATTATTAGTTCTTGGGTTCACCTCAGGTTGGCTTGGAAATTGACCCTTTTCTCTTTCACCTATAATCTGTGCTAATTGGCTGACCTGTGTCTCTAGCCTTTGGAATGATTGGTTGGTAGTTTGTATAAAAGTTTTCATTAAATTTTCCAAGTTTGTCAACCTAACTTCATGATTTCCATTGTTATTACCCCCAGATGATGTATTATTTTGATTATATGGGGTTGGTTGTTGTCTAGGAGGTTGTCCTTGTTGGGTCCACGAAAAATTGGGATGATTACGCCAACCTGGGTTATAGGTTGATGCGTACGGATCATTTCTAGAATTGTTATATGTGGCATTAACATGTTCCAGGTTCACACAGTCCTCCATTAAATGACCAGTCTGACCACATCTAGAGCAGGGGGTAGGGGATGCTTGTCGGGTTTGGTTTTGCAGCTCTAGACTTTCCATTCTACGCATTAGGGTAGCTAGTTTTGCCTCGGCCGCTATGTTGGAGTCTATAGCTAAGACACCTGGTCGGGGTTGACTCGCTATTCTAGATCCAATACTCGGGTTGATGGGTGTTCTAGCATTGTCCCATTGCATACTATTTTCAGCTAAATCCTCAAGAAAAGTCCAGGCATCATTTTCATTTTTGGACATGAAGTTCCCTTGGCTCACAGATTCTAGCATAACTCTAGATGTGGGTGTCAATCCCTCATAAATAATTTGGCATAATTGCCACTTCGGAATTCCGTGATGAGGGCATTGGGTCAAGACACTCTTAAATCTCTCAAGATAGGAATAGAACGGCTCGCTCTCAGACTGAACGAATGCAACAATTTCATTCCTAATCTTCATAGTCTTATGGTTGGGAAAATATTTTTTTAAGAAAACTTGAACAAATTCAGCCCAACTTCTAATAGATCTTTCGGCTAGACTATATAGCCATTTCTTAGCGTCGTCCTTAAGTGCTAGAGGCACGAATTTCAGACGCACTGCCTCTTCAGGGATATGCTGGTATTGCATAAGAGAGCAGATTTCTTCAAATTCTCTAAGGAAGAGATATGGGTCTTCCCTAGAGGTGAACTTAGGCAGCATACTCATGTATTGTGCCTTAAGTTCGAAGTCGCGACCCGGTATGGTGGGCATGACGATGCACGATGGCTGAGCAGCCATCGTTGGGTAGCACCGATCCCTCAAAGTTATAGGTTGCGCAACAGGCGGGTCCACTACGTTCTCACCCATCAGATCCGGGTGAGGTGGTGCAACAGGTGGATCGGGGTTAAGTTCCAGACTGGAATCTAGATGAACTCGTGAGAGTCGATTACTCAAGTCCCGAATCCAAATCTGAGTGCACCGGGTTGAATCAATTTTTGAATTCAAATTCGAAATTTAAATTCGAAATTTAAATTCCAAATTTAATTTCAAGAATTAATTACAATTTTTTTTTTTTCGTTTTTTTTTTTAATTTATGAAAATGGAAACAAACAATAGAAAGGTAAAGATGAGAAGGGAAAGAAGACTCAGACGAGAAGGGAAACTTAACTCTAAAGGATAAAAATTAGGGTTGGTCAGAAATTTCCTGAACAAGCACGGTCAAAACAATCCTAGACCTAGTGTCACTTAGATCTAGACGACTCCTAACTGGTTGAGTCGAATTAATTTGCTTGATTCACCTCCCTCACCAATCAAACCAAGTTGGCCAGTTAGTGTATAGCTAGTGGGGGCGCTTCCGACAGAGTCGGTGCCAATTAGACAACCACGTCGCTTGGAAGACTTTCGTCGACACAAAAACACTTTCTAGACACCAAATTGAATTCAATTAGCTTCAGGTCATAGCAAGTCAAACCAATCTCCTCCTTAATTGAGTCCGAGTCCTTAGGGGCCAATGTCTAATTGATTTTAAATTTTAGGCTTAGGAGACACTTCAGGATTGTGGTTTGTGGGCTACGGGAGGGTGATGAAATCCCCACCGTATCTTTTCCTACGGAGTTGCCCTTAAGATAGTTTAACTTAACTCTAGCAAAGATAGTCAAACAGTGGTCCTTTTAATGGGGGCAATTGCAAGGTTGTATGCAACTAAATTATATGCTCTAATGCAATCGATAAAAACCTCGATACGTACCTTGCCTCCAGCAATCTTCAACAAGTATTAATTTGCAAGAATTTAGCAAGAATAATGCAAGCAAAACATTATATGATGCATGCACTAAGGTCTTTCTAATTTTGCCAATTTTAGGTCAGAGTTGAATTATTGCCAATTATGGAATTGTAACCCTAACACGTGCAATTCTACGAAAGGAAACTTTTCAACTATTCAGATTTTACGAGAAACGCAAGAAAAGTTACCTCCGCAATGCTCAGTCGGGTTCGCCGCCCGCTCTCGGAGATTCCAGTAGCTCAATGCGACCACCCAGAGATGTCGACGATGCCCCAGAAAATTGAAGACCAGATTCCAACCCTGTGCGGCGATTCCGCCGCACTTCCTCTTGTAGATGCGGCGATTCCGCCGCCCAGATGTCTCAGAACGCTCCCGGATTTCGCCGCGCGCTCTGTTGTCTCCTGCTACACAAATTCAGATACTTAGATCACGCACAATGTAGACAGGATAAAATCGAAAATACAAAAACAAACGAAATCTTCGTCGCCTCCCCGGCAACGGCGCCAAAAACTTGATGAGAATTTTATTTATACCGCAAGTGCACGGTGTCAATGAAGACGTGGCAAATACGGGTCGAACACAAGGAGGGAGAGATTTGTTATTTTCGTGATTTTCGATTGGAGAGAGAGAGAACAATAATAAGGTTGGTTTTGAGATTTTTAGGTTTTAATTATCTAAAGCAAGAAACATGAACAAATAAAACTAAAACAAGAACAAAGATGGTGAATTCCGTTGGGTGGAGGTTTAGATATCGGGTTTAGATTAGAGAATTCTGAAACTTATAATAAATCATATTAGTTATAAAGCATTACATGATAAATGATTTAACATAAACTCAAGTAATCAAAACATACTAATACGAAATTAAAATAATAACATCTTCTCTTCTCATCACCCTAAATCCGTCACCCCCACCCTTTGGAAAGAGTTAGAAACTCATAGATGGAGGGAGGGAGAAGGGGTCCTAGAGAAACTAAGAAAAGAAAATTAAAAACATAAAATAAAAGAAACAGAATTTTATTGCTAAATTATGGAACAAAAGGATGAACTACTCACAACATCGTTCTCGGGGCTATTTATAGCCGATACAAGGGACCTAAGCATGAAATAAGAAAGTACACGCGTCAACACGCAACTGGTAAAATTTTTAGAGCATGAATCTAATTTGGTGCGGCAGATTCGCCGCAATTTGCTCTTGAGGTGCGGCGGAATCGCCACCTTTTTGGCTCAGAATCGACCCGGATTTTTCCTGTGTGTTTATGGTATGATTTCAATGTCATTTGCGCGTCTGGATTGATTCTTGCATATCTTTGGAGATCCGAATTAATTTCTTCATATATTTGGAGATCCACATTGATTTTTCTTTATATTTTCTCCATAATAATAAAAGCTACTCGTGATTTACAATTAGGTCCTTGACTTTTTGCAATTAAGTCCTCGGCTACTTTTGTGCTTAAGTCCTTGTTCTTTTCGTAATTAGGTCTTGAATGCTTTTATGCTTGGATACATTTCCATTTGAAACCCGATAAACTTGAACTTGGTCTTTATGATAGAAACGAGTCTTTTGTACGCGTTTATGCTCGGAATGTGGGTAATTTGCATCCAGGTCCCTGTATTCTGTAAATACGACTAAACACATACCTTAATAGCATTTATTGATATAAAAGTAATCTAAATGAAAGACATATGATGCAATGTATGCAATGCATCAAATACCCCCACACCTAGATTTTGCTAGTCCCTAGCAAAGCAGAATATAAGAAAATGAAAGCAGGGAAATCCTAACTCACTTTCGTAGGAATCACGGTTGCACTTAGCATGTGCAACAAGCCGTTAAACCTCTTTGTTGCCAAGGAGGAGGAGTGTTGTCTCCTGAGGGTTTTCAGCGGATATACCCACAAAATCCTGAATCAACATTTCATTAATAGCTCTCAATATCCCTACCTCAACTTTATACATCTCACTCAGAATTTTTTGCATGCTCATTATATAAATCTAACTCATTAAAAATATGACTTGGTCTTTGTTCCTCCAACATTCACACCACTAACCCTTCTATACATGTTTATCACATGAATTATTTTGCACGCCTCCTCTGGTGGTGAAGTATCATTCGGATCAACCATGGCATGGATCATTCTTTTAGCTTTGGGCCTTGAGTATTTTTTTCTTTTCTTCCGTGATTCAACACATTTGCTTTTTTTGACACTTTTACCCTTTTGCATTCGTGTAGCGAGTTTGGTCGATAATCCCGAGCTGGTAGACTCAAGTTACCGGGTTTCAAGATACCCCTACGGACCAGTGACTCAAAGGCTTGGGCTTTTGTAATCATTTTGCAGAATGTGTTTTCCTCACTTTATTCCTTTTATTTTTATTTTTATTTTCCTCAAGGCTTAATTGCTATTAGAAGTCCACACTTCCCGGTATATTTTCCTCAACCTCTGCTTTTTATCAACCACTTCAAAGATTTGATTCATCCAATTTAAGTGCATACATGTCTTAACGGGCAATGGGTTATTTCTTTGGAACTTAGATTTATGTCACAATTTCTACAAGCAGAACTATATAATAAGGAACAAAAACTCAATGTAATTTGTACTCGGGTTTTGGTAGTTCAATCTTAAGCTATGTCATGAAACATTGATTTTTTTTTTTTTTTTTAAAGAAGAAAATAAACAAATAGATATATACATAGATAAACACCCCCCCACACCTAAATCATGCATTGTCCTCAATGTATGCATAGATAAAATAAATGCACTTATTACCTGAGTCGGCTTGCGGTAGAGGGGTTGAGTTTGCTCAGAGTCAACCGTAATCAGAACTGGATTGAATGACACCATATTGGTGCATGTATCCAGTTGAATTGTTCCCCATGTTGACTTGAGGAAAAGATTCCACTCTTCTCACTTGAATTGGTTCGCTTATTTGCTCGAGTGATGGTGGTTGAGTAATTGAATCACTCCCTTTTTTCTTACTTCCTTTTTGTTTATGTGATGATTTATTTGATTCAGAATTCTGATAAATACGTGCTCTCATCACAACATCACTTGGGTTGCATATTATTTCTGGCTCATTATCAATATGGAAGATATTAAATTCTGCTTTTAAGTTCCCGAAAGATAATTGCATGAGCCCATTTCGACAGTTTATTAATGCTTCCGAAGTGGCTAAAAAGGGTCTACCTAGAATTACAGGGATTTGTCGATTAGGATTTACAACAGGTTCAGTATCAAGTACGACAAAATCCACTGGATAAATGAAGTCACCAACCTTAATCAAAACGTCCTCTACTATACCTCTCGGTTTCTTAACAGAACAATCAGCGAATTGGAGGGTTGTCCTAGAGGGTTTCAGTAGACCAAGGTTGAGTTGCTCGTAGACAGAAAATGGGAGCAAGTTAACGCTTGCACCAAGGTCTAGAAGGGCTTTATTGATAAACGTATCTCCTATTGAACATGAAATTGTGGGACACCCCGGGTCCTTATATTTTATAGGAGATGTGTTGGAAAGAATTGAGCATATGTTTGCAGTTAAGAATGCCTTCTTTGGTACATTCGTTTTTCTCTTCTTAGTGCACAAATCTTTTAAGAATTTAGCATAAGCAGGTATTTGTTGAATCATGTCTAAGAGTGGAATGTTTACCTTAACTTGCTTAAATACTTCCAAGATTTTCTCTATTTGTGCACTAGAGTTCTTTTTGAGTCTATTGGGAAATGGGGCTTTAGGCACATAGACTCGCTCAGGTTTAGGTTGAGCTACAGGTTCAGGTTGGGTAGGTGGGTTGGGCTTTTCAATTTGGACGTCAGGTTCAATGGTCAGGTCATATGTGGTTGCTTGATGGCTAGGTTGATTAGACATTCTAGGGTTTACCACATTGTTATCAACTTGTCGTCCGGACCGTAATGACACTACTGCATTGATTTGTTGGAACGGTCCTTCCTCGTTAACCATTTGAACCGGTCTGGGGTTGTTATTTCCTGAGGGTGGTTGATAAGATTGATATTGATTATTAGTTCTTGGGTTCACCTCAGGTTGGCTTGGAAATTGACCCTTTTCTCTTTCACCTATAATCTGTGCTAATTGGCTGACCTGTGTCTCTAGCCTTTGGAATGATTGGTTGGTAGTTTGTATAAAAGTTTTCATTAAATTTTCCAAGTTTGTCAACCTAACTTCATGATTTCCATTGTTATTACCCCCAGATGATGTATTATTTTGATTATATGGGGTTGGTTGTTGTCTAGGAGGTTGTCCTTGTTGGGTCCACGAAAAATTGGGATGATTACGCCAACCTGGGTTATAGGTTGATGCGTACGGATCATTTCTAGAATTGTTATATGTGGCATTAACATGTTCCAGGTTCACACAGTCCTCCATTAAATGACCAGTCTGACCACATCTAGAGCAGGGGGTAGGGGATGCTTGTCGGGTTTGGTTTTGCAGCTCTAGACTTTCCATTCTACGCATTAGGGTAGCTAGTTTTGCCTCGGCCGCTATGTTGGAGTCTATAGCTAAGACACCTGGTCGGGGTTGACTCGCTATTCTAGATCCAATACTCGGGTTGATGGGTGTTCTAGCATTGTCCCATTGCATACTATTTTCAGCTAAATCCTCAAGAAAAGTCCAGGCATCATTTTCATTTTTGGACATGAAGTTCCCTTGGCTCACAGATTCTAGCATAACTCTAGATGTGGGTGTCAATCCCTCATAAATAATTTGGCATAATTGCCACTTCGGAATTCCGTGATGAGGGCATTGGGTCAAGACACTCTTAAATCTCTCAAGATAGGAATAGAACGGCTCGCTCTCAGACTGAACGAATGCAACAATTTCATTCCTAATCTTCATAGTCTTATGGTTGGGAAAATATTTTTTTAAGAAAACTTGAACAAATTCAGCCCAACTTCTAATAGATCTTTCGGCTAGACTATATAGCCATTTCTTAGCGTCGTCCTTAAGTGCTAGAGGCACGAATTTCAGACGCACTGCCTCTTCAGGGATATGCTGGTATTGCATAAGAGAGCAGATTTCTTCAAATTCTCTAAGGAAGAGATATGGGTCTTCCCTAGAGGTGAACTTAGGCAGCATACTCATGTATTGTGCCTTAAGTTCGAAGTCGCGACCCGGTATGGTGGGCATGACGATGCACGATGGCTGAGCAGCCATCGTTGGGTAGCACCGATCCCTCAAAGTTATAGGTTGCGCAACAGGCGGGTCCACTACGTTCTCACCCATCAGATCCGGGTGAGGTGGTGCAACAGGTGGATCGGGGTTAAGTTCCAGACTGGAATCTAGATGAACTCGTGAGAGTCGATTACTCAAGTCCCGAATCCAAATCTGAGTGCACCGGGTTGAATCAATTTTTGAATTCAAATTCGAAATTTAAATTCGAAATTTAAATTCCAAATTTAATTTCAAGAATTAATTACAAATTTTTTTTTTTTCGTTTTTTTTTTTTAATTTATGAAAATGGAAACAAACAATAGAAAGGTAAAGATGAGAAGGGAAAGAAGACTCAGACGAGAAGGGAAACTTAACTCTAAAGGATAAAAATTAGGGTTGGTCAGAAATTTCCTGAACAAGCACGGTCAAAACAATCCTAGACCTAGTGTCACTTAGATCTAGACGACTCCTAACTGGTTGAGTCGAATTAATTTGCTTGATTCACCTCCCTCACCAATCAAACCAAGTTGGCCAGTTAGTGTATAGCTAGTGGGGGCGCTTCCGACAGAGTCGGTGCCAATTAGACAACCACGTCGCTTGGAAGACTTTCGTCGACACAAAAACACTTTCTAGACACCAAATTGAATTCAATTAGCTTCAGGTCATAGCAAGTCAAACCAATCTCCTCCTTAATTGAGTCCGAGTCCTTAGGGGCCAATGTCTAATTGATTTTAAATTTTAGGCTTAGGCGACACTTCAGGATTGTGGTTTGTGGGCTACGGGAGGGTGATGAAATCCCCACCGTATCTTTTCCTACGGAGTTGCCCTTAAGATAGTTTAACTTAACTCTAGCAAAGATAGTCAAACAGTGGTCCTTTTAATGGGGGCAATTGCAAGGTTGTATGCAACTAAATTATATGCTCTAATGCAATCGATAAAAACCTCGATACGTACCTTGCCTCCAGCAATCTTCAACAAGTATTAATTTGCAAGAATTTAGCAAGAATAATGCAAGCAAAACATTATATGATGCATGCACTAAGGTCTTTCTAATTTTGCCAATTTTAGGTCAGAGTTGAATTATTGCCAATTATGGAATTGTAACCCTAACACGTGCAATTCTACGAAAGGAAACTTTTCAACTATTCAGATTTTACGAGAAAGGCAAGAAAAGTTACCTCCGCAATGCTCAGTCGGGTTCGCCGCCCGCTCTCGGAGATTCCAGTAGCTCAATGCGACCACCCAGAGATGTCGACGATGCCCCAGAAAATTGAAGACCAGATTCCAACCCTGTGCGGCGATTCCGCCGCACTTCCTCTTGTAGATGCGGCGATTCCGCCGCCCAGATGTCTCAGAACGCTCCCGGATTTCGCCGCGCGCTCTGTTGTCTCCTGCTACACAAATTCAGATACTTAGATCACGCACAATGTAGACAGGATAAAATCGAAAATACAAAAACAAACGAAATCTTCGTCGCCTCCCCGGCAACGGCGCCAAAAACTTGATGAGAATTTTATTTATACCGCAAGTGCACGGTGTCAATGAAGACGTGGCAAATACGGGTCGAACACAAGGAGGGAGAGATTTGTTATTTTCGTGATTTTCGATTGGAGAGAGAGAGAACAATAATAAGGTTGGTTTTGAGATTTTTAGGTTTTAATTATCTAAAGCAAGAAACATGAACAAATAAAACTAAAACAAGAACAAAGATGGTGAATTCCGTTGGGTGGAGGTTTAGATATCGGGTTTAGATTAGAGAATTCTGAAACTTATAATAAATCATATTAGTTATAAAGCATTACATGATAAATGATTTAACATAAACTCAAGTAATCAAAACATACTAATACGAAATTAAAATAATAACATCTTCTCTTCTCATCACCCTAAATCCGTCACCCCCACCCTTTGGAAAGAGTTAGAAACTCATAGATGGAGGGAGGGAGAAGGGGTCCTAGAGAAACTAAGAAAAGAAAATTAAAAACATAAAATAAAAGAAACAGAATTTTATTGCTAAATTATGGAACAAAAGGATGAACTACTCACAACATCGTTCTCGGGGCTATTTATAGCCGATACAAGGGACCTAAGCATGAAATAAGAAAGTACACGCGTCAACACGCAACTGGTAAAATTTTTAGAGCATGAATCTAATTTGGTGCGGCAGATTCGCCGCAATTTGCTCTTGAGGTGCGGCGGAATCGCCACCTTTTTGGCTCAGAATCGACCCGGATTTTTCCTGTGTGTTTATGGTATGATTTCAATGTCATTTGCGCGTCTGGATTGATTCTTGCATATCTTTGGAGATCCGAATTAATTTCTTCATATATTTGGAGATCCACATTGATTTTTCTTTATATTTTCTCCATAATAATAAAAGCTACTCGTGATTTACAATTAGGTCCTTGACTTTTTGCAATTAAGTCCTCGGCTACTTTTGTGCTTAAGTCCTTGTTCTTTTCGTAATTAGGTCTTGAATGCTTTTATGCTTGGATACATTTCCATTTGAAACCCGATAAACTTGAACTTGGTCTTTATGATAGAAACGAGTCTTTTGTACGCGTTTATGCTCGGAATGTGGGTAATTTGCATCCAGGTCCCTGTATTCTGTAAATACGACTAAACACATACCTTAATAGCATTTATTGATATAAAAGTAATCTAAATGAAAGACATATGATGCAATGTATGCAATGCATCAATCTCCTGGGTAATTACAATGGAAGGTGAAGAGTTCTATTGACAAATGGGACATCAAAAACTTGATTGATCGTTTTATATTTCTACCGCAAGTGCACGGCCGCGTTGAAGCGGTGGCAAATACGGGTCGTCCACTGGGAGGTGTGTCGACACTTGGTTTGTTCGAAGGCGAGAGGTAAAAGAAAAGAGAGAAATGTTGGTTACACTAATCTAAACTACAAAGCTGAAATGAAATGCAAAGGAAATGAAGATAAGCAATAAAACTAAACCCCAAAGGGGGTAGAGAACAGATGTGAACATAAAGATGTGTGTGTGTGTGTGTGTGTTCAATTAAGCTCCTCACAACATGTAATGCATGAAATCATAAAACTACATCCAATCTTGCCTCTACATGAATTAAGATAAGACTACATCATTAAAACATACAAGGCAATAATTGGAATGAAGCTACATGAACTCAAGTATAAAGACTAGACCCTACTATGCCTCTACATGAATTAAGATGACCACATCATTAAAACATACAAGACATTAGCTAAGGAAAAGGCAACAAGAGTACATACACTACAAATTGTGTTTCCAACATTAACTTCATCCATATCCTAACTTTATCATTCCCCATAAAATAGGTCCACTAATCAAAGAATAAGCTAAGCTTCATTCAAGAGCATTAGCATATCAAAGATAAGAGTGGAGACCCATTAGATGGTTATGGAAATCATATAAAGCTCAAGGGATAAAAATAACACACACTTAATACACTACATTATTATATCACATATTTCTCCACCCCCCACATGGGGATGGAACTACTCACTACTCATTACACTAACTAATTTAGCAAAGGAAAGCATAATACTGAAATGAAATTTATACTACTTAAGCAAGAAATATTAAAGAAGCATAAAACTAAACAAACAAACAAGCATGCAAATGAAAGGAAATTAAACTAAGAGAGAAACAACATCATTAAGAGAAAACTTATATTATTAACTCACTCAATTACAAGTAGCTCTTCCTCAACTAGAGTTTTGCTTCAAGGCTTCACTCTTAGTAGGGAAGATGGCCACCAAGAGGGAGATAGATACAATGGGAGGTGAAGAGTTCTATTTATAAGCATGGAAAAAGCTAATCCGGGACAATCCCCCGATGTGGGACTAAACCAATACCAAACATAGCCTAAACACATGATAATACAAGTCCAGGAAGAATCTTGGCTGATTTGGGCTTAACCAGACCGCCAATTGGCGGTTCCAGACCGCCAATTGGCGGCCTATAAAGCCCAGATCCGGCTGGGTCTTCTGGTGGGCTTGACTTGGTGTGTTTCTTGGTCTTGGATGCATCTAGCTGGTTTAGTGGAGCTCCGACCCGAATCGAATTGACAAAATACTCCTCATGATGGTGTGGAGTTTCCTGTTTTGCTCTTAGGTCCTTCTGTCTTACGATCAGGTCCTTCCCCCTTGCATCTTGGTCCCCAGGTCTCACAATTAGGTCCTTTTTTCCTGCTTTTGGGTCCTTTCATGGCTCTTCTCTTCAAACCTCTTTATTTCTGAAAACTAAACATAAAACTCGTCACATAGCATTGCTTAGGTGTAAGATAATGGATATAAGGTACAAATATAAGCATGAAATGATGTCAATCAAATACCCCCACACCTAAGTTTTTGCTAGTCTCGAGCAAAACAAAGAAAGGAAAAAGCATACGAAAAAACAAGAAATCCTAACTCACTTTCGTAGGAATCACGGTTGCACTTAGCATGTGCAACAAGCCGTTA
Source organism: Triglochin maritima (assembly GCA_963682175.1). NCBI lineage: Eukaryota > Viridiplantae > Streptophyta > Magnoliopsida > Alismatales > Juncaginaceae > Triglochin > Triglochin maritima. The sequence continues at coordinate 29,056,998 of OY821779.1, forward strand.
AACCTCCTTGTTGCCAAGGAGGAGGAGTGGTGTCTCCTGAGGGTTTTCAGCGGATATACCCACAAAATCCGAACAAGATGCATTAATCAATCTAGCTACACGACTCGTTGGACTTATTTTGTCGATCATGGAATGCGGTAATACTACGGGTCGACTCTATATATGTAATCAGTCCACACACCTAGCCTAATGAGTTATTCGTGAAAGTTAACTAAGGAATTAAGTGAAAGACATGGGCAACCTTAACTTCTGAATGTGAAACAAAGTGTAAAGTCCATTTTGGTTCTTATTTGACTCTTCTTTTCTTTTCTTTTCTTTTTCTTTTTCTTTTCTTTCTTTTTTTTTCTTTTTCTTTGGAGCATTTATTGGTTGGTGTTTGATTCTCCCAGGGTCAGGTTTCGTGCATCATTGCCTATGAGGACTTACACTATCACGTACACCTTCCCCCAAATCTCCAAATAGGGCGATCCCTACCACCCGTGTAACGGGAGTTCGGTCGGTGCATCCCAAGTCAGATGACTCGAAAGCACCAGGCACAAAGTCCCCTCAGACCTACTTTCCCGAGTGATAGGAGCCGTGCGAGAAGAGAGAACACCACTTATTCATTTATCTACATGGGAACCAAAACCCCTACACTTAAGTTTCACAAAAAGATATTAATGGCCCTTGACTACAACAAACTTCCTAAATTAACAAACACGAATTATTTGACTCACTAGGTTTAGGGTGGACTTCTTTAAATGTTTGAGCACTGAAACCCACTGATTACTCACCCCCAAGGGAAAACTGGGGTGCATCCTAACGACTCGATAAATCCTAAAGCCACGTACTAGATATCCTAATGCATCAAGTTCAAGACAATTTTGGGAGCTTTCTTTTTACTTTGCCTCTCAACGGTTTTGCACATGCTAAACACACGCAAAACCCACAAAACATTTTCTTTCGAAAACACATGAAGATTTTGAAAGAAATGTGAAAATTTTGAAGCACTAGGCAAGCAAAAGAAGACAAGTCACCCAAGGATCATGGCAAGCAGATATATCGATATTAAATGCAGCACACTATCATGACCCTAATAATGCAAACAAAAGAAAACAAAATCAAAGGAAAAAAAACTCGACTATGTACACACGTAAAACACCCCCCCACACCTACTTCATGCATTGTCCTCAATGAATGCAAGCAAGATACTACATGGATTGATGCATAAAAAGGAGAGATCTCACCAACATGAAGTACAAAGGGAAGTGCAAGGTCATGTTGATGGACATAACCCGAATTCCCTCAAAACCTGTGAGATGCTAAAGAAGGGATACAAATACGTGAAAGAAATGGGGCCCAAATACTCAAGGGTTGGGGCCCACAACAATCGATGCTCACTGAAGGAGTCTTTTTTTTTTTTTAACTATGTACAACAATGGGCTCCCATCTTCATATATCAAGGGACATCAAATGGGAACCCACCATCTCTCGAGCCAGAAATGCACCTGTATGGGCTCGCAACATACAAAACAGAATTGCTTGACCACCTGACACCCTTATTCGCATTGTGGTCGTTCGATGCCTCTTGAGAGTTAACAAAAGAGGAGGCATGAATGAGAGGTGAACCTCTACCAGGTTGAAGGGTATCAGGTGGTTGATTCTTAACCCACATGGGGTCCTCATCAGATATAGAATGAAGATCATGTGGCCCAGAGGCCATAAAAAGGGTATCTGGTGGCTCAAAAGCCACGTGATCGAAAGGTTGTGGCTCAAGGGCCACGTGATCAAAAGAATGTGGCACAAGGGCCACAAGATCAGAAGGATGTGGCTCTGAGGCCACAAGATCAAAAGGATGTGGCTCAAGGGCCACAAGATCAAAAGAATGTGGCTCAAGGGCCACAAGATCATAAGGATGCGGCTCTGAGGCCACATGATCAAAACATAAGGCACCTTCTTGTGCCAGCCCAGGTGAAACATCTTCACCACCTTCAGGATCTTCATCGAACAATTCTCTGAAGTACTTGAAGGTGCCCTCAACTTCACTCTCATCCATGCCCTGGATAAGGTTAACCCCAACAGGGTCATTGAAGGCATCTGGCTTCTTGCCAATGGTGAAGATGTTGAAATCAGCTAGGGGTGAGCAAAATTCGGTCCGGTCCGGGCACCCGGACCGAACCGAATTTTTCGGTCCGGACCGGACCGGACCGGACCGAATTTTTTCGGTCCGGTCTTCGGTCCACAAAATTTTGGAAATTCGGTCTTCGGTTCGGACCGGACCGAAAATTTAAGGGGAAAATTCGGGTTTTGGACCGACCCGGACCGGACCGGACCGGACCGAACCTATTCGGTCCGGTCTTCGGTCCGGACTTCCCGAAAATTCGGGTTTCGATCCGGTCCGGTTCGGTCCGGTCCGGTCCTGGACCGAAGCTCACCCCTAAAATCAGCGCATTGACTACCATAAGTCAAGCGCATCAGACCATTGCGACAATTGATCAAGGCATTGGAAGTTGCAAGAAATGGTCGCCCCAGAATGACAGGAATTTGTCCAAGTGGGTTTGGCACAGGTTCAGTATCCAAGACAAAGAAGTCGACTGGATAAATGAACTCTCCCACTTTGATCAGCACATCTTCCACCACACCCCTCGGTTTCTTCATAGACCTATCAGCCAATTGAAGAGTGGTCTTTGTTTGTTTGAGGTCTCCAAGACCGAGGTGGACGTAGACAGAATATGGCAGAAGATTAACAGATGCACCAAGGTCCAGCAAGGCCCGATGTATGGACACATCACCAATCACACAAGAGATAGTAGGACAGCCAGGGTCCTTGTACTTGACTTGCATGGGTTGTGCCAACAAGGAACTCACGTTAGCCGCAAGAAAAGCTTTCTTGGGAACATGAGTTTTTCTCTTCTTGGTGCATAAGTCCTTGAGAACCTTGGCATAAGGTGGCATTTGCTGAATCACCTCCAGAAGAGGGATATTCACCTTAACCTGCCGAAACATCTCAAGCATCTTGTCATGCTGATCAGAGGTTTTCTTTTTAAGGCGCTCAGGGAATGGCGCCTTTGGGGCATAAGGATGCGAAGGCACCCCAGAATTCAGGTCCAAAGAAACATGAGTGGGGACCTCAGAATCTGGTTCCTTCGACACAAGAGGAGACAAGGGGACCTCAAGGTTCGGCCCCTTTGTCGAAGGAAATGTAGAAAGAACCTCAGGATCTGGCTCCTTCCTGGAAGTATTTGTGGAGGAAGCCTCAGGATCCGGCTCCCTCAAAGATGGTGATGACAAGGAAGGCACCTCAATGTGGTTGTCCACCTCCTTACCAGACCTCAAAGTATGAATCACATTAATATGATGGGTCGGTTCAGAGGTGGCATGAGGTAAAGGTGTCCTTCCTTGAGAAGGGGTACCCCGAGGATTCACCTCAGGTTGACTCGGGAACTGACCTTTCTCGCGTTCATGGAGTTGATGAGCCAACTGGCTAACCTGCATTTCCAAAGCCTTGACTGTACTTTGCAACGCTTGAAAGGTCGGATCACAAGAAGGGTCCTTAGGGTCAACCCGTTGGGGTGGTGGAGTCTGGTTGGAATAACCCGACGATGAGGCATGAGCATGTTGGTAATTTTGGTGCTGCGACCTTTGATGTGGGGGTTGGTAGGTCGCCGATGGGCGTGGAGGTTGATAAGGTGGAGGTTGAGGTTGAGCGTGCGAGCTCTGACCGTGGCCTCCACTAGACCCCCAAGAGAAGTTAGGATGGTTACGCCATCCCGGGTTATAGGAATGACTGTACGGGTCGTTTCGGGGCCTTTGTTGATACATCGCATTTGCATGCTCAGTATCCCTTGGAGAGTAAGCGCACTCCAAGTCATCATGTCCCGACAGTCCACACCTAGTACACCCGGGAGTAGCGACCTGAGCTACAGGAGCTCGGTCCATCTCCAAACTCTCTATCCTACGCATGAGAGCAGCCATTTTCGCTTCAGACGCGATCGATGAGTCAACTTGATAAGATCCAGCTCGACCAGAAGACCTGGCGGCTGGTGGCTCTCTCATGGTATCCCACTCGAAGGTACGTTCAGCCATGGATTCAAAAGTATCCCATGCCTCCTCGATGGGTTTCATTTGGAAGTCACCCTGACACATCGACTCCAACAATGTGCGGGTGTTGTAGTTGATGCCCTCATAAACAATTTGGCACAGCTGCCATAACTCAAATCCATGATGAGGGCACTGCTGGAGAAGGTCCTTGAACCTCTCAAAGAAACCATGAAACGATTCGGTCTCGGTCTGATACATTTGATGTATCTGGTGCCGTATCTGTTGAGTTTTCCTTTGAGGGAAAAATCTCTTCAGAAAGACGGTCACAAAGTCATCCCATGACCGAATCGAGCTCGCCGGGAGGCTATACATCCATTTCTTCGCATTATCCTTCAATGCGAACGAAATCATCCTCAACCGGACAGAATCCTCGTCAAGTTGTTGAAGCTTGAACATGGAGCATACTTCCTCGAATTCGCGTATAAAAATATACGGATCCTCCTTATTGGCAGTAAAGGTTGGAAGCATGCTCACATACTGAGGTTTCAGCTCATAGTTGTTCCCGCGAGCAGGGGGAACAACTATGCAAGAAGGCTGCGCGGCCCGAACAGGATGGGTCCGCTCCCACAAAGCTATCATGTCGAGCTAAAGGTGGTGGTGCACCAAGAACTCGATCCTGACCGAATCTCCCTTCCTCTCGAGTCAGAGGAGGAGGAGAAGGAGGTCTACGTGGTGGTGGAAACGGACCGAGGTAGTCCATGTATGGAACCCGGTCCCCTTCGCCACCACGAGACGACTCGGCCTCTTGCTCCAAAGGAGCACGAGGCGGAGATGGTCGATCACCAAGATCTTCCATCTCGAAAGTATGCACTCTCTCGAGCCGAGCGCTCTCACCAAAACGAGCCCAACCTCGCATAAAATGCTCGACTCGACTCTAAAACAACACACAACAGAACGTGTACTAGAGGAGGAGACTAAACGTAGAGAATAGATGAGGAGATGACTCAGGTGAGGAGAGAAGAATCCCTAGAGCTAGCGTGGGTAGTGGGATCAGGAAGAAGCCTAACTAGCAAGCACGGCTCAAACAAAGTAAGGCAATGGGTCCTTAAGCTAGACGACGCCTAACTTCGAGGTCACTAGCCTCGACACGCCTCACCTCCCTACAACGAGGACCACAATGCCCAGCAAGTGATACCAGATCCGGAGATCCAGTACCTCCTACTATCGACAAGGTAGGCAACGCCGATCAGGTCATGACGGTCTCGACTAGATTACTCTCCTAGTGCGTCCGAATTCCTTAGGGCCAATGTCTACTTGCTTTTAGTTAAGGCTTTATTAAGAGTGATTTTTGGGGCCAAGGAAAGGGTGATGAAATCCCCCACCTTATCTTCTATGGGACAGCCCCTCCTTAGTAGCGATTTGATCCTAGATCTAGCAATCAATCGCTCCAATCAAACGCTCTCTCACTCTTGTCCCGATGCACGTTACTAACTAATGCATGAAAGAAACATGCATGAATGAGGGATGTGGGTGCACGTACCTCACGCCAGCAATCAACGACAAAATGTAAAGCAAAGAAAAGACAAATGCATGCAAGGTCTACCAATGGTGCATGACCTAGATGGCAAGAAGTCTAATCTTTTGCTTTGAGTTTTATGGTCCAAGTTGATTAATGGGGGAGTTATTAATGTTCTGGGAGCAAACCAGAAGTCAAAGCATGCAAAATAGAGCTCCCAGATAACCAAATAGAAGAAAACAACTACCAGAAAAAAAATTCAAGGCAAGATGACCTCACCAGGCCGCCAGTTGGCGGTCTACAACCGCTGATTGGCGGTCTCTTTTGGTCGTCTGGTCCTCAGATTTTCCCAGTAGCCTCCCCTTGATCAGAGTGTTCCCTGAAACTAAGAAAAACTAAAAACAAAAAATTAAAAACCCCTCGAATCGTCCAAACCAAGGTCTGGACAGAGCACCTCCCCGGCAACGGCGCCAAAAACTTGATTGATCGTTTTATATTTAACCGCAAGTGCACGGCCGCGTTGAAGCGGTGGCAAATACGGGTCGTCCACTGGGAGGTGTGTCGACACTTGGTTCGTGCGAAGGCGAGAGGTAAAGAAAGGGAAGAAAGGTTGGTTACACTAAACTACACTAAGATGCAAATGGAAATGGAGATAAGCAATAAACTAAGCCCCAAAGGAGGTAGAGAAATAATATTGGAAACACAATTTGTAGTGTATGTGCTCTTGTTGCCTTTACCTTAGCTAATGTCTTGTATGTTTTAATGATGTAGTGAAATCTTAATTCATGTAGAGGCATAGTAGGGTATAGTCTTTATACTTGAGTTCATGTAGCTTCATTCCAATTATTGTCTTGTATGTTTTAATGATGTAGTCTTATCTTAATTCATGTAGAGGCAAAGTTGGATGTAGTTTTATGATTTCATGTACTACATGTTGTGAGGAGCTTAATGAACACACACACACACTTCTTTATGTTCACATTATTTCTCTACCTCCTTTGGGGCTTAGTTTATTGCTTATCTCCATTTCCATTTGCATCTTAGTGTAGTTTAGTGTAACCAACCTTTCTTCCCTTTCTTTACCTCTCGCCTTCGCACGAACCAAGTGTCGACACACCTCCCAGTGGACGACCCGTATTTGCCACCGCTTCAACGCGGCCGTGCACTTGCGGTTAAATATAAAACGATCAATCACAAACCCGAATTCCTGTGAGATGCTGAAGAAGGGAGATAAATATGTGAAGAATTGGGGCCCAAATACGTTAGGGTTGGAGCCCACAACAATCAATGCTCGCTCATGGAGTCTTTTATTGCACTTTTTTATATTGTATGATATGTACATCAATAACGATATTCTCATAATCATTTGGTCAATGAACATCAAATGAGAACATCAAGTCATGAGGACTAGAGACTTGCCGAGATGGGCAAACTTCACTGGTACTCTGAGGTGTCATGAGGGGTGAAAGGTCAAAGCTGAATGACTCGAACCCGTCATGATATTGGTTGGGTGTGGGCAACAAAGAATGAAGTTGTGTTACCTCACTAGGGTTTAATTGCTCATCGAAGAAAACCATTCAACCAATAGGCGGGTGCATCGGAATGAGTTCCTCAGGCTCATTCGATGGATGCAGCAGACTTGCATCACTAAGAATGGGGCTTCTCCCCAAGTTATCCAACAAGCACCTCCCACCATCATTTAGATCATCAAGCATAAGCTCGGTCATAGGTGGGTCCTTGTTTGAGTCAATATGAAGTTCAAATGGGTCAATGGCCTTGGGACATGAGGTACAGACACCTTCTGGTATAGGCATATGATGAGGTGTCTCACTCTCACTAGTACTCTCAACTGAATCATGCAATGAACACTCCCTTTGGACATTCATGTTCGAGGCCAGCTCACTCTGTTGCATTGCGAAGACAGGCAATGAGTTTTCGCTGGGCCCACGAACATTCTCAATGGGTTGCATTGGGGTTAGGGGTGTTTGTTGATTTTGTGGTGCTTTCTCCAATTGGCGGATGAGATTTAGATTTAAAGGTTCATCCATGGGTTCATGTTGCCTACCAGAGTTGAACACATGAAACTCGACACTCATGTTACCGAATGAGAGCTTCATGAGACCATTTCTACAATTAATCAAGGCATTGGAGGTGGCCAGAAATGGTCTACCCAAAAGCAAAGGTATTTGAGAGTGGGTGTTCGCAACAAGATTGGTATCGAGGACAACAAAATCGACTGGAAATATAAAATCTCCAACTTTTATAAGCACGTCCTCGATAATCCCCATGGGAATACGAATGGATCTATCCGCCAATTGGAGGGTGATCTTAGTTGGTTTCAATTCTCCCAAGTTCAACTGTTGATAAATAGAGAATGGGAGGAGGTTGACCGCTGATCCTAAATCAAGCAAAACATTGCTCATTCTAGTGTCCCCTATCGTACACTGAATAGTAGGACACCCAGGGTCCTTGTATTTTGTGTAGGTGGGATTGGACAAAAGTGAGCTGATATTTGCAGCCAAGAATGCTTTCTTAGGAACATTGGTCTTCCTCTTGGTTGTGCAGAGATCCTTCAACACTTTGGCATATTGAGGTATTTGTTGGATGACATCCAACAAGGGGATGTTAACCTTTACTTGCTTAAACACCTCTAATATCTTGTCCATGTTGTCACTCTGCTTTTTGGTTAACCTACTTGGATAGGGAGCTTTTGGTAGGTAGGTTTTCTGCGGTGCCTGAGAAGAAAGATTTGGTGTATTACCCTCACCCTCAACCTCTTCTTCACCACCATTCCCACTGAGGGGCTGCATAGATGGTGGTTGTTGTGGCAAGGAAATGTGATTGTCAACCTGTTTTCCATTCCTTAAGGTCACAATGGAATTGACATGGTGAACAGGTTCCTCCACATGGTTCACTTGCCTCCCCCGAGGTACCACATTCTCATTTTGCATGTGTTGTTGTTGGTACATACGGGGGTTAGCCTCAGGCTGGCTAGGAAAAGACCCTCTCTCTCTTTCATGTACAGACTGAGCCAATTGGCCCATTTGAAGCTCTAGAGATTTGATGGTCTGCTGATTTGAAGTGAGAACTTGACTCGTGGTTGACATAAAATTTTTCATTGAGTTTTCAAGTCCACGAGTCAAAGTCTCAAGCGAATTGAATCGGGTTTCCATATTATTGGAATTTGGGAAACCCGATTGATTGGTGGTTTGCACTTGGGGTGGTTGATAGGAATGCACATGCATGGGAGGTTGGTGTGATTGGTAATGTGGTCTAGAGGAGTTTGAAGGACCACCCGGGGCATTAGTTTGGTTCCATGAAAAATTAGGGTGGTTCCTCCATCCATCACACCTTTGATGATAGACAAATCAAACTCAAAGTGTGCTCAAGATTTAGAGAGTGTTTTCCCACTCAATTGTTGTTCAAGAAGCAAGGATTTTGGTGAAAGCCCGAAGTGTTCCCTCTCCGATCGTGAGAGGAAGAAAGTCAAGCTAGCGAGGGTGTTCGCGGTGCTTATGTTGTAAAGGCGTTCTCTCCCGGCCCGGAACAGGGAGTGGTTAGTGAAGTCATGAGCGGAGCTCGGTGATCCGAGCAGAGCTTGCAAGAGAGGACTAGGACCCGGGTGCAGTGCCGAACCTCTATAAAAATCCCCCGTCTCATTGTGGTTTGCTTTATTTCCTTCCATTTTGCTTTACTTGATTGTTTTTGTTTAATTCTGTTGTGCATTCTTTGATTGCTTAAACAAGTAGGTAATTAGCTTAAAAGTGCGTAGAATTTGAGACCCTTACGATCCTACATGTACACACTACACAAGGTAAGTGAGATAAATATTTATATTTAATGGTCTAAAGATTGGCACTTGGGGCAACATGGGGTTAAGATGGTTGTAATTTTTTATATTATTTGTAGGTATAGACGTCGGTTTTATAAGGTAGCCGAGGTCTATAGGCCTCTATATTATTATTATTATTGTAAGGTATAGACGTTGTCCGACGTCTATAGTTCATAATGTCCGTATAGACGTCGGTCACCCTATATGACCGATGCCTATAGGTCGTAACAATTTAGTCCCACATCAGAGAATTTTATTTTGTTGGTGTGGTTGATGTACTTCACCAAATCTTTACTGCTGAACGCAAATGAGTTGGGGTACTTGGGTATCTTGGGCTTGATGTACTTGGTTAATGGTCAAAAGATTGACACTTGGGGGCAATTGGGCAACTTGGAGTGTCTGTTATAGGTAGTATGATTTTTTGGGTTAATTAAAGGTATAATATATGTTTCTCATGTATAACGGACGGGGAAATAAACGTCGGGTATTTGGAATGCTGAATCCGACGTCTATACTGAAGGGAATGTGTTCTAAAAGTTTTACTTTTAAATGTCAATTATTATGAATTGAATGAGAAATCATTTTATTCCTTGTTAATGTTATTCGTCTTTTAGAAGTGTTAAGGAAGAGGCTCTTGGTCCTTAACCATAGAGTTCTAAAAGATTTTGGTTTACATAAAACAAAAGATATTCGCAATCATGGTAATTAACATGGGACATTAATTACCGGGTTAAGATTGTCGTGTTGGTCATAGATCATTGTAGCTCTACAAGTGAGTGACAACACGGGTATGCAAAAGAGGAAAATATTACTTTTGTATACTGAATAGACCTAATAAGTAAAATATTATAGAAATGTGTTTCTGTGTCATTAATATTTTACTGTGTCTTTGGTCTTTAACCGATATTTTACTTGACACTACACTTATCGATATTTTACTGAATAGACCTAATAAGTAAAATATTATAGAAATGAGTTAAGTCACATATTTGGTCCTTTGATATGAGACTTATATCTGATCACTTAAGGAATACTTAATTAGATCAGTGTCTTGAACTATCGATAAGTGTAGTGTAAAGGCATTGGTTGATTAAGTACAACTTTTGTTGGAGAAGATAGTTAGTCAAAAGATTATCATTGCCCCTCTTAATTGAGTGATGATATTAGTGGGCCCCTTGATAAAGCAAAGTTATAATGTGCACAATGTGATTTGAGTTAAGTCACATATTTATAACTAGCTTAAAGAGATCAATATATGAATACTAATACAAAGATGACACAATACTACTTTGTGTGTATTCTTAATATCATGTGGCAAGGGACGGACACAAGTGGTGCACTCCATCACTAAATGGATCAGGTTTTGGTTCGAGTGGAATTAAGACATCTAACTAATTGGGAGCTATAATGTGTAGCTAGATACCGCTTATAGCTTGTGATATTAAGCTCTTAATATCACTGCCAACTTAGTTTAGATCCTCCCATAGGTCACACCGCAAAAACCGGGAAACAAGAAGCTTGATTTTTGGTTCATATGATGTGTCGGGTTTCTTATAGAAAATATGACACATGTGGTGAACAAGTAAAATCAATTATGTTGTATATAAACATAATTAGAATCATGATAAATTCATATGAGATGCATGTATTATGGGGTGCAATAATTTATTGTTGCATAGGATAATATATTGCATAAGTTGTGAATTTGCTAAAACCCCCTTAAGTTCAAATTTTGTTGGAAATAAATCCAAAATTTGAAAAGGCAAAATCGGATAGAAGTTCGGTAATCCGTTATGGTTCGGTCGACCGAAGGATCTATGGATCGGTCAACCGAACGAGAAATGGATAATCGTAATTGATTGACCGAACTTGACCAAAGTGCCTGGATCTTTGGTACGGTGTACCGAACCAGAAACGGTCGACCGAACGATGTCAAGTTCCGATATTTTCGGTTAACCGAATAGCACTCGGTCTTAGACGAGAATTCGTCCGATCGGTTAAGGAGAATTTTTCTCCTTAAGATTCGGTCATCCGTCGCGTACTCGGTTAAACAATCGTGACATATTCGGTTAACCGAGTGGGACTCGGTAAACCGAATCACGATCGATTTTCTGCCTTTTATAATTAAGATATTAATTTGATCGAGGGTTGGATTAGCTCCAAACTTGGTCAAACGTTTTGTGGATGCATGTAATGCATTTTGGAATTAGTTTGTGAGAGAAAATGTCAAGAATTCGTGGCTTAAGAATAGCCATGATTTAGAGTAAGATAGGAGCCTATAAATAGGTCCTTATTCTCCTCAATTGACACAAGTTGTTTACTAATTATTTTCTCTCCTAATTTCACCACAAAAAGCCACGAAAATTCTCTTAGTTTTCTAAGTCTTTGGAAGGAGAAATCTCAGAGATTAAGGAAGGGGTTTGTAGCTAGATTCTAAGCTTGTTTGGAGATCGATTGGCTAGCTCCTTTCTCTCCAACCTTGTTTAGGGTTTCAGTGAACACTCGGAGGCATCCGGCGCAACGGGAAGCGACGATCGTCTTCTTCAGCATCTCCGGATCATCAAGAAGTTTTAGAGAACTTCTAGGTATGAATTTCGGAGTCCCTAGTGTTTGTTTTTATGAGTTTTGAAACTAGATATTAAAACAAACTGATGCATGCATGAAATAAATCGTAGAAAATTGTAGTTGATCCTGATTATGCATAAAAATTCGAAAAATATACATGCATAATTAAACATGAAATCCTACAGTGGTATCAGAGCTTATGGTTCAATTTTCTCATGATTTATGGCTGTAAACGAATTTAGTTTACCATCTAGGATTTAAACAATTCGATTTACCGGTTTTTTCGGTCTATGGATGTTTGTTGATGTAATTCTCCATAATAATTCGTTCTGAATGTTTTAAGTGATTAAAACATGCCATGTAATTATTAGAGTTAAGATTTAGACATTTGTCTAACTTGCAATAATTTCGTTTTAAGTATAAACGATTATTTTGTAAGAGAATCAACAAAACCGAAAAACTGCGATTCATCTTTCCATTGGAAATTGGATGGGCAGCGGTTCATAATTAATTTTTGAACTATGGATGAATGAAAAACGTTTTTAATGGATTTCAAAATGTTTTTCAAAGAATTGTTTGGGATTCTAAATGCTTGATAAACTAGGTTGGATAGTTTATAGCGATATTGCGTGCATGGATGCTCGAGTTGTTTTTGCAGGAATTGTGAGTTTATATGTTCCAAATCAGCGCCTATGAATGTTTATAATTGTTATAATACAGGGGCTTATGTATGTAAAAGCCAAATTCTCTATTTCCATCTTTTAGATAATTGTATATGCATATGAGAGGTTTTACATAGGACTTGCACTAGTCGGTTTTTTATCGAATGTGAGGAGCATGTTTATTTTCTGTAAAATCTACATCTCCGGTGCAAGAGGAAGTCGCCGATGTAGCGCATCGATCGAGGATCGGGGATCGAGGATCAAGGATCGAAGGGAACATATAAACTCACACGATGTGGATTGTGTGAATGTTTAATTTCTGTTTTTTTAATTTCTGTTATGCATGTGATGAATGTGATGAATGTGGTGAATGTTAGGATGTGTATGAATATTAATATGCATGATAACCTAAAATTCGAAATCACATGTAAATATATGAAATTGTCCAACAAAATTAAGAATAATTTCCTTCTTATTTCATCCACTAGCAGCCATTGATTGAGGGATACTCTACTCGCCCTTAGCGGGAGATAGCTCCCTCCATCTTTGGGAATAGTGGGAGATATAATGGTTGTCTGTTGTTGTGCCACAATTAAATATATGAGGTGTGTTTCACCCTAGTGAGCCCCAAGTGTGTTTAGTTGTGAATACAATAGATAAACGTATCTCGTATCAAATGAAAATAAGTTTTCTTAACATTACCTAGAGCCCTCGCTCGGTTTTGGGAAAAAGTTTTTCTTACGAGGATAGGTCGTATTCCCTCATAATTAAAACGACAAGAGTCACAAGAGTTTGAAGATGCTAATGTTGCTAAAATTAAAAAAGGTTGTGATTAGAAAATGTTTTCTTACCTTGATATTGTAATGTATTCGATAGCCCTTAGCTAGTTTATATTACAATTGATGGGATCTTGGATTGTTGCATTTATGGGCAAAATTTTTATTTGCAACATTTACATTTATCTTCGATATATGTATGCATGTGTTTTAAAACATAAAATTGACATTAAAATCTTGTATAATTTATTTTGTAGAAATGTCTAATATCCAACCAATTGTGCGATCTATGATCGAAAAGAATCCTTTGCAAAATGATGGCTCAAACTTCATGAAATGGCAGCTCAATCTTAATATCGTGTTGAGGTTTGAAAAACTATCTCATATTTTGGATGGTGAAATCCCAAAATTGAATGAGAAGACAACCGGTAATGAGAAAGAGGCGATAGCCAAGTGGGAACAATTCCAATATGCTTTTCTCTTTCTTTGTTTTCAGGAAAGGGTTGGTAGCTACAGTAACCCGACAGATTCTTAGACAAGAGTTTAACGCATTCCAATAAAGTTTAACGAGGCTACAATATCCTGATAGATTCCCAAACAAGGTTTGAACGCATTCAAGTAAAGTTTCTCGAGGCTACAATATCGTGATAGATTCCCAAACAAGAGTTGAACGCATTCCAGTAAAGTTTTCACGAGGCTACAATATCTTGACAGATTCCCTGACAATGTTTGAACGCATTCAAGTAAAGTTTCACGAGGGTACAGTAACATGGTAGATTTCAAAATAAGAGTTGAACGCAATCCAGTAAAGTTACACGAGGCTATAGTGTTTAAATTGGGGGGGGGGGGTAAGGCATTTCTCCATAGTCGTTCACCATATTCTTCATCCTTCAAGATGTCTTCTTTGAGTAGTATTTCCTCCTCAATTGATGAGAGTTCTAATGATGAGTGAAACAAACTAACCACCGTAGATAATTAATAAGTGGTGTTCATTCTTCTCGCACGACTCCTATCACTCGGGAAATTATGTTCGAGGGGACTAAATACCTGGTGCTTTCGAGTCGTCTGACTTGGGATGCACCGATCGAACTCATGTTACACGGGTGGTAGGGATCGCCCTATGTGGAGATTTGGTGGAAGGTGTACGTGAAAGTGTAAGTCCTCATAGTCAATGATGCACGAAACCCGACTCTGGGAGAATCAAACACCAACTAGTGTAAATCATAATGCTCCAAAAAGAAGAAAAGAAGAAAAAAAGAAGACAAATAAGAACCTTAATGGACTTTATACTTTGTATCACTTGAGGATGTTAAGGTTGCCTACGTTTGTCACTTTAGTCCTTAACTAACTTGCACGAATGGTTCATTAGGCTAGGTGTGTAGACTTATTACATCTATAGAGTCGGCCCATAGAATTATCGTTTCTGATGATCAACGAAAATGAGTCCATTGAGTCGTGTTGCTAGGTTGAATAATGCATCTATGTTTGGATTTTGTGGGTATATCCGATGAAAACCCTTAGGAGAAAACAATCTTCCTCCTTGGTGACAAGGAGGTTTAACGGCTTGTTGCACATGCTAAGTGCAACCGTGATTCCTACGAAAGTGAGTAAGGATTTCCCTATTTTACGAATTATTTTTGTTTCTTTCCTTTCTCTCTTTCTTTGTTTTGCTCGACACTAGCAAAAGTTAATTGTGGGGGTATTTGATTGACATCATATCATGCATATAATTGTTTCTTATATCCTTTATTATTAACCTAAGAAATGCTACGTTACGAGTTTTATGTTTAAGTTTCAGGAATTAAACAAGTGAGAAGAAAAGACACAAAAATGACCTAAAAGCAAGAAAAAAACTGAATTACAAAACTTATGGACTGAGATGCAAGAGGACCAATGAGAAAATCAAGAAGCTCCACACCATCATTAGGAGTATTTTGGCAATTAGAGTCGGGCTTAAACATCAACAACCAAATGTGGTTCACCAAACATGAAGAAATCAAGCCAGAATCAAGCCACCCAAAACTAGACCCCATCAAGCCCATCCAGACCAGCAATTGGCAGTCCAAATGACTCTAAATGATTCCTGGTTTAGTCGGGTGTTCGATTTTGTTGTTTTACGTCCATTTATAGTATGCGTTTAGTCACATACGGGGGGATTGTCCCCGGTTACCTTTTTCTATGACTATAAATAGAACTCTTCCTCCTCCTTTGTATTTACTCCTTGCTTAGTGATTAATCTCTCTACTTAGAGTCAAGCCTTGAAGCAAAAACTTAAGTGGGGAGATGCTACTTGTAATGTGAGTCATTTAATAAAAGAAAATTTTATTAGTTTAATGTTCTCTTTTACTCTTTGCTTGCTTAGCTTAATTTTTGTTTAATTAATCTTAGTTGAATTAGTTAGAATGTTTTCTCTTCTTAAGATAATAGTTAGATTAATGATTAGTGAGTAGTTCCATCCCCTTTGGGGGGCGGAGATGATATACATATATGTTGTGATGTTTGATGAATTTTTGACTGTGTAAACTTTCATGTTTGTATGTTCATTGGGGGTCTTTTAATCATCTACATGTTGGGGGATTTTTCAATGGGTTTTGCCATAAGATTTAGACACTTCCTATGCTTAGTGTCCTCATGTTTATTTACTGAAAATTCCTGTTGAATATGCTACATGTTAGTTAACTGTTTGTATTGTGGTTGCTTGCTTGATTGGTTGAAGAAACTTTGTTTTGATGAGTTTTGCCATAAAATTTAGACACCTCCCATGCTTAGCTTTGTTCTTCACATGAGTTTATGGCTTTTGATGAGTCTTGCCATATCTTTAGACACTTCTCATGTTGAGCCTAGTCTTATGATAATCAAGTAGTAATTGTTGATACGTTGTGTGAATGGATTGATAGGGTTTGCCGCATCTTTAGACACTTCCTATGTATGAAAATATTGGATTAATCTAGGATTAATAAGATATTTGCCCAAATCACTGACACACGGCGCGTCCCTATTGGACTACACATTTAAGGGTTTTGGGTGGAGCCATCTATATAAGGAGGGGAGCCTCCCATTGGATGGAACAACAATTGTGCAAACCCTAGCCTCCACCCACCCTAGCCGCCACCTTCTCTCTCTCTCCCATTTCGTCCCTCCACCTCCACCAAGCTTATTCCGTGGACTCTTGGGTTGTGGACTCGCGCTCCTTCTCCAAGAGAGTAGGAGACCGACCGGTGAAAATGATTCCATAAGGTGACCTCCGACCTTCCTTCTGCTGCCACAGGTTCTCTCCAAGAAAGGTACTCCTGAACCTGTAGAATCGTTGTTTGCTAACATTGGTACCAGAGCCATCTCGGTTACCTTCGAATCCTCACCATGCTTGACGAATGTTTGTTTCATGATAATCTGATTTGAGATAAAAATTGGGTGGTTATGTTTTTTGGAGAAAGAAAGATAACAGAAAAATCAGCATTGCTTATTTACATGATGCGCATGTTATATATGTTGATTGTTCATGTTTTTTTTCTTTCAAATTCGTTTTTGATATTCTGGAAATGAAAACTAGGAAGTTTTATTTTATCTTTAAATGAAATAATATGATCGTTCATTTAGAGATATAAGTGGTGTATGTTTGCTGAGTTCTTTCTAACATGCGATTAGGGTTTAGACTAGACTCCACTTGTTGCGCATGTTTTGGTTCATTAGAGCATGCATCTAGGGTTAGATTTTGCTCCTCCATTCTTGCGCATGTATGCATGGTTTAAGATGAGTTTTTCCTGATTTTATTTCGAGCCAATATGATATGTTGCTCTCCTATCATTGCACATACATAGATGTGACCAGAATTCTGTTTTTCCTGTGTTGTTACCTCTATTCTTTGCGCATGTATTAGATAAAATCAGAAGTTATTTTACATGTTGATTCTTCTAAATCATGCACATGTATACATGAAATAAGATGTCTATTTTTCCTGATTTTTCCGAATTAGGGTTAGATATTATTTATTCTAATCTTTGAGCATGTATACATGAAATCTGTGTTAACCCTATCATGATGATCTTCTGTTTTTGCGCATGTTTTATATGATAATCAGTAGTTTAATTCTCTGATATTTTTTCATGCTTGAATTAGATGATAATGTTTGTATGTCATTTGTATATCATCATGCATGTCGGATTGCATGGATGGATCAAATGTTGTTATCTCTGATTCGTGTACATGCATGACTAGATCTCATGTTTGCTGGAATTTCGTGTATATGCTTGTTTATTTAGCATTTTTCAATATGAGCATGCATCTAGAGTAGATGTTTATTACCATATGCATATGCATGATAATTGTGTTGCCTTGTTGCTCCAAAGAATTTCGGATATGGCTGTTTTTGAACCATTAACATGCATGTGATTGATTGGTTTCCTTACTGAAAAATGCGCATATATGCATGTTCTTCTCTTGAAAATTTCGAATTTTTTCTTTCCAATACAAGTAGCATAATTATTGTTGATTGCATGCTTATATTGATTATGGAAAGATTGGCAAATTCGGAAATTTTTTAGAGCATATTATGGGCTGGACTTTTGTTGCCTTAAAAGTATTTTTTGAATGCTTTCCATTGATGCACATATATGTGTTGATCTCATTTAAGGAATTTCGGATATTTTGGAATGATAGCATGCATTTCATTTGAAATATTTCCTTTATGATTAAATCCACATACATGTGTTGATCTCATTGAGGATTTTTCCGGATTTTTCTTTCCTAATGCGAGTAGGATAATTTTTACGCTCTCATGATTATGTTGATTGGGGAAAGAAAAGAAAATTTCTGTTTTGAGATGCTATTATGGAGATTGATTGGTATTTCCATATACGTTTTTCTTATGCTCCATATATGCGTTGTTTCCTTATATATTACTTCCTTCTTATTTGGAAGTGGTGTACACTTTATTCATGCGTGTGATTGTGCTAACGTATGGAAAGATTGCGCTTGTATGGTATGAATGGTGTGAATGGATGCTGATTTATTTTTGCTGCCTTATTGAGAGTTGAGAGTAATTTCATTCATTCATTTCCATTTGCAATAGATATCGCAATGGGTTGTAATATTTATGGACTGTAATAATTATGGACTGTGGACTTTTTATTGCCCTAAGGAGACGAGGGGCTCCTTTATTTTTATTATTGCGATATTATTGCTATAAGGCTTATGCAGGTTCCCATCTACAGTGCTAAATCCCTATGGGGATCCTTAGCTCGATATGGAAGTAATGTAGCAATTAATTTCTGTGTGATCTTGATTGGAATGTTCTGAAAGGAACGTTTTTTTTGGAACTTGCATGCCTAGTGGGAGTTGCAAGGTAGAAGTGTTTTGTGTAAACCACCTTGCAACCGGCGGATAATTATTTATTTGCTGCTGATTTGCCATGATTTATACGTTTTTTAGGGTTATTAAATCATGATGGAGCGCAATATATGAATTGGTAAAATAGCTTTATTAACTATTGCATGAGGATTTGATCGAACGCTTTATGCTTTCCTTTGGTCTGAATGCTATAGTTATTAAGTTAGTTTATTTTTTATGACTATTGCGGCTTGTTGTATTTTATGCTAGAACTCATGTATCGCTATGTGGTTTTTTGTCCTAGATTTTTATGGCTGCTTCCAAAAGCATTGTCGCTGATCTAACTCGAGGAGATAAACCTCAATGAAAGAAATTACGATCTGTGGCATCGTAAAATAGAGTATCTCTTAGAGGATCAGGACATGTTAGAAAATATAACCCAAACTATGTCTCCCCCCGAGGAGGGGAACACTGCGCAGCATCGCAGAAATATGGATGTCTATAATGCATGGAAAAAGAAAGACCATATCGCTCGCATTACAATTCTGAGTTCGATGCAAGATGATCTGTTACTGCGGTTCGAAAAATTGCGAACTGCAAAGGTCTTGTGGGAAGCTGTGAAGTTTCAGTACGGAGTGACCTCCGTCACAAGGGCCCGCCAGCTTGGGCTCATGTTTGATGGGTATAAAATGCACCAGGGTCACACGATGAGGCAGCATATTACCGCAATGTCAAACATGATAAGCGAGCTGAGCGCTGCCGGTCGTGCGAAGACCGATGAGGAGCAAGTGTCTGCTCTCATCAGATCATTGCCTTCGAAGAGTTGGGAGCATATGAAGGTCCATCTGACTCATGCTAATGACATCAGGACATTTGACCAGGCCGCAAAACACCTAGAGTTGGAGGAGGACCGCATGCTTGCGGAAGCCCCTCTAACTGAAGTGTTTGCTGCTGAAGCTGGCGCTCCTCGGAGGAGTGCAGGTTTTAAGCCCCAAAGAGATAGAGCTCAGGGTTTTAAAGGCAAGAAGGGTGCAAATAAAAACAAAACAGAAAACAAAGCTGGAAAGAAACGACCTCGAGGACCCAAGGTGGGAAAGATAAGTCTAATGTGACTTGTTTTAACTGCCGAAAGACTGGACATTTTGCTCGTGAGTGCACTGAGCAAAAGGTAATTACTGTGTGTAATCCCTTGAATTGTAACGTGACTAGTTCTGTGATGCTCACTGATCACTCTCCTGTGTGGATTGTGGATTCAGGTGCCACGGACCCCGTAACAAAGGATCGTTCTGCCTTCGTGGAATATCGTCGTGTTCCAAGTGGGAGGCGAATAAACATGGCGAACAACACTAGCATTGAAGTTCTTGGAGTTGGCACATGCAAAGTGGCTTTGCGAAGTGACCGGATCCTATTACTTCACGACGTGTTGTATGCACCAGCTATACGGCAAAATATTATTTTTGTTGTTGTTTTGATGAGACATGGTTTTAAAGTTGTTTTTGAGAACAATGATATGGGTTTATACCTTGCTAAAATTTATTATGGACGTGCCTTTCTTTCAGACGGTTTTATTGTGTTGGACGCAATTTATGATTTCAATCATAACACTAGTGTCTTTATGAGTCAAACTTCCATGAATAATGATTCAGTTATGTGGCATGCTAGACTAGGTCACATTGGTGTTGACCGGATGAACAAGTTGGCAAAGGAGGGGGGTATTAGGAGAATGCTCCAAATTTGAATTGCCGACCTGTGAATCTTGTCTAGCTGGAAAGGCAACTAGAAAACCGTTGGGAAAAGCCATTAGGGCTACTTCTCCTTTAGAACTAATTCACTCGAATATTTGTGGACCTTTGAATGTGCGTACTAGACATGGACAAAGTTACTTCATCACATTTATTGATGACTACACTAGATATGGTCATATTTATCTTATTTATCACAAGTCAGAAGCTCTAGAATGCTTTAAGAAATTCATGAGCTTGGTAGAGAATCAATTGGATAATAAGATAAAAACTCTCAGAACGGACAAAGGTGGGGAGTATCTCTCCATAATGTTCAAGGAGTTTTGTGATGAAAAAGGGATATCTAGACAACTCACTATGCCTTATACTCCTCAGCAAAATGGTGTTGCCGAGAGAAGGAATAGAACGTTGCTAGACATGGTTAGATCCATGATGGCGCATGCGAGCTTGCCAATTTCGTTTTGGGGAGATGCTCTAATGACTGCTGCCTATATCCTCAATAGAGTTCCAACAAAATCCGTTCCCTCAACTCCATATGAGTTATGGAGAGGACGGAAGCCTGATTTTAGTCTGCTGCATCCTTGGGGATGCGCGGCATACATTCATTCTACTAGTCACCGATATGGAAAACTAGGACCTAGAGGGAAAAAGTGTATCTTTGTAAAATACAGTAATCTCTCCAAAGGTTATGTTTTTATCGGGTTAGACGAGAATGAAAGGACGAAACTGGAGTCTAGGGATGCCACATTCTTGGAAAATATTTTTTCCAACTCTTGCTGGAGCTATCAAAGAGTCAGTGGACTTCTTTGAACAACAAGATGAGGACATTGCCACTCCAGGGGATCAGGATCTGGAAGTTGAACATGAGGTTCCACTAGTCAATCCTAGTGGGAGGAGCAATGTTGAGGATCCGATAGCTCTCACGGAGGATGAGCCCTTAGATACCCATCTACGTCGAAGTAAACGCGAGCTCATTCCTCGTAGGTGGTTTCGCTTAGAGGAAGAGGCCCTCATGATAACTCAAGCAGAAATTGATTATGAATCATCTGGGATGACAGTAATCGATGAGCAAGAACCGGAGACCTTGAAAGAGGCTTTGGAAGGTCCAAATGCGAAAGAGTGGTTAGAAGCTATAAAGGAAGTGTTGGAGTCGATGAAAGTTAATCGAGTCTGGGACTTGGTCGACTTACCGCCGAACCGAAAGGTCATTGGGGCCAAGTGGATACTCAAGATTAAGAGGAAGGCGGATTGATCTATTGATAGATTCAAGGCTAGACTAGTAGCTAAAGGCTACACCCAAAGAGAAGGCGTGGATTTTGAGGAAACCTTTTCACCCGTGGTTAGGTTTGCCTCCATCCGCCTTCTACTAGCTATTGTAGCTCAGATGGACTTAGAGCTTTACCAAATGGATGTAAAGACTGCTTTTCTCAATGGAGAACTTGAGGAGGAGATCTATATAGATCAACCTCAAGGTTTTGAAGTCAAAGAACAAGAGCGTAAAGTGTGCAAGCTCAGTAAGTCCTTGTATGGCTTAAAACAAGCGTCTAGACAGTGGAACATTCGCTTCCATCAAGCTATATCAGAGAATGCGTTCTCTATGCTTGAGGAAGATCACTGTGTGTACATTATGAGATCCAATGGTAAATTTGTCATTCTGACCTTGTATGTTGATGACATACTCATGGCTCGCAATAGCAAAGAGTTGCTGAAATCCACTAAAGAGTGGTTGTCCTCCCCGTTTGATATGAAGGACATGGGTGAAGCTAGCTACATCCTTGGTGTCAAGATAGTTAGAAATAGGTCCAAGAGACTTCTGGGATTGTCTCAAGAGACTTATATTAACAACATCTCGAAGAAATACCATATAGACAAATGCAAACCAATCGACACTCCTGTTGAGAAGGGTTTGCACTTGAGCCTTGATAAGCATCCTGAGACTCCTGAAGAGGAGGCCAAAATGAGCAAGGTTCCATACTCCAATGTTGTGGGAAGCCTTATGTACGCTATGATGTGTACTAGGCCAGACATTTGTTATGTTGTGGGCATGGTGAGTCAATGCCAGTCTAGCCCAAGTATGGAGCACTAGAAGGCAGTCAAGAGAATCATGAGATACCTCAGAGGAACGAGTAACTACATGCTGTGTTACCAAGCATCAGATCTCCGCCTGATTGGCTATAGTGATGCAGATCGGGCTGGAGACATTGATGAAAGGAAGTCTACCTCTGGTTATACTTTCTTGCTGGCTAATGGGGCCATCTCATGGTCTAGCAAAAAGCAAACCTGTATAACCCTATCGACTATGGCAGCAGAGTAGGTTGCATGCTCTGCAGCAGTACAGGAGGCAGTTTGGTTGAGGAGGTTCTTACTACATATTGGGCTAGTAGAGAAATCAGATGAGCATGTTGTTGTCTATTGTGATAGCATGGCTGCCCTTTGTTATGTGAAAGACCCCAAATATCATTGAAAGACCAAACATATACAGGTTAGGTATCATTTTGTGAAGGACATCATAGCGAGAAAGGAAGTTGTGTTAAGACATGTGTCTACTAGTCTTATGGTAGCTGATCCTCTTACCAAGGCTATAGCTAAGGACTCGTTTGTGTCTCATGTGAAGTCCTTAGGCTTACGCAGACTTTGATGCATTGACATGTCTAACTTCCTTTTACGAGTGATTGTGTTTTCCTTTCGACTATATCTGTTTGGTTGATGTAGTTGTTCTAGCATAAAATATTATTCTGTCAATGGGCTGAAGAATGCTCACTCACACAAGCATTCGCCTCTGGCGCTTTTGATAGCGAGCAGAGATGAGACTGATCATGAGGAGATCTTGTATGATAGATCCAGAGCAGTTCATGATAGGACAGTCGTCTTGATTAGGAATCAAGATGAGATCCTCTATGTTGGTGAGGATTGACATGAATGTTCCCACGATTCATGTGACCTATAGAAGCCAAGTGCGAGCATCACATATGGCGCCAGGTGGCACCTGTATGGTGTTAAGGCGACAATAATGAAGCTCGGGTCAGGCGCAGAGGGGGTGTGACTGGACTAAGACTTGTATGGTGTTGAGAGACAGACATACTGTTGTGTATAGTATGATCCACCATAACATGTTTGTCATACAACATGTGCTGAGCGACCATTTGGAAGTGAAAGGATGGATCCCTGCTCCTTCACTGTGTGAGTCCAAGACTTAATTGTCAATAGTTGCCCTCAGTGACCTTCGACGACACCATGAAGCAAAGAGTTGATCTGGCTACTTTGGGATGTTATCTATGACCATGACAGATTCGGTCTAAAGAGGCATCTTCGGGAAAGGAGTCAACTCTGAGTGTAATGGTGGTCTGGGGCGAAGGGAAATGTTTGACTTGACTGCACTAAAAGTATTTGTTGGGCCCAACTGTATGGATACAGTAGCAAGTACCTTGAGGACAAGAAGGTATTCTCTCTGAGGGATCGAGATACCGTTCATGTTAAGTGAGTTTCTGAGTAAACCTGGGCAACTGTGATGTGCATTTTGACTGCTAATTTGTTGTTTTATGAGGATGTTGTCATTCTGGCCTTCTAGTAAGGTTTCTAGTTTGAGACTCCCAAATTGCAGGTGCATCACCGGTCACACGACCCATTTGTCCGTATGATCGGAAGAGTACATGTGTCGGGGACACAGATGGTCGTGTATCGAGGATACATGATCAGAGACTTGCATATTGTGGATGTGTACTTGGAGAGAGGAGTAGTTGTATGTATCAGGGATATATAAATATGTGTCGGGGACACATAAAGAGGTGACATATTGCCATTGTGTGATTGTATGTATCACGGATATATGCATATGTGTCGGGGACACAAAAGCAGATGACCTGTTGTTATCGTGTTGTTTTGTAAGTGGGAGATATTGGATTAATCTAGGATTAATAAGATATTTGCCCAAAGCACTGACACATGGCGCGTCCCTATTGGACTACACATTTAAGGGTTTAGGGTGGAGCCATCTATATAAGGAGGGGACCCTCCCATTGGATGGAACAACAAGTGTGCAAACCCTAGCCTCCACCCACCCTAGCCGCCACCTTCTCTCTCCCATTTCGTCCCTCCACCTCCACCAAGCTCATTCCGTGGACACGGGTTGTGGACTCGCGCTCCTTCTCCAAGAGAGTAGGAGACCGACCGGTGAAAAGGATTCCGTAAGGTGACCTCCGATCCTCCTTCCGCTGCCACAGGTTCTCTCCAAGAAAGGTACTCCTGAACCTGTAGAATCGTTGTTTGCTCACAGAAAACACACACATGACACACACACATACATGCTTACATACATCATTCATCACTTATTTCACTTCATATGTGCACACACTCCACCCCTTAGGAGTTTCTCTTCCTGATTTAAAATTTGTAGTTGCTTTCTTTTGCATTTCTTACTTACTAGTTTCGTGTACTTTAACTTAACATAATCAAATCTCTTTCCCCTTTTTCTCCACTTGATTTCGGATAGCTTAGCATAATCATCTCCATATCAAAAGGAGAAAGACTCGACTACATGCTTAGTGGTCAATCTCTCTACTTAGAGTCAAGCCTTGGAGCAAACACTCAAGTGGGGAGATGCTACTTGTATTGTGTCTTAAATTAAATAAAATTTTCTTAGGTTATGTTTTCTCTCTTATGTTACCTTGCATGTTTAGCTTAATTTTGTTTCATTAATCTTAGTATACTTAGTTAACATGTTTTCCTCTCTTAACATAATAATTAGCTTTTTGATTAGTGAGTGGTTTCATCCCCCTTTGGGGGTGGACATGATGTTTATACATGCAATAAATAATGGAAAAGAATGCTTTATTTTGAAATGTGTGGATGAATGTGAATGTATGCTTGCTTGTTTAGAGTAGAACACTTCACTTGAGGGGTTTTGCCACAACCATTAGATACTTACCATGTTTGTTTAGGTTCTGAAATAACTAACTTGTGTATTTGAATGTTAATCAACTAGGTTAGTGATTATATTGATAGGTTTTGCCATAATCATTAGACACTTCCTATGCATGAAAATACAACCCACATTTGTGTCTATTGAATGCATCCTTCACCTTATTATTGTATGAGTACACTCACTCCACCCCTTAGTGGTTTCTCTTTCTGATTTTCAGCCTTGTATTAAGTTCTCTTAATTTAGTTTTAATAAATCGTTAGTTGCTTTCTTTTGCATTTGTTACTTACTAGTTTAGTGTAGTTTGACTTTGCATAATCAAATCTCTTTCCCCTTTTTCGCCACTTGATTTCAGATAAACCAGCTACTCACCTCCCCATTGATCAGCCTATACTTGCCACGTCTTGACCGACGCCATTCCCCAGTAACGGGGCCAAAAACTTGTTTTGATTCGATTAAAGTTTAGACTGCAAGTGCACAGCCATTGGTGAAGATGGGGCAAGTACAGGTCGATCCACGGGGAGGTGAGTAGTCTTTGGTTTGTCAGAAATCAAGTGACGAAAAAAGGGGAAATATATTTGATTATGCTAAGCTAAACTATACTAAACTAGTAACTAACAAATGCAAAAGAAAGTAACTAATGATTGATTTAAAACTAACCAAAGACCTAACAAAGATATTTGTATTAAGGAAAAGAATCCCCTCAAGGGTGGTGTGTGTGCACATTTAAAGTGAAATAACTGATGAATGACACATGTAAGCCTGTATGTGTGTTGTCATGCGTGTCTCTACATGCATAGGAAGTGTCTAAAGATTTGGCAAAACCTATCAATTGATTCACACAACGTATCGGCAATTACTACTTGATTATCATAAGATTAGGCTCAGCATGAGAAATTTCTAAAGATATGGAAAGACTCATAAAAAACCAAGAGCTCATGTGAGGAACAAAGTTAAGAATGGGAGGTGTCTAAATCTTATGGAAAAATCCATCAAAACAAAGTTTCTTCAATCAATCAAGCAAGCAAACACAAATACAAACACATAACTAACATGTAGCATATTCAACAGGAAATTCCAGTCAATAAACATGAGGAAACTAAGCATGAAAAGTGTCTAAATCTTATGGACAAACCCATCAAAAAATCCCCAACATGTAAATCATTAAAGTACCCCCAATGAACATACAAACATGCAAGTCTGCACAATCAAAAGTTCATTAAACATCCAAACTACACAACATATTTGTACATCATCTCCACCCCCAAAGGGGAATGGAACTACTCACAAATCATTAAACTAACTATTATGTTAAGAGAAGAAAAAAATATGTTAACTAAGTCTACTAAGATTAATGAAACGAAATCAAGCTAAGCATGCAATCATGACTCGATGGACTCATTTTCGTCGATCATCGGACAGGGTAATTATACGGGTTGACTCTATATATGTAATCAGTCCACACACCTAGCCTAATGAACCATTCGTGCAAGTTAGTTAAGGACTTAAGTGACAGACATCGGCAACCTTAACATCCTTAAGTGATACAAAGTGTAAAGTCCATTAAGGTTCCTATTTGTCTTCTTTTTTCTTCTTCTTTTTCTTCTTTTTCGAGCATTATGATTTACCCTAGTTGGTGTTTGATTCTCCCATGGCCGGGTTTCGTGCATCATTGCCTGTGAGGACTTACAGTATCACGTACAACATCCCCCAAATGTCCACATTTAGCGATCCCTACCACCCGTGTAACGGGAGTTTGGTTGTGCATCTCAAGTCAGATGACTCATAAGAACCAGGCACTAAGTCCCCTCGGACCTAATTTCCGAAGTGGTAGGAGCCGTGCAAGAAGAGAGAACACCACTTATTTATTTATTTATCTACATGGGAACCAAAACCCCTACACTTAAAGTTTCACAACAAGATTTTAAGGGTCCCTGACTACAACAAACTTCCTTATACTAACAGACACAAATTATTTGACTCACCAGGTTCAGGGTGGACTTCTTTAGTTGTTTGAGTACTAAAACCCAATGATTACTTGCCCCTCGAGGGAAAACCGAGGTGCATCCTTACGACTATATGACCTAAAGCCGGTATACTATATGTCCTAATGCATCATGTTCAAGTCAATTCTGGGATTTTCTCTTTTGATTGCCTCAAAATGGTTTTGCAACCTCTAAACACATACACAAACCCCACATAACATTTTCTTTAGCAAACACATCAGATTTTTGAAAGATTGGAAATGAAAGCACAATGACAAACAAAAGAGATAAGTCACCCAAGGATCATGGCAAGTAGATATATCGATATTAAATGCAGCACACTAACATGACCCTAGAAAAGAAAACAAAAGAAAATAAAGAGACTCGACTATGTACGTATGTAAAACACCCCCCACACACACACTTACTTCATGCATTGTCCCTAATGAATGTGAGTGTGATGCTATATGGATTCATGCATGAAAAAGAAAAGATCTCACCCACATGAAGCGTAAATGGGATTTCATGGTTATGTTGATGGACATAAACCCAAACTCCCCAAAACCTATGAGATACTTAAAAAGGGAATACAAATACATCAAATAAACAGGGCCAAATACTCAAGGGTTGGGGACACAACAACCAATGCTCACTTGTGGAGTCTTTTGTTTTTTTTGTTTTTTGTTATAAACAAGAGATATAGATCAATAAAGATATTCTCATAATCATTTGTCAAGGAACATCGAAAGAGAACATTGAGTCATTCAGACCAAAGATTTGCCAAGATGGGCCCGCTTCATTTGTACTTTGAGGTGCCATGAGGTGTGAAAGGTCAAAACTGAAAGGCTCGAACCCCTCATGATATTGGTTGGGCGTAGGCAACATGAATGAGTGGAGTTGTGTTGCCTCACTAGGGTTTAGTTGCTCATCGAACAAAACCCTCCAACCAATAGGCGGGTGCATCAGAATGAGTTTCTCAGGCTCATTCGAAGGATGTGGCACACCAGTTTCACTAATAATGGGGCTTCCCCCCAAGTCATCGAACAAGGACCACCCAACCTCCTTTATATTATCAAGCATAAACTCGGTCGCAGGTGGGTCTTTGTTGGAGTCAAGATGAATGTCAAAAGGCTGAATAGCCAAGGGATATAGGGTAGAGACACCTTCTAGTACGTGCATATGATGAGGTGTGTCCCCCTCACTAATAGTCTCAACTGAATCATCCAACAAACACTCCCTTTGTGTATTCATGTTTGATGTCAGCTCACTCTGTTGCATTACAAATACAGGCAATGAGTTTTCGCAGGGCACACAAACATTCTCAACGGGTTGCATTGGTGTTGGGGGTGTTTGTTGATTTTGTGGTGCTTTCTCTAATTTAAACGGTGCCAAAAACTTGTTTAGAAGTTTTAAATACCGCAAGTACATGGTGTCGATGAAGACGTGGTAAGTACGGGACGATCCACGGGGAGGTGAGTAGCCTCTGGTTTATCCGAAATCAAGTGGAAAAAAAGGGAAAAGAGATTTGATTATGCAAAGTCAAACTACACTAAACTAGTAAGTAACAAATGCAAGAGAAAGCAACTAAAGATTGGAAACCATGAAGAGAAACCCCTAAGGGGTGGAGTGTGTGCATATATGAAGTGAAATAAATGATGAATGATGCATGTAAGCATACATGTGTGTGTGTTGTGTGTGTGTTTTCATGGATAGGAAGTGTCTAAAGATGTGGCAAAACCTATCAATCCATTCACACAATGTATCAACAATTACTACTTGATTATCATAAGACTACGCTCAGCATGAGAAGTGTCTGAAGATATGGCAAGACTCATAAAAAACCATAAACTCATGTGAAGAACAAAGCTAAGCATGGGAGGTGTCTAAACTTTATGGCAAAACTCATCAAAACAAAGTTTCTTCAATCAATGAAGCAAGCAACCACAAATACAAATAGTTAACTAACATATAGCATATTCAACAGGAATTTTCAGTCAATAAACATGAGGACACTAAGCATAGGAAGTGTCTAAATCTTATGGCAAAACCCATTGAAAAATCCCCCAACATGTAGATGATTAAAAGACCCCCAATGAACATACAAACACGAAAGTTTACACAATCAAAAATTCATCAAACATCCAAACATCACAACATATATGTATATCATCTCCGCCCCCAAAGGGGATGGAACTACTCACTAATCATTAAGCGAACTACTATCTTAAGAAGAGAAAACAGTCTAACTAATTCAACTAAGATTAATTAAACAAAAATTAAGCTAAGCAAGCAAGGAGTAAAAGAGAACATTAAACTAATAAAAAATTCTTTTATTAAATGACTCACATTACAAGTAGCATCTCCCCACTTAAGTTTTTGCTTCAAGGCTTGACTCTAAGTAGAGAGATTCATCACTAAGCAAGGAGTAAATACAAAGGAGGAGGAAGAGTTCTATTTATAGTCATAGAAAAAGGTAACCGGGGACAATCTCCCCGTATGTGACTAAATGCATACTATAAATGGATGTAAAACAACATAAGCGAACACCTGACTAAACCAGGAATCATTTAGAGTCATTTGGACTGCCAATTGGTGGTCTGGATGGGCTTGATGGGGTCTAGTTTTGGGTGGCTTGATTCTGGCTTGATTTCTTCATGTTTGGTGAACCATATTTGGTTGTTGATGTTTAAGCCCGAATCTAATTGCCAAAATACTCCTCATGATGGTGTGGAGCTTCTTAATTTTCTCATTGGTACTTTTGGTTCACATCTAGGTCCTTCTCTCTTGCATCTCAGTCCATAAATCTTGTAATTCAGTCTTTTTTCTTGCTTTTAGGTCCTTTTTGTGTCTTTTCTTCTCACTTGTTTAATTCCTGAAACTAAAACATAAAACTCATAACGTAGCATTTCTTAGGTTAAGAATAAAGGATATAAGACACAATTATATGCATGATATGATGTCAATCTGCTAGGATGACAGTTGAGGAAAAAATGTACTTCTTAATTCAACAGCATCGGGAAAAAAGTTGGAAACGTCTTGTGGTCCAAGGACGGGAGGTCAGTAATCATAAATGATCTAAAAGATCTAATCACCAAAGGCAATGTTCTATCAACAACCAAAGTATATTTTATTTTGTGAATTGAGTTTTGGTTTAATACACTGAAATGACAAGTTAATTGTACTTATTTTAATGGGCATTTAATAGATGGATTGCCTGATGTGTTGGAGCAAAAATAGAAGCTGAGATGCTACCAAAGGATGGTGATTCTCATTCCTGACACGGTCACCTCTGCTACTGAGGAGGCCACCTATGATGGTTTTTTGTCATCCGTAGCGAAAGGAAAACTAGAATACTGGGACCCATAGGACACAGTCATTGCACAACCATTGATAAACAAAGAACACTAGACACTGCTGACTGTGGATGAAAAAACTAAACAAATAGCACCCTACGGTAATAATGCTATAGTAATAATGGTAGAATTCTGGAGATCCTACTTTAACATTGACTGGAAACTGACCTATGAATAAGAAAAGTGCCAACACCAAGCACCTGTAAGTAAATCAATCACTAATCTAGAGGGGGGATCAATCTAAATTATTTCCCAATTTATCTCAATAATGCACAATTAAAATAGTGAATGAAGGATTGCAAACCAAAAGATGACTCCGGAGATTTATAGAGGTTCGATCGTACCACAGTGGTCTAGTCCTCTCCTCAAGTTTTGATCGCTCCTCCAATCCCTACTTGAGAATACATTATTTTCTTCATTCTAGGTCGAAGATAAACCCTCTTACAATCAGAGCTTTGCGAACACCCTCGCCTTGCTCGGATCTCCTCTCACAACCCGAGAGGGTGCTTCCTCGAAGCTTTACAATACAATGGAAATTGAAAAAAGTGGTTGAACTATAACTTGAATGCACTCAAGGATGGGAATTTAAGCTTCGAGTGAATTTTATTGAAGTTTGAGAGTTGGTGGAGCTTTGAAGTCTTGGAGTTTGAGAGCACAACAGTATGAAGGATTTTTTGCAAGTAAAGTGTAGATTGTGTCTCTTAAATGAAGCTTATATAGCCTTCAAAACAAATAGAGATGTTATGGTGAGTTGGTGAAGTTTGGACCAATAAGAAGGAAGTAATGACTTAAGCTCAGGTAGAATTCAGAACATATTCGGTAGACCAGGAAACAAACGGTCGTCTAACAAGATGTGGGTGCATTGGTCAGAAACCACAACTCGGTTGACCGATTGGTGATCAGATAACCGTTCACCGTCTTCGAGTAACTTTTTCCTAATATCGACCAATTAAGTTCGGTTCACCGAATACAATTCGGTTCATCACTCAACGATGGACAGTAAAGAATTGTCGGGCTCTGGTGATCAAGTTTGATCAATCGTGAGATCTTTAGTAGACCGACGTAAGCGCAGGTTTTCAGCTGACACAACTCAAACGTTGCTTTACAAATAACAGTCAAAAATATACGTTGAAAAGAGTTGTTACGTTTTGATTAGCAACAAGGATTCGGTGAACCGAAGACGCCTCGGTAGACCGTTTAGGGACATTTAAAAGAGTGTTGCTAATCGACAAAAGAGAAGTCTGTTTAATAATAGGATCTAGTCGTTAGGATAATAAATGTAGGTCATGTTAGGATGATCGATATCTCTTCGGTAGACTTAATATAGATATCAAGAGATGGTCTGAATGCTACTTAGAGGAATGGAACGGTTGACCGATATGCCTTTGGTAGCCCAAACCAAGGATTCTATGGAGGATCAAGTAGCTACTGATTCTAAGGAGACGGTGCACCAAGGGTGACACGGTCGTCTGTTTGGGACTTGTTCGGTAGATCGAAAGGTAGGCGGTCGACCGACAGAAATAGATTTATCCTTTTGTGCATGAAGTGTACATTTGATGCTATGACTCAAATAAATAGAAAATTAAATGTGAAGTTCTTGAGTGATAATTGGAGTTGTGCGTGATATTAGTTTGTTAATCATCAAAATTAAGAGGAATGGGGCCAAAAGGCCAACAATCTCCCCATTTTTTATGATGACAAACTAATGTCAAATTGCGTAAGTGCTCCCCTTATCAATAAGCATAAGATATGATAACTCTCCCTTACAATGTGCATGAATTCCATATATTCGTTGAAGTGTGTTGTGCCCATTTTTCTCCCCCTTTTGACATCAATAACAAAGGACTAATCAAGCAAAGGTTGACACAAAAAGACACATAATAAGGTAATGAAATTGCATTGTTAAAAGGGAAGATAAGGCATAAAGCCGATACAAGAGAAAACAAATGAAAGCAAATGACAAACTAAACAAACAACAAGAAAACACACAAATAAGCAATAATAATAGTCTAGTTGTCTGGTTGGTTCACGCTTCGAAGAAGATCCATAATTTCATTTTGGGAGTCGAGAAAGGCTTGGCGAGAATCTCCAACCATACGAATTTGGTTGTTGATCTCGTTGAGCGAGTTCGACGTCGCCAACTGAAAAGTTTGGAAGTCAGAAGTCAGTTCTGGAATGCCTTGGTAGTTTCGATTCACTAAACCACGAACTTTGTGGACCTCGTCCCAATTCCGGTCCAAGAGCTTCTCGTGTTCATAGGTCCAAGCAGGTTGGTTCCATTGAGCATCAGCACAAAATGGCCATTAGGGATGAGTGTAGCGCCGAGGACCACGAGTTGAGCTAGAATCCCAATTGGGATTCACCTTCGCCTCGGATGGAGGAGGAGACCAATGTGGAGCTTCGGTTGATATTGCATCATCTTGATTTTCAGAGGATTCATCTTCTGTTTCTTCTTCAATTGCTTGCCTTCCCGAATGCATCCATTTAAGTGTGTATTTGTCGATGGCAGTTTTAAGGGATTTGAAGAGATCACAGTCGAGTTGGATCTTAAAGTGAGTTGAAATCAGCAAGATGATCATAGGAAATCGGAGAAAGTTACGCTTCTGCCGAGCAATTTAGCACATGTGGTTGATGATGAGTAACGACCAATTTGTGCGAGTACCGGTGGAGAGATTAAAAAGACACTTCATCATTTGGTGGCCAAGTTCGTTGTTATGTCCTTTGTGCACAAAGAGGTTGGTAGATATGAAGCGACAAAGAATGCAACCAAGAACCGGAAGACGAGGAATGGCAAGCTTGCCATCTTTGAGGACTTTTGGGTCAAGTCACGTCCAAAAATTGACTCATTGAACCACAAACCTCTTCCCAAGAGAGGTTATAAATATCATCGCCCGCACTAGGAAGTCCGGTGATCTCCGAAAGAATGGATGCGGTGAGAGTGAAGAAGACACTATCTATTTGAGTTGTAAGTGTCACTTGAGTGCCATCAAGTGTGGTAGTCTCCCGGAGATTGGCAAAAATTTACAACAAGCATCCACAGAGAAAGGGGCCAGAAGTTTGTCATGAAAGAAATCTCCAAGGTGATCAACGACGAGATATGTCGAAAGACAAATTCACTCGAAATCTTTGATAATAATCTTTCGCTCTGGAATGGCATTTGCACCACTAATAGTGTTCCTCTGCCTTTAGATTTTAGAAGATGCCACCGTTGAAAGGGCGAAGATATTCATCGATGGGTTCATTCACTAGATTTGTAGAAGAGGAAGGTATGTCGGGGTTGAGTCTCGTCTTCTTTGCCAGAGGAACGGGTTTCTTTCCTTTCTTAGTCGTTAGTTTCTTTGTTGGTTCCGCTGCCTTCTTAGTTGCACGAATTTTCCTTGAACACATAGGCAAAAGAAGAAGATCTGATGGAGAGATGAAAAGTTTGTGATTTGAGAAAGGGAAGGATGCAAGAGTTTGCTTTGGGGATGATAGAAGTGAAAGAGATGACCCAAATATATAGAAGATAGGACGCGTAAAATCTGAAAAATTGTGTCAAACGGTCACCCATAAATGTCACGGACGACCGTTGGAACAGCTCCAACGGCTACAAAAAAGCAGCATTCGGTCGACCAAATTGAGTTCGGTGTACCGAAAAGGGTGGATAGTAAGAGAGGAAATAGTTACTGGATCTTGACAACAAGTGACCGAATAGGTCACGGTCGTCCAAACTACGACAAACAAGAAAAGTCAATAATGCCGCAATGGTCATCCGATTCAAAATCGGATACCCAGAAATTGTTTTTCATCCGTTAAATGAACTACAGCAAGGAATTCAAAAATTCCTCCAAAACATTTCAGACTTCCAAAATAGACATGGATCACCATAGGAAAGGAAACATGGGAGTTTAGCAAAGGAAAACATATGATCAACAGAACTTTGATCAGTGTACCATTTAGTGCGGATCCAAACTAAGTTTATATCCCTATCCAGACACCATTCGGTCAACCGAACGAGGTCCGGTCGTCTGTCAATCTCGGAAAACAACAAAAACACTTACAGGTTTTGTCTAATTTTATCAAATTAATCAACATTTATGGGTTTTGTAAATATATCCGCTAATTGATCATTTGTTCAACTGAATTTCAATTCAATATCACCTTTAAGAGCATGGTCTCTAAGAAAATGATGGCGAACATATATATGTTTTGTTCTTGAATGAAGAATTGGATTTTTGGATAGGTTTAGAGCACTAGTACTATCGCAAAATATTTGTATAGTGTGAAACTCAATTCTCAAATCCTTGAGGGTTTGCCCCATCCAAGGATTTGTGCGTCATAATACCCTTATTTTTCATCAGTGAGATTCAGGACTTGTTCAATAGAGGTTGTACTATGACCCGTTTAAAGGCATATCAAGTTGCATTTAAGCTAAATTCCGACGTGATATAACTTACTATTAAAAAAATTGAACATCGCAAAAAAATCCAATAAAAGGACATATCACGTCGGATTTAAACATAAATTCCAACGTGGTATATATGACTTATTATTAAGAAAAAAAAATGTCGCAAAAAATGAAAGGAATGTGTTCTAAAAATATTCTTTTATATGTCTTTTATTATGAATTGAATGTACAAATATTTTTTTCCTTGATTAATGTATTCATCTTTTGGAAGTGTTAAGGAAGAGACTCTTAGTCCTTAACTGTAGAGCTCTAAAATATAATGGTTTACATAAATCAAAAGTAATTCACAATCATGGTGATTAGCATGGGACATTCATTACCGAGTTAAGATTGTCATGTTGGTTAAAGGATATTATAGCTCTACAAGTATTTAACAACATGAGTATATGAAATAGAAATATTTTCTTCATATACTGAATTAAATGACCTAACAAATGAAACATTATGGAATTGTGTTTGTGTCATTAATGTTTCATTGTGTCTTTGAATCATAACATACTTTTCACATAAAAAGTATATAATTTGATTATTATCAAAAGCTATCATTGAGTATAGTGATAAACATAATAGTTGGTTATACATGATTTGTGCTGGAAAAGATGATATGTCAAAAGATTATCATTACCCCTCTTGACTTTAGTCATGATAATGTTTGGTCGCTTGATAAAGCAAAGTTATAATGTGCATAGTAACTTATGTATAGTTACATATTTATAATTTGCTTAAAAGATCAAGAAATGAATATATAATACAAATATGACACATTTCTACTTTGTATAATATACTTAATATCATGGGGCAAAGGATAGACACATGTTATATTACTAATATTACTAAGTGGATCTTGTTTAGTTCAAGTGAGCAAAACATCTTTGTTATTTAGGTAACTATAATGTGTATGATCGTAAGGGTCTCTAATTCTAATCACTTTTAGGCTAATTACCTACTTATTTAAGCAATCAAGTATATGTAGCGGAATTTAAACAAATAAACAAGCAAGTAAAGAATACAAGGCAAACCACAAAATGACATGGTGATTTTTATAGAGGTTCGGCCTCCCGCCTACTTCCTCTCTGGCAAGCTCCGCTCAAACTCCCTCGAGGTCCACTTACGTCTTCACTATCAACCTCGTTCCGGACCGAGATTAAGCCTTTTACAAAACAAGCTCCACGAACACCCTCGTGAGCTTGACTTTCTTCTCTCACAATCCGAGAGGAATACTTCAGGCTTTCACCAAAGTCCTTGCTTCTTTACAACAGAGATGTTGAGTGGAACACACTCTAACTTGAGCACACTTAGCTTAGGATGTGGAATTGATACTAAAGTGTGGAACTTTAGGCTTGGAGAGTAGATTTGGGGATTGGGAGAGTTGGGAGTTTCTCTTAGGTGTATATGACAATAGGAAGTGTAAGAGTTGTCTAGTTGTGTTATAGGAACACCGATTTATAAGATCCAAGTGAGTTATAGCCGTTGGGACAAGTTTGGTAAGTGTTTGTGGAAGAAACACAAAACAGCGAATTGCAGGACACAAAACTGAGTGAGTTCGGTCGACCGTTAAGCAAATTTGAACTTGATTCGATCGACCGATAAAGGTGCGCTCGACTGAATAAGACTATAACGTAGGTACACTTAAGTTGTCGGTCGAACACCGAATAGGGTTCGGTCGACCGAAAACTAACATGCTCTACGGGGTTGACAAACGTGTTCAAATTCGGTCGACCGAAACAAGGTCCACGATCGACCGAAATCCAACTAGCAGATTGGGTTTGTCGAGACATCTTAAGTTCGCTCGACCAAACAAGGTCCTCGATCGACAGATAGGAAAAAATATTTTGGGGTATTTGGAAATAATATGAATACGACTGTTGGTATAATACGACAATTCTAACGGTCGTAAATTTATGTTAACTCGGTCGACCGAAAAGATATGGATGGTCGACTAAAACTGGGCAGTCAAAACACTAACAGGATAATTGATCACTCGGTCGACCGAACGGTCTGTTTCGGTCGATCGAATGTGGGCAGACAGATCATGTTCTGGTTTAGTGTTTTCCGGTCTAAGTTTGTGTGATCTATTGAAGTCCAAATGATATGAAATTTTGTGTGTGACTTCTATAAGGAACCTATTGTGTGTTTGAGTAGTTTTTAGCTCAAGTATGCTCAATTACACAATGTTCCTAAGACTCAAAGAAAGCAAGATTACATGTCTTCAAGATAGCTTTAATACATGTCTTGACTTGATTTCCTTTCTTCCTTGAGTCTTGATCACCTGTAGAAGTTAGCACAATACAATATATATGTTATGCAATATGTGTGCTACTCGACATGATTACAATTAAGATTAGGTTGCTTAAATCATCAAAACATAGATTAAGCCCGAAAGGCCAACATAATTTGTAGCTCGATACCACTTATAGTTTACGATATAAAGCATTTTATATCATTGTCAACATAACTTAGATCATCTTATACGTCACACCACAAAACGGGGAAACAAGAAATGTAATTTTATGTTTTATGTTATGTATTGAATTTCATAGGATATGAAATGGGATGCATGTGCTAAACAATAAAATTAATATGTTGAGATCACAACATGGTTAGAATATCAAATAAATGTGTATGAGATGTATATATATATATATATTATGGGGTATAATGTTTGACATTATATATGATAATATACTACATAATATAATGTGATCCGCAACATTATAATATATGAATTTACTAAAATCCCATAGGTCAAATTTTGTTGGATATTGATACAAAAATTGGCAAAGGCAAAACATAGTGAAAAAGATCAACATGTTTGAACAGTAATTTCTGAATTTTGAAAATGGTTGACTAGGTGGATGCCTGATTCGACTGAAAATAACAGAAACTTTTCCAGTTGCGAAATGGTCAACCAGTGTGGCATTACGTTGGACCGAAATTATTAGGAGCTTTTCTAGATAACCAAATGGTCGATCGGTTGGCCGATTCGTTCGACCGTTTGCCCACGATTTTGCCCACATTAATAAGAGATTTTTTCTGATCATGGGCTGAATTTGGTGCAACTTGGTCAAAGGAGCTTATGGGATGATTATGTGTCCAAATATGATTGGTTTAGAGGAGCAATTAACAAGGAATCATGTGTAAGTGGGTTACACATAATGTTGATTTGAGGATACCCAATGAATAGGTCCCTCCATTTGTTTGACTAATACAATATTCTCCTCCTTCCATATTTTCTCCACCTAATCGATCCGAAAATTCTTTTATTGATTGAGTGCTTGAGATATTAAATTCTTTGGAGAATGGAAGAGGTTATTAGCTACATTCCAACCTTGAATTATAGATTGATTGACTAGCTTTGATCTCCCTAATCTTGTTTAGAGTTTGGTGAACAGTTGGAGGTGTTTCCGAGCCAATCAAACATGTAACACGACTTCATTATAGGGTATGTGAAAAGACACAACCTTTCATTACCGTGTCTATAAAATCAGAGGTTGTTGTGTTTTCCATTCTTATTTCCTAAACCCTAAATCATATTTCCAATTCCAGTTCAGCTCATTTTAAGGTCCAATTGTTTTGCAAGAAATGGGTCTGGAAGTAGGACAAGTGTGTTCCAAATGTAAGTTTTTCCTATTTTTGTAGATGGAAATTTCTACATTCTTTCAACTTGAATAACTCTTGAACTATTAGGGTGTTTGTGAAATTCTTCTTTTTTGCGGACTTAGAAAGTTTTCAATGTTGGAATCATTTTCCCCATTTTCATTCTAAATTATTTTTCTATTTTGGTAGATGATAATTTCTTGTTTTTTTGAACAAGAATAATGCTTGAACTATTCACGGTGTTTGTGATGAAATCCTTCTTTCTTAAGGATTTGGAAAGTTTTCAAGGTTGAAATCATTTTCTCTCATTTTCGTTCTTAATTATTTTCCTATTTTTGTAGATAATAATTTTTTTCATTTTTTGAACAAGAATAATGATTCAACTGTTTAGGGTAGGGGTGAGCAAAATTCGGTCCGGTCCGGGCACCCGAACCGAACCGAATTTTTCGGTCCGGACCGAACCGAATTTTTTCGGTCCGATCTTCGGTCCACAAAATTTTGGAAATTCGGTCTTCGGTCCGGACCGGACCGAAAATTTAAGGGGAAAATTCGGGTTTTGGACAGACCCGGACCGGACCGGACCGGACCTATTCGGTCTGGTCTTCGGTCCGGACTTCCCGAAAATTCGGGTTTCGGTCCAGTCCGGTTCGGTCCGGTCCGGTCCTGGACCGAAGCTCACCCCTAGTTTAGGGTGTTTCTGAAGTCCTCATTTCTTGTGGACTTGGAAGGTTTTCATGATTTATTTCATTTTCCCCCATTTTTTGTTCTTAATTTTTTCCTATATTTTGGAAAGAAACAACATGCAACATCAATTTATGTTTTTAGTTAGTGCTTGAACTATTTTAGGGTGTTTGTTACATAATTTATCTTTCTTATTTTGTTATCAATGATTAGTATGTTTCTGTTGTCTTCTCTTATAATGGTTGGTCCATTTATTGTACTTTCCAAAATTTGTTTGTGATGGTTGGAAAATGAACTTAGCTCCTAGAAGTCCACTTCTGGTGTTCTATCCACTTCCTGCAAACCAATCAGATCCAAAAAAAACTAATAGAAATGATTTTAAACTAAAATCTGACGTGGTAAGTCCTACTATTAAAAAAGAGGTTTCAGGACCCGTTCAACTGACGTTGTACGACTATTAAGAAATAGAACGTCGACATCTCACGTCGGATTTTAAATTAAAATCCGACATGGTAAGAATTATTATTAAGAATACTAACTTAACCTTCATGACTTTGTTTTCTCTTTTTTGATGATAGAATCTTCGATACATATTCCTTCATTATGATCATCCCAAATATGTAAGTTATCAACATTATCATCATCGACTGACTTGATTTAAGAAACTCTTGTTGTGCAAATTGGGGAATTTCTTCTATATCATTGACATCTTCTTGAGCAATAATTTTATATTTTCTTTCTAAAACTATCGACCATTGTTTATCACTGGGATATGCTACATGGAAAATTTGTTTGTCTTGAGATGCAAAAATAAAGGATCTTCCCTGAATCCCGGTTTATTAACGTTCAACATGGTAATTCCCAACTCATCCACCCAAGTCCATTGTTGTTGATTGACATCATTTCATGCTTACATTTGTATCTTATAACCATTATCTTTCACCTAAACAATGCTACGTAACAAGTTTTATGTTTGAATTTCAGAAATAAATAGGTTTGAAGAGAAGAGGCATAAAATGACCTAAAAGCAGGAAAAAGGACTGAGTTGAGAGACTCGAGGACTACAATGCAAGATCGAAGGACATTAATATAAGATCGAAGGACCAATGAGCAAACAAGAATACTCCACACCATCATGGGGAGTATTTTGGCAATTCTATTCAGGTCGGAGCTCCAGCAAGCGAAGTAGATGCATCAAAGACAAACAAAGACATCCAGAAAAGCCAAGAAGAAAGCCCAACGCGATCCAAACCCTGCAGACCACCAATTAGCGGTCTGCGACCACTGATTGGCGGTCCGGGGAGGTTCGGATCCGTTAAGCTTTTGTGGGGGCGTCTATTAGAGTGTATTTAGTCTATTTCTGGTATATGTTTAGTCCCATACCGAGGGATTGTCCCGGATTACCTTTATCTATGGCTATAAATAGAACTCTCCCTCCTCTCTTGTATCTCATCACTCTCTTGGTGGCCATCCTCTCTACATGGAGTAAAAGCCTTGAAGCAAAAACCCTGGTGGAGAGAGGCTACTTGTAATTGAGTGAGTAATAATAGATGTTTTGTTAAGTTTTCCTCATATTGTATTGTCTTTCAATTCATGCATACTTAGTTAACTTGTTGTTTTAGTCTTCTTATAATTAGTTTAAGCATGTTTTCTTTCCTTAGTATAAATGTTAGTTTAAATATGTGTTAGTAGTTCCATCCCCTTTGGGGTGGAGTAGATATGTATACATGTTATGTAGATGGTACGAATGCTAGATATAGTTGTTTGTGAGAAATGTTAGTATGCTTGTTTGAATTAATGAGAACTTTTACTTGATGGTTTCTACGATAATGTTTAGGTACATTCCATGCTTCTTTATGTTCTTAATAACAAACTTGTCATGTTCATATTAATCACCTAGGTTAGTGCTTTAAATGATAGGTCTTGCCATTAGGTAATTCTTATACAATAACAAAAACTAACTACACTTGAGCTTATTGTATGCATTCACCACACTTATTTCATGTGTACACACACACTCCACCCCTTAGGGGTTTTCCATTCCTGATTTCGTTCTTATATTAGTCGCTTAGTTTTAGTTCGTTTTGTGCTTTAATTTCCTTCCTTGTTGTTACTAGTTTAGTATAGTTTAGTTTAATCAATCTTTCTCTCATTTCTTTTCCACTCGCCTTCGAACAAACTAAAGTCGAGACACCTCCCTGTGGATCGACCCGTATTTGCCACCACTTCGACGCGGCCGTGCTCTTGCGGTTATAATTAAAACGTTCAATCAAGTTTTTGGCGTCGTTGTCGGGGAGGTGTTTTGTCCAGACTTTGGTTTGGACGATTCGAGTGGTTTTAATTTTTCTTTTTTAGTTTTTATTTGTTTCAGGGATCCTGAGGATCAAGGGGAGGCGACTGGAGGAATTGGAGAGCGAAACACTCAGCAGTGACTGCCAATCAGCGGTCTGGGTCCACCAATTGGCGGCCTGGTGAGCGTCTTTAGCTTCCAGTTTTGTTCTGGTAGTTTGTGCTTTCATATTAGTTGTCTGGGAGCGCAATCTTGCATGTTCTGACTTTTAGTTTGCTCTTAGATTAACAATCAAACCCCTTTAATTAACTTGGACCTTAAAACTCAACGCAAAAGAATATATTGATTGCCATCTAGGTCATGCATCATTTGTAGACCTTCCACGCATTTAACTTTTCTTTACTTTACATTTTTGTTGTTGATTGCTGGCGTGAG
Organism: Triglochin maritima; assembly: GCA_963682175.1. NCBI lineage: Eukaryota > Viridiplantae > Streptophyta > Magnoliopsida > Alismatales > Juncaginaceae > Triglochin > Triglochin maritima. The sequence continues at coordinate 29,099,142 of OY821779.1, forward strand.
GTACGCGCACCCAATTCTCTCTCTCATGCATGTTTAGATCATGCATTAGTTAGTAAGGTGCATCGGGACAAGAGTGAGTTGAGCATTTGATTGGAGAGTTGATTCCTAGATTTAGGATCAAAACACTACTAAGGAGGGGCTGTCCCATAAAAGATAAGGTGGGGGAATGACATCACCCTTTCCTTGGCCCCAAAAATCACTCTTAATCGAAGCCTTAATTCTAAAAGCAAGTATACATTGGCCCTAAGGATTTCGGACGCACTAGGAGAGTGCTGGGCATTGTGGTCTTCGTTGTAGGGAGGTGAGGTGTGTCGAGACTAGTGACCTCGAAGTTAGGCGTCGTCTAGCCTAAGGACCTATAGCCTTAAGTTGTTTGAGTCGTGCTTGCTAGATTAGGCTTCTACCTTCACCACTACCCATGCTAGCTCTAAGGATTCTTCCCTCCTCATCTGAGTCCTCTCCTCATCTATTTTCTACGAGTAGTCTCCTCCTCTGAGTACACCTTCTCTTGTGTGTTTTTTAGAGTCGAGTCGAGCGTTTAATGCGAGGTTGGGCTCGTTCTGGTGAGGGCGCTCGACTTAAGAGAGTGCATTTTCTGAGATGGACGGTCTAGGTGATCGGCCATCTCCGTCTCGTGCTCCTTTGGAGCAGGAGGCCGAGTCTTCTCATAGTGACGGGGGAGACTGGGTTCCATACATGGATTACCTCAGTCCGCTCCCACCACCACGTAGACCTCCTTCTCCTCCTCCTCTGACTCGAGAGGAAGAGGGATTCGGTCAGGATCGAGTTTTTGGTGGACCACCACCTTTAGCTCGACAGGATAGACCGATGACTTTGTGGGAGCGGACCCATCCTGTTCGGGACGCGCAGCCTTCTAGCATAGTTCTTCCCCCAGCTCGCGGGAACAACTATGAACTGAAACCTCAATATATGAGTATGCTTCCTAACTTCACTGCCAATAAGGAGGATCCGTATATTTTTATACGTGAATTCGATGAAGTATGCTCCATGTTCAAGCTTCAACAGCATGATGAGGATTCAGTCTGGTTGAGGATGATTTGTTTCGCATTGAAGGATAACACGAAGAAATGGATGTACAGCCTCCCGACGTGCTCTATTCTGTCTTGGGATGACTTTGTGACCGTATTTCTGAAGAGATTTTCCCTCAAAGGAAAACTCAATATATACGGCACCATATACATCAAATGTATTAGACTGAGACTGAATCTTTTCATGCTTTCTTTGAGAGGTTCAAGGACCTTCTCCAGCAGTTCCCTCGTCATGGACTTGAGCTATGGCAGTTGTGCCAGATTATTTATGAGTACCTAAACTACAACACTCGCACATTGTTGGAGTCGATGTGTCAGGGTGATTTCCAAATGAAACCCATCAATGAGGCATGTGACACTTTTGAGTTAATGGTTGAACGTACCTTTGAGTGGGACACCATGAGAGAGCCACTAGCCGCCAGGTCTTTGGGTTGGGCTGGATCTTATTAAGTTGAGTCAACTATCGCGTCTGAGGCAAAATTGGTTGCTCTCATGCGTAGGATTGAGAGTTTAGAGTTGGACCGAGCTCTTGTAGCTCAGGTCGCTACTCCTGGGTGTAGTAGGTGTGGACTTACGGGCCATGCTGACTTGGAATGTACTTACGCTCCAAGGGATACTGAGCATGCAAATGCTACGTATCAATAGAGGCCTCGTAACGACCCGTACCGTCACTCCTACAACCCGGGATGGCGTAACCATCCTAACTTCTCTTAGGGGCCTAGTGGGGGTCATGGTCACAGCTCGCACGCTCAACCTCCAACTTATCAACCTCTACGCCCATCGGCGAGCCACCAACCCCCACATCAAAGGTCTCAACACCATAATTACCAACCTGCTCATGCCTCATCGTCGGGTTATTCTAACCAAACTTCACTACCCCAACGGGTTAACCCGAAGGATCCCACTCTAGAACAAACCCTTCAAGCGTTCATGCAGAGCACACAAACCATGTTTGCGGCCAGCAATAATTCGGTCAAAGCATTGGAAATGCAAGGTAGCCAGTTGGCTCATCAGCTCCATGAACACGAGAAGGGTCAGTTACCGAGTCAACCTGTGGTAAATCCCAGGGGTCAACCTGCTCATGCTAGGCAGAATGTACACAATGTTGAAAGTGACACTTCCCAACATGCTAATGTTGTCCATACCTTAAGATCGGGAAGGGTTGTTAACAACATTGTGGAAATGCCTGAAGCCAACCCTGTTGGTGACTCTTCTGAGGAGGGTCGTGAGTCTGTCAAGGAACCTAATTCTGAGACTCCTCCTCGTGATTGTTATGTCCCCAAGGCACTATTCCCTCATAGGTTGACTAAAAACGTGATGAGCATTGAGGCAAAATCGTTGAGATACTTAGGCAAGTCAAGGTGAACATGTCGTTGTTAGACGTTGTTCAACAAATGCCACTATATGCCAACTTCCTTAAGGACCTTTGTACCGTTAAGAGAAGAACAAATGTTCCCAAAAAGGCATTTTTGGCCGCCAATGTGAGCTCGATATTGACACAACCAATGCAAGTCAAATACAAGGACCAAGGTTGTCCAACTGTCTCTTGCATGATCGGTAATGTGACAATTCTTCATTAAGCTTTATTGGATTTGGGAGCATCTGTGAACCTCCTGCCCTACTCTGTCTATGTCAACCTTGGAATAGGTGATCTTAAACCAACGAGGACAACCCTCTAGTTGGTTGACAGATCCGTCAACATTCCACGAGGGAGTGTGGAGGATGTCCTTATTAAAGTGGGTGAGTTCGTATTTCCAGTTGATTTCATCATCTTGGATACCGAACCTGTGTCCAACCCACAAGGACAAATTCCAGTGATCCTTGGGAGGCTTTTTCTTGCGACATCTAATGCTTTGATCAATTGTCGCAATGGCTTGATGAGGTTGTCTTTTGGAAACCTCATGGCGGATTTCAACATGTTTACTCTTGGTAACCAACCCGCGCTCTTCGACGATGCTGTCGGAACCAGGTTGGGAGTGAAGAGGATCTTGAGTAATCTTCCTGTGAATCTCTGGATGAGGAGGCACATCTGGGTGCTTCCTCCTCTTACCCCATGGCCCTTGAGCCACTTGAAATTAACTCTGAATCCGACAAGGACCCACCTCCGGTCGAGCTTAAATCGCTCCCTGATAACCTGAAATACATATTTTTAGGGGATAATGAGACCTTGCCACTCATTATTGCTTCTGATCTTGCATAAGATCAAGAGGTTGCCATCAAAAAAGTGCTCTTTGAAAACAAAGAGGCTATCGGGTGGTCCTTGAAGGATATCAAGGGAATTAACCCTGGTATTGTTCAACATCGAATCCACAGGGAATTAACTCTGAATCCCGCAGGGACCCACAACGAAAATTGAATCCAGTACTGAAAGAAGCCGTCTGAAAGGAGGTTCTTAAGTGCTTGGATCATGGCATAATCTATCCTATCTCTGATAGTTCGTGGGTGAGTCTTGTCCATGTGGTTCCCAAGAAGTCAGGCGTGACGGTTGTTGAGAATGAGCATAATGAGCTTATCCCGACAGGCCTGCAAACAAGTTGGCGAGTTTACGTTGAATATCGCAAGCTCAATGCGGCAATGCGAAAAGATCATTTCCCATTGTCATTCATTGATCAGATGTTGGAAAGGTTGGCCGGACATGAGTATTATTGTTTTCTTGATGGATACTCCGGTTACAACGAAATTCCCATCGCCGCCGAGGATCAAGAGAAAACCACCTTTACTTGTCCCTTTCGCACGTTTACCTACCGTCGCATGCTCTTTGGGTTATGTAATGCACCGGCAACGTTTCAAAGGTGTATGATTAGCATCTTCTCCAATATGGTAGAGCGTTTCCTTGAGATTTTCATGGACGACTTTTCCATATTTGGCGCTTCCTTTGATGAGTACCTTCGTCACTTGAGTCTTGTCCTCAAGCGATGCCGTGAGAAGAACCTCGCTCTCAATTGGGAGAAATGTCACTTCATGGTGAAGCGAGGGATTGTACTTGGACATGTGGTCTCAAGTAAGGGAATTGAGGTCGATCCCTCCAAACTGGGTCTGATTGCTAATCTCCCACCGCCACGTAATGTGAAGGATATCCACGCCTTTTTGGGGTATGCTGGATTCTATCGGCGGTTCATTCGAGATTTTAGCAAAATTGCTCGACCTCTCACCTCCTTGTTGACTAAGGATGCCATTTTTGAGTTCACACCGGATTGCCACCATGCCTTTTTGACCTTGAAGAAAGAGTTGACTTCAACTCCCATAATTAAGACACCAGTGTAGACTGAACCATTCGAGTTAATGTGTGATGCATCTGACTTCACTGTGGGAGCAGTGCTTGGGCAACGATTGGACAAATTGCCTAATGTGATCTACTATGCCAGTAGAACACTCAATGATGCCCAATTGAACTACACTGTAACCGAGAAAGAATTCTTAGCGATTATATTCGCTTTGGAGAAGTTCTGGTCGTACTTGATTGGCTCCCACGTGAATCTCTATTCTGATCACACAGCCATCAAGAACCTCATGGCAAAGAAAGATGCAAAATCCCAGCTCTTGAGATGGATCCTTTTATTACAAGAATTCGATCTCGAGATTCGAGACAAAAAAAGGTGTGAAAATGTTGTAGCAGACCACTTGTCTCGTCTATAGATGGCCAACCCACAGGACCAAATTATTAATGACAAATTTCCTGACGAGCAATTGTTTACGATCGAAGATAACCCTTGCTTTGCCGAGATGTTGAGTGGAACACACTCTAACTTGAGAACACTTAGCTTAGGATGTGGAATTGATACTAAAGTATGGAAGTTTAGGCTTGGAGAGTAGATTTGGGGATTGGGAGACTTGGGAGTTTCTCTTAGGTGTATATGACAATAGGAAGTGTAAGAGTTGTGTAATTATGTCATAGGAACACCCATTTATAAGCTCCAACTGAGTTATAGCCGTTGGGACAAGTTTGGTAAGTGTTTGTGGAAGAAACACAAAACAGCGAATTGCAGGACCCAAAACTGAGTGAGTTCAGTCGACCTGATCGGGCTGAAAGGTCGACCGTTAGGCAAATTTGAACTTGATTCGATCGACCGATAAAGGTGCGGTCGACTGAATAAGACTATAATGTAGGTACACTTAAGTTATCGGTCGAACACCGAATAGGGTTCGGTCGACCGAAAACTAACATGCTCTACGGGGTTGACAAACGTGTTCAAATTCGGTCGACCGAAACAAGGTCCACGGTCGACCGAAATCCAAATAGCAGATTGGGTTTGTCGAGACATCTTAAGTTCGCTCGACCAAACAAGGTCCTCGGTCGACAGATAGGAAAAAGTATTTTGGGGTATTTGGAAATAATATGAATACGACTGTTGGTATAATACGACAATTGTAACGGTCGTAAATTTGTGTTAACCCGGTCGACCGAAAAGATATGGATGGTCGACTGAAACCGGGCAGTAAAACACTAACAGTATAATTGATCACTCAGTCGACCGAACGGTCTGTTTCGGTCGATCGAATGTGGGCAGACAGATCATGTTCTGGTTTAGTGTTTTCCGGTCTAAGTTTGGGTGATCTATTGAAGTCCAAATGATATGAAATTTTGTGTGTGACTTCTATAAGGAACCTAGTGTGTGTTTGAGTAGTTTTTAGCTCAAGTATGCTCAATTACACAATGTTCCTAAGACTCAAAGAAAGCAAGATTACATGTCTTCAAGATAGCTTTAATACATGTCTTGACTTGATTTCCTTTCTTCCTTGAGTCTTGATCACCTGTAGAAGTTAGCACAATACAATATATATGTTATGCAATATGTGTGCTACTCGACATGATTACAATTAAGATTAGGTTGCTTAAATCATCAAAACATAGATTAAGCCCGAAAGGCCAACATAATTTGTAGCTCGATACCACTTATAGTTTACGATATAAAGCATTTTATATCATTGTCAACATAACTTAGATCATCTTATACGTCACATCACAAAACGGGGAAACAAGAAATGTAATTTTATGTTTTATGTTATGTATTGAATTTCATAGGATATCAAATGGGATGCATGTGCTAAACAATAAAATTAATATGTTGAGATCACAACATGGTTAGAATATCAAATAAATATGTATGATATGTATATATATATATATATATATATATATATATATATATATTATGGGGTATAATGTTTGACATTATATATGATAATCTACTACATAATATAATGTGATCCGCAACATTATGATATATGAATTTACTAAAATCCCATAGGTCAAATTTTGTTGGATATTGATACAAAAATTGGCAAAGGCAAAACATAGTGAAAAACGATCAACATGTTTGAACAGTAATTTCTGAATTTTGAAAACGGTTGACTAGGTGGATGCCCGATTCGACTGAAAATAATAGAAACTTTTGTAGTTGCGAAATGGTCGACCAGTGTGGCATTACGTTGGACCGAAATTATTAGGAGCTTTTCTAGATAACCAAACGGTCGATCGGTTGGCCGATTCGTTCGACCGTTTGCCCACGATTTTGCCTACATTAATAAGAGATTTTTTCTGATCATGGGCTGAATTTGGTGCAACTTGGTCAAAGGAGGTTATGGGATGATTATGTGTCCAAATTTGATTGGTTTAGAGGAGCAATTAACAAGGAATCATGTGTAAGTGGGTTAGACATAATGTTGATTTGAGGATACCCAATGAATAGGTCCCTCCATTTGTTTGACTAATACAATATTCTCCTCCTTCCATATTTTCTCCACCTAATCGATCCGAAAATTCTTTTATTGATTGAGTGCTTGAGATATTAAATTCTTTGGAGAATAGAAGAGGTTATTAGCTAGATTCCAACCTTGAATTATAGATTGATTGACTAGCTTTGATCTCCCTAATCTTGTTTAGAGTTTGGTGAACAGTTGGAGGTGTTTCCGAGGCAATCTGATTGATCGTTTTATATTAACCGCAAGTGCACGGCCGCGTTGAAGCGGTGGCAAATACGTGTCGTCCACTGGGAGGTGTGTCGACACTTGGTTTGTGCGAAGGCGAGAGGTAAAGAAAAGGAAGAAGGATGTATTACACTAAACTACACTACAATGCTAAACTTGTAAACAAACAAGCTAAAATGAACTAAACAACTAAGCTAATCAACTAATGCAAAAGATAAAATCACAAGAATGAAAACCCCTCAGGGGTGGAGTGTGTGTGTGTGCACATGAAATAAGTGTGATATGAAATGTATACAAGAAGCTCAAGTAGTTAGTGTTGTTAATGCATAAGAAGTACCTAACTATGGCAAGACCTATCATTACAACACTAACTTATGTGCATAATATGAGCAATGCAAGGTTGTTATTAAGACACTTAGACAAGCATGGAATGTACCTAAGCTATGGCAGAAACCATCAAGTAAGGTTCTTAATAATTCAAGCAAGCATACTAATATCAACACAAAACATTCATATTAAGCATTCATACCACCTACATAACATGTACCTACATCTACTCCACCCCCAAAGGGGATGGAACTACTCACTACTCATTACACTAACTATATTAACAAAAGAGAGCATAATACTGAAATGAAAGTTAACTAAGAAAGCAAGAAGTATTAAAGAAGCTTAAAAGGAAACGAAAGACAAAACAAACATGCACAAATTAAAAGACAATATTAAAAGAAACTAGAAGAATTATTTTATTAACAAATGACTCACATTGAAGGTAGCATTCTTCTCCACCTTGAGTTTTTGCTTCAAGGCTCACTCCTTAGTAGAGAGAATGCCACCAAGCAATGGGTGATTACAATGGAAGGTGAAGAGTTCTATTTATAAGCATGGAAAAAGCTAATCGGGGACAATCCCCCGATGTGGGACTAAACCAATACCAAAAATAGCCTAAACGAACATTAATACAAGTCCAGGAGAAATTTGGCCGGATCCTGAGTAATATGGACCGCCAATTAGCGGTCCAAGACAGCCAATTGGCGGTCCAAAAACTTCGGATCGCGTTGGAATTTGTTGTGGGATTTTCTTTCTGGTATTGTTGGTCTTTGATGCGGTTACTTGACTTGTTGGAGCTCCAACCCGAATCGAATTGGTAAAATACTCCCCATGATGGTGTGGAGTATTCTGTTTTGCTCTTAGGTCCTTCGGTCTTACGATCAGGTCCTTCTCCCTTGCATCTTAGTCCCCAGGTCTCACAATTAAGTCCTTTTTCCTGCTTTTGGATCCTTTCATGGCTCTTCTCTTCAAACCTCTTTATTCCTGAAAACTAAACATAAAACTCGTAACATAGCATTGTTTAGGTGAAAGATAATGGATATAAGATACAAATATAAACATGAAATGAAGCCAATCAAATACCCCCACACCTAACTTTTGCTAGTCCCGAGCAAAACAAAGAAAGGAAAAAGCAAACGAGAAACAAGAAATCCTAACTCACTTTCGTAGGAATCACGGTTGCACGTAGCACGTGCAACAAGCCGTTAAACCTCCTTGTTGCCAAGGAGGAGGAGTGTTGTCTCCTGAGGATTTTCAGCGGATATACCCACAAAATCCGAACAAGATGCATTTTTCAATCTAGGCCTCGACTCGTTGGACAAATTTTGTCGATCAATGGACGCGGTAATCCTACGGGCCGACTCTATATAGGTAATCAGTCCACACCTAGCCTAATGAACCATTCGTGCAAGTTAAATAAGGAAATTAAGTGAAAGACATGGACAACCTCAAGATCCTCAAGTGATACAAAGTTTAAGGTCCATTAAGGTTCTTATTTGCATTTTTTTCCTTTTTTTCTTTTTTTCGTCATTTTTTTCTTTTTATTAGTTGGAGCTTCATTCTCCCAGGGTCAGGTTTCGTGCATCATTGCCCATGAGGACTTACACTATCACGTACACCTTTCCCCAAATCTCCACATAGGGCAATCCCTACCACCCGTGTAATGGGAGTTCGGTCGGCGCATCCCAAGTCAGATGACTCGAAAGCACCAGGCACAAAGTCCCCTCAAACCTACTTTCCCGAGTGATAGGAGCCGTGCGAGAAGAGAGAACACTTACTCACTTATTTCTTATCTACACATGAACCAAAACCCCTACACTTAATGTCTCACAACAAAATTTAAAGGGTCCTTGACTACAACAAACTTCCTAAATTAACAAACACGAATTATTGACTCACTAGGTTCAGGGTGGACTTCTTTGAATGTTTGAGCACTGAAACCCTATGATTACTCACCCCCAAGGGAAAACTGGGGTGCATCCTAACGACTCGATAAATCCTAAAGCCACAGTACTAGATATCCTAATGCATCAAGTTCAAGACAATTTTGGGAGCTTTCTTTTTACTTAGCCTCTCAACGGTTTTGCACATGCTAAACACACGCAAAACCCACAAAACATTTTCTTTCGCAAACACATGAAGATTTTGAAAGAAATGTGAAAATTTTAAGGCACTAGGAAAGCAAAAGAAGACAAGTCACCCAAGGATCATGGCAAGCAGATATATCGATATTAAATGCAGCACACTAACATGACCCTAACAATGCAAACAAAAAGAAAACAAAATCGAAAGAAAAGACTCGACTATGTACACACGTAAAACACCCCCCACACCTACTTCATGCATTGTCCTCAATGAATGTGAGCAAAGACTACATGGATTTATGCATGAAAAAGGAAAGATCTCACCAACAAGAAGTACAAAGGGAAGTTCATGGTTATGTTGATGGACACAAACCCGAATTCCCTCAAAACCTGTGAGATGCTAAAGAAGGGAGACAAATACGTGAAAGAAATGGAGCCCAAATACAGAAGGGTTGGAGCCCACAACAATCGATGCTCACTGAAGGAGTCTTTTTTTTATAACTATGTACAAACATAAGTTCCCATCTTCATTTGTCAAAAGACATCAAATGGGAACCTCAAGAGTGGGTCAATGCACTTGGAAAGGGAACTTGACACCACGCGGGGCCAGAATACGCATGCGTGGGCCCCCTTCACAAAGAGCAACAAATGAAATGAGAGGTTCATGAATTGGACGCAAAGGCGTCTCATTCAAAGGATCAAACTGAAAGAGCTTGAACCTCTCGAGAGTTTGGGAAATAAGGGGCAACGAAAGAAAAATATCTCTCGTTGCAGAACTGAAGTTATGATCATCAATCCAAACTCTCCAACCAACAGGCTGGTGGGTCGGAACGAGGTCAAGCACCTCGTTATGCATGTCCAACTCACCAGGAGAACAGGAAGTGGGTCTCATACCCAAAGTATCCTCCAAGGAACTCCTAATACCCTCATGAGCAATGTAGTTGTTTGATGTTCCATCATTTCCAAGATGATCAGGAACAATAGTGAGAGGCAAACTCTCATCAGGTTGTTTGAAATTGAGGGTACTAGGGAGCACTTGCTCCACCAGAGGTGAGTCCTTAAGAGGCACAACATGAAGATCATGTGGCTCAAGGGCCACGGGACAAAAAGATAAGGCACAATCCTGTGCCGACTCATAATGAAGCTGGTCCATGTTATTCTCAATTTGAATCGAATCCTCCACTAAGTGATCGTGAATTGAAACCCCAAGTCCCTCAGACTGGCTAGGAGTTTGACTTTGAAAGGTTGTGCTTTGAATTTGTGGATGTGGTGGTGGTTCGATATCAAAAGAAGAATCCTCATGTTGACATAAAATGTCACTCTCCTCACGTTCACGTAATTGCTGCGACATTTGACTCACTTGCAGTGCCATATTTTGTATGGACTGTTGAGTGGTTTCCATGAACGTAAGGAAAGTTTGTTTCAAGGAATCAGGTATGCGGTCAACGATGAGGTCCAAGTCAGAGCTTGGGAAATTTTGGGGTTTGGTGTGGATGGGCTGAGAATGAGTCCAATGATTTGGAGTGGGGTGTTGGTAGAATTCTGGGTATTCGGGAGGAGGATACTGGGTGAACATGAAGTATAAGAATTCGAATAAGAATTGTCTCCCCATGAATCCATCACTCTCGGGTTGTACGCGGATGCGTAATGTGTGGGGATCTTAAGGGGCCCTCTAGTGATCGTAATTAAACAAGATGCGGAATTAAAAACTAATTACGAACTAACAACTAATCATGCAAGGGTTATTCTAAGAGATAGAGAACTTGCAAACCAACGTTGAAGTCGACGCCCGATTTAACGAGGTTCGGCACCCTCCCCGGGTCCTAGTCCTCACTCACAAGCCCCGCTCGTCCCTCGAGCCTCGCTTGTGGTTTCCACTATCCGATCTCCGTTACCGGGCCGAGATCAACGCCTTTACAAACCCGAGCCTCGCGAACAACCTCGCCTCGCCCGTGTCTCCTCTCACAACCTGAGAGGGAGCTTCCTTGAAGCTATTACAACTCTTGTGATTTGGATGAAAGAATGGAATCACAACTCTTGCTAATGACACTCTAACTTTGAGCACACTTAGATTATGATATGGATCTAGGAATACAAGTGGTGAAGTTTTGGCTTGAGTGTATAGGATTTGAGCTTTGAAGGTTTGGGAAAGATAGCACAAGGATACTTGATGTTTGGAGAGCGTAGTGCTTTTGTTGTGCTTCTAATGAGGTCCTTATATAGGCTTCAAAGCTCTTAGAGTCGTTGGGGAGTGGGTGAGCAAGTTGACCCATGAAATGTGATGATGTGACAAAAGTTCGGGCAGAATTTGCACGCTCTTCGGTAGACCGTTAACCCAACGGATTACCGAAGATGGTCGTTTCGGTTTACCGAATTCTATTCGGTGAACCGCTCACTCAACTCCAGTAGCTCTCTAACTAGCAACCCTAATGTTTTTCGGTGTACCGAATATGATTCGGTTAACCGTTCCAAAATGGACAGTAAGTTTGGTAGGGTTCTGTTTATGCTAGGTTCGGTTGACCGTCTCTACTTCGGTAGACCGAAGTTTGCGCGGGTTTTGCGCTGACAAAGCGTGGGAGAATGGTTTACCAATAACGGTCAAGTTAAATAGCGGTTGGTCTCCTAAAGCAATATGATTCGGTTGACCGAATGAAGTTCGGTGTACCGAATATGGATAAGTCAATTTGGCTTTAGGTCAAGATTTAAATACGACCGTTGGAGCAAAGTCCAAAACCGGTCCAGGCTAATTCGGTCTACCGAAGGTGGTTCGGTATACCGAGGTGGTTATTCCAGGGAACACCTAAAGGATTCTACATTGTTGACCGCAAGGTGTTCGGTGGACCGAACTCTATATGATTCGGTTTACCGAGTGGGGTTCGGTTAACCGTGGGGATACGGGACAGAATCCTAATGTGCTCAAGTTTACATTAATCCTTAGGACTCAAATTATACTACATTACATATTGGTCCAAAGCTTGATTACATGTCTTGAGTCTTTATCTTCTTGTCCCCAAGCTCCTTAGCTTGATTCTTCATCAACCTTTTAAGAATATCGCAAGTACACGAATATATATGCAATGCATGTATTCATGTTTGCTTACTTTGATTGTCTAGGTTGATTGATTAAATATAGATTAAGATTAGATTATTTAATCATCAAAACTAAATAAAGATTAAGGCTAAAAAGCCAACATAATGGTCATAATGAGCATTTTGGGAAAAGGTATGCTCATACTCAGGCTCAGGGGGAACATAAGGACATTCCCCGATAACATGACCACTCAACCCACAACAGTCACACGGTACGGCTACTGGAGCCACCGGTGCACTCATGTTGTCTGCCATACGCATGAAAGAGGCCAAAGTTTGTTGACCAGCATATGATCTGACATAACTAGACTGTGGTCTAGCAGTCGGTGCCTCTCTCATGTTACCCCAATATGAAGACTGCTCAGTCACACAATTGCGATCATCCCAACCATACGGGGTGTTAGTCTGAGCCACCCCAGGTTGCATGGGTCCGGAGTACCAGGGAGAATCGTCCTGGTCCCAACAATGATATGGATGGTCGCCCATGTAACCATCCATCTCAAGAAAAACTCTCGAGTCGACCACTCTCACCACCACGAGGCTAAGCTCGCAAAAAGTGCTCCACTCGACCCTAAAACGCTACTAGAGAGTGTAAAGGGGAGGAGACTAAAACGTAGAAGTAGGTGAGAAGAAGATGACTCAGAGGAGAAGGGAAGAATCCCTAGAGCTAGCGTGGGTAGAGGGATCAGGAAGAAGCCTAACTAGCAAGCACGGCTCAAACAATGTAAGGCAATGGGTCCTTAGGGTAGACGACGCCTAACTTCGAGGTCACTAGCCTTGACACGCCTCACCTCCCTACAACAAGGACCACAATGCCTAGAAAGTGATACCAGATCCGGAGATCCAGTACCTCCTACTATCGACAAGGCAGGCAACGCCGATCAGGTCATGACGGTCTCGACTAAATTACTCTCCTAGTGCGTCCGAATTCCTTAGGGCCAATGTCTACTTGCTTTTAGTTAAGGCTTTATGAAGAGTGATTTTTGGGGCCAAGGAAAGGGTGATGAAATCCCCCACCTTATCTTTATGGGACATCCCCTCCGTAGTAGCGTTTTGATCCTAAATCTAGCAATCAATCGCTCCAATCAAACGCTCTCTCACTCTTGTCCTGATGCACCTTACTAACTAATGCATGATCGAAACATGCATGAATGAGAGATTTGGGTGCACATACCTCATGCCAGCAATCAACAACAAAATGTAAAGGAAAGAAAAGACAAATGCATGCAAGGTCTACACATGATGCATGACCTAGATGGCAAGGAGTCTAATCTTTTGCTTTGAGTTTTATGGTCCAAGTTGATTAATGGGGGAGTGATTAATTATTTGGGAGCAAAAGAGAAGTCACAGCATGCAAAATATGGCTCCCAGATAACACAAATTACAGCACTAACTACCAGAACAAATTTTGAAGCAGGAAACCCTCACCAGGCCGCCAATTGGCGGCCTCCAACCGCTGATTGGCGGTCCTTTTGAATCTTCTGGTCCTCAAACTTGTCCAGTAGACTCCCCTTGATCAGATGGTTCCCTGAAACTGAGCAAAACTGGAAACAAAAAATTAAAAACCACTCGAATCGTCCAAACCAAAGTCTGGACAGAGCACCTCCCCGGCAACGGCGCCAAAAACTTGATTGATCGTTTTATATTAACCGCAAGTGCACGGCCGTGTTGAAGCGGTGACAAATACGGGTCGTCCACTGGGAGGTGTGTCGACACTTGGTTTGTGCGAAGGCGAGAGGTAAAGAAAAGGAAGAAGGATGTATTACACTAAACTACACTACAATGCTAAACTTGTAAACAAACAAGCTAAAATGAACTAAACAACTAAGCTAATCAACTAATGCAAAAGATAAAATCACAGGAATGAAAACCCCTCAGGGGTGGAGTGTGTGTGTGTGTGTGCTCATGAAATAAGTGTGATATGAAATGCATACAAGAAGCTCAAGTAGTTAGTGTTGTTAATGCATAAGAAGTACCTAACTATGGCAAGACCTATCATTACAACACTAACTTATGTGCATAATATGAGCAATGCAAGGTTGTTATTAAGACACTTAGACAAGCATGGAATGTACCTAAGCTATGGCAGAAACCATCAAGTAAGGTTCTTAATAATTCAAGGAAGCATACTAATATCAACACAAAACATTCATATTAAGCATTCATACCACCTACATAACATGTACCTACATCTACTCCACCCCCAAAGGGGATGGAACTACTCACTACTCATTACACTAACTATATTAACTAAAGAGAGCATAATACTGAAATGAAAGTTAACTAAGAAAGCAAGAAGTATTAAAGAAGCTTAAAAGGAAACGAAAGACTAAACAAACATGCACAAATTAAAAGACAATATTAAAAGAAACTAGAAGAATTATTTTATTAACAAATAACTCACATTGAAGGTAGCATTCTTCTCCACCTTGAGTTTTTGCTTCAAGGCTCACTCCTTAGTATAGAGAATGCCACCAAGCAATGGGTGATTACAATGGAAGGTGAAGAGTTCTATTTATAAGCATGGAAAAAGCTAATCGGGGACAATCCGCCGATGTGGGACTAAACCAATACCAAAAATAGCCTAAACGAACATTAATACAAGTCCAGGAGAAATTTGGGCGGATCCTGAGTAATATGGACCGCCAATTAGTGGTCCAAAAACTTCGGATCGCGTTGGAATTTGTTGTGGGCTTTTCTTTCTGGTATTGTTGGCCTTTGATGCGGTTACTTGACTTGTTGGAGCTCCGACCCGAATCGAATTGGTAAAATACTCCCCATGATGGTGTGGAGTATTTTGTTTTGCTCTTAGGTCCTTCTGTCTTACGATCAGGTCCTTCTCCCTTGCATCTTAGTCCCCAGGTCTCACAATTAGGTCCTTTTTCCTGCTTTTGGATCCTTTCATGGCTCTTCTCTTCAAACCTCTTTATTCCTGAAAACTAAACATAAAACTCGTAACATAGCATTGTTTAGGTGAAAGATAATGGATATAAGATACAAATATAAACATGAAATGATGCCAATCACAATCCAACATGTAACACGACTTCATTATAGGGTATGTGAAAAGACACAACCTTTCATTACCGTGTCTATAAAAGCAGAGGTTGTTGTGTTTTCCATTCTTATTTCCTAAACCCTAAATCATATTTCCAATTCCAGTTCAGCTCATTTTAAGGTCCAATTGTTTTGCAAGAAATGGGTCTGGAAGTGGGGCAAGTGTGTTCCAAATGTATGTTTTTCCTATTTTTGTAGATGGAAATTTCTACATTCTTTCAACTTGAATAACTCTTGAACTATTAGGGTGTTTGTGAAATTCTTCTTTTTTGCGGACTTAGAAAGTTTTCAACGTTGGAATCATTTTCCCCATTTTCATTCTAAATTATTTTTCTATTTTTGTAGATGATAATTTCTTGTTTTTTTGAACAAGAATAATGCTTGAACTATTCACGGTGTTTGTGATGAAATCCTTCTTTCTTAAGGATTTGGAATGTTTTCAAGGTTGAAATCATTTTCTCTCATTTTTGTTCTTAATTATTTTCCTATTTTTGTAGATAATAATTTTTTCATTTTTTGAACAAGAATAATGATTCAACTGTTTAGGGTGTTTCTGAAGTCCTCATTTCTTGTGGACTTGGAAGGTTTTCATGATTTATTTCATTTTCCCCCATTTTTTGTTCTTAATTTTTTCCTATATTTTGGAAAGAAACAACATGCAACATCTATTTATGTTTTTAGTTAGTGCTTGAAATATTTTAGGGTGTTTGTTACATAATTTATCTTTCTTATTTTGTTATCAATGATTAGTATGTTTCTGTTGTCTTCTCTTATGATGGTTGGTCCATTTATTGTACTTTCCAAAATTTGTTTGTGATGGTTGGAAAATGAACTTAGCTCCTAGAAGTCCACTTCTGGTGTTCTATCCACTTCCTGCAAACCAATCAGATCCAAAAAAAACTAATAGAAATGATTTTAAACTAAAAGCTGACGTGGTAAGTCCTACTATTAAAAAAGAGGTTTCAGGACCCGTTCAACTGACGTTGTACGACTATTAAGAAATAGAACGTCGACATCTCACGTCGGATTTTAAATTAAAATCCGACATGGTAAGAATTATTATTAAGAATACTAACTTAACCTTCATGACTTTGTTTTCTCTTTTTTATGATAGAATCTTCGATACATATTCCTTCATGATGATCATCCCAAATAAGTAAGTTATCAACATTATCATCATCGACTGACTTGATTTTAGAAACTCTTGTTGTGCAAATTGGGGAATTTCTTCTATATCATTGACATCTTCTTGAGCAATAATTTTATATTTTCTTTCTAAAACTATCGACCATTGTTTATCACCGGGATATGCTACATGGAAAATTTGTTTGTCTTGAGATGCAAAAATAAAGGATCTTCCCTGAATCCCGGTTTATTAACGTTCACCATGGTAATTCCCAACTCATCCACCCAAGTCCATTGTTGTTGATTGACATCATTTCATGCTTACATTTGTATCTTATAACCATTATCTTTCACCTAAACAATGCTACATAACAAGTTTTATGTTTGAATTTCAGAAATAAATAGGTTTGAAGAGAAGAGGCATAAAAGGACCTAAAAGAAGGAAAAAAGGACTGAGTTGAGAGACTCGAGGACTAAGATGCAAGATCGAAGGACATGAATATAAGATCGAAGGACCAATGAGCAAACAAGAATACTCCACACCATCATGGGGAGTATTTTGGCAATTCTATTCAGGTCGGAGCTCCAGCAAGCGAAGTAGATGCATCAAAGACAAACAAAGACATCCAAAAAGCCCAGAAGAAAGCCCAGCACGATCCAAACCCTGCAGACCACCAATTAGCGGTCTGCGACCACTGATTGGCGGTCCGGGTTGGTTCGCATCCGTTAAGCTTTTGTGGGGGCGTCTATTAAAGTGTATTTAGTCTATTTCTGGTATATGTTTAGTCTCATACCGAGGGATTGTCCCGGATTACCTTTATCTATGGCAATAAATAGAACTCTCCCTCCTCTCCTGTATCTCATCTCTCTCTTGGTGGCCATCCTCTCTACAAGGAGTAAAAGCCTTGAAGCAAAAACCCTGGTGGGGAGAGGCTACTTGTAATTGAGTGAGTAATAATAGATGTTTTGTTAAGTTTTCCTCATATTGTATTGTCTTTCAATTCATGCATACTTAGTTAACTTGTTGTTTTAGTCTTCTTATAATTAGTTTAAGCATGTTTTCTTTCCTTAGTATAAATGTTAGTTTAAATATGTGTTAGTAGTTCCATCCCCTTTGGGGTGGAGTAGATGTGTATACATGTTATGTAGATGGTATGAATGCTAGATATAGTTGTTTGTGAGAAATGTTAGTATACTTGTTTGAATTAATGAGAACTTTTACTTGATGGTTTCTACGATAATGTTTAGGTACATTCCATGCTTCTTTATGTTCTTAATAACAAACTTGTCATGTTCATATTAATCACCTAGGTTAGTGCTTTAAATGATAGGTCTTGCCATTAGGTACTTCTTATACAATAACAAAAACTAACTACACTTGAGCTTATTGTATGCATTCACCACACTTATTTCATGTGTACACACACTCCACGCCTTAGGGGGTTTCCATTCCTGATTTCGATCTTCTTATATTAGTCGCTTAGTTTTAGTTCGTTTTGTGCTTTAATTTCCTTCCTTGTTGCTACTAGTTTAGTGTAGTTTAGTTTAATCAATCTTTCTCTCCTTTCTTTTCCACTCGCCTTTGAACAAACTAAAGTCGACACACCTCCCTGCGGATCGACCCGTATTTCCCACCACTTCGACGCGGCCGTGCTCTTGCGGTTATAATTAAAACGTTCAATCAAGTTTTTGGCGCCGTTGTCGGGGAGGTGTTTTGTCCAGACTTTGGTTTGGACGATTCAAGTGGTTTAAATTTTTCTTTTTTAGTTTTTATTTGTTTCAGGGATCCTGAGGATCAAGGGGAGGCGACTGTAGGAATTGGAGAGTGAAACACTCAGCAGTGACTGCCAATCAGCGGTCTGGGACCACCAATTGGCGGCCTGGTGAGCGTCTTTAGCTTCCAGTTTTGTTCTGGTAGTTTTTGCTTTCATATTAGTTGTCTGGGAGCGCAATCTTGCATGTTCTGACTTTTAGTTTGCTCTTAGATTAACAATCAATTCCCTTTAATTAACTTGGACCTTAAAACTCAAAGCAAAAGAATATATTGATTGCCATCTAGGTCATGCATCATTTGTAGACCTTGCACGCATTTAACTTTTCTTTACTTTAGATTTTTGTTGTTGATTGCTGGCGTGAGGTACGTGCACCCAATTCTCTCTCTCATGCATGTTTAGATCATGCATTCGTTAGTAAGGTGCATCGGGACAAGAGTGAGTTGAGCATTTGATTGGAGAGTTGATTGCTAGATTTAGGATCAAAACACTACTACGGAGGGGCTGTCCCATAAAACATAAGGTGGGGAATGACATCACCCTTTCCTTGTCCCCAAAAATCACTCTTAATCGAAGCCTTAATTCTAAAAGCAAGTATACATTGGCCCTAAGGATTTCGGACGCACTAGGAGAGTAATCTAGTCAAGACCGTCATAACCTGATCGGCGTCGCCTGCCTTGTCGATAGTAGGAGGTACTGGATCTTCTGATATGGTATCACTTGCTGGGCATTGTGGTCTTCGTTGTAGGGAGGTGAGGCGTGTCGAGACTAGTGACCTCGAAGTTAGGCGTCGTCTAGCCTAAGGACCTATAACCTTAAGTTGTTTGAGTCGTGCTTCTAGATTAGGCTTCTACCTTCACCACTACCCACGCTAGCTCTAAGGATTCTTCCCTCCTCATATGAGTCCTCTCCTCATCTATTTTCTACGAGTAGTCTCCTCCTCTGAGTACACCTTCTGTTGTGTGTTTTTTATAGACGAGTCGAGCGTTTTATGCGAGGTTGGGCTCGTTTTGGTGAGAGCGCTCGACTTAAGAGAGTGCATTTTTCTGAGATGGACGGTCTAGGTGATCGGCCATCTCCGCCTCGTGCTCCTTTGGAGTGTGAGGCCGAGTCTTCTCATAGTGACGGGGGAGACCGGGTTCCATACATGGATTACCTGAGTCCGCTCCCACCAGCATGTAGACCTCCTTCTCCTCCTCCTCTGACTCGAGAGGAAGAGGGATTCGGTCAGGATCGAGTTCTTGGTGGACCACCACCTTTAGCTCGACAGGATATACCGATGACTTTGTGGGAGCGGACCCATTCTGTTCGGGCCGCGCAGCCTTCTAGCATAGTTCTTCTCCCAGCTCGCGGGAACAAATATGAACTGAAACCTCAATATGTGAGTATGCTTCCTACCTTCACTGCCAATAAGGAGGATCCGTATATTTTTATACGTGAATTCGAGGAAGTATGCTCTATGTTCAAGCTTCAACAGTATGATGAGGATTCAGTCTGGTTGAGGATGATTTTTTTTGCATTGAAGGATAAACCGAAGAAATGGATGTACAGCCTCCCGGCGTGCTCTATTCTGTCTTGGGATGATTTTGTGACCGTATTTCTGAAGAGATTTTCCCTCAAAGGAAAACTCAATATATACGGCACCATATACATCAAATGTATTAGACTGAGACTGAATCTTTTCATGCTTTCTTTGAGAGGTTCAAGGACCTTCTCCAGCAATGCCCTCGTCATGGACTTGAGCTATGGCAGTTGTGTCAGATTATTTATGAGGGCCTAAACTACAACACTCGCACATTGTTGGAGTCGATGTGTCAGGGTGATTTCCAAATGAAACCCATCAATGAGGCATGTGACACTTTTGAGTTAATGGTTGAACGTACCTTTGAGTGGGACACCATGAGAGAGCCACTAGCCGCCAGGTCTTCGGGTCGGGCTGGATCTTCTTAAGTTGAGTCAACTATCGCGTCTGAGGCAAAATTGGCTGCTTTCATGCGTAGGATTGAGAGTTTAGAGTTGGACCGAGCTCTTGTAGCTCAGGTCGCTACTCCTGGGTGTAGTAGGTGTGGACTTACGGGCCATGCTGACTTGGAATGTACTTACGCTCCAAAGGATACTGAGCATGCAAATGCTACGTATCAATAGAGGCCTCGTAACGACCCGTACAGTTACTCCTACAACCCGGGATGGCGTAACCATCCTAACTTCTCTTAGGGGCCTAGTGGGGGTCATGGTCAGAGCTCGCACGCTCAACCTCCACCTTGTCAATCTCCACGCCCATCGACGAGCTACCAACCCCCAGATCAAAGGTCTCAACACCATAATTACCAACATGCTCATGCCTCATCGTTGGGTTATTCTAACCAAACTCCACTACCCCAACGGGTTGACCCGAAGGATCCCACTCTAGAACAAACCCTTCAAGCGTCATGCAGAGCACACAAACCATGTTTGCGGCCAGCAATAATTCGGTCAAAGCATTGGAAATGCAAGGTAGCCAGTTGGCTCATCAGCTCCATGAACGCGAGAAGGGTCAGTTACCGAGTCAACCTGTGGTACATCCCAGGTGTCAACCTGCTCATGCTAGGCAGAATGTACACAATGTTGAAAGTGACTCTTCCCAACATGGTAATGTTGTCCATACCTTAAGATCGGGAAGGGTTGTTAACAACATTGTGGAAATGCCTAAAGCCAACCCTGTTGGTGACTCTTCTGAGGAGGGTCGTGAGTCTGTCAAGGAACCTAATTCTGAGACTCCTCCTCGTGATTTTTATGTGCCCAAGGCACTATTCCCTCATAGGTTGACCAAAAACGTGATGAGCATTGAGGCAAAATCGTTGAGATACTTAGGCAAGTCAAGGTGAACATCCCGTTGTTGGACGTTGTTCAACAAATGTCACCATATGCCAAGTTGCTTAAGGACCTTTGTACCGTTAAGAGAAGAACAAATTTTCCCAAAAAGGCAATTTTGGCCGCCAATGTGAGCTCGATATTGACACAACCCACGCAAGTCAAATACAAGGACCCAGGTTGTCCAACTGTCTCTTGCATGATAGGTAATGTGACAATTCCTCAAGCTTTATTGGATTTTGCAGCATGTGTGAACCTCCTGCCCTACTCTGTCTATGTCAACCTTGGAATAGGCGATCTTAAACCAACGAGGACAACCCTTTAGTTGGTTGACAGATCCGTCAAGATTCCACGAGGGAGTGTGGAGGATGTCCTTATTAAAGTGGGTGAGTTCGTATTTCCAGTTGATTTCATCATATTGGATATTGAACCTGTGTCCAACCCACAAGGACAAATTCCAGTGATCCTTGGGAGGCCTTTTCTTGCGACATCTAATGCTTTGATCAATTGTCGCAATGGCTTGATGAGGTTGTCTTTTGGAAACCTCATGGCGGATTTCAACATGTTTACTCTTGGTAAGCAACGCGGGCTCTTCGACGATGCTGTCGGAACAAATTTCATTCAGGACACGGATGAGCCCGAGTCATTAGGCATGTTCCACTCACATCGACATATTATTGAGGTGCCTGATGACCATGTTGGGAGTGAAGAGGATCTTGAGGAATCTGCCTGTGAATCTCTGGATGAGGAGGCACATCTGGGTGCTTGCTCCTCTTACCCCGTGGCCCTTGAGCCACTTGAAATTAACTCTGAATCCGACAAGGACCCACCTCTAGTCGAGCTTAAACCGCTCCGTGATAACCTGAAATACATCTTTTTAGGGGATAATGAGACATTGCCACTCATTATTGCTTCTGATCTTGCACAAGATCAAGAGGTTGCCATCAAAAAAGTGCTCTTTGAAAACAAAGAGGCTATCGGGTGGTCCTTGAAGGATATCAAGGGAATTAGCCCTGGTATTGTTCAGCATCGGATCCACATGGAACAAGATTCTAGGCCACGTAGGTACCCACAACGAAGATTGAATCCGGTACTGAAAGAAGCCGTCCGAAAGGAGGTTCTTAAGTGCTTGGATCATGGCATAATCTATCCTATCTCTGATAGTTCGTGGGTGAGTCTTGTCCATGTGGTTCCCAAGAAGTCAGGCGTGACGGTAGTTGAGAATGAGCATAATGAGCTTATCCCGACACGCCTCCAAACTGGTTGGCGAGTTTACGTTGAATATCGCAAGCTCAATGCGGCAACGAGGAAAGATCATTTCCCATTGCCATTCATTGATCAGATGTTGGAAAGGTTGGCCGGACATGAGTATTATTGTTTTCTTGATGGATACTCCGGTTACAATGAAATTCCCATCGCCCCCGAGGATCAAGAGAAAACCACCTTTACTTGTCCCTTTCGCACGTTTGCCTACCGTCGCATGCCCTTTGGGTTATGTAATGCACCGACAACGTTTCAAAGGTCTATGATCAGCATCTTCTCCAATATGGTAGAGCGTTTCCTTGAGATTTTCATGGACGACTTTTCCATATTTGGCGCTTCCTTTGATGAGTGCCTTCGTCACTTGAGTCTTATCCTCAAGCGATGTTGTGAGAAGAACCTCGCTCTCAATTGGTAGAAATGTCACTTCATGGTGAAGTGAGGGATTGTACTTGGACATGTGGTCTCAAGTAAGGGAATTGAGGTCGATCCCTCCAAAGTGGGTCTGATTGCTAATCTCCCACCACCACGTAATGTGAAGGATATCCGTGCCTTTTAGGGGCATGCTGGATTCTAACGGCGGTTCATTCGGGATTTTAGCAAAATTACTCGACCTCTCACCTCCTTGTTGGCTAAGGATGCCATTTTTGAGTTGACACCGGATTGCGACCATGGCTTTTTGACCTTGAAGAAAGAGTTGACTTCAACTCCCATAATTAAGGCACCAGTGTGGACTGGACCCTTTGAGTTAATGTGTGATGCATTTGACTTCACTGTGGGAGCAGTGCTTGGGCAACGATTGGACAAATTGCCTCATGTGATCTACTATGCCAGTAGAACACTCAATGATGCCCAATTGAACTACACTGTAACCGAGAAAGAATTCTTAGCGATCATATTTGCTTTGGAGAAGTTCCGGTCGTACTTGATTGGCTCCCACGTGAATATCTATTCTAATCAGACAGCCATCAAGGACCTCATGGCGAAGAAAGATGCAAAATCCTGGCTCTTAAGATGGATCTTGTTATTACAAGAATTCGATCTCGAGATTCGAGACAAAAAAGGGGTGTGAAAATGTTGTAGCAGACCACTTGTCTCGTCTATAGATGGCCAGCCCACATGACCAAATTATTAATGACAAATTTCCTGACGAGCAGTTGTTCACGATCGAAGATAACCATTGCTTTTCCGACATCGTGAACTACCTCGTGACCGAGCAACTTCGAGTGGGTTGGTCAAAATTTGACCAAACCAAATTTAGATCCTATGTCAGATTCTTTCATTGGGACGACCCCTACCTATTCAAATACTACTCTGACCAAATTTTCAGGTGGTGCGTCCCAGATATTGAGTTCCAAAGTGTGCTCCATTTCTGCAACTCTAAGGCATGTGGAGGACACTTTGGAGCAAAAAAAACTGCCTCCAAGGTACTCCAATCTGGATTCTACTGGCCTTCTCTTTTCAAAGATGCTTACAACTTTTGTAAGCAATGTGATAGGTGCCAGCACCTTGACAGGATTAGTCGACGTGCCTTTGCAAAATGTCTTTGTTGTCGACATCTTCGATGTGTGGGGCATCAACTTTATGGGTCCCTTCCTGAACTCGTTGGGGAATGTTTACATTCTGGTGGCCGTTGACTATGTGTCTAAGTGGGTTGAGACTATACCCACAAAGACCAATGACAACAAGGTGGTCACCAAATTCTTAAGGGACATTTTTATGTGATTTGGTACTCCTCATACCATAATCAACAATAGGAGTACCCACTTCTGTAATCGCTCCTTTGAAACGCTTATGAGGAAATATTCGATCACCCACAAGCTTGCGACCCCATATCATCCGCAAACTAGTGGGCAGGTCGAAGTCTCTAACCGTCAAAAGCTCGACGTGTTGTGGGCCTTCCGCACCGTGTACAAAAACCATGGGTATGTCCCCATATCGGGTAGTGTAAGGTAAGGCTTGCCACCTACCCGTCGAGCTTGAGCATCGTGCTTTCTGGGCGATCAAGAACCTGAATATGGATCTTGATCAAGTATGGGTGCAGCGTAAACTCGACATTGTGGAGTTGGAAGAGCTACGCAATGATGCGTATGAAAATGCCAAAATTCATAAGTCTCGAGCCAAATTGTTTCACGATCGCATGATTATACGAAAGGTGTTTACGGTCGGGCAGAAGGTGTTGCTCTAGAATTCCCAGATTCATCTGTTTGCGGGTAAGCTCCGTAGTCGTTGGTCTGGCCCTTTTATTGTCCAACCCGTGTTTCCTCATGGAGTGGTTGACATCCTGAACCCAAGGAATGGGGACGTGTTCAAAGTTAATGGACAACGCCTCAAACCCTACTTGGAGGGGGCACCAACTGAAGTCGAGGAGGTCATGTTCCTTCATGCACCTCTCTCGCACTCAACCATTCAAGTTCTTGCATGAATGGTTGAGTTTCATGTTTGTATAAAGTTAAATTTGAAAAAAATGAAAAAAAATAGAAAAAGAACAAGAAAAAGAAGAAGAAGAAGACTCCTTCAGTGAGCATCGATTGTTGTGGACTCCAACCCTTGAGTATTTGGGCCCCATTTTTTTCACGTAATTGTATCCCTTCTTTAGCATCTCACATGTTTTGAGGAAATTCAGGTTTGTGTCCATCAACATAACCATGAACTTCTTTTTACGCTTCACGTTGGTGATATCTTTCCTTTTTCATGCATAAATCCATGAAGTAGGTGTGGGGGGTGTTTTACGTGTGTACATAGTCGAGTCTTTTTACTTTGATTTTGTTTTGTTTTGTGTGTATTGATAGGGTCATGTTAGTGTGCTTCATTTAATATCGATATATATCTGCTTGCCATGATCCGTCGGTGACTTGTCTTCTTTTGCTTGCCTAGTGCTTTAAAATTTTCACATTTCTTTGAAAATCTTCATGTGTCTGCGAAAGAAAATGTTTTGTGGGTTTTGCGTGTGTTTGGCATGTGCAAAACCGTTGAGAGGCAAAGTAAAAAGAAAGCTCCCAAAATTGTCTTGAACTTCATGCATTAGGATATCAAGTACAGTGGCTTTAGGACTTAGCTAGTCGATAGGATGCACCCCAGTTTTCCCTCGAGGACGAGTAATCATAGGGTTTTAGTACTCAAACAATTGAAGAAGTCCACCCCGAACCTAGTGAGTCAATAATTTGTGTCTGTTAATTTAAGGAAGTTTGTTGTAGTCAAGGACCCTTTAAATCTTGTTGTGAGACATTAAGTGTAGGGGTTTTGGTTCATGTCTAGATAAGAAATAAGTGAGTAGGTGTTCTCTCTTCTCGCACGACTCCTATCACTCGGGAAATTAGGTCTGAGGGGACTTTGTGCCTGGTGCTTTCGAGTCATCTGACTTGGGATGCACCAACCGAACTCCCGTTACACGGGTGGTAGGGATTGCCCTATGTGGACATGTGGGAAAGGTGTACGTGATAGTGTAAGTCCTTGTGGGCAATGTTGCAAGAAACCTGACCTTGGGAGAATGAAACTCCAACTAATAAAAAGAAAAAAAAGGTAAGAAAAGAAACAATAGGAAAAAATGGTAATGCAAATAAGAACCTTAATGGACTTTACACTTTGTATCATTTGAGGATGTTAAGGTTGTCCATGTCTTTCACTTAAGTCCTTAATTAACTTGCACGAATGGTTCATTAAGCTAGGTGTGTGGACTGAATACCTATATAGAGTTGGCACGTTGGATTACCGCGTCCAATGATCGATAAAAATGAGTCCATTGAGTCGAGTTTCTAGATTGAATAATGCATCTATGTTCGGATTTTGTGGGTATATCCGCTGAAAACCCTCAGGAGACAACACTCCTCCTACTTGGCGGCAAGGAGGTTTAACGGCTTGTTGCATGTGCTAAGTACAACCGTGATTCCTACGAAAGTGAGTTAGGATTTCTTGTTTTTCGTATGTTTTCTCTTTCTTTCTTTTGCTCGGGACTAGCAAAAGTTAGGTGTGGGGGTATTTGATTGACATCGTTTCAGGCTTACATTTGTATCTTATATCCATTATCTTTCACCTAAACAATGCTACGTAATGAGTTTTATGTTTGAATTTTAGAAATAAATATGTTTGAAGAGAAGAGGCATAAAAGCAGGAAAAAAGGACCTAAAAGCAGGAAAAAAGACTGAGTTGAGAGACTCAAGGACTAAGATGCAAGATTTAAGGACATGAATATAAGATCGAAGGACCAATGAGCAAACAAGAATACTCCACATCATCATGGGGAGTATTTTGTCAATTCTATTCAGGTCGGAGCTTCAGCAAGCAAAGTAGATGCATCAAAGACAAACAAAGACATCCAAAAAAGCCCAGAAGAAAGCCTAGCGCGATCCAAACCCTGTAGACCGCCAATTAGCGGTCTGGGACCGCTTATTGGCGGTCCGGGTTTGTCTGGATCCACTAAGATTTCTGTGGGGCGTGTATTTAGTCTATTTCTGGTATATGTTTAGTCCCATACCGGGGGATTGTCCCGGATTACCTTTTTCTATGGCTATTGATTGACATCATTTCATGCTTATATTTGTACCTTATATCCATTATCTTACACCTAAGCAATGCTACGTGACGAGTTTTATGTTTAGTTTTCAGAAATAAAGAGGTTTGAAGAGAAGAGCCATGAAAGGACCCAAAAGCAGGAAAAAAGGACCTAATTGTGAGACCTGGGGACCAAGATGCAAGGGAGAAGGACCTGATCGTAAGACAGAAGGACCTAAGAGCAAAACAGGAAACTCCACACCATCATGAGGAGTATTTTGTCAATTCGATTCGGGTCGGAGCTCCACTAAACAAGTTAGATGCATCCAAGACCAAGAAACACACCAAGGCAAGCCCACCAGAAGACCCAGACGGATCTGGGCTTTATAGGCCGCCAATTGGCGGTCTGGATCATGCAGGATCCGCCCCAACTTCTCCTGGACTTGTATTAGTGTTCGTTTAGGCTATTTTTGGTATTGGTTTAGTCCCACATCGGGGGATTGTCCCTGATTAGCTTTTTCCATGCTTATAAATAGAACTCTTCACCTCCCATTGCATCCATCTCTCTCTTGGTGGCCATCTTCCTTACTAAGAGTGAAGCCTTGAAGCAAAACTCTAGTGGAGGAAGAGCTACTTGTAATTGAGTGAGTTAATAATAGAAGTTTTCTTTTAATGATGTTGTTTCTCTCTTAGTTTAATTTCCTTTCATATGCATGCTTGTTTGTTTGTTTAGTTTTATGCTTCTTTAATATTTCTTGTTTGAGTAGAATAAATTTCATTTCAGTATTATGCTTTCCTTTGCTAATTTAGTTAGTGTAATGAGTAGTGAGTAGTTCCATCCCCATTTGGGGGGTGGAGAAATATGTGATATAATAATGTAGTGTATTAAGTGTGTGTTATTTTTATCCATTGAGCTTTATATGATTTCCATAACCATCTAATGGGTCTCCACTCTTATCTTTGATATGCTAATGCTCTTGAATGAAGCTTAGCTTATGCTTTGATTAGTGGACCTATTTTATGGGGAATGATAAGGTTAGGATATGGATGAAGTTAATGTTGGAAACACAATTTGTAATGTATGTACTCTTGTTGCCTTTTCCTTAGCTAATGTCTTGTATGTTTTAATGATGTAGTCATCTTAATTCATGTGGAGGCATAGTAGGGTCTAGTCTTTATACTTGAGTTCATGTAGCTTCATTCCAATCATTGTCTTGTATGTTTTAATGATGTAGTCTTATCTTAATTCATGTAGAGGCAAGATTGGATGTAGTTTTATGATTTCATGCACTACATGTTGTGAGGAGCTTAAATGAACACACACACACACACATCTTTATGTTCACATCAGTTCTCTACCCCCTTTGGGGTTTAGTTTTATTGCTTATCTTCATTTCCTTTTGCATTCTAGTTTAGCATTGTAGTGTCGTTTAGTGTAACCAATCCTTTTCTCCTTTCTTTACCCCTTGCCTTCGCACGAACCAAGTGTCGACACACCTCCCAGTGGACGACCCGTATTTGCCACCGCTTCAACGCGGCCGTGCACTTGCGGTTAAATATTAAACGAGATCAATCAAGTTTTTGGCGCCGTTGCCGGGGAGGTGCTCTGTCCAGACCTTGGTTTGGACGATTCGAGGGGTTTTTAATTTTTTGTTTTCAGTTTTTCTTAGTTTCAGGGAACACTCTGATCAAGGGGAGGCTACTGGGAAAATCTGAGGACCAGAAGACCAAAAGGGACCGCCAATCAGCGGTTGTAGACCGCCAACTGGCGGCCTGGTGAGGTCATCTTGCCTTGAAATTTTTTCTGGTAGTTGTTTTCTTCTATTTGGTTATCTGGGAGCTCTATTCTGCATGCTTTGACTTCTGGTTTGCTCCCAGATCACTAATAACTCCCCCATTAATCAACTTGGACCATAAAACTCAAAGCAAAAGATTAGACTTCTTGCCATCTAGGTCATGCACCATTGGTAGACCTTGCATGCATTTGTCTTTTCTTTGCTTTACATTTTGTCGTTGATTGCTGGCGTGAGGTACGTGCACCCACATCCCTCATTCATGCATGTTTCTTTCATGCATTAGTTAGTAAGGTGCATCGGGACAAGAGTGAGAGAGCGTTTGATTGGAGCGATTGATTGCTAGATCTAGGATCAAATCGCTACTAAGGAGGGGTTGTCCCATAAAAGATAAGGTGGGGGATTTCATCACCCTTTCCTTGGCCCCAAAAACCACTCTTAATAAAGCCTTAACTAAAAGCAAGTAGACATTGGCCCTAAGGAATTCGGACGCACTAGGAGAGTAATCTAGTCGAGACCGTCATGACCTGATCGGCGTTGCCTACCTTGTCGATAGTAGGAGGTACTGGATCTCCGGATCTGGTATCACTTGCTGGGCATTGTGGTCCTCGTTGTAGGGAGGTGAGGCGTGTCGAGGCTAGTGACCTCGAAGTTAGGCGTCGTCTAGCTTAAGGACCCATTGCCTTACTTTGTTTGAGCCGTGCTTGCTAGTTAGGCTTCTTCCTGATCCCACTACCCACGCTAGCTCTAGGGATTCTTCTCTCCTCACCTGAGTCATCTCCTCATCTATTCTCTACGTTTAGTCTCCTCCTCTAGTACACCTTCTGTTGTGTGTTTGTTAGAGTCGAGTCGAGCATTTTTATGCGAGGTTGGGCTCGTTCTTGTGAGAGCGCTCGACTCGAGAGAGTGCTTATTTCTGAGATGGAAGATCTTGGTGATCGACCATCTCCGCCTCGTGCTCCTTTGGAGCAAGAAGGCGAGTCGTCTCGTGGTGGCGAGGGAGACCGGGTTCCATACATGGACTACCTCGGTCCATTCCCACCACCACGTAGACCTCCTTCTCCTCCTCCTCTGACTCGAGAGGAAGGGAGATTCGGTCAGGATCGAGTTCTAGGTGCACCACCACCTTTAGCTCGACAGGATAGGCCGATGACGTTGTGGGAGCGGACCCATCCTGTTCGGGCCGCGCAACCTTCTTGCATAGTTGTTCCCCCTGCTCGCGGGAACAACTATGAGCTGAAACCTCAGTATGTGAGCATGCTTCCAACCTTTACTGCCAATAAGGAGGATCCGTATATTTTTATACGCGAATTCGAGGAAGTATGCTCCATGTTCAAGCTTCAACAGCTTGACGAGGATTCTGTCCGGTTGAGGATGATTTCGTTCGCATTGAAGGATAATGCGAAGAAATGGATGTATAGCCTCCCGGCGAGCTCAATTCGGTCTTGGGATGACTTTGTGACCGTCTTTCTGAAGAGATTTTTCCCTCAAAGGAAAACTCAACAGATACGGCACCAGATACATTAAATGTATCAGACCGAGACCGAATCTTTTCATGGTTTCTTTGAGAGGTTCAAGGACCTTCTCCAGCAATGCCCTCATCATGGACTTGAGCTATGGCAGCTGTGCCAGATTGTTTATGAGGGCATCAACTACAACACCCGCACATTGTTGGAGTCGATGTGTCAGGGTGACTTCCAAATGAAACCCATCGAGGAGGCATGGGACACTTTTGAATCCATGGCTGAGCGCACCTTCGAGTGGGACACCATGCGAGAGCCACCAGCCGCCAGGTCTTCTGGTCGAGTTGGATCATATCATGTTAAGTCGACTATCACGTCTGAGGCGAAAATGGCTGCTCTCATGCGTAGGATAGAGAGTTTGGAGATGGACCGAGCTCCTGTAGCTCAGGTCGCTACTCCCGGGTGTACTAGGTGTGGACTGTCGGGACATGATGACTTGGAGTGCGCTTACGCTCCAAGAGATACTGAGCATGCAAATGCGATGTATCAACAAAGGCCCCGAAACGACCCGTACAGTCAGTCCTATAACCCGGGATGGCGTAACCATCCTAACTTCTCTTGGGGGTCTAGTGGAGGACACGGTCAGAGCTCGCACGCTCAACCTCAACCTCCACCTTATCAACCTCCACGCCCATCGACGACCTACCAACCCCCACATCAAAGGTCTCAGCACCAAAATTACCAACCTGGTCAGGCCTCTTCGTCGGGTTATTCTAACCAGACTCCACCACCCCAGCGGGTTGACCCTAAGGACTCTACCATTGAACAAACCCTTCAAGCATTCATGCAGAGCACTCAATCCATGCTTGCGGCCAACAATAATACGGTCAAAGCATTGGAAATGCAAGTAAGCCAGTTGGCTCATCAGCTCCATGAACGCGAGAAGGGTCAATTCCCGAGTCAACCTGTGGTAAATCCCAGGGGTCAGCCTGCTAATACCAGGCAAAATGTACACAATGTTGAAAGTGACCCTTCCCAACATGCTAATGTTATTCATACCTTGAGATCGGGAAGGGTCGTTGACAACAATGTGAACATGCCGGAAGCCAACCCTGTTGGCAAGTCTTCCGAGGAGAGTCTTGAGCCTGTCAAGGAACCTAATTCTGAGACTCCTCCTCGTGATTCCTATGTCCCCAAGGCACCATTCCCTCATCGGTTGACTAAAAAACGTGATGAGCATTGGGATAAGATCGTTGAGGTACTTAGGCAAGTAAAGGTGAACATCCCGTTGTTGGACGTTGTTCAACAAATGCCACCGTATGCCAAGTTCCTCAAAGACCTTTGCACCACCAAGAGAAAAACAAATGTGCCCAAGAAGGCCTTCTTGGCCGCCAATGTGAGCTCCATATTGACACAACCCATGAATGTCAAGTACAAGGACCCTGGTTGTCCAACTGTCTCTTGCATGATTGGGAATGTGACCATCTCTCAAGCTCTATTGGATTTGGGGGCATCTGTGAATCTCCTGCCTTACTCTGTCTATGTCAACCTTGGGATAGGCGATCTTAAACCAACGAGGACAACCCTCCAGTTGGCTGATAGATCCGTCAAAATCCCACGAGGGAGTGTGGAGGATGTCCTTATCAAAGTGGGTGAGTTCGTATTTCCAGTTGATTTCATCATCTTGGATACCGAACCCGTGTCCAACCCACAAGGACAAATTCCTGTAATCCTCGGGAGGCCATTTCTTGCGACATCTAATGCTTTGATCAATTGTCGCAATGGCTTGATGAGGTTGTCTTTTGGAAACCTCACGGCGGATTTCAACATCTTCACTCTTGGTAAGCAACCTGGGCTCTTCGACGACTCAGTCGGAGCCAATTTCATCCAGGACACGGATGAGCCCGATTCATTAGGCATGTTCGACTCACATCGACATATTATTGAGGTGCCTAATGATCAGGTTGCGAGTGAAGAGGATCTTGAGGAATCCGCCAGCATATCTCTGGACGAGGAGGCACATCTGGCTGCTTGCTCCTCTTACCCCATGGCCCTTGAGCCACTTGAAATTAACTCTGAATCCGACAATGACCCACCTCTGGTCGAGCTTAAACCGCTCCCCGATAACCTAAAGTACATCTTTTTAGGGGATAATGAGACCTTGCCACTCATTATTGCTTCTGATCTTGAAAAAGATCAAGAGGTTGCCCTCAAAAGAGTACTCTTTGAAAACAAAGAGGCGATCGGGTGGTCCTTGAAGGATATCAAGGGAATTAGCCCTGGTATTGTTCAGCATCGGATCCACATGGAAGAGGATTCTAGGCCCCGCAGGGACCCACAACGGAGATTGAATCCTGTACTGAAAGAAGCCGTCCGAAAGGAGGTTCTTAAGTGCTTGGATCATGGCATAATCTATCCTATCTCTGATAGTTCGTGGGTGAGTCCTGTCCATGTGGTTCCCAAGAAGTCAGGCGTGACGGTTGTGGAGAATGAGCATAATGAGCTTATCCCGACACGCCTGCAAACTGGCTGGCGAGTTTGCGTTGATTATCGCAAGCTCAATGCGGCAACGCGGAAAGATCATTTCCCGTTGCCATTCATTGATCAGATGTTGGAAAGGTTGGCCGGACATGAGTACTATTGTTTTCTTGATGGATACTCCGGTTACAACCAAATTCCCATCGCCCCCGAGGACCAAGAGAAAACCACATTCACTTGTCCCTTTGGCACGTTTGCCTACCATCGCATGCCCTTTGGGTTATGCAATGCGCCGGCAACGTTTCAGAGGTGTATGATCAGCATCTTCTCCGATATGGTTGAGCGTTTCCTTGAGATCTTCATGGACGACTTTTCCATATTTGGCGCTTCCTTTGATGAGTGCCTTCATCACTTGAGCCTTGTCCTCAAGCGATGCCGTGAGAAGAACCTCGCTCTCAATTGGGAGAAATGTCACTTCATGGTGAAGCGAGGGATTGTACTTGGACATGTGGTCTCAAGTAGGGGAATTGAGGTCGATCCCGCCAAAGTGGGTATCATTGCCAATCTCCCACCGCCACGTAATGTGAAGGATATCCGCGCCTTTTTGGGGCATGCTGGATTCTATCGGCGGTTCATTCGGGATTTTAGCAAAATCGCTCGACCTCTCACCGCCTTGTTGGCTAAGGATGCCATTTTTGAGTTCACACCGGATTGCCACCATGCCTTTTTGACCTTGAAGAAAGAGTTGACTTCAGCTCCCATTATTAAGGCACCGGTGTGGACTGAACCCTTTGAATTAATGTGTGATGCATCTGACTTCGCTGTGGGAGCAGTGCTTGGGCAACGATTGGACAAATTGCCTCATGTGATCTACTATGCCAGTAGAACACTCAATGATGCCCAATTGAACTACACTGTGACCGAGAAGGAATTCTTAGCGATCATATTTGCTTTGGAGAAATTCCGGTCGTACTTGATTGGCTCCCACGTGATTATCTATTCTGATCACACAGCCATCAAGCACCTCATGGCGAAGAAAGATGCAAAATCCCGACTCTTGAGATGGATCTTGTTGTTACAAGAATTCGATCTCGAGATTCGGGACAAAAAAGGGTGTGAAAACGTTGTAGCTGACCACTTGTCTCGTCTAGAGACGACCAACCCACAGGACCAAATCATTGACGACAAATTTCCTGACGAGCAGTTGTTCATGATCGAAGATAACCCTTGGTTTGCCGACATCGTGAACTACCTCGTGACCGAGCAATTTCCTGTGGGTTGGTCAAAATCTGACCAATCCAAATTTAGATCGTATGTCAGATTCTTTCACTGGGACGACCCCTACCTATTCAAATACTGCTCTGACCAAATTTTCAGGCGGTGCGTCCCAGATACCGAGTTCCAAAGTGTGCTCCATTTCTGCCATTCCAAGGCATGTGGAGGACACTTTGGAGCAAAGAAAACTGCTGCCAAGGTGCTCCAATCTGGATTCTACTGGCCCTCTCTTTTCAAGGATGCTTACGACTTTTGTAAGCAATGTGATAGGTGCCAGCGCCTTGGCAGGATTGGTCGACGTGACATGATGCCTTTGCAAAATGTCCTTATTGTCGACATCTTCGATGTGTGGGGCATCGATTTCATGGGTCCCTTCCCGAACTCTTTCGGGAATGTTTACATTCTGGTGGCCGTTGACTATGTGTCTAAGTGGGTTGAGGCTATACCCACAAAGACCAATGACAACAAGGTGGTCACCAAATTCTTGAGGGACATTTTTGCGCGATTTGGTACTCCTCGTACCATAATCAGCGATAGGGGTACCCACTTCTGTAATCGCTCCTTTGAAGCGCTTATGAGGAAATATTCGATCACCCACAAGCTTGCGACCCCATACCATCCGCAAACTAGTGGGCAGGTCGAAATCTCTAACCGTCAATTAAAGCAAATTCTTGAGAAGACGGTTAGTTCCTCGAGGAAGGATTGGTCTACCAAATTGAATGACGCATTGTGGGCTTTCCGCACCGCATACAAGACCAATTTGGGTATGTCCCCTTATCGGGTAGTGTACGGCAAGGCTTGCCACCTACCCGTCGAGCTTGAGCATCGTGCTTTCTGGGCGATCAAGAACCTGAATATGGATCTTGATCAAGCAGGAGTACAACGTAAGTTCGACA
This sequence comes from Triglochin maritima, assembly GCA_963682175.1. Taxonomy (NCBI): domain Eukaryota; kingdom Viridiplantae; phylum Streptophyta; class Magnoliopsida; order Alismatales; family Juncaginaceae; genus Triglochin; species Triglochin maritima. The sequence goes on from OY821779.1 coordinate 29,134,083, forward strand.
TTGTGGAATTAGAAGAGTTACGCAATGATGCGTACGAGAATGCCAAAATTCATAAGTCCCGAGCCAAGATGTTTCACGATCGCATGATTATGCGAAAGGTGTTTACGGCCGGGCAGAAGGTGTTGCTCTACAATTCCCGGCTTCATCTGTTTGCGGGTAAGCTCCGCAGTCGCTGGTCTGGCCCGTTTATTGTCCAAACCGTTTATCCTCATGGAGCGGTTGAGATCTTGAACCCAGGGAATGGGGACGTGTTCAAAGTTAATGGACAACGCCTCAAACCCTACTTGGAGGGGGCACCAGCCGAAGTCGAGGAGGTCATGTTCCTTCATGAACCTCCCTCGCACTCAACCATTCATGCTCCTACATGAGTGGTTGAGCTTTCATGTGTACATCTTTTAATGAAAAAAAAAACTCATTCAGTGAGCATCGATTGTTGTGGGCCCCAACCCTTGAGTATTTGGGCCCCATTTCTTTCACGTATTTGTTTCCCTTTCTTTAGCATCTCACAGGTTTTGAGGGAATTTGGGTTGTGTCCATCAACATAGCCATACATTTCCCTTTGTACTTCATGTTGGTGAGATCTCTCCTTTTTATGCATCAATCCATGTAGTATCTTGCTTGCATCCATTGAGGACAATGCATGAAGTAGGTGTGGGGGGGGTGTTTTACGTGTGTACATAGTCGAGTCTTTTTCCTTTGATTTTGTTTTCTTTTGTTTGCATTGTTAGGGTCATGACAGTGTGCTGCATTTAATATCGATATATCTGCTTGCCATGATCCTTGGGTGACTTGTCTTCTTTTGCTTGCCTAGTGCTTCAAAATTTTCACATTTCTTTCAAAATCTTCATGTGTTTTCGAAAGAAAATGTTTTGTGGGTTTTGCGTGTGTTTAGCATGTGCAAAACCGTTGAGAGGCAAAGTAAAAAGAAAGCTCCCAAAATTGTCTTGAACTTGATGCATTAGGATATCTAGTACGTGGCTTTAGGATTTATCGAGTCGCTAGGATGCACCCCAGTTTTCCCTTGGGGGTGAGTAATCAGTGGGTTTCAGTGCTCAAACATTTAAAGAAGTCCACCCTGAACCTAGTGAGTCAAATAATTCGTGTTTGTTAATTTAGGAAGTTTGTTGTAGTCAAGGGCCCTTAATATCTTTTTGTGAAACTTAAGTGTAGGGGTTTTGGTTCCCATGTAGATAAATGAATGAATAAGTGGTGTTCTCTCTTCTCGCACGGCTCCTATCACTCGGGAAAGTAGGTCTGAGGGGACTTTGTGCCTGGTGCTTTCGAGTCATCTGACTTGGGATGCACCGACCGAACTCCCGTTACACGGGTGGTAGGGATCGCCCTATGTGGAGATTTGGGGGAAGGTGTACGTGATAGTGTAAGTCCTCATAGGCAATGATGCACGAAACCTGACCCTGGGAGAATCAAACACCAACCAATAAATGCCCCAAAGAAAAAGAAAAAAAAAGGAAAAGAAAAGAAAAGAAGAGTCAAATAAGAACCAAAATGGACTTTACACGTTGTATCACATTCAGAAGTTAAGGTTGCCCATGTCTTTCACTTAATTCCTTAGTTAACTCTCACGAATAACTCATTAGGCTAAGTATGTGGATTGATTACATATATAGAGTCGACCCGTAGTATTACCGCATTCCATGATCGACAAAATAAGTCCAACGAGTCGTGTAGCTAGATTGATTAATGCATCTTGTTCGGATTTTGTGGGTATATCCGCTGAAAACCCTCAGGAGACACCACTCCTCCTCCTTGGCAACAAGGAGGTTTAACGGCTTGTTGCACATGCTAAGTGCAACCGTGATTCCTACGAAAGTGAGTTAGGATTTCTTGTTTTTTTTTCGTATGCTTTTTCCTTTCTTTGTTTTGCTCGAGACTAGCAAAAACTTAGGTGTGGGGGTATTTGATTGACATCATTTCATGCTTATATTTGTACCTTATATCCATTATCTTACACCTAAGCAATGCTACGTGACGAGTTTTATGTTTAGTTTTCAGAAATAAAGAGGTTTGAAGAGAAGAGCCATGAAAGGACCCAAAAGCAGGAAAAAAGGACCTAATTGTGAGACCTGGGGACCAAGATGCAAGGGAGAAGGACCTGATCGTAAGACAGAAGGACCTAAGAGCAAAACAGGAAACTCCACACCATCATGAGGAGTATTTTGTCAATTCGATTCGGGTCGGAGCTCCACTAAACAAGTTAGATGCATCCAAGACCAAGAAACACACCAAGGCAAGCAAGCCCACCAGAAGACCCAGACGGATCTGGGCTTTATAGGCCGCCAATTGGCGGTCTGGAACCGGCAATTGGCGGTCCGGATCATGCAGGATCCGCCCCAACTTCTCCTGGACTTGTATTAGTGTTCGTTTAGGATATTTTTGGTATTGGTTTAGTCCCACATCGGGGGATTGTCCCTGATTAGCTTTTTCCATGCTTATAAATAGAACTCTTCACCTCCCATTGTATCCATCTCTCTCTTGGTGGCCATCTTCCTTACTAAGAGTGAAGCCTTGAAGCAAAACTCTAGTGGAGGAAGAGCTACTTGTAATTGAGTGAGTTAATAATAGAAGTTTTCTTTTAATGATGTTGTTTCTCTCTTAGTTTAATTTCCTTTCATATGCATGCTTGTTTGTTTGTTTAGTTTTATGCTTCTTTAATATTTTTTGTTTGAGTAGAATAAATTTCATTTCAGTATTATGCTTTCCTTTGCTAATTTAGTTAGTGTAATGAGTAGTGAGTAGTTCCATCCCCATTTGGGGGGTGGAGAAATATGTGATATAATAATGTAGTGTATTAAGTGTGTGTTATTTTTATCCATTGAGCTTTATATGATTTCCATAACCATCTAATGGGTCTCCACTCTTATCTTTGATATGCTAATGCTCTTGAATGAAGCTTAGCTTATGCTTTGATTAGTGGACCTATTTTATGGGGAATGATAAGGTTAGGATATGGATGAAGTTAATGTTGGAAACACAATTTGTAATGTATGTACTCTTGTTGCCTTTTCCTTAGCTAATGTCTTGTATGTTTTAATGATGTAGTCATCTTAATTCATGTGGAGGCATCGTAGGGTCTAGTCTTTATACTTGAGTTCATGTAGCTTCATTCCAATCATTGTCTTGTATGTTTTAATGATGTAGTCTTATCTTAATTCATGTAGAGGCAAGATTGGATGTAGTTTTATGATTTCATGCACTACATGTTGTGAGGAGCTTAAATGAACACACACACACACACATCTTTATGTTCACATCAGTTCTCTACCCCCTTTGGGGTTTAGTTTTATTGCTTATCTTCATTTCCTTTTGCATTCTAGTTTAGCATTGTAGTGTCGTTTAGTGTAACCAATCCTTTTCTCCTTTCTTTACCCCTTGCCTTCGCACGAACCAAGTGTCGACACACCTCCCAGTGGACGACCCGTATTTGCCACCGCTTCAACGCGGTCGTGCACTTGCGGTTAAATATTAAACGAGATCAATCAGCTATAAATAGAACTCTCCCTCCTCTGTTGTATACCATCTCTCTCTTGGTGGCCATCCTCTCCACTAGGAGTAAAAATCTTGAAGCAAAAACTCTGGTGGAGAGAGGCTACTTGTAATTGAGTGAGTAATAATAGATGTTTTGTTAAGTTTTCCTCATATTGTCTTGTCTTTTCAATTCATGCATACTTAGTTAACTTGTTGTTTTACTCTTCTTATAATCAGTTTAAGCATATTTTCTTTCCTTAGTATAAATGTTAGTTTAAATATGTGTGAGTAGTTCCATCCCCTTTGCGGGTGGAGTAGATGTGTATACATGTTATGTAGATTGGAGTAGATGTGTATACATGTTATGTAGTGATATCATATTGATAGGTTCGACAGTAGAACGATAGCCGGGATTTGAGTGTGGAGAACTGTAACCTCGATGCGTTCTATAGTTTCTCAATATGCACGCGATATAAAGCAAGAGAGTTCTCACTGTTGGGATCGATGAGCACGACGTGCTCTCAAAATGAGCTCCATAGTTTACTTTACTATGAACGATATGGTTATTGAGGGCATTTTTGACGGTTTGGTTTCCTTTCTTCCAAACGTCATGTCAGTTATGAGCAAAGTGTGAAAAGACTATAATAATGGGAGACTCGATATGTGCATGATATGATGAAGCGAGAGAGTTCTCAATGTTGGGATCGATGAGCTCGACGTGCTCTCTATATGAGCTCGATAGTTTCTATTGTGAATGACACAGTTATGGAGGGTGTTTAAGACGGTTTGGTTTCCTTCACTCCATATGTCACGTCAATTATGAGTGAAGTGTGAAAAAACTATAATAATGGGAGGCTCGATATGCACCCGATATGATGAAGTGAGAGTTCTCAATGTTGGGATTGATGAGCTCAGCAAGCTCTCGATATGAGCTCAATAGTTTACTTTACTATGACCGACACGAGTATTTATGGAATTTTCGATGGTTTGGTTTCCTTCCATCCATATGTCACGTCAGTTATGAGCAAAGTGTGAAAAATAGTAATAATGAGAGGCTCGATATGCACGCGACATGATGAAGCAAGAGAGTTCTCTATGTTGGGATCGATTAGCTCGGTAGGAGCTAGATAGTTTACACGACTGAGACAACATGGTTTTTAGGGCATTTTTTACGGTTTAGTTTACCTTTCTCCAAACGTCATGTCTGTTATGAGCGAAGTATAAAATGTCATTCCCTTTTTTCGGCCTTACACCAATTCGCATGCCACTATCTTCTTCCCTCAACCTCATTGTCATCCATATTCAAGTCGTATAATGATGCTCAACGATGACATTGTCTAGGTCTCACCCCTCGAAAACATCCTCTGCTTGTGCGGTGACCCCAACGATGACTGTGCATTGGATCCTCAACCACGACAGTGCAAGTGACCTAGCATTGAGGGGCACCGGGTCACCACCGATGCAACTTTTATGTGCAAGACATTGTAGCTCCAGTACGGTCGCCCCCAGATCCACTTGAGGAGGTCAAGAAGACCCTGGTAGAACTACGTCGAATGATAGATGACGTAGAGCGTCATTTGGGTGCCGCCCAGGACACAATGGTAGACCTTCTCATCGAGAGTGATATGTTTTTGTTACCTTTTTCTTTATTTTTGTGTGGGAATTTGTTATAAGTTAATGTCCACTAATATTTTGTTATCTTTATTTTTGTAGTTTCCATCCCGAAGACACCAACACCTCCCTTCCTGGAACACACCTGCCCTAACTGCTGGGCAGCCTGCCTAGCCGATACACCTAACCCTGACCACACACCATCCCCACTCCCTGAAGTGCCTCTTGGCTTCAAAGACCAAACCGAGTGGATGATTAGTATCATATCATACATTGCATTCATATTATATATCCTCTATTTTACCCCGTATTTGTGCTAGTCGAGTGTTCATATGATGTGTTTTAAGGTTTAGGCAATAAAGAAGAGAAAGGAAGAGAAAATGACCTAAATGCTAGAAGAATGGACTGATTTGGATGGTTTCTGGACCTTTTTGTAATGCCAAAGGACCAAATTGTAACTCAGGAAGGGCCCAAGTGAAAATCCAGAGGGACCTAAGTATAAGAAAAATATGTTGGTGGCAAAAGTCTAGAATCTCCTGAACCTAAGGAGTAATTCAACAATTAAAACCAAACGGGTTCGAACCAACGGCTCCGGGTGCACCCCCACAAGTAAACCTTGGAACCGGGTTGTGCCATGCCGGATCTGGTGGTGGTTTGGTAAGGTTTTATTCATTTGTTCGGGTCGGTTTTTGATTTTTAAATTGTTTTTTTAAATTTGAAGTATACCACCACAATCAAATTAATAAAAACATAAATACAATTTTCCCCATCAAAGTAACCAATTTATTTATTAATAATTATTGACTCAATTAGAGAAACAATATATTGGTTACAAAAAAAAGCTTGTACGCTAGTTAAACCTGAGTAATGACAAAGCCTAAGGGGTATTAGGGAAAAATTACTCATTTAACAGAATGATTTAGCTAATTTGTCTTCAATCTTCATCGTCGTTGTTGTCGTGAATATTCATGTTCTGCATTCTGTCCACAGTGTTGAGACAATCCTTCAGGCATACGCTCATCTCGATTAACTTGTCGAACAAGCATTACCTCTTATCAGAGAAGACTTATTTACCTGCACTAAAAACAGCCTCCGACTCCACAATTGACGCCAGAGGACATAATAAGTCTCGCGCCATCAAAGAGACTAGTGGAAACCTACCTGAGCTTTTTCTCCACCAGCCTAAAACATCAAAGGATTTTAACTCAGTCGTACTTAAGCAAAGTTCAGTGTTTAAATATGCAGTTATTCACTTTGGGTGTCGGTTTGCACTAATTTTGCCTTCTTTTGACTTAACCCATTCCATTCGGAGTTGTCATCATCTGGATCCATTTCAGTTGGAGGTAGTTGTGATGATGAACTAGCAACATTTGAACTCATTTGATTTACATCATATAGTCTTTCATATTTTTCAAAATATTTGATTAGCAAAAACCTACAACTATCTACATGATTTTGGAAATTTTCATAATTCATATTTTCAAAAAATTGTTCTAAGAAAACTTGTAAACCAGTAATCTTAAATCTAAGATCCACGATTACAGCTAAACAAAAACTAAATGGAGGATTCCAATATCTATTAAACTTAGCCTCCATTACATATAAAATTTCAACAAAACCAGCATTGTGCCTATATTTCGCAAATACTCTAGTAACTGGAAGTAATTCGTAGATAAATATGTTAGAGGTTGGATAATATTATCCACTTAATCTAGTAGTGAATGTGAAAAAAAGTTTTAAAAAATCATGCATGATTAGACGATCATTCCAATCTAAATCGATTAACACTTTTTCATTTTGTTTTTCATTATAAAAGGTTGAAATTGCACGATGATAAGGAAGGCAACATTTTAACATTTTATATGTAGAATGCCATCTATGAGGGTCATCTAATTTAAACTGCCTTGGTTTAACTTCATTATATGCACAAAATTCTCTAAATTCTTTATATCTAGATGTACTATTACAACCTACATAAGTAATTGTATTCCTAACATTTTCTACGTAAGGTTTAATTATGTTGTCCATCTTGTACCACTAGTTCATAGTGTGACAAACACGCCTAATATGAAAAAGTAAACCATCTATAGGTGGATGACAATAATTAATAAGCATTTGTCTTGTAGAACTATTGTTAGTAGCATTATCAAATGCAATTACACAAACTTTATTTTCAAGATTATTAGCTACGAGAACATCTTCAATGTGATCTAATATAACTTTGGTAGTGTGTGGTGATGAGAATTTTATTTATACCGCAAGTGCACGGTGTCAATGAAGACGTGACAAATACGGGTCGAACACAAGAAGGGAGAGATATTGTTATTTTTGGATTTTCGATTAGAGAGAGAGAGAACAATAATAAGGTTGGTTTTGAGATTTTTGGGTTTTAATTATCTAAAGCAAGAAACATGAACAAATAAAACTAAAACAAGAACAAAGATGGTGAATTCCGTTGGGTGGAGGTTTAGATTTAAGGTTTAGATTAGAGAATTCAGAAACTTATAATAAATCATATTAGTTATGAAGCATTACATGATAAATGATTTAACATAAACTCAAGTAATCAAAATAGACTAATACGAACTTAAAATAATAACATTTATTCGTCTTCTCTTCACCCTAAATCCGTCACCTCCACCCTTTGGAAAGAGTTAGAAACTCATGGAGGGAGGAAGAAGGGATCCTAGAGGCATTACAAAAGAAAGCTAAAAACAAGAAATAAAAGACAGAATTTTATTAATCCAAAGAAAAGACTACAAATAAAAATAACTAAAAATTAGGTCTAAGGCCAAGGACCCTTCTAACATCGTTCTCGGGGCTATTTATAGTTGTTACAAGAGTCCTAAGTATAGAATTGGAGAGTACACGTGTCCACACACGACTGGACAAAATTGGAGCACACGGATCGCCAAGGGGGCGGCGTTTCCGCCGCACAATGCATGTAATATGCGGCGATTTCGCCGCATAATCTTCTCTGATTTAATCCGGATTTTTGCTTTGTGTTTATGGTATAATTTGATCATCCTTTGCGCATCTGGATTGATTCTTTCCATTCTTTTGAGCTACTCGTGATTTGCACTTAGGTCCTTGTCTCTTTGCAATTAAGTCCCCGGCTACTTTTGTGCTTAAGTCCTTGTTCTTTTTGCAATTAGGACTTGAGTGCTTTTATGCTTGGATACATTTCCATTCGTAACCCGATAATCTTGAAATTGGTCTTTATGATAGAAATGAGTCTTTTACACGCGTTTATGCTCGGGATGTGGGTAAATTGCATTCAGGTCCCTGTATTCTGTAAATAAGACTAAACACATACCTTAGTAGCATTTATTGATGTAAAAGTAATCTAAATGAAAGACATATGATGCAATGTATGCAATGCATCAAATACCCCCACACCTAGATTTTGCTAGTCCCTAGCAAAACAGAATATAAGAAAAATGAAAACAGGGAAATCCTAACTCACTTTCGTAGGAATCACGGTTGCACTTAGCATGTGCAACCAGCCGTTAAACCTCCAAGTTTCCTAGGAGGAGGAGTGTTGTCTCCTGAGGGTTTTCAGCGGATATACCCACAAAATCCTAAATCAACGTTTCATTAATAGCTCTCAATATCCCTACCTAAACCTTATACATATCATTAAGAATTTTTGCATGCTCGTTATATAAATCTAACTCATTAAAAATATGACTTGGTCTTTGTTCCTCCAACATTCACACCACTAACCCTTCTACACATGATATCACTTAAATTATTTTGCACGCCTCCTCTGGTGGTGAAGTATCATTCGGATCAACCATGGCATGGATCATTCTTTTAGCTTTGGGCCTTGAGTATTATTTTTTTTCTTCCGTGATTCAACACATTTGCTTTTTTTTTACTTTTACCCTTTTTGCATTCGTGTAGCGAGTTTGGTCGATAATCCCGAGCTGGTAGACTCAAGTTATCGGGTTTCAAGATACCCCTACGGACCAGTGACTCAAAGGCTTGGGCTTTTGTAATCATTTTGCAAAATGTGTTTTCTTCACTTTATTCCTTTATTTTTATTTTCCTCAAGGCTTAATTGCTATTAGAAGTCCACACTTCCCGGTATATTTTCCTCAACCTCTGCTTTTTATCAACCACTTCAAAGATTTGATTCATCCAATTTAAGTGCATACATGTCTTAAAGGGCAATGGGTTATTTCTTTGGAACTTAGATTTATGTCATAATTTCTACAAGCAGAACTATATAATAAGGAACAAAAACTCAATGCAATTTGTACACGGGTTTTAGCAGTTCAATCTTAAGCTATGTCATGAAACATTGATTTTTTTTAAGTAAAAGACAGAATATATAGATAAATATATACATAAACACCCCCCCCCCCACACCTAAATCATGCATTGTCCTCAATGAATGTGAGCAAGATACTACATGGATTTATGCATAAAAAAGGAAAGATCTCACCAACGTGAAGTACAAAGGAAAGTTCATGGCTCTGTTGATGGACAAAAACCTGAATTCCCTCAAAAACCTGTGAGATACTAAAGAAGGGATAAATACAACAATTGTTTTTATTTATTTATTTATTATATATATAACAATGTACAAACATAAGTTCCCATCTTCATTTGTCAAGAGACATCAAATGGAAACTTCAAGAGTGGGTCAGTGCACCTGAAAAGGAAACATGACACCACGTGGGGCCAGAAAATGCATGTGTGGGCCGCCTTCACAAAAAGCGATAGATGAATTGAGAGGTTCATGAATTGGACACAAAGGCGTCTCATTCAAAGGATCAAACTGAAAGAGCTTGAACCTCTCGAGAGTTTGGGAATTAAGGGGCAACGGAAGAGGAGTTTCTCTCGTTGCGGTGTTGAAGTTATGATCATCAATCCAAACTCTCCAACCAACTGGCTGGTGTGTCGGAACGAGGTCAAGAACCTTGTTAGGCATGTCCGACACACCAGGCGAACAAAAAGTGGGTCTCATACCCAAGGTATCTTCTAAGGAACTTCTAATACCCTCATTAGCTATGTAGTTGTTTGATGTTCCATCATTTCCAAGATGATCAGGAACAATGGTGAGAGGCACACTCTCATCAGGTTGTTTGAAATTGAGGGTACTAGAGAGATCTTGCTCCACCAGAGGTGAGTCCTTAAGAGATGCAACATGAAGATCATGTGGTTCAAGGGCCACGGGACAAGAAGATAGGGCACAATCTTGTGCCGACTCATAATGAAATTGGTCCATATAAATCGAATCCTCATGTTGACACGAAAAGTTACTTTCCTCACTTAATTGCTGCGACATTTGACTCAATTGTAATATCATATTGTCTACGGACTGTTGAGTAGTTGTCATGAACGTATGGAAAGCTTGTTCCAAGGTATCAGGTATGTGGTCAGCTATGAGGTTCGAGTCAGAATTCGGGACATTTTTAGGTTGGGTGTTGGTGGACTGAGGATAAGTCCAATGATTTGAAGTGGGTTGTTGGTAGAGTTCTGGGTATTCGGGAGAAGGATATTGGGGCGAAAATGACGTATAAGAATTTGGATATGAATTGTTTCCCCACGAATCTATCACTCTTGGGTTATATGCGGAAGTGTAACGGTCATATCGAGCATTCTGGGAAAAGGTATGCTCATACTCAGGCTCTGGGGGAACATAAGGACATTCCCTGCTAACATGACCACTCAACCCGCAACAGTCGCACGATACGGCTACTGGAGCCACCGGTGCACTCATGTTGTCAGCCCAACGCATGAAGGAGGCAAAAGTTTGTTGTAATGTGTCAGTTTGTTGACCAGCATATGATCCAACATAACTAGATTGTGGTCTAGCAGTCGGTGCCTCTCTCATGTTACCCCAATATGAAGATTGCTCAGTCATACAATTAGGATTGTCCCAATCATATGGGGTGTTAGTCTGAGCCACCCCAGCCTGCATGGCTTTAGAATACCAGGAAGCATTGTCCTTGTCCCAACAATGATATGGATGGTTGCTCATGTAACCATCCATCAAAACACTCTTGAGTCAAGTACTCTTACCCTTAGGAGGCTAAGCAAGCACAAGTTCTCGACTCGACCCTAAAATGCTAATAGAGAATGTAAAGGGGAGGAGACTAGAACGTATAAGTAGGTGAGAAGAAGATGACTCAGAAGAGAAGGGAAACTTAACTCTAAAGGTAGAAAAGAAGGTCGGTCAGAGGTTTCCCAAACAAGCACGGTTCAAACAATCCTAGACCTAGTGTCACTTAGATCTAGACGACTCCTAACTGGTTGAGTCGAATTGATTTGCTTGATTCACCTCCCTCACTAATCAAACCAACTTGGCCAGGCCGTGTATAGCTAGTGGGGGCACTTCCGACAGAGTCGGTGCCAATTAGACAACCACTTCGCTTGGAAGACTTACGTCAACACAAAAACACTTTCTAGACACCAAATTAAATTCAATCGGCTTCAGGTCATAGCAAGTCAAAACAATTCTTCTCCTTAAATGAGTCCGAGTCCTTAGGGGTCAATGTCTAGTTGATTTTAATTTGAAGGCTTAGGTGACACTTTAGGATTGTGATTTGTGGGCCACGGAAGGGTGATGAAATCCCCACCGTATCTTTGCCTACGGAGTTGCCCTTAAGATAGTTTAACTTAGATCTAGCAAAGATAGTCAAACAATGGTCTTTAGAGGGGGGCAATTGCAAGGTTGTATGCAAACTAGATTATATGCTTAAATGCAATCGATGAAAACCATGATACGTACCTTGACTCCAGCACTCTTCAACAGAAATTGATTTGCAAGAATTTAGCAAGAATAATGCATAAAAAACACTAGATGATGCATGCACTAAGGCCTTTCTAATTTTGCCAATTTTAGGTCAGAGTTGAATTATTGCCGATTATGGAATTTTTGCCCTAATACGTGCAATTCTAATAAAAGGAAATTTTCTGAAAATAGAAATTACGAGGAAAAGAGGCAACAAAGGTTACCTATGCAATGCTCAGTCGGGTTCGCCGCCCGCTCTCGAAATTTCAGTAGCTTCACGCGTCCACCCAGAGATGAGTCGCGTCCCAGAAAAGTTAGAAGCCCAGAAGCTTCAGGTGTGCGGCGGATTCGCCGCAAGTTACTCTTGATGTGCGGCGATTTCGCAGCTCATTTAGCTTAGATGGGCTCGGATTTCGCCGTGCACTCTGTTGTCTCCTGAAACACAAATCCAAATACTTAGATCGCGCACAAGATAAACAAGATAAAATCGAAATCAATAAAAAACAAAATCTACGTCGCCTCCCCGGCAACGGCACCAAAAACTTGATGAGAATTTTATTTATACCGCAAGTGCACGGTGTCAATGAAGACGTGGCAAATACGGGTCGAACACAAGGAGGGAGAGATATTGTTATTTTTGGATTTTCGATTAGAGAGAGAGAGAACAATAATAAGGTTGGTTTTGAGATTTTTAGGTTTTAATTATCTAAAGCAAGAAACATAAACAAATAAAACTAAAACAAGAACAAAGATGGTGAATTCCGTTGGGTGGAGGTTTAGATTTAAGGTTTAGATTAGAGAATTCAGAAACTTATAATAAATCATATTAGTTATGAAGCATTACATGATAAATGATTTAACATAAACTCAAGTAATCAAAATAGACTAATACGAACTTAAAATAATAACATTTATTCATCTTCTCTTCACCCTAAATCCGTCACCTCCACCCTTTGGAAAGAGTTAGAAACTCATGGAGGGAGGAAGAAGGGATCCTAGAGGCATTACAAAAGAAAACTAAAAACAAGAAATAAAAGACAGAATTTTATTAATCCAAAGAAAAGACTACAAATAAAAATAACAACTAAAAATTAGGTCTAAGGCCAAGGACCCTTCTAACATCGTTCTCGGGGCTATTTATAGTTGTTACAAGAGTCCTAAGTATAGAATTGGAGAGTACACGTGTCCAGACACGACTGGACAAAATTGGAGCAAACGGATCGCCAAGGGGGCAGCGTTTCCGCCGCACAATGCATGTAATATGCGGCGATTTTGCCGCATAATCTCATCTGATTTAATCCGGATTTTTGCTTTGTGTTTATGGTATAATTTGATCCTCCTTTGCGCATCTGGATTGATTTTTTCCATTCTTTTGAGCTCCGGATTAATTCCTTCATATATTTGGAGATCCACATTGATTTTTATTTAGATTTTCTCCAAGATAATAAAAGCTACTCGTGATTTGCACTTAGGTCCTTGTCTCTTTGCAATTAAGTCCCCGGCTACTTTTGTGCTTAAGTCCTTGTTCTTTTTGCAATTAGGACTTGAGTGCTTTTATGCTTGGATACATTTCCATTCGTAACCCGATAATCTTGAAATTGGTATTTATGATAGAAATGAGTCTTTTACACGCGTTTATGCTCGGGATGTGGGTAAATTGCATTCAGGTCCCTGTATTCTGTAAATAAGACTAAACACATACCTTAGTAGCATTTATTGATGTAAAAGTAATCTAAATGAAAGACATATGATGCAATGTATGCAATGCATCATGTGGATACAAAATAGGTAAAAAAGAAATGATTTTTTTTACTTCTACACCATGAATAATCTAAATAATGAGAAGTTACGCAACAATAAGGATAATTATTTGGACCGATCAAAACATCACTACTTAATGCTACCTTATTGTTCATTCATGAAAAATAACTAATCATGATTTCACTTTGCTTACCAAATTTATTAAATGCAATATTTTCAAGTGTTCTCTAGAAAATTATTTAAATTGCGGATTATGGTAGAGAATTGCTTCCCTGAGGCCTTTAGATTCACATATGCTAAGTGATAGTTCATCTCTAATTATGAAATCAACAATTATCTCTCTACCTTTAATTGGACAATATATTCTGAAATTTAAAGTTCCACTAGTTGTGTTAAAAACCAATTAACGTGAATCCACTACTGATGCAGGATTATTCTTAACTTTACATGAAAGTTGAAGTCTACCTAAATGACCGGTTCCTCCACTTGACTTAGCCGAATATACATGACCACGCCATTTACAAGTAGCAGTTGGATTACCCTTCTCATCCCATCTTTGATGAAAATCAGCCCATACTGACTAGTTTTTTTTCTAGTACTCGTATTACATTTTCTCCTAGGTGAATTAACAGGAGGGGGAGATAGTAGATTATCATTATCTTCGGAATCAGATGATAAATTTCGGAAGATATTGTCCAATTAAAGTGAATATTTTTCATAAATGAGTAAGTCATGATTATGGTTGATTAACTAAAATTAACTACTAAAAAATATTAGAAAAGCTTGGGAATGAAGAGCAGAGAAATCACAAAATCGGCGGACAGCGGTCCACTTGTAACTTTAGCCTTCACATTTTAGCTCCAACTCGAACCATCTACACCAAAATCAAAGCAATTAGAGAAAGATTAGAGAAGATTTGGAAGATTTGTGTGAAGAGAATGAGAGGGGTTGGGGTTTATATAGGGTAGAGGGAGGGTAGTTTAAGGAATTTGGAATTTTAAAAAAACATTATGCGCTAACGTCAGCTCCAACGTCTCTCAGAGGCGTTTGAGCAGTGCCGTCATGGCACGGCATGGGCCAGTTCCAAGGTTTAACCCCACATTCTAAAATGGTACATTAAAGTTACTAGTGAAATTAAAGGTCGATCTGACCCAAATGATCCACCAATTGTGGATCTGGTTGGTCGGTTCGACCACAAATTTCTCTGGTGGGTCGGGTTCTTGGGTCAGAGCAATATGCAACATCCAGATCTAATTTACAGTCGTCCGATCACGCCCAGAATAATCCAGACCCTTTAATCTTCTATATATACACTAGTAATCCTTCCTCCCCCTCTTCTTCCTTTGTCTCCTCCTTAGGTTAGTTTTCTTTCTTGTGTAGTAGAGTAGTTTTTATTTCTTGTTTATTAGAGTATGTTAATTTATTGATTAGTAGTGTAGTGGAGGAGAAGAGGAGCATTTTTGTAATCTTCATTTTCTTAATCAAGCTAGGTATGTTCTTCTTGTTGTTACCTTTCATTTGATGCAAATTGTGTTCACTTGCTTTGGTTCACTTTAATTTTCTTATGGGTTGTTTTGCTTTTGTTGTTTTCTTGGTTATAGAGATGAGTAGAGAGTAGTCCATCCCCATTGGTGGGTGGAGGATAATGTGAAGTGTTGATGTGTTGTATTAGCGTGTGTGTGTGTTTAATCCAAATCTTGGAGCCTCACAAGAATTCCATAACCATTTTGTTGAGTTCCTCACTCTTGTCATTGATGTGTTAATGGTCTTAATTGATGCTTAGCACATGCTTTGGCTAGTGTGCCCACTTTATGAGGAATGATGAGGTGAGGATAAGATTGGAGTCGTAAAGAGATATAGATGGCATGTGGGAGCATGTTCTCTTGTTGGCCTCATATTAATTAATTCATTTTATGTTTTAATGATAATGTTACATCTTAATTCATGTGAAGACATAGTTGGGTTTTGGTCATTATGGATTCCATGTTCTTTATGTCAGTAAACATGTAATAATGTGACTGTCCTTGTCCTCATCTTGAGTAGTGTGTTGTATGTTTTAACAATGGTGATAAATCTTAATCAATGTAGAGACACACTTAGGATTGTGGCATTATAAGATTTTCATGTGATGCATGCCATGAGCACTAAATGTTACACACACACACACACACACGAATACACATCTACACTTTCGTATTCATTCTCTACCTCCTACGGGACCAGTTTTCTATTAGTTGTTTTTTATTTACTTCGCATTCTCTATTAAGTTTAGTTAGTTTGGCATAATCCCCACATTCTCTTCTCCTTTTTGACTTGAGTATGGTAGTCACAATAACACTCACAAGTCCTTGTGGTTCAACCTGTATTTGCCACATCTTCACAAACGCGTGCACTTACGATTATTAAAATGATCAATCAGTGGACTAGGAAAAGAGTGAAGTTGTTTTAGTTAATTTTTAGTTGCTAACTATTTTTGGTTTATGTTTGTGTCTGTATCAGTTGCAAACTTCTGCAATCTCTTTTTTTCGGTAATATGTAGTAAATCTATTTTGAATGTTGAAGTTACAAGCAGTTATATTGTTTAATGTGTTTTTTGTAAATATTTGAATGTTGTGAATGGTGTCATTGTTTGTATCTTCCCTATGTAAATGTCACAGCTACACTCGTACGACGAACAACAATCTAGCCCAGCTATGTTGAGAAAAACAATTAAAGAATTCAACCTTACAAACACGCTTTATGTTATAAGGCATTATTGCCGTTGTGCAACCGTCGAGCCTATCAAGCACCCTGAACGCTAAAGAATTACCCATAGAGTTTAACCTTCACAATGTGTATTAAGTCACAGAGTGTCGAGAAACTATCAAGCTCAAATCTATCGAGAAAAACACTTAAAGAATTCAACCTTAAGAATGTTCATTAAGTCATGAAGCATCGATCATCATCGAGTGACCCTTAACCTCATATTGAGGTAGAATGTGAGGATAGACCTGAATGAACATCAACCTTGTATATGACGTAGGAGAACAACCATTGATCTATGTTGAGCTCAAATCGAACCTATAGAGAACAACATTAAAGAGTCCTTGTTGGGATTGATGAGCTCGATAGGCACTCGATAAGAGCTCGATAGTTGACACGACTGACGATGGGCGAAGTGTGAAAAATTGTACCAATGGGCAGGTCGATGTGAACTTGATATGATGAAGCAAGAGAGTCCTCCTTCGTGGGATCGATGAGCTCAATTTACTCTCGACGTTTGGTTTCCTTCCTTCTAAATGCCATGTTAGTTAATAAAATGTCCATCCCTTCTGTCGACATTACATCATTTCACTTCACTTACCATCGCCTTATTTGGTCCTTCCCTGAATCTTCGTGACATCCACATCAAAACACAAGAATGCTGCATAACGATGACACCACCACGTTCGCACCACTTGGTTCCTTCAGTGCTTCTACGATTTCCCTGCCAAACGACAATGCGTAGGATCTCGACTGGGCCGGTGTAGGTGACCTGGCATTGTGGGGCACCGTACCACAGCCGATGTGCCTTTTATGTTCTGAACACATTGTCTTTGGTCGAGGAGGTCAAGAAGGTCGTGGCGGAACTCAACCAAGTGGTGGCCAATGTGGAGTGTCGTTTAGCCGCCATGCAAGACATGATGTCAAACATCCTCATCGACAGAAGTAGGTTTTGGTTATCTCTTCCTTCATTTTTGAGTTACAAGTTGTAATAAGTTAATGTCCACTAATATTTCAGTATCTTATTTAAGTAGTTTCCACCCCGACGACACCAACACCAACAACCCTTTCTGGAGCACACCTGCCCCAACTACGGTGTGATCTGCCTAGCCGAGACCGCCATCCCTGACCACACACCCTCCCCACTCCCCGTAGCGCCTCATGGCTTTGAAGACCAAACTGGGTGAACTAGGAAAAGGGTGAAGTTGTTTTAGTCAATGATTTTGTCAATGTTTGTGTGTCTTACAAGCTCTTTTGTTCGTTAATGTGTAGTAAATATATTGTGAATGTCGACGTCATCAGTACTTCTGTTGTTTAATGTGTTTTTTTGTTAATATTTGAATGTTGTGAATGGTGTGACTGTTTGTATCTTCCCTGTGTAAACGTCCTACTTAACCTTAGTCATTAAAAAATTGATCCATGTTGAGCTCCTATCGAGTAATATCGAGCACACAATCAATAAAATTCAATTTTAAGCTCGTTCGTAGAGTTATAGACAATCGAACACCGTCGTGGAAAAATCGAGCCCGTATTGAGGTAGGATGAGAGAACACAACTAAATGAACATCAACCTCACAGGAAAACAACTGTCGATCCATGTCGAGTGCCCATCGAGCCTGTAGAGCCTAAAATTAAAAAAACTCAACCATATGATTGTTCATTGAGTCATAAAGTCTCGATCCATGTTGAGCGCCTATCGAACTTCTCGAGCACAAAATTAAAAAAAGTTAACCTTAACATTGTTCGTTAAGTTATAAACCATCGAACATCGTCGTGAAAGAATCTAGCTCATATTGAGGTAAGAGGAGAGAACATAACTAAACAAATATCAACCTCACGGGCAAACAATCGTGGATACATGCCGAGCGCCCATCGAGCCTGTTGAGCACAAAATTAAAAAATTCAACCTTACGATTGTTCAATGAGTCATAAATGAATTGATCCATGTCGAAAGTCCCGTCGAATTTGTCTGGCACAAAATTTAAAAATTCAACATTACGATTGTTCATTGAGTCATAAAGCCTCGATCCATGTCAAGTGCCTATCAAGCCTGTCGAGCACGAAATTAAAAAAATTCAAACAACCTAAAAGTTTTACTTTTAAATGTCAATTATTATGAATTGAATGAGAAATCATTTTGTTCCTTGTTTATGTTATTCGTCTTTTAGATCTGCTAAAGAAGAGGCTTTTGGTCCTTAACCGTAGAGCTCTAAAAGATATTGGTTTACATAAAACGAAAGATATTCACAATCATGCTAATTAACATGGGACATTAATTACCGAGTTAAGATTGTCGTGTTAGTCATAGATCATTGTAGCTCTACAAGTGAGTGACCACACGGGTACACAAAAGAGGAAAATACTACTTTTGTATACTGAATAGACCTAATAAGTAAAACATTATAGAATTGTGTTTTCTGTGTCATTAATGATTTACTGTGTCCTTCATCCTTTGATATGAGACTTATATCCGATCACTTAAGAAATGCTTGATTAGACTAGTGTCTTGAGCTATCGATAAGTGTAGTGTAAAGGCATTGGTTGGTTAAGTATGACTTTTGTTGGAGAAGATAGTTAGTCAAAAGATTATCATTGCCCCTCTTAATTGAGTGATGATATTAGTTGGCCCCTTGATAAAGCAAATTTATAATGTGCACAATGTGATTTGAGTTAAGTCACATATTTGTAACTAGCTTAAAGAGATCAAGAAATGAATACTAATACAAAGATGACACAATACTACTTTGTGTGTATTCTTAATATCATGAGGCAAGGGACGGACACAAGTGGTGCACTTCATCACTAAATGGATCGGGTTTTTGTTCGAGTGGAATTAAGACATCTAACTAATTGGGAGCTATAATGTGTAGCTAGATACCACTTATAGCTTGTGATATTAAGCTCTTAATATCACTGCCAACTTAGTTTAGATCCTCCCATAGGTCACACCACAAAACTAGGAAACAAGAAATGGGGATTTTGAGTTCATAAGATGTGTCGGTTTTCATATAGAAAATATGACACATGGGGTGAACAAGCAAAATCAAAATTATGTTATGATTAATAACATAATTAGAATCTAAATTAAATTCATATGTGATGTAAATATTATGGGGTGTAATGATTTATCATTACATAGGATAATATGTTACATAAGTTGTGAACTTACTACTAATCCCGAAATGTCAAATTTTGTAGGGGTTAAACCGAAATTTGACAAGTTCGCAGTACTGTGCAAAAACGGTCGACCGCTAAGCGCTAAATGGTCGACCGAATGTTGCACCGATAACAGGAATTTTGTCTGTTCGTTTTCGGTCGACCGAGTATAATCGTTCGGTCGACTGAACATCGCGATGAAATATTTTTGTTACGAACGGTCGACCGAGTTATTAACGGTCGATCGAAACCTGGTCTAAACGGTCGACCGAATCTCCAAAACGGTCGACCAGTCCAGACAGTTTTATGCAGAATTAATTTAAGAATTAATTAGATAATGCATGGAATTGGTCCATAACTGATTTAATTCGTGGCTAAGATTATTTGTTAGCAAATAATGGATGGTTAGATGGAAGTTTGCATGAAATCATGGGCAAGAGGTTGCACATGAATAGGTAATTTGGAGAGAACTTATAAATACAAGTTTATCTCATTACCTTATTAATTAATTCATTATCTTCTTGTGCAAACATCTCTCTCCATAATTCTCCACGAATTTCCATTAATTCTTGAGTTTAGTTTTAGTTTTCAGAGATCTTCTTCTCAAGGGAACTAAAGAGGGTTAGTAGTTAGATTCTAAACCCTATTGGAGATTGAGAGGCTAGCTCTTCTCTCTTCGATCTTGTTTAGAGTTTGGTGAATACTCGGGGGCATCCGGCGTAGCGACAAGCATCCTCAACGTCTCCGGATCATCAAGAAGTTTTAGAGAACTTCTAGGTATGAAATTCGGAGCTCATGTTTGTTTTAATAAAGTTTTGAAACTAGTTATTGAAACAAACTGATGCATGCATGAAACAAATCATAGAAATTTGTAATTGATCCTTATTGTGCATAAAAAATTCAAAAAATATATATGTGCAATTAAACTAGAAATCCAACAGTGGTATCAGAGCTTAGGATTCAATTTTCTAATGATTTGAAACTATAAACAAATTTAGTTAACCATCTAGGGTTCGAACAATTCAATTTTCCAGTTTTTCGGTCTTTAAATGTTTTATTGGAATAATTCTTTGTAATAATTCGTTTTGAATGTTTTAATTGGTTTAAAACATGCCATGTAATTATTAGAATTATGATTTAGACGTAAGTCTAACTTGCAATAATTTCGTTTTAAGGATAAACGATTGTTTTGTAAGAGAATCAACAAAACCGAAAAACTGCGGTTCGTCTTTCCTTTTAGGAAATTGGATGGACAGCGGTTCAAAATTGTTTTTGAACTTGTGGACGGATGAAAAACATTTTTAATGGATTTCAAAATGTTTTTCAAAGAATTGTTTGGGATTCTAGATGATTGATAAACTAGGTTGTATAGTTTATAGCAATATTGCGTGCATGGATGCTCGAGTTGTCTTTGCAGGAATTGTGAGTTTATATGTTCCAAATCAGCGCCTCTGAATGTTTGTAATTATTATTATACAGGGGCTTATTTATATGTAAAAGCCAAATTCTCTCTTTCTATCTTTAAATAATTGCATTGCATTTGAGAGGTTTTACATAGGACTTGCACTAGTCGTTTTTTATCGAATGTGAGTAGCATGTTTATTTTCTGTAAACTCTACATCTCCGGTGCAAGAGGAAGTCGCCGTTGTAACACATCGATCGAGGATTGAGGATCAAGGATCAAAGGGAACATATAAACTCACACGGTGTGGATTGTGTGAATGGTTTAATTTCTGCTACGCATGTGGTGAATGTGATTGAATGTTAGGATGTGTATGAATGATAATATGCATGATAACCTAAAATTCTGAATCACATGTTAATATATGAAATTGTCCAACAAAATTAAGAGTAATTTTCCTTCTTATTTCATCCACTAGCAGCCATCGATCGAGAAATACTCTGCTCGCCCTTAGCGGGAGATAGACCCTCCATCTTTGGGAATAGTGGGAGATATAATGGTTGTCTATTATTGTGCCACGATTAGATATATGAGGTGTGTTTCACCCTAGTGAACCCCAAGTATGTTTAGTTGTGAATACAATGTATAAACGTATCTCGTATCAAATGAAAATAAGTTTTCTTAACATTACCTAGAGCCCTCGCTCGGTTTTGGGAAAAAGTTTTTCTTAACGAGGATAGGTCATATTCCCTCATAATTAAAACAACAAAAATCATAAAAGTTTGAAGATGCTAATGTTGCTAAAATTCAAAAAGGTTGTGATTAGAAAATGTTTTTCTTACCTTGATATTGCAATGTATTTGATAGCCCTTAGCTAGTCTATATTGCAATTGATGGGATCTTGGATTGTTGCATTTATGGGCAAATTTTTTTTATTTGCAGCATTTACATTTGTATGTATGTATAATAAACATAAAATTGGCAGTAAAATCCTGTATGATTTATTTTGTAGAAAATGTCGAACATCCAACCTATCGTACGATCCATGATAGAAAAACACCCTTTAGCAAATGATGGCTCAAACTTCATTAGTTGGCAACTCAAACTCAACATCGTGTTAAAGTTTGAGAAACTGTCTAACATTTTGGAAGGTCCAATCCCAAAATGGAATGAGAGATTAACCGATGAAGAGAAAGAGGCTAAAGCCAAGTGGGAAGACCAAGAGAACCAAGTTCACGGTCTTATGCTAGCATTCATGGGTGACTCGCTTCAAGTGAAATACTTGGATTCGAAACCCAAGAAGACCATGGAGGCTTTATCTAAGATGTTCATGGATAGTGCCCGAAAGGAGCGCTATAAGACCACCATCGCACTCACAAGGTGCCATATGGCGGAGGGAACATCGGTATCTGTGCATTTTCTCACGATGCAAGGATACCTTGAGAAGTTGGCAAAACTCTCTTCACCAATGCCCGAGGACATTGCCGAAGATATGATTCTTGGCTCTCTAGCCCCGTCCTTTAAGGACTTTGTGATGCACTATCACGTGCGTGAAAAAGGGGTGAGTCTTGAGGAGCTGCACAACGCTCTCAAAACTGTTGAAGTTGACATGGGCAAGGGTAGGGACAAGCAAGTCCTTGCCGTCCATGGTAGGAGCCAAAAGATTGGTAAAGGAAATGGCAAATCTACCAAAAGTGGTTCAATCAATAGCAAGGGAGTAGGAGGTGCTCATAAGAGTGCCTCGAGGGGAAAATCTCAGAAATCTCCAACTCCCAATACAGAGTGCTTTCACTGCGGTGAAAAAGGACACATCCGGCCAAATTGCCCCAAGTACAAGGAAGACCTTGACAACGGAGTGATTGAACGTCGGCGCCCCAAAAACGCCAAAGGTACATTTGTTATTGAAATAAATTTAGCCACCTCTTTCCAGGATTGGGTAATTGATACCGGATCTTGTGCTCACATAGTTTCTAATGTGCAGCTACTCAAGGATATGAAGGAACTCGTGCAGAACGAGATAGAATTGAAGGTCGGAAATGGTGCGAACGTTTCTGCGGTTGCACAAGGTTCTGTGGTGCTCCAATTATGTAGTGGTTTAAATTTATGTCTAAAGAATGTTTATTATGTGCCTTCGATTAGCAAGAATATTATTTATGTATGATGTTTAGATATGGATAATTTCAATATAAATATTTCAAATTCTTGCTTGTCTATATCGAAGAATGGTGTTTTCTATGCAAATGCATTCGTAAGGAATGGTATGTATTTGCTTGAATTGGATAATAAACAAATCTTTAATATCAATAACAAAAGACTTAAGACCACTCACGAGAATGATACTCTCTTGTGGCAGTATCGTCTTGGTCACATAAATGAAAAGCACATCAAGAAATTACAAGAAGCTAACCTTCTTGGTCTACTTGATTTTAAATCATTGGAGACGTGTCAACCATGTTTAATTGGAAAAATGACCAAAAGGCCTTTCAAGAAGAAAGGCCCAAGGGCGAGTGGCTTGTTGGATTTGATACATTCCGATGTATGTGGTCCAATGAGTACTAGTGCACGAGATGGTTTCAGGTACTTCATTACGTTCACGGATGATTATAGTCGTTATGGCTATGTTTATCTAATGAGAAACAAAAGTGAATCCTTTGACAAGTTCAAAGAATTCAAGAATGAAGTAGAGAACCAACTCGACAAGAAAATCAAGTCTCTACGAACGGATCGTGGAGGTGAGTACTTAAGTGTCGAATTTGACTCATACCTAAAGGAGTTTAGTATTGTACCTCAACTCACCCCTCCCGGTACACCTCAGTGGAAAGGGGTATCCGAAAGGAGGAATATGACATTGCTCGACATGGTTCGGTCAATGATGAGTCATGTGGAATTACCTCTTTACTTTTGGAGTTATGCACTACAAACTGCGGCTTACACACTAAATAATGTTCCATCCAAATCCGTGGAGAAAACTCCTTATGAGCTATGGAGTGGTAAAACACTCAAGCTCAATTTTCTCAAGATTTGGGGTTGTGAGGCTTACGTCAAGAAATTGATGTCGACCAAACTTCAACCAAAAGCGGATAAGTGCTTCTTTATTGGTTATCCTCGTGAGACAAGAGGATACTACTTTTGGCATATCACCTCCAATCGAGTGATTGTAGAGAGGGATGCCACATTTCTGGAAAAGGAATTTCTGAAAAGAGTAAAAAGTAGTGGGAGTAGGGTTGTGCTTGTGGAAACTCAAGATACTCTATAAGATCATGAAGGCCCAACCGAGATTCTTTTGGTTAGTGGGAGCGTGAGTGAGAGACCTTTGCAAGAAATTGTGAGAGAAACTCAATCCTCCCCACCAAGTGTACGTTCGAGAATCGAACACGAACCAATTCCACAAGAAATTGTGGAAGAAGTTCGAGAGGTACACGTAGAACCAAAAGAACTAAGGAAGTCAACGAGGGAAAGGAAGAAACTCGATATGTATTTGGGACTTAATGAGATTATGGTACTAGATACCGATGATCCCTCGACCTTTCAAGAAGCAATGGAAAGAAAGGACTCCAAACTATGGTTCAAGGCCATGGAATCCGAAATAGAATTCATGTATGATAATCAAGTGTGGAACTTGGTTGACCTTCCTCAAGGATACACTATAATCCTTGATATTATATATGGATGCAGTAAAGAACTTGGATGCAGTAAAAAACCCTAGTTTTACGTGGAATTTCGGATTGAATCAGATATTATATATGGTTGAAATTTAGGTCAAATTAAAGTTTAAGGATGCAAAGTAATATCAAAACATAATTTAAATGGACAAACTATAATTAAGGATACACTAAAATATGATACTTATTCAACGACCAGAACAAAAGTTGGGAAACAATCATAAGGCCATTAAATACAAGAACAACCGGGGTGGGAAATCTTTCATGTCCCAACTTGTTTCAAAACTATCAGTTTTTAGGGAAAACGTCTTACCTTGGATGATAGATCCCACTTTGTCTTTTAGCAAGGTGGTTGTTGGAAAGGTAGAAAGACATTGTTCTAGGTCGATAATTGGTTTGATAACCAACCCGTAGCAAACAAATGGCCATTACTCTATGAGGTAACAAAAATCAAATACACAATGATTGCGGACTTTTTTTATGGATCAGATTCAAACACAAATTGGATCACTAAAAACTTCAAACAAGAGCTCACTAATCACAAAATGATCTCCATTATTTCCACTGTCATGGCCTACTCCCCAATTGGTGCCAAAGACAGGCGAGAAGTTTGAAACCTACAAAAAATGATTTTCTTGGTCAGTATTTGTATAGGTTTATAACAGACTCAAGATAACATTCCCACTATATAAATGGATTTGAAAATTGTGGGTACCTCTAAATGGTAAGATCTTCGGGTGGTTAGCGAGAAATGAGAGAATTCTATCAAAATCAAATCTTAGTAAAAAAGGTTGGGTGGGTGACCTTTATGCAAATTTGAAATCGACACTTTTTTATCGATGCCTATGACACATGCACTTTGGGAGCGTCCAAAAAAAGAATCTTGTCATCGTAGGAAACAATTGTGAATTCTAGAAACTCTCGAAAAATGCACAGACTCATACCCACCCTCAATGGAATTGCCTATTTATTACATGCTTATGGGCAATCTGGATTAAAAAACAATCGACTTTTTCAAAATAAATCCTCCAACTTCCTATCAATCATGATGAATGGTTTTGACTTTTGAGTTAATTAATCACTATATGAACAGGTACCCAAGGAAAAAGAATTAGGAATGAATCAGTCAACTCCAAGTAAATGAAAGGGGAAAGAACATAGTACACGACATTCACCAACTGCCGGCTTTCAGACCACCACCACCAACTTCGGAGGAACGTTGAGACATGGAGGCCTATACATGCGCGAACTGCGAAAGAAAATTGAGGAAGACTACCAGCACAAACAGGAGGCCGAGCTTGCTGCTTCGCTTCACAAGAAAGAAAGGAGAGTTGAACAGAAGGCATGGATCTTTTAATCGAACTCTGTGCCTTTCTGACTTCCCATGCTTCACATTGGACTAAAAGCATAGTTGTAAAGACCGTCTATTTTGAGACTACCATCATGTATTTTCCTATTTTCGAGCATGTAATATGATTTTAATTGGGATTCATGGTACAAGACAATGTTGCATGCAATTTCATACGGTTGTCAAAATTCTACTCGAGCGAAGCTCAAACACCAAAATCTGCTCGTTTAATAAATGAGTCACACCCTAGTTCGACTCGGTTAGCTCGTTTGGCTTGTTTAAGTTTATACACATATTACATATATGTCACAAATAAACACATATCCCAATTACCTACGAGTAGACTATATTTTATAAAATTTCCCATTTATATGTTAATGATGTTTATAAAATATAAATAGCATGTTTTACAACAAGTTAATCAAGCATTAAACGAGTTGTTGATGTTCTTAAACGAGCAAACGAACCAAGCTCGAGCTGGACTCGTTTATTAAACAAATCAAGCCCAAACAGGACATCTGACTTGTTTATTAAACGAGTCTAGTTCAAACACCGTGGGATTGACTCGTTTACACCCCTACATTTTCGACCCAAGGGTGTGGTACATAATCTTAAATATCTTTCTGTGATAAACGTAGAATTGATTTTAATTGTTAAACTGAGTATCCCACCCGACCACAGGTTGCATAAAATATCTATAATGTATATAACCAACTATATTAGAAAAAAAATCAATATTAAACAAGTGACTGGAGTTTCTAAATTCTTTGTTAAAGTGTGATTGATTTGGATAAAGTCAAAAAACTTATAGTTTGAAACACTAGTTTCCCTTTCCATTTGGAACGAAAGTGCAGGAAGTTCATCTTATATAAAACTCGTGCTTGAAGACCACACGGCACGTTACTCCCCACAAAGCACAAACTTGCTTTCCCTTCCCCACACAGTCCCTAGCTCCAAATTCCCCTTACTTTCTGCCCGCGTGGCACTCTCTTCTCCTTTCATACTCTCTCTCCAAACTTCCACCCAGCATAACTCTCTCTCCCTCTCTCCCTCCGCTGACCCTTCCATGGCGACGACGAATTTCTCTTTCGGATCGTCCCTCCGCCGCCACCCCATCCTCTCGCCCTTCTCCAGGAGAAGCAAGTCGTGGAGACCGAACTTTGTCTGTCTCAACCGGAAAGGGAAGGCCGAGTCGGGTGGGGTCCTGGACGAGATCAAGAGGAGTGGTAGGATCCCGCAGGCGGCTGGGTTCGTGGAGGACAAGAAAGTCGAGGAGGAGGCGGTGGTGGTGGGAGTTGAGGATGGGTTGGAGTGGAAGTGGCCTCCGTGGGAGATGCGTCTGCCGAAGAGGTACAAGGTCATCGGGATCACTTCGCTTGCTTTCGTCATCTGTAATATGGACAAGGTACTTCTCTTCCTTTTCCTCGAAGTCGAATACTCGACAGTGGAATTTCAAAATGTGTGTGAGCATGCGAGTTTTGTTTTGCTTTTGTTTTGCGGCACTCTAAACATAGACGGAGGCACAAACCCGAGGTGACCCTCCATGACAGCTGTTAAGTTATGAATTGAATTTGGGTGGTGAAGTGAAAGACTTATGATCGCCAGTTTACCATCCAGCGATATCTGATAATGCCCTGGTTGGCCAGGACAACATAATTGGTGTGACTTTGACTTGCTAAGTTATGACTTGGATAACTTTAGGGATAAGTACTCTTCGGTTTCTATTAAGTTGTACTCGAGTTAATGCTCATACCTCTGCTTTAGCTTTGAAAGGGTCAACGTAGAAACTTCCTTTTATCACCGAATGGAATCTGACTAGGTGGGACGTAGATTATCCCCACGCGGGCCATAACAGTGGAAGCATAAAAATAAGCTCTGCATAGGTGCTGAACTATGAATGTAATACTTAGGAATAATTTATAAGCTTGCAGGATATTGTACAAATAAATATTTGATTGTATTTGCCTATCTGGGAGGGCCACATAATTTTTATGACAATATTCTTTTTCTTTTTTACTTAACATTGCTAATAGGAAATGTTTTCACCGTAAATATTTTCTGTAATGCACCTTGGCACACTCTAAAGCAACTTAGCTGTTTACATAACTTATTAGTTAATTCTGTATGACAAATGTTGCTACCAGGTCAATCTAAGCATCGCAATCATTCCCATGTCTCATCAATTTGGGTGGAACTCATCAACGGCTGGTTTAGTGCAGTCCTCTTTCTTCTGGGGATATGCTTTAAGTCAATTACCTGGGGGATGGCTTGCTAAAATCTTTGGTGGAAGGTTGGTAAAAAGTACTAAAGGTTTCTATATAATTTTAAACCGATTTTGTAAAGGTCTTTTCAAGTCTTCTATAAAATTCCTACTAGGACACATCTTATATTTTGTATCAAAGATGTTAAATTTTGCATAGATTGAGTTGTGGATGTGATTCTGAGCCCTTCTTGTGAATATTGATGTAGTCTTTAATTGAGCTTCTTAAACATATACAGAACAAGTGTAAACTTACATACCACACACACAGAAATATGCATAATATTTTGGATTGCCTGGGAACTTAGTGAGCTATGTGTTTGTTATACATAATTACATTACATTTGTTCGATAAAGCTTTTCTTATGACCAGAAAAGATTGAACAAGGGCAATAGTTCATTTTGTTCTTTTCTATTGTGAATTGTGAATCTAGTTGAATTTTTTATCACACAAATAAGCTTACTGACACAAGGTTCTTGTTTATCAAGTTTATTTTGAACTTTACTATCTCTATAACATAGCTATTTGACAATAGTGGTTGTTCCGTTTCATTTTTTTCTTGTGTTTGTTCACTTAGATGATTAACTGAAGTATAATGTGCATACGATCAACTTATTTTCCTAATTTTTCCTAGATTTCTTTCATCTTATTCACACATCTTCATGTTGTTGTAGGAATGTCCTTGAAGTTGGAGTGCTGACTTGGTCATTGGCTACAGCACTTGTTCCTTCAGTGGCTGGATTTATGCCTGGACTTATTTTATCGAGAATTTTGGTAACAACTCTTCTAACTCAGGGTGATTGATGTTTGTAGGCTGTAACATACTGTTTCATTTATGAATCCGCTAAAGCATTGTTTTTGGCACTTTTAAATATGTCTTAGCAATATAAATTGGTTTTGATAATGCATAAAGTAAGGCACATCCTTTTATTTTTCCTTCCCTTGAGTCTACTTGCCTTTCATCTTTGGTCCTCCATCTGCTTCTCCCTGTTTTTAGTTAGTGAGCTGGACTGATGTAGATTGGAATATTTTTTCTTTTTACTGAACAGTCTAAGGACATAAAACCATGAAAATAGTATGCATATTCTGAAGCAAAGTACTCAATCTACAGTGATGTAGATTACCTTGTTTGGAAGTGCTGAGGAAAGTAGTGGTTAGATGACAAGCTGCAAACGAGCCTTTCTCTTGTAACCTATGTATAGCACTTTGCTGTGGCTGTGCAGATCTCACTTTTCCCGTTCCCGATATTTGCCTATTTTTCCTAGATGATTCTCCTGTCTAGAAAATTGTTTTTGAACTCAAAACATCAAAGAAGACAAATGATACTAGAAACAATTTCAGCTGCAGGGTGGAAAGATAATTGACATGGTACGGAAGCAATTGACCGGAATCGAGATCCAGCTGGCGAGAAAAGATCTGGAATCCACTGAAGAAGATCTTGGAATCCACCAAGAAGTAGGACATAACTCCAATTTTATGGCAAAGCAAAAAACTCTCCCTTCTCATTCATTCTTCTCAAATATAAAGATGTTTACAAAACTAAGTAATTTGCAATAATAACCCTAAAGTATACTAAAATACCATCACTAGATACTAATTAAGTCAAAAAAATACTATCTCTAAAAATAAGTTTGATCCCACTTCCTGTCCTACATCAATAATAATTTAAGCTGCAGCGTGGCATTGTAACTTTCTGGATATAGGTGGTCAGAAAGTCAGAAATTCATTCGATCTCGGAGACTTTCTTCCTCATTCTCTCAGTAAATTGTGTACTTGTGTTTTAATGTTCCAATTTTACAGTCTTCCTGTAGTTTTATTTAATTTCAATGATCTTAATGCTTTTATAATCTCATGCGATCATATATTCCTTTTGATGCTTTAGATTCTTTCTTATACTTTTTTTTCTCAATTTGCAGGTTGGCATAGGAGAAGGTGTTTCTCCATCTGCTGCCACGGACATTATAGCAAGGCATGCCATGACGAAATCCTTAATTTTTAAATCAGCCTCTCTTCAATGCACTAAAAACCATTCTGGTGGCTGTGATCCTTAATCTACACCTATCATCTAATTCATGCTTTGGCTCGATGGCTATCACACTTTGCTGGTATTTTGGGGATCGAGTTTGTATTCTTCGGTTCCTTTTCCCCCCTTTGAGTGTGACCTTGAAAACACTTCATAGAAATTAAGATTTTTTATTCAGGCAGATAGCTGGGATAGTGGTACTCGTACTCTGAATATTTTGAAACAAAAAATCACTTTTTGGTAGGTATAATACCCTTGCTACTTCTCCACTACATGGATTAGATGACACTTACAATTCATTTCTAAAGAAAGGTAGGCAGCTACTGACTAGGATGCAGTTACACACTATTAATTGAGCCTAGACTCCAGATGTCCTAGGCCTGCTGCAATGAAGAGTTGAACCACCATGATTTGCTCGAGTTTTAAATCTAGTTTTGAGTTCTTTCTAGGCCTGCATGTGAAACATCTTAGTCATGTGTTCTTGTTCATGGTTTTTGTGAGCGTGAGCGCATGTATCCGGCAGTACTCCCTTAATAGCCTACATATCTTAATCAGTATTTTTTTTTGTCACAGGACTCAACATCTATAAGAAACTAGATAGGTTAGAGTTAAAATACTGAATAAAGGCCTGGTGTCACAAGACCGTTAGTTTAGGGTTGAACGGACTGATAGCAGACATTAATATTTTCTGTTATGTTGGCATGTGCTAGTTGACGCATATCATTGGTAGACACGTACCACTCTAAATAAAGCTCTGTTCAATTTTCAGCCCTAAATTGATGAAAGGATTGTGTTAAGATTTTGGGCAGAGTTTTATTGCCTATTTGGTCTCCGCAATTGTTTTAGTATATCTACTATGGTGATCTAAAATATGGTAGCAAAACCTCAACATTTGTCAAATTGACCACTTGAGGTTTAACAAAGCTTGAGGCTCTTTTATGTGCTTCTTATCAAAGGACTCATATTTTTCTGCTATCTCAGAGATTCTCCTTTGAGCGAATGGCTTCTTTGCACAATCACAGTGCTTTTCTGGAATTGTTTGAACATGTTTATTCTTAATCACAAAATATCTGAAAAACTAATATTAAAGTCCACATTCTTTCACCAGTACTTTATTACAAGGTTTTATGTCTGTTATAGCTGTACTGAATATGATTCAATATTTTAGCAATTTATTTCGCATTGAAGGAGCGTCAATCATGTGCAGATCCATACCTTTGCAGGAACGCTCAAGAGCCGTAGCAACTGTTTTTGGTGGTTTGAGTGTCGGGAGTGTGTTGGGGTATGTTCACTCCTTTCCTTTTCATTAAAGCATCACATATATGAACTAGCCAACGCCATTTGTATCACTGCACGACGCAATTGTTTACAGTGTCATGGAACACACTCACATAATAAGAAGGCACAAAATGATGTATTACATGTGAATCTAAGAAACACATATTTGATCTTGATAAAATTGTGGTTTAACTTCACATAGATATATTGACTTAATATTTCCACATCCATTTGCTAGTCCAGGTAATCCATACTTTTATTTGAACCGAGTAAGGATACCTCAGATGGATTCATTTATTCAGTTGAAGTAATTCTTTTTGAGTGGTTGGATTGTAGACTTTTGCTCTTGCAACATACTCTTTCTATTTGGGTGACTTGTCTCTTCTTCCTTACCCCCAGTGTGTGATCTGAATAAATTTAGCATTTTCAAATATTTTAGATACGCAACTCTGCTGTTTCTTGTACTCTACATACTATTTTGATTGCCTTGAAGGCAAAAGCTGTTTACGATTTTATTTTTTAATGCTTTTTTGAATCCTTCTTGTGAGTGAAGATTTTTGGTTATGAGCCCATCCGAGTTCTATATCTGATTACTGAATCATTTCATTCTTTAATTTATTTCCCTTTTCAGTGTCTTCATTTTCATTCATGTACCTTTCAATTGTGCCACTCGGTCGAACCAGTTGTGTGTCATTTGTTATTGCTTCTTTAATATCATAATTACTCTGATTTCATCATTTATTTTGCGAGTGTTACGCTAAGCTAAATGCTATGAGCCTATGACTAATGATTTGTTGTTTGCTGTCCTAGTTTGGTACTGTAATTTGTTTTTTTTTTGTTACATCAATATGCATGTGTTCATCCTCTTTTGGTATCATTTCCTAGCTTCGTAGCATTGTTTCATTTAAATTCTTCTCTTGTCATGACCAACAGGCTTCTCTTGGCTCCTTCAATTATTCAAAATTTTGGTTGGGAGACAGTGTTTTACATGTTTGGCTTTGTTGGAATAATTTGGTGAGTTGAAACCGCATATTTACATCTTAGTTTAGTTGTTTCTCCCAAGTATTTTACGATTTTACCAACTTATATTTCATTCTTAGATGCGATTCAGTCCTTATCTATTTGGTATTATGTTGAGCATAACAAGAAATGAAGCGTTTAGAAATAACTTTGTTGGTAATAACTTTTAGGTGCTTATCTAGGAAGCTTGGATGCTTCAAAATGCCTTCCGTATCCATGTCGTACTCGTACTAGATACACGTCGGATACGTGCAGATGTCTCCGCTACGCCACCATTGGTATTCGGGGTAGTTTGGGCAATTCACATTATTGGATACGTCGTGGATACACCAGGATTCTTGGGCACATGTGTCCAGTGTTGGACACAGTTGATTGTGTAGTTTTTCAAAAGTTTAAATGAAGTATCATAGAAATTTGAAATTCTTAAGGGAATAGTGTTAAGTTGCGAGAATTTGTTGGATGTCGAACAATGACCAAGAAACACATATTTGGGACTTTATGTTCTATTAGTGAAGATATTGTATACTTTTATCAATGAATTATGAATGTTTTGTTTGAATTAAAAATTGCTAATATAGAAATATTCGCATATTTAAATTATTGCAGTAAGTTATAAAAAAATTAAATTTATTATTTATATTTAATTTATATTTTAATCGCCATATCCTACATTTTACAAAAATGTCATATCCCTGTGTCCGTGTCATGTCGTATCCGATACCCGTGTCCATTTCCATGCCTCCTTGGTACTTATTAATGAATTATAAATATCTACCGAACTTTTTCTGCACTGCTTATTTTTTTTTCTATTAAAAAAATTAACACTGCAATTGCTTCTTTCGGGCTTTGTTTTGTAGGTGTTTGGGATATAATTTAGTTAAAGAAGAACAATCTGAGTTTGCTGGTGAGTGACTTCAGATACACATTACTTTTTTTATATCTTTGTTGAGATGACATGGCACTATTCACCAACACTATTGGTGAGTTGTTACGAGTTCAATACTTTAAAATGTGAAAGGGTTCCTACCTCCATAAAAAATTGTTAGAACCTTTGATATCGGACAAAACTGTTAAAAGTAGCAGTACTTGAATTAGGAAGTTTCTATTACATTGTAGCTAATTTGACTTCCACCAGTGTGTCTGAATGCTGCAAACTTTTTGTCTACTGTCTGGTTCCTTGATCCTTTACCTTAGATAAAGAATAGTGTTTAAGATAGATTACAGTTTCCCCTCCACAACTGCATTTTCAACTCACTTTCCATGCATAAACTTTACATCCCTTCCACCCAAGAATAGTAATCGATTAATTTGTCACACCTCAATAGAGTGGATGAAGTTTGGGTTTATGCAGAAGGCATAAATAATCCTTCACTCATTTTTGCAAAATTCTAATTCCCTTCTACTCTCCATGACATCACTAATCCCATCTTTCTCTCTAGTGATTTTTTCTCTCCATCCAAACTTTGTTAGTCTGAAGTATCTTCACTGGCAAATTTCACCTTGGACCTAGTCACAATTTTGGCCAAACCAAGTCTCAGGTCTCCAATGTTTTCATGGAAAACTAGAGAAAATAATCACCAGCAGAAACCAAAAATATAATTCACCAAATTCATGGTGTCCTAAGTGTGTTTGGTCCACCTTATTTATATCTTTCAGCCATCTTCCATTTAGAAGTTCAATCATGCCTTTAGCCATTTCTAATTCCAAAATTTGAATTAACAGGGATTTGGTAGGAAATCAACTGCAAGATCCATTGCCTCTCAACACCTCTTTTGAACGTAGGCTGTAGAATGTTCTTAAGTTGTAAATGACTAAATTCTGGAGAATCTGGATCGTAGGATCTTCTACAATTCAGCCTTGCATGACCGGACCTCCATCTTTTCTGTATCTCTTTAAGTCGTGTTATCAGCCATCCATTAAATACCCCTTTGTTCACCTGCTTCATTAGACCCAGATAAGGATTCACTCAATTGCTAACGTCTATCAAGCTTTTATTTCGTTTACGCCCTTTGGTACCTCCTATTATCACATTCTTTACCTTCACAAGCCTTCTTGAGATGTCAATCTAATCATTACACTTGGCATCATCTTTGCTGGTTTCGAGAAGCCACCTTGGTGGCTGAAGAAGTTGGACACCTCTTGCTTGTATACTTCGGACTCCCACAGAGTCAAGATGCATTTTCTGGTCATGGAAAGGGGAAAGGCAATTTCAGAAGTGTTTGTATTGAGGATCCTGAAACAAACCGAAATGGACTGATAGTAAATGGGAGATGAATTGTGACCTATTGGTTGTTTAAGGGAGTGGAGGATTGTGTTCTTGGGATGCTTTAGTGGGAATTATGGTGGTGGCTCGTTATTATTTATTTGGATTGCACATAAAGGGACTAAGGTGTTTTTTGTATTATTCTTAATTCGAAAAAGTGATGTAAATGTTGTTTTGGTTGAACGCTTGTGTTTCTTAATGTTGCAATCAAGCTCACACATATAGGAAAACTTCTAGCTGAGATTTGTTCAACCATCCCATTCTTAATGATAGGAAAGTCCTTCTGAGAGCTTGCTTTCATTGTTTTTATTTTGAAGTTCACTTGGAATTATAACTTTTGATAGGCTTGAGAAGTCTCCTTGATCAAGGAAGACCTTCAACAAGTTTTCTTAGCAAAGGAGAATCTGAAGATTCACCACTGGGTCAATTAGGTGATTCATTGAAGGTATATTGTCAACCCAAAAACGTGCAGAGGTCAGAAGCATGAGCAGCTGCACAGAGTCTTCTAAATTATGCAACGTCCAATGGCGATTATATTTGGATACTATCTTTTTAGGGGGAAAACTTGGGTGGTTAGACTTGTGGTTCTGTTCTAATTAGTTTCTTCTGTGCAGGACATACCTTGGAAGCAATTTTTTAAGAGTCCAGCTGTTTGGGCAATGATATATGCACACTTTTGTGGAAGTTGGGGACATTATACATGTTTATCTTGGCTACCCACATATTTCAGGTATTATGTTGTCATGTTACCCTTTGGTTATCATTAGAGCAATGTTGGCATTTCACAAATCAGTGTATATTAAATCTGTGTGGTAAAAGCAAATTCATCCTCCTTTGACATTTTTTCATGTAGGCTAAAGAATGTCAAACAATCGAATCCTTTCAACTGAAATAGTCATTAACAATAAGTTCCACATAGTAGTTTGCAGCTTCATAAGTTATACTGTTTTGCCATGCTGGTCTGCTTATCCACAAGAAAATAATGAATATGTTCCATCCTATACCTCTGCTTCAGTAAGAAACTGCCTTAAACGTTTGGTTCCTCCAAGCAAACAAAGTTGGGGGAACCAAAAATTGCAGATCCTTATTTATGGCCGCAGAATCCACACCATCATAATAGATAGACTAAGATTGTATTCTCTTGTTCAGAGGGGCATATTTGAGAATGTATTTATCTACTTAATGCTACCTTTATATGTGATTAACTAAGACTAATAAATGCAACAATATTTCATTTGTTTGATATAGATCATATATTTTTTTTTGAATTTGGTTGCAGTGAAGAGCTGGATCTAAATTTGACTGAAGCTGCCTGGGTATGAAATTGTGTACTTAGATTCAAATGTTTCATTTTGTAATACTATATATAAGTTTTTCATTTCCGAAACGTAATAAGAGTTGTGGAGTTGATAAATTATAATTTCATCTGGTAAGATAGTTACTGATCTTTTCCTTCCATCTCCATGCATGTGGTGTCATTAGATGTCTAAGATGATACTATTATTTTCCTTTCCCATTATTCCTTTATTTAAATGATAATTCATCTTAGAAGAATCTATATTCACTTCTGAAAATTCGGGCAGTGAATATCACACTGTTTAGAAGAAGAGTTACAGAAATAGGATCAAGTCACAAACAACGATAACAAGTTTATCAAATCATCTATGATGTACATTGACGCAAAGTCAGAAACAACAATCACAAATTCACAAGTTTACAATATCATATTTTTTATTGTATTAACGAACTCCAACTGCTGACTACTTGGAATTATTTTAATATATCTTGTTGATCCTAATATCTTAAATGCACTCTAGGTCTCTGTCCTGCCCCCCTTGGCTGCAATTCTTATTAGCTCCATTACTGCACCATTTGCTGATAACTTGATTGTTAGTGGAGTAGAAACAACTACGGTAATGGTTTGGTGGAAACAAGTTATCCTTTCCTTTCTACTTCCATTTTCATTTTGTCTTGTCATTCACATGTACTACCCTCCATCGCAAGAGTTTTTTGTGAATAATAATTTAAATGCATGTACTAGTTCTTCAGTAGACCTTACATTTTTATTACTTGTATGTCCTGTTGGAGCATCTTGGTTTGATGGTTTCTGATACCTATTGCATGAAACTGCTGAAGTTCATATGAAGGTCAGTTCACAAGATACTTTGGATACTCTGGAGAGGGCTGGGTTGGGATAGAGACATAGAGTTTTTAACTAAATTATAAAGTTCGTGACAGTAAAATTTCTGAAATGTGTAGGTGAATTGAGTACGATAAAATTGCTATAAGTTGGATTAGTGGTAGAAGAAATAAATGAAAATAAAAGGTATGAATTAGGTCACATGCGACGAGCATAAAGACGAAATACGCTAGTGAATTTATCTTGGTTTGACATTACACCCTCACCTAATTTAGTCCACAAGCACCCTTGCCCAAGGATTCCAATTTATGATATTTTCGTAGGTCAAGATTAATGAGCCTCTTACATCACTTTTGACGAATATTCTAGTCAAGACCTTTCACCAACTGTGGAGAGAACTTTCCACTGCTCAAGAAGCTTCTGCACTTTCAAATCGGCTTCTCACATCTAAAATGATTTTAAATCTTTCCAGAAATAAAAGTTACATCTCTTCTTTACGAACATCAACTCTTGATCAACACTAAGAAATAGTTTAACAAAGATCAACATGAAGAGCTTTGATGGTAAACTTCAAAAAAGACTCCTTGGGGGCTAAAATAGTCATTGAGGAATTGTTTTCTTCGTTTTAGCCTTGCTTTGATGCTTATCGTAAATTTGTAATCCATGTTACCATGTATTACATTTAACTCTAGATAGATACACTAGAGGTTTTTAGGATAAGTTTTCAAGAAATTTGAATAAAAGT
Organism: Triglochin maritima; assembly: GCA_963682175.1. Classification (NCBI taxonomy): domain Eukaryota; kingdom Viridiplantae; phylum Streptophyta; class Magnoliopsida; order Alismatales; family Juncaginaceae; genus Triglochin; species Triglochin maritima. Next base: position 29,171,726 of record OY821779.1, read on the forward strand.
AAATAGCACAAAGGGAAGATATTATTCAACACGGACAAATATGACTCACTAACCAAGTGAATCGGTCTATCAATCGGGAAACTAAGTTTATTAAACTAAGCATTTCAGTGAGCGTCATGTGATCGAATAAATATTTTGGAATATGGTTTTTCTCCTATGTTTTAAGTTGTATGGTCCCTCCCCTAGTCCCCAATTATTTCTAAGTTGGATACCTACATTTCAATATATCTTTTGTTTCATTTCAGAAATATATGCCAATTTTGTCATCTTCTCATTTTAAGGATTTGATAGAATGATCATAAACTTGGAATTTACAAATACATTTTGGTTCCAACTTCCAATCTAATACTACTTGCACGCCAGCGATCCTCGACTTGTTGCAAATATAATGCACTATCCATATTCCCAACTCTAGACTTCTTTTCATCTTGAACCACACATTACTCAATAACTATTGAATATATAATAAGAAATTGTACTCTCAAATTCAAAGTGATCCTAATGTTAAGGTAATAATTGTTGATGGACTGTTTTTTGTTTGTGCACATGTATTTCTGTAGAAAAGTTGCCTAGACTACGGAATACTAACTATTAAGTACCAACTTTTTGACGGTTTCTTCTCTTTAACAGTAGTGTTCAATGTTTTGTGTAAGGTCAGTGCGGTACACAGGATGATAACTAACTTCTAGTTGGTTAGTTAGGTCTGATTTGGGTAGAAAAAGTTTTTTAACTTTAATTTCAAAAATACATTGTCCAAGTTAGCATCCAATTCATATTTTTCATATTTTCAAAATATATGTATTAGTGTGTTTGGATGAAAACCACAGTTTTGGTGAAATTATATGCTTAATAAGGAATAAGGAAAGGATAATAGATGCGTCATATTTGAGAAAAAAAAGTATTACCACTTATTTTGAAAATAGGATTTTCAACAAAAAATATGTATATAACGGATTATTACGGGTGATCCAAACACCCTTGTAGGTTTGAAAACCTTATTTTCATGATAAATACAGTTTTCTCCCAAAACAATTTATTTGGGCTATCCAAATAAACCATTACTCTTGTAGATACTAATGTCCATGAAGTCTATTCATCCGGTGGATGCATCGGTTGTCTTATTGTCATGTAATTTCTTCTTCAAATGATGTTATACTATATTTTCTTGCTCTACCGTATTTTGAGAGTTGTAATATGAATATTATCATGTGTAGGTACGAAAACTCTGCCAAAGCATTGCTTTTGTCTCTCCTGCAGTTTGCATGACCCTTGCATCTTTAGATATAGGTTTACCCCCTTGGGAGCATGTAGCATTGCTAACAAGTGGATTAGCTCTTTCAAATTTTAGTTTGTCAGGTAGTTTCTCAAAACTCTACTACTATATTCTTTTTTTGTTAACTTTTTTCTAGGGGTGCTAACAATATGGATACAGTATAGACATATGTATATCCATATTCATTTTTCAAATCCGGATACGAATCCTTACGAATACAAAAACAAAACAATATTCACATCCTTACAAAATGGATACGAACACACGGTCAGGATACAAAACATTTGAAAACAAACAAATTTGGATACATATCAGATATAAAATAGATTTGTATATCTATATCTATGTAATATAGCATACAACAATAGATTATCTTTTAAAAAATATCACATATTTAAAAATAAAATAAATGTCATATATGTTAGAAATAAATGTATTCGAAACAACTTAGGGGAGCAATAACATAAAAACTACAAAAAAAGGTTGTTGAGAGGTTTTAGGTTGGTGGAATTGAGTATTCAATCACGGTAAGAAGGTTATATTTTGTTTCCAGAACTAATTTTTAAATTATTTTGGCCTTCAAAGTTAGTGTGGTTTTTATGGTAGAGAAAAAAGAAACATATAAGGTAAATTATTATAACGTTGTAGTTTGGGCAATTTTAGATTTATGATCTTACAAAGGTAATTTAAACATGCTAATATACCACCGTATGAGTAATTATTAATTATGAGAAATCAAAGAACATATGTATTTAATTCTAGATTTATGATCTTACAAAGTTAATTTAAACATGCTACTATACCACCTTATGAGTAGTTATTAATTATGAAAAATCAAAGAACATATGAATTCAAGTTCGCAGCTAATATATATTGCAGCCTTTTAAACCTTTCAGATATCAGTATCTGCATCCTGGGAAAAAGAATGTCTGTATTTGTATCTGTATCCACTTATATTTTGTAATTGATATCCGAATGTATATCTGAAAAATTTGAAAAGTCAATATATATGTGTGTGTCCGTTGGATATCAAATTTTGGTGTACATATGCTTTTAATTTTGGATACAGAAACGGATACGGACCTGATAATTCCTATCCATTTGCACCCTTAGTTGTTACGCTATTGTAGTATTATACTAACACCAATCCTAATTCTGTGAGACTGCAGGATTATATTGTACACATCAAGATATCTCTCCGGAGTATGCCAGCATTTTGTTGGTAATTTTCGCTAGTACCATCTTCCTTGTGCTTGTCTCCATTTATGTTTTTACCAGCTTGTGGATTTTAGGTGTTGCTCTTTTAAGTTCTTGCTTTCCTCAAATTATACGTAATCTGAAAATGACTGCTGAAATATATTGGCACCTGCATATCCTACTTTGTTCTTTATATTTTACTAGGATGTGAGAATTGTAGATATTTACAATGTGGTTTATTATGACACAGGGTATCACTAACACGGTCGGAGCAGTACCTGGGATAGTTGGTGTTGCTCTTACTGGATATCTACTCGATTCAACCCATTCTTGGAGTGTAAGTTATCACGCATATATAACAATACTTTCTGTTTTGCACTCATTTTTGCACGGAACAAAACTATCTGTTCGTTTGTGTTACAGATGTCAATGTTCTATCCATCGGTCTTCTTCTACGTTACGGGAACAATTGTATGGCTAGCTTTTGCCAGCAGTAAGCCACAAAACTTCTCTAAAGAAGACTAACAAGTCTCTGCTCTGGCTTGGCACCGGAGGAAACAAAATAGATTGTATGACCATTTTTTTCCTCTCATTGGAGGCGTGTCACACAAAAGAGAATCTCTCTTGTTGAAGCAACAGTTGCTGTCTGACTTGTAACGGATGGGGAAGCAGATGTTGAGTAAACAAGAGATGTAGAACAATGTAAAGATGAAGAGGAGCAACTACATGCGTATACATTGTTTTAGGTTATATTTGTATATAGTGTACCACAGGCCATCTTAATTTCTTGTTTCGCCTTTTGCTCTAAAACTCTGAAGGTAAATATTATTGTAATGAATTCATATCTAATATGTAGGTCACTAAATATTATTGAATATAGTGTTTCTTACATGGTTTGTATTAAGTTCACACTTGCATTGAGGTCAAGAAACGCTGTTTCGATTAAGGTGTCACCAATTGCACAAAAAATGTTTGGGTAACTAGTGTCTTTTTAGTTGATCGATGTAGCGTTAACATTGAACTTACATTTTCAGCGAAAAGGTTATTTTGGGTACGTTCTTGTGTTTTCTAACACAAGTATTTTAAAGCTTCAAGGTACGGTGACATTTGATAATATCAAGAACGACATCAAAAATGTAATGTTACCTTCACTTGTTTGAAGAACTCTAAGATTTCACCTTAGTGTGTATTTTTGTTGTAGAGTCCGTTTGAAATGGGATTATAGGCTGTAGGAATATAGCTTCATAAATTATCATGAGATTGAATGTCGGGTTCAGGTTCGTTTGAAGGTTTAACACGATTGTCTATGAGCCTTCCTGATCTAAGAGTTATAACAACATTGGTACGCTTTTCAGGTTAATCCGCTTGACTATTTGTCTTCTTTGGATTTGGTAAAGAAAAAAAGAAGGAAAAAATGTCGCAAAGTTAAAGCATATAGAGAACAATAAATCTTTAATTCATTTTTTTTTAAGAATCATAGTTATATACGTAACACGTGGAACAAACTATTAAATTTCTTTGTCGTCAAGGATGATTAACTATCTCTTGAGATTTTTTAGTGGACATATACACAAAATTCAATAATAGACACATTGATACAACTTAGATAACCATTCGTTAGGTCGCGCACTATTATATTGTCAAAGGACTAATTGCACTATTCTCTCGTCCGTACTCTCCGTTTGAATTTCCTTAATGAGTTTGTTAGGTGGGTTATAAATGATAGTAGAGTTGCCCTCAATAGTTCTCGAGAGATTTTGCTACCGCTCTTAGTTATATCCTACTTCACTAATACCTTTAGGCATTAGTAGTTACGTGGTGGTGATTTAAATTTTACTTTGTTCACTCATGGAACAAGCTTCATTGATTCGCCTGACTTAGTTTTGTCTGTTTTTGTCTTTCTTTGGGCTTTGAGTTTCACTCGAAATTGAGAATATAGACCTCCCCTTTATTTGCATACTTGCCCCTCTTGCGTTTGATTTGAGGCAAGACACCACCTACATGGATGGACTTTTCCATTGAGATATACCCTATTAACAAAAGGAAAGTTTGACTTTATATGCTCTAAGTGACCCAACCACTAAAAAAAAGCACATACTTTGACATCTTCTGAAAAATATGTATGTTTCAACTTCTCCCCAAAATACCCCTGCCCAAATCGTGGGGGAAAATCGTGGGACCGTTCCCCTTTTTATCTCTTTTTCCCTTTAAATAAGGGAAATCGTGGGACGAGCTCGATATCACTCAATATGAGCTCGATGGTACACTACTCCCAACGACACGGTTATTGAGGACGTTTTTGACGGTTCACTTACCTTATCACCAAACGTCAACTCAGCAATTAAGAGAGAAACGTGAAAACTATACCAATGTCCGGTTCGATCTGACCATGATATGATGAAGCGAGAGAGTACGCTATGTTGGGATCGATGAGCTCTATACGTACTCGATATAAGCTCGATAGTTTACACGAGTATCAATTACTCATTTTTAGGGTGTTTTTTATGGTTTGGTTTCCTTCTGTCGAAATGGCACATCTGTTATGAGCGAAGTGTGAAAAAACGTACCAATGGGAGGCTCGATATGCGCACGATATGATGAAGAAAGAGAGTTCTCTATGTTGGGATCGATTAGCTCGATATTAGCTCGATATGAGATCGATGAGTTATGCGATAATCGAGGGTGTTTTTGACGGTTCAGTTACATTCTCTCCAAGCATCGTGTCTTTTATCAAGATAGCATAAAACGTCATTCCTTTCTTTCAGCCTTACACCTTTACACTTCTCTTCCCAGCGCCGTCTTCCCTCAACCACATTCCAGTCCCAGAACGATGTGCAACGATGACATCGCCGAGGTCTCACCCATCGATGACATCCCCTGCTCGTGCGGTTATCCCGCACGACGAGTGTGTGTTGGGTCTCAATCGGACCAGTCCAAGTGACCTGGCGTTGCGGGGCCCCAAGACGCTAGAGATGCACCTTTTACGTGCATGACACCATGCATCCAGTACGACCGCCCCCGGAACCAGTAGAGGTGGTCAAGAAGATCCTGGTGGAACTCCACCACATGATTGCTGATGTAGAACATTGTTTGGCCATCGTACAAGACACGGTGGTAGACCTCCTCATTGACAGTGGTAGGTTTTAATCGCCTCTTTGTTTATTTTTTTCAGTTACCTGTGATTAAAAGTTAATGTCCACAGATATTCCGTTATTTGATTTGCGTAGTTTCCACCCCGACGACACCAACCTCAATACCCCCTTCCTAGAGCACACCTGCCCCAACTGTTGGATTTCGTGCCCTATAGTATGTATATATTTTCGAAATTTTATAAACATATAGGATTGTAGTATTCATATTTTCTTCGATTTTCATATAGACATCTATTTGTTTATCCTAATTGTTTAACATGCATTAGAATAAACAAACAATGGTAAAGAGGATCATACCTAGAGGTTCTCTAAAACCTCTCGAAGATCCGGAGTCGCGTTGACGGTTGAATCGCCTGGTGGATTGCCCTTGAGTATTCACCAAACTCTAAACGAGATTGGAGAGAGAAGAGCTAGCCTCTCAATCTCCAATAGGGTTTAGAATCTAATTACTAACCCCTCTTTAATTCCCTGGAGAAGATGATCTCTTAAAAACTAAAACTAAACTTAGGAATTAAGGAAATTTCGTGGAGAATTATGGAGAGAGTTTTTGCATGAGAAGAACAATGAATTAATTTGAGGTAATGAGATAAACTTGTATTTATAAGTTCTCTCCAAATTACCTATTTATGTGCAACCTCTTACAGATGATTTCATGCAAACTTCCATCTAACCATCCATTATTTGCTAACAAATAATCTCAGCCACGAATTAAATCAATGATGGACCAATTCCATGCATGATCTAATTAATTCTTAAATTAATTCTGTATAAAACTGTCTGGACCGGTCGACCGTTTGGAGGTTCGGTCGACCGCTCGAACCAAGTTTCGGTCGACCGTTCAATATTCGGTCGACCGCTCGCAACAATAAATATTTCATCGCAATGTTCGGTCGACCGACCGATAGATTCGGTCGACCGTTCCGAACAGACAAAAATTCCCTGTTATCGGTCGAGACGTGTCCGGTCGACCGTGCACGTTTGGTCGACCGTTTACTGTTAACCGGTCGACCGTTTGTGCACAGTACTGCAGACTTGTCAAATTTCGGTTTAACCCCAACAAAATTTGACATTTCGGGATTAATAGTAAATTCACAACTTATGTAACATATTATCCTATGTAATGATCACTCATTACACCTCATAATATTCACATCACATATGAATTTAATTTAGATTCTAATTATGTTATTAATCACAACATAATTTTGATTTTGCTTGTTCACCCCATGTGTCATATTTTCTACATGAAACCCGACACATCTTATGAACTCAAAATCCCCATTTCTCGTTTCCCAGTTTTGTGGTGTACCTATATGAGGATCTAAACTAAGTTGACAGTGATATTAAGAACTTAATATTGCAAGCTATAAGCGGTATCTAGCTACACATTATAGCTCCCAATTAGTTAGATGTCTTAATTCCACTTGAATCAAAACCCGATCCATTTAGTGATGGAGTGCACCACTTGTGTCCGTCTCTTGCCTCATGATATTAAGAATACACACAAAGTAGTATTGTGTCATCTTTGTGTTAGTATTCATTTCTTGATCTCTTTAAGCTAGTTATAAATATGTGACGTAACTCAAATCACATTGTGCACATTATAACTTTGCTTTATCAAGGGCCCACTAATATCATCACTCAATTAAGATGGGCAATGATAATCTTTTGACTAACTATCTTTTCCAACGAAAGTCATACTTGACCAACCAATGCCTTTACACTACACTTATCGATAGCTTAAAACATTAGTCTAATCAAGCATTTCTTAAGTGATCGGATATAAGTCTTATATCAAAGGACCAAGGACACAGTAAAATATTAATGACACAGAAACACATTTCTATAATATTTTACATATTAGGTCTATTAAGTATACAAAAGTAATATCTTCCTCTTTTGTGTACCCGTGTTGTCACTCACTTGTAGAGCTACAATGATCTATGACAAACACGACAATTTTAACTCGGTAATTAATGTCCCATGTTAATTACCATGATTGCGAATATCTTTTGTTTTATGTAAACCAATATCTTTTAGAGCGCTACGGTTAAGGACCAAGAGCCTCTTCCTTAACACTTCTAAAAGACGAATAACATAAACAAGGAACAAAATGATTTCTCATTCAATTCATAACAATTGACATTTAAAAGTAAAACTTTTAGAACACATTCCCTTCAATCTCCCACTTGTTATTAAGGTTTTCTTCCACATACATACTTAATGTATAAAACAATAATAACTAGGGTAAACCCCATTACATATCAATCATCATGCCAATCTACATGGTTCCTCAATCCCATGGACTCGAAATGCATTTCGCCCTTGGCTTGGTATAAGGGTTTTGTGAATGGATCAGCTGTGTTGTTGTTGGTGTCCACCCATAAAAGATTTATTTTTCCTTCGTCGATGAGGTCACGCGTCACGAAGTACTTACGATCCTTGATTTGCGAGATAGATGCACTATTGTCGCAAAATAGCTCTATTGGTCCCTCTCTCGAGGGAACTACTCAAAGCTCTTCAAGTAACTTCTTAATCCACACTCCTTCCTTGCTCTCTTCAGCGACAACCATTACTTCGGAAGCAGTGGTCGAGTCGGCAGTAGTGCTTTGTTTCCAACTACGCCAACTCACAGCTCCACCATTCAGAAGGAAGACGTATCCTGATTGCGACCTTCTATCGTCTGGATCACTCATGAAACTCGCATCCGAGTAACCCTCGGCTATCAATTCCCTTTGTCCTCCATAAACAAGAATCTTATCCTTAGTCCGGTTAAGGTACTTCAGGATATTCTTGACCGCAGTCCAATGCTCAGGACCTGCGTTGGATTGGTGACGACTTGTCACGCTTAGAGCATACGAGACATCAGGTCTTGTACAAGTCATCGCGTACATGATCGACACAATTGCCGAAGCATAAGGGACATCCTTCATGTACTCTAAGTCCTTACGTGATTGAGCACGTTGAGACTTATTGAGTTGCACACCCATACTCATTGGCACACTGCCCTTTTTGGAGTTGTTCATCTTCAACCTTTCCAAGACCTTGTCAATGTATGTACGTTGACTCAGGCCAATGAGTCTACGGGATCTATCTCGGTATATCTTGATTCCCAAGATGTATTGAGCCTCACCCATATCTTTCATTGAAAATGCAGATTTCAATGAACTTCTCGTTTGCTCAAGCAAAGGAATACGATTGCCCATGAGCAATATGTCATCGACATATAAGATTAGGAATACTACATGGCTCCCACCAACCTTCTTGTATATACAAGGTTCTTCCTTACTTTGAATGAAGTGAAGCTTCTTCACTTCCTCGTCAAAGCGTTTGTTCCAACTCCTTGATGCTTGCTTCAATCCATAAATGGATCTTTGAAGCTTGCATACCTTCTCGCTATTCTTTGGATCTTCAAAACCTTGAGGCTGTACCATGTACACATCCTCCTCCAAGTTCCCATTAAGGAACGCCATTTTGACATCCATTTGCCATATTTCATAATCATGAAATGCGGCAATAGCGAGCATAATCCGAATAGACTTGAACATGGCAACCGGTGAAAAAGTTTCATCATAGTCAATTCCTTGAACTTGAGTGAAACCCTTCGCTACAAGCCTTGCTTTGTAGGTTGTCAAGTTCCCATCCATGTCCATCTTCCTCTTAAAAACCCATTTATTTTGAATGACCTTTTTCCTTTGAGGAAGGTCAACCAAGTCCCACACTTGATTATCATACATGGATTCAATTTCGGATTCCATGGCCTTAAGCCATAGTTTGGAGTCTTCCCTTTCCATTGCTTCTTGGAAGGTCAAGGGATCATTGGTATCTAGTACCATGATTTCATGAAGTCCCAGATACAAGTCGGGTTTCTTTCTTTCGCTTGTTGACCTTCTTAGTTCTTTTAGTTCTTCTCGTGTCTCTCGAACTTCTTCCACAATTTCTTGAGGAGTAGGTTCACGTTCAATTCTTGAACGTACACTCGGTGGGGATGATTGAGATTCTGTCACAATTTCTTGTGATGGTCTCTCGCTCACGCTCCCACTAACCAAAGGAATCTCGGTTGGGCCTTCATGATCTTGAATGTCATCATTCATGTCATGATCTTGTAGAGTATCTTGAGTTTCCTCAAGCACAACCCTACTCCCACTACTTTTTACTCTTTCTAGAAATTCCTTTTCCAGAAATGTGGTATCCCTCTCTACAATCACTCGATTGGAGGTGATATGCCAAAAGTAGTATCCTCTTGTCTCACGAGGATAACCAATAAAGAAGCACTTATCCGCTTTTGGTTGAACTTTGGTCGACATCAATTTCTTGACGTAAGCCTCACAACCCCAAATCTTGAGAAAATTGAGCTTAGGTGTTTTACCACTCCATAGCTCAGAAGGAGTTTTCTCCACGGATTTGGATGAAACATTATTTAGTGTGTAAGCCGCAGTTTGTAGTGCATAACTCCAAAAGTAAAGAGGTAATTCCGCATGACTCATCATTGACCGAACCATGTCGAGCAATGTCCTATTCCTCCTTTCGGATACCCCATTCCACTGAGGTGTACCGTGAGGGGTTAGTTGAGGTACAATACCAAACTCCTTTAGGAATGAGTCAAATTCGGCACTTAAGTACTCACCTCCACGATCGATTCGTAGAGACTTGATTTTCTTGTCGAGTTGGTTCTCTACTTCATTCTTGAATTCTTTGAACATGTCGAAGGATTCAATTTTGTTTCTTATTAGATAAACATAGCCATAACGACTATAATCATCCGTGAACGTAATGAAGTACCTGAAACCATCTCGTGCACTAGTACTCATTGGACCACATACATCGGAATGTATCAAATCCAACAAGCCACTCTCCCTTGGGCCTTTCTTCTTGAAAGGCTTTTTGGTCATTTTTCCCATTAGACATGGTTGGCACGTCTCCAATGATTTAAAATCAAGTAGACCAACAAGGTTAGCTTCTTGCAATTTCTTGATGCGCTTTTCATTTATGTGACCAAGACGATAGTGCCACAAGAGAGTATCATTCTCAGGAGTGGTCTTAAGTCTTTTGTTATTGATATTAAAGATTTGTTTATTATTCAATTCAAGCAAATAGAGACCATTCCTTATGAACGAATTTGCATAGAAAACACCATTCTTCGATATAGACAAACAAGAATTTGAAATATTTATATTAAAATTATCCATATCCAAACATCATACATAAATAATATTCTTGCTAATCGAAGGCACATAATAAACATTCTTTAGACATAAATTTAAACCACTACATAATTGGAGCACCACAGAACCTTGTGCAACCGCAGAAACGTTCGCACCATTTCCGACCTTCAATTCTATCTCGTTCCGCACGAGTTCCTTCATATCCTTGAGTAGCTGCACATTAGAAACTATGTGAGCACAAGATCCGGTATCAATTACCCAATCCTGGAAAGAGGTGGCTAAATTTATTTCAATAACAAATGTACCTTTGGCGTTTTTGGGGCGCCGACGTTCAATCACTCCGTTGTCAAGGTCTTCCTTGTACTTGGGGCAATTTGGCCGGATGTGTCCTTTTTCACCGCAGTGAAAGCACTCCGTATTGGGAGTTTGAGATTTCTGAGATTTTCCCCTCGAGGCACTCTTATGAGCACCTCCTACTCCCTTGCTATTGATTGAACCACTTTTGGTAGATTTGCCCTTTCCTTTACCAATCTTTTGGCTCCTACCATGGAAGACAAGGACTTGCTTGTCCCTACCCTTGCCCATGTCAACTTCAACAGTTTTGAGAGCGTTGTGCAGCTCCTCAAGACTCACCCCTTTTTCACGCACGTGATAGTGCATCACAAAGTCCTTAAAGGACGGGGCTAGAGAGCCAAGAATCATATCTTCGGCAATGTCCTCGGGCATTGGTGAAGAGAGTTTTGCCAACTTCTCAAGGTATCCTTGCATCGTGAGAAAATGCACAGATACCGATGTTCCCTCTGCCATATGGCACCTTGTGAGTGCGATGGTGGTCTTATAGCGCTCCTTTCGGGCACTATCCATGAACATCTTAGATAAAGCCTCCATGGTCTTCTTGGGTTTTGAATCCAAGTATTTCGCTTGAAGCGAGTCACCCATGGATGCTAGCATAAGACCGTGAACTTGGTTCTCTTGGTCTTCCCACTTGGCTTTAGCCTCTTTCTCTTCATCGGTTAATCTCTCATTCCATTTTGGGATTGGACCTTCCAAAATGTGAGATAGTTTCTCAAACTTTAACACAATGTTGAGTTTGAGTTGCCAACTAATGAAGTTTGAGCCATCATTTGCTAAAGGGTGTTTTTCTATCATGGATCGTACGATAGGTTGGATGTTCGACATTTTTCTACAAAATAAATCATACAGGATTTTAATGCCAATTTTATGTTTATTATACATACATACAAATGTAAATGCTGCAAATAAAAATTTTGCCCATAAATGCAACAATCCAAGATCCCATTAATTGTAACATAGACTAGCTAAGGGCTATCGAATACATTACAATATCAAGGTAAGAAAAATATTTTCTAATCACAACATTTTTGAACTTTAGCAATATTAGCATCTTCAAACTCTTGTAATTCTTGTCGTTTTAATTATGAGGGAATATGACATATCCTCGTAAGAAAAACTTTTTTCCAAAACCGAGCGAGGGCTCTAGGTGATGTTAAGAAAACTTATTTTCATTGGATACGAGATACGTTTATCCATTGTATTCACAACTAAACATACTTGGGGTTCACTAGGGTGAAACGCACCTCATACATTTAATCGTGGCACAACAACAGACAACCATTATATCTCCCACTATTCCGAAAGATGGAGGGAGCTATCTCCCGCTAAGGGCGAGCAGAGTATCTCTCAATCAATGACTGCTAGTGGATGAAATAAGAAGGAAATTATTCTTAATTTTTGTTGGACAATTTCATATATTAACATGTGATTCAGAATTTTAGGTTATCATGCATATTATCATTCATACACATCCTAACATTCAACACATTCATCACATGCATAGCAAGATTATCAAAACATAAATTAAACCATTCACACAATCCACATCGTGTGAGTTTATATGTTCCCTTCGATCCTTGATCCTCGATCGATGCGCTACAGTGGCGACTTCCTCTTGTACCGGAGATGTAGATTTTACAGAAAATAAACATGCTCCTCACATTCGATAAAAAACGACTAGTGCAAGTCCTATGTAAAACATCTCAAACGCAATGCAATTATCTAAAAGATAGAAAGAGAGAATTTGGCTTTTACATACAAATAAGCCCCTGTATAATATTAATTACATACATTCATAGTTGCTGATTGGGAACATATAAACTCACAATTCCTGCAAGAACAACTCGAGCAACGCATACACGCATGTCCAATCTAAACTATTTAATCTAGATTATCAAGCATCTAAAATCAAACAATTCTAGAAAAAATCATTTGAAATCCATTAAAATGATTTTCATGCATCCATAGTTCAAAATTAATTATTTTGAACCGCTGTTCATCCAATTTCCAAAAGGAAAGATGAACATTAGTCCTTTTCGGTTTTGTTGATTCCTTTATAAAATAATCATTTAAAATAAAACGAAAATTCTATAAATTAGACAAATGTCTAAATTTCAATTCTAACAATCATGTGTGATGTTTTAAGACAAATAAAACCATCAAAACGAATTTATTAGAATTTTATCAACAAAAACATCGAAAAATTCGAAAAAGACATAAAACCGAATTGTTTTGATTCTAGATGGTAGTCTAAATTGATTTTATAGTTTAAATCAAAGATAATATGAACCAAAATCTCTGATACCACTCTTGGATTTTGTGCCCTATAGTATGTATATATTTTCGAAATTTTATCAACATATAGGATTGTAGTATTCATATTTTCTTCGATTTTCATATGGACATGTATTTGTTTATCCTAATTGTTTAACATGCATTAGAATAAACAAACAATTGTAAAGAGGATCATACCTAGAGGTTCTCTAAAACCTCTTGAAGATCCGGAGTTGCATTGACGGTTGAATCGCCCGGTGGATTGCCTCCGAGTATTCACCAAACTCTAAACGAGATTGGAGAGAGAAGAGCTAGCCTCTCAATCTCCAATAGGGTTTAGAATCTAATTACTAACCCCTCTTTAGTTCTCTTGAGAAGATGATCTCTTAAAAACTAAAACTAAACTTAAGAATTAAGGAAATTTCATGGAGAATTATGGAGAGAGTTTTTGCATGAGAAGAACAATGAATTAATTTGAGGTAATGAGATAAACTTGTATTTATAAGTTCTCTCCAAATTACCTATTCATGTGCAACCTCTTACCCATGATTTCATGCAAACTTCCATCTAACCATCCATTATTTGCTAACAAATAATCTCAGCCACGAATTAAATCAATTATGGACCAATTCCATGCATGATCTAATTAATTCTTAAATTAATTCTGCATAAAACCGTCTGGACCGGTCGACCGTTTGGAGGTTCGGTCGACCGCTCGAACCAAGTTTCGGTTGACCGTTCAACATTCGGTCGACCGCTCGCAACAATAAATATTTCATCGCAATGTTCGGTCGACCGACTGATAGATTCGGTCGACCGTTCCGAACAGACGAAAATTCCCTGTTATCGGTCGAGACGTGTCCGGTCGACCGTGCACGTTTGGTCGACCGTTTACTGTTAACCGGTCGACCGTTTGTGCACAGTACTGCAGACTTGTCAAATTTCGGTTTAACCCCTACAAAATTTGACATTTCGGGATTAGTAGTGAATTCACAACTTATGTAACATATTATCCTATGTAATGATCACTCATTACACCCCATAATATTCACATCACATATGAATTTAATTTAGATTCTAATTATGTTATTAATCACAACATAATTTTGATTTTGCTTGTTCACCCCATGTGTCATATTTTCTACATGAAACCCGACACATCTTATGAACTCAAAATCCCCATTTCTCGTTTCCCAGTTTTGTGGTGTGACCTATAGGAGGATCTAAACTCAGTTGGCAGTGATATTAAGAACTTAATATTGCAAGCTATAAGCGGTATCTAGCTACACATTATAGCTCCCAATTAGTTAGATGTCTTAATTCCACTTGAATCAAAACCCGATCCATTTAGTGATGGAGTGCACCACTTGTGTCCGTCTCTTGCCTCATGATATTAAGAATACACACAAAGTAGTATTGTGTCATCTTTGTGTTAGTATTCATTTCTTGATCTCTTTAAGCTAGTTATAAATATGTGACGTAACTCAAATCACATTGTGCACATTATAACTTTGCTTTATCAAGGGGCCCACTAATATCATCACTCAATTAAGAGGGGCAATGATAATCTTTTGACTAACTATCTTTTCCAACGAAAGTCATACTTGACCAACCAATGCCTTTACACTACACTTATCGATAGCTTAAAACATTAGTCTAATCAAGCATTTCTTAAGTGATTGGATATAAGTCTCATATCAAAGGACCAAGGACACAGTAAAATATTAATGACACAGAAACACATTTCTATAATATTTTACTTATTAGGTCTATTCAGTATACAAAAGTAATATCTTCCTTTTTTGTGTACCCGTGTTGTCACTCACTTGTACAGCTACAATGATCTATGACCAACACGACAATCTTAACTCGGTAATTAATGTCCCATGTTAATTACCATGATTGCGAATATCTTTTGTTTTATATAAACCAATATCTTTTAGAGCTCTACGGTTAAGGACCAAGAGCCTCTTCCTTAACACTTCTAAAAGACGAATAACATAAACAAGGAACAAAAAGATTTCTCATTCAATTCATAACAATTGACATTTAAAAGTAAAACTTTTATAACACATTCCCTGGAGATGTGCGGTAGTGTGGTGGGTGAACCCTGCAGGTAAAATCCTAAGTCATCGTTTGAACCAAGGTGTACAGTTTAGAAGGTCTTGGCCAAAAAATAAACTGAACACACGATGCAATGGTCGGATCCAAGGAAAACCCGTGTGACCGAAAATAACAGGGACTTCTTAAGCCCCACATCTAACAACAACCGATCGACCGGTGCCTAGGCAAAGCCTAATCTATGCTAGGCAACATCTAGCTTTCCCTCGTTGTGCCGAGTGATGCCCGATCAACAGCCACCAACACCCGTTAGCGCCCATTCCTCCTGTCTCCCCTCATCGCCTGCGAGGCTTCCAATGATGAGTTCAAAACCCCTGACATGCCTTGTGTGAGTAAAACTAAAGAACTTGGCATACCTTCCGCCCTTGCTTCCATGCACCCCCGGCAACCAAGCAACACAGGTTTCCTCCGTGCGCCTCGCTCCACTCCTACCACGCAACACCCTTGCTCCGCTCACCCACCTTATGCCGTCTCCTCTGCTGCCTACCTGAGCTCTGGCAACCTCCTAATCTGGCAGCACTTGGAGAGGGAAGAAAGGAGATGTGTGGTAGTGTGGTGGGTGAAGAGGAGCGGAAAGAGAGAGATGAGGGTGTGTGTTTCTCTATATACACAACTCCCACCCACCAAGCAAGCAAGCAAGCTCATACCTCCACTCTTCCTCCCATACCTCCACTCTTCCAACACCATACCCCCACAAGTCTCAACCCATGCGTCCTAAGGACAAGCAAGCATTAGCATGAAACTATCCCTTAAGAAAGATTAGGATCTAACAGAGATGGCAAAAAAGCAACTCCTCTAGTAGAAAATTTTCAAAGAACGCTAAAACGATTTTCTGATTCTCAGAAATCGAAGGTTATCTCTCTCTATTGATGAAAATATGGAGGCAGTTGGTGTATAATTTTGTAGAAAGATGAATGTTGAGAAAAACAAATGAACAACAATTATCAAAACTAAAATGCACTCGTTAGCACTAATACAAAATAAGGAGCATACCAATTCATACCATTCGTCATCACTAATACAAAATAAGGTCCATCCCCTCCAGTTGTATAAACCGTCGTTGCTTCTTTCATCTTGTTTTTTTGTTGCATTATCTTAATTCTTGTATTATGCCTAGCCCTTTCTCCAAACCCTCTCATCTCTTCGGCGACCCTCCTCTCTCTGATCACCACTGGTGAGGCATCCTTCTTCAATAACATTGTCACCCTCTCTAGCCTTATTTGGCGACACCTCCTCTTGTAACATCGTCAAAAGTTGAAGAAATTTAAAATTTTCAATATAACACAAACACGAGGATCTTATCGAAGAAAACATACAACTGGTGCACCAACATATATACAACATATATCTAAGAGTTTCAAGAGTGTGATTACAACAAAAGCTAAAGGAAATGTACATGTAATCACTAAGACCTCAAAACAGGGAAAAATAGGATATGGCTCCTAACATGCTCCTCCTCGGTCACCACCTCCTAGTGTCGCTCACGGCCTGAAAGAAAACATGACTATGCCTGAGTTTCCCATAAGGAAACCCCGTATGCCAAACTCTTAACACAATAAATGGAATAGACATCTATAAGCATGTATGTTATGAAATGCAGTAAACAAACATCGTCTCACTGGGCCTCCGGGAACTCTCTCTCTCTACCACAATAGACACAAAACAATAATGGGTCTCGTGGGTCCTCTAGCCTAACCCTCACACGTGCCCCAGGCACCACAGCCGGAACATCCTCGGCTACAACACAGCGCTGGATCACTATCAGGCCGACAATATCCGTATCATTGCCCCTCTAGGGTCGGGGACCCGTTGCCTTCACAGCTGATCCGGTGAACCACTCTCAGGTCGGCAATGTTCATATTGTTACCCCTCGAGGGTCGGGGACCCGTTGCCCTTGAGCTGACTCCATAACACCAACGAACCCACTCTTAGGCTGGCAATGTTTGTACCGTTGCCCCCAAAAGGCCGGAGACCCATTGCCCTTAAGCTGGCTCCACAACACCAACGAACCACTCTCAGGCCGGCAATGTTTGTATCGTTGCCCCAAAAAGGTCGGAGACCCGTTGCCCATATGTAAGACCCACTCTCTTACTATAATATTAATAAGTCCACTCTTCTCCTTTATGCATAATTTAGTTCTTAGATTATCTAATTGTGTTTGTGGTATGTCTATATGCTTATTTTTTAATCGGGTTCCTTGTCGGTCAATCGAGTGTGACTCACCGGGAGAGTACGCATTTGCTTGCTTGATCGACTCAATCCGATCCGAGGGGGTGATTGCTGCGAGTTTGGGCTGAGCCCATGTTGAGGTGGCGTGGAATTGGAAGGGTTGCATTTGGGGTTTCGATGCACATTATTTTGTGGCTTTTGAATGCCTTCGGAATGGTGCCATTTTGGCATGCCTTGATGTGACTTGAATAGCCATGAAGGCTATGGAAGTTGGAGGGTTGTTTGCAAACGAAACCCCCTCAGCCCTAGTCATCCCTACCTTCTCACTCCCTCACCTATGAAATTCATACCCTATCCATCTCCCTCTCCGGTGTGCTAGTGGTTGGAGCTCCGACGAGTCAAGTGGAGCAAGCTAGAGTGCATCTTTTGGGAGCAACTAGACGAAGATCTGGGTGGGCTGATCTCTGGTGTGTAGGATCGTGTGGGTTATGGGTCCACAATTAAGGTTAATCCTAATTCTCTACTTGATTAATAAATGAACATGGGCAACGGAATAAACAATCAAAAGTAGAGAAAGAAAGATAAATGCAAACCACAATTGACACGAGGATTTTTATAGAGGTTCGGAACCCCACCCGGGTCCTAGTCCTCTCTTGCAAGCTCTGCTCACGACTTGACTAACCACTCCCCGTTCCGGGCCGGGAGAGAACGCCTTTACAATCTTCAAGCTCGCGAACAACCCTCTCCGAGCTTGGCTGCTCCTCTCACAATCCGAGAGGATCACTTCGGGCTCTCACCGAAGTCTATACTCGTGTCTTGGGCTTTCACCAAGACCCTTGCTTCTTGTACAATGGTTGAGTGGAACAACACCCTCTAAACTTGAGCACACTTGAGTAGAATATGGAATTATGACTAAAGTGCGGAAGGTTTGAGCTTTTGAGTGTGTGGAGCTTTCTCTCTAATGTTGGGGACAAATAGGTGTTGGAGAGATGTCTTAAAATGTGTTTTACATCTCTATTTATAAGCTCCAAAAGAGTTATCGCCGTTGGGATTGATTGGGTAAGAGTTGGTGTAGGATACACAAAACAGAAACCTGAAGGACCCAATTCTGCCTAAAAACGGTCGACCGAATTGGGTATTCCGTTCGACCATTTGGTCAAATTTCAGCTTTGACTTAAGTTAACTTAAGTTAACGGTCGAACGGGCTCAGGGGATCGGTCGACCGAATTAGTCCAGGCACTTCTGGGAGACCAAATTGTGTTGGTTCGGTCAACCGTTAGGAAAGTTTCGGTCGACCGGATGTTTGGAAATTTGGGGTATTTGGGAATAATACGAATACGACCGTTGGGTATAATACGACAAAACAAACGGTCTGAAAATATGTGTAAACGGTCGAACGGAATGGTTTCAACGGTCGACCGTTTTGGTCCAGGCAGTTCAAGTTTTGTTTAGGTGCTTTCCGGTTCTAGTTTGGATGATCTATTGAAGACCAAATTATGTGAAATTTTGTGTGTGACTTCTATAAGGAACCTAGTGTGTGTTAAAGGTTATTTTAGCTCAAGTATGCTCAATTTACACATGTTCCAAGGACTCAAAGAAAATACAAAATACATGTCTTCAAAAGAGCTTGATTACATGTCTTGACTTGATTTCCTTTTTTCCTTGAGTCTTGATCACCTGTAGAGGTTAGCACAAAGCAATATATATGCAATGCAATATGTGTGCTACTCTACATGATTATAATTAAGATTAGGTTGATTAAATCATCAAAACATAGATTAAGGCCAAAAAGTCAACACGGTGAGCTTAGGCAAAGTTTTTCGTGAATTCAGGTATGCTCCTGACCTTTGAAGAGTTTTGTGGGAGGGGTGTTGGCTGGAGGGCCGGCTAGTGCCATGTTGGTGGTTGGTGCAATCGGTTGCACCATCAACCGAGTTCCCTGCTAGCGTGCGTGTGGAGGATGCACTAGATGGGGCTGGCCGTGGGGCAGCCAGAGGGACCGGGGCTCCGGCGAGCTCCAGTGAGGTCCGACCAGGAGTGATGAGGTTTCTTTTGGGATGAGTTTTGGAGTGGACACGGATCTGGTTGGGTGTGGCTGGCGCACACAAGATCCGACTAGGATTTGTCTTCAACCCTCTGGACTCTTTGTTTGGGTCGGCTGGCTGGTGTAGCCCATCTATACGGTGGGAGTCAGGAGGAGGTGCGGAATGACCCTAGGGAGGCTAAGGGTGGGGAATCTGGATGGGCTAGCTCGGTCTGAGCAGGGTGCGCTTGAATGGGCTAGCCATGCGGTTAGTTCACCATGTGCATCAACTTGCTCGGTTGTTGAGCTGAGCTACTTGGATGGATCTCTATTGACCCTCTCCCACCACTGACCGCCTGAGAGGGATACTCTAAGCATGGGGGTTGGAGTGTTCAGGGGCCGCCTGAGAGGGATACTCTAACAAGTCTCTGCTCTGGCTTGGCACCGGAGGAAACAAAATAGATTGTATGACCATTTTTTTCCTCTCATTGGAGGCGTGTCACACAAAAGAGAATCTCTCTTGTTGAAGCAACAGTTGCTGTCTGACTTGTAACGGATGGGGAAGCAGATGTTGAGTAAACAAGAGATGTAGAACAATGTAAAGATGAAGAGGAGCAACTACATGCGTATACATTGTTTTAGGTTATATTTGTATATAGTGTACCACAGGCCATCTTAATTTCTTGTTTCGCCTTTTGCTCTAAAACTCTGAAGGTAAATATTATTGTAATGAATTCATATCTAATATGTAGGTCACTAAATATTATTGAATATAGTGTTTCTTACATGGTTTGTATTAAGTTCACACTTGCATTGAGGTCAAGAAACGCTGTTTCGATTAAGGTGTCACCAATTGCACAAAAAATGTTTGGGTAACTAGTGTCTTTTTAGTTGATCGATGTAGCGTTAACATTGAACTTACATTTTCAGCGAAAAGGTTATTTTGGGTACGTTCTTGTGTTTTCTAACACAAGTATTTTAAAGCTTCAAGGTACGGTGACATTTGATAATATCAAGAACGACATCAAAAATGTAATGTTACCTTCACTTGTTTGAAGAACTCTAAGATTTCACCTTAGTGTGTATTTTTGTTGTAGAGTCCGTTTGAAATGGGATTATAGGCTGTAGGAATATAGCTTCATAAATTATCATGAGATTGAATGTCGGGTTCAGGTTCGTTTGAAGGTTTAACACGATTGTCTATGAGCCTTCCTGATCTAAGAGTTATAACAACATTGGTACGCTTTTCAGGTTAATCCGCTTGACTATTTGTCTTCTTTGGATTTGGTAAAGAAAAAAAGAAGGAAAAAATGTCGCAAAGTTAAAGCATATAGAGAACAATAAATCTTTAATTCATTTTTTTTAAGAATCATAGTTATATACGTAACACGTGGAACAAACTATTAAATTTCTTTGTCGTCAAGGATGATTAACTATCTCTTGAGATTTTTTAGTGGACATATACACAAAATTCAATAATAGACACATTGATACAACTTAGATAACCATTCGTTAGGTCGCGCACTATTATATTGTCAAAGGACTAATTGCACTATTCTCTCGTCCGTACTCTCCGTTTGAATTTCCTTAATGAGTTTGTTAGGTGGGTTATAAATGATAGTAGAGTTGCCCTCAATAGTTCTCGAGAGATTTTGCTACCGCTCTTAGTTATATCCTACTTCACTAATACCTTTAGGCATTAGTAGTTACGTGGTGGTGATTTAAATTTTACTTTGTTCACTCATGGAACAAGCTTCATTGATTCGCCTGACTTAGTTTTGTCTGTTTTTGTCTTTCTTTGGGCTTTGAGTTTCACTCGAAATTGAGAATATAGACCTCCCCTTTATTTGCATACTTGCCCCTCTTGTGTTTGATTTGAGGCAAGACACCACCTACATGGATGGACTTTTCCATTGAGATATACCCTATTAACAAAAGGAAAGTTTGACTTTATATGCTCTAAGTGACCCAACCACTAAAAAAAAGCACATACTTTGACATCTTCTGAAAAATATGTATGTTTCAACTTCTCCCCAAAATACCCCTGCCCAAATCGTGGGGGAAATCGTGGGACCGTTCCCCTTTTTATCTCTTTTTCCCTTTAAATAAGGGAAATCGTGGGACGAGCTCGATATCACTCAATATGAGCTCGATGGTACACTACTCCCAACGACACGGTTATTGAGGACGTTTTTGACGGTTCACTTACCTTATCACCAAACGTCAACTCAGCAATTAAGAGAGAAACGTGAAAACTATACCAATGTCCGGTTCGATCTGACCATGATATGATGAAGCGAGAGAGTACGCTATGTTGGGATCGATGAGCTCTATACGTACTCGATATAAGCTCGATAGTTTACACGAGTATCAATTACTCATTTTTAGGGTGTTTTTTATGGTTTGGTTTCCTTCTGTCGAAATGGCACATCTGTTATGAGCGAAGTGTGAAAAAACGTACCAATGGGAGGCTCGATATGCGCACGATATGATGAAGAAAGAGAGTTCTCTATGTTGGGATCGATTAGCTCGATATTAGCTCGATATGAGATCGATGAGTTATGCGATAATCGAGGGTGTTTTTGACGGTTCAGTTACATTCTCTCCAAGCATCGTGTCTTTTATCAAGATAGCATAAAACGTCATTCCTTTCTTTCAGCCTTACACCTTTACACTTCTCTTCCCAGCGCCGTCTTCCCTCAACCACATTCCAGTCCCAGAACGATGTGCAACGATGACATCGCCGAGGTCTCACCCATCGATGACATCCCCTGCTCGTGCGGTTATCCCGCACGACGAGTGTGTGTTGGGTCTCAATCGGACCAGTCCAAGTGACCTGGCGTTGCGGGGCCCCAAGACGCTAGAGATGCACCTTTTACGTGCATGACACCATGCATCCAGTACGACCGCCCGCGGAACCAGTAGAGGTGGTCAAGAAGATCCTGGTGGAACTCCACCACATGATTGCTGATGTAGAACATTGTTTGGCCATCGTACAAGACACGGTGGTAGACCTCCTCATTGACAGTGGTAGGTTTTAATCGCCTCTTTGTTTATTTTTTTCAGTTACCTGTGATTAAAAGTTAATGTCCACAGATATTCCGTTATTTGATTTGCGTAGTTTCCACCCCGACGACACCAACCTCAATACCCCCTTCCTAGAGCACACCTGCCCCAACTGTTGGATTTCGTGCCCTATAGTATGTATATATTTTCGAAATTTTATAAACATATAGGATTGTAGTATTCATATTTTCTTCGATTTTCATATAGACATCTATTTGTTTATCCTAATTGTTTAACATGCATTAGAATAAACAAACAATGGTAAAGAGGATCATACCTAGAGGTTCTCTAAAACCTCTCGAAGATCCGGAGTCGCGTTGACGGTTGAATCGCCTGGTGGATTGCCCTTGAGTATTCACCAAACTCTAAACGAGATTGGAGAGAGAAGAGCTAGCCTCTCAATCTCCAATAGGGTTTAGAATCTAATTACTAACCCCTCTTTAGTTCCCTGGAGAAGATGATCTCTTAAAAACTAAAACTAAACTTAGGAATTAAGGAAATTTCGTGGAGAATTATGGAGAGAGTTTTTGCATGAGAAGAACAATGAATTAATTTGAGGTAATGAGATAAACTTGTATTTATAAGTTCTCTCCAAATTACCTATTTATGTGCAACCTCTTACAGATGATTTCATGCAAACTTCCATCTAACCATCCATTATTTGCTAACAAATAATCTCAGCCACGAATTAAATCAATGATGGACCAATTCCATGCATGATCTAATTAATTCTTAAATTAATTCTGTATAAAACTGTCTGGACCGGTCGACCGTTTGGAGGTTCGGTCGACCGCTCGAACCAAGTTTCGGTCGACCGTTCAATATTCGGTCGACCGCTCGCAACAATAAATATTTCATCGCAATGTTCGGTCGACCGACCGATAGATTCGGTCGACCGTTCCGAACAGACAAAAATTCCCTGTTATCGGTCGAGACGTGTCCGGTCGACCGTGCACGTTTGGTCGACCGTTTACTGTTAACCGGTCGACCGTTTGTGCACAGTACTGCAGACTTGTCAAATTTCGGTTTAACCCCAACAAAATTTGACATTTCGGGATTAATAGTAAATTCACAACTTATGTAACATATTATCCTATGTAATGATCACTCATTACACCTCATAATATTCACATCACATATGAATTTAATTTAGATTCTAATTATGTTATTAATCACAACATAATTTTGATTTTGCTTGTTCACCCCATGTGTCATATTTTCTACATGAAACCCGACACATCTTATGAACTCAAAATCCCCATTTCTCGTTTCCCAGTTTTGTGGTGTACCTATATGAGGATCTAAACTAAGTTGACAGTGATATTAAGAACTTAATATTGCAAGCTATAAGCGGTATCTAGCTACACATTATAGCTCCCAATTAGTTAGATGTCTTAATTCCACTTGAATCAAAACCCGATCCATTTAGTGATGGAGTGCACCACTTGTGTCCGTCTCTTGCCTCATGATATTAAGAATACACACAAAGTAGTATTGTGTCATCTTTGTGTTAGTATTCATTTCTTGATCTCTTTAAGCTAGTTATAAATATGTGACGTAACTCAAATCACATTGTGCACATTATAACTTTGCTTTATCAAGGGCCCACTAATATCATCACTCAATTAAGATGGGCAATGATAATCTTTTGACTAACTATCTTTTCCAACGAAAGTCATACTTGACCAACCAATGCCTTTACACTACACTTATCGATAGCTTAAAACATTAGTCTAATCAAGCATTTCTTAAGTGATCGGATATAAGTCTTATATCAAAGGACCAAGGACACAGTAAAATATTAATGACACAGAAACACATTTCTATAATATTTTACATATTAGGTCTATTAAGTATACAAAAGTAATATCTTCCTCTTTTGTGTACCCGTGTTGTCACTCACTTGTAGAGCTACAATGATCTATGACAAACACGACAATTTTAACTCGGTAATTAATGTCCCATGTTAATTACCATGATTGCGAATATCTTTTGTTTTATGTAAACCAATATCTTTTAGAGCGCTACGGTTAAGGACCAAGAGCCTCTTCCTTAACACTTCTAAAAGACGAATAACATAAACAAGGAACAAAATGATTTCTCATTCAATTCATAACAATTGACATTTAAAAGTAAAACTTTTAGAACACATTCCCTTCAATCTCCCACTTGTTATTAAGGTTTTCTTCCACATACATACTTAATGTATAAAACAATAATAACTAGGGTAAACCCCATTACATATCAATCATCATGCCAATCTACATGGTTCCTCAATCCCATGGACTCGAAATGCATTTCGCCCTTGGCTTGGTATAAGGGTTTTGTGAATGGATCAGCTGTGTTGTTGTTGGTGTCCACCCATAAAAGATTTATTTTTCCTTCGTCGATGAGGTCACGCGTCACGAAGTACTTACGATCCTTGATTTGCGAGATAGATGCACTATTGTCGCAAAATAGCTCTATTGGTCCCTCTCTCGAGGGAACTACTCAAAGCTCTTCAAGTAACTTCTTAATCCACACTCCTTCCTTGCTCTCTTCAGCGACAACCATTACTTCGGAAGCAGTGGTCGAGTCGGCAGTAGTGCTTTGTTTCCAACTACGCCAACTCACAGCTCCACCATTCAGAAGGAAGACGTATCCTGATTGCGACCTTCTATCGTCTGGATCACTCATGAAACTCGCATCCGAGTAACCCTCGGCTATCAATTCCCTTTGTCCTCCATAAACAAGAATCTTATCCTTAGTCCGGTTAAGGTACTTCAGGATATTCTTGACCGCAGTCCAATGCTCAGGACCTGCGTTGGATTGGTGACGACTTGTCACGCTTAGAGCATACGAGACATCAGGTCTTGTACAAGTCATCGCGTACATGATCGACACAATTGCCGAAGCATAAGGGACATCCTTCATGTACTCTAAGTCCTTACGTGATTGAGCACGTTGAGACTTATTGAGTTGCACACCCATACTCATTGGCACACTGCCCTTTTTGGAGTTGTTCATCTTCAACCTTTCCAAGACCTTGTCAATGTATGTACGTTGACTCAGGCCAATGAGTCTACGGGATCTATCTCGGTATATCTTGATTCCCAAGATGTATTGAGCCTCACCCATATCTTTCATTGAAAATGCAGATTTCAATGAACTTCTCGTTTGCTCAAGCAAAGGAATACGATTGCCCATGAGCAATATGTCATCGACATATAAGATTAGGAATACTACATGGCTCCCACCAACCTTCTTGTATATACAAGGTTCTTCCTTACTTTGAATGAAGTGAAGCTTCTTCACTTCCTCGTCAAAGCGTTTGTTCCAACTCCTTGATGCTTGCTTCAATCCATAAATGGATCTTTGAAGCTTGCATACCTTCTCGCTATTCTTTGGATCTTCAAAACCTTGAGGCTGTACCATGTACACATCCTCCTCCAAGTTCCCATTAAGGAACGCCATTTTGACATCCATTTGCCATATTTCATAATCATGAAATGCGGCAATAGCGAGCATAATCCGAATAGACTTGAACATGGCAACCGGTGAAAAAGTTTCATCATAGTCAATTCCTTGAACTTGAGTGAAACCCTTCGCTACAAGCCTTGCTTTGTAGGTTGTCAAGTTCCCATCCATGTCCATCTTCCTCTTAAAAACCCATTTATTTTGAATGACCTTTTTCCTTTGAGGAAGGTCAACCAAGTCCCACACTTGATTATCATACATGGATTCAATTTCGGATTCCATGGCCTTAAGCCATAGTTTGGAGTCTTCCCTTTCCATTGCTTCTTGGAAGGTCAAGGGATCATTGGTATCTAGTACCATGATTTCATGAAGTCCCAGATACAAGTCGGGTTTCTTTCTTTCGCTTGTTGACCTTCTTAGTTCTTTTAGTTCTTCTCGTGTCTCTCGAACTTCTTCCACAATTTCTTGAGGAGTAGGTTCACGTTCAATTCTTGAACGTACACTCGGTGGGGATGATTGAGATTCTGTCACAATTTCTTGTGATGGTCTCTCGCTCACGCTCCCACTAACCAAAGGAATCTCGGTTGGGCCTTCATGATCTTGAATGTCATCATTCATGTCATGATCTTGTAGAGTATCTTGAGTTTCCTCAAGCACAACCCTACTCCCACTACTTTTTACTCTTTCTAGAAATTCCTTTTCCAGAAATGTGGTATCCCTCTCTACAATCACTCGATTGGAGGTGATATGCCAAAAGTAGTATCCTCTTGTCTCACGAGGATAACCAATAAAGAAGCACTTATCCGCTTTTGGTTGAACTTTGGTCGACATCAATTTCTTGACGTAAGCCTCACAACCCCAAATCTTGAGAAAATTGAGCTTAGGTGTTTTACCACTCCATAGCTCAGAAGGAGTTTTCTCCACGGATTTGGATGAAACATTATTTAGTGTGTAAGCCGCAGTTTGTAGTGCATAACTCCAAAAGTAAAGAGGTAATTCCGCATGACTCATCATTGACCGAACCATGTCGAGCAATGTCCTATTCCTCCTTTCGGATACCCCATTCCACTGAGGTGTACCGGGAGGGGTTAGTTGAGGTACAATACCAAACTCCTTTAGGAATGAGTCAAATTCGGCACTTAAGTACTCACCTCCACGATCGATTCGTAGAGACTTGATTTTCTTGTCGAGTTGGTTCTCTACTTCATTCTTGAATTCTTTGAACATGTCGAAGGATTCAATTTTGTTTCTTATTAGATAAACATAGCCATAACGACTATAATCATCCGTGAACGTAATGAAGTACCTGAAACCATCTCGTGCACTAGTACTCATTGGACCACATACATCGGAATGTATCAAATCCAACAAGCCACTCTCCCTTGGGCCTTTCTTCTTGAAAGGCTTTTTGGTCATTTTTCCCATTAGACATGGTTGGCACGTCTCCAATGATTTAAAATCAAGTAGACCAACAAGGTTAGCTTCTTGCAATTTCTTGATGCGCTTTTCATTTATGTGACCAAGACGATAGTGCCACAAGAGAGTATCATTCTCAGGAGTGGTCTTAAGTCTTTTGTTATTGATATTAAAGATTTGTTTATTATTCAATTCAAGCAAATAGAGACCATTCCTTATGAACGAATTTGCATAGAAAACACCATTCTTCGATATAGACAAACAAGAATTTGAAATATTTATATTAAAATTATCCATATCCAAACATCATACATAAATAATATTCTTGCTAATCGAAGGCACATAATAAACATTCTTTAGACATAAATTTAAACCACTACATAATTGGAGCACCACAGAACCTTGTGCAACCGCAGAAACGTTCGCACCATTTCCGACCTTCAATTCTATCTCGTTCCGCACGAGTTCCTTCATATCCTTGAGTAGCTGCACATTAGAAACTATGTGAGCACAAGATCCGGTATCAATTACCCAATCCTGGAAAGAGGTGGCTAAATTTATTTCAATAACAAATGTACCTTTGGCGTTTTTGGGGCGCCGACGTTCAATCACTCCGTTGTCAAGGTCTTCCTTGTACTTGGGGCAATTTGGCCGGATGTGTCCTTTTTCACCGCAGTGAAAGCACTCCGTATTGGGAGTTTGAGATTTCTGAGATTTTCCCCTCGAGGCACTCTTATGAGCACCTCCTACTCCCTTGCTATTGATTGAACCACTTTTGGTAGATTTGCCCTTTCCTTTACCAATCTTTTGGCTCCTACCATGGACGACAAGGACTTGCTTGTCCCTACCCTTGCCCATGTCAACTTCAACAGTTTTGAGAGCGTTGTGCAGCTCCTCAAGACTCACCCCTTTTTCACGCACGTGATAGTGCATCACAAAGTCCTTAAAGGACGGGGCTAGAGAGCCAAGAATCATATCTTCGGCAATGTCCTCGGGCATTGGTGAAGAGAGTTTTGCCAACTTCTCAAGGTATCCTTGCATCGTGAGAAAATGCACAGATACCGATGTTCCCTCTGCCATATGGCACCTTGTGAGTGCGATGGTGGTCTTATAGCGCTCCTTTCGGGCACTATCCATGAACATCTTAGATAAAGCCTCCATGGTCTTCATGGGTTTTGAATCCAAGTATTTCGCTTGAAGCGAGTCACCCATGGATGCTAGCATAAGACCGTGAACTTGGTTCTCTTGGTCTTCCCACTTGGCTTTAGCCTCTTTCTCTTCATCGGTTAATCTCTCATTCCATTTTGGGATTGGACCTTCCAAAATGTGAGATAGTTTCTCAAACTTTAACACAATGTTGAGTTTGAGTTGCCAACTAATGAAGTTTGAGCCATCATTTGCTAAAGGGTGTTTTTCTATCATGGATCGTACGATAGGTTGGATGTTCGACATTTTTCTACAAAATAAATCATACAGGATTTTAATGCCAATTTTATGTTTATTATACATACATACAAATGTAAATGCTGCAAATAAAAATTTTGCCCATAAATGCAACAATCCAAGATCCCATTAATTGTAACATAGACTAGCTAAGGGCTATCGAATACATTACAATATCAAGGTAAGAAAAATATTTTCTAATCACAACATTTTTGAACTTTAGCAATATTAGCATCTTCAAACTCTTGTAATTCTTGTCGTTTTAATTATGAGGGAATATGACATATCCTCGTAAGAAAAACTTTTTTCCAAAACCGAGCGAGGGCTCTAGGTGATGTTAAGAAAACTTATTTTCATTGGATACGAGATACGTTTATCCATTGTATTCACAACTAAACATACTTGGGGTTCACTAGGGTGAAACGCACCTCATACATTTAATCGTGGCACAACAACAGACAACCATTATATCTCCCACTATTCCGAAAGATGGAGGGAGCTATCTCCCGCTAAGGGCGAGCAGAGTATCTCTCAATCAATGACTGCTAGTGGATGAAATAAGAAGGAAATTATTCTTAATTTTTGTTGGACAATTTCATATATTAACATGTGATTCAGAATTTTAGGTTATCATGCATATTATCATTCATACACATCCTAACATTCAACACATTCATCACATGCATAGCAAGATTATCAAAACATAAATTAAACCATTCACACAATCCACATCGTGTGAGTTTATATGTTCCCTTCGATCCTTGATCCTCGATCGATGCGCTACAGTGGCGACTTCCTCTTGTACCGGAGATGTAGATTTTACAGAAAATAAACATGCTCCTCACATTCGATAAAAAACGACTAGTGCAAGTCCTATGTAAAACATCTCAAACGCAATGCAATTATCTAAAAGATAGAAAGAGAGAATTTGGCTTTTACATACAAATAAGCCCCTGTATAATATTAATTACATACATTCATAGTTGCTGATTGGGAACATATAAACTCACAATTCCTGCAAGAACAACTCGAGCAACGCATACACGCATGTCCAATCTAAACTATTTAATCTAGATTATCAAGCATCTAAAATCAAACAATTCTAGAAAAAATCATTTGAAATCCATTAAAATGATTTTCATGCATCCATAGTTCAAAATTAATTATTTTGAACCGCTGTTCATCCAATTTCCAAAAGGAAAGATGAACATTAGTCCTTTTCGGTTTTGTTGATTCCTTTATAAAATAATCATTTAAAATAAAACGAAAATTCTATAAATTAGACAAATGTCTAAATTTCAATTCTAACAATCATGTGTGATGTTTTAAGACAAATAAAACCATCAAAACGAATTTATTAGAATTTTATCAACAAAAACATCGAAAAATTCGAAAAAGACATAAAACCGAATTGTTTTGATTCTAGATGGTAGTCTAAATTGATTTTATAGTTTAAATAAAAGATAATATGAACCAAAATCTCTGATACCACTCTTGGATTTTGTGCCCTATAGTATGTATATATTTTCGAAATTTTATCAACATATAGGATTGTAGTATTCATATTTTCTTCGATTTTCATATGGACATGTATTTGTTTATCCTAATTGTTTAACATGCATTAGAATAAACAAACAATTGTAAAGAGGATCATACCTAGAGGTTCTCTAAAACCTCTTGAAGATCCGGAGTTGCATTGACGGTTGAATCGCCCGGTGGATTGCCTCCGAGTATTCACCAAACTCTAAACGAGATTGGAGAGAGAAGAGCTAGCCTCTCAATCTCCAATAGGGTTTAGAATCTAATTACTAACCCCTCTTTAGTTCTCTTGAGAAGATGATCTCTTAAAAACTAAAACTAAACTTAAGAATTAAGGAAATTTCATGGAGAATTATGGAGAGAGTTTTTGCATGAGAAGAACAATGAATTAATTTGAGGTAATGAGATAAACTTGTATTTATAAGTTCTCTCCAAATTACCTATTCATGTGCAACCTCTTACCCATGATTTCATGCAAACTTCCATCTAACCATCCATTATTTGCTAACAAATAATCTCAGCCACGAATTAAATCAATTATGGACCAATTCCATGCATGATCTAATTAATTCTTAAATTAATTCTGCATAAAACCGTCTGGACCGGTCGACCGTTTGGAGGTTCGGTCGACCGCTCGAACCAAGTTTCGGTTGACCGTTCAACATTCGGTCGACCGCTCGCAACAATAAATATTTCATCGCAATGTTCGGTCGACCGACTGATAGATTCGGTCGACCGTTCCGAACAGACGAAAATTCCCTGTTATCGGTCGAGACGTGTCCGGTCGACCGTGCACGTTTGGTCGACCGTTTACTGTTAACCGGTCGACCGTTTGTGCACAGTACTGCAGACTTGTCAAATTTCGGTTTAACCCCTACAAAATTTGACATTTCGGGATTAGTAGTGAATTCACAACTTATGTAACATATTATCCTATGTAATGATCACTCATTACACCCCATAATATTCACATCACATATGAATTTAATTTAGATTCTAATTATGTTATTAATCACAACATAATTTTGATTTTGCTTGTTCACCCCATGTGTCATATTTTCTACATGAAACCCGACACATCTTATGAACTCAAAATCCCCATTTCTCGTTTCCCAGTTTTGTGGTGTGACCTATAGGAGGATCTAAACTCAGTTGGCAGTGATATTAAGAACTTAATATTGCAAGCTATAAGCGGTATCTAGCTACACATTATAGCTCCCAATTAGTTAGATGTCTTAATTCCACTTGAATCAAAACCCGATCCATTTAGTGATGGAGTGCACCACTTGTGTCCGTCTCTTGCCTCATGATATTAAGAATACACACAAAGTAGTATTGTGTCATCTTTGTGTTAGTATTCATTTCTTGATCTCTTTAAGCTAGTTATAAATATGTGACGTAACTCAAATAACATTGTGCACATTATAACTTTGCTTTATCAAGGGGCCCACTAATATCATCACTCAATTAAGAGGGGCAATGATAATCTTTTGACTAACTATCTTTTCCAACGAAAGTCATACTTGACCAACCAATGCCTTTACACTACACTTATCGATAGCTTAAAACATTAGTCTAATCAAGCATTTCTTAAGTGATTGGATATAAGTCTCATATCAAAGGACCAAGGACACAGTAAAATATTAATGACACAGAAACACATTTCTATAATATTTTACTTATTAGGTCTATTCAGTATACAAAAGTAATATCTTCCTTTTTTGTGTACCCGTGTTGTCACTCACTTGTACAGCTACAATGATCTATGACCAACACGACAATCTTAACTCGGTAATTAATGTCCCATGTTAATTACCATGATTGTGAATATCTTTTGTTTTATATAAACCAATATCTTTTAGAGCTCTACGGTTAAGGACCAAGAGCCTCTTCCTTAACACTTCTAAAAGACGAATAACATAAACAAGGAACAAAAAGATTTCTCATTCAATTCATAACAATTGACATTTAAAAGTAAAACTTTTATAACACATTCCCTGGAGATGTGCGGTAGTGTGGTGGGTGAACCCTGCAGGTAAAATCCTAAGTCATCGTTTGAACCAAGGTGTACAGTTTAGAAGGTCTTGGCCAAAAAATAAACTGAACACACGATGCAATGGTCGGATCCAAGGAAAACCCGTGTGACCGAAAATAACAGGGACTTCTTAAGCCCCACATCTAACAACAACCGATCGACCGGTGCCTAGGCAAAGCCTAATCTATGCTAGGCAACATCTAGCTTTCCCTCGTTGTGCCGAGTGATGCCCGATCAACAGCCACCAACACCCGTTAGCGCCCATTCCTCCTGTCTCCCCTCATCGCCTGCGAGGCTTCCAATGATGAGTTCAAAACCCCTGACATGCCTTGTGTGAGTAAAACTAAAGAACTTGGCATACCTTCCGCCCTTGCTTCCATGCACCCCCGGCAACCAAGCAACACAGGTTTCCTCCGTGCGCCTCGCTCCACTCCTACCACGCAACACCCTTGCTCCGCTCACCCACCTTATGCCGTCTCCTCTGCTGCCTACCTGAGCTCTGGCAACCTCCTAATCTGGCAGCACTTGGAGAGGGAAGAAAGGAGATGTGTGGTAGTGTGGTGGGTGAAGAGGAGCGGAAAGAGAGAGATGAGGGTGTGTGTTTCTCTATATACACAACTCCCACCCACCAAGCAAGCAAGCAAGCTCATACCTCCACTCTTCCTCCCATACCTCCACTCTTCCAACACCATACCCCCACAAGTCTCAACCCATGCGTCCTAAGGACAAGCAAGCATTAGCATGAAACTATCCCTTAAGAAAGATTAGGATCTAACAGAGATGGCAAAAAAGCAACTCCTCTAGTAGAAAATTTTCAAAGAACGCTAAAACGATTTTCTGATTCTCAGAAATCGAAGGTTATCTCTCTCTATTGATGAAAATATGGAGGCAGTTGGTGTATAATTTTGTAGAAAGATGAATGTTGAGAAAAACAAATGAACAACAATTATCAAAACTAAAATGCACTCGTTAGCACTAATACAAAATAAGGAGCATACCAATTCATACCATTCGTCATCACTAATACAAAATAAGGTCCATCCCCTCCAGTTGTATAAACCGTCGTTGCTTCTTTCATCTTGTTTTTTTGTTGCATTATCTTAATTCTTGTATTATGCCTAGCCCTTTCTCCAAACCCTCTCATCTCTTCGGCGACCCTCCTCTCTCTGATCACCACTGGTGAGGCATCCTTCTTCAATAACATTGTCACCCTCTCTAGCCTTATTTGGCGACACCTCCTCTTGTAACATCGTCAAAAGTTGAAGAAATTTAAAATTTTCAATATAACACAAACACGAGGATCTTATCGAAGAAAACATACAACTGGTGCACCAACATATATACAACATATATCTAAGAGTTTCAAGAGTGTGATTACAACAAAAGCTAAAGGAAATGTACATGTAATCACTAAGACCTCAAAACAGGGAAAAATAGGATATGGCTCCTAACATGCTCCTCCTCGGTCACCACCTCCTAGTGTCGCTCACGGCCTGAAAGAAAACATGACTATGCCTGAGTTTCCCATAAGGAAACCCCGTATGCCAAACTCTTAACACAATAAATGGAATAGACATCTATAAGCATGTATGTTATGAAATGCAGTAAACAAACATCGTCTCACTGGGCCTCCGGGAACTCTCTCTCTCTACCACAATAGACACAAAACAATAATGGGTCTCGTGGGTCCTCTAGCCTAACCCTCACACGTGCCCCAGGCACCACAGCCGGAACATCCTCGGCTACAACACAGCGCTGGATCACTATCAGGCCGACAATATCCGTATCATTGCCCCTCTAGGGTCGGGGACCCGTTGCCTTCACAGCTGATCCGGTGAACCACTCTCAGGTCGGCAATGTTCATATTGTTACCCCTCGAGGGTCGGGGACCCGTTGCCCTTGAGCTGACTCCATAACACCAACGAACCCACTCTTAGGCTGGCAATGTTTGTACCGTTGCCCCAAAAAGGCCGGAGACCCATTGCCCTTAAGCTGGCTCCACAACACCAACGAACCACTCTCAGGCCGGCAATGTTTGTATCGTTGCCCCAAAAAGGTCGGAGACCCGTTGCCCATATGTAAGACCCACTCTCTTACTATAATATTAATAAGTCCACTCTTCTCCTTTATGCATAATTTAGTTCTTAGATTATCTAATTGTGTTTGTGGTATGTCTATATGCTTATTTTTTAATCGGGTTCCTTGTCGGTCAATCGAGTGTGACTCACCGGGAGAGTACGCATTTGCTTGCTTGATCGACTCAATCCGATCCGAGGGGGTGATTGCTGCGAGTTTGGGCTGAGCCCATGTTGAGGTGGCGTGGAATTGGAAGGGTTGCATTTGGGGTTTCGATGCACATTATTTTGTGGCATTTGAATGCCTTCGGAATGGTGCCATTTTGGCATGCCTTGATGTGACTTGAATAGCCATGAAGGCTATGGAAGTTGGAGGGTTGTTTGCAAACGAAACCCCCTCAGCCCTAGTCATCCCTACCTTCTCACTCCCTCACCTATGAAATTCATACCCTATCCATCTCCCTCTCCGGTGTGCTAGTGGTTGGAGCTCCGACGAGTCAAGTGGAGCAAGCTAGAGTGCATCTTTTGGGAGCAACTAGACGAAGATCTGGGTGGGCT
The DNA here is from genome assembly GCA_963682175.1 of Triglochin maritima. NCBI lineage: Eukaryota > Viridiplantae > Streptophyta > Magnoliopsida > Alismatales > Juncaginaceae > Triglochin > Triglochin maritima. The sequence goes on from OY821779.1 coordinate 29,207,042, forward strand.
GATCTCTGGTGTGTAGGATCGTGTGGGTTATGGGTCCACAATTAAGGTTAATCCTAATTCTCTACTTGATTAATAAATGAACATGGGCAACGGAATAAACAATCAAAAGTAGAGAAAGAAAGATAAATGCAAACCACAATTGACACGAGGATTTTTATAGAGGTTCGGCACCCCACCCGGGTCCTAGTCCTCTCTTGCAAGCTCTGCTCACGACTTGACTAACCACTCCCCGTTCCGGGCCGGGAGAGAACGCCTTTACAATCTTCAAGCTCGCGAACAACCCTCTCCGAGCTTGGCTGCTCCTCTCACAATCCGAGAGGATCACTTCGGGCTCTCACCGAAGTCTATACTCGTGTCTTGGGCTTTCACCAAGACCCTTGCTTCTTGTACAATGGTTGAGTGGAACAACACCCTCTAAACCTTAGCACACTTGAGTAGAATATGGAATTATGACTAAAGTGCGGAAGGTTTGAGCTTTTGAGTGTGTGGAGCTTTCTCTCTAATGTTGGGGACAAATAGGTGTTGGAGAGATGTCTTAAAATGTGTTTTACATCTCTATTTATAAGCTCCAAAAGAGTTATCGCCGTTGGGATTGATTGGGTAAGAGTTGGTGTAGGATACACAAAACAGAAACCTGAAGGACCCAATTCTGCCTAAAAACGGTCGACCGAATTGGGTATTCCGTTCGACCATTTGGTCAAATTTCAGCTTTGACTTAAGTTAACTTAAGTTAACGGTCGAACGGGCTCAGGGGATCGGTCGACCGAATTAGTCCAGGCACTTCTGGGAGACCAAATTGTGTTGGTTCGGTCAACCGTTAGGAAAGTTTCGGTCGACCGGATGTTTGGAAATTTGGGGTATTTGGGAATAATACGAATACGACCGTTGGGTATAATACGACAAAACAAACGGTCTGAAAATATGTGTAAACGGTCGAACGGAATGGTTTCAACGGTCGACCGTTTTGGTCCAGGCAGTTCAAGTTTTGTTTAGGTGCTTTCCGGTTCTAGTTTGGATGATCTATTGAAGACCAAATTATGTGAAATTTTGTGTGTGACTTCTATAAGGAACCTAGTGTGTGTTAAAGGTTATTTTAGCTCAAGTATGCTCAATTTACACATGTTCCAAGGACTCAAAGAAAATACAAAATACATGTCTTCAAAAGAGCTTGATTACATGTCTTGACTTGATTTCCTTTTTTCCTTGAGTCTTGATCACCTGTAGAGGTTAGCACAAAGCAATATATATGCAATGCAATATGTGTGCTACTCTACATGATTATAATTAAGATTAGGTTGATTAAATCATCAAAACATAGATTAAGGCCAAAAAGTCAACACGGTGAGCTTAGGCAAAGTTTTTCGTGAATTCAGGTATGCTCCTGACCTTTGAAGAGTTTTGTGGGAGGGGTGTTGGCTGGAGGGCCGGCTAGTGCCATGTTGGTGGTTGGTGCAATCGGTTGCACCATCAACCGAGTTCCCTGCTAGCGTGCGTGTGGAGGATGCACTAGATGGGGCTGGCCGTGGGGCAGCCAGAGGGACCGGGGCTCCGGCGAGCTCCAGTGAGGTCCGACCAGGAGTGATGAGGTTTCTTTTGGGATGAGTTTTGGAGTGGACACGGATCTGGTTGGGTGTGGCTGGCGCACACAAGATCCGACTAGGATTTGTCTTCAACCCTCTGGACTCTTTGTTTGGGTCGGCTGGCTGGTGTAGCCCATCTATACGGTGGGAGTCAGGAGGAGGTGCGGAATGACCCTAGGGAGGCTAAGGGTGGGGAATCTGGATGGGCTAGCTCGGTCTGAGCAGGGTGCGCTTGAATGGGCTAGCCATGCGGTTAGTTCACCATGTGCATCAACTTGCTCGGTTGTTGAGCTGAGCTACTTGGATGGATCTCTATTGACCCTCTCCCACCACTGACCGCCTGAGAGGGATACTCTAAGCATGGGGGTTGGAGTGTTCAGGGGCTCATGCATCTGGTTGTGAGTCGATTGAACTTGTTAGCTTGCCTATTGTAAGTTATCGTGTTCTATTTGTTGAATGTGTTTTGTTATATATGACTTGTTGTGTTTCAGTAGCAGATATAATGTGGTTATATGATCTGATGTGTGAGTATTCCTGATTTTGTAGTCATGCATGCACTTATGAATGTAAATGGACTCTTTCATATCATGTGTTGATCGTGTCATATTCTAAAGCAACATATTAACCCGTTCCACGCATGTATGCTAGTTTAGATATCTATATTGTGTACTGATATTTTATGCATGTTCCAGCATGATTATCCTACTGATATACATGTAATACATACCCATATCAACTCTGATCATGCTCTGATTCAGTTATCACCGCATATACACTCTGAAATTAAGGATGCATGCTATCGATTATTGTGGAGTTTGATTTTGATATATCTAGCTGTAATGCATCATCCTATTGAGTCTTTCATGTCTATAAGTTACTGAAATGAAGTGTTATGATATGGTTATGTATGACCCTTAGGATATCAGGCCTTATAACATCCATATCATAACCCGTAGATGACTCAATTAGTTATTATCTTGATTTGCCGATCCGGTTATGATTGCTTGCTGTTGTGAGTTTTGTTGATTCTTGATTGGGATGTTCTGATTCTGATTTGTTTAGGGGCTATTAGGTGTGTATCCGGATACTCTTCCTTGAGTTCGTTCCGTATCCCATAGCTGCATGAGATTTTAGATGCCTAAGTAGCTTGCATTTTATTTAATCTGATTAATAATTCTGGACACGTTCTGTTTTATAGGCCTACGGCCCACGAGTGGGTCCTCTAGCTTTAGAGTCCATTCACATAAGACCTTCACATTGGGAGGTCAGGCGTAAGATAAGTCCTGGACAGGCGCGCTGCTATTCTGTCTCAAGGTAGGTGTTCCCAAGTTCGCGATGACACCATGTAGGTCACTTGCCGGGGTTTGGGACACTTATCCGACGCACCACTTTGTGCCGAGCGGTGGGTCACTGTCGAGTGACCTCCTTTGACCAGCAAGGCTGGTGTTCTGATTCCTTTTGAGGCATGGTTTGGGTGCGCCTGACTGGCTCAACTTATGGAGTTGTTGCCTTCTGTTGTATTTGATGCTTTTCTGTTCTGAAATGACCAGCATGGTTGGTATTCTGGTTCCCTTGGAGGGATCTCTGCGGGTCTTACCCGATTGGCACGACTGATGGAGTTGTAGCCTTCTGAGGCATCATGTGCTTTTCTGATTTTGTTTCGGATGATTTTGTCTTAGTTAGATTGCATGCATTCTTCCATATAACTCTGATTGGGCCAGGGGCATACTGGGTTTTCTATATAGAAAACTCACGCATATATAGATGTGGTGCTTGCAGGTACTTAGATTCCTACATGGCAGACTGGACAAGTAGTCGAAGATTCTGTACACGAGGGACACGTTGACCAGATTCTTCAGTTTGTCTTTTGCTACTGTATTATTTATAATGTATTTCCCTTTTGAACTCGATGGAATGTATTTGACCTTGTTACCATATATGGATAATCTCTCACTTTTAAGTTATGTTTTATGTTTGTCTATCCATGTATGATCTCTCTACGTATTGTCGAGTCGTTGTTTGGTCTGTCTTTTGTAACTTCTTTGGTCGTCGCGGATGTCTCTCATCACGACACTTGTAGTCTTTCCCAGTGTACGTACCCGCAAGATCGGGAGCATTACACTTGAGTTGGCTGCACAACACCAACGAACCCCTCTCAGGCCGACAATGTGTATATTGTTGCCCCAAAAAGGCCGAAGACCCGTTGCCCTTGCCCAAAATAACACAAAACTGCACCAAAACGGTCAGACAAAACCACCAAACCAGTCGACTAAATCCTCTCCATAGGACTGGGCCAACCGAAAAACCCACGAACCGGTCGAACGGTAAAGGGGACCCGTTCAACCGAATTCCACCAATAAAACCCCCTTGCCGCATAAAAAGCAAAAACGGTCGAACAACACATGATCGACGGTCGACCGAAAACGGGCAGTAAAATCCAATTCATAATAAAGTACACTGGTCGACCGAACCGTCAAGAAGTCGGACGAACATTAAGTTATTTTAATTCGTCGGTCGAACGAGGTCTTAAAGCGGTCGACCGTTTTGTGGTCTACACCCCAACCGACTTAAAACAGTGTTTCGGTTGAACGACAAAATGGTCTCGTTCGACCGAAACCCAGCAGTACCGCCCTGTCTTCCCTTAACATGTACCATCGGTCTACCACCCAAGGGTATCGTTTGATCGGTGCGAGAGATAACGCAAAAATTACACTACAACTGGTTGACCGAACCAAGCTACCGGTCTACCGTTAGAGTGCAGAAAATTACTTTACATGTCCGACAAGCCATCCGGCCTACCGTCGACCACTCCAACACTCACGAAAGCATAAGTGAGTATCAAAGTAAAGCTTGACATACCTTGAAGGGTCGAAGAAGCCTTTGATGATCCAATGGAGAGCTTTTTACCCTACGAACCCAAACTCCGGCGACAAACCAGCTGAGCCACGATCTACCCAACTCCGGAGAAAGTCTGAGCTTCACCTAAACCACCCTCTCCACGCTTCTGATTGCTGCGGATCAGAGTATAGAGAGAGAGAGAGAGAGTTTGAGCGGGAGAGAGAAAAACGAGAGAGAGAGAGAGAACCCACAAACCTATACTCTTCTCCTCTCATCTCCACCATCCACCTCATCTCCACCAACTCAATCCCAGCCCTCCATCCTAATCCACCAATTAGCCACTTAAAAGGCAATTAACCCAATTAATAAAGGTTTAGGATATTACAATCCACCATCCTTAAAAGAATTTTGTCCACGAAATTAGTACCGAAACTCACTAAACAGTTCCGGGAACCTCTTCCGGACCTCCTCCTCAATTTCCCAAGTGACCTCTCGCTCACTATGGTGCTGCCACCTGACCTTCACCATCGGAATGATCCTCCTCCTGAACTAGTCCTCCATCCGATCCACGATCTCCACAGGTCTCTCCTCGAGAGACAAATCCTGTTGGATCTCCGGAACCTCTAACTGAATCACGTGAGAAGGATCTGCTACGTACTTCCTCAACATAGAAATGTGGAAGACGTTGTGAAGACCCAAAAACTACGGCGGCAGCGCAATCCTGTGGGCAACTTCTCTGATCCGATCGAGAATCTCAAACGGTCTGACGTACCTCGGACTGAGCTTCCCCCTCTTCCCGAACCTCATCACTCCTCTAGATGGTGAAATCTTCAGGAAAACGTGATCACCTACCTCAAACATTAGCGCACGCCTACACCCATCTTTGCCTACTTTGACTTGTCACTAATCTCTGCCTGATCACATCGACTTTTTCAGCATACATCTACACAATCTCAGGCCCAATCAACTGTCTCTCGCCTACATCACTTCAGCACACTGGTGATCTACAAGGTCTCCCATACAAAGCCTCGTACAATGTCATTCCAATACTCGAATGGTAGCTGTTGTTGTAGGCAAACTCTAACGGTAAATGCTCATCCTAGTGTCCTCCCCAATTCAGAGCAAAAGCTCTCAGCATATCCTCTAGAGTCTGGATCGTCCTCTCCGACTAACTATCTGTCTTTGGGTGGAATGTTGTACTGAACTTCAGTCGAGTTCCCATAGCCTGCTGCAGACTCCCCCAAAATCTGGAAGTGAACATGGCATCTCGATCATATATAATACTCACTGGCACACCATGCAATCAGACCATCTCCTCAACGTACCGCCTAGCCAGGTCTTCCAAGGGTAAAGTGGTCTGGCTTGCCAGAAAATGCCACGACTTGGTCAGTCGATCAACTATCACCCAAATCGCATCGTGAGATCTCCTTGTCCTCGGCAACCCGGTGACGAAATCCATCGTCACATGCTCCCACTTCCATTCTGGCAGCTCTATCCTTTGCATCGGTCCCACGGGTCTCTGGTGCTCAATCTTCACCTACTGACAAACCAGAAATCTGTCAACAAACTCCGCTATCTCCGTCTTCATCCTCTTCCACTAGAAATTCCTCTGAAGATCCTTATACATCTTCGTGCAGCCCGGGTGGATGGAATAACGGGATCTGTGTGCTTCCTCCAAGATTTCCTTCTTCAGATCTCCCCCTTTTGGTACCCAGAGACGACCTCTGAATCTCAGAACTCCATCAACTCCTACACTTAAATCTAATCCATTTCTGGCAACCAACTGCAACAACCCAGCTAACTCCTCGTCAGACCTCTGAGCCTGGACAATACTCGTGACCATCTGAGGCTCTACTCTTAGTCCATCTATCATTGCACTCTCAGAGTCCTCGGTGAATGACTTCCACTCTGACAAGGTCTCGAGTAGCCTCCACTCCTGAATACACAAACTAGCAGCTGAAATTTCTACCTTCCTACTCAAGGCATCTGCAACTGTATTCGCCTTCCCCGGATGGTAAGAGATGGTGAAATCATAATCCTTGATCAGTTGAAGCCACCTGCGCTGCCTCATATTCATCTCCTTCTGCGAAAACATGTACTTCAGACTCTGGTGATTTGTGAAAGCCTCGAACTTCTCACCATATAGATAATAACGCCAGGTCTTCAGTGCTTGGACCACTACTGCCAACTCCAAATCATGAGTGGGGTAGTTCCTCTCACGGACTTTCAACTATCTCAAAGTATACGCAACCACCCGACCGTGTTGCATTAGTACACAACCCAACCCCACACCAGAAGCGTCGCTATAAATCTCAAAACCTCCACTGCCACTAGGGAGGGTTAGAACTGGAGCAGTCGTCAACCGACTTTTCAGTTCCTGAAAACTGTCCTCGCACTTCTGGGACCAAAAAAACTTCACTCCCATCTGCTTCAGTTCCGTCAGAGGTGAAGCAAGCCTCGAGAAATTCTTGATGAACCGACGATAATATCTTGCCAGTCCAAGAAAGCTCCTATTCTCTGTCACACTTGTTGGGGCTCTCCACTAAGTCACTGCCTCCCCCTTTGCTGGATCCACTGATATCCCAGCCTCCAATACTATGTGCCCAAGAAAAGCGACACTGTCTAACCAGAACTCACCCATCGAAAACTTGGCGTACAACTGATGATCTCTCAAAATGCCAAGTACGATCCTCAAGTGCTCCCTGTGCTGCTCTATGTTTGGTGAATACACCAAGATGTCGTCCACGAAGACTATCACAAATCGGTTGAGGTACTAGCGAACATCCTCTTCATCAGATCAATGAAAGCTGCAGGCGCGTTCGTGAATCCAAATGGCATAACCAGAAACTCATCGTGACCGTACCTCGTCCTAAAAGCTGACTTTTGAACATCTGCTTCTCTGATCCTCAGCTGATGATAACCGGATCGCAAATCAATCTCCAAAAATATTTTCGCTGACTGCAACTGGTCAAACAGGTCCTCAATCCTGGGTAAACGATACTGATTCCTCACGGTAACCTTGTTCAGCATCCTGTAATCGATGCACATCCGTAACGAGCCATCTTTCTTCTTCACAAAGAGTACCGAAGCTCCCCACGGTGAGACACTAGGTCAGATAAACCCAATATCCAACAAATCCTGCAACTGCTTCTTCAGCTTGACTAACTCCGCAGGTGCCATCCTAAATGGAGCCTTCGACTGTGGAGTGGTCCCAGCCACCAAATCAATATCGAATTCCAACTACCTCTGAGGTGGCAGACCAGAGACATCTGAAAATACCTCTACAAACTCTTGAACAATCTTTATGTCCTCCAATGACCTCGTCTCTGGATCTGGGACAACTAAGGTAGCCACGAAGGCTCTGCAGCCTGCTCAAGCAACATCCGTGCCCTCATTACTGACACCACTACCCGACCACCTCTGTCCTTCTTCGCCCTGATCAGCAAATTAGGTAGCCCATTCCTTGGGATCAGAATCTTCTTTTCCTGACACAAGACTCGCACATCATACTGGGATTGCCAATCCATTCCCAGTATGACGTCGAAATCCTCCATCGGCAACAAATCAGGTCAGTCGAAAACTCCCGATCTTCCAAAACAATCGTGGCGCCAAGGAGGAAGCTCCCCATAATGCCCACCAGACCCAAGGGTGTGCTGACTTACAACGTGGCAGTCATCATCGTAGGGGTACGACCCAACATACTCGCAAATCTCTCTGAAATAAACAAATGCGTGGCCCCATAATCAAACAGTACTCTGGCAACCAAACCAGCAATAAAAAGCATACCTTCCACCACAGTGTTGGTGTCCCTCACTTCCTCTGCCTGGATGGTGAATACTCGCCCAGTGCTCTGTCCCTACACTCTCTAAGACGGGCACAAAAGGATGACAACGTCCGTCTCTACCTGCTGCTGGAGATCTCGCTCGAGCACTAGACTCGCATGGTCCACTCTTACAATCTCTGGCATAATGGCCCGACTGACCACAACTGAAACAAACTCCAAGACGGGCCCCACACTCTCGCCCTGGGTGGATCCTGCCACACTTCCTGCACGACTCAGGCTGGCGTGCACTGCTCCCCTCTATCCGGGATGTCCATTTATCTTCCCCTGTGGCGTCCTGGACTCCGCATAGTTCTCCTAATAGTCTTGGTCTATGAGAGTCGCGAACTTCACAACATCAGCTAGGGTCTGAGGCATGTTGTAGGTCACGCCAATACGGAGCTGCTTCTGAAGCCCCCGAATAAACTTCCTCGCTCTCTAAACTGGTGTCACACAGATCTCCGGACAATAACGCTCAAAAGCATTGAACTTCTGGACGTAGGCCGCTAGTGACATCTCCCCCTGCTCGAGGCTCATGAAATCCTCTCTCTTCCCGTCCCTGACATGCTCTGGGAAGTACTGCTCATTGAATTCCCCGAGGAACTCATCGCAGCTGACACCATTCATGCCCGGAAACACCACTGCAGTTGTGGTCCTCCACCAGTTGGACGCCTCGCCGCCAAACACATACGTGGCCAAACCCACCATCCTCTCCGGTGGACTCCCAATCTCTTGGAAGATCTCCTGGATCTTAAAGACCCAGTCCTCGGTTGCCTCAGAATCTCCTCTGCCATCAAATGCATGTGGGTGTTGGCACATAAAATGGTCGTGCACCGCTCCCACCCCTGCTGTCTCCTCTCTGCCAGACTAAAGCTCTAGAAGAATGCCCAACCTCTGCACCCTGTCGTAGAGCATCCATCGCTCCTTAGCCCAAACCGTGGCTTCAGTCTCCTCACTGGTACTCTGGCCACGTGGGGGAGGTCTCACGCGTCTCGGACGCATCTACACACGAGACATCAGAACAGAAAATCAGATGATTATGCATGCATGCTCTACATTGCAAACTAACTAAAAGACATCTAAGGTGTCTTCTTTGGACAAGTGCGACGGAACTGACCGCTCTGATACCAATTTGTAACATCCTCAAAAGCGGAAGAAATTTAGAATTTTCAATATAACACAAACATGAGGATATTACCGAAGAAAACAGGCAACTGGTGCACCAACATATATACAATATATATATCTGAGAGTTTCAAGAGTGTGATTACAACAAAAGCTAAAGGAAATGTACATGTAATCACTAAGACCTCAAAATAGGGAAAAGCAGGATCCAGCTCCGAACAAGCTCCTCCTCGGTCCCCACCTCCTAGTGCCGCTCACGACCTGAAATAAAACATGACTATGCCTGATTTTCCCATAAGGAAACCCCGTATGCCAAACTCCTAACACAATAAATGGACTAGACATCTATAAGCATGTATGTTATGAAATGTAGTAAACAAACATCGTCTCACTGGGCCTCCAGAAACTCTCTCCCTACCACAGTAGACACAAAACAGTAACGGGTCTCGTGGGTCCTCTAGCCCAACCCTCACACGTGCCCCAGGCACCACAGCTGGAACACCCTCGGCTACAACACAATGCTGGGTTAATATCAGGCCGGTAATGTCCGTACCGTTGGCCCTCTAGGGCCGGGGACCCGTTACCTTGACAGCTGATCCGGTGAACCACTCTCAGGCCGGCAATGTCCATATCGTTGCCCCTCAAGGGTCGGGGACCCGTTGCCCTAAAGTTGGCCCCACAACACCAACGAACCACTCTCAGGCCGGCAATGTCTGTACCGTTGCCCCAAAAAGGTCGGAGACCCATTGCCCATGAGCTGGCTCCACAACACCACAAACAAACCACTCTTAGGTCGCCAATGTCTGTACCGTTGCCCCAAAAAGGTCAGGGACCCGTTCGACCGAATTCCACCAATAAAACCCCATTGCCGCATAAAAAGCAAAAGTGGTCAAACAACACATGATCGACGGTCGACTGAAAACGGGCAGTAAAATCCAATTCATAATAAAGTACACTGGTCGACCGAACCGTCAAGCAGTCAGACGAACATTAAGTTATTTTAATTCGTCGGTCGAACGAGGTCTTAAAGCGGTCGACCGTTTTGTGGTCTACACCCCCAACCGACTTAAAACAGTGTTTCGGTCAAACGACAAAAGGGTCTCGTTCGACCGAAACCCAGCAGTAGCGCCCTCTGTTTGCTTAACATGTACCATCGGTCGACCACCCAAGGGTATCGTTCGATCGGTGCCAGAGATAACGCCAAAATTACACTACAACCGGTCGACCGAACCAAGCTACCGATCGACCGTTACAGTGTAGAAAATTGCTGCACAGGTCCGACGAGCCATCCGGCCTACCGTCGACCACTCCAACACTCACGAAAGCATAAGTGAGTATCAAAGTAAAGCTTGACATACCTTGAAGGCTTGAAGAAGCCTTTGAAGATCCAACGGCGAGCTTTTCCCCCACAAACCCAAATTCCGGCGACAAACCAACCGAGCCACAATCTACCCAACTCCGCAGAAAGTCTGAGCTTCACCTCGCCTCACCGAAACAACCCTCTCCGCGCCTCCGATTGCTGCGGATCAGAGTAGAGAGAGAGAGAATTTGAGCGGGAGAGAGAAAAACGAGAGAGAGAGAGAGAGAGAGAGAGAGAGAGAGAAAACCCACCAACCTATACTCTTCTCGTCTCATCTCCACCATCCACCTCGTCTCCACCAACTCAATCCCAGCCCTCCATCCTAATCCACCAATTAGGCACCTAAAAGGAATTAACCCAATTAATAAGGATTTAGGATATTACACCTTTGGCCCTACATCATCCCCTCTGCCCAACTCTGGCCCTGCATCACCCCCTTCAGTTGGTTTAAACCTTTGTTGAATCCTTCATCTTGATTTTTCTTGATTGCACTCATCTTTCTTGTATTTTTTCATTCTTGTAATAATTATATTTACAATTCGTCACTGATTGTCTTGCTATATCGGGGTCTGGATTAATGCTATTCCAATCTTGCTATTTTCGTCATTAAAATCAATTATTGCAACCGTAGAGGCTTATTCTTGAATTGGTATGCACCTTATTTTGCATGAGTGATGACTAATGCATTTTAGTTTTGATAATTGCTCTTTGTTTGTTTTATCCATCTACCAAATTATACACGGACTGCCTCCATAATTTCAATAACATTCTTGTTCAGTACTAGCCTTTTAAGTTATAAATGAAAATTCTCGACATTTTTTTGCCGCGTGGAAGGTAGATTTAGAATATCAACAATGGCCACATATTGTGGTTATTAATAAGATAATAGTGGTGTGTGGCCAAGGATTAGTAGTGGAAAATAAAAGTGATGAGACTATATGTTAGACACTTATAAAAGTGACTAATACATTTACTTTTGATAATTACTCTTTTATATGTTAACACCTATAAAAGTGATGAGCACCTATATGATAGACCTGAAGGAGAGCATAGAGAATAAATAACCTTTACGATGAATCTTTGCATTTTAAATGCTTTTAATTTTTTCATTCTTCGATTGCGAAGATGGATGGATGAAATCTTAGCAATCCTGCCTTCAATGCCTGCTCTGTGTCGAATAGGATTTCTTTTCTTAGTAAGTAGTTGTACGTATTGATCATGTAAATAGATCCTTTGGTAGGGATTTAAAATTCTTTTGACTGGTTTAAATTTCATATTACAAACCCCATCTTAATTGTACGATGGGTCAAAATTGTGTTTTGTTTATTTGGTTTATTTGGCCGTGGGTTTATTTGGTTTTCCGACGATCTAGAAAACAATATTTGGCTTTGATTGTTAATTTAGGTTATTTATAGAATTCATAGTGATGAGTAAAGACAAAGTTAAGCAAGGAACACTACTACAGTACAAGGAAACACCGACAGTAGCTATCTGTCGGTGGACGCCAACATCTGTTGGCACATCTTACGTCAGTGTTGCACAACTCCGACGGATCGACCGATGGAACGTGGCCGTTGATGTTCATTTTAGCGTGAAATTTTCGTCAAAAAATATCACCTTGTTTTGTCACCTTGGACAACACCGACGGATACACACTGACAGACGTTTCGTTAGTGTCCCGCATCAACGAACGTATATGTCGGTGTACAATACACCGACAAATATAGACTCTGACGGATTGTCATCTACACTGAAGATGATATACTGTCAGTGCGTAATATCTGTAACCTCCACCGACGAAGACGTTCCGTCAGTGTATACAGACGATTAAAATGGCTTGATCTACATTGACGGATATCATGCGTTAGTGTAGGTCCTATCCATAACCCAAAAGATCTTGTTTGCTCTTTTTGGGTTTCGATTTTCTCTGTTCAAACACAAATATCATCGCAATTCAATTCATTCAACACAACTCAAACATTCAGACTCATAGCTCAACCACACCAAAGATTTATACATCACAATTCAAGCATTCATACATCACCAAACATATAAACTCAAAACTAAAAGTTGTAGTTTTCATTGAAAGTAACGTTTAACAATTCAAAAGTAGAAATACTTAAAAGAAAACTCGGCCAAACAACATCCAAAAAAACACAAAGTCTATGATGTCCAACCTCCAATGTCTGCTATGCCTGATGCACCATCATCATTATCTCGACTTGGCGGCGGAGGTGGTGTGCAAATAGATGTTACATTAAAATCCTGCACGATTTAAACATTATACATTAAGATTATAATGAATATAGACTAACTTGGTAAATGTAAAACTTGTTAAATTTGAAATAGAATACTTGAAGATTATAACCCCTTCGCGATCAACAACTCCATAATCGAATACATGTTTGTGAGCCACTTTTTCATATCTGTTAGCCCGTCTTCCATCTTCTTCATCTTCTGATGTTTCTCAACCTGCACTCTCATGTCACTTTCTCCTTGGGATGGAGTCCCACGCAGTTCGTACATGTCGGTTGGGGTGACGAGACTGGAGTACATGCCAAATCCGTAATAATCCCATTTCCAATTTTAGCTGCATTATCTTTATGCACTCCCCAAAGGCCAAAACCCCAAAGCAAACATAAGACACGATGCCCAATGCCTATATACTCAACAAAGCTTCAACCTACTTCAATCATTGGAGTTGAGAAATTACCAATCCCCACAACAAACTAAAAATTACAAAACCTCCAACATTAACCTACTTATTTTGTTAAAAAAACCACGAAAAAGATAGAAAGTTGGACCATAACTCAAAAATAAAGTTCAACTCCCCAAGTAATCCCAATCCCTCCGCTTACTTCAACACACTTCGATGAATAAAAAACACACAATCCCCACAACAAGCTTAAAAAATTACCAATTCCCTCACACTAAATCCAACTCTAAATCCAAAATCAAATCATAAATCCAAAATTACAAACAAATCCAAAATAAAACACTAAATCCTAAATTACTAACAAATCCTAAGTCAAATCATAAATCTTAAATTACTAACAAATCTAACTAACCGATCCAAATCTAATCTAACATCCAAGTCCACTTAATCCAATTTAAATCCAATATGGACATGCATCATACAAACTAAAAATACAAAAAATATGTTTAATTTTATAAGGGAATCAATAGCATGTTATTGATTACAATTTATGCCAATTTGTTTATAAAATTTATAATCTTAATTTATCAAAAAAAAATCTAAACATATAAATAAAAACTCTACTCAAATTATATTCGAACTATATTTAAAACACATTCAAACTACATTTCATTAATCACATTCAAACTAAAAAACAATCCAATGTATAAATTTACCAAAACAATCTAAATTTATAACATTCAAACTATAATCCAAACTAAAAACAATTTGAATTTATCAAAACCAATAATCTTTACAAAAATATTGAAAAACAAATCTAGACGAGTCTGAGGTCCGCTTTGGGCTGGGGGTCTGTTACAGGGCCTTATTCACTGTTGTTGGTCGGGCTTGGCATTGGGATCGTGGATGTGGGTCGGGTTTGTTGTCGGGGTTGCGTTTGGGGTCGTGTTTGAGGAGGGACAGAGGGAGGGGTCGAGTTCGGGGAGGGTCGATGACTTCGGGGGTTGGGTAGGTGGTTGTGGGGAGGGTTGGCGGCTTTGAGGGTCGGGTAGGTGATTACGGGAAGGGTCGGGTTCGGGGGTCGGGTAGCCAGTTGCGGGGAGGGTCGGGTTTGGGGTGGGGCGACTACGGGGAGGGTCGTGCTCGGGATTTTGGGTGGCTTTGCGGAGGGGTCGGCGATTTTGTCGGTTGTGGGGTTGGGCAGCGAGATGGTCGGCTACGGGTTGTGATTTGGGTGGTGATTAGAGTAGGAGACGAGGGTTACCACACTGGAGGAGGCATCAAGCAGAGGCGGCGCTTAGGGTTGGGAAGAGTTTTGCACGAGAAATGAATTGAGTTTGTTGAGGAGTTACTGATATAAGTCCTGCACCGACGGTACATATCCATCAGTGTATATAAGTGTATACGTCAGTGCAATCTTTACTAATAGTGCAACGGATATATTCGTCATTGCATGTAAGAGTATACGTCAGTGTAATCTTCACTAATGGTCTGACAGATAGATCCGTCGGTATATGATAACGTAGCCATTGATGTATTTAAGCATAATAATAATAATGTTTCTTTTTCAAACTCTCCTCCTACAAATATTATCCATCGATGTACCTAAGCATATATGTCGGGGTTATCTTTACTAATGGTTCGACAGATATATCCGTCACTGTAGTTGTTATTGTAACAAATGTTTTTTCAAACTCTACTCCAAAACGTCGGTGTCCAGTGCTAAAACCACTCACTGACGGACACAGCCATCGGTGTAGGGAAACCTATCCATCGGTGTGGTTGTTTGCGCGACAAATTTCATTTTCCCGTGGATTGTTTTGTCGAAAATATACACCGACATGTATTTTCCGTGGATTGTTTTGTTTCATAGCATTTAAAGCATGAATCTTTCCTTAAACTGACGTGTGTCGATTAAAATTTAAAGGGTGGTCATGTCCTTTAGAGGACTGATGTGTCCTTTAAGGCTTTAGAGAACAAATCTATCCTTGAGACTCAAAAGTAGAAATGGTCCTAAAATGACAAGCTTTTCCTCAAAAGGACTCCTACGTCCTTTAAAACACGAAACTCACATTTAAACCTCAACTTAATCCTTTAAACCTCATGTTTGCCCTTTAAAGCACGAGTATGTTGCTTAATGAGGGATTTCATAGGCCAAGATAGGCTCGATCGTCTGTGTAGCACATTTCGATGGACCAAACTGGGTTCGATCGACCGCTAACCTATAAGGTTTAAATTGCTTTCGGAATTCAGATTCTGAGATCAAACGTGGAGAAGGAAAAGCAAAAGTGTGCATGGATAATGGATTCCAAAATTTGAAGGAGTGCACCAAAATCCCGTTCTTTTAAAGGACACTTATATACTTTAAAAGATATTAAAATCCTTTCTCATGGAAAACTGGAAAAGTGGATATGGATTTCCACTTATATCATCGACGTGAGATGTCCCTTCTAGGGTAAGATCTATGAATTAAACCCAATACAACCTATGATATTGTAGCAAGTGTAATGAATAATGAAAGGTTGTGTAAGGTCATAACGAAACCCAAAAATTGTATGCTATAGTTTTTTGACGCTAATTGAGAACCCAAATCCATAAGATTTGCTATCATTTTTTGATCCTTTGCCTTTCTAAACATTTATGGTCGGAAAGAAAACAACGGAAACCTTTCATCTATGCGGATATGTGGTTGACCGAACCACGTTCGGTCCACCAAATTCCCTAAATAGAATCACCAATTCAGACAACCAAAATGCATTCGGTCACTAATGTTTGTCCTTCAAATTTGAAGGAATTTATCCTTTAAACTCAAAAGAATCCTCAAATAACAAGCCCATTCTTGTAAGGGATACTTCCTTTATCATGTACACATCCCTCATTGCACGAGAAGAACTATGAATAGAACACACTACAGACAGTGTAAATGTAATGAAAGGTTGTGTTGTGTTTTCTAATAACGAAACCCAATAAGGATATGCTATAGTTCTTTGACACTAACAGAAATTGAGTATCCCGCAATCTCTTTCTCTTTCTTCTTCTCAACCATCATCTTTATAAAAAGATTATGATGTCAAAACAACTGTTCTCTTTCCTCCAACTCATTTATTTCATATTTCCAATAACTAAATACATATATATTGTCATTTATATAATTGTATATATATGAATTATTACTTAAATGTGATACAATGTTTTTCATTTTCAAAATTTTAAAAATAATTACTACAAATGAGTAAACTTTTATTTAGAAATTGAATCTAACAATATTTATTCTTATGGTTAATCTTTATTATATAGTATTATGTTATATTTTTTAAGACATTCAGATTGATTAACTTTTAAATTATGGTTTAGTGTTTTTATTAAAAAAATTATAATTATGGATGGTAGAGGGAAATTGAGGCAAAATATTTCCATTTCTATGGATGACACAAACACAAGGAAAATTCCGACGTAAGATGACATTTCGTTTGTATTTTCAGTGACAATTTTTATTTGAATCACAGAAATTTCACTGGATATTCTTTTATGACTTGTTAATCTATTTATTCTGATTCTCTTCATTCATGAAATTAAGCTGCCACCAGATTAGTGCAACCAAAATGAAAGTTGTGTTGATAAGCATCTTAGAGTAGAAGACAAAGAACATTCCAAAAGTAAAATTTCAATTAATTTAAATCTTCAGGTGACATACACCCGAGAACAAAAACAGAAAGATGACAACAAAAACTTGTGTAAAAAATAGAAAGATGGCAACAACTTGTGGAAAAGAATATGATTGAACTCCATGTCGAGGAGCCCATGTCTTCATGTCTTCATCAATAGGGTGTGGACAAAATCAGAAAGGTTTTGAACAAAAACATTGTCTTCATCTAGGTTGATTGGTATGCAAGAATGTGATTTTGTACCGAAACAGAACGATGAGAACAACTTGTCATTGTGCAAAAAAACAATACTGAATTCCATGTCTAGGTGCCCATGTCTTGATTTTCTTCATTAGAAGAGGCCTGATGATTGATTTGCAGGAAAAGGGTTTGGGGCAGAAATACAAAGATGATAGCAACTTTCCACTTGTGCAATTTTTTTGTCTAGGAGTTCATGTATTTATTGTCTTCATAAAAAAAGGCTCAATAGATAGGTATGTGGTAAGATGGTTTTGACCAAACTATTCAAACAAACCAGTCTAATTAATGCAGATTGGTTTTGTAGCAAAATCAATCTAACGTTAGAATGGTTTTGACCAAACTATTACAACAAACCAGTCTAATTAATGCAGATTAGTTTTGTAGAAAAATCAATCTAACATTAAAATGGTTTTCCCTAGAAAACCAATCTAACGTCAAAAGGGTTTTCGAACAAACCAAACTAATACCAAATTCATGGGAAGTGAGTGCTCAAATGATATGTCACCTGCAAGCGCACCAGATAATACAGTTAAACTGATGTCTATCCATTTTTTAAGGGAGAGCATGTCCTTTAAAGGACTGATGTGTTGTTTAACGCACGAGTCTATCCTTGAAACTCGAAAGGGTCCTAAATGACAAGCCTACCCTCAAAAGGATACCTATGTACTTCAAAACACGATGCTAAACTTTGAACCTCAAGTCTGTCCTTCGAACCTCAAGCCTGTCCTTTGAACCTCAAGTCTTCCTTTTAAAAAATGAGTCTATTGCTTAATGAGGGATTTTGATGGCCGAGATGTGTTCGGTGGTCCGTGCATGTAGCACGTTTCGATGAACCGAAATGGGTTCGGTCAACTACTTACCTAAACATTTAAATTGATTTCAGTTTCCGATCTTAAACATTGAGAAGGAAAAGGAAACATGTGCATAGATTTCAATTTCCAAATTTCCAAGGAGGCACCGGAATTGAGTTCTTTGAAAGGACACTTATATCATTTAAAGGACACTATGGTCCTATCTCAAGTAAAAGTGGATGTGGATTCCCATTTATACCATCGACGTGAGTTGACCTTTATAGGGTAAGATCTACAAATTGACCACAATACCACATATGATATTGTAGGTCGTGTAATGAAAGGTTGTCTATTGTCATAACGAAACCCAAAACTGATATACTATAGTTTTTTGACACTAGTTGAGAACCAAATCCATAAGATTTTCTATCGTTTTTTGATACTTTTCCTTTCTCAACATTTGTGGTCGGAAAAGGAAAGCAACGGAAACCTTACAAGTATGTGGTTGCCCGAACCGCGTTCGGTCTACTGAATTCTTTAAATAGAATCACCAGTTCGGACAACCGAAATGCATTTGGTCAATATAAGACATGCTTGGGAAATATTATGCTAAGAATTAGGATGGTGAATTCAAGACAAGACAGGATTATACAACAAAATGTTAAAGAATAATATGGATTTTTTTATCGAAATCCAAAGAATATGGATTGGAAAAATTCTGCCCGATTAAGTTCGTAGTGTAAGGTTGTAACATAATTAATAAATGGATGTTTGATTTAGATTTAATAGACAAACACGATTACACTATAATGATACAATAATACACTACCACTAATTGTACATTTGCAAACACGAATAGTTGAATACTAGTATTAATGCACGATTGGTACATGTAATTCACATGAGTAAACATTAAGTGAGTAGTCAATTGAAATGCAATTATGCAACACAATAAAGGAAATACGATTACATCAAGTTTGCATCCAACAATCACATAGTCAATTAGGATGTCAATAAACCATATAATGAAACATTGGCCAGAGTAGTACGTTTGCTATGAGATTTCATTTTGTGGATTAGTGATCAGTATAATCATCTAGCTATCTTGACATATGGTTTGTTTTTTTGACAGGGTTGTTTGTGCACTCCTGGGAATCTATACCCACTTTTCCTTTCTCAACGTTTGAGGTGGGACCCTGGGAAATCAATGGAAACCCATGTGCAAAACAGACAACCTAACACTTATCGGTTCACCGAGTGAACAAATGTGCTAGTTGTCTGGCTTGTTCATATTGCGAAGGAAATCCATGATCTCATTTTGAGAATTCATGAACGCTTGGCAAGAATCTCCAACCACATGAATTTGGTTGTTGATTTCGTTGAGCGAATTCAATGTCGTCAACTGGAAATCATTAGTGAGCTCTTCTATTCCTTTGTAGTTGTGATCCACATGCCCATGAACTTCTTTAATATCATGACAATTCTTGTACACAATCCCCTCGAGCCGATAAGCCCACCATGGTTGATTCCATCCAATGTCCAAACCGGATGGCCATTTTGGGCGAGTGTGGCACCAAGGACCACCAACTGATTTGGTATCTCATCTTGGGTCAATCGCGGTTTGGTTAGAGTGGGAGACAAAGATTGAGCGTCAGTAATTTCTTCATCGTTCGGGGATTGGTCAACATTGGTTGTGTCATCTTTTTATTTCCGGGAGGTGCTTCACTAGTTGCTTATTGCTCCACAATTTTCATCCGTTTTGAGCGTGTATTTGTTGATGACGATTCAGGATGATTTGAACAAATTGGAGTGGAAGCTCTTATTTCCTATTTTGAATTGCTCACCAATGAGGGAGATGATCATCAGAAAAGGAAGAAAATTAAGCTTGCGGCAAGAGACGTAGCACATGTGATTGATGATGAAGGTAGGCCAATTTATGTGAGTCCCAAGGCAAAGATTGTATAAGCATTTCATCATTTGATGACCGAGTTCATCTTGATGACCGTTGTGAACGAAAAGATTGTAGGAAATGAATTGGCGAAGGACTTTATCGATGAGTGACGGAGAGATTTTGTTGTGGTGACACTATTGGTTTGGTAACATCAACGAATTTATCAATGGAGCCACATACCTTCTCCCAATCAAAGTCGTAGATGTCGTCTCCGGTTCTTGGGAGACCAGTGATCTCCCCTAGTGATGTTGTGAGAATGAAAGAAACATCATTGATTTTGGATGTGAGGGCCTTTTGAGTGCCATCTTGAGAGGTGATTTCTACAAGTTGGAAAAAAATTGTCGGCAATCTTCGGAGGAAAATTTCATCGAAAGATTGTCTTCGAAGAAATTACCTAGGTGATCTTTGGCAAGAAAAGTTGAGAGGTCGATTTCCTTGAGATATTTAATTACAATCTTCCACTCCATAACAGAGGGTTGGTTCTGCTAATCGATAGGAAGTGATGCTCCACCTTTTAGTTAATGTAGATGTAGGATGGAGAGTAAGTAAGTGCCATCGAGGTGGATGAGATGTCAGGATTAAGAGGACTTTGCTTCGCTGGAGAGACCGACCTCTTGCCTTTCTTCTCGATCAATTTCTTAGTCGGGGCTGCCACTTTCTATGAGGCAAGACCTTCTTAGGAGGCATTGAAAAGTGGTGAAGATAGTAGGGATTGGAAGAATTTGTGCTAGAATATCCAATGTAAGACAAGAAAATATTATATGCAATAAGAAATTAAAGAATAATATGGATTTTTTTAGCGAATGAAGAAATTCAGGAATACAGCTTGGAAAATTCCACACGATTAAGTTTTAGTATAAGGTTGTAACTTGTAACACAATTAATAAACATATGTTTTATATATATATAGATGTCATGGACAAACACGATTAGCACTATAAAGATAGGTGTGTCCTTTAAAGCACACTAGTCTATTCTTTAAAACTCGAAAGGGTCCTTAATCCAGAAGCCTATCCTATACATGGACTAATACAAATAGATGTTTGCAAGAGGATTGATACATGGACACCATGTGTCAACACTCACCAGCCACGTGAACCATTTTTGAGGATTTGTTTTGGATTTTTCAAAGCAATTCAAAATTTATTCTCCAATAGAGTGGGAAACAATTGGTTTACCAAAAAGGTTGTGCGAATGATTCTTTCCATAAAAAAACCAGGCTAAACCGCAACTTTTCATAGAACTACCTTTTAGTTTTAAAAACAAACTGTAAATCTTTCTCCGCTATGTTGAATCACCAACCCCAATAAAAAACCAAAACTGAAGAAATGACATCAAACATGGAAGTCCGAAACATGGAAGTCTCGTGTACCATCGGTAGAATGCAGGTGAGTTGGCCATCGTGAAAACATTATCGTCATTTTCACTGGTGTAGGGTTTCATTGATTTTGTTTAAATCAAACTTTCGACCACCAGGGTGTGGTCATGTTAAGTTCATTGGGTCTTTCCTTTAAACAGTGGAGGTTGTGTGATTGAAATACAATGGAAAAGAAAATAGTTTCCCTTTAACGGATTGACCCAATATTTCCCTATGTTGGTGCATATCGTGGAAAAGTGAAAATTTTGGGTTAGGGGATATTTGGAAAAGTGAAAATGTCCCTCTGTCAAACGCCCTCTCTAGCCCTACCTCATCCCCTCCGGCCACCTCCAGTGATGTCTCCTCTGGTTGGTATAAACCTTTGTTTATCTAGAATGATTGTATTTGGTTGCGGTATGTCTATATTGTTGAACAAATAACAAGAAACGTATTGGTATTTTTCTTGTGAGGAAGGTTGAATACGCATGCGACATTACGTTCCCAAAAATTTCCCTTAATATAGGTATTTATATTGCTGAGTATAATATGTTCCTCTGGAGTTAATTTTTCTGTGTTTAGTAGTTCCTTAAGTTGAATCTGTATCGGTGCGAGAATTTTCATCACCTTCACTACTTCCATAAAAAATATAGAAAAGGTTGAAAAGATTGACAAAATGTAGTGGGGTCTCCACATACTCTTACGTGCATTACATTGTTTGTAAAAATAACACCTTCGACCACTGAAATAGGCATTTCATATGTTCTTTCTACACTTGTGTTCATATGGTCTTTTCATCACAACAAAAAATTATGATGTCTAGTTTGATAGCGAAGTGTAAAGTTTACTGTATATTGACTAAAAATAATTTTCACTGTTCTTGCGTGCTCTCATATGTGATTGACTTTAAAAATAAAAAAAACTATTCGATGGTTCCGACTTGTGATTCTATGTATGATTCGAAATTGAATTGTATTTTCTCATTTGAGTTTCGTAGAATGAGACTAACTCCTCTGTTTTATTGACATTGCAGGCGATAGAAAAAGAACTCTTCTTGAAGTAGCGAACTGAGATTTTTTTTATTGAACTGTATTTTTATTTTTTTACATATGACTGGATTAAAGCATGATCCTTAATTATTTATGTTTGTATTCTTATATTATTTATTAGTATTTGGTTTAATGTTCATTTATCTCCTTCACTATTTGTAAATACAAATAACAAAATTACATTGATTTTACATTCCAGTGATATACATAAACAACAGAATTTGAATTCCATCAGATTCCAATTACAGGCACAAACAAAAAAAAATTGTCAAACAGAATGAGGAGGAGAATTTTATTTATAGGCATGAAAAAGGTAACCGGAGACAATCCCCCGGTATGGGACTAATAAAACTTTCCCAGAATACACATAAACACATAACCCATGTCCTAGAGAAACCGGATCGGATTCAGAGACAAACGATAAACATTCTATCCAGTGAAAATATTTGTTGTCCATTTCAGTTGTGGGATGTACGTCTAACAATAAGCATTTTATCCAGTGAAAGACTACACTCCACAATCCTCACTGTTGGATGCTTGGCGTTGGCACTTTTCATCTTGTTAGGACAATTCCAGTCGATGTTAAGGTAGGATCTCCAGAATTCTGCCATTATTACCACAACATGTTCATGGAGACCTACTTTTGTTGGATCATTGTCTCTATCAACCCGAGGAAGGTTGTTAAGGTGTGTTATTTGTTTAGTTCTTTCGTCCATAGTTAGTTGTGTCCAGTGGATTAAAATAAGTACTTGGATTAAACCAAAACTCCTCTTCTTCTTTCTATTTTCTTTCGTTCTTCTTCATCCTTTTTCTTTTTCTTCTCATCTTCTCCTTCCTTCCTTTCTTCCTCTTCTTCTTCTTCTATTTGTTCTTCCTATTCTCTTCTTCTTTTTTTGCTTCTTTTGTCTTTCTTTGTTTCTTCTTCATCCTTTTTCATTTTCTTCTCCTCTTCTTCTCCTACTACATTCATATTTTGGGACGGCACAAATAGAGATAAGAAATGGTACATGTCTTATCGTGGAGTCTTACTACATTCCTATTTTGGGACGGCACAAGTAGAGATAAGAAATGGTACATGTCTTATGTTGAAAGACTGGAAGACATGATAAACTATGCCTAGGCAGAGGTGGTTTTTGAGTTCCTGGATGCTGACATAAAAAAGCAAGTACAAATTGAAGAAAAGGAAATCTTTAGGCAACTTTACCCCAAAGAAGGGGAATGTTGATGGATGTGTAGCTATACTTCAGGTTAAAAAAATTCAAATTTGAATTATTTGTATAAAAAAATGTTTTTAATAAGTTTTCGTGACACCAAATATTGACAAAGCCACCTTGGATTCCAAGAGTCAATAAATGAGGTTCTTTGCTTGGGTCAAGGAAGATGCTTAAAACATTGGAAAAGTAGGGAATCACCATCTAAAAAATAGCCAGTGGAAGTCAGACACTTAGAAGAGTTGGAATAACCTGAATATGTACAGGCATGTGAGGTTAATGAAAAGGTTGACCCTTGTACCACCAATGAGCAAAGAACGGACAACATCCCACGAGTCACAAAGCCTCAAAGAAAAACCGTTGGTGCCCATGAAATCCCCAAAGATCCACTACAAGATGAGGTGGACTTCACGCAAATGAAATTAAGGTGGTTGAGCGCAGAGTAGACCAAGAAAGAGCTCAATCAAAAATTGGTCGAGAATGCAATAGAAATACTATTTTGGTAAGATAGATGAATGGATAATGCAAAAGATGCCTTTCCAGAGTGTACCCAATACACACCAGTAGATCCACATTCTCCAGTAGGGGAAAGAAACGGAGAACTTGGAGATGAGAGCTTAAGAACACCTACTGAAGGGGCCTCAACATCCCAATTTGAAGTCACAGAATTCTACATCAATGTAATGGTATGTTCTTTTAAACCCATGACCAAGTCCTTTAAAGGACCGATATGTCCTTTAAGCTCGTAGTGTCATTTAAAAACAAAGTATGTCCTTTAAAGGATTGCTTGGTGATTTAAAACAAGTGTCCTCAAATAACAATCCAGTCTTCTAAAGGACATATGTGTCCATTTAACCACAACTATGGTAGTAATCATCTTACATGATATTTAACATAACAAAATGATGAATTTGTCACTCTTTGGTGGAGAAGAAGGGACGAGGAAGGATGAGGAGGAGAAAGTGAAGGATGGAGATTCAAGACCGAAAAAAGTAGAGGAAGAAAGAAGAAAGGAAGAAGTGGAGAAGAAGAAAAAGTATGAAAAAGAAAGAAACAAAAAAAAGAAGAGGAAAAAAGAAGCAAAGAAGAACAAGAAAATGAAAGAAAGAGAAGTATGAGAAGAAGAGAAGAAAATGAAAAAGGATGAAGAAGAAACAAAGAAATAGAAAAGAAGCAAAAAAAGAAGAAGAGAAGAGGAAGAACAAATAGAAGAAGAAGAAGAAGAAGAATGAAAGAGAAGAAGAAGAAGAAGAAGAAGAAGAAGAATGAAAGAGAAGAAGAAGAAGAAGAAGAAGAAGAAGAAGAATGAAAGAGAAGAAGAAGAAGAAGAAGAAGAAGAAGAAGAAGAAGAAAGGAAGGAAGGAGAAGATGAGAAGAAAAGGAAAAAGGATGAAGAAGAACGACAGAAAAGAGAAAGAAGCAGAGGAGTTTTGGTTTAATCCAAGTACTTATTTTAATCCACTGGACACTACTTATTTTAATCCACTAGACACAACTAACTATGGACAGAAGAACTAAACAAATAACACACCTTAACAACCTTCCTCGGGTTGATAGAGACAATGATCCAACAACAGTGGGTGTCCATGAACATGTTGCGGTAATAATGGCAGAATTCTGGAGATCCTACCTTAACATCGACTGGAACTTGTCCTATGAAGATGAAAAGTGCCAACGCCAAGCATCCAATAGTGAGGATTGTGGAGTATAGTCTTTCACTGGATAAAATGCTTATTGTTAGACGTACATCCCACAGCTGAAATGGACAACAAATATCTTCACTGGATAAAATGCTCATTGTTTGTCTCTGAATCCGATCCGGTTTGTCCAGGACATGGGTTATGTGTTTATGTATATTCTGGGAAAGTTTTATTAGTCCCATACTCCCCCGGTTACCTTTTTTCATGCCTATAAATAAAATTCTCCTCATTTGTATTCACCCATTGTTTGGTGGCATTCTCTCTACTTGGAGTAAGCCTCGGAGCAAAAACTCAAGGTGGAGAAGAATGCTACTAGTAATGTGAGTCATTTAATAAAATAATTTTCCATTATTTTGTTCTCATGTTGTCTCTTTTTTATGCATGTTATCTTGGTCTTCTTTCTTTGATCTTAGGCTAAATTAGTTAGAATGTCTCCTTTCTTCTTTAGTTTAATTCCTAGAAAAATGTGTAGTGAGTAGATTCATCCCCTTTGGGGGTGGAGATGATGTTCATATATATTGTGAAGTTTGGATGTTTGATTAATTTTTGATTTTGTAGACTTGCATGTTTTCTATGTTCATTGGGGGTATTTGAATCATCTACATGTTGGGGAATTTTGATGGATTTTGCCATACGATTTAGACACTTCCCATGCTTAGTTTTCTCATGTTTATTGACTGAAATTTCTTGTTGAATATGCTACATGTTAGTTATGTGTTTGTATTTGTGTTTGCTTGATTGATTGATTGAAGAAACTTTGTTTTGATGGGTTTTGGCATAACATTTAGACACCTCCCATGCTTACCTTTGTTCTTTACATGAGTTTATGGTTTTTGACGAGTCTTGCCATATCTTTAGACACTTCTCATGTTGAGCCTAATCTTATGCTACTAGTATGTCTAAAGATGTGTGAATGGATTGATAGGTTTTGCCACATCTTTAGACACTTCCTATGCATGAAGACACACACACACATACATGCCTCTTTCATTACTTATTTCACTTCATATGTGTACACACTTCACTCCTTAGGGGTTTAGTGTAGTTTAGTTTTAGCGTAATCACATATTTTCTCCCTTTATTCGCCATCTGATTTTGGTCATACCAAAGACTGCTCACCTCCCTGCGGACGACCCGTACTTGCCCCTTCTTCACCGACGGCTGTGCACTTGTTGTCTCAATTTAAAAGGTTTAAACAAAAGCCTTCTTTAATATGTGGTACATATGATTTACAGGAAGAATCTCCGATGACCATGATGCACCGTCTTACTGCCATGCACTAGCTGCTCGGAACACGAGTTCTCTTCACAACACGAACATTCTTTATGGCCTTTTTAGGAATAACCCGACAAATTACGTTATGCGGGAAAGTCATTTATTGTGCAAAAGATCATCGCATGCATAGTAAATGACTATTGTCGATGGGCATCCAACACTTGCTCACCATCTTCTGACAATGTCTTTAGGTCATCAATTAAGGGTCTCAAGTAGACATCGATGTTGTTTCCCGTTTATTTTGGACCCAAAATCATAAACGTCAACATCATGTATTTGCGTTTCATACTAATCATAGTAGGAGATTGTAAATAACAAGCAAAATTGGTGATGACCAATGAAGGCTACTCAAACTACCAAAATGATTCATTCCGTCGCTACACAAACCAAGTCTCAGGTTTCTGGATTCCTCACCAAATAATAGGAAGTCAGAATTAATTTGCTTCCACTTGGGAGAATCTGCAGGATGCCGAAGCAACTGATCATTCATTCCCTCTTGATCTGGATGCCATGTTGGGTTTTTTGAATCCTCGGGACATGGGAACAAATTCTTCATCCTTGGAATTATCAGAAGATACGTACCACAACACCTTACAGGAGGATCTTGTAGTTTTCCGTTGTCATTAGCACTCATATTTTTCTTTTCTTTGTACCGTGAGATATGCATGTATTTTCCTATACTACATCCTCATGAGACACAATAACTTTTTAGCCTCATTGGTACGATGCGAAAGTTTATTGTTATCTGGAACAATCTTTTTCAACAAATTCAGTAGGGCAGTGAAACTGACATCACTCCAACTGTTTGCTGTTTTCAAGGTATACAACCTTAAAATTGCGGACAACCTACAGAACTCGGTGCAACCCGGATACAAAGGTTTTTCATTGTCACATAGTAGACTACCAAGTACATCAGGTTTATCACAATAATTGTCGGCAACACCTCGTATCATATCCTCTAAGTAGGAGCATGCAGAGACTTGGTGGAGGGCGACTGTTGGGGTCATGTTCAGGGACAGTATTCATGTCAGCTGGGGTGGGTTTCTTATTGAGTTCAACAAGAAGTTCTTCCATCATCATGTGCAAGATTGAAAGCATGAGTACAAATGCCCTGGAGGCCTACATCAACAAGTTCCATTCACTTGAGAAGTGCAACCCAAGGATCTATGTCACGAACGAGTAGCGTGCCATGAAGTTTGTCCACGGACTGCAGCGAGGCCTGAGATCGAAAGTTCTGATCAGGATGCCACAGACCTTAGAGGAGGCAGTGAAGTGCGCCAACTTATTGGAGGCAAATTATCGGGAAGCACAGTCGGATGGGAAGTGGTTGTTCGATGCTTCTCGTGGCCATTAGGACAAAGGGAAACAGAATAATGGATCGTCGAAGTGGCCTCACAGAGATGAGAAGAAGAGTCTGAAGTCCGTAGGTGGTCGGTGCGAGCACTGTGGTGGAGTACACGCCACGAAGTACTATTTTTGGAGGCCGGGAGCATGTCTGGGTTGCGTCCAGATAGGTCATTTCATCTGGGAGTGTCCGCAGAAGATTTCAGGAGGTCAGGGTGTAGGCACTAGTAGGGAAAGCGCTGGTGTGGGTTAGGGCAAGACATCTGATGGGCAGGGCCACGATGCATAACAGGGCAAGCCAGTTGGACGTGTATTCGCCATCCGAGCTGAGGACGCGGAGAAGTCATGCGACATCATTGAAGGTAAAATGCTTATTTTCTGATTGTGTCACGAAGACACTTTTTGATTGTGGGGCAACACATTCCTTCTTTTCGGAGGGGTTTGTGACCGTAGTGGATAGGGTGTCGTTGGAGATAACTTTTACCTTGGAGGTCAGTACTCCAAATGGTGACATCCTTGCTGTGAGGATGTATCTTCTGAGGGTGTCAGTGGTGCTGGAAGATCAGGATCTTTCGGCTTACCTTGTTGTTCTGCCTATGTCCGATTTTGATGTGATCCTCGGAATGGATTGGCTCTCTGACCACGATGTGTGCATTCTTTGCTGGGAAATGGGAGTTGTGATCTCCCGACCAGAGGGACCTTCATTGGTGGGCAAAGGTGTTCAGAGCAGGGATGGTCGTGTGGTGATCTCTGCTCTGAAGGCTCGACAATTGTTGGAGAAGGGTTGTTGCAAATTTTTGATGAGTGTGGTGTCGACCGAGAAGGCGGTCAAGTCTCTCGAGGAGATTGATGTGCTTCGGGAGTTTCCAGATGTGTTTCCAGACGATATCCAGGGATTGCCCCTGCTTTGGGAGATTGAAATCTCCATCGACCTACTGTCAGTGACGACCCCCATTTCTAAGGCGCCATACCACATGGCTCCGACGGAGTTAGCGGAATTGACGGATCAGTTGAAGAAGCTTCTGGATAAAGGTTCATCAGGCTGAGTTTTTCCCATGGGGAGCTC
The DNA here is from genome assembly GCA_963682175.1 of Triglochin maritima. Lineage (NCBI taxonomy): Eukaryota > Viridiplantae > Streptophyta > Magnoliopsida > Alismatales > Juncaginaceae > Triglochin > Triglochin maritima. The sequence goes on from OY821779.1 coordinate 29,236,067, forward strand.
CAGTGTCGTTGGTGAAGAAGAAGGACAGTTTGATGCGGATGTGTATCGACAATAGGATACTGAACAAGGTGACAATCAAGAATCGGTACCCCCTGCCGAGGATCGGTGACATTTTCGATCAGTTGCAGACGACGAAGGTGTTCTCTAATATTAATCTAAGGTCTGCATACCATCAGTTGAGGATTAAGGGTGAGGATGTTTTGAAGACTGCTTTCAGGATGCGGTATGGTCACTTTGAGTTTTTGGTGATGCCTTTCGGACTGACGAATGTGCCGACAACTTTTATGGATCTGCTGAACCGAGCGTTCAAGCTTTTTATGGATCAGTTTGTGATTGTGTTGGTGGATGACATTCTGATATACTATCCAAATATAGAGAAGCATGAGGAGCACCTGAGGGTCGTGCTTGAGATTCTGAGGACAGAGCAGTTATTCGCCAAGTTCTCGAAGTACGAATTTTGGTTGGAGCAGGTGGCATTCCTTGGCACATAGTGTCAAAGGATGGCATTATGGTGGACCCTGGGAAGGTTGAGATTGTCCTGGATTGGAAGGCACCAACCAATGTGTCAGAGATTTGGAGTTTTGTTGGACTCGCAGGTTATTACCGGCGATTCATACAGGATTTCTCCAAAATTACGGCACCGTTGACGGTGTTGACCAGGAAGGGAGTGAAGTTTGATTGGTTGGGGAAGTGCGAGTAGGATTTTCAAGAGCTGAAGAGGAGGTTGACTTTGGCACAAATGTTGACACTTTCGAGGGGATCAGGCGGTTTCGTGATCTACAGCGACACGTCAGGGACTGGTTTGGGGTGTGAGGTCATGCAGCATGTGAAGGTCGTAGCATATGCATCGAGGCAGCTGATGGTGCATGAAGAGAATTCTACTACACACGACATGGTGCTTCCATCGGTTGTTTACGCTATGAAGATTTAGAGGCACTATTTGTACGGGGAGCAGTTTGAGGTGTTCACCGATCATCAAGGTCTAAAGTACCCGTTCCCGCAGAAGGAGCTGAATATGAGGGAGCGACGGTGGTTGGAGTTCATCAAGGACTACGATTTCACCATTTTGTATCTTCCGAGGAAGGCTAATTTTGTTGTTGATGCGTTGAGCAGGAAGTGGGAAGGATCTGTTGCTCACTTGAGTGTCCAGAAATGGAGGCTTTTTAAGGATCTAGGGGATTGACACCCGTTTGTGGAGGAGACTGGCCGAGTGGTGATTAATATCATATCACACATGTATTCATGTCTTATACTCTCTATTTTGAATCTAAGCAATATTATGTAATGAGTTTTATGTTTAAGTTTCAAGAATAAACAGGCTTGCGAAGAAGAGACACAAAAAGGACCCAAATGTGTGAAAAGGACTGATCGGTGAGACTTATGGACTGATCTGCAAGAGAGAAGGACCTGGATGCAAGCCAAAAGAACCAATTAGCAAATTGAGAAACTCCACACCATCATGAGGAGTATTTTTGCAATTAGATTCAATCCCAGACTTGTATGACCGGATATGGATGTTGGTTGCACTTGGTACTGACTAGCACTGGTGCACCCCCACATGCCTAATTACAACACTAAAGATGGATGCAAAATTTGGACTCGATCTGACCTATTCAGACCGCCAATTGGCGGTCCAACCTGGCCAGGATCCGATCTAATTTGTCCTGGTTAATTGTTATGTCGTTTATAGCTATTTTTAGTGGGTGCCATTAATCCCACATTGCGGGATTGTCCCTGGTTACCTTTCTTCATGCCTATAAATAGAACTCTTCCTCCTCCTTTGTATTTACACATTGCTTGGTAGCATTCTCTCTACTTATTATAACCCTTGGAGCAGAACTCAAGTCGAGAATATGGCATTCTCTCTACTTGTAATGTGAGTCATGTAAATAAAATATTTTTTCTTAATTTGTTTTTATGTTGTCTTCTCTTTTAATTCTTGCATGATTAGCTTTATTTTGTTTTCTTAGTGTAGTTACAATGTTTCCTTTTCTTAATGTAGTTTGTAGTTTAATGAGTAGTGAGTAGTTACATCCCCTCTAGGGGTGGAGTTGATGTTTATACATGTCATGAAGAATAGGATGAATGCTATATTTTCCTTTATGTGATGAATGTGGGTATGTTTGTTTGAATAAAAGAGAATACTTAACTTGATGGTTTCTGCCAGAATCATTAGGTACATCTCATGCTTGTTTAGGTTCTTAATAACAAACTTATGTATGCTCATGTAATCAACTAGGTTAGTGATTTGGATGATAGGTATTGCCACAACCATTAGTTACTTCCTATGCATAAAAATACAACCTACACTTGTGCCCTAGTGAATGCATTCCTCTCAACTTTATTTCATGTGTACACACACTCCACCCCTTGGGGATTTCCTTCCCGATTCTCATCTTTCTTATTAGTTAGTTTCTTAGTTTAGTTTTAGTTAGTCTTGTGCTTTCATCTCTCCCGTTTGTTAGTTGAGTGTAATCAAACTCCTTCTTCCGCTTTATTTTCCACTTGATTTCCAAAGAACTAGAGTCGACCCACCTCCATGTGGATAAAACCCAGTCGGAAGAAATTGTGGGATAAAAGGACCTCACCAGGCCGCCAATCAACGGTCTGAGACCGTTGATTGGTGGCCTGGTGAGTTACTTTTATCCCACAATTTATTCTATTGGTTGGTCATGATAATATAGTTGTCTGGGAACCTAATTTGCCATGTTTTGACCCCTATATTGCTCCCAGATCAAACAATAAACCAATCAATTTCTCTTTTTAAGACAACTTGGACCATAAATCTCGAAGCAAAAGATTAGAGTAATTGTCATCTAGGTCATGCATCACTTGTAGGCCTTGCATGCACATTGTCTTTCATTTAACTTAAATTCTTGTTGTCGATTGTTGGCATGAGGTACGAGCACTCGTTCTCTCATTCATGCATGGTTAGAGCATGCAATAGTTAGTAAGTGCATTGTAACAAGAATGAGGTGAGTGCTTGTTTGGTGAGTTGCTTGCTAGCCTAAGACTTCAAAACATCTTTAAGGGGCACCACCTATAGTTTTAAAGATAAGGTGAGGTATTTCATCACCCCCCTAGCCCCACAAACCACACTCAAGTGAAGCCTTTTTCTAAAATCAAGTAGACGTTAGCCATTAGGACTCCGGCGCATCAGGAGAGAGATATGGTCGCGACCGTCGTAGCCTGATCGGCGTCGTCCACTTTGTTGATAGCAGGAGAGAAGAGATCTCCGGATCTTGGCTCACTTGCTATGCTATGTGGTCTTCGTCGTAGGGAGGTGAGGCATGTTGAGGCCGCGTCAGCTTGAAGTTATGTGTCGTATACCTTAAGGACCCATTGTCAGCCTAAGCTTGTTTGAGCCGTGTTTGCTAGACTAGGCTTCTACCCTCACCCTATACCCACACTAGTTTTAGGGATTCTTCCCTTGTCCTCTGAGTCATCTTCTTCTCACATACTTTCATGTTGTAGTATCCTCCCCTTTACACTCTCTATAAGCGTTTTAGGGTTGAGTCGAGCACTTTTTGCGAGCTTGGCCTCGTGTTGGTGAGAGTGGTCGACTCGAGAGTACTGTGTAGAGATGGATAGTTACATGGGTGACCATCCATTTCATTGTTAGGACCAGGACTATTCTCCTTGGTATTCTAGACCCATGCAGCCTGGTGCCTTAGACAAACACTGTATGGTTGGGACAATATTAATTATGTAGTTGAGTGAAAGAAATGTGTTCTAAAAGTTTTACTTTTATATGTCAATTATTATGAATTGGATGTGCAAATATTTTGTTCCTTGATTATGATATTCATCTTTTGGAAATGTTAAGGAAGAGGCGTTTGGTCCTTAACCGTAGAGCTCTAAAAGATAATGGTTTACATAAAACAAAAGTTTCACAATCATGGTAATTAACATGGAATATTAATCACCGAGATAAGATTGTCGTGTTGGTCATCGATTGTTGTAGCTCTACAAATAATTGACGACACGAGTATATAAAAAAGGAAATGATTACTTTTATATATTGAAAAGACCTAACAAGTAAAACATTATCGAATTGTGTTTCGTGTCATTAATATTTTATTGTGTCTTGGATCCTAAGATATGAGACTTATATCTTTTCACTCAAGAAGTGCTTAATTTGATTATTGTCAAAAGCTATCAATGAGTATAGTGATAAAGGCAATAGTTGGTCGAACATGACTTGTGCTGGAAAAGTTAGCTAGTCAAACGATTATCGTTGCCCCTCTTAATTGAGTAATGATATTAGTGGGCCCCTTGATAAAGCAAAATTATAATGTGCACAATGTAACTTGACTTAAGTTATATAGTTATAATTCGCTTAAAGAGATCAAGAAATGAATATAATACAAAGGTGACATATTTCTACTTTGTATATGTTCTTAATATCATGAGGCAAGGGACGGACACAAGTGGTGCACTTACATCACTAAATGGACCGTGTTTAGTTCGAGTGGGACAAAGATATCTATGCTAATTGGGTAACTATAATGTGTAGCTAGATATCGCTTATAGTTTGAGATATTAAGTATCGCTGCAAATTTGGCTTAGATCCTCCTATAGGTCACACCACAAAACTGGGAAACTAGCAGCTTGATTTTGAGTTCACATGATGTGTCGGGTTTCATGTGAAAAAGGGACACATGTGGTGAACGAATAAAATCAATATGTCATGAGAATTGACATAATTAGAATCATAATAAATTCATATGAGGTGTGTATATTATGGGGTGTAATAATTTAATATTACATAGGATAATATATTACATAAGATATGAATTTGCTAAAAACCCCTGATTGACATCATTTCATGCTCATATTTGTATCTTATATCCATTATCTTACATCTAAGCAATGCTACGTGACGAGTTTTATGTTTGAATTTCAGAAATAAAGAGGTTTGAAGAGAAGAGCCATGAAAGGACCCCAAAAGAAGGAAACAGGACTTAATTGTGAGACCTGGGGACTAAGATGCAAGGGAGAAGGACCTGATCGTAATACCGAAGGACCTAAGAGCAAAACAGAAAACTCCACACCATCATGGGGAGTATTTTGGTAATTCGATTCGGGTCGGAGCTCCAACAAACCAAGTAGCTGCATCCAAGACCAAGAAATACTTCAAGCAAGCAAAGTCCAGATAGCTCAGGATCCATTTAGTTTTCTGAAGCACGTGTATTAGTGTATGCTTAGTCTATTTTTGGTATTGGTTTAGTCCCACATCGGGGGATTGTCCCGGATTAGATTTTTCCATGCTTATAAATAGAACTCTTCACCTCCCAATGTATCTATGTCTCTCTTTGGTGACATCTTCCCTACTAAGAGTGAAGCCTTGAAGCAAAACTCTGGTGGAGGAACAGCTGCTTGTAATTTGAGTAAGTTAATAATAGATGTTTTCATTAGCTTGTTAATTCTTGCTTAGTTAATTTCCTTTAATGTGTTTGCTTTGGTGCTTGTTTAGTTTTATGCTTCTTTAATATTTCTTTCTTGATTAGTATAGTTTTATTTCAGTATAATGCTTCATTTTATTAGAGTAGTTAGTTTAAATATGTGTGAGTAGTTCCATCCCCATTTGGGTGTGGAGAAATATGTGATATAATCATGTAGTGTATTAAGTGTGTGTTATCTTTATCCCTTGAGCTTTATATGATTTCCATAACCATCTAATGAGTTTTCACTCTTATTTTTGATATGCTAATGCTCTTGAATGAAGTTAGCTTATGCTTTGATTAGTGGACCTATTTTATGGGGAATGATAAGGTTAGGATATGGATGAAGTTAATATTGGAAACACAATTTATAGTGTATGTGCTCTTGTTGCCTTTACCTTAGCTAATGTCTTGTATGTTTTAACGATGTAGTCTTATCTTAATTCATGTGGAGGCATAGTAGGGTCTAGTCTTTATACTTGAGTTCATTTAGCTTCATTCCAATTATTGTCTTGTATGTTTTAATGATGTAGTCTTATCTTAATTCATGTGGAGGCAAAGTTGGATGTAGTTTTATGATTTCATGCACTACATGTTGTGAGGAGCTTAATTGAACACACACACACATCTTCATATTCACATTATTTCTCCACCCCCTACGGGGTTTAGTTTTATTGCTTATCTTCATTTCCTTTTTGCATCTTAGTGTAGTTTAGTGTAACCAACCTTTCTCTCCTTCTTTTACCACTCGCCTTCGAACAAACCAATTGTCGACACACCTCCCAGTGGACGAGCCGTATTTGCCACCGCTTCAACGCGGCCGTGCACTTACGGTTTAAATAAAATGATCAATCAAGTTTTTGGCGCCGTTGCCGGGGAGGTGCTCTGTCCAGACGTTGGTTTGGACGATTCGAGGGGTTTTTAATTTTTTGTTTCTAGTTTTTCTTAGTTACAGGGAACCATCGGATCAAGGGGAGGCTACTGAACAAGTTTGAGGAACAAAAGCTCCAAAAGGACCGCCAATCAGCGGTTGGAGACCGCCAATTGGCGGCCTGGTGAGGGTTTCCTGCTTTCAAATTTTTTCTGGTAGTTATTTCTGTAATTTGTTTTTTTCTGGGAGCCCTATTTTGCATGCTATGACTTCTAGTTTGCTCCCAGATCATTAATCACTCCCCCATTAATCAACTTGGCCCTAAAATCCAAAGCAAAAGACTAGACGTTCTTACTTGTTTTGGTCACGCATCATGTATTGACTTAGGCATATAGTTGTCTTTTCTTTTAGCTTTATTTTCAGTTGTTGAGTGCTGGCGTGAGGTACGCATTTCCTACACTCATTCATGCAACTTGTATGCCCATTCATTAGTTAGTAGGAATTGCATCAGGACAAGAGTGAGTTGAGCGTTTGATTGGAGCGATTGATTGCTAGATCTAGGATCAAAACACCACTAAGGAGGGGCTGTACCATAAAAGATAAGGTGGGGGATTTCATCACCCTTTCCTTGGCCCCAAAAATCACTCTTAATAAAGCCTTAACTAAAAGCAAGTAGACATTGGCCCTAAGGATTGCGGACGCACTAGGAGAGTAATCTAGTTGAGACTGTCATGACCTGATCGGCGTTGCCTACCTTGTCGATAGTAGGAGGTACTGGATTTCCGGATCTGGTATCACTTGCTGGGCATTGTGGTCCTCGTTGTAGGGAGGTGAGGCGTGTCGAGGCTAGTGACCTCGAAGTTAGGCGTTGTCTAGCCTAAGGACCCATTGCCTTACATTGTTTGAGTCGTGCTTGCTAGTTAGGCTTCTACCTGATCCCATTACCCACGCTGGCTCTAGGGATTCTTCCCACCTCACCTGAGTCCTCCCCTCATCTATTCTCTACGTTTAGTCTCCCCCTCTAGTACACCTTCTGTTGTGTGTTATTTTAGAGTTAAGTCGAGCATTTTATGCGAGGTTGGGCTCGTTCTGGTGAGAGCGCTCGACTCGAGAGAGTGCATTCTTCTGAGATGGATGGTCTTGGTGATCGACCATCTCCGCCTCGTTCTCCTTTGGAGCATGAAGCCGAGTCGTCTCGCGATGACGGGGGAGACCGGGTTCCATACATGGAATACCTTGGTCCGCTTCCGCCACCACGTAGACCTCCTTCTCCTCCTCCTCTGACTCGAGAGGAAGGGATATTCGGTCAGGATCGAGGTCTTGGTGCACCACCACCTTTAGCTCGACAGGATAGACCGATGACTTTGTGGGAGCGGACCCATCCTTTTCGGGCCGCGCAACCTTCTTGCATAGTTCTTCCCCCTTCTCGCGGGAACAACTATGAGCTGAAACCTCAATATGTGAGCATGCTTCCGACCTTCACTGCCAATAAGGAGGATCTGCATATTTTCATACGTGAATTCGAGGAAGTATGTTCCATGTTCAAGCTTCAACAGCTTGACGAGGATTCAGTTCGGTTGAGGATGATTTCTTTCGCATTGAAGAATAATGCGAAGAAATGGATGTATAGCCTCCCGGCGAGCTCGATTCGGTCATGGGATGACTTTATGACCATCTTTCTGAAGAGATTTTTCCCTCAAAGGAAAACTCAACATATACGGCACCAGATACATCAAATGTATCAGACCGAGACCGAATCGTTTCATGGTTTCTTTGAGAGGTTCAAGGACCTTCTCCAGCAGTGCCCTCATCATGGACTTGAGCTATGGCAGTTGTGCCAAATTGTTTATGAGGGCATCAACTACAACACCCGCACATTGTTGGAGTCGATGTGTCAGGGTGACTTCCAAATGAAACCCATCGAGGAGGCATGGGACACTTTTGAAGCTATGGCTGAGCGTACCTTCGAGTGGGACACCATGAGAGAGCCACCAGCCGCCAGGTCTTCTGGTCGAGCTGGATCATATCATGTTGTGTCAACTATCGTGTCTGAGGCGAAAATGGCTACTCTCATGTGTAGGATTGAGAGTTTGGAGATGGACCGAGCTCCTATAGCTCAGGTCGCTACTCCCGGGTGTAGTACGTGTGGACTGTCGGGACATGATGACTTGGAATGCGCTTATGCTCCAAGGGATACTGAGCATGCAAATGCGATGTATCAACCAAGGCCCCGTAACGACCAGTACAATCACTCCTACAACCCGGGATGACGTAACCATTCTAACTTCTCTTGGGGGTCTAGTGGAGGCCACGGTCAGAGCTCGCACACTCAACCTCAACCTCCACCTTATCAACCTCCACGCCCATCGGCGACCTACCAACCCCCACATCAAAGGTCTCAGCACCATAATTACCAACCTGGTCAGGCCTCTTCGTCGGGTTATTCTAACCAGACTCCACCACCCCAGCGGGTTGACCCTAAGGACTCTACCCTTGAACAAACCCTTCAAACGTTCATGCAGAGCACTCAATCCATGTTTGCGGCCAGCAATAATTTGATCAAAGCATTGGAAATGCAAGTTAGCCAGTTGGCTCATCAGCTCCATGAACGTGAGAAGGGTCAGTTACCGAGTCAACCTGTGGTTAATCCCAGGGGTCAGCCTGCTAATACCAGGCAAAATGTACACAATGTTGAAAGTGACCCTGCCCAACATGCCAATGTTGTTCATACCTTGAGATCGGGAAGGGTCGTTGACAACAATGTGAAAATGCCGGAAGCCAACCCTGTTGGCGAGACTTCCGAGGAGAGTCTTGAGCCTGTCAAGGAACCTAATTCTGAGACTCCTCCTCGTGATTCTTATGTCCCCAAGGCACCATTCCCTCATCGGTTGACTAAAAAACGTGATGAGCATTGGGACAAGATCGTTGAGGTACTTAGGCAAGTATAGGTGAACATCCCGTTGTTGGACGTTGTTCAACAAATGCCACCGTATGCCAAGTTCCTCAAGGACCTTTGCACCACCAAGAGAAAAACAAATGTGCCCCAAAAGGCCTTTTTGGCCGCCAATGTGAGCTCAATATTGACACAACCCATGAATGTCAAGTACAAGGACCTAGGTTGTCCAACTGTCTCTTGCATGATTGGGAATGTGACAATCTCTCAAGCTCTATTGGATTTGGGGGCATCTGTGAATCTCCTGCCTTACTCAGTCTATGTCAACCTTGGAATAGGCGATCTTAAACCAACGAGAACAACCCTCCAGTTGGCTGATAGATCCGTCAAAATTCCACGAGGGAGTGTGGAGGATGTCCTTATAAAAGTGGGTGAGTTCGTATTTCCAGTTGATTTCATCATCTTGGATACTGAACCCGTGTCCAACCCACAAGGACAAATTCCTGTGATCCTTGGGAGGCCATTTCTTGAGACATCTAATGCTTTGATCAATTGTCGCAATGGCTTGATGAGGTTGTCTTTTGGAAACCTCACGGCGGATTTCCACATCTTCACTCTTGGTAAGCAACCCGAGCTCTTCGACGACACTGTCGGAGCCAATTTCATCCAGGACACGGATGAGCCCGAGTCGTTAGGCATGTTCGACTCACATCGACATATTATTGAGGTGCCTAATGACCAGGTTGCGAGTGAAGATGATCTTGAGGAATCCGCCAACATTTCTCGGGACGAGGAGGCACATCTGGATGCTTGCTCCTCTTACCCCGTGGCCCTTGAGCCACTTGAAAGTAACTCTGAATCCGACAAGGACCCACCTCTGGTCGAGCTTAAACCGCTCCCCGATAACCTAAAGTACATCTTTTTAGGGGATAATGAGACCTTGCCACTCATTATTGCTTCTGATCTTGCAGAAGATCAAGAGGTTGCCCTCAAAAGAGTACTCTTTGAAAACAAAGAGGCAATCAGGTGGTCCTTGAAGGATATCAAGGGAATTAGCCCTGGTATTGTTCAACATCGGATCCACATGGAAGAGGATTGTAGGCCCCCCAGGGACCCACAACGGAGATTGAATCCTGTACTGAAAGAAGTCGTCCGAAAGGAGGTTCTTAAGTGTGGATCATGGCATAATCTATCTTATCTTTGATAGTTCGTGGGTGAGTCCTGTCCATGTGGTTCCCAAGAAGTCAGGCGTGACGGTTGTGGAGAATGAGCATAATTAGCTTATCCCGACACGCCTGCAAACTGGCTGGCGAGTTTGCGTTGATTATCGCAAGCTCAATGCAGCAACGCGGAAAGATCATTTCCCGTTGCCATTCATTGATCAGATATTGGAAAGGTTGGTCGGACATGAGTATTATTGTTTTCTTGATGGATACTCCGGTTACAACCAAATTCCCCTCGCCCCCGAGGATCAAGAGAAAACCACATTTACTTGTCCCTTTGGCACGTTTGCCTACCGTCGCATGCCCTTTGGGTTATGTAATGCGCCGTCAATGTTTCAAAGGTGTATGATCAGCATCTTCTCCGATATGGTTGAGCGTTTCCTTGAGATCTTCATGGACGACTTTTCCATATTTGGCGCTTCCTTTGATGAGTGCCTTCATCACTTGACCTTTGTCCTCAAGCGATGCCGTGAGAAGAACCTCGCTCTCAATTGGGAGAAATGTCACTTCATGGTAAAGCGAGGGATTGTACTTGGACATGTGGTCTCAAGTAGGGGAATTGAGGTCGATCCTGCCAAAGTGGGTATCATTGCTATTCTCCCACCGCCACGTAATATGAAGGATATCCGCGACTTTTTTGGGCATGCTGGATTCTATCGGCGGTTCATTCGGGATTTTAGCAAAATTGCTCGACCTCTCACCGCCTTGTTGGCTAAGGATGCCATTTTTGAGTTCACACCGGATTGCCACCATGCCTTTTTGACCTTGAAGAAAGAGTTGACTTCAGCTCCCATTATTAAGGCACTGGTGTGGACTGAACCCTTTGAGTTAATGTGTGATGCATCTGACTTCGCTGTGGGAGCAGTGCTTGGGAACGATTGGACAAAATGCCTCATGTGATCTACTATGCCAGTAGAACACTCAATGATGCCCAATTGAACTACACTGTGACCGAGAATGAATTCTTAGCGATCACATTTGCTTTGGAGAAATTCCAGTCGTACTTGATTGGCTCCCACATCATTATCTATTCTGATCACACAGCCATCAAGCACCTCATGGCAAAGAAAGATGCAAAATCCCGACTTTTGAGATGGATCTTGTTGTTACAAGAGTTTGATCTCGAGATTCGGGACAAAAAGGGTGTGAAAATGTTGTAGCTGACCACTTGTCTCGTCTTGAGACGACCAACCCATAGGACCAAATCATTGATGACAAATTTCCTGACGAGCAGTTGTTCATGATCGAAGATAACCCTTGGTTTGCCGACATCGTGAACTACCTCGCGACCGAGCAACTTCCTGTTGGTTGGTCAAAATCTGACCAAACCAAATTTAGATCTTATGTCAGATTCTTCCACTGGGACGATCCCTACCAATTCAAATACTGCTCTGACCAAATTTTCAGGCGGTGCGTCCCAGATACCGAGTTCCAAAGTGTGCTCCACTTCTGCCATTCCAAGGCATGTGGAGGACACTTTGGAGCAAAGAAAACTGCTGCCAAGGTGCTCCAATCTGGTTTCTACTGGCCCTCTCTTTTCAAGGATGCTTACGACTTTTGTAAGCAATGTGATAGGTGTCAGCGCCTTGGCAGGATTGGTCGACGTGACATGATGCCTTTGCAAAATGTCCTCGTTGTCGACATCTTCGATGTGTGGGTCATCGATTTCATGGGTCCCTTCCCGAACTCGTTCGGGAATGTTTGCATTCTGGTGGCCGTTGACTATGTGTCTAAGTGGGTTGAGGCTATACCCACAAAGACCAATGACAACAAGGTGGTCACCAAATTCTTAAGGGATATTTTTGTGCGATTTGGTACTCCTCGTACCATAATCAGCGATAGGGGTACCCACTTCTGTAATCGCTCCTTTGAAGTGCTTATGAGGAAATATTCGATCACCCACAAGCTTGCGACCCCATATCATCCGCAAACTAGTGGGCAGGTCGAAATCTCTAACCGTCAATTAAAGCAAATTCTTGAGAAGACGGTTAGTTCCTAGAGGAAGGATTGGTCAACCAAGTTGAATGACACGTTGTGGGCCTTCCGCACCGCGTACAAGACCAATTTGGGTATGTCCCTATATCAGGTAGTGTACGACAAGGCTTGCCACCTACCCGTCGAGCTTGAGCATCGTGCTTTCTAGAAGATCAAGAACCTGAATGTGGATCTTGATCAAGCAGGAGTACAACGTAAGCTCGACATTGTGGAATTAGAAGAGCTACGCAATGATGCGTACGAGAATGCCAAAATTCATAAGTCCCGAGCCAAGATGTTTCACGATCGCATGATTATGCGAAAGGTGTTTACGGCCGGGCAGAAGGTGTTGCTCTACAATTCCCGGCTTCATCTGTTTGCTGGTAAGCTCCGCAGTCGCTGGTCTGGCCTGTTTATTGTCCAACCGTCTATCCTCATGGAGCGGTTGACATCTTGAACCCAGGGAATGGGGACGTGTTCAAAGTTAATGGACAACGCCTCAAACCCTACTTGGAGGGGGCACCAGCCGAAGTCGAGGAGGTCATGTTCCTTCATGAACCTCTCTCGCACTCAACCATTCATGCTCCTGCATGAGTGGTTGTGCTTTCAGGTTTTTAAATATAAAAAAACAGAAAAACGAAAAGAAAAAAAAACTCCTTCAGTGTGCATCGTTTGTTGTGGGCCCCAACCCTTGAGTATTTGGGCCTCAATTCTTTCACGTATTTGTATCCCTTCCTTAGCATCTCCCAGGTTTTGAGGGAATGCGGGTTTGTGTCCATCAACATGACCTTGCACTTCCCTTTGTACTTCACATTGGTGAGATCTCTTATGTTTCATGCATAAATCCATGTAGTCTCTTTCTCGCATTCATTGACGACAATGCATGAACTAGGTGTGGGGGGTGTTTTACGTGTGTACATAGTCGAGTCTTTTCTTTTGATTTTGTGTGCATTGTTAGGGTCATGTTAGTGTGCTGCATTTAATATTGATATATATGTTTGTCATGATCCTTGGGTGACTTGTCTTCTTTTGCTTGCCTAGTGCTTTAAAATTTTCAGATTTCTTTCAAAATCTTCATGTGTTTGCGAAAGAAAATGTTTTGTGGGTTTTGCGTGTGTTTAGCATGTGCAAAACCGTTGAGAGGCAAAGTAAAAAGAAAGCTCCCAAAATTGTCTTGAACTTGATGCATTAGGATATCTAGTACGTGGCTTTAGGATTTATCGAGTCGTTAGGATGCACCCCAGTTTTCCCTTGGGGGTGAGTAATCATAGGGTTTCGGCACTCAAGAATTTAAAGAAGTCCACCCTGAACTTAGTGAGTCAAATAATTCGTGTTTGTTAGTATAAGGAAGTTTGTCGTAGTCAAGGGCCCTTAATCTCTTTTTGTGAAACTTAAGTGTAGGGGTTTTGGTTCCCATGTAGATAAATAAATAAGTGGTGTTCGCTCTTCTCGCACGGCTCCTATCACTCGGGAAAGTAGGTCTGAGGGGACTTTGTGCCTGGTGCTTTCGAGTCATCTGACTTGGGATGCACCGACCGAACTCTCGTTACACGGGTGGTAGGGATCGCCCTATGTGGAGATTTGGGGGAAGGTGTGTGTGATAGTGTAAGTCCTCATAGGCAATGATGCACGAAACCTGACCCTGGGAGAATCAAACACCAACCAATAAAATGCTCCAAAGAAAAAGAAAAAAAAAGAAAAAGAAAAAGAAAAAAAAAGTCAAATAAGAACAAAAATGGACTTTACACATTGAATCACATTCAGAAGTTAAGGTTGCCTATGTCTTTCACTTAAGTCCTTAACTAACTTTCACGAATGGTTCATTAGGCTAGGTGTGTGGACAGATTACCCATATAGAGTCGACCCGTAGTATTACCGCGTCCCATGATCGACAATATGAGTCCAACGAGTCGTGTAGCTAGTTTGATTAATGCATCTTGTTCGGATTTTGTGGGTATATCCGCTGAAAACCCTCACGAGACAACACTCCTCCTCCTTGGCAACAAGGAGGTTTAACGGCTTGTTGCACGTGCAAAGTGCAACCGTGATTCCTACGAAAGTGAGTTAAGTTTTCTTGTATTTTATTTGCTTTTCTCTTTCTTTGTTTTGCTCGGGACTAGCAAAAACTTAGGTGTGGGGGTATTTGATTGACATCATTTCATGCACATATTTATATCTTATATCCATTACCTTACATCTAAGTAATGTTACGTGACGAGTTTTATTTTTGAATTTCAGAAATAAAGAGGTTTGAAGAGAAGAGCCATGAAAGGACCCCAAAAGCAGGAAAAAGGCCTTAATTGTGAGACCTGGGGACTAAGATGCAAGGGAGAAGGACCTGATCGTAAGACCGAAGGACCTAAGAGCAAAACAGGAAACTCCACACCATCATGGGGAGTATTTTGGTAATTCGATTCGGGTCGGAGCTCCAACAAACCAACTAGATGCATCCAAGACCAAGAAATACTTCAAGCAAAGCCCACAACGAAAACCAAATGGATCCAAAGCATAAAGACCACCAATTGGCGGTCTGGAACCACCAATTGGTGGTCTGGAACCGCCAATTGGAGGTCCAGATAGCCCAGGATCCGTTTAGTTTTCTGTAGCACGTGTATTAGTGTATGCTTAGTCTATTTTTGGTATTGGTTTAGTCCCACATCGGGGGATTGTCCCGGATTAGCTTTTTTCATGCTTATAAATAGAACTCTTCACCTCCCATTGTATCTATCCCTCTCTTTGGTGGCATCTTCCCTACTAAGAGTGAAGCTTTGAAGCAAAACTCTGGTGGAGGAACAGTTGCTTGTAATTTGAGTGAGTTAATAATAGATGTTTTCATTAGCTTGTTAATTCTTGCTTAGTTAATTTCCTTTAATGTGTTTGCTTTGGTGCTTGTTTAGTTTTATGCTTCTTTAATATTTCTTGCTTGATTAGTATAGTTTTATTTCAGTATAATGCTTCATTTTATTAGAGTAACTAGTTTAAATATGTGTGAGTAGTTCCATCCCCATTTGGGGGTTGGAGAAATATGTGATATAATCATGTACTGTATTAAGTGTGTGTTATCTTTATCCCTTGAGCTTTATATGATTTCCATAACCATCTAATGGGTTTTCACTCTTATCTTTGATATGCTAATGCTCTTGAATGAAGCTTAGCTTATGCTTTGATTAGTGGACCTATTTTATGGGGAATGATAAGGTTAGGATATGGATGAAGTTAATATTGGAAACACAATTTATAGTGTATGTGCTCTTGTTGCCTTTACCTTAGATAATGTCTTGTATGTTTTAATGATGTAGTCTTATCTTAATTCATGTGGAGACATAGTAGGGTCTAGTCTTTATACTTGAGTTCATTTAGCTTCATTCCAATTATTGTCTGGTATGTTTTAATGATGTAGTCTTATCTTAATTCATGTGGAGGCATAGTAGGGTCTAGTCTTTATACTTGAGTTCATTTAACTTCATTCCAATTATTGTCTTGTATGTTTTAATGATGTAGTCTTATCTTAATTCATGTGGAGGCCAAGTTGGATGTAGTTTTATGATTTCATGCACTACATGTTGTGAGGAGCTTAATTGAACACACACACACACACACATCTTCATATTCACATTATTTCTCTACCCCCTATGGGGTTTAGTTTTATTGCTTATCTTCATTTCCTTTTTGCATCTTAGTGTAGTTTAGTGTAACCAACCTTTCTCTCCTTCTTTTACCACTCGCCTTCGAACAAACCAATTGTCGACACACCTCCCAGTGGACGACCCGTATTTGTCACCGCTTCAACGCGGCCGTGCACTTGCGGTTTAAATAAAACGATCAATCAACCCCAAAAGATCAAATTTTGTTGGAAATAAATCCAAAATTTGACAAAGGCAAAATCAGGGTCAAACACGGTGAACCGTTTTGGGTTCGGTCGACCGGGGTGTCTTCGGAACGGTCAACCAAACAGGGAACGGGTAAACACAATTAGTTGACCGAAATTGTCTAGAGTGCTTGGACAATTAGGTTCGGTCAACCGAGCGTGAACGGTCAACCGAGAGAAAATATCTTGGGATATTTTCGGTAGACCGAAGGTGACACGGTCGTCCGATGAATGCTCGCCACGAGAAATTTTGGTGGGTCAACGGTCGACCGAGCAAGACGCGGATCGTCCGAATTTTTCCAGAATTTTTTTCTCATGCATATTCGGTGGACCGTCTAGCTCACGGTTCACCGAACACATGTTATAACCGAATGGTTCGGTTAACCGAGAAAAATTCTCGGTCGACCGAAAAGTGCAATTTTTGCCTGAATTATTAAGAGAATAATTAGATCATGGGTTGGATTAATTCCAAAACAGTTGCTTTGCTTCCATTGACAATTGATTTGATTCTATCGATAGTTGCTTTGTTTCCACCCTCTCCAACCTTTCTACCAAAAGCTGGTATTCATGAGATGGGGCCGAAGCCGGGGTTGGGACAGTGGTTGAGGCTGCTTAGGATGAGGTTGCAGATGGGGTAGAGGTAGGGATGGTTGAATCATCCACTACGCCTCTTTGGAAACCTTAGCCAAACTCTCAGCCACCATCTCCACATCAGGGGTTGTTCCAGTTTCATCATCACCCTCATCAACATCCACCTCGAGCCCAGGAGGTAGGGGTCATCATCCTTTGTAAGATCGTGGTAATAATCAGCCTCCGATGTACGGTGCCCTAAAAAAGGGTACACTGTCAACTGCGATAAATATAAAATATTATGTTAGGTTACAATATAAGTAAAGAAACATCCATAAATACTCCAGTAAATAATAAACAATTCTAAACTATCGAGATCATATCGAGCTCCAGTCGAACCCATCACGCAGACTAAACACTCCAGTAAATAAGAACAAATCTAAACTATCGAGTGCTTATCAAAAACATTGTGTAAACTAAATACTCCAGTAAATAACAAAAAAATAAAGAAACAATTATCAAACACATTGAGGGGTTAAATATCTACTCTCTGTGTTCCCCATTTTACACCACAAAGTCATGGAGGGAAACATATAAAGAAACAATTTACCCATGTGGTAACGACGTTGAATGAACTACAACGATGACATAAAGAATATGTAAGTGAAAGTGTTGGTTGAAAAACATTCAGTTGGTCGTCCGAAGAAGAAAAAAGTCTGAAGGATAAAGAGAAAATGTCTATCATCTCTAGGGGAAGTTGTGGTCAAATCGCGCAAGTGCAGTTAGACTAGTGGTCTACTTCAAAATATATTAAATTATCATGTTCTGGATAGGTACTGGATAGACCTCGATATAAGCTCTATGAAAACTTGACTGTGATCAATGCTTTATGACTTAACAAACAATTTTGAGTTGACTTTTTTTAATGTTGTGCTTGATAGGCTCGATATAAGCTCGACATAGATCAATGGTTGTTTTCCTATGAAGTTGATGTTCGTTTAGATCTGATATGTCCTTGTACTCGATATGAGGTCGATGGAAGCTCGACGGTGATAGATGATGCTTTAGGATTTAACGAACAATCTTGAGTTAACTTTTTTTAATGTTGTGCTCGATAAGCTCGATATGAGTTAGGCATAGATCGATGGTTGTTTTCCTATGATGTTAAGGTTCGTTTAGATCTGTTCTGTCCTTGTACTCGATATTAACTCCATGGTACCTCGACGGTGATCGATGCTTTATGACTTAACGAACAATCTTAAGTTGATTATTTTTAAAGTTTTTCTTGATGGGCTTGAGATGAGCTCGACATAGTCGATGTTTTTTCTTATCAAGTTAAGGTTCGTTTAGATATGTTATGTTCTTGTACTTGATATTAGTTCTATGGTAGCTCGACAACGATCGATGTTTTATGACTTAATGAACAATCTTAAGCTTAATGTTTTTTAATGTTGTGCTCGATAGACAAACATTAAAAACATTGACAATATTAACAAACATTCCCAACATCAACAAACATTCACAACATTCGAATATTAACAAAAACACATTAACCAATAAAAGATCTTGTAATTTCAACATTTACTTCATTAACAGATTAACCAACAATTTCAAAAAACATTCAAATAGACTTAAAACACATTAACCAACAAAACAGCTTGTAACATTCAAACATATTCAAAACAAACATTAACAACACTAACCAGATAAAAGTTTGTAACTTATAAAACAACATTAACTAAACAACTTTGCCCATTTCCTGGTCCACCTAGTGTGGTCTTCATAGCTAGGAGGCACGTCAGGCACTGGGGAGGTTGGGCGGTCAGGGATGGGTTTCTCGGCGAGGCAGGTCATCCCGCAGATGGGGTAGTTGAGCTCCAGGAAGGGGATGATGTTGTTGTGTCGTCAAGGTGGAAACAACCCAAGTAAAATAAGGAAATATCAGCCGTTATTATAACAACATTAACGTATAACAACTTGTCAGCCAGAAATAAAGAAATAACAAAAACATACCGTTGTCGATGAGGTCTACCACCGTGTATTGGACGTCGGCTAAATAGTGGTCTAGATCTCCAACCAGTAAGGCGAGTTCCACCATGTTCTGGTTGATCTACTGGAGTGGTTCCAATGGCGGCAGTGATGGAGACACAACACCACAAACTTAAAAGGTGCATCTATGGTGGCCTGAGGCCCCACACTACCCGGTCACCTACGAAACCCCGGTCTAGGTCCCGACACACAGACCTTGTACAGGGTAACCTCCCATGCATAGGAGGTCAACAAGAGGCATGACCTCGGCGATGTCATCGTTACGCGGCATTCTCGAACTTGAATCTGGAGGTCACAAAGGTTGAGAGAAGATGGCGATGGCAAGTGAAGTGGAATGATGTAATGCTGAAAGAAGGGAAGGGTGTTTTATACTTATATCTGATGTGACGTTTGGAGGGAAGGAAACTGAACTGTCGAAAACATCCTCAATGACTGTGCCGTGAACAATCGCATTTCATATAATCTAAACTATCAAGCTCATATCAAGTGCATATCGAGCTCATCGATCTCAACAAAGCGGACACTCTTACATCGTCATATCGAGGTCACATCAAGCCGCCCATTGGTACAGTTTTTTCACACTTCGCTCATAACTGAGGTGACAGTTGGAGGGAAGGAAATGGAACCGTCGAAAATGGCCTCAATAATCATGTCATGGACAGTCGCATATACTATCGAACTCATATCGAATGCATATCGATCTCATCGATCTCAACAAAGTGGACTCTCTTACTTCATCATATCGAGGTCACATCGAGTCCCCTATTTGGTACAATTATTTCACACTTCACTCATAACTTAGGTGACAGTTGGAGGGAAGGAAACGAAACCGTCGAAAATGCTCTCAATAATCATTCCATGGACAGTCGTGTAAACTATCAAGCTCATATCGAGTGCATCGAGCTCATCGATCCCAACAAAGTGGACTCTCTTACTTCATTGTATCGAGGTCACATCGAACCACCCATTTGGTATAGTTTTTGACACTTTCGCTCATAACTGAGGTGACATTTGGAAGGAAGGAAACGGTTCCAATTCCGAACCACCTAAAAATGTCATCGAAAATTGTGCTGGAATAGTGGTGCTTTTTCAAAAGATATGAATTATCGAAAAAGTGGTGTTGTGAACAATAGCATTTTTTCAAAAAATGGAGGTAGTTTCAAGATCAAGGTCAAATGGAGGTCCTTTAGCCCAAGAAAGAGGAGTTCGATATCGAACAATTAGTGAGTCTATATCAAACTCGTCGAGGTTATAGTACTAGTATCAAACCGATAAAAATTAATATTGCTACTACCGAGCTTCGTCAAAAACACGGAAAATTGACATGGAACATATATTGCCACATTTTCATTCATAATTGTTCCATTTCTATATTTGTTTATAAAATAAAATACAAAAAATAAGTCCACATTATGAAAAATTACAAAATCAAAAACAAAATTGTTCTACAACAAAGTCTGACATTCAAATAGAATAGGTCGACGCTCGATTTACCCCTGAAAGTCGGTATGTTTTTGTTTGTGATGGTGGTGAGGGGAAGATTTGATAGATAATGCTCTATATACTTGATAGCGTACATGTCACAGTCTCCGCTGCAAAATTAATAGCATTAACCGTAAACGTATGGGATAAAAGCATTAAGCAACTGAAGTAATCAGGAAATTCACCTATTTCGGGTTTGGGGGACCTCCTCCGCTTCCAGACGGTGCCAATCAAACTCTGGTGTTTTGCGTCCTTTTATGGACTTCAGCTTCAAGTGATCCTTGAACAATATATTGGGTAAAAGACCCACCTT
This sequence comes from Triglochin maritima, assembly GCA_963682175.1. Taxonomy (NCBI): domain Eukaryota; kingdom Viridiplantae; phylum Streptophyta; class Magnoliopsida; order Alismatales; family Juncaginaceae; genus Triglochin; species Triglochin maritima. Next base: position 29,256,754 of record OY821779.1, read on the forward strand.
CTGTTCACATGATGTGTCGGGCAAGCATAACAAGGTTCTTGACCTCGTTCCAACACACCAGCATGTTGGTTGGAGAGTTTGGATTGATGATCCTGATTTTAATACCGCAATGGGAGAAACTCTTCTTCTGTTGTGCAACTGTTCCCAAACTCTTTGGAGATTCGAGCTCTTTCAATTTGATCCTTTGAATCAGATGCCTTTGTGTCTAATTCATGAACCTCTCCCGATATCTGGTACACTTTGTAGGGGGTCCACACATGTATTTTGGCTCCACATGGTGTCATGTTCTCATTCCAAGTACATTGATCCACTATGAGGTTTACTTTCATTTTCCTTTCACAAAGGACGATGAAAGCTTCTTTTTGTATGTGTAAAAAACACATGATTGTTGTGCACCCCAACCCATGAGTATTTGAGCCTCATTTGTTTCACGGATTTGTCTCTCTTCTTAAGTATCTCACGCGTTTTGAGGATTTCGGGCTTATGTCCATCAACATAACCATGAACTTCCGTTTTAACTTCACGTTGGTGTTTTTTTTTCTTTTTTATGCATGAATCCATATAGTATCATACTCACATTCATTGAGGACAATGCATAAAGTAAGTGTGGGGGTGTTTTACGTGTGTACATAGTCGAGTCTTTTTCCTTTTTCTCTGATTCCTTTTGTTTGTATTGTTAGGGTCATGATAGTGTGCTGCAATTTACATTGATATATCTTGTTATACCATGATCCTTAGGTAACTTGTCTTCTTTTGCTTGCCTAGTGCTTTAATTCTTTTATTTCTTTCAAAAATTTCATGTGTTTGCAAAAGAAAAATGTTTTGTTGGTTTTACGTGTGTTTAGCATGTGCAAAACCATTGAGAGACAAAGTAAAAGGAAGCTCCCAGAATCGACTTGAACATGATGCATTTGGCTATCTATTACACCGACTTTAGGTCTTATTTAGTCGTAAGGATGCACCCCCGATTTTCCCTCGGGGGGAAAGTAATTATAGGGTTTCAGTACTCAAACAAATATAGAAGTCCACCCTGAACCTAGTTAGTCAAATAATTCGTGTTTGTTAGTATAAGGAATTTTGTCTTAGTCCGGGACCTTTAAACTCATGTTGTGAAACTTTCAGTGCAGGGGTTTTGGTTCATGTGTAGATAAGAAATAATTTCGTAGGGAGTTCTCTCTTCTCACACGACTCCTACCACTCGGGAAATTAGGTTCAAGGTGAATTAGTACCTGGTGCTTTCGAGTCTTCTGACTTGGGATGCACCGACCGAACTCTCGTTACACGAGTGGTAAGGATCGCCTTATGTAGAGATTTGGGGGAAGGTGTACATGATAATGTATGTCCTCACACGCAATGATACACGAAATCGGACCCTGGGAGAATTAAACACTGACTAGTTTTAACTCCTTATCTCCAAAATGAAAAAAAATGAAAAAAGAGAAGAAAAAAATACAAATAAGAACCTTAATGGACTTTACACGATGTATCACTTGAGGATGTTAAGGTTGCCCAAATCTTTCATTTAAGCCCTTAATTAACTTGTATGAATGGCTCCCTAGGCTACATTTGTGGACAAGATACACATATAGAGTCGTCCCTTAGGATTGCAGTGTCCAATGATCGACAAAAGTAGGTCCATCGAGTCATGTTTCTAGGTTGAATAATACATCAATGTTCGGATTTTATGGGGATATCTGTTGAAAACCCTCAGGTAACAACTCCTCTTTGGCGACAATGAGGTTTAACGGCTTGTTGCACATGCTAAGTGCAACTGTGATTCCTACAAAAGTGAGTTAGGACTTATCTTATTTTTAGTTTGTTTTTCCTTTTGTACTTTTTCTGTTCGTTGTTTTGCTCGGGACTAGCAAAAACTATGTGTAGGGGTATTTGATTGGTGTCATATTATGCATATATACATGTTATATATCCTGTATTTTGAGCCTAAGCAATGCTATGTACTGAGTTTTGCGTTTAAGTTTCAGAAATAAACAGGTTTAAGAAGAAGAAGAAGACACAAAAATGACAAAAACAAACGAAAAAGGACTGATCTGTGAGACCTATGGACTAAATAGCAAACTGAGAAACTTCACACTATCATGAGGAGTATTTTGGCAATTAGATTAGGGTCCAGACTCAAACAGCCAATCAGGGTGCACCCCACGTGGAAAATTGAAGCAATAAAGAAGGCATTTGAAACAGGGTCGAATCTAACAAATTCTGACAGCCAATTAGCAGTCCAATTTGGTCAAGATCCGACTCAATTTCTCATGGTTGTGTATTAAGTTGTTTAGGTCCATTTTAGGCATGTTTCAAGAGTCTCACAGCGGGAGATTGTGCCAAGTTACCTTTTTCATGTCTATAAATAGAATTCCTTTTCTTCCTTTGTAAACCACTCATTGCTTAGTGGTACTATCGTCTTGGTCATGTAAATGAAAAACACATCAAGAAATTGCAAGAAGCTAACCTTCTTGATCAACTTGATTTTAAATCATTGGAGACGTGTGAACCTTGCCTAATGGGCAAAATGACCAAGAGGGCTTTCAAGAAGAAAGGTCCAAGAGAGAATAACATGCTGGATTTGATACATTCTGATGTATGTGGTCCAATGAGTACAAGTGCAAGAGATGGTTTTAGGTACTTCATTACGTTCACGGATGACTATAGTTCGATCAATGATGAGTCAAGCATAATTACCACTTAGTTTTGGAGTTATGCACTCGAAGTTGCAGCTTACACACTAAATAATGTTCCATCTAGATCCATAGAGAAAACGTCTTATGAGCTATAGAGTGTTAAAACACTCAAGCTCAATTTTCTCAAGATTTGAGGTTGTGAGGCCTACGTCAAAATATTGATGTCGACCAAACTTCAACCAAAAGTGGATAAGCACTTCTTTATAAGTTATCCTCATGAGACAAGAGATACTACTTTTGGCACAAAACATCCAATTGAGTGATTGTCGAGAGGGATGTCGTATTCTTAGAGAGAATTTCTCGAAAGAATAAAATGTAGTAGGAGTAGAATTGTGCTTGAGGAAACTCAAGATATTCTACAAGATCATGATATGAGTGAAAACATTCAAGATCATGAAGGGGCAACCGAGTTTCCTTTGGTTAGTGGGATCATGAGTGAGAGACCCTCGCAAGAAATTGTGAGTGAAACTCAATCATCCCCATCAAGTGTACGTTCAAGAATCGAACATTAACAAATTCTGCAAGAAATTATGGAAGAAGTTTAAGAAGTACACGTAGAACCAAAAGAACTAAGAAGGTTTATGAAGGAAAGGAAGAAACACACTATGTATTTGGGACTTCACGAAATCATGGTACTAGACACCAATGATCCCTCGAGCTTTCAAGAAGCAATAGAAAGAGAAGACTCCAAACTATGGTTTAAAGCCATGGAATCCAAAATAGAATCCATGTATGACAATCAAGTTTTGAACTTGGATGACCTACCTCAAGGAAAGAAAGACGTTCAAAATAAATGGGTTTTCAAGAGGAAGATAGACATGGATGGGAACTTGACAACCTACAAAGCAAGGCTTGTAGTAAAAGGTTTCACTCAAGTTCCAGGAATTGGCTATGACGAAACTTTTTAACCGGTTGCCATGTTCAAGTCTACTCGAATTATGCTCGTTATTGCCGCATTTCATGATTATGAAATATGGCAAATGGATGTCAAAACAACGTTCCTAAATGGGAACTTGGAGGATGATGTGTACATGGTAGAACCTCAAGGTTTTGAAGATCCAAAGAAAAGTGAGAAAGTATACAAACTTCAAAGATCCATTTATGGATTGAAGCAAGCATCAAGGAGTTGGAACAAACACTTTGACGAGGAGTCAAAAAGATTCATTCGTCCAAAGTAAGGAAGAGCCTTGTATATACAAGAAGGTTAGTGGGAGCCACAGTGTTTTTGATCTTATATGTCGCTGACATACTCCTCATGGGAAATCATATACATTTGCTTGAGCAAACGAGAAGCTCATTGAAATCTTCATTTTCAATAAAAGACATGGGTGGGGCTCAATACATCTTGGGAATCAAGATATATAGAGATAGATCTCGTAGACACATTGGCCTAAGTCAACGTACGTACATTGACAATTTCATGGAAAAGTTCGGCATGAACAACTCCAAAAATGGCAATGTGCCAATGAGTATGGGTCTGCAACTCAAGAAGTCTCAACGTGTTGAATCACGTAAAGACTTAGAGTACATGAAAGGTGTACCTTATGCTTCGCCAATAGGATCAATCATGAACGCGATGACTTGCACAAGACCCGATTTCTCGTATGCTTTAAGCGTGACATGTCGTCACCAATCCAACACAACTCCTTAGCATGGACAATGGTCAAGAATATTCTGAGGTACATTAACTAGACCAAAGATAATTTTCTTGTTTATGGAGGACAAAGGGAGCTAATAGCCGAAGGCTATTCAGATGCGAGTTTCATGAGTAATCCCAATGACAGGAGATCGCAATCAGGATATGTCTTCCTTCTGAATGGTGGAGTCATGAGCTGGCGTAGTTGGAAACAAACCACTACGACCGACTCAATCACCGCTTCCAAAGTTATGATTGTCGTTGAAGCGAGAAAGGAATGAGTGTGGATTAAGAAGTTCCTTGAAGAGATTGGAGTAGTTCCCTCAAGTGAGGGACCCATAGAGCTATTTTGCGACAATAGTGCATCTATCTCACAAATCAAGGATCCTAAATCACACCACAAAGTGAAGTACATGGATCACAAGTACTTTGTCACACGTGACTTCATCGACGAAGGCAAAATAGATTTATTATTGGTGGACACAAACAACAACACAGTTGATCCATTCACCAAACCTTTATCCCAAGCCAAAGGCAAAATGCATTTCGAGTCCATGGGTGTGAGGAACCTTGTGGAGTGGTTTGATGAGTGATTCGAGAGGGTTACCCTAGTTATTATTGTTTTATACATTGAGAATGTATGTGAAAGAAAAACTTTGATAACAAGTGGGAGATTGAAGAGAATGTATTCTAAAAGTTACTTTATATGTCAAATATTATGAATTGAATGTGCAAGCATTTTGTTCATTGATTAATGTATTCGTCTTTTAGAAGTGTTGAGGAAGAAGCTTTTGGTCCTTACCTATAGACCTATAAAAGATAATGGTTTACATAAATCAAAAGTTATTTACAATCATGGTAATTGACATTGAACATTAATTACCGAGATAAGATTGTCGTGTTGGTCATCGATTATTGTAGCTCTACAAATATTTGATGACACGAGTATATAAAAGAGGGAAATGGTTACTTTTATATATTGAATAGACCTAGCGAGTGAAACATTATGGAATTGTGTTATGTTATTAATGTTTTCACTGTGTCTTGAATCCTAAGATGTGAGACTTATGACTTTTCACATAGGAAGTGTTTAATTTGATTATTGTCAAAAATTGTCATTGAGTATAGTGATAAATGCAATAGTTGGTTAAGTACGACTTATGTTGGAAGAGATAGTTCGTCAAAGGATTATCATTGTCTCTTTTTACTTGAGTATTGATATTAGTGGGCCGCTTGATAAAGCGAAATTATAATGTGCACAATGTGACTTGTGTTAAGTTACATATTTATAATTGACTTAAGAGATCAAGAAATGAATATATAATACAAAGGTGACACATTTCTACTTTGTATAATATTCTTAAAATCATGAGCCAAGGGATAGACACAAGTGATATTTTACATATCACCAAATAGATCATGTTTTGTTCGAGAGAGCAAAATATCTTTGTTATTTGGGTAAGTATAATGTGTAGCTAGATACCGCTTATAGTTTCTGATATAATGTGTTTGATATCATTGTCAACATAACTTAGATCCTCCTATAGGTCACATCACAAAACTGGGAAACAAGAAATATAATTTTATATTTTATATGATGTATTAAGTTTCATGTGTTATGATAATATACATGTGGTAAAATAATGTAATATTAATACTCGTGATTTTATGTCGAAGATTTAGTTAAGGTTGTTTTAAATGGATTTGAGAAAAACAAGAACCGTGTAAAGAAAATCATGCGAGTATGAAAAATATCAAAATTATGATAATGAAAATTGAAATCTCAAAATGATAATTTACAAAGCTAAATGGACTTTCATTTATTCAAAGGACATCATGCACGTTTTCATAATGAAATAATTACTTAGTTTTGATAGTCTAACATGAATATCTACTCCTCAAGATGGTAACACAATAACAGGCTTGAGTTGGAGCAAAACCACCGGATATGTTCTTCCTGGTTCGAAAGAACCAAACTCTGCCCAGAGATACTAATACAAGTTGTCGATGGGTTGGCATAAGACCTGCTTTCACCGCTGGCCAGGCATATGGTAAGACAGATGGATTATATCGATAGTATGGTGTTATATATCATAACACTGATATTTCCGAAGGGTAAATTAGGAAAGTAGACGGAATATATCGAAATGTTAATAGTTTGGTAACTCCCAATTTTTATAATTGAACATGACTTTGGGTTACTTGAACGGTTTAACATAAGAATTGTTGAGTTTCAGAAGAAACATGGTGAATCACTCATTTTATATGACTAAATAACATGTCCACTTTCACGTGGAAGATCCACAACAAACAATAAAAAAAAACAAGTTTAAATGGTAGCATGCTTCAAGAAATAAAACATTGGAATTCTAGGAAAAAATTTCAAAATAATCAAAAAAAAAATAAAAAAATTGGAAGAATATGCACTTTGAAAACTTAATTGTCAAAGTATGCACATTAAAAACGGCACCACATGTGTCGTTTTCATTAACTAAAAACGGCATCACTGATGCCGTTTTTACACTTGATAAAAACGGCATCACTGATGCCGTTTTTACCTGGGAAATTTTTTTCTTGATTTCGAGCTGTTGTTTTTAGCTAAGTTATGTTGAACAAGCAACGGGTCGGTCGAGGGTCTCGCTCCCCGGTGAGCGAGCGGGGGTTGAAAGGGGGCAGCGCCCCCTGGATTTTTTTTTGGATCTTTAAATTGTTTGATATAGATTTTTTTTATCCAAAACATACTTGTGGCTCATGATGCCCGCATATGTAGGTCCTTTTTTGTTCTAGAGATGGAGGAACATATGGACGTATAGTTCTTGGTAAGTCTTATTACATACTTTTGGATCTTTAAATTGTTTGATCTGGAAATTTTTTAATCGAAAACATACTGATTGTGCCGGGGTTGTAGATCATTTTTTTTGCAATGAGTTTTATGCAAGTATGTTTTGGATTAAAAAAAATCTATATCAAACAATTTAAAGATCCATTCTATTAGCAATGGGTCGGTCGGGGGTACCTGTGGTACCGTTTTTAATGTGCATACTTTGCCAATTAAGTTTTCAAAGTGCATATTCTTCCAATTTTTTATTTTTTTTGATTATTTTGAAAAAATTTCCGGAAAGTAATGTGTAATAATTAAGAGACTTAATAACTTGTGATTTTGTAAATCACCATTTTCAATAAAGTAATATAAGTTTCAAGAAAAGTATCTTGGGTAGGAGTGTAAACGAGCGAGTTCGAGCAAACGAAGCCAAACTATTTTAACAAAGCTCGAGCTCGGCTCGAAACTCGAACCGAGTCAGTCTGCCCAAGCTCGAACTCGTCTTGAGCTAAGTTCACGAGCCACTCCACTCGATTCGTTAGTTCGAGATCACGAGCCACTTGACTAGACTCGACTCGTTAACTTGAGCTAGACCTGACAATTAGGGCATTAGCGAAGCACAAATATGTAAATGCATTCAACCACTGTAATCCACTTCCATTTTATAGCCCCTCCCCATCCTTTATTTCTCCGTTCCATCCGTGTGGGACTTAACGTTTCCGACGTGAATAGCTTGGAATAAATATGTTGTTTCAGAGATGCTGACCAAACTGAATATCAACTATTCTCTACTCATTAAAGAGCGGTAAATAAAAATTTAACCCGTAAACGAAGGTTTGATTTCGGTTTGAATCCTTGAAATTTGGGTTTTGTACCCTTTGCTCCATCTCCATTAATAAACTGAACTGCTATTCATCGCCGGAAAACTACTTAAATCGCCTGTAGAGATTATCATTTTGCCCTTCTAACTTTCTACTTATATAACTCTTCGTTTCACTCTCCTAACACCACTCTCTCTTCGTATTACTCTTATATTCACAAGAAATAATATCTCGGAGGCCGGGAATAGAACTAGCGGACGCCCCGGATTACTCAAATCTAGTAAATTGTCTTGTTTATTTTTTTTAAATTTAGGTCGGGCGTCCGCGGGAGACGCCCGACCCAACGGTCGGGCGCCCGCCGGAGCCGCCTCCCCCAAGGTGGAGGCGTCTTAGCCAGACGCCCGAGTCGGAAAAAAAATCCACCTCCGTTACCTCGCCGGATTCAGATGCTTCGCTAGATATTTTCGTGGTGTTGGTACTAGGAATGTGAGTAAAACTGAGTCAAAAACCTTGTTTAAAGACATAGGACGAAATTGATATTAATTGATTTGTTAAGGGCAAAAAAGTAATTTTTGAGACGATTTAAGTAATTTTCCGACGACGAATAGTAACCCTCTTAATAAATCTTCAGTTTTCAATACATTCACGATTCAACCTTAGTTTTTTATTTTTTTGGTGTTGTTTTTTAGCATGAGCCAAAGTCAACTTTATAAGTAAGTTTTAATTTTGAGACAAATTCAGATCCAATTTGGTTAAAATGTGACACAATTGTAATGACAATATGGTGTAAATCAAAAGCAAATCGATGATGAATTTTAATATAGGCAACGTGAGACTAAACCACGCCACATTTTGCCACATTACTTTATCTATACATATATAAAAATATATATTTAAAATTACGGATATATATAGGGATACGAATACGGATGTTATACGGATATTTAGAACTGGATCAGATGTACCAATATCTATATTTGTTCCACAAGTTTTCGGATATTTAAATTCGGATACGAATACAGTCTTACGGATTTTTTTCCACATACCGGATGTTCAAATTCGAATACGAATACGAACGGATTTTCGGATTTCGAACATCCACCGACACTCGTAGCAGTGTTGCACTAATGCACAACGTTGGTAACTTGTGCATATAGGGTGTGGTGGAAGGTAAGGTTTTGGAATCTTCGATATGGGACCAAATGTCCAACACTTAGTAACACATTTAGTTTGATGATATATTTTTAATGGTTTTCCTTTACAACGGAAACATATGATTGGTTCATTGGTTGACTCCAGATATTTCTAATGTACATGTCGTGTGTGTATAGGGATGTATGCTCGTATACGTATATACAAACAACCGAGTCTAGCACGTGAGCAAGCATGGTTTCGCTTAGCTCGGCTCATTTATTTTCCCGACGAATTGTTTTGCTCATGCTTAACTCAGTTAACAAACAAATCGAGTGGTTAAGGAAACGAAACTGAACGCGTCTCTAGCAAATTAGTGAGCACGTGCAGAAACCGGCGGTCCTAATCTTAGGAGAGGCGATTATAGAGGTAACACGTACGGATGAGAAATTAAAAAAAATGAAGACTTCTCTAAAAAGAACGTCCTACCCATTTTCCATTTCATTATAACCTGAATTATAAGTTGTGAAGCTTCTGTATTTGGGGTGAAACATAATGTTTATCCATCATTATTTTAATCAAAACATATGGTTGACAATTTTCCCAAGTAAAATAATCAAGTTATATTATTGACGGCGGCAATTTGGTGGGCCGGTGGCTGTCAACCGCCATCCAAAATTTATAAATTCCGGGGTCTTGTCTGTCTTATATAGAATAAGATGGAGAATAAGACTTACGATTTATTAGATATCACGAGAGGAAGGATATTAATTCGGAAATCTGCATGTATTGCGTATAAGGATTCCAATTTATATTGTCCCAACTCGTCTTTGGTGTGCCATCTCAGATGAAAATGGTGGTTGTATCCTGGAGGGGAGATTGCCACGTAAATTTTTCGCCACACCCGGATATTATCCTTGATGGGCAAAAAAGTTTCCTCAGGGTCGATGAATATACACCTCGACCAGGTAATTATTGATTCAGTATCTGCGGTTGATTCGGATACATCAAATTAGAGTAATAGTTTCCATATTTTTATGCATACTCCCAACAGGGACCATCAGGCCGCGCCCTATTGAGAAGTGGGCCGTCATCTAGGCTCCATGCACAGTCAACATCTATGAACCTAAACTTTCCAATAAACCTTATTTTCCAAGGCAAAATTCACGCGTTTGTTCCTTTTTTTGGGCTCAAGGGAGTGACAGTGGTTCAATTGGTTATATTTGGATAGTATCATAGGGTTATTTGCTAGAGGAGTTGCAGAGTGAAGAGTTGAATTGGCTCAGATAGTGTGCCATCGATCAACATCACAAAGGACTATAATTGCAACGAAATTCGTTTGTTAAATTTTGCCTTAAATTTCTCATTAGGCAAGAATGGGAATCAGTTTGCTTCGTAAGTTTCCTCGTGACTGCATTTAAAAATAAAGTAATGTTGTATGGACCTTTTGACTTTCAAATTTATTCTTCGGTCGTTGAAATCAGCAATAACATGGACGCGCATGAACTTGTTATAAGACATATAATCAACATCCGAATCGTGCTAAACTACGAATAATATCCAACGCTACATTATTGGCTTGAAATTCTGGTTCTTAAAATCTTCATAATTGTTAGAAATATTCCATTATAATCGAAACGATAAATAATGTCCAAAACTACAACTCAAGCCATGTTAAAGCTGTAACTTAAGTGGCGGATTTATGGGATCATCCGATCACTGTGTTAACGGACTCAGTCGTGGCGGCCTCTTGGGAACAGCCGTTATGCCTTACGAGGACTTGGCCTTTGATCTCGAGGGAAATAACTGTCAAAAGTTGAATATAAAGGCTGAGAATGAAATAAATCAGAGTAATGGATGTGAAAGTAAGTCTGTATAGAGAAAAGGTTTACCTGATAGCAAGCAATGATGGAACTGGTTAACCCCAAAGCCCCGATGACACGGGGAGTGACATGGGCTGGGACGAGCCGAAGCAAGCCAGCAGCAACAGCAACATCCAAAGATGATTTACACAGAGTAAGGACCCTCCCGTTGTATTTTTTGAGCTTTTCATGGTATTGATCGTTCTGCGATCATAGACAGTAAGAAATCGAAGTTGCATTAGAAAAGAAAACTATGCAACAAAACGAATTACAAAGCAATTACAGAGAAGGGGATGGACATGCTTCGCGTTTGCCGGCATCTCTTAGATCCTTTTCCAACTTCCTCATTGATATGGAGAGCCTCGTAAGCTCGGCAATCTAAAAGAAAAAAGAAATGTTCGCTTTGGTTTAAAGAGGTGAAAATATGAGCTAAATATGAATGTTGACCTGAATCAATACTGTAGTGGAGGAGGAAGCCAACCAACAAAACAACTCGATCTTCCGTATTATCTCCGTTCGTTCTTCGTTCTAAGATATGATATTTAAACGCAAGTTATTAATATGAAGAAAACACAACAAATTGCATTAGGACAGAAAAGTACCTTATAGATTCGCATTCTACCGGCCCACACAATTTGATCCAAGAAAAGATAAAATGACAATAAGGCATTTCTGGACTGGTTCAGGCATAAAAGCAAATATAAAAATTTATATACCAAAAAGGCAAACGTCTCCAGAGGAATATGATTATATGAATGTCACCTTTGATAACAGAACAAGAGGAAGAGGAGTTCCTCTAACTGGTGTACTGAAAAGAGCACGGAGATAAATCCTAAACTGGAACCAAGAGCAATACAAGAAAAAATAGTCATGTACCAAACGTAGAGTATTACTGCAACAAAGAAGTTCAGATGGATACAACTTGGTGGAAAAATCAAAATAGTTGTAAATGTTGTATTTACTTTGAATAGCCGGAAGAATTTTCTCGCCAAGGATGTTGACCTCTCAATGTTAAGAGCCGTACCGGGACTACCATTGCTCAGGAATTTGGATGCGTATTGGATAACCCTGCAAATCTTATCTCTGGCTTCAGCTTTGTTTAAGTATATCATCAGTAAATCAAATTTTGATATTGTAACATCCATTGTAGTCGTCAGCGATGAATCTGTATGGAAGAACAACCTCAAAACATTATGGTTAAAAAAGAAACACGGGCAGATTGAATTTGGCTCTGCACGACTTGGGTCATACGTACATTCATGAATTTCAAGCATGAAAACATCTTGGAGTTGAAAGGTTGCAAAGATTGTGTCCCTGAGGAGCACAGCAGCAAAACATGCATAAAATAACCATCTGATATCCGTACTGAAAACTTTTGGGATCACATCCAACTTCAAGTTAATCTTCTCCTCTGTTTGCCCCATTAATAGATTTTCACTGCGAAATAGATAAATTAATGGTTCATTTTTGTGATTAACTGAAGGCTTGCATACTTAAGCCTTTATAATTGTAAAGCAATACCAAAAGGCGGAACCTCCACGAGTGGTTGGGGTTGTATGGATGCATAATTAGTAAATCCTAAGATTTTTAAGTGATGGAATTTATATTTCCACCTGCAGTGGTAAATTTGTTTTCTTTTCGGCAAACATGTTATTTCCAAGTGACGAAACTTAAATTTACATATTTTAAAGAGTAATCATCCGCACATGTAACTTATCAAAAATACAATTCAAAATTCCCATTTATTAGTACAACATCAAGCTATGTTGGAACGTCAAATGTATGTAGGAATTTTACTTGCCATCAAGAAATACCTTAAGTGGACTTCTTTCAACCATTTTAACTAGAAATAGAATATATCCACCTTCAATCACAAAATATAGATTTATCTATTCGGTATTGTTTTGAATGATAGTAACGTACGGCAAAAGGTCATACGGATTTTTAACTCTTAGTTCCCGTTTGGATAACATCCAAAAATGTGGTTTTGACCCAAAAACCTGGCCTTTGAAAAATGAAGTTTCCATAAACTTATTTTGGTGTTTGGATAGATTAGTAAAACATAGTTTTAGAAATTAAGTTTTGGTCAAAAATAAGGTTATAAACATTAGCTCCTACGTTGTTTTTTCTACTCAAAACCATGTTTTGCATTTCTCTGGCATCAACTACGACACTGATAGGAAGAGTGTGAGACATGGTTTGGGTGGTTAACGATCAAAAGAGTACATGATGAAGACATGTCTGTGGCTTTGGTGGTTCCAAACTTCTGTTGTTATCCGCAATTTCTTTGTGACGCGTGATTACTTGATTCGATTAGGGATTTGACATTCATGTTTTGGTTTCTGATTGGGAGCTCATCTTGTTTGATGTGTTTTTGACATCATTATAATTGTTTGATCATTTGGATTGAGTTCTGTGTCGAATGCAAAACTTTTTTTAAGAATGCACGAGATGTGTTTGTTGAAATGCCGGGACGATGTTGGAATAAAATTTGTTATACGTTTAATAAAAAGCTAAAACTAGATTTTTCCATGAGAGCCGTCGGAGTTTTTTTAATTACTAAACTACCCCCACTTCTACCCTATATAAATCCCTCAATCATTTTTTTCACACAAATCACTCCAAATCTCCTCAAATATTTCTCTAATTACTATGATTTTGGTGGAGAATGGTCGAGTTTGAGATAAAGCGGGAATCCTAAAACTACAAGCAAACCGCTAACCGTTGATTTCGCGACTCTTTTTCTTTTCATTTCTCAGTTTTTTCTAAATTTTTTAGTAGTTAATTTTAGTTAATCAACCATAATCATGACTTTCTCATTTCTGGGGAAAAAATTACTTTTTGTTTACATATTTAGTAATTTCAATGATTTTAACATCTGATTCTAAAGATAATAAGCACAACTCTCTTTTGTTAATCCACCTAAATCTAAAAGAACTAAAGGTACTAGGGGAAAAAACTAGTCAAATATGAGATGATTTTGACCAATGACGGGATAATGAGGGCAATCCAACTGCTACTTGTAGACATTGTGGTAGGGTATATTAGGCTAAGTCAAGTAGAGTAACCAGTCATTTAGATAGAATCAACTTTAATGTAAAGTTAAGAATAATCCTGCATCGGTAATGGTTTCACGCCAATCAGTTTAAACACAGCTAGTTGAACTTTAAATTTCAGAAGATATTATTCAATTAAAGGTAGAAAGATAATTATTGATTTCATAATTAGAGATGAACTACCATTTAGCTTATGTGAATCTAAAGGTCTTAGTGCAAGTAAACGTGTCTTGTCTGACAAAAAACAAAGCTTGTCCGACAAGTCTATCAAGATAAACGTATGCTTGGTGGATTGAATTGACGCTGCGGACAGAATGCAGAACATGAATATTCCCGACAACAACAACGACGAATATTGAAGATAAATTAGTTAAACCATTCTGTTAAAGGAGTATTTTTTTCCTAATATCGCTTATATTTTTTCATTACACCTTAGGTTTAGCTAGCTTTCGGGGTTTTTTTATATGTAACCAATATATTATTTCTTGAATTTAGTCAACAATTATTAATAAATAAATTGGTTACTTTGGGAAAAATTAATTGTATTTTTTTGTTAATTCAATTGTGATTGTATACTTACTTCAAATTTAAAAAACAACCGAAAAACCAAAATACGACACGACCAACGAAAAAAACCTGACCTGACCACTCTGGCACGAAAGACTTGTTGACTTTTTGGCCTTAATCTATCATTTGATGATTTAATAAACATAATCTTAATTATAATCAATGTAGAGTATCACACATAATGCATAGCATGCATATTGTATTGTGCTAACCTCTACAGATGATCAAGACTCAAGAAAGAGGGAAATGAAGTCAAGAATGTAATTAAAGGTATATTGAAGACATGTAATCTTGATTTCTTTTGAGTCTTAGGAACATTGTGTAATTGAGCATACTTGAGCTAAACCAATCAAACACACACTAGGTTCCCTATAAGTCACACACAAAATCTCACTACATTTGGACTTCAATAGGTCACCCAAACTTAGACCGAAATTCACTAAATTAAGTCTGCCAGAGTCTTTTCGGTCGACCGTTTGTTTCCTTTAACAAATAGTGAATTTGACTACCCGACCGGTCGACCATTCTGACCTTTTCGGTCGACCGTTTACACATAAGTTTTTGACAGTTAGACATGTCGTATTATACCAACGGTCGTATTTTCATTTTCACCCAAACCCCAAAATATATATACAATTGCCTATCGGTCGACCATGGATTGTTTCGGTCGACCGAACCAAAATGTCTCGACAAACCCAACTGCCTGGAAGTTTTCAGTCGACCGTGGACCTTGTTTCGGTCGACAAAATATGATTGTTTTTCTCAAATCCGTAGAGTGTGGAAGTTTACGGTCGACCGAACATATCTCAGTTTCGATCGTTAACTTAAGTGAACCTAAGTTATAGCCTGATCCGTTCGACCGTTCTCTTATCGGTCGACCAAACCTTGTTCCAATTTACCTACCGGTCGACCGTGCTACCCGATTCGGTCGACCGAATTAGTTCTGAATTGGGTCCTGCAGGTTTTTGTTCTATGTATCTTACATAAACACCTTCTAAACTTGCCACAACGGCTATAACTCGTTAGGAGCTTATAAATAAGTATTCCCTTGACACAATTAGACAACTCTTTTAATTCCAATTGTCATATACACATAAGAGAAAACTCCAAGTCTCCCATTTCCCAAATCCTACTCTCCAAGCTACACTTCCACATCTTAGATCAATTCCATTTCCTAAGCTAAGTGTGCTCAAGTTAGAGAGTGAGTGATCCACTCAAACATATTGTTGTAAAGAAGCAAGGACTTCGGTGAAAACTCGAAGTATCCCTCTTGGATTGTGAGAGGAAGAAAATCAAGTTAGCGAGGTTGTTCGCGGTGCTTGTGTTGTAAAGACTTAATCTCGGCCCGGAACAAGGTTGATAGTGAGGACTTGAGCGGAACTCGAGGGAGATCGAGTGGAACGTGCAAGAGATGAAGTAGGCGGGAGACCGAACCTCTATAAAAAATTTAGTGTCATCATTGTGGTTTGCCTACTTTACTTTACTTTGCTTGCTTATTTTGTTTTAAATTCCACTGCATCCTTATTTGTTAAGCAAGTAAAGTTGAAATTGATTAAAACTAAGCAGTACTCACGATCCTACAACACCATCGAGCCAGCATGGCACCCGTGCCATGGGGTCGTGTCGGCACGGTACCCAAGTCTAGCTAGAACTCATGACGTGGGAAAGCACGTCATTTTTCATTTGATGAGGCACGTCACACGCGAAGTACTGGATGAAATTGTTTGGGGTGGAGCATAATTTTTCATCTTCTTGTATCCTTTTGAAATGTACGAAGCTAAAACTACGTTTTCATTGAAAAAGTTTTTCTTATTTGAAAACTCTGTTTTCAAAAAGGAGTATTTGAAATGGATGGCAAATCAAAAATATAAGAATAAAACTCAGGTTTAAAATACGTTGTTAATCCAAACGGGGATTTCCCTCACTCTAATTTCGAGCATCCTATATTTAGTAACATGTAGAATTACCAAAGAGCAGTACCAACAACATAAAATAATGTTTGACATTCATGCCAAGGGAAAAATATATATCATACAAATTAATAAGAAAAAAGCTTGCTAGCATGACTGGATGCATCACTTTTTCTAGCGATTTCACTTTTAATTATAATTTCAAAAATTAATTACGAATAACATGTCCTGATGAAATTTCATGAGGAACTACATACCCTTTATGTCACTTTTAAATACCACCTTACCTAACACTCTTCGTAACAAATCCTGACTTCTGATGTGGAAGTTGGGAATTCCGCGTGACTCAATTTGTGTTTGTTATCTAGATTAATAATAATAAAAAAATTAATTTCCTGTGTGATTATATGTACAATATTATATTAATTTATGATTTTTATTATAGAAAATGATTTTTGGTCGCGCAACCAGGTCAACGACCACGTTAGCATCATTGTTAGGGGGTGAGGTTTCCCGATAAAGGAGGGTGACTTTATTTTTTCCAAAAAAATGCGATTTCCCAAAAAGGACATGGTTGTTTACATTCAGTACATGATTATTCACATTCTGGACACGACTGTTCACATTCTAGACAAGTCTGGATGAATCTGGAACCATTATGGACTCAAGCGTGACAAATTGGACAATCGTGTCAAGAGTTTGAACAATATTGACTGAGTCTAGACAGAATTTGGACAATGGTGTCCAGAACTGTGTCCATTCTGGACGAGTCTGGACAAAGTTTGGATAATCGTGTTCAGAACTATGTCCATTCTGGACGAATCTGGACTGATTCTGAACAGAATTTGGACAATCATATCGAGAACTATGACCATTAAGTCTGGATTAAATCTGGACAGAATTTGGACAATCGTGTCGAGAACTGTGTCCATTCGTGACGAGTCTGGACTGAGTCTAGACACAGTTTGGACAATCGTGTCCAGAACCATGTGTTTTTTGTACTGAGTGTGGACAAAATGTGAACATTCATTTACTTTTTTGGAAACAAATAAAATTATCATCTTTTATTAGACCCAACCCCCTAACAATGGTGCTAACATGGGCGTGGTTGCACGTCCGTGTATCAGCTCGCTTTTATTATATTTAAAATTCCATTTGGATTAGCGTAAGTTCTACGAATAAGGTACAAAATGAAATTATGAATGACTTGTCATTTTATATTAAAATGTGTATACAAACATCGTAAATTACATTTCAACAATTCAACATAGAATTGGACTGGAAAATGAAATTAGTAATAACCGTCCTTTATAACTTTAGATCAATGTAAATCTCTACGATTGGATACTGAGTGGGACGTTAAAAAATACCACATCGAAAAGCAAACTAAACGCATTTGAAGGTACGTTAATCAATCTTGCTTTAGCTAAAGAACAAAATTGAGACCTCGGCAGAAACATCTCGGTGAAAAAGAAGTAAATTTCAAAGGCAACATAACATAGGGACGATATTGATATATTCCATGGGTGTACTAAACTCTTGTTTGACTTTGACCACGATGTCGCAACCTTTATATCACGTTGTGAGGTAATTAGTCATGGTCACATATTTCATTTAAAATTTCCAAGTTTCACCTTTTACACGGGATTGACTTTGGATATTTTTGTCTAATTAACGGTATACCAAATTATATTCGAAAGATATGTAAACTCAAAGAGAGAATATAACGAACAAATTATTTACAAATTCAGTGTTAAATTAGAATCCCAAGTCCAACCGCTAAATTTGAACTTAAATAGAACTGCGTCAAAACAAAAAGCTCCCAGATGAAAATCAACAGTACAGTAGAAAATGGTTTCACCAACGGAACATCTCCATCGGTGTAACTGTGTAGCTGTCGGTGGTAATAATCACCGACAGATAAACCTCCGTCGGACTGACTTGTGTCAGTATTTATGTACACCGACGGATAAATGTCGTCGGTTGAAATTTTTGCGGCAAATTTTCCATCAAGTTTTTTCGTCTTGTTTTGTCGTCTCAAAAAGCACCGACAATCTAACACCGCTGGCTCTCTTTCAGTGTTTTACACCAATGGTACATATCCATCAGTCTAGGTCGGTGTAGGGTGCTTCGACTAATTCTTTCACCTTAGTATCGCGACGTACGCCGACGGAATTGTACTGTCAGTGTAGGTTAACCCCCAAATGTCTGAACGTACATCGACGGATATGTACCGTCGTGGTTTGGTAAGACGGATATTGCCGTCAGTGTCTTCTGGTTTATCCTCCGGTGTTTTTTCCGCCAAATTTCTTTTCCGCCTTTCAATTTTTCAAAAGCATCTATCGACGGTAGGTATCTGTTGGTGTTGCCTAATCTCCTGATGAATTCAATAAAAATATATTCCGATGGAATCTATCCGTCGGGGGCGATTACCACCGACGAATAATTTTATCTGTCGGTGGAAAAGTATCACCGACAGAATACCTACGGATAGTTCACCGGTGGAAAAGTACTTCCACCGACGGATAGTTCACCGACAGAAAGTTATCCGTCCGTGAAACCTGTTTTTGTAGTAATGCATACGACCAGAGAGATAGCTAGAAAAGATGAAATTGTGATTTTTTTTATTTCTCAATATTCTTTTGATTTGCACAACTTCAAAAACACTGTTTGCAATTGTCTACTCAATTGGCTATAAAGAAAGTCAATGTTACTCATACCTTCCTAGAAAGAATTTAAGATTGAAATTCCATCTACAGAAAACGCATCCAATGATGAAGCATAGATCAAAATCTGAGAAGGAAGCACATGTAGAGAAGAAAGAGCGAGATGGAAGAGATACCTTCACAAGAGGGAGAGGCATTGCAGGAGGTGTCGCTTGCTTCGATGCATGAAACAATAGCATCTGAAAAACAGACAAGTCAGACGTGGGCAGGAGCTGATGAGAAGTAGAGGCGTTATGTTAGATTTGTTAATGACTAAATGGTAGCAGACATGGTTTTTCTGATCAAGATAAACATTAAAAACAAAAATCAAACATAAATTTAAGTCAAAACCGAAAAAAGGATTTAAAACCCTAATAATGTTATTTTATACTAACTGTTTTTTTCATTGACGTAAGTGTTTACCACCTCTGCGGTCGTGTCCGCAATTAGAAACATTTGTATTTTAATTTTGGTAACATGGAAATAGTTTTGAGCTAATAGCTTCAGTGGAGCAAATTGTGTTGAGCTAAAAGAACTATATGTGGTATTAGAGCTTGAACATGTGAGTTTACCACGAGAAACTTGTTTTAAATGTACATTTGTTCAATGCAAAATTATAGATATTGAATATATTCTGTAGTTTATCGGCATATAAGGTGTCTTCTTGTCGTAAATGTCACATATTCAATTTATAGGTCTGACAATTTTCCAGGAATTGTCTTGTGTATTGCTACTGTATAGTTGCGTTCTTGCTACGAAAGTAAATATAAAAGGGCTGCATTTTAACTTTTCAACGTGGATGACGTACTGGATGTCCAAAACCTCTAAAATCGAAAATTTCATGAATGAAACCTGGAACTCTCATATACTATGTGAGAGATTTGTGTTTGATTTTCATTAATGTTGTAACCTTGTATAATAGTCAACATAAAGAAATCTTATGTAGAGTTTGTAATACACAGTAAAATACTAGAGAATACATATTTGTTGCATGTTCTTCCAATGTTCACCTTCTTTGTTTTTTCCACACCATGTTATCAGCACAAATCCGTTTTATCGACTAGTATATTTGGTTGTTTCCTGTTCAATTTAAGGTAATCTTCAAACTAAGGTAGTATTCTATAGTTTATATTTTAATAATTCAATGACATTGTGCTAATTAAACTTATCAGATAGTGTGAGATCTTGAGCCTAATCCTAATCCTAATTGTGCCTTAATGTGGTTTAGGTGGAGATTAGGAGGAGATGAGATGGATGGCTTGGATTGAAGATGATGGGATGGAGGGTTGAGATGGAATGAAGATGAGATGAGTGGTGGAGATGGATTGGATTGGAATGGATGGTGAGGATTTGATTGGAGGAGATATTTAGGGGGAGTCTTCTCTCTCTCTCTCTCTCGTTGCTCTCTCTCGCGTCTTCCTCTCTCCCTCCTGCGGTGGTGCTCCGACGAGGTGGTGGTGTTCTTCGGAGAGTTTGGGGTGCTCGGAGTTGGTTGGTGGTCGTAGGTGAGTGGTGCTTTACTAACCAAACCCTCGCGTTCTCTTTTCTCTCCCTCAACCTTACGCATGTCTGTGATCGTGGTGGTAGAGGTTGGTGGAGGTGCGGAGTGCTCGTGTGTGTCGAGAAGAGGTGTTGATCGTCGTTTGGATGCGAGGTTCGTCGGCAGATCGTGATTTGGGGAACGTGCATGTGGAGGCGTCGTCGCGGTTCTTCAAAGGCTTCTTCAAGCCTTCCGGTATGTCAAACTTGCTCATTTAATTATCGTGAGTATTTGGAAGTCCACGGTAGGCCTTTCGGCTCGTCGCAAGTAAACTTGCAGCAAATTTCACTACCTGATCGGTCAACCGGTTGGTGCAAACGGTCGACCGTTCGTGAAGAGAATTCAGGTTCTGCCTCACATCAGTCGAACGATGCCCTTGGGGTGGTCGACTGATTGTGCATTGGAGGCAAGCCTGGCGAGATTCGGTCGAACGGGTCCCCTTTGCCGTTCGACCGTGTGCACTGTCTTAAGTCGGTTGGGAGCGTTGACCATCCAAACGGTCGACCGCTCGTTGACTTCGTCTGACCGTAACTTAAGTGAGAATAGTGGTCGGTTCGACCGAAGGTGGTTTCGGTCGACCAGACTTGTGTGCTGAGCGTGGGGAACGCTCTGGAGGAATTCGGTCGACCGAGGAGGGCTCGACGTTCGACCGGATTCGTGGTGCGTGTGAGGGTTTATTCCCTGGTGGAATTCGGTCGACCGAGAGTGCTCGGGGGTTCAACCGAATTCGTTGTAGACTTTGTGGGATTTAGTCCCTGGTGACTTTCGGTCGAACGGGGCCCCTTTGCCGTTCGACTGAATGGTCGTTTTGTTCGTTGAACCTGGGAGTTGACCATCTAAACGGTCGACCGTTCCCTGACTTTGGTTCGACCGAACGAGGGCGGTTGGTGGGAATCGGTCAACCGATGGAGTGCCGGTCGATGCGATTGCCCTGTATTTGCTTGATTCGGTCGACCAGGACTTTTAGTTCGGTCGACCGTTTGTGTCCTGTTTTGCACTATGGAGGTGTTGTGGTTGTGGTCGTCCGTGTGGGGCGAGTTGTGATGCCGATGTTCTTCCGGCAAGTGTGCTAGGGTGCACGAGTGTTGCGGTGGTTGGTTGAAAAAGACCTGGAGCCTTGTAACGGTGTGAGAGCTTGGGATTGGCTGAAAAAGGCCTGAGCCCAGCTTAGAATTGTGGTGTTACGGTGGTTGGTTGAAAAAGACCTGGAGCCCCGTAACTGTGTGAGAGCTGTGGTTGGTTGAAAAAGACCTAGAGCCTAGCTAGTCTGTGCGGGGTTGGTTGCAAAAGACCTGGAGCTCCGTAGTGCGTTCAGGTTGGCTGAAAAATGCCTGGAGCCTGAGCAGGGACCGCGTGTAGGGGTTGGTTGAAAAAGACCTGGAGCCCTTAGACGTTTGGGTTGGTTGAAAAAGACCTGGAGCCCTTGGTCGTGTTGTGGTAGCTGCGGTTGGTTGAAAAAGACCTGGAGCCCAGCTTGGCGACGAGTGTGTGATACGGTGGTTGGGTGAAAGAGCCTTGGAGCCCCGTGACTGTGGTGTGTGTTGTGGTTGGGTGAAAGAGGCCTGGAGCCCAGCCTGTTTGAGATGGTTTTCTTGTTTAGTAGAATTGCATGCTAGGGTACCTTCCATTTTATGCATTGTAGAGTTTGGCATACGGGGTTCCCTTCTGGAAACTCAGGCATTGTTGCATGTTTACTTTCAGGCCGTGATCGACGATAGGGGGTGGTGACCGAGGAGAGGAGCACCGCTACCGGATCCAGCTTTCTCTCAGTTGAGGTCGAGTGATTACTGCTTTCTTTGTATAGACTTTTGATGTAATCACAACTTTTGAAATACTCTGATGTTCATATATATATATTATATATGTTGGTGCACCTGTGTTCAGTATTTGCGTAATATCCTCTGTTGATTGTGTGTTATTAAAATTTTAAAATTTTCGCTGTGTTGAGGATGTTACAGATAGTCTTACAAATCTAATAAATATTTGTATATGTCAAAACATAATAAGTAGCCTTTTGTGATTTTTTTTAATATTTATTTGTTCCCTAGTTTCAAAGGAATAAGCTGGTCATTTTGCTCGAGACAAATAAGTTTCTTTTTTCAGTTTTAATTTTTGCAGGAATAGATAAATATAGGTGTACTGATTTTTCTATTTTATTGATCGATCTAATTTCTATATTACAAGACCTACTCTTACGTTTACATTTTTTTCTTTTTGATTGAATCAATTGCATCTACATACAATCATACTCTAATCAATATTTTTTTATAACATGCAATTAAGTAGTATTATTTTATATGCTATGAATCTTTTACATATAACTTCATTTTTGTATATGTCATTTGTTTGAAATTTTTATGCATTTTGTTTCAATTAGGAAGTACATGGATGTTCCTCACTCTTAGGATGGACTTAAAATGATATGTCTTGTAGATAGTGCTAAGACAAATACTATGTCCCATTTGATAATCAAGAAAGCTAATGTTCATATGATAGTACAAATTTAGTTGAAGGCTCCGAATAACCAACTCATCTATTGTCACCCGGAGCACAAAATTGGCTATAAATGATGCATTAGTGGTTCCATGATGAATGTGCATGTAGATTTGAATGTTAGCATGTTAGGTGCATTGGATGTGATATCCCTAACCCTCATTAGGGTGCTAATGGGGGGTTTTGCATGGGGAAGGAGGAGACTTGATGGTAGGCATGAGTGATGTGATGGGGAGGTGAGTGAGGCATGGGCTGGGTTACCTGTTGGTGGGGGTCGTGCTTTAAAAGCAAACCCACGTCTAACTCCTCCTCTTTTCTTCTCTTCCTCTCCCAACTCACTCATCACCTCTCTCACTTCCCTCACTTCTCCAGTGAAGCAGCGGCTGCGGCGTGCGAGGAGGACGACGAGATCGTGGCCTTGAGGCACGAGGCACATGGAGTATGACGCGAGGAGGAAGACGCGCGAGCTGCACAAACCGGAGTTTGTTGCGGAGCTCCAACGAATGACGATCATCGCGAAGAGAGGTTTGCCAAGTTCAATAGTTGCGTTTTTGCTCACACCGGTTTGTGTGAGACTTTGCTCGTCGCCGAAGGATAGAGACCTCGTCGGCGACAAGGGTAGCAAGATGTACCTGGCAAGGCCAGGTAGTTGTCAGCTTTCAGTTGACCGGTGTATGTTTGCGGTCGACCAGTTTTCGTGTTATTTCCCGATATTAACAAACACCGGTCAAACGATGCCTCGCGACGGTTGACCGGTTGTGCGTATGCTGGTGGGTCGGAGAAGTCTCTATTATTTTAGATCGAACGAGTCTTCCTTGCGTTCGACCATTGCTATGTGATTTTTATTTGACCGAGTGTTGACCACCTAAACGGTCGACCGCCCTAGACCTTGGTCCGACCGGTAACTTAAGTGTATGTAATGCTAGATCAACCGTTTGGTGTCTAGTTCGACCAATTGTGAATGTAGGAGGGACCCTGTTTTCGGTCAAACGGCCCCTTAAGCCGTTCGACCGTTGCCTTGATTTTGACTTAGACTTAGTCTGGATTTTGACCATGTAGTGGTGGACCGGTTTCTACCTTTTGTTCGACCGTTGGGGCTTAGGTTGTTAGCCCTGAGTTAGACCATTGTAGGTGTCCAGTCGATCGATCCCTTGGAGAGCGGTCGACCGGTATACCTCTTTCAGTCGATCGTTTGAGCCCAGAACTGAATCCCTATCCCAGTGGAGTGTCAACTATGTCCACGAAAACCCGTGTCCTCGCCTAGAGTATGAGCCGAGAGGTGACGGTGGGTGCGTCAATCGTGTCTGCCTAGGGACTGCCGTGTGGAAAAGTGTGGACGCTCGGGACGTGCCACCACTACATTATGGATCATGGCTTAGTATATGTTTTACTTGACTCATATTAGAGTAGTAGATCTGAAGGATCGCGGATCCCAATGCACGATGTTGTATAGTCATGGAGCACGATGACCCCTGTGGACGTCGGTCCGGATTGTCGATTATTTGGCTCTTTGCCTGGCAGAAACCTTTGACTGACCTTGATGACGATGTTTGGGCCCACGCAATAGATTGGTGGTAGGGAGGACCGCGGCAACGGTGGACTGTCGACGATGCTTTTGGGTAGGGTATCTTGGCTGGGCACTTGCCGAGTGAGTGGACCGACCTGAGCGACAACTTCGTCGGGGTGGTGTTGACCACGAGTTTCAGATTTGATACTACTGACGCGGAGGTGCGGACGACCCTCACCGAACTCTTGATTTGTATAGCCACGTATGGGGATGCGTTGTGTACTATCCATAAGACTATATGTGCCTATGGTAGGTCTCTGAGGGAGGCTCGTTGATGTTGTGGGACAGATGTCCCGATTTTACCCTTGAGAGGATTGTTTTCCTTATTACTGATGAGATGACATGCCACTAGTATGGTAGGTTCATTTTATTGTACTATTGCATTTCATATAGGAGGTCTTGGTATATGGGGTTTCCTTATGGAAACCCAGGCATTGTTGTCACGTTTGTATTTCAAGACCTCAGTAGGTGTTGTTGGGTTGTGACTGCGGGCGTACACATTTTGGGACCAGGATCCTGTCGTCTGACTTTTGAGGTCATCATGATTACTTGCGTGCATCTCATGTTGTGTTTGATGTAATCATGTTGTGTTTTGACAACTTTGTTGTAATGATGCACCGTACCCTTATTATATTTATGAGTAGCGTTCCTGCTCCTTTAGAGTCATAATCCTTGTGATGCTTGTGTTTTAATTTTAAAATTTTTCGCTATTTTGGAACGTTACAACTTGGTTTCAGAGTGGTTGGTTCCTATGTGTCCCCCAAAGAAACCACCCTTAGGAGTATTGTAGATAGTTTTGTTACATTTTAAATTTATCATGTATTCATAACTAATTGTTGTTTCTTTTACCAGATGCCTCCTAGACGTGTGAGGAACGCTCAACATGAGCACAATACCAATGATGCCACTGAGGGCACTACTTTGGATAGGTTGGGAGAGTTCTTAGAGTTCCAGGCAGCCAGGGCTGAGCAAACCGGGACGGACGCCTAGCACGATTGTTTTATATGACAGTACGCACCTAGTTTCGATAGCAGGAGTGACCCTGAGGCAGCAGAGGACTGAATCTTCAAGATCTATATGATTTTTCGGGTTGTAGGTTGTCTGCCAGAGAGGATGGTGGATTTGGCCACCTATATGTTGGACGGTGATGTTGGCTTTTTGGCCTTAATCTATATTTTGATGATTTAATCAACATAATCTTAATTATGATCATGTAGAGTAGCACACATATTGCATTGCATATATATTGCTTTGTGCTAACCTCTACAGGTGATCAAGACTCAAGGAAGAAAGGAAATCAAGTCAAGACATGTAATCAAGCTCATTGAAAGACAAGTATTTTGTATTTCTTTGAGTCTTTAGGAACCTTGTGTAATTGAGCATACTTGAGCTAAAACCTACTCAACCAGACACTAGGTTCCCTATAGAAGTCACATACAAAATTTCACATAATTTGGACTTCAATAGATCATCCAAACTAAAACCGGAAAACACCTAAACAATACTTGAACTGCCTGGACCAAAACGGTCGACCGTTTAAACGTTTTTGTTCGACCGTTCACATGTGTTACATGACCGTTTGTTTTGTCGTATTATACCCAACGGTCGTATTCGTATTATTCCCAAATACCCCAAAATTACCAAACATCTGGTCGACCGAAACTTTCCTAGCGGTCGACCGAACCAACACAATTTGGTGTCCCAGAAGTGACTGGACTTATTCGGTCGACCATTAACTTAAGTGAACTCAAGTCAAAGATGAATTTTGACCAAACGGTCGAACGACATACCCATTTCGGTCGACCGTTTTTAGGCAGAATTGGGTCCTGCAAGTTTTTGTTTTGTGCATCTTACACCAACTCATACCCAATCAATCCCAACGGCTTTATTCTCTCTAATGCCTATATAAAGAGTTGTAAAACACATTTTAACACAACTCTCCTATTACTATTTGTCCTATACATTAGTGAGAGGCTCCACACACTCAAAAGCCCAAAACCTTCCACACTTAGTAATCAATTCCATTTTCTACTCAAGTGTGCTCAAGTTTAGAGAGTGTTGTTCCACTCATTATTTCTAAAAGAAAGCAAGGGTCTTGGTGAAAGCCCAAGACATCTAGTATAGACTTCGGTGAGAGCCCGAAGTGATCCTCTCGGATTGTGAGAGGAGTGTGGGATCGTGTGGGTCTATGGGTCCACAATTAAGGCTAATTACCGATTTTAATCCTAAACAAACTCTACTTGATAAAGCAATCAAATGCGCAGTGGAATAATAAACAAAACATGTAGAGAAAGAAGATAATGCAAACCACAAGAAGTCGAGGGATTTTTATAGAGGTTCGGCACCCCACCCGGGTCCTAGTCCTCTCTTGCAAGCTCCGCTCGGATCACCGAGCTCCGCCCACGACTTTACTAACCACTCCCCGTTCCGGGCCGGGAGAGAACACCTTACAACCGTCAAAATCTCGAACAACCCTCGCCGAGCTTGGAATCCTCTTCTCACAATCCGAGAAGGATTACCTCGGGCTCTCACCGAAGTCTATACTCTTTTGACAAACTTTGTAACTGAGTGGGGTTCACTCTCTACTTGAGCACACTTTGAGTGGGATGAGTAATTGATCAAGTGTGTATAGTTTAGGCTTATGGAGTGTAGAAATGGGAGCTTTGTGGATTGAGGTTTCTCTCTAATGTATTGGGACAATTTGAGTTAGAGAGGTGTGTTAACAACATGTCTTGATCCTCTATTTATAAGCTCCTAAAGATTTCTAGCCGTTTGGACAAGATTTGATTGGGTTTTGTGCAAGATACACAAGGCAGAAAATCGGGCTGCAAATCTGTCCAGAACCGGTCGACCGAAACTACTAAACCGGTCGACCGTTCACTTGATTTCAAGGAGAACAATCGAACAAATGAATACTCGGTCGGACAAACGAGCAAGAACTTAACTCTACTTAAGTTAATCGGTCGAACCAAAGTATGGGGCGGTCGACCGATAAGGGTATTCGGTTGAGACAAAGGTGCAACGGTCGAGCGAAGATGTGTCGACCGATAGCAGGGAATTTGATTTCTGTTCAACCGGTCGACCGAAACGAGGTCGTCGTTCGACCGGTTACCGAATGTATATTGGGGTTTAGTTTGTTTTATACGAATACGACCGTTATAGGAATACGACAAGAAAAACGGCCATATTAAAATCTGGGATCGGTCGACCGAAAAGGTAAAACCGGTCGACCAGTGGAGTTCGGTAAAATTACTGTGGAGAGTCTGTTATAAACCGGTCGAACTGAGAACCGGTTCAGTTGACCGGTTCACACAGGAAATCTGGGTTTAGGTTTTAAGCGATTTCCGACTAAGGTTTTGGTGATCTAATGAAGTCCAAATAAGGTGAAATTTTGTGTGTGACTTCTCTAAGGAACCTAGTGTGTATGTGATAAGTTTTTAGCTCTTTTATGCTCAATTTACACATGGTCCTAAGACTCAAAATAAAATCAAGATTCCAAGTCTTCATATAGCTTTATTACAAATCTTGACTTGATTTCCTTCCTTCCATGAGTCTTGATCACCTTTATAGGTTAGCACATGCAATATATATGCAATGCAATATGTGTGCTACTCTACATTACTTATGATTAAGATTAGGTTGATTAAATCATCAAAACAAGGATTAAGGCTAAAAAGCCAACAAGGAGGAGCCAAGCTCGGCGAGGGTTGTTCCCGAGCTTGAAGACTTGTAAAAGCGTTCTCTCCCGGCCCGGAACGGGGAGTGGTTAGTGAAGTCGTGAGCGGAGCTCAATGATCTGAGCGGAGCTTGGAAGAGAGGACTAGGACCCGGGTGGGGTGTCAAACCTCTATAAAAATTCCTAGACTTCTTGTGGTTTGCATTTTCCTTCTTTACTTGCTTGTTTGTTCGTTTATTTCTGCTTCATATCTTTGATAGTTCAAACAAGTAGGTAATTAGGATTAATTGTGATTAGTATTGTGGACCCATAACCCACATGATCCTACAGGTGAGGCAGCGAACTGGTGGAGGACCACATCTGCGGTGGTGTTTGCTGATCGAGGGTACGTGAGCTGGGAGGAGTTCATTGAGGAGTTCAACCAACATTTTTTTTCCACAACATGTCAGAGATAGGAAGAAGGAGGAGTTCCTGACCCTTGAGCAGAAGGAGATGTCCTTGTCAAGCTACAACAGCAAGTTCAACGCCCTGGAGCGTTACTGCTCAGAGACTTATGTGACACCAGAGCAACGAGAAAGAAGTTTGTCAAGGGACTAAAGAAGCAGCTCCGGTCGCCTGTGATCACTGGCATGTCGCAGACCTTGGTGGACACAGTGAAGTTCGCGACCATCATAGACCAGAACTACCAGGAGAATTACCAGGAGGCATGGAAGCCACCAGTAAGAGTAGGAGGTCTTGCAGCTAACCTCTTCATAGGGAATCCGGGCAAGATGCCTAAGGTTGAGCGAAGAGGAGCACACCACTCAGATGCGTGCCGAGCTTGCGGCAGGTTCCACCCTGAGCAGGAGTGTTTGGGATGCGGTCAATAGGGCCACTTTGTAAGGGAGAGTCCGAGCAGGCAGGGCGAGCCTAGCAGGAGGCTGGGACCACCAGCGGTGGGGAAGAGCGGAGACAGCCGATCTATGGCATCGCCAGGCCAAGGCAGCAAGTTTCGGCGAGTCTTCACTATCCAGGCTGAGGAGGCTAAGGACTCTAACACTGTGGTGGAAGGTACACTTTATATATCTGGTTTGGTTGCTAGATTTTTGTTTGATTGTAGCACCACACACTCTTTCATTTCGGAGAAGTTTGCTGGCGAGTTAGGTCAGACCGCTAGGTTGCTGACTGATTGTTTGGAAGTCAGTACGCCTATGGGTGAGGTGGACACCGTGGGGGAGCTTTCTCCCATGCACCACAATTGTTTCGGGAGATTTGGTCTTACTACCGATGGCGGACTTTGACGTCATAGTAGGGATGGACTGGCTGTCACGGTTTGACGTGTGATTGACATTATTTCATGCTTATATTTGTATCTTATATCCATTATCTTACACCTAATTGTGAGACTGAGATGAAGCAGGAAGGACATGATCATAAGACAGAAGGACCTGATCGTAAGACAGAAGGAACTATCAAAGATATGAAGCAGGAAAAAGGACTTAATTGTGAGACCTGGGGACCAAGATGCAAGACAGAAGGACCTGATCGTAAGACAGAAGGACCTAAGAGCAAAACAGGAAACTCCACATCATCATGGGGAGTATTTTGTCAATTCGATTCGGGTCGGAGTTCCACTAAACAAGTTAGATGCATCCAAGACCAAGAAACAATCCAAGGAAAGCCCACCAGGAGAAAACTTAGTCGATCTGGGCTTAACCAGACCGCCAATTGGCGGCTTATAAGCTTCAGATCGGTCTGGATCTTCTGGTGGCTGTCACGGTTTGACGTGCGAGTCTTTTGCCATGAGAAGAAGAGCCTGATCCCAAGGAAGGGCATGCCTGATGTGTTGATCAGAGGGACGAAGAGCAGAGGAGGTTGTGTCATTTTGTTTGCAGTGAAGGCACAAAAGTTGATACATCAGGGCTGCCGAGCATTTGTGGCTACACTAGTGGTTCCAGACTGAGAGGCGAGGAGGTTGAAACACATTGAGATAGTGCAGGACTTTCCGGAGGTATTTCCACCAGATATTCTAGGACTACCGCCACACCGAGAGATCAAGTTTGGCATTGAGTTGATAGCAGGCACGACTCCACAGTAGGAGGCTCCATACCGGATGGCACCTACATAATTGGCAGAGCTGAAGAAGTAGTTGCAAGAGTTGATGGATTTTGGGTTCATCCGACTGAGTGTTTCACCTTGGGAGCGCCTATGTTGTTCATGAAGAAGAAGGACGGATCGTTGCGGATGTGCATCGACTACAGGATGTTGAATAAAGTTACCGTCAGGAACTAGTATCCTTACCCAGGATCGAGGTCCTGTTTGATCAGCTGCAGACGGTGAGGATTTTCTCGAAGATTGATGTGCGCTCATATTATCACCAATTGGGGATCAAAGAGGCGGACGTCTAGAAGAAAACTTTCAGGATGCAGTACAGACACTATGAGTTCTTGGTGATGTCGTTTGGACTGAAGAATGCACCTGCAACATTCATGGACCTGATGAACGGAACGTTCAAGCCGTACCTCGACAATTTTGTGATCGTCTTTGTGGATGACATCTTGGTTTATTCACCAGATAGAGAGCAACATCGGGAGCATCTAAGGATTGTACTTCGTATCTTGAGGGAGCAACAACTTTATGCCAAGTACACTAAGTGTGAGTTTTGGCTGGATCAGGTGGCATTTCTGGGACACATTGTGTCGAATGATGAGATATTAGTGGACCATGTTGGATCGTGAGGGTCGACAATCGCTAATCACTTTTGTCCTAATTACCTACTCGTTTAACTATCAAAGATATGTGCAGCGGAATTTAAACTAAACAAGTAAGTAGGGAAGGAATAAACAAACAACAATGGAACTCGGGGGTTTTAAAGAGGTTCGGCTACCGCCTACGTCCTCTCTTGCATGCTCCGCTCGACACTTCGAGCTCCGCTCACGTCTTCACTATCCATTCCCCGTTCCGGGCCGGGAGAGAACGCCTTTTACAAAACAAGCACCGCAAACACCCTCTCTTGCTTGAGCTTCTTCCTGTCACAATCCGAGAGGGAACACTTCGGGCTTTCACCAAAATCCTTGTTCCTTGAACAACAAATGAGTGGGACAACACTCTCTAAACTTGAGCACACTTTGAGTATGATTTGGCAATGATCAAAGGTGTAGAATTTAGGCTTAGAGTGTATGATTGGAGAAATTGAGCTTGGGAGTTTTCTCTCTATTGTTTTGGACAAGTATTTGTGGGAGAGTTGTGTTAAAATGTGTTTTACAACTCTATTTATAAGCATTAGAGAGAATATAGCCGTTGGGGTTGATTGACTATAAGTTGGTGTAAGATACACAAAACAAAAACTCGCAGGACCCATTTCTGGATGAGTTCGGTCGACCGGATCAGGCTGAACGGTCGACCGTGTGACAGTTTTGAACTCAGTTTGGTCAACCGTTCAGCCCGATCCGGTTGACCGAACTCATCCAGAATTCGACTCTTAAGCTTGCCCGGTCACCAACGATTTTTTTCTCAAGCACCTACAAGTGTAGTTTTAGGTACCCAAACAACTTTGGGTCCTTTAATGTTAGCTTTGGGAAACCAAACCATTTTGGTATTACGAGCCCACACACTTGAGGAACTATGATTAATGAACATATGCTTGCCATTTAGTGTAGTGTGAGATACATTGTTTTTCAATTTAGCATTGTATCCTAAGCCATGTTTTTGCAAAGATTGTCTTTGACTACCTAAAAGCATGTTAAGCATCTTAGTTCCATTTAGAAAATTTTCTAAATCTTTTCTTAATTGCACGTTGCAAGCTTGAAGATCTAGTTGTTCACAATCTATAGGTGTTGCTTCCAATTCTGGATGAGTTTAGTCGACTGGATCGGGCTGAATGGTCGACCGAACTTAGTTCAAAACTGTCACGCGGTCGATCGTTTAGCCCGATCTGGTCAACTGAACTCATCCAGAATCGGGTCCTACGAGTTTCTGTTTTGTGTATCTTACACCAACTTATACCCAATCAACCCCAACGGCTATATTCTTCTAATGCTTATAAATAGAGTTGTAAAACACATTTTAACACAACTCTCCCACACATACTTGTCCAAAACATTAGTGAGAAAACTCCCAAGCTCAATTTCCCCAATCATACACTCTAAGCCTAAATTCCACACCTTTGATCATAGCCAAATCATACTCAAAGTGTGCTCAAGTTTAGAGAGTGTTGTCCCACTCATTTGTTGTTCAAGGACCAAGGATTTTGGTGAAAGCCCGAATTGTTCCCTCTCGGATTGTGAGAGGAAGAAGCTCAAGCAAGCGAGGGTGTTCGTGGTGCTTGTTTTGTAAAAGACGTTCTCTATTTGCCCGGAACGGGGAATGAATAGTGAAAACGAGAGCGGAGCTCGATGTGTCGAGCGGAGCTTGCAAGAGAGGACGTAAGCGGTGACCGAACCTCTGTAAAACCCCCCAAGTTCCATTGTGGTTTTCTTATTCCTTCCCTACTTGTTTAGTTTAAAATCCGTTGCACATATCTTTGATAGTTAAACGAGTAGGTAATTAGGACAAAAGTGATTAGCGATTGTCGACCCTCATGATCCAACAATTGGTATCAGAGCCTTGTGCGTTAAATCACATACTTAATTGTATTTTTAGCATGATTTCTACATCATCTAATCACATAGATGGATTATGCACTACTAGACCTCCTTTGCTAAATGGGTCAAATTATGATTATTGGAATAATATGATGAAATTTTTCCTTATTTCTAATGACCTTAAGTATTGGATGTTTATTCAAAATCCATACACACCCCCAAATGAAGATGAATTAGATTCACTCACTAGGTCCAAAATAAAAGAAATTAAGATGAACTCAAAAATAATGAACATTCTATATTGTGGGCTAAATGAGGGTGAATACAATATAATTAGGGGTTGTGAAAGTGCATATGAAATATGGCATAGATTGCAAATGCATCATGATGGGGATATCAAAACTAAGGAAACCCGCATTAGTCTCCTCATGCATAAATATGAAATATTTTCTATGCAAATCGGTGAGAACATAAGCGACATGAACACTCGCTTCACCGATATAACTAACTCTCTTTTGGTTCTTGGAAGAAAATTAAATGAAGGAGAGATGACAAGGAAATTCCTCCGGTCGCTAAGCCACAATTGGGAAGATAAGGTGGTCGCAATTGAAGAAGCACACGACCTTTCCCAACTCAAGATGGAGGAATTAATTGGAAAGTTGGTGGCGTATGAACTCCAAATCAACGATCGAAAGGAGAAGGATGCTTCAAGGAACAAACCCTTCTTGTCATTACAAGCAAATATTGACCAACCAAAAAGGAGTGT
This sequence comes from Triglochin maritima, assembly GCA_963682175.1. Classification (NCBI taxonomy): domain Eukaryota; kingdom Viridiplantae; phylum Streptophyta; class Magnoliopsida; order Alismatales; family Juncaginaceae; genus Triglochin; species Triglochin maritima. Next base: position 29,290,560 of record OY821779.1, read on the forward strand.
AGAAGATGAGGACATTGAAGTCCTAGCCAAAGATTTCTTCAAATACCTCAAGAAGGATAATGGAGAAAAGAATGAAAAAAGAGGTAGAAGAAGTGAGAAAAGAGAAAAAGAAAAGGAGAAGGAGGAGAGTGAAAATGAGAGAAGAGAAGGGGAGAAGAAAAAGGAGAGAAGGGAGAAGAGAAGATAAAAGGAGAAGAGCAAGAGAATAGAAAGGAAGGAGGTAGCTCACAAGGCTACTTGGGTTGATTCTTCATAACCATCATCATCATCGTCTTCCTTGCAAAGTCAAAGAGAGGTGGCTCACTCATTCTTCATGGCTATTGAAGATGATCAAAGTGAGGTAGAATCTAACTCTTGTTCTAGTAATTCATGCCCAACTAAGTCATATTATAGTGATAGCTCACATTCTAGTGCAAATAATGAAACCTATACACATGATGAGCTTCAAAATGCATTTCATGACTTAGTTAAGCAATATGAGGTCATTTGTGATAAAAATAAGAATGCTAGAAAGCTAATCAAAGATCTACAAAGCCAAATTGAAACATGCATGAATGAGAAGAATGAGGTGGTTGCTAAACTAGAAAACAATGCATAAACTCTTGATAAATTGGAAGCAACACCTATAGATTGTGAACAACTAGATCTTCAAGCTTGCAATGTGCAATTAAGAAAAGATTTAGAAAGATTCACAAATGGAACTAAGATGCTTAACATGCTTTTAGGTAGTCAAAGACAATCTTTGGAAAAACATGGCTTAGGATACAATGCTAAATTGAAAAACCATGTATCTCACACTACACTAAATGACAAGCATATGTTCATTAATCATAGTTCCTCAAGTGTGTGGGCTCCTAAAACCAAAATTGTTTGGGTTCCCAAAGCTAACACTCAAGGACCCAAAGTTGTTTGGGTACCTAAAACTACACTTGTAGGTGCTTGAGGAACAAATCGGTGGTGACCGGGCAAGCCTAAGAGTCGAATTCAAAGCCGGTTGCATCACCGAATGGAGATAGAACCAATTCAAGCTTCAAGTTGGTATAATTTTCTTATCCTCTAAATTTTTAATAAATTGGTTCTAATGTAGCATTTGTATGCTTAATTGACATATCATATTGCTCATTCATTGAAAATCTTAAATTTGATTCACATCCATAGTTTTAGAATCAAACATTTTGTAAATGGATGTTAAAAACGGGTAAATGAAAACATCACATGCTATATTGAAATAATTGCTTGATGTTAATAGGGGAGAAATAGAAATTAACTTTATTGAAAAATCATATTCATATTGATAGGGGAGCTTATTGAATATCATTTTCCTAGAGTAATGAAGTGCAAAATTTATGGGGAGCAACTTCATTACAAGACATCCACATTGGACTTAAATCGTATAATTTTCTTTTGATAAATATCATTTTTTTGATGGATGTCAAAGGAGGAGAGATAATTAAGGGGGTAACATGGAATTTGGTTCCTAAATGAACAAAATCTATGCACATCCATAGGGGGAGCATTAATATGCATAGTGTACATATAAAATTCCATGTATTAAGATATAGTTAAGATATAGGTTGCCATCATAAAAAAGGGGGAGATTGTTGGATTTTTGGCCCTAATCTATGTTTTGATGATTTAATCAACCTAATCTTAATTATAATCATATAGAGTAGCAAACATATTGCATTGCATATATATTGCTTTGTGTTAACCTCTACAGGTGATCAAGACTCAAGGAAGAAAGGAAATCAAGTCAAGACATGTAATCAAGCTCATTTGAAGACATGTATTTTGTATTTCTTTGAGTCTTTATGAACTTTGTGTAATTGAGCATACTTGAGCTAAAAACTACTCAACCACACGCTAGGTCCTTATAGAAGTCACACACGAAATTTCACACAATTTGGACTTCAACAGATCACCCAAACTTAGACCGGAAAACACTAAACCTGAACCCAAACTGTCTGCCCACATTCGGTCGACCGAAACAGACCGTTCGGTCGACCGAGTGATCAATTAATCTGTTAGTGTTTAACTGCCTAAGTTCGGTCGATCGTTCAGACCTTTTTGGTCGACCGCGTTCCAAGTTTTTTTCCGACCGTTTGTTTTGTCGTATATACCCAACGATCGTATTCGTATTAACAAAAAAATACCTCAAATACATTTCATGTATTGGTCGACCGATGACCTTGTTCGGTCGACCGAATATCTGTCTCTTGACAAACCCTAATCTCCTGTTGGAATTCGGTCGACCGTTAGACCTTTGTTCGGTCGACCGAATAGAACATTGTTTGTCAACCCCATAGTGCCTTGTGTGATTCGGTCGACCAAAACCTATTCGGTGTTCGACCGATCACTTAAGTTTACCTAAGTCTTAGCATTAGGTGGTCGATCGTTCCTTAATCGGTCGACCGAACTGAGTTCAAAACTGCCACACGGTCGACCGTTCAGCCCGATCTGGTCGATCGAATTCATCCAGAATTGGGTCCTGCGAGTTTTTGTTTTGTGTATCTTACACCAACTTATAGCCAATCAACCCCAATGGCTATATTCTCTCTAATGCTTATAAATAGAGTTGTAAAACACATTTTAACACAACTCTCCCACACATACTTGTCCAAAACATTAGAGAGAAAACTCCCAAGCTCAATTTCCCCAATCATACACTCTAAGCCTAAATTCCACACCTTTGATCATAGCCAAATCATACTTAAAGTGTGCTCAAGTTTAGAGAGTATTGTCCCACTCATTTGTTGTTCAAGGAGCAAGGATTTCGGTGAAAGCCCGAAGTGTTCCCTCTCAGATTGTGAGAGGAAGAAGCTCAAGCAAGCGAGGGTGTTCGCGGTGCTTGTTTTGTAAAAGGCGTTCTCTCCCGGCCCGGAACGGGGAATGGATAGTGAAGATGCGAGCGAAGCTTGCAAGAGAGGACGTAGGCGGTGGCCGAACCTCTGTAAAAACCCCCGAGTTCCATTGTGGATTGCTTATTCCTTCCCTACTTATTTGTTTAGTTTAAATTCCGTTGCACATATCTTTGATAGTTAAACGAGTAGGTAATTAGGACAAAAGTGATTAGCGATTGTCGACCCTCACGATCCAACATACCCGACGAAAGTAGAAGCAGTGACACAGTAGAGAGCTTTGACTAGCGTGACGGAGATCAGGAGTTTCGTGGGTCATGTAGGTTACTTCCACCATTTCATTCAAGATTTCTCCAGACTTGCTTAACCACTGATGGTGTTGACACAGAAAGATGTCAAGTTCATTTGGTCCCATAAGTGCGAGGACAATTTTCAGGAGTTGAAGAGGCGATTGACGACAACACTGATTCTGACGCTACAAAGTGGCAACAGAGGTTATGTGATATACAACGATGCATCACGGATTGACTTGGGTTGTATCTGATGCAGCACGGGAAGGTGGTGACATATGCTTTGAGGCAGCTTAAGGTGCATGAGAAGAACTACCCCACTCATGATTTGGAGTTAGTAGTGGTGGTTCATGCATTGAAGACCTGACGACATTATCTTTATGGGGAGCAGTTCGAGGTCTTCACAGATCACCAGAGCCTGAAGTATCTGTTTTCACAGAAGGAGCTAAATACGAGGCAACGCAGATGGCTTGAGTTCATCAACGACTACGACTTCATGATTTCCTATCACCTAGGGAAGGCAAATTCAGTTGCTGGTGCCTTGAGCAGGAATGTGGAAGTGACAGTAGTCGGTCTGTGCATTCAGGAGTGGAGGCTACTTGAGTCGTTGTCAGAGTGGAAGCCGTTCACAGATGGCTCTTAGGGGGCAGTGATTGCTGGATTACGGGTGGAGCCGCAAACCATCTCACGGGTTTAACAGGCTCAACATGCAGATGATGAGTTAGCCAGTCTGGTGCAGTTGGCTGCAAAGGAACGATCTAAGTTCAGTATGGGAGTAAATAGAGGTCTGAGGTTCAGGAGTCTTATTTGGGTGCCGAAGGTGGATGAACTTAGGGAAGAAATCATGGAGGAAGCACATTGGATTGGGCAGGACACTGGGATGATCACTTGCCACTGATAGAGTTCACCTACAACAACAGCTACCACTTGAGTATTAGGAAGGCACCGTACGAGGCTCTATACTAGTGGCCTTGTAGATCACCAGTTTGCTGGAGTGATGTAGGTAGACCTGTCAATTTTGGACACGACACGATTACACGACACGGACACGACACGATAAGGAGACACGATATAGACACGACTTTACACGAAATTTTTTGTATGATTGAAATGATTTATTACGATGTTTTGTGAACATATAAATATAAAATAATTGGTACACGATTTGACACGAACACGACCCGATACACACGATAAATTATTTTTTTACACGAAACAGACACGAAGTGCATCTTTTGTTAGATAATCAATTGTTTTTACTTGATTATAGTCAATTAAGATGTTATTTAGAATGAAAAATATCAATATAACATGTCACTTAACTATTTTCAATCTAAACATGTTGAAATCTTTTCAATTTATACTATACACGATAACACGAAATCCTGACACGAATGCAGAACTGTCAGACACGATAGTACACGAACACGACCTAATTGACAGGTCTAGATGTAGGTGAGAGGCAGTTGGTTGGGCCTGAGCGAGTATAGATGTATGCAGAGAATGTCGATGTGATCTGGAGGAGACTGGCGACGGCACAAAGCAAGCAGAAAAGCTACGCTGATAAGCGCAGAAAAGAGTTGAGCTTCAAGGTTCGAGACCATGTGTTTATGAAAATCTCCCCAGCCTGAGTTGTAATGAGGTTTGGGAAGAAGGGGAAGCTCAGTCCGAGGAACATTAGGTCGTTCTAGACTCTTGACTGTGTTGGAGAGGTCGCCCATCGGATTGCCTTACCGTAGCAGTTTTTGGGTATTCACAACATTTTCCACGTGTCGATGCTGAGGAAGTACGTTGCAGATCCAACACATGTTATCGAGATCGAGGTTCCCAAAATCCAGCATGACTTATCTCTAGAGGAGAGTCCAGTAGAGATCATGGATCGCATGGAGTACCAACTCAGGAGGAGGACCACTCCAATGGTGAAGGTGCGGTGGCAGCATCATAGCGAGCGCGAGGCCACTTGGGATCGAGGAGGAAGTTCAGAAGATTTACCAGAGCATTTCGGTGAGTTACTTGGTTTAATTTCGAGGACAATTTTTTTAAGGAGGGTGGATTGTGATATCCCTAATCCTCATTAGGGTGCTCATGGGGGGTTTTGCATGGTGAAGGAGGAGACTTGATTGTAGGCATGGGTGATGTGATGGGGAGGTGAGGTGAAGGAGGCATGGGCCGGGTTACCTATTGGTGGGGATTGCGCTTTAAAATCGAACCCATGTCTCACTGCTATTTTCTTCTATTCCTCTCCCAACTCACTCATCACCTCTCTCACTTTTCTCACTTCTCTAGTGAAGCAGCGGCTGCAGCGTGCGAGGAGGACGATGACGTCGTGGCCTTGAGGCACGAGGCACATGGAGTCTGACGCGAGGAGGAGGACGTGCGAGTCGTGCGGATCAGAGTTGGTTGCGGAGCTCCGACAAACGACGATCATCGCGAAGAGAGGTATGCCAAGTTCAATAGTTGCATTTTTGCTCTCACCGGTGTGTGTGAGACTGCGCTCGTCGCCAGACGTCGGAGACCTCGCCGGTGACGAGGGAAGCAAGTCGTACCTGGGAAGGTCAGGTAGTTGCGGACTTTCGGTCGACCAATGTATGTTTGCAGTCGACCAGTTTTAGTGTTATTTCCCGATCCTAACAAACACAGGTCAAACGATGCCTCATGACAGTCGATCGGTTGTGCATATGGTCGTGGGTCGGAGAAGTTTGTGTTGTTTTTTGGTCAAACGAGTCTTCCTTACGTTCGGCTGTTGCTATGCAATTTTTTACTAGATCGGGCGTTGACTACCTAAACGGTCGACCGCCCAGACCTTGGTCTGACTGGTAACTTAAGTGTACTGAATGCTAGGTCAACCATTTGATGTCTAGTTTGACCGATTGTGAATGTAGGATAGACCCTGTTTTGGTCGAACGGGGCCCTTGAGCCATTCGACCGTTGCCTTGATTTTGACTTAGACTTAGTCCAGATTTGGACCATGTAGCGGTCGACCAATTTCTACCTTTTGTTTGACCGTTCGGGCTAAGGTTGTGAGCCCAGAGTTAGACCATTGTAGGTGTCCAGTCAACCGATCCCTTGGAGAGCGGTTGATCGGTATGCCTTCTTTGATTGATCGTTTGGGCACAGAACTGAATCCCTATCCTACTGGAATGTCAACTCTGTCCACGAAAACCTAGAGTGTGAGCCAGGAGGTGATGGTGGGTGCGTTGATCGTGCCTGCCTAGGGACCACCATGTGGAAGAGTGTGGATGCTCGGGACATGTCACCACTATATTATGGACCGTGGTTTAGTATATGTTTTACTTGACTCGTATTAGAGTAGTAGACCTGAGGGATCATGGATCCTAATGCACGATGTTGTACAGCTCATGGAGCACGATGACCCCCGCAAACTTCGGTTTGGATCTGTCGATTATCTGGCCCTCTGGATGGAGGATACCTTCGACTGGCCTTGATGGCGATGTTTGGGCCTACACGACCGAGTGGCGGCGGGAGGGACCCTGCGTGACCGAGTTGTGGCAGGGAGGACCGCGACAGCGGTGGACTGCCAATGATGTTTTCTGGCAGGGTAGCTTGGCTGGGCACTTGCTGAGTGAGTGGACCAACCTGAGCGACGACTCCGTCAGGGTGGTGTTGATCACGAGTTTCAGATATGATACTACTGATGTAGAGGTTCAGACGACCCTCACTGAACCCCTGATTAGTATAGCCATATGTGGGGATGCGTTGCATACTGTCCGTAGACCGTTTGTGCCTACGGTAGGTCTCTGAGGGAGGCTCGTTGATGCAGTGGTACAGATGTCCTGATTTTACCCTTGAGGGGATTGTTTTCCTTATTACTGATGACATGACATGCCATTAGTATGATATGTTTATTTTATTGTACTATTGCATTTCATATAGGAGGGCTTGGTATATGGGGTTTCCTTATGGAAACTTAGGCATTATTGCCACGTTTGCATTTCAGGACGTTAGTAGGCGCTGTTGGGTGGTGACTGTGGGTGGATGCTTTTTGAGACCAGGATACTCTCGTCTGACTTTTGAGGTCACCATGATTATTTGCGTGCATCTCATGTTGTGTTTGATGTAATCATGTTGTGTTTTGACAAACTTTGTTGTAATGGTGCACCGTACCCTTATTATATTTATGAGTAGCATTCCCGCTCTTTTAGCGTCTTAATCCTTGTGATGCTTGTGTTTTAAATTTTAAAAATTTCCACTGTTTCGGGACGTTACATTGGAGGTGGTTAGACTTATGTTAATGTTTGATGCTTGGTAGTTATTTCCTATTTTACATTGCTTGCTTAATTAAGATGCCTTGTTTTGCATATTGTTTGACTCCATATATGTTAATATTGGATCTGCGTATGATGTGTTATATGAGTTGTACAATGAGATTTGTGTGTTTTCTAGCCATTGATAGGTCTTGCCATGATTAGGAGACATTTTCCATGCTTATTATAGGTCATGCATGTTAAGTTAAGCAACTCTTGAGCATATTGTGTATGATTATGTTTGTGTTTGTTTGATGGATGTCTGCCACGATAGTAGATATCATTCATGCTTTCACACACGGTTTCATGTTTCACACCATAATCACTTCCAATTCTTCGTATGTCGCCATTGCACCACCCTTATGGAGATTTTAGCACTATCGTTCACTTCATCTTTTGCACTTAGTAGTATACTCATCTTTAAATTGTGAGTAGATTAGTGCAATTTTAGTCCCATTACTTTGCTCCCATTATGGGAATTCACTCCAATTGATTGTGGTTCAAATCACGACTTATAGTACACTTTTTCTTGCGGATCAACCTGTACTTGCCGACGCTATAACTCGACTGTGTACTTCTGGTAAAACTCCAATAAAACTAATTAAGTTGCAAGAATATACACCTAAATGCCAATCATACCGAGACCATTTATTGCAGGTTCGTTATATGTTCCAAAGGGATTGATAAGGATACACATGCACAAGTTTCCCATGAGGCTGGAGAGTAAGATTATGCCAAATGTACATGTTGTTTGTAGTTATATTGTTACCCAGTGGGGCATTAGCCAGGAATGGATGAATGAATGTCATCTCTTTCTTTCAACGCTTTGAATTTCAAATAAACAAAATGTTGATATATATATATAGGGCGGTATTAAAGTAAGATCAGGTCTCAATTTAATATAGTAAGACACAAACATGCACCATCAAGATCAAATCTAACGGTGAAAGATGAACAAGGGTAACTTCGTAATCACCCTATCCTCTTTTTATCTCTCCTCCTTCCTTCCCATACGCACCCACCCCGTCCTTTTTCTTACCTCCTTCGTTCCTTCCCAATCGCACCCATCCCGTCCTTCTTCCTCCCCTCCTTTCCTATTAGAAGGGAAAGATCCGGCAAAGGCAAAGGTTTCTTCTTCATCATCGTTGGAGTTCCAAAAAGGTTACGATCACTACCATCAACAGATAAGAAGAAGGGGTTTCCGCTTTCTGATTGGCGGTCGACATCTTCGTTGTTGTTGCAATCACTCCAAAGCTGAGCAGAGCTCATCCACTTCATCATCTTCTTCTTGTCTTTGCCATATGTCGTCTTCTCAGGCTTATGGTGATCTTCTTCTTCTTCTTCTTCTTCTTCTTCTTCTGATTTGGTGTTCCTCATGATGGGAAGGAATTGCTCTAGAACAAGAACTATTCATGTTCCTGTACGATGACATTGGACCAATTCTTCCTTCAACAATCTAATCACTGCAATGATGCAGATCAGAAGAATCCAAGATTTAGAATGAAATGAGAGAGAAATAAAGGCAATTAGGTAAAGGTGATGGTTTTGGTTACCGTCATATTTTGGTTCCTCTGTTTTCTTTACTTTAATAATGTAACAGATTTTGATATTTTCTCATGTGTTTTGCAGAGGTTTTGTTTTGAGAAGTCTGTTGGGATTTATAGACTCACTTACTAGTCATGGTTCTCTCTTGGGTAATTTTCATTTCAATTTTACATGTTGGGATTTAGTAAAGATATATAATGCAATAAAATAAAAAAAATATACTTTCTATTATCTTTATGAGTGCTCCAAATCTTATTTGGGATTTTTTTGAAGAGGAGAAATGGAATCAAATTGGAAAAAATGACGAAACCATAAAATAGAAAAACAAATCACGACGTTAATAACTCGAAATCTTTAGGCATTAACATCAATCTGAATGTATGTTACTGTAATCAAAAGCTCAAGTGTCCAATGTCCACATGTCCGCCAGTTGTGACTTTTTAAGTGGAAACTTGTCTGGTGTCTATATTGTCTATTGTTGTGTCTACAATTAAGTAAATAAAGGAAATTGATATAAATTACATTAATAGTATCATTTTTTGCCCAATGAACTTATATGTTTACTACTGCTATTGTTGTGTAACAATTTGATATAGTTGTGTATTAAATCAATAGAGTTCTGCATTAAACCAGTAAAATATAGTAATGTAAGATACTGATGTAGAATGGACTTTGGTATTAAACAACTAAAATATAGTAGTGTAAGTTATTGATATGGTTGTGTAAAATATTGATAGTTGCGTATTAAATTAACACAGTTCTTTATTAAACTAATAGAGTTGTGTCTGAAACTGATATAATTGTCTATTTAACTGATATAGTAGTGTAAGAATTTGATAAAATTGTGTGTTTATTACATGCTTGAAATGACTTTGAAATTCCAAAGAAAGAAAGAAAATAAATGGGACTTTGATAGTAGAGAAAGAATACCTCAATTCATCACAAGATGGGCAATGGAGAAACAAATGACAATGTAATATCTTCAAGCTCTTGCAAAATAAATTGGATAAATCTTTGTCGTGTAAAGTCAAGATTGGAAGGTTAGAAAACAATTCAGTTATTTACTTTGTAACAAATATAGATGATGATTTGGGTTCTATTAGAGAGATAATATATTATAATGAAGAAAATGGGCCTCATGTGAATGTTGTTTGTTGGAGTTTGAAGGAATACCTTGTATGCATATATTGGTAGTATTGAAGCATCTTGAATGCATAGAATTACCACCTCTGTATATATTGGACAGATGGAGGAAAAGAATAAAGGACGGAATTAGACTTCCCATTTATGATGGAGATAATAGTAGCTCTTCTCATAATACACATATGAAGAAATTGAGAAAGATATCCAATGAATTGATACATGAAGCTTCCAAAAATGAAGAAATTTATGCAGTTGTGGAAAAAACATTGTCAGATTCTATGACAGAAGTGCACAAGTAAATTCTAGTTCAATAAGTCAGAATGAAAATCCTAATCTGGGAAATGATGTAACAGAAGTTCAAGTCCTCCAACCCGGAAAGTCTAAGACAAAAGGAAGTGGACAAAGTGGAAGGCCAAAGGCAGGAACTACATGACTAAAATCTGTTGTGAAAAAGAAATTGAGGTAATGTAAGTTATGTATGAAGTAGGAAACACATGACATTCGCAATTCTCTTAAGAGAAAACAAAAGGTTGATATTAAAGAAGTCATACAAGATTGAAGTCTACAAATAATTAAGTTCCAATTCAGGAAACTTGAAATTTATACATCAATGTATCAACTAAATATTCCATATGATATCTTCTTTACTTAGAAATTGTTTACATGTGTAGACTTGTATGGTTTGATAATGACATATTGTTTGACATATTTTTAGAAATGTTTTTGTTGCTTGACAGATTTTGTGAATGAGTTTTATGGAGTTGTTGAACTCGTGTAATAAAATGATATCATTGTGTATTGAAATGATATATTGGTGTATTAAATATATACTATTGTGTATTGAACGCATATAGATGTGTATTGATTGACATCATTTCATGCTTATATTTGTATCATATATCCATTATCTTTCACCTAAATAATGCTACGTGACGAGTTTTATGTTTGAATTTCAGAAATAAATAGGTTTGAAAAGAAGAGGCATAAAATGACCTAAAAGCATGAAAAATGACTAAGATGCAAGATCGAAGGACGTGAATGCAAGATCGAAGGACCAACGAGCAAACAAGAATACTCCACACCATCATGGGGAGTATTTTGGCAATTCTATTTGGGTCGGAGCTCCAGCAAGCCAAGTAGATTCATCAAAGACAAGCAAAGAGATCCAGCAAAGCCCAGAAGAAAGCCCAGACGGATCTGGACTCTGTAGACCGCTAAATAGCGGTCTGGGACCGCCAATTGGCGGTCCTGGTGGCTCCGAATCCGTTAATCTTTATGTGGGGGCGTGTATTGGTGTGTCTTTAGTCTATTTCTGGTATTTGTTTAGTCCCATACCGGGGGATTGTCCCGGATTACCTTTTTCTATGGCTATAAATAGAACTCTTCACCTTCTATAGTAATCACTCCATGCTTTGTGGCCATTCTCTCTACTTGAAGTGAAAGCCTTGAAGTAAGAAACTCAAGTGGGGAGATGCTACTGGTATTGTGAGTCTGAAATCAATAAAGTTTTCCTTGTTTTGTTGCTTCTTTTATAGTTCTCGCATGTTTAGTTTAATTGTCTTTTATTAAATCTAGCTTAGTTAATATGTTTTCTTATCTTAGTGTAAGAGTTAGTTTAATGTTTAGTGAGTAAAACCACTCCCCTTTTGGGGGGTGGAGATGATTGATTGACATCATTTCATGCTCATATTTGTATCTTATATCCATTATCTTTCACCTAAATAATGCTATGTTACGAGTTTTATGTTTAGTTTTCAGGAATAAATAGGTTTGAAGAGATGAAGCATAAAAGGACCCAAAAGCTGGGAAAAAGGACTGAATTGTGAGATCTGTGGACCAAGATGCAAGGAAGAAGGACCTGAATGCAAGACCGAAGGACCTAAGAGCAAAACAGAATAGTCCTCACCATTATGGGGAGTATTTTGGCAATTCTATTCGGGTCGGAGCTCCAACATGCAAAATAGATGCATCAAATACCAACAAAGCCTTCCAGAAAAGCCCACAAGAAATTCCAGAGCGATCCGGACACTGTAGACCGCTAATTAGCGGTCCAAGACCGCTAATTGGCGGTCACTTTTGGCCCAAATGCGCTCAAATTTCTCCTGGACTTGTATTAATGTTCGTTTAGGCTATTTTTGGTGTTTGTTTAGTCCCACATCGGGGGATTGTCCCGGTTTGCCTTTTTCCATGGCTATAAATAGAACTCTTCACCTTCCATTGTGATCACTCCATATTTTAAGTGGCTATTCTTCCTACTAGAAGTGAGGCCTTGAAGCACACACTAAAGTAGGAGGATGCTACTTTTAATGTGAGTCATTTTATCAATAAAGTTTTATGTTTCTTTCATTGTTTGTTTTATGCTTCTTTTATTGTTTGTGCATGTTTTAGTTTAATCGTCTTTTAATTCTAGCTTAGTTTTAATATGCTTTCTTTCCATAGTTTAATAATTAGTGTAATGTTTAGTGAGTAGTTCCATCCCTTTTGGGGGGTGGAGTAGATGTACATACATGCATTAGAGAATGGGATGAATGCTTTAATTTCAATGTGTTGATTAAACATGAATGTATGCTTGCTTGCTTAGGATAGAATTTACAACTTGATGAGTTTTGCCAAAATGATTAGACACCTCTCATGCTTGTTTAGGTTCTGAAATAAACACCTTGCATATGTAAATGTTAATCAACTAAGTTGGTGAATAGATTGATAGGTTTTGCCATAACATTTAGACACTTCCTATGCTTGATAAACACCACCTTCATGTGCTTAAAGAATGTATTTTACACCCACCTCTTTGCTTGTGTGCACTCACTCCACCCCTTAGGGGTTTTCCATTCCTGAAATTCCAGCACTTCTATTTTGTTCTTAGCTTAGTTTTTATTTGATCGTTTATTTCTTTGTTTCGCATTTCGTACTTCTTAGCGTAGTTTAGTGTAGGTTAGCATAAACATCTTTCTCCCCCTATTTTTTGCCACTTGATTTCTGATAAACAAGAGCCTGCTCACCTCCCTGAGGACGACCCGTACTTGCCACCGCTTCATCGCGGTCGTGCACTTGCGGTAGAAATATAAAACGTTCAACAATGATACTTATATATGCAATTAAGAATGGAAGAATGATTTATCTTGAAATATGTTGATTAATATGAATGTATGCTTGCTTGTTAGAATAGAACACTTCACTAGATGAGTTTTGCCACAAATCCTAAGACACCTCCCATGCTTGTTTAGTCTCTCAAATGATCAGCTTGTGTTTATGAATGTTAATCAAATAGGTTAGTGATTGAATTGATGACTTTTCCCATGATAAGTAGACACCTCCCATACAGGAAAACACTACCCCCACTTGTGACCGTAGGAAGACATTCTTACCTTCTTATTGTGTATGTGTAATCACTCCACCCCCAAGGGGTCTCTCTCTTACTGATTCCATTATAGTGTTAAGTTTATTTAGTTTAGTTCGAAGTAATCGTAGTTGCTTTCCTTTGACTTTTCTTCTTAGTAGTTTAGTGTAGCATAAATTAGCTTAGATAAACTCTTCTCCCTTCTCAAATAGGTGTATTAAACATATACTATTGTGTATTGAACGCCTATAGATGTGTATTCACTGGAAGTTTTATTTAAGAAAGTGATGTCATTTTGTAGAGTACTCCATGCCATTTCTAACTCCAACAATCTCTCTTTCCTCTAGAAAAATATGCCATACTATAGTAATTTAGTCTTATGTGAGCCCGTTAGCATCTATGGTAGGCTTAAGTAGAGATGTCCACAAGCTCCCTAAGTTGACTTCAATTAATCATTTATATGTCTGATAACAAAAACATACAAAATCAAACATTTCCGCTCTCCCCAATACCAATCAATGCCTCAACTCCCATGCCATGTACAACAACATGAACCCTCCATCTACTTCATTTACTCCACAAGGATCAACAATTCATGTTTACGTACGTATTTGTAGGATTTCGTGTCCCTATGTATGTGTATATTTTTAAAATTTTAATACAAACATACAAGATCGATTTCAAATTTTCATTGATTTTATGTACATGTATATGTTTATTCTAATATCATGCATTCCTACAGATATTAAAATAAACAAAAGAGAGAGGATTATACCCAAAAGTTCTCTAAAACATTTCAGAAGATCCGGTGTTCCGTTGCTCGTCAAATTGTCCGCCGATTCGCCTCCACCAAACTCTAAACAAGATTAGAGAGAAAGGAGCTAGCCAATCAATCTCTAGTTAAGCTTAGAATCTAGCTAATAACCCCTCTTTAAACTCCTGAGATTTCTAACTCCAAAACTTAAAACTATTAAGAGATTTTCGTGGTGATTAAGGAAGGGATTAGAGAGATAGAATTATATTGCATGTAATAAAACAAGTAGGATGAGTGGTCCTTTTATAGGCTCCCAAAACATCCATATCAAGAACTATTCTCTAGTCATGATCTCTTGCTTTTTCTCTCCTAAAATTAATCCCAAATTGCCACATAAGCATCCTAAAAAATGTTTGATTAAATCTGGAATTAATCTAACCCATGATATAATTATTCTCTTCATAATTCAGGCAAAAATCGCGTTGTTCGGTTAACCGAGAATTCTTCTCGGTCAACCGAACCATTCGGTTTTAACACATATTCAGATGACAGTGAGATAGACGGTCGACTGAATATACATGAGAAACATTCCCTGGAAAAATTTAGACGATCCGCGTCTCGCTCTGGTAGACCGTTGACCCACCAAAACTTTCTTCTGGCGAATTTCTACGGATGACCATGTCATGTTCGGTCTACTGAAAATATCCCAAGATAGCTCCTGCATATTTTCTCTCAGTTGACCATTCAAGCTCGGTTGACCGATCCTAATTGTCGAGGCACTCCAGATAATTTTGGTCAACCAAATGCGTTATTCGTTCCCCATTCGGTTGACTATTCCGAAGACATCTCGGTCGACCGAACCCTAAACGGTTTACCGTGCTGACCCCGATTTTGCCTTTGTCAAATTTTGGATTTATATCCAACAAAATTTGACATTTTGGGGTTTTTAGCAAATTCATATCTTATGTAATATGTTATCTTGCGTAATATTAAATTATTACACCACATAATATATACACCTCATACGAATTTATCCATGATTCTAATTAAGTCAATTCTCATGACATATTGATTTTATTGATTCACCACATGTGTCCCTTTTTCACATGAAACCCGACACATCATATGAAATCAAAATTAAGCTTCTTGTTTTCCAGTTTTGTGGTGTGACCTATAGGAGGATCTAAGTCAAATTGACAGCAATATTAAACACTTAATATCTCAAACTATAAGCGGTATTTAGCTTCACATTATAGTTACCCAATTGGCATATATGTCTTTGTTCCACTCGAACCAAACATGATCCATTTAGTGATATAAGTACACTACTTGTGTCCGTTCCTTGCCTCATGATATTAAGAATATATACAAAGTAGAAATGTGTCATATTTTGTATTATATTCATTTCTTGATCTCTTTAAGCTAATTATAACTATGTAACTTAACTCAAGCTACATTGTGCACATTATAATTTTGCTTTATCAAGGGCCCAACTAATATCATCACTCAATTAAGAGGGGCAATTATAATCATTTGACTAGTTATCTTTTCCAGCACAAGTCATGTTCAACCAACTATTGCCTTTATCACTATACTCATTGATAGCTTTTGACAATAATCAAATCAAGCCCTTCTTGAATGAAAAGATATAAGTCTCATATCTCAGGATCCAAGACACAATAAAACATTAATGACATGAAACACAATTTCATAATGTTTTACTTGTTAGGTCTATTCAATATATAAAAGTAATATTTTCCTCTTTTATATACTCGTGTCGTCAATTTTTGTAGACCTACAACAATCAATTACCAACACAACAATCTTATTTCTGTGATTAATGTTCCATGTTAATTACCATGATTGTGAATAACTTTTGATTTATGTAAACCATTATCTTTTAGAGCTCTACGGTTAAGGACCAAGCATCTCTTCCTTAACACTTCCAAAAGACGAATACCATGATCAAGGAACAAAATGTTTGCACATCCAATTCATAATAATTGACATATAAAAGTAAAACTTTTAGAACACATTCATTTCAGTATCTCTTTTAGAATCATATGTTGCTCACTTATTCATCTCCGGTGACAACCAACTGTATTTGTGTATTAAACGTATTCTGTTATGTATTGAACACATATAGATGTGTATTAACTAGAAGCTTTATTTACGAAAGTGATGTGGTTGTGTATTTTAATGATATAATTGTATATTAAACTTTTATAATTGTGTATATTAAACTTATAATGCAGTTGTGTATTTTAATAATGATTTTTCCAAAATGTTCTCTAACCAAAATATCCAATAGACAAACTAAACCATACTAAACAACATTATATTCAACTTATAATGCAATTGTGTATTTTAAAAATGATTTTTTTCCAAAATGATCTCTAACCAAAATATCCAATAGACAAACTAAACCATACTAAACAACATTATATTCAACTTATAATGCAATTGTGTATTTTAATAATGTTTTTTTTATAAATTAAAGAGTTCTTAAAGTTGTGTAATAAAAGGATACAGTTGTGTATTGAAATGATAAGTTATGTATTAAACTTATAATATTGTGTACTGAACACACACACACACACAGATATATATATATATATATATATATATATATTATGCTTCACTGGAAGCATATGATATACTAAAGGAACTATGAAACAAACCAAATATTTGGTCTCATTTCCTGGAAAAAAAGTTACTAACACAAACTTCGTCAACACTCCACATCAAAACTACCAAAAATAGGTGTCGTAACCTGTTGGATTAGCATAACAATGTATTAAGTGAGTACATAGTTGTGACTCCTATTATATACAAAATGTAGTCACATTGGTTACAAGTATATAACAACAACAAAAAAGATGATATCTACTACAAACCTACATAAGTCAGATATCATCACTACTTTGTGGTCACTACTTCCACAACTTCCACAAATTAAGTCAGATATCATCAATACTTCCACAACCACCACGACAGTCCTAACATGGAACTCTAGTAGACACCATTGACTACTTCCACGTAAGGCAAAACTCCTGATCACAAAGGTAGAATCTCCAGATGTTCAAACAAGGTAGAAACTCCAACAGTCCAAACAAAGCAGAAACTCCAGAACACTGTCAAGAATGATCAACATGTAATAAAAGTCTTAGTTCAAATTCTTGGGACGCATGGATCTCCTTGTTTATGATCTGACAAAATATCATTCTAAATTAGGCACCAAACAATATTAGTTTATTCTTGGAAGTGAATAATTTATTTTTGAAAGTCAAGACCTACTGAATATTACTTTGTAATAAGAGAATATTAAACAATAACTACTAAGTATCTAGACATGTAATCTAATATCGTAAACAATAAGTTAACTTATGACTTGTAGACACAATAGACCCAATAGACATGTTCCAATAGATAAATTAAAAAAAACCCTGTAGTAGTGGTTTGTTTTAAAATCATGGGAGCAATTTTTGCTCTATATATTATAATATTGGTCATGTAGTTTTGCGTTTCCTTAATGTTTTGTTGTATCTATGTAGATTTACGTGTTCCTTGAGGGTGTGGTTGAGGAGAAGCTCGAAACTGAATTCAAACAAACATCTGTTGACATCAAATTTCATGACGCCCAAGGGAAAAACCACTGATGTGTCATCCCTAAGTTAAACAAGGAAATTGTGCCAGACAAATGCAAGAAATATGGATATTTACTTTCAGAGCGGATATTATTCGGATTAGATGAACTAATATCCATATTCGCTCAGCGATCTCTCGGATATTCAATATCGAATACGGATACGGTCTCACGAATATATTTTTTCCGGATAAAATTTTGAGTTTTGGATACGAACACGGTTGGATTTCCGGATTTCGTATTAATACCCCTATATAAAACTAGATATGCCTTTCTTACATCCAATTGATGCTCAATTCTCGTGCCTAAAACTACACATGGATTTCCTACATTCAATTAATGCTCAATTATTGTGTGAATTACATATGGCTTTCTTACAATGGGTCATTTTCCTCTCCCTGTTCATTGTAGGTTAGATTTATTCTTGTCTTACATATCTCATCTATTGTCAATTGGCTAATATGGAAGACAGCCAATGATTCCATACATATGATTATCACAAAAATCAGGAACAAACTTCTAGTCAGGCAAATGGTATCTCATATTTTACCTAAATTTTGTAGAATCACGACGCACAAACTCCATGGTTCAACATCAACATTACTACAACACCTCAAAAGAAGGATCTCGCCTTGGCAGGATAAGAGGGGGTTATGCAGCCTTTCCCTGCTAATGGAAAAGGTTGTGCCAATTGACTAATTGATGGAAAAGCTTCCATGGTAGTTCTTCTATGTTAATTGTGAAGAACTTCATTCTCATCTAATAAAATACCATCAATTTCATTACGCTCTACACTTAATAGAGTTGGCCAATCCTTCTAGGTCCACATATGACACATCCACCCTCCAAACATCACCTAAGTAAGTAGCATCGATGCTACTCGCCTACACTTTTGTTTAAAAAAAGGTTGAGTTTCAATAAAAAAACATAGTTCTTTACGGGTTCAGAACCAGCTTCAGGATTACCTGTAATTAGAACATTAAACAATTAACATAATTCAGTAAATATTTAGTGTGATACCTGGTGTTCCATTTCATCAGGATAAAATGTTGTCAGCTGCTGAATATGTGTGGTTACTACACAATCAGTTGATATTGTTTGCTCTCTTTCTTTACTTGCAGCAGCTAGTCGAGCCTCTAGAGTTCCATTCGTAAATATAATAGATCTAGAGTTACAGAATTTCAAGCTAACATAAACATTGTGCCAAGTGCGGTAAAATCTAATGTGGTGAAAGTTTCTAACAAATTACTGATACTGGTCGCTGACATCCAGACCTTGGCTGAAAACCTGTCTCGAATCATGATTCGACCAAAAGATGTCTAGAAGCTGCTTAAACTGAATTACTCCAGGTTTATACTCTACTTGCATTTCAACAAAACCGACGGAGGTGCGGACGACGTCGGGGACCCAGACAAAGACCGGCTCGGAGCGCCAGACGCTGCCGAGCACGAAGATGGCGACGTGGAGGGGCCGGTCGGGGGTGGTGGGGTCCAAGATGCAGTCCAGGAGGCGGATCGGGAACGCACGACGGGAAGAAGATGGTGTGGTGTGATGTGTTTGTGTGATTACCATATTACCCTTTGGTTGTATAAATTGAATGATGGATAAACCAGCCGTTGAATCTATATCTAAGAGAGGAAAATATGGGGTCTCATTTTTTACAATGAGACATGGTCTTATTGTAAAATTCTTGTATACATATTTATGTTTTATGTTAATTTGTCTTAACCACAGTTCATATTTTTTTCTTGGCAACTATCCATTTTCTTCAAAGGGTGCATAGCTACAATAACCATAAAAATTGAAAATGGTTTTACTTGTACATTACTATTAGATTGCCTGGCGTTTGGTTTTTATAATCCAAATGAAATGTACCATAATAAGTGTTATGGTAAATTTTCAAATTGAATCTATAACTTAGTTTTCTCCCCATTTAATATGAAGAAGAAATTATGTAGAATGACCATTTGCACATATGCTCTTTACATTAAGATGTATGTATGACTTTGACACTTTCATCACGCAATAATATTTTCCCATTCGCAATGTGCGAGTTCATGACTAGTATTTTTCGTATGGATATGGATATAAAAACAGATACACACACTCTTGCAGGCACTAATTAAAAATAAGGTATATATTAGAAGGTAAATTCCCAAGACACGAACACGAACAAATTCAGACAACAATTCTCACTTCACAATCGGTGGGCAACACCTCAGTGGTTAGAAGAGAGCTCAATTAGTATATAAAGGTAAGGTAAAACATAATGCAGGCGATGTGGGACTAAATGTTTAGAGCACCAGAAACATTAAACTTTTTTATAAGTACATTAACACATCTGAAATACCTAGATTGCTTAAGTTGACTTAGTGGTAAGGGTTGTAGTTTGGGGGGAGGGGGTCGCGAGTTCGAATCTTCCCAATTTTTTTCGGTTTTTCCCAATTTCGGTAAAAAGAAAAGCTTTGCTGGGTTCCCAGGGGAGAGGCTTAGCGTATGAACCAATGCACCAAGGGAACTAACATGTTTAAATGTCGGGTTTTAATTACTTAGTGTATTTCGTGTATTTTTTGGGTACACGAACACGACACGAAATCAATTTCGTGTACCCAAAACCCGACACGAACACGACACGAAACAAGAAATCCTGAAACCCAAACACGGATTTTTCGTGTCGTGTTCGTGTCGTGTTTTCGTGTTCCGTGTCAAATTGTCAGGCCTAGTATATATGCATCTATGCATCAAAATTTTGGTACGATAATGTAGTATAATTATGAAATATCTAAATTTACATTTTAGTAATATATTTTTGATTTTTTATTTATAAAGTTAAGCATTCCTAATACTAACATTTGTATGAAAAAACAATATGAAAATCCTACAGATATCCGTATCTATTGAAAAACTCATATTTGTGTTGGTAACCATTATCGCAAAAACTCAAAATTTAATATGTTATCCGTTCAAATATTAAAAAATGATATTCATATTCTTAAAAAAATGAACATGTTACAAATCGTTCACAGATAATCTGTATGCATTTGCTTCAGCAGTGAGTAGTGACTACGCCACGTAGAGCCAAGCCCAAACTTCAATTTCATCACTATGGAAGGTTTGCCTTTTTTATTTTGAAGGTCAACGTCTGCCTTTTCATATACTCATTAAATCTGCGGCATAGTAGACCGGTACAAATATCTGCGATGGAGTAGACCTTACAAGTTCCAACGGCATTTCCCAGTCGTTCGAAAGTTAATGTGCATGCAACCATTGGATTTCCATGGCCCCCATTCATCCAAAAATTGACCAATATCAATATGTAAAATATTTGTGGG
Organism: Triglochin maritima; assembly: GCA_963682175.1. Taxonomy (NCBI): domain Eukaryota; kingdom Viridiplantae; phylum Streptophyta; class Magnoliopsida; order Alismatales; family Juncaginaceae; genus Triglochin; species Triglochin maritima. The sequence goes on from OY821779.1 coordinate 29,311,733, forward strand.
GATCTCAACAGACAGCATCCGGATTCCGGATTGTGAAAAGTTCACACCCACAAGAAACCTCATAATAACCTCCGAGGTTATCAAGCTAACTTATCTTTCAAGCCAACCAATACTAGTATACTACTACATTACATCCACTTTTGATTTGGCTCTTTCGTCATGGAAACACAGGAATTCAAGCCCATCACATTGCGAAGCTTGCCGTTGAAGCAACCCGGCACAAGGTGGTATTTGCCGAAACTGACTCCGACTTCGTCGATGTTCTCCTCAGCTTCTTGACGTTGCCAATGGGAACCGTAGTTAGGCTTTGCGGTAAAAAGTCCTCCATTGGCTGCATGTAATATCCTAAATCCTTGCTTTGCACTAATCATGTTTTGGACTTGATTAGGGGCTGTTTAGGGAGGTTTAAGAGTGGGTGAGATGGATGGTTGAGATTGAATGAGGAATTTTGTATATAACGGTTGGTATCTCTCCCTGTCATTCTCTCTCTCACTCGTTTCTCAACTCTCTCTCTCTCTCTCTCTCCATACCTTTGATAAGGATTCCGAGAGCTTCGGTGGAACCGGGAGAATATCGTGCGGAGTGGGGGTGCGTTGCCGGAGTTGAGCTGATCGTTGCTCAGTTGGATTCTTCCGGAGTTTGGGTTCGTGAGGGAAAAGCTCGCCGTTGGTTCTTCAAAGGCTTCTTCAAGCTTTCAATGTATGTCAAGCTTTACTTTGATACTCACATATGCTTTCGTAAGTGTTGGAGTGGTCAACAGTAGGTCAGATGGCTCGTCGGACCTGTGCAACAGTTTTCTGCACTGTAACGGTCGACCAGTTGCTTGGTTCGGTCGACTGGAGAACTATGTTTTGATTTGGATTTTACTGGCCATTTTCGGTCGACCGGTGATCGCGTGTGGTTCGAACAATTGTGCTTTTTATTGCGACAGAAGTTTTACTGGTGGAATTTAGTCGAATGGGTCCCCTTTGTCGTTCGACCGGTTGACGGGTTTTTCGGTTGGGCCAGTCCTATGGAGAGGATTCGGTCGACCGGTTTGGTGGTTTTGTTCGTCCGTTGTGGTGCAGTTTTGTGTGGTTTTGGTGTTGTGTAGCCAGCTCAAGGGCAACGGGTCTCCGATCTTTTTGGGGCAACGGTACAAACATTGTCGGCTTGAGAGTGGTTCGTGGGTGTGTGTAGTCAGCTCAAGGGCAACGAGTCTCCGGCCCTGGAGGGGCAACGGTACTGACATTGCCGGCCTGAGAGTGGTTCACTGGATCAGCTGTGAAGGCAATGGGTCCCCAGTCCTGGAGGGCAACGATACGGATAGTGCCGGCCTAATAGTGATCCAACATTATGTTGTAGCTGAGGATGTTTCCGGACGTGGTGCCTAGGGCACATGTGAGGGTTGGGCTAGATGACCCACGAGACCCGTCACTGCTTGTGTCCGCTGTGGTAGGGAGAGAGTTCCCGGAGGCCCAGTGTGACGATGTTTGTTTACTACATTTCATAACATGCATGCTTTTGTTGTCTAGTCCATTTATTGGGATCGGAGTTTGGCATATCGGGTTTCCTTATGGGAAACTCAGGCATAATCATGTTTTGTTTCAGGCCGTGAGCGGCGCTGGGAGGTGGTGACTTAGGAGGAGCGTGTTCGGAGCCGGATTCTGCGTTTCCTATTTTTGAGGTCATAGTGATTACATGTATATTTTCCTTATCTTTTATTGTAATCACACTATTGGAACTCATATATATTGTATATATGTTGGTGCAACAATTGCCTGTTTTCTTCGGTAATATCCTCGTGTTGTGTTTTACTAAAAAATTAAATTTCTTCCGCTTTTGAGAATGTTACACTGCATGGATAAGTTATACAAGAGCATAGAAGGCCTCGACGAAAAGTACTTCAATACTTCATTCTGCAAGACAATGCTTCTTCATACTTGGAATGCTTCCTCCGAGCAGCTTAAATCATTGAAGATTAACCTGTACGACACGGATAACTCCATCTACTACTCTAGCAACAATGAAAGGTGTCGTGCGTTTACATTGTTTTCTGGAGTGCGTTGTTCGTGTAGTCGTATGTTTGACGTAATAAGCAGGTATTCTACGAGAAGTTTGGCAGTTCAAATGATAGTTTTTCTGAAGAGCAAGACCAAGTTTATCACCGCTGATGATTTGATGTTGGATGTTGCGTCAAGTAATGCTCAGCAATTGATTGGTAAGCTAGGTATATCTGAAGATAGAATAGATGAGAAAGAGGTTCATCTGGGTCTCACTCAGGTAATATGTGAGATCCTAATCCTAATTGAGCTCTAATTGGTTGTTGAGGTGGTGATTAAGAGAAGATTGGATGGATGGCTAGGATCGATTGGAGAAGGTTGGATTGGATGGTGAGATGTGGGATGGGGTATATGAGGTGATTTTCTCTCTCTCTCTCTCTCTCTCTCTCTCTCACTCACTCTCACGTCCCTCTCTACTCTCTCACGCGCGTCTCTCTCTCCCTCTCGGTGATTGTGCTCCGGTGTGGAGGTGAGCATCGACGAGTGTTGCTCGGGTGGCGAGGTGAGTCAGTTTCTAAACAAACTCTTATCGTTTGTTCTTCTTCTTCTTCTTTCTCTCTCTTAATCCGTCTCTCTTCCAGTGTTGTGGTTGGAGTAGTGATCGACGAAGATTTGTGTGGCTATGGAACGATAAGGAGTTGTGGTCGTTGATCGAGAGAGAGGTTCGTCGGTGGATTATGATTTTGGGGAGAAGTGCTCGTGGAAGCACCGTCGAGGTTCTTCGAAGGTTTCTTCAGACCTTCACGGTATTTCAAACTTGTGGTTGTAGCTCATTTTTATTGTATGAGTATTTGGAAGTCGACAGTAGACCGAAAGACTCGTCGCAAGCAAATGTTATGCATATTACTACTTCATCGGTCGACCGGTGGTGCATTTGACGAAAGCCTGGTTGGTTTGGTCGAACGGGCCTCCTTTGTTGTTCGACCGTGTGCACTGTTGTAGATCGGTTGGGGCGTTGACCATCCAAATGGTCGACCACCTATTTGACTCGTCCGACCGAGGACTTATGTTAAATTGTGGTTTCGTTCGACCGATGGTGGTTTGGTCGACCGGTGTTGTTTTGGATGCGTTGGAGGATTTTACTGGTGGAATTCGGTCGACCGAGAGTGCTCGGGGGTTCGACTGATTTTTTATGCCCCCCTTGTCGTTCAACCGATTTGTAGTTATGTTTGTTGAACTTGGGAGGTGACCCTCTAAACGGTCGACCAGTCCTTCACTTAGGTTCGATGGAACGTGTGTGGTTGGTGGGAATTGTTCGACCGATGGAGTCCCAGTCAAGACAATTGCCATATTTTTGTGAGAGACAGTCGACCGGGACTCCTGGTTCGATCGACCGTTTGTTTCCAGTTTTGCACATTGAAGGTGCGGTTGTTGTGGTGTCGATGTTCTTCTAGTCAGCACATGTGTTGCGGTGGTTAGGTGAAAAAGTCCTTGAGCCCCGTTATTGTTTTGAGAGTTGTGGTTGGGTGAAAAAGCCTGGGAGTCCGGCTAGTCTGTGCGGGGTTGGGTGAAAAGGCACTGGACCTCCGTAGTACGTTCAGGTTGGGTGAAAGAGCCCTGGAGCCTGAGCATGGACCGCGTGATAAGGGTTGGGTGAAAAAGCCCTGAAGCTCTTAGACGTTCGGGTTGGGTGAAAGGGCCCTGGTCGTGTCGTAATAACTGCGGTTGAGTGAAAAAGCCCTGGAGCCCAGCTTGACGACGTTGAGTGTTGCGGTAGTTGGGTGAAAAAACCATTGAGCCCCTAACTGTGTGTGGGAGCTGTGGTTGGGTGAAAAAGCCCTGGAGCCCAACCTGGTTATTTGTGCTTTTCTTTGTGGATAAAATTGCATGCTAGTGTGTTTCTGTTTCATGCATTGTAGAGTTTGGCAAACGGGGTTTCCTTCTGGAAGCTTAGGCATTGTTGCATGTTTGCTTTTCAGGTCATGATCGGTATTATTGGTGGTGATCGAGGAGAGGAGCACCGTTACCAGATCATGATTTCTCTCAGTTTGAGGTCGAGTGATTATTTGTACTTTGTATAGTCTTTTGTGCTAATCACACTTTTAAAAGACTCGGATATATATGCTATATGTTGGTTGACTGTTTTCCTTATGTTTGAGTAATATCCTCTATTTGATTGTATGTTATAAAATTTTAAATTCTTCCGCTGTTTGAGGATGTTGCATAATACCCATAAGATATTTTATTCAAGTGTTAAGTTACATCTTTCCTTAGCTGTTTTTATTTCGCTCCTATTTCCTTTATAAATAATCATGCCTATTATGATCGTTGACGATTATTTATTGAAGGGACCTTTATTGAATCCAAAAAAAGTATTCAATGTGATAGTAGGTTGATCAAATTTCGCAGCACAAAGAGTGACGTGGGAGACGAAGTGGGATCAAAGTTATTTTTAGAGTTAGTATTGTTTTGACTTAATTAGTATCAGTGATGATATTTTAGGGTTATTATTGTAAATTATTTAGTTTTGTAAATCTCTTTATATTTGAGTAGAACGAATGAGAAAAGATAGTTTCTGGTTTTGTCCTAAATTTAGTGTTTCTAAACATTCTACATTCTACAGGTGGATTCCAAAATTTATCGTGCTTGGTGGATTGTGAGGTATCTTAGTGGATTCTAAGAGTTACCCTCTCCGATCTCGCGTCGGACCTGCCACTGTTGCTTTGATTCATGCAATGTACGCTTCCGTACCGCGTCAGAGAGGCTATATATTGTTATACAAATTTGTCCTCGTAGGAAATTAAAAATCTCAATTGGCCTCATCTTTATCATATTTTCTATAACGAACTTCTAAATTTTTTAAGATATTACACATCATTTGGAGATCAATTTTTCAATGAATTAAACAAATAATTAAAAAAAAATTATTAAACATATTTTCAAAAAATAAGATTTAAAACCCAATTAAAAATGATTTTTAAAAAATAAAACAAAACAAAAAACAAAACCAAAAAAAATTAAAAGAGAATAAAACCCACGACCGACCGGTCATGACCATGTCGCTCGAGCGACCTGGTCGATGACCGGGGTCGGTCATGGGGATGACCCCCATAGTGGATGGTCTTGTAATCTACGGGCGTGTTCCTGAACCAAGTCAAATCAATCATGTTCAATAGCTATACCTATATTTTTAAAATCTCAAAAGTTATGATGTTCTTGTATTATGGAGTCCTCGTTTTATTTTTTCATGGTAAGCTACATGGATGCATTGATAAATTGCTTTTTAGACTTTTAAATTGCTTTTATGATTATATGTTACTGAAACGTTTTTCTTGTTCCTTTCCAACATAGGATAGTAATAATAAAAGATTGTATTATATGTTCGTTTTCTGTTGATCCTACATATGATGACAATGTATGCATAAAATATGTATATAGATGGCAATATACATGTCAAATTGATCAAGGTGAGTGTTTGTATTAAAGTTTTGGTGAGTCATTAATTAATTCTGGAATAATGTTACAAGTTCCTGTCTTTTTTCAGATTTTGAAACTACTTCAACAAGCATTCCTCCCAACATCTTTGTTTACGGATGCACTTATGCACTTCTGTTAGGATCTATGGGCCTCTAATCGCTACAATAAAAGTGGAATTAAAATGCCAAGCGAAGGATTAAGGAAAGAGACAATGCAAACCACAAAATCGTCGACACCGGAGTTTAGAGAGGTTCGGCACCCACACCCGGGTCCTAGTCCTCCTCGCAAGCCTCGCTCGATCCCCCGAGCCTCGCTTACGGTTCCACTAACCGATCTCCGTTCCGGGTCGAGATCAACGTCGTTTACAACACCGAGCCTCGCGAACAATCCTCGCCTCACTCGTGTCTCCTCTCACAACCCGAGAGGGAGCTTCCTAGAAGCTTTTACAACTCTTTGATTCTTTGGTGTGGAAGTTGAATCACACTCTAACTAACACTCTATACTTGAGCACACTTGGATATGATATTGAATTGGATATGCAAGTGGTGAAGTTTGGGCTTGAGTGTTGAAGAATAAGCTTTGAAGGTTAAGGAATTGAGAGCACAAAGATAGTTGATGAATAGAAGGTGTTGTCTCTTATTTTGTGTCTCTAGAGTGGTGTTTATATAGGTTTCAAAGCTTATAGATCCGTTGGAGAGTTGGTGGTGAATGGACCAATGAGAAAGCAAGATATGACTTAAGCTCGGCCAGAAATCGAGATAGATTCGGTCGACCGTTATCCACACGGTAGTCCGAAACATTGGTCTGAACTAAGAACTTGGTTGACCGATTATGTATTGGATCACCGTTCACCAACCTCCAGTAGCTTTTATCTATTTAGCCCTAATTAAATTTGGTTCACCGAAGTCCATTCGGTTCACCGTTCCAAGGTGGACAGTAGAATTGATTGGGCTCTGATCTACTCAAGTTCGGTTGACCGTGTATACTTCGGTAGACCGAAGTAGCGTGGGTATTCCACTGACAATGCGTGGGAAATTGTTTAATGGTCAAGTGTCATGTTTAAATAGCCGTTGGGCTCCTAAAGCCAATATGGATTCGGTAGACAAAAGTTTGTGCGGTCGTCCGAAGTGGGTCAAGTTAATTGGGCTCTAGGGTCTTGATTTGAATGCGATCGTTGGAGCAAAGTCCAAAACCGATCCAGGGCTATTCGGTCGACCGAAGGTGTTTCGGTCTTCCGTAGGGGCAATTCCAGAGAACACTTAAGTGTCGCTGTTGGGAAGTATTTGGCTATCCGATAGGTGTTCGGTGGACCGAACTCGGTAGATTTCGGTTAACCGAAATAGGTTCGGTTTACCGAGAAATGACAGGACAGAATCCTAGTGCTCAAGTTTACATAAAACCTTATGGACTCAATAAATATAAAAGTTACATGTCTTGGTCCAAAGCTTTGATTACAAGTCTTGAGTCATGATGTCCTTGTCCCAATGCTCATTTCCTTGATTGTCTTGATCAACATATTAAGATGATTGCAAGTATACAAACATATATGCAATGCATGTAATCGTGTTTGCTCACTTTGATTGATTAGGTTGATTGATTAAGATTAGTTTAATTAATCATCAAAATTAATATAGATTAAGGCCAAAAAGCCAACAATCTCCCTTTTTTGATGATGACAAATCTATATCTTAATGCTTGAGTTTCAATTTAAGTTCTCCCTTAATCTATATGATTGCTCCCCCTTCATATATGTAAACTATGCATGTATAAGATGCTCCCCCTAACAATGTGCATAGTATGAGTAAATTGAAGCTCAATCCTTATCATTTTCCCCCTTTGACATCAATCAAATGCAAACAATACAAGCATATGATGTAAAGGATAGGATTTCATAATTCTCCCCCTTAATTAGATGATATAACATTATATGCTCCCCCTATCACTAGGCCAAAAAGCAATGATTATGATATCAATTAAGCATGTAATATCCCTAGATTAGAACCAAATGTTAAAATAGACACGATTGAGAGGATTGAAAATATTACCCAACTTTTGATCTTCGATTTTGTATTGGTTCCAATCTCCTTTCGATAGCGACGACGACTTTATAAATTCGATCCAAATGATTTCCTTGAAGCTTGGAATCGATCTTTTGTAGCTTGAGCCGATCGCTATCGATTTTCCTTCTAAGTACCTATAAGTGAAGATTTTGGTACCCAAACAACTTTGGGTCCTTTGACATTAATCTTTGGTACCCAAGCCATTTTGGTCTTAGGTGCCCAAACACTTGAAGAACTTTTATTCACAAAGAAATGCTTTCCATTCATAGTAGTGTGAATACCATGGTTTTTGTAGTTGTTAACAAAATAGCCTACACCATGCTTATCTAAAGATTGTTTTTGACTCCCTATGAGCATATCAAGCATTTTCTTTCCTCTTGTGAATTTTTCAAGATCCTTTTGTAATTGAACATTCTTAGCAGTTAGATCTTGAATATCATTAGTACATAAAGGTTTTGCATTTAGAGTTGTAATTTCATCAATCAATTGAGTGTTCTCTAATGCAATTTTATCATGACTAGCAAGCAATTGATTTTTGTCATTCATGATAGATTCAATTTGAGATTGTAGCTCATTGATTTTCTTTCTTGCTAGTTTATTCTTTTGACAAATTTTCTCAAAATTTTCAAGCAATTCATTGAATTCACATTGAAGTTCATTATATGCATTTGAATTATTTTAATCAATTGAATCGCGACTAGAGCAAGAATATACCTCACTTTCGTCATCTTCTATTGCCATGAAGCACATCGAGGCGAATTCACCTTCAATTGATGAAGATGATGAAGTGTCCCAAGTAGCTTTGAGCGCTTTCTTCTTCTTCTTCTCTTTTCTCCTTTCTTTCTCTTCTTTGAGAAACTCCTTAAATTGATGTGTCACCAATTGTTCCTCGATGTCACTATCTCCTTTGATCGAATTGGCCACGACATGTAGCCCTAAGGATTTGTTGACTCTCTTCTCATTGTGGTCTTTCATTTGTATCTCATATGTCATGAGACTACCCATTAGCTCCTCGACCGATAATTTGGTGAGATCTTGTGCTTCTTCGATGGCGGTTGTCTTCTCCTCCCAATCGTCGGTGAGTGACCGAAGAATCTTTCGAGTCATTTCTCCCTTGCTAAAATCCTTGCCAAGTGCTTTAAGAGAGTTAATGATCTCGGTGCAGCGAGTGTGCATCTCGCTTATGTTTTCACCGGATTGCATACGAAATAATTCATATTTATGCATAAGCAAATTAATCCTAGTTTCTTTCAATCTAGTTGAACCCTCATGATGCATTCCGAATGTATGCCAAATATCATAAGCACTTTCACAACCTTTTACCCTATTATATTCCCCTTCATTTAACCCACAATACAAGATGTTCATAATGCGAGAATTCATCTCCGCTTCCTTAATTTTGGGTTTTGTTAAGGATACAATTTCATCATCATTAGGAGGTGTGTATGAGTTTAATATGAATGTCCAATATTTCAAATCATTTGATTGCAAATATATTCTCATTCTTTTCTTCCACTAGTCATAGTTTAACCCATTAAACAAAGGTGGCTTAGATGTGGATAATCCTTCACAATGATTAGAAGTAGATGTCATGCTAAATTACGATTAAGTAAATGAAATTAGCAACCTAATGCTCTGATACCAGTTGTTAGGATTGATTGACATCATTTCATGCTTATCTTTGTACCTTATATCCATTATCTTACACCTAAGCAATGCTACGTGACGAGTTTTATGTTTGAATTTCAGAAATAAAGAGGTTTGAAGAGAAGAGCCATGAAAGGACCCAAAAGCAGGAAAAAAAGACTTAATTGTGAGACCTGGGGACTAAGATGCAAGGGAGAAGGACCTGATCGTAAGACCGAAGGACCTAAGAGGAAAACAGGAAACTCCACACTATCATGGGGAGTATTTTGGTAATTCGATTCGGGTCGGAGCTCCAATAAACCAAGTAGATGCATCCAAGACCAACATATCCATCAAGCAAAGCCCACAACGAAAACCAAACGGATCTAAAGCATATAGACCACCAATTGGCGGTCCAGATAGCCCAGGATCCGTTTAGTTTTCTGTAGCACGTGTAGTAGTGTATGCTTAGTCTATTTTTGGTATTGGTTTAGTCCCACATCGGGGGATTGTCCCGGATTAGTTTTTTCAATGCTTATAAATAGAACTCTTAACCTTCCATTGTATCCATCTCTCTCTTTGGTGGCATCTTCCCTACTAAGAGTGAAGTCTTGAAGCAAAATTCTGGTGGATGGATTGTAGATTAGATGGATGGTGAGGATTGAAGGGGTGAGAGATATTTATTTGTGATTCTTCCTCTCTCTCTCTCTCTCTCACGTCTCTCTCTCTCCTAGTTGGTACTCCGGCCAGAGGTGATCTCCGGAGAGGTGTTGGTCGAGGGTGAAGGTGTGCTCGTGCTTGTCGAGGAGGAGGAGATCGTTGATCGAGCGTGAGGTTTGTTGGCGGATCGTATTTTGGGGAGAAGTGCTTGTGGAAGCGCCGTCGAGGTTCTTCGAAGGTTTCTTCAAAGCTTCACAGTATGTCCAACTTGTTGTCGTAGCTCACTTTTGTTGTGTGAGTATTTGGAAGTTGACTGTAGGGCGAAAGGCTCATCGCAAGCAAACGTGCAGCAGATTTTACTGCCTGATCGGTCGACCAGTTGGTGCAAACGGACGACCGTTCCTTATGAGATTTAGAGTTTCTGCCTCACACCTATCAAACGATGCCCTTTGGCGGTCGACCGGCTGTGCATTTGAGGCAAGGCTGGTATGTTTCTGTCGAACGAGGCCCCTTTGCCATTCGACCGTGTGCACTGTCGTAGATCGGTTGGGGCGTTGACCATCTAAACGGTCGACCTCCTGTTTGACTCGTCCGACCGATGACTTAAGTTGGATTGTTGTTGGGTTCGACCGATGGTAGTTCGATCGACCAGTGTTGTTTGGATGCGATGGAGGATTCCCTGGTGGAATTCGGTCGACCGAGAGTGCTCTGGGGTTTGACCGGTGTTGAGGTTTTGTGATGGTGTATTTCGATCGAACGGGTCCCCTTTGGCGTTCGACCGATTGGTCATTTTGTTCGTTGAACCTGGGAGGTGACTTCTAAACGGTAGACCAGTTCCTGACTTTGGTTCGACCGAACGAGTGTTGTTGGTGGGAATTGGTCGACCGATGGAGTACCAGTCAAGGCAATTGCCTTGTGTTTGTGAGATTCAGTTGACCTGGACTTTTGGTTCGGTCGACCGTTTGTGTCCAGTTTTGCACATTGGAGGTGTGGTTGTTATGGTCGTCCGTGTGAGGCAAATTGTGGTGGCGACGTTCTTCCGACAAGTGTACTAGTGAGCACGTGTGTTGCGGTGGTTGGGTGAAAGAGTCTATTGAACGTTTTATATTAAACCGCAAATGCACGACGTCGGTGAAGACGTGAAAATTATGGGTCGTCCACACGGAGGTGAGCATCCTCTTGTTTATCAGAAATCAAGTGGCGAAAATTGGGAAGAGAGTTCGATTATCCTACTCTCAGCGACACTACACTACGAAGTACAAAATGTGAAAGGAAGCAACAAACGATGAACTACCAAACTAAACTAAGAACTAAATAAGTGCTGGAATTCAGAAATAGAAAGCCCGTAAGGGGTGGAGTGAGTGAACACATGCAAAGAGGTGGGTTTGAACACATTATTTAAGCACAAATAAAGGTGATGTTATCATGCATAAGAAGTGTCTAAATGTTATGGCAAAACCTATCAATCCATTCACTAACCTAGTTGATTAACATTTACATACACAAGCTGGTTTATTTCAGAACCTAAACAAGCATGAGAGGTGTCTAATCATTTCGGAAAAACTCATCAAGTTATAAGTTCTATCCTAAACAAGCAAGCATACATTCATGTTTTATCAACACATTGTAAATAAAGCATTCATTTCATTCTCCTTTGCATGTATGAACATCTACTCCACCCCCAAAGGGGATGGAATCTACTCACTACACATTAGACTAATAATTAAACTAAGCAAGGAAAGCATATTAACTAAGCTAGTAAAACTAATGAAATGAAATTAAACAAAGTAAAACAAGCAACATGAAACAAACAACATAATAAAGAAACTTTTATTAAAATGACTCACAATTCAAGTAGCATCCTCTTACTTTAGTGTGTGCTTCAAGGCCTCACTTCAAGTTGGAAGAGAAGTCACTCAAATTGTAAAGTCATTACAATGGAAGGTGAAGAGTTCTATTTATAGCCATAGAAAAAGGCAATCCAGGACAATCCCCCGATGTGGGACTAAACAAATACCAGAAATAAAATAAACACCTTCTAATACATGTGCCCCCGAAGTTTGAGCGGATACAGAGAGATCCAGACCGCCAACTGGTGGTCTCAGACCACCAATTGGCGGTCCATAAGGTTTGGATCCGGCTGGAATTTATTCTGGATTTCTTTGTTAGTCTTTGATGCATCTACTTTGTTTATTGGAGCTCCGACCCGAATCTAATTGCCAAAATACTCCCCAAGATGGTGTGGAGTTTTCTGTTTTGCTCTTTGGTCCTTTGGTCTTATGTTCAAGTCCTTCTCCCTTGCATCTTACTCCCTAGATCTCACAATTCAGTCCTTTTTCCCAGCTTTTGGGTCCTTTTATGCTTCATCTCTTCAAACCTATTTATTTCTGAAATTCAAACATAAAACTCGTCACATAGAATTGTTTAGGTGAAACATAAAGGATATAAGATACAAATATAAGTATGAAATGATGTCAATCAACTGGAACCCCGTAGCTGTGTGAGAGTCGTGGTTGGGTGAAAAAGCCCTGGAGCCCAGCTTGATGATGTTGTGTGTGCTATGGTTGGGTGAAAGAGTCCTGGAGCCCAGCAAGTGTGTTGCGGTGGTTGGGTGAAAGGCCCTGGAGCCCCGTTACTGTGTGAGAGCTGTGGTTGGGTGAAAGAGCCCTAGAGCCAAGCTAGTCTGTACGGGGTTGGGTGGAAATGCCATGGAGCTTCGTAGTACGTTCAGGTTGGGTGAAAAAGCCCTGGAGCCGTTAGACGTTCGGGTTGAGTGAAAAAGCCCTCGAGCCCTCGGTCGTGTCATGGTAGCTGCGGTTGGGTGAAAAAGTCATGGAGCCCCGTAACGGTGGTGTGTGCTGAGGTTGGGTGAAAGAGCCCTGGAGCCCAGCCTGGTCGTTGTGCTTTTCTTGTTGGTAGAATTGCATGCTAGAGTGTTCTTGTTCCTGCAATGTAGAGTTTGGCATACGGGATTTCCTTCTGGAAACACAGGCATTGTTGCATGTTTGCTTTGCAGGCCGTGATCGGCGTTATGTGGGGTGGTGACCGAGGAGAGGAGCGTCGCTACCAGATCCAACTTTCTCTCGTTTTGAGGCCATAGTGATTACTTGTATTTGTTGTATAGCCCTTTTGATGTAATCACACTTTTGAAATACTCGTATATTATATATATATATATATATATATATATATATATATATATATATGTTGGTGCACCTATTTCCTAATATTTGTGTAATATCCTCTGTTCATTGTTGTTACAATTTTCTTTTTTAAAATTCTTCCACTGTTGAGGATGTTACAACTTTGTATCAGAGCGGTCGGTTCCGGTGTCCTTATCCAAAGAAACCACCATTAGAGTTTTAGAGTCTGCATTAGTTCATGCATTCATGGTTTTGATGTGTGTGCTGTCTTCTTTGTGTATAGATGGCTCCGAGACGTGCGAGACCTCTCCCACGGGACCGTAGCGCCAGCGATGACTGGGGCACGGACTGGGCAGAGGAGTGGCGGATGCTCTATGACATGGTGGAGCGACTGGGTGCGATGTTGGATCGCCAGTCAGGCATGGGAGAGTCAGCGGCGGCAGGAGCGATGCTCAACCGCTTTATGAGACAGCACCCGCCTACCTTCGATGGTAGAGGAAATTCTGAGGATGCAGAGGACTGGGTCTTGAAGATCCAGGAGATCATTCTGGCAATTGAGTGCCCTCCCGAGAGCCAGGCAGGCATGGCAGCGTATGTGTTGGGCGGAGACGCGCCCAACTGGTGGAGGACCACATCTGTGGTGGTGTTTGAAGACAGGACTGACATGAGCTGGGAGGACTTCTTGCCGGAGTTCAATGAGCAGTATTTCTCAGAGCATGTCAGAGATGGGAGGAGAGAGGAGTTTATGACCCTCGAGCAGGGAGAGGCGACCCTGACTGAGTATACCCGGAGGTTCAACGCGCTGGAGCGTTACTGTCAGGAGATTTGTGTGACGCCTATGTAGATGGGCGAGGAAGTTCGTACGGGGGCTTAGGAAGCACCTCCGTACTCAGGTGACGTACAGTTTGCCACAAAAACTGGCCAATGCCGTGAGATTCGCCACGATCATTGATCAGGATTATCAGCAGAATTATGCTGAGGCCAGGAGAGCACCGGGGAAGGTCAGTGGACGACCAGGTGCTCCGCTAGCAGGGAATTCGGGCAAGAGGCCCTGGATTGGAGAAGGTGGATCACGCCAACTTGAGGTGTGCAGAGATTGTGGTCGAGTTCACTCTGGAGAGTGTTGGGGCCGTTCTGAGGTTTGTCACGGGTGTGACAAGCCAGGCCATTTCGTTCGGGATTGTCCGAGTGGGCCTAGTGGGTCCAGCATACATCCAGGTCCGCCAGCAACATGCAGAGGCGGAGGTCGCCGTCCTTTTTCGGCGCCATAGCAGGATCAAAGCACTGGACTGGTCTTTACCATCCAGGCGGATGAGGCGAGGGACAACAACACGGTGGTGGAAGGTACTATCTTTGTTGCTGGGTTGAGTGCTAGAGTGTTGTTTGATTGTGGGGCGACACAATCGTTCATTTCGGAGAGATTTGTGAGCGTGTTGGGTCGTACCACTACGATGTTGACTGCAACGTTGGAAGTCAACACACCCTTGGGTCTAGTGGGCATTGTGGGGACCTTCCTCCCCGGTGCCACAATCGTTTCGGAAGATTAGGAGTTTCAAGACGACATGATCTTGTTCCCAATAGAGGACTTCGACGTCATACTGGGGATGGATTGGCTGTCCTAGTACGATGTGCGAGTCTTGTGCCGGGAGAAGAAGATTCTGATCCCGAGGAAGGATCTACCTAATGTGCTGATCAGGGGGACAAAGGACAGAGGAGGCAGAGTAGTCGAATCAGCAGTGAGGGCACAAAAGTTGTTGCAGCAGGGTTGCAGAGCTTTCGTAGCCACACTTGTAGTTTCAGATCCAGAGGCGAGGAGATTGGAGGACATTGAGATAGTCCAGGAGTTTCCAGAGGTATTTTCCGATGATGTCTCTCGGTTGTCGCCTCAGAGAGAGATTGAGTTTGGTATTGATTTGGTAGCTGGGACTACGCCACAGTCGAAGGCACCGTATAGGATGATACATGCTGAGCTGACAGAGCTGAAGAAGCAATTGCAGGATCTGATGGATACTGGATTGATCTGCCCCAGTGTCTCGCCTTGGGGAGCGTCGGTACACTTCGTGAAGAAGAAGGATGGATCGCTGCGGATGTGTATTGACTACAGGATGCTGAACTTGGTTGCCGTTAGGAATCAGTATCGCTTGCCCAGGATCGAGGACCTGTTTGACCAGTTGCAGTCAGCGAGGGTGTTCTCGAAGATTGATCTGCAATCTTGCTATCATCATTTGAGGATCAGATGTACAGAAAACTTTCGGGACCAGGTACGGGCATTACGAGTTTTTGGTGATGTCGTTCGGGTTGACGAATGCGCCTATAGCGTTTATGGATTTGATGAACATGACCTTAAGTCAGTACCTCGACCGGTTTGTGATTGTCTTCGTGAACGACATTTTGGTCTACTCGCCAGATGTGGAGCAGTATCGAGAGCACTTGAGAGTTGTGCTTGCTATTTTGAGAGATAATCTGTTGTATGCCAAGTTTTCGAAGTGGAGTTCTGGCTGAGCAATGTTGCCTTTCTGGGACACATTGTATCGGGGGCTGGGATTTCAGTAGATTTAGCGAAGGTCGAGGCCGTGACGCAGTGGAGAGCCTCGACTAGCCTTGCAGAGATCAGGAGTTTTGTGGGTCTCGCGGGTTACTATCGTCGTTTTATTCAGGATTTCTCTAGGTTGGCTTCGCCTCTGACGGCTTTAACACGGAAGGGCGTCAAGTTCGTGTGGTCCCAGAAGTGTGAGGACATTTTCTACGAAGTGAAGAGTCAGCTGATGACTGCTCCAGTTCTGACACTTTTCAGTGGCAGCAGTGGGTTTGTGATTTACAGTGACGCGTCAGCCGTTGGGCTGGGATGCGTACTCATACAACATGGGCAGGTGGTTGCGTACGCTTCGAGACAGCTGAAGGTGCACGAGAGGAACTACCCCACTCATGATTTGGAGTTGGCAGCAGTGGTGCACGCATTGAAGACTTGGAGACATTACTTGTATGGCGAGCAGTTCGAGGTTTTCACGGATCCTCAGAGCCTGAAGTATTTGTTTTCGCAGAAGGAGCTGAATATGAGGTAGCGTAGATGACTCGAGCTGATCAAGGATTATGATTTCACCATCTCATATCATTCGGGGAAGGCAAATTCGGTTGCAGATGCTTTGAGCAGGAAAGTGGAGGTTACCGCGGCAGGTCTTTGTATCCATGAGTGGAAGCCGCGTGAGGCGTTAGGCAAATGGAGACCGTTCACCAATGCGTTGCTAGGTACAGTGATTGCTGGACTGAGAGTGGAGCCTCAGATGGTCTTGAGTATTATTCAGGCTCAGAGTTCTGATGATGAGTTAGCTAGGTTGTTGCAGTTAGTTGCCAGAGATAGATCCTACTTCAGTATTGGAGTCAATGGTGGGCTGAGATTCAAAGGTCGTGTCTGGATGCCGAAGGGAGGAGATCTGAGGAAGGACATTTTAGAGGAGGCGTACAGATCCTGTTATTCGATCCACCTGGAGCAGCATGAAGATGTGTAGAGATCTTTAGAGGAATTTCTGGGGGAAGAGGATGAAGACAGAGATAGCAGACTTCATGGACAAATGTCTAGTTTGTCAGCAGGTGAAGATTGAGCACCAGAGACCTACAGGGCCGATGCAGAGGATCGAGCTTCCAGAGTGGAAGTGGGAGGACGTGACGATGGAATTTGTCACCAGGCTGCCGAAGACGAGAGGATTCCACGATACGATTTGGGTTATAGTCGATCGACTGACCAAGTCGGCACACTTCTTTGCTATCCGGACCACTTTACCTCTGGAGGGTCTAGCTAAGTTGTATATTGAGGAGATTGTCAGACTTTACGGAGTGCTTGTGAGTATTATCACTGATCGAGATCCTAGTTTCACTTCCAGATTTTGGGGAGGTTTGCAGCAGGCTCTGGGGACTCGGTTGAAGTTCAGTACGACATTCCATCCACAAACAGACGGTCAGTCGGAGAGGTCCATCCAGACGTTAGAGGATATGCTTCGAGCTTGTACTCTGGATTGACCAGGACATTGAGATGAGCATTTGTCGTTGATAGAGTTTGCCTACAACAACAGCTACCATTCGACCATTGGGATGACATCGTACGAGGCTGTGTACAGGAGACCGTGTAGATCACCGGTATGCTGGAGTGATGTAGGTGAGAGACAACTAGTTGGTTCTGAGATTGTGCAAATACATGCAGAGAAAGTTGATGTAATCAGGCAGAGACTAGCGATAGCTCAGAGCAGGCAGAAGAGCCATGCTAATAGGCGTAGGCGAGAGTTGAGGTTCGAGGTAGGCGATCATGTCTTCGTGAAAATTTCACCATCTCGAGGCGTGATGAGGTTCGGGAAGAAAGGGAAGCTCAGTCCGAGGTATGTCAGACCGTTTGAGATTCTCGATCGGGTTGGAGAGGTTACCTACAGGATTGCGCTGCCACCACAAATTTCGGGTCTTCACAATGTCTTCCACGTTTCGATGTTGAGGAAGTACGTAACAGATCCTTCTCATGTGATTCAGTTGGAGGTTCCAGAGATCCGTCAGGATTTGTCTCTCGAGGAGAGACCGGTTGAGATTGTGGATTAGATGGAACATCGGTTGAGAAGGAGGACCATTCCGATAGTGAAGGTCAGGTGGCAGCACCACAGTGAGTGAGAGGCCACTTGTGAGATTGAGGAGGAGGTCTGGAACGAGTTCCCGGAGCTGTTTGGTGAGTTGTCTTAATTTCAAGGACGAAATTCTTTTAGGAGGGTGGATTGTGGGATCCTACTCCTAATTGAGTTTTAATGATGTTTTGGTGGTGTTTAGGAGGAGTTTAGATTGGATGGTTGAGATGGAGTGTTGATGGATGAGGGGTTGAGATGGATTGGAGATTAGATGGATGGTGAGGATTGAAGGGGTGAGAGATATTTATATGTGATTCTTCCTCTCTCTCTCTCCTAGTTGGTGCCCCGGCCAGAGGTGATCTCCGACGAGGTGTTGGTCGAGGGTGAAGGTGTGCTCGTGCTTTTCAAGGAGGAGGAGATTGTTGATCGAGCGTGAGGTTTGTCGGCGGATCGTATTTTTGGGAGAAGTGCTCGTGGAAGCGCCGTCGAGGTTCTTCAAAGGTTTCTTCAAACCTTCACGGTATGTCAAACTTGTTGTCATAGCTTACTTTTGTTGTGTGAGTATTTGGAAGTCGACGGTAGGCCGAAAGGCTCGTCGCAAGCAAACGTACAACAGATTTTACTGCCTGATTGGTAGACCGGTTGGTGCAAACGGTCGACCGTTCCGGATGAGATTTAGAATTTCTGCCTCACACCGGTCAAACGATGCCCTTGGGCGGTCTACCGGCTGTGTATTTGAGGCAAGCCTGGTTGGTTTCAGTCGAACGAGACCCCTTTGCCGTTCGACCATGTGCACTGTCGTAGGTCGGTTGGGGCGTTGACCATCTAAACGGTCGACCGCCTGTTTGACTCGTCCGACTGATGACTTAAGTTGGATTGTGGTTGGGTTTGACCAGTGTTGTTTGGATGCGATGGAGGATTTCCCTGGTGGAATTCGGTCAACCGAGAGTGCTCGAGGGTTCGACCGGTGTTGAGGTTGTGTGATGGTGGATTTCACTGGTGGATTTCAGTGGAAGGGGTCCCCTTTGCCGTTCGACCGATTGGTCGTTTTGTTCGTTGAACCCGGGAGGCGACTTCTAAACGATCGACCAGTCCCTGACTTTGGTTTGACCGAACGAGTGTTGTTGGTGGGAATCGGTCGACCGATGGAGTGCCGGTCGAGGCAATTACCCTGTGTTTGTGAGATTCAGTCGACCGGGACACTTGGTTCGGTCGACCGTTTGTGTCCAGTTTTGCACATTGGAGGTGTGGTTGTTGTGGTTGTCCATGTGAGGCAAGTTGTGGTGTCGATGTTCTTCCGACAAGTGTTCTAGTGAGCACGTTTGTTGCGGTAGTTGGGTGAAAGAGCCCTGGAGTCCCGGAGCCCCGTAGCTGTGTGAGAGCTGTGGTTGGGTGAAAAAGCCCTAGAGCCCAGCTTGGTGATGTTGTGTGTGCTGTGGTTGGGTGAAAGAGCCCTGGAGCCCAGCAAGTGTGTTGCGGTGGTTGGGTGAAAGGCCCTGGAGCCCCGTAACTGCGTGAGAGTTGTAGTTGGGTGAAAGAGTCCTGGAGCCCAGCTAGTCTGTACGTGGTTGAGTGAAAAAACCGTAGAGCTCCGTAGTGCGTTCAGGTTAGGTGAAAAAGCCCTGGAGCCTGAGCATGGACCCCGTGATAAGGGGTTGGTGAAAAAGTCAGCCCTTAGACGTCCGGGTTGGGTGAAAAGCTGTTGAGCCCTTGGTCGTGTCGTGGTAGTTGTGGTTTGGTGAGAAAGCCCTGTAGCTCTGCTTAGCGACGTGTGTTTTGCGGTGATTGGGTGAAAAAGCCCTGGAGCCCCGTAATGGTGGTGTGTGCTGAGGTTGGGTGAAAGAGCCCTGGAGCCAAGCCTGGTCGTTGTGCTTTTCTTGTTGGTAGAATTGCATGCTAGAGTGTTCTTGTTCCTGCAATGTAGAGTTTGGCATACGGGGTTTTCCTTCTGGAAACTCTGGCATTGTTGCATGTTTGCTCTTCAGGCCTGATCGACATTTGGTGGGGTGGTGACCGAGGAGAGGAGCGCCGCTACCAGATCCAACTTTCTCTCGTTTTGAGGTTGTAGTGATTACTTGTATTTGTTGTATAGTCATTTTGATATAATCACGCTTTTGAAATACTCGGATATATTATATATATATATATATATATATATATATATATGTTGGTGCACCTGTTTCCTAATATTTGTGTAATATCCTCTGTTAATTGTTGTTACATTTTTTTTTTAAAATTCTTCCGTTGTTGAGAGATGATATGGTGATCACTCCTCTCTCTTCACTCTCCGCCTTAAGCTAAGGAAAGCTAACGTTTCCCTTTCTTTAGTTGAAGAGAAGATAGTAGCAATTGGATTGAGAGAGGTTAATTGGCCCAGACTCGCATATTTTCAACTAGCATGCATGCATCTTCTACTAATTATTATTATATTCTAACTTTTTTTATTAATTTGTTGCTCACAGGCATTCATACTGATGACGGCGTGCGTAACATCAAAGAGTGTCCTGACCTCTGCATTTCTAGGGACAATCAAGGCGGAAGCTATTTGAAATTGTCGTGGTACTAGTCCTTGACTCTTTTGATACATGATTTTTCTCTGGATTGTATTATTTTGGGGCGGCTATGATTGTGAAGCGTGATGTACATCTTAAATACATCTTAAACTTGTTTTAGTAATTAAAACTGCCAAAGCTATAATGTCTTTTGGATTCTTTTTAGCGTTTACTACTTTGGAGTTCTGGCACGAAATTCTCTCATTTTAATTGATGGTCTAGTCGCAATGCTTTTGTTTTGCTTTCATTTACGAATAAAAAGGTTGGGGTTGACATTTCAATGCTACACTGATTAACTGAGATTAGCCTAACTATCTTGATGTTTGTTTTAGATTAGTTTAGAGTCTAGACCATGGATCTAATCTTAATATTAATTACTTGTATGTTACATGTTGAGATTTGATGCATAATACAAAAATTCTTAAAGCAAAATCTTTCGGAAGTACGTACTTGATCGTGTCACCGTTCTAAAATTAGCCTACGATGAAGTATTAGGTGTTTACAATACACGGTGTTTATATCTTTTTCAAAGAGTAAAAGATCTCGGACTGAAGTAAGGTTTCAGGTATATAAAAACATCAAAAACAAACTGTGACCACAACGTCTGTGACTTCTTAAAATGTATACATCATGTGAGCATCGGGCATATTTTTCCTTAAAACAGTACTGCAGCATAAATTTATGAAATTTCGACTGTCCCGTTTCTAACAACCGACCTCGATCTGCCCTGTCAATAAAAGATGAAATTACCCTCTGACTAAATCTTGTTCGATGTACCGGGTTGCATATTCGTTCGACCGTTCACTTAAGTTGTAAGCAAATGGTTGGACGAAAATCACCGACGGTCGACGATTTGGCACCCGACTGACATGTCTTTTGGTTTTTTGTTGGTTTCTTTTTTATCTATTTTGTCTTTTGCCCAATGACTATAATCTCTCTGTGCCTATATAAATGAGTGATTTAGACCCTAATTTACCCACTACATGCAATCCAAACTTCTCACACAAATCCAAACCGACTTCTACATGTTTGTGCTTCATCTTAAACCCTACCCCTTGAAACCTCCACAGACAAATCCGATCCTTTCAAGTGCTCAAGTTCGAGTCTCAAATCTCAGAAGAAGGTTGTAGTTCCAGGTTGGAGCAATCTCCTGAGTTGTGGGAGAAGATTCAAGCATTGGGGAGTGTCTTGCTTGTTGTGTACAAGGCTTGATCCGACCCAGAACTTGGATCGGTTAGTGAAGACGCAAGCAAGGCTCATGGTTCGAGTGGAGCTTGTAAGAGAGGACAAAGACTCAGTTAGGGTGTCGAACCTCTTTATATCGCGGTGTTCCTTGTGGTTTTCTATTTTCTTCCTTATTGCATTTTAATTTGTCATTAGCATTCTATTAATTAGTCTATTCACCCCTTCTACACTTCTATTATTCTCATTTAGATCCTACACAGTCTACCCATTCGGGTCTCCAATTTTTTAGTAGCCAAAAGTGGTCAATCGGTCAGGTAGATGGGTTCCCGACGTTGAAGCTTTTGTAGGGTTTTTTGGAATATTTTCTAACCCTAATTTAGCCTCCTTAGCCTGCACATATGTAGTTCTATACATGTTTGGGATTTTCACCTTTTCTAATAGCTTTTCGAGAGAGAACTTGAGGGTGACAACTGACAACTAGGGTTTTGAAGAGAAAATTCTTTGTTCTTAGTTTTAAGTAGTCTCCTCGGAAGTGGTATAAAGGTTTATATCTTTTTTGGTTGGTCACGACTTTGAGTGATCAAAGAATGATCTTGGAGTTTGGGATATCTTCTAATGAGTTGGTAAGGCGATGGTAAGTTTGACCATGCAAATGACCGTGACAACAAAACATTGATGGTTGATTATGTATTTACAGTTGGGAGCGACCCCATTAGCTGGAATGCTACACTTCAACAAATTGTTGCATTATCCACCACGAACGTAGAGTACATTACTGTTGGAATATATGACGCTCGTATATGAATTTGGTGGTGGAGGTGGTTGACAAGAAGTAGATGGACAAGAGGGGAGAGGCTGAAACTTTTTTTCTTTCTTCTTATTCTTAACAAGAAAAAATACAACACCTCTTTCTCTACACTTTCTTCGACACATAACACACACAACTTGTGTGCTATTTATACTACTACAAGGACTCCTAGACATCCTCTACATTATGAGGACATTTAGCCTTCTAACTTCTATGCTAGTGATAACAACCAATCAAGACTATTCAAAATGAGTTATTACAACCGTTTGTGACCTATAGTTTCAGCTGCCACAGTAAGTTCAACATTCAACACACCTCCTTGAATTTAATTCTTCTCCATGCAACATGCCAAGTAGATTACGTAGCTTTGCAAACAACCGTATAGGCAACGGTTTGGTGAAGATATCTCCAACTTGGTCTTCACTTCTCACGTGGATCAATTCGACATCTTTCACCCTTATATGCTCTCGGATAAAGTGAAACTTGTTGTCGATATGCTTGCTTATTTCATGATGCACTGGGTTCTTTGCTAGCTCCATTGCTGACTTGTTATCCATGTAAACTTTGGTAGCTCCATCTTGAGCTAAGTCCAACTCCTTTAATAAATCCCTAAGCCATATTGCATGACAAACACATGCACTAGCCGCCACATATTCGGCTTCACAAGTAGATAGTGCAACAATCGGTTGCTTCTTGGATGACCATGAGAATGCCGTGTCACCAAGATAGAACACAAATATAGAGGTGCTCTTTCGATCATCTACATCTCCTCTCCAATAACTATCCGAATACCCAAAGAGAGCTTCTTTGTTATCGGATATACCATAGAATAAGCCAAGCTTTAAGGTGCCTTTGATATACTTAAAAATTCACTTGACCGCCATCCAATGCTCCATGGTTGGCTCGTTCATGTAGCGACTTACCAAGCCAACTCCATACACAATATCCGGTCGAGTGAAAGTTAAGTAATGCAAGCACCCAACCGCACTCTTGAACAAAGTTGCATCAACCAACTGTATTCATTTAGTGTATTCACTACTTTTCTTTGATTTGCATTCATCTCTGTTGCCTTTTTGGCCTCAATCTATGTTTTGATGATTTAATAAACCTAATCTTAATTGTGATCACGTAGATTAGCACACATGTTGCATTGCATATATATTGATTTGTGCAAACCTCTACAAGTGATCAAGACTCAAAGAAGAAAGGAAATCAAGTCAAGACATTTAATCAATCTCTATTGAAGACATGTAATTTGCATTTCTTTAAGTCTTAGGAACTTTGTGTAATTGAGCATACATGAGCTAAAAACCACTCAAACACACTAGGTTACCTATAGAAGTCGCACACGAAATGTCATATAATTTGGACTTCAATAGATCGCCCAAACTTAGACCGGAAAACACTAAACCAAAACTTGAACAATCTACCCACATTCGGTCGACTGAAACAGACCGTTTGGTCGACCGACTGATCATATATCTTGTTAGTGTTTTACTGCCCTAGTTCGGTCGACCGTCCAGACCTTTTCGGTCGACCGAGTAGCAACAAATTTCCAACCGTTTGTTTTGTTGTATTATACCCAGCGGTCGTATTCGTATTATCTCGATATACCCCAAATACATTTAGTGTATCGGTCAACCGAGGACCTTGTTCGGTCGACCAAACATAAGAAGACTCCTGTCAGTTTTCGGTCGACCGTATTCCTTGTTTTGGTCGACCGAATATGATCTTGTTTGTCAACCCTAAAGAGCGTGGTGTGAATCAGTCGACCGAACCTATCTTAGAGTTTGACCGATCACTTTAGTTTACCAAGATTGTAGCCTTTGGCGGTCGACCGTTCCTTAACCGATCGACCGAACCTTAATCAAAATTGCCAAACGGTCGACCGTTCAGCCCGATCCGGTCGACCGAACTTACCCAGAATTTGGTCCTCTCAGTTTCTGTTTTGTGTATCTTACAAAATCTTTACCCATTTCATCCCCAAAGGCTATAACTCTCTAGGATCTTATAAATAGAGTTGTAAAACACATTTTAACACAACTCTCCCACAACTATTTGTCCAATACATTAGAGAGAAAGCTCCAAACGCTCCAAGCCTCAAACTGTAACGTACCCGAAAACAACGGAAAATTTAAACAATAATAAAGACCGTCAACGGTCAACACTGGGCACGTCACGGGAAACAAACCAATATATATAATATAAATATGATCCACGTGGAAGTCAAATATACAAACTGACTGTGATTACGACAAAAGCTATACAATATGTAATCACCTCAAAAGGAAGAGACTGACAACTACAGGATCTAATCTCGGGGGCACCGTCCTCGGTCACCACCTCAAACTCTAACCCTGCTCGCTACCTGAAATGCAAACAACAAACATGCCTGAGTTCCCTGTAGGAACCCCGTATACCAAACCTCCTAAAAATATAAAAAGGAATTAAAGACAATGCAATGCTATGCACATGATCATCCGCCTCGGGCCCACAATAATGCCCTCACCGCCTCCGCGGCACTGAACCACTCCTGCCACTAGGGTCAAGTCAGTCCACCGCTGCCTCACAAGGGTCAGTCGACACCACTGCTCCCCAAAAAGTGCAGGAAGGAACCCCCGGTACACGCCGCACCCAAAGAGCGAGTCAGCCCGCCGAATACACAACTCGGGTCAGACGACAGCCACTGCTCCCCCAAGAGTCGCCTAGCGCGCACCCTGCCGGAACATCCTCGGCCTACCGCTAAACCCTCGCAAACTGCCCAAGGTTTACGGTACACATCCCTCACACCCCGCTCGGTAAGAGAGGAAAAAATACAACAATAATACGCCTTCGTCGAAGGTGAAATCCGTAGCTCTCAAAGCCGGTAATCAACCGTCGCCTCGGAGCCGGTAGTCGACCTGACATCGACGGATCGCGTGTGGATAAATCCACCAACCTGCGGCAGATCGGTCGACCGCTAAAAGCACACCGGTCGACCGGTCCCCCACACAGTACACAGTACTGTACAAACAAATCTACCGGTCGAACCACGCCAACCGAATTACCGACCAATCGGTCGAACAAAAGTCATCTAGCGGTCGACCGTTTGGAAGGTCTACGCTATACAATTTTATATAATATATATATCCGACCGGTCGAACCAAGGGGTCGTTCGACCGATAACAGGGATTTCAATATTTTTCCCAAGTCTCGTTCGGTCGACCGAAACTGAAATACAGTTCGACCGAATCGACACAAGCACTCTACCGCTTAATTAAATGCTCAGTCGGTCGACCGAGAGTTAAAGAGCGGTCGACCGTTTTGATGGTCAAAGCTCCCAACCGACTTAGCATCGAATGGATCGGTCGAACAAGGTAAAGGACGTTCGACCGTTTAATAAGTCAAAATCCCCAACCGACCCATTCTCATCGTTATTCGGTCGACCGGCTAAGTGGTCCCGTTCGACCGATAACAGCAACACCCCTTTTTCCCGCACAAATCTGGCATAACGGTCGACCGTCCTAAGACATCGTTCGACCGTTCGCGGGTAAACATCAATATAATAATAGGATCGGTCGACTGCCCACAGGCACCGGTCGACCGATCGTCGTCTTCAACCTCTGAATTGGTTGAATTCCGACGGGGAATTCGACACCAACGTCGATCCCCAACACTCACAAGGCATAAGTGAGTTATATTGAAGATTTGGCATACCTTTTTGACGGTTGTGGAAGCCTCCCAAGCTTTGGCAACCTCAACCCACTTCTTCTTCTTCTTCTCCTCTTCCTCTTCTTCTCTCCTTCTTCTTCTTCCCAAAATCGCCTCTCTCTCACGCTCTGGTTAACTTAAGAAGTGAAGAAAACGTATCAGATAACCCTCACCTTCTTATTTATAGTGAAACCTAATTCTTATCTTCACTTCACCTCCCATTCCTCCAACCAAATCAAGCCACCACATGCTTCACTGTTCTAAGATTAGATTAGGTTAATTAGGTTTAGGTTAGTTAATTAAGGTGTTTTAGATTAGGTTATTACACAAACCTTCCACACTTTAGTCTTAAATCCTATTCTCACTCAAGTGTGCTCAAGATTAGAGTGTGTTGTCCCACTCATTGTTGTGCAAGGAAGATAGGGTCTTGGTGAAAGTGCAAGACAAAGAATATAGCCTTCGGTGAGAGCCCGAAATGATCCCTCTCGGATTGTGAGAGGAGGAGCCAAGCTCGGCGAGGGTTGTTCGCGAGTTTGAAGATTGTAAAGGCATTCTCTCCCGGCCTAGAACGGGGAGTGGTTAGTGAAGTCGTTAGCGGAGCTTGCAAGAGAGGATTAGGACCCGAGTGGGGTGCCAAACCTCTGTAAATCTCTCGTCTCCATTGTAGTTTGCATTTTCCATTCGTTTACTTGCTTGGTTAGTTTTTAAATTCCACTGCATATCTTTGATTGATTAAACAAGTAGGTAATTAACTTAAAAGTGATTAGAATTAGATACCCATACGATCCTACATTTGGTATCAGAGCCTTGTGAGCTAAATTTCATTACTTAACCGTAATTTTTAGCAATGACTAGCACATCTAATCAGGTAGAGGGTTTGTGCACAACTAGACCTCCTTTGCTAAATGTGTCAAATTATGATTATTGGAAGAATATGATGAAAATATTCCTTATATCTAATGACCTAATGTATTGGATGTTTCTTCAAAATCCATACACCCCCTAAATGAAGAAGAATTAGATTCACTTACTAGGCCCAAAATGAAAGAAATTGAGATGAACTAAAAAATCATGATTTTTTTATTGTGGCCTTAATGAGGGTGAATACAATAGAATTAAGGGTTGTGAAAGTGCATATGAAATTTGGCATAGATTGCAAATGCATAATGAGGGTCGTATGGATGTAAGATTTAATCAAGTTTTCTGATTGTGTGGACTTCGTTGGATTGAGCTCTGCATAGATTGAGCTTTGGTTGTGATTCTTGGGACAAAACACATCATGGAGATAGTTTGGGTAAAGTCCAAGAATTTTTTAACTCAACGTGAAGATTTGTTAAGTTCCATTCAAAACAACAATGCAGGACAAAAGTGGTCAACCAGTTGTTGTCACTATATTTTAAGTAGCCAAACGTGATCGACTGGTCTACCAGACCAGTCGACCAGTTTCTAACATTGATGTTTTTGTGGGGCATTTAGGAATATTTGCTAATTGTT
Source organism: Triglochin maritima (assembly GCA_963682175.1). Taxonomy (NCBI): domain Eukaryota; kingdom Viridiplantae; phylum Streptophyta; class Magnoliopsida; order Alismatales; family Juncaginaceae; genus Triglochin; species Triglochin maritima. Next base: position 29,339,008 of record OY821779.1, read on the forward strand.
TTGGTTATATTGGTAAAGATAAACATCACACATGCATGGTTTTTGCTAATAATAAGTTGTCTCGAGTTTGTTTTCATCTACTTTCTGGTACTAATAGGTTGAAATGTTGAAAAGAGAGAAAAGATTTGATGGAAATTATTAGGGGTGAGCAATCGATCCGACCAGAACCACACTGGAACTGGATCAGCTCTGGACCCCGGACCGAAGACCGGACCGGTTGGGTCCAGAACCGGTTTTTTTACCTTAAAATTTTAGAAGTAAAATAAAACCCGGACCGAAACCGGAATGGCTCCGGACGCCGGACCGAAGACCGTACTGAAACCCAGACCGGACTGGTCCTTGCTCACGCCTAGAAATATCCACGTGCGATCTATATACATATTCATATTCGCATCTCAAATACAATATTGATGCGGAAATGTTTGCATCTGCTCCATAACCAATTTGTTTGCACTCTTAATCATATCTTCTAAATTATTGGAATTTCCAATATTTCAATCCTTTAATTTGGCCTCAAGTTTAATATATATCCGAAATAGTCCTTTGGCTTTTTTTCTTGGTTCAATCCCTTTGATCTACACACCCAAAACTTGATCAAAATATAAATGTGTTTCAATAGTTTCTTCCAGATTGACAAGTATATTCGACAAAGTTTTTAGTTCGTATGTTCTAATTGTAATTGCTCAGGCAAATCATACTCAGTTTGCTATACAATTTTTTTATAAATAAAATTACAAAATTACCTTATCAACACATGGATCCTATTCTTCTATTGAATCCAAACACGGTTGGTGTCCAATGTTTCTAGTCACTTAGTCAATAACATAGTAAGAAGTGAAAATTTCCAATTAAAATAAAATGTCATTTTAAAAATCACAACCAGACTAATCATTCTGTATATATATATCATATATCCTCGATTGAGACCAATACGGAGTTAGGAAGTGTTTAGTCTTTTAATTGTAACAAAATCGACGACACTTGATTGTGTTGAAATATACCAAATTCAGGCTCAGACTCTAACAACCATCATCACCAAATCCACAATCTACAAGGAAAGGCAACCTCCATCCAAGATCTCAACACAAAAAACAATCACCAAATTAGGCAACATTGTATTTAGCCTCCAATGGCTATAATCTCTTGTATATAATCTCTATAACAAATTTGTAACAAACACAATCAAAACAATACAAACAAATAACACATTCAATAATTTCCACATAGTATCAGAGTAGTAACCGACGTCTCAAAATCTGGGCGTTCGTCACCGACGACGATCACTGATCATCGCCTTAGAAGATCCACCCAAAATCATCACTGACTCCTCCCATTCCAGAAACCAAACCAAACAGACAAGAATTCCAACTACCAAGAGGGGGCTGACGCATAAGGCGACATCCATCCCTCACCATGGCCTCAGAACGAGACAAACTATCTATTATGGGCAAGATCAATCACATTGTCTCTCAGTGGAAAAGGCAAATTAGGCCACATCACCGGAGGTAAGCCAAAACCGACCACCGACAGTTACCAAAATCGTGGAATGGCAGACCACAGAACATCTCGTGAGGACATGGGTACTAAACTCTATACAATCACAAATCGTGGGCCTGTTCATCTATTCAAACTCGACCAAGGAGTTATGGGATGAGACATGTCTTCAAAATCAAGCAAGAACTCGTGCAAACAAGACAAGGACAAAAGACCATCACTGAATACCTCGGTGCTCTCAAAACCGTGAGGGACAAGCTCGGGATCTACGAATCGCCAAACTCAGACCTTAAGATCATCTAGGAATGAGTCGAGCAAGGTCGCATCTACCACTTCGTAGTGGGACTCAACCCTAGTTACGAGACTCTAAGATCGCAAATATTGTCATCATCGGAGCTTCCACCCCTCAGCCAAATCATAGCGATGGTACACCGAGAAGAAACCGACGACATGGCATGCATCAATTCACAGAAAAAGAAAACCAAGCTTTCACCGCCACACATCATCAAAACCAAAAACAAAAAACAAAGGGCAGTTTGGGAGGAGAAGAGACAAGCACTGCGACAATTGAAAGAAGCAAGACCACAGCCGCAACCACTGTTGGTTTCTCTACCCGCACCTCTGACCACCAAAAGACAGAGAAAGGAGAGGTGATGGAAGAGGAGGTGGCGGTGGTAAAAATCACGCAAACCCTAGTGCAGGAGATGAAACACAAAAAAGGGGCAGATCGGGTTGGGCTCTAGTAGCAGAGGTTATATATTTGAACTCTTCGCGGATCCCACCACACCCGATTGCATCCATTCCGGAGGTGAACAAGCACGGGCCTCGAATCCCATCCCGAGTCCAGATGTGGGTGTAGGGGGGCATACATTAAATAAACATGGTCTTGGATCTGTGCAGCATGAAATCAACCATGTCTTGACCTAACTCAATAATCTCCCCAAGTACTCTAGTCAAAATCAGTACTTTCAAGGTAACACCTCAGGTATTAATCATCTTGCTAATTACACTTTCACTCTTGATTCTTGGATTATAGATATCGGTGCCACTGAACATATGACTGGAAATAAAAATCTTTTATGTAATATACATTATGACCCAAACTTAAAAAAATTGTTATTGTTGCTATGGAAATCAAGTGAAAATTAACGGAGTAGGACAATCAATATTTCTGAATGACACCCCTGAAAATGTATTATATGTTCCTTAATTCACTCCTTATATATTGTCTATTGCAGGGATAACAAGAAACTTGAACTGTAATGCGATCTTCTCACCATTTGATGTGTTATTTCAGGACCGACAATCAGGGAAGATGATTGCTAGAGGCATCCTCATAAATGGACTTTATGTGCTAGAAAATCTGAATAATTTTTTTTCATGCTAATAATATGTCTCATCAGACACCCGAACTTTTACACAAACGTATAGGACACCTATCCTTTTCTGTTTTAAAACATTTATTTTCTAGTATAAATTTGAATGTTGAATTATGTTGTGAGACTTGCCAGCTTTCAAAACAGACGAGGTTACCATTTCATTCATCCACTACTAAGACAGAGAGACCTCTTGAGATGATTCATTCTGACATATGGGACCCTACGTCTGTTGAGTCTTATAATGGTTTCAAGTACTTTATTATGTTTATCGGTGATTTTTGTCGTACCACCTGGTTATACTTGCTAAAGTCTAAATCAGATGTTTTTTTCCATATTTTGTGAATATATAGCCTTGGTAGAGAACATGTATAACACTAGAGTCCAAATCCTTAGGTCTGATAATGGGTCTGAATACACCAGTCACATATTTCAATTTTTTTTTGGAAGATAAAGGCATATTCCATCAAACAACATGCATTAAAACCCTAAAGCAAAATGGTGTCTCTCAAAGGAAAAATCAACATCTCTTAAATGTCACTCGTGCACTTTTATTTCAAACTAAGGTCTCATGATTTATGGGTCTGAAACTATTTTGACTGTTGAAATTTATCTAATCAATCGTTTACCTAGTCCTATAATTCATAACAAAAAACCACTCAAAATCTTGAATGGTAGAAGGATGAGTGTGGATCACCTTAACAACTTTGGTTGCACTTGCTTTGTTAATAAAAAGAGGATTGATAAATTTGATTCTCACTCCGTCAAAACTCTTTTTGGGTATTCCTTCCAAAAGAAGGGGTACAAATGCTATGATCCCACAGGTTGTAAATTGTACATTTCTAGAGATGGATGCTTCTTTGAAAACCAACCATATTTTGACTCTACACAAATCTCTTCTACAGGTAGCACGAGTCCCCTCTCTCTGTCATCGACTTGGGTGATGAGTTTTTCTCTCCTCTTGAGGATACTCCTGTATCTCAAGAAAGGGGAGAAGAAAGTGGTACAGGTCAACAAAATGATGAACATGTACAGGAAAGACCTCGAGAAGAGGTTCCCACAAGATGGCCCATAGGACCTACTCACTCTCCGGCTCATCTTCAAGATTTTGTCACTTCAAAAATTACTTACCCTATCCCAAACTACATATCCTATAATGCCATAACTACTTCTCATCAGAAGTTTTTGAATGCAATTGATAATCTTAGTGAATCCACCACCTATCATGAAGCCCTTAGGAATCCTAATTGGGTCAAAGCCATGAATGACGAAGTAGCAGTCCTAGAAAAGAAAAAATCAAAATTGGACTTTAGTTCCCTCAAAACACGGAATGAAACCTGTTGGTTGTAAATGGATATATAAAATCAAATATAACAGTAATGAGTTTGTCGCTAGATACAAAGCTAGACTAGTTGCTAAAGAATACACCTACACATACGGGTTGGACTACTCGAAACCTTTGCACCCGTGGCAAAAATGAACACTATTAGAGTTCTTCTCTCTATTGTTGTCAATTATGGATGGAACCTTTTTTCAGATGGATGTTCAAAATGCCTTCCTTCAAGGCACATTAGAAAAAGAAGTGTACATGATCCCTCCTCACGGATACAACTCCCATCACAATCAGGTTTGCAAACTCCACAAATCAATCTAGGATTGAAACAATCTCCCCGAGCATGGTATGCAAAACTCAGTCACTCTATAATTCTTTATGGTTTCAGTAAATATTCTACTGATGCATCCATGTTTATCGCACACTATAATAACATCACCACAATTATTCTTGTGTATGTAGATGACATTATTATCACAGGAAATAGTGATAAAGAGATTGATATGGTAAAATCATATCTAAAGCATAAATTTGACATCCAAGATCTAGGATACATGAAATATTTCTTAGGCATTGAAATTGCCTATTCTAAAAGGGGATTTTTCTTATCTCAATGGAAGTATGTTCTTGATCTCCTTAAAGAAACTGCAAAGTTAGGATACAAACCGGCAAACACTCCCATAGAGACGAACCGAAAAATAAATCCTACCGAAGAGGATCCCCTAAATGACATAGGCCAATTCCAAAGACTAGTAGGAAAACTTATTTATCTCATTGTCACTAGACCGGACTTCACTTATGTTGTTAGCACAATAAGTCAATAAATGCATGCTCTTCACACACAGCACTTGGACATTATAGATAGAATCCTTAGATATCTAAAGAACACTCAAGTCAGGGGATATGGATGAAAAGAAACAACTCCAATTCCATAATTGGCTACTCTGATTCAGACTGGGCTGGTAGCCACGACTGCAAGTCCACCACCGGATTTTGCACATTCGTGAGTGGAAACCTAGTCACTTGGAGAAGCAAAACGCAAAATGTCATTGCCAGATCTAGTGCTGAGGTGGAATACAGAGCTATGACATCCACCACTAGCGAGCTCATCTGGCTTAAACAACTCCTAAAAGAAATGAAGATTCCTCACCAGAGCCTCCACCCCTGTGTTCCACGAGAGAACAAATCATATAGAAGTCGATTGTCATTTAATTAGAGAAAAAATCCAAACGAAGGAAATTGAAGTTCCTTATGTTCTAAGCAAAGATCAACTAACGGATATCTTCACCAAACCAGTGGACCAGAAATAATTCCAGAGCATACTCCACAAGTTGGGATCCGTCAATCTCTTCCTGTCCCAACTTGAGGGGGAGTGTTGAAATATACCAAATCCAGGCTCAGACTCTAATGGTCATCATCACCAAATCCACAATCTACACCAAATCTGCAATCTACAAAGAAAGACAACCTCCATTCAAGATCTCAACACAAAAGGCAATCACCAAATTAGGCAACATTGTATTTAGCCTCCAACAGCTATAATCTCTTGTATATAATCTCCATAACAAATTTGTAACAAACACAATCAAAATAATACAAACAAATAACATATTCAATAATTTCCACAAATTGGTAGCTAAATTTAATCGGGTTTTTTGCTTGGGTGCACTTGTAAAAGACCTTTATTGGAGTTATGCTCACCTATAAGTTTATATTGGTGAGGTACACTTGACAAGTAACATAATTGGTGAGGTGCACTTCATTCCCACGCCGTTAACGGAGTTGCCCAGGTTTCTGTTAAATTTTGGACGTCGTTTGGCCAAAGGAAATTTTCCAGATTAACCTCACCGTTATGCTTAATCTAATCACCCTTATCTAACCAGGAATAATCACAGTTATCAAGCCAACCTACACATTTCTCCAGCCAAATCCACCCACACCCTTCTCCAGCCACATCCACCTCGTTTCCGCCCTCACGTTGGGTCCGACCCCTTTCCCGTCAACCGGACCCGCACCTTTCTCTAGGAGTTCTAGCAATCTCGCCAGCTTCATCATCCGCGTCCTACCCGCAACCAAATCCTTACTTTCCCAAATCGAGCCACATTTGATCTTGGCGCATTTGGTAGACAATGCACACAAGAAGTGGGCTTGTCGGTCGCCGTCTGAGGTAGGGCTTCCATTTACTCGAAAATATCTTTGTTAGGTAGTACCATATCTTCCATTCTTGTTAGGCAACACCAAATTATTTGAATTGGGATTTTGGGTCGGATTTTTGCGGTGTTGTGGATGGTTTGGGGCTTGACCTTTGTTTTTAGGAGAAGATTAAAAATTGTACTCAACCTTCAATTGGTGGCTTTTCAGCAAGGGGTGAGAGAAAACGGGTTGTGACACATTTGTTTGGTGGTGAATTTAGTTATTGTGGACTTCCTTCTCATTCAAATGTTTTTTGACAGTTTTTCTTTATTGTGGTTACTTTAGCTTGAAAACTTTGGATTTTTAGTCAAACCCACATATTTTATTGTGAATTATGTTCTTTTCAAAAAGTTGGTGCAATATAGGTTTTCTTTCATTTGAATCAAGTTTTTTTCCCTTTCTTATAACAAATGAGGAATATTCAAAGTCAAACTCGTAGCCTATCACAAGAACTTCTTTTTCACTATACAAACTTGTTTTATGGTCAATTATTAGTTTTTTTATTTAGTGTCGTTTGAAACAGTGACTCTTGCTCATTTGGTGCTCTAGGGGTAACATCAAGATTCCAAGTGCTTGTAAACTTTGATTAGGATATAATCGTTTGGGTGCTAAAGTTAAAGTTTGAAGTTCAGAGTTTTGCTGTTGTATGCACTAGATGCATGCTCTGAATCTTCAAGATTAACTATCGAAGAGTACATCATTTATATGCATGCTCTGTTGTCGAGAAGAACCCATGTTTGGTGTTTTAGTTACTGCATGCGCGCATTGAAGTGTATTTAATTGATTTTTATCATCTTGTTTCACAGTTGGATTGGGTGTTAAAGTATGCTTAATTTGATATTATTTCTTACTTAAGCAGAATTGACTAGATAAGAACCATTGAAATAAACTTAATGCACAAAACCAACGTGGTAATTTTTACATATATTGTATGAGAATTTTTTTGGTAAAGATTATATCACCATAATTTTGATATGCACGCATTAAAGTGTAGTTAGATTTGATCTGTGTATGATAATAACATTGTTTGATTTGCTTTTTTATGTTCTTTGTAGTAATGTAATTTATTTTGTTTATTTGACTAGGAATGTTGAGGTCACAAATATTCAACTTGAATTGCACGTTGTAGGTAAATGGGTGCTAAGAAAGGGACGTATGTGTGCTGTTAATTTTAAAGAAATATAGGGGATGGTTTTGATCGAAGACTTGCCATTTAGTGAGCTGAAGATGTGGATAGAGAAGTTTGTGGAAGTGGGTGTGAACCAAGCATTAAGAATTGATTACATGCTTCCTCATCGTAAAATAAAAGAGTATCGAATCCTGTGTTCAGATGTTGATTTACAGGAAGTTCTACTATCCACTAATCCGAAGAAGGAGTTGTGCATATTTGGGAGTGTAGAAAAATTGTCCACCGCTATTGAAGATGGTTGTCCTCCTTTCACAGGAAATGATAGCAAAATGGAGGAAATGTGTCCAGTTGAACCAGTCCACCGTGTAGATTCATGTTCTGGTACATCAACCTGAATGTCAAATGGTTCCTATATCAGAAATGCAACCCAAAGCCACACGTATTAGTCAATAGGAACCACAATGTCTAGTCGAACCTTTTACAAGTGCACCCACGCAAAATGAAAATGCCAAAAATGAAAAACATCCAAGAAAGTCTGTCAGTGGAAGTCGTAGGAGGAGGTCAATGGGCATCCAAAATGATGACTCCACAATAGAGGACCTTGCTGATGTTGACATGGATGTTGCTTTGGAGTCTGATGAAGATGGACCTGATTACATGTCAAGCGGAGAATCAGACGCAGAAAGAGAAGAGCAAGAAGAATTTGTTTTCCCTGAGTTTGATGACAGCTTCGAGAACGACATTGTTGATGATTTGACTTACAATTTTGATGACGGGCCAGAACCACTACATGTAAACATGAAAAATTCAAAGATGTATGTTTGGGTGATGTTTTCGAATGTGGCATGCTTCAGAATGACTTTGATATAACATTGCATATTGTTTGAGAGTGCAGTTTATTTTATTAAGAGTCAACCGGATCAAGTGACAGCCAAGTGCCAAGACTCCCACTGCACATGGAAAATTCATGCGATGGTGAGGCAAGAATCGAAAATGTTTCAAAGCAAGACACTTTCCACTCCTCATAGTTGCTCCTTGGTTAATATCTATGCTTCTAAAATGGCTACGAAGCACTGGATTGTCTATCAGACAGTGCAGTGGTTAAGGCCAGATGAGAGGCTCACAGTCAAGAACATTGCCGACCAACTTCAGAGAGAATACCACAAGAAACACAGGATTTTACCACGGTAGGCAAAACCGTGGCTAAATTATCTGTCCCTGATTAATAAATCAGCGATAGATGGTCATGATCCATGAGATAAAGCCCCCTTTAAACAAAGGAAAATGATAAATGGCCGCTCTTGAGGACGCGGCTGAGTTGGCACACACCATGTCAGCAAAGACAAGATATTCCTTTTTATTTTATCCCTCTATTCTTTGGTTGCCCATACAAATGTCCTGAGCAATCCCTCCATCCCTACATCCCTCATTAATGTGTCTTAAATCACTCCATTCCTCATTTTGGCGCTCCTACACAGCAGATGACTTTTCATCTTCATCTCAATATGCGTCTTCCTTTTTTTCCCTTCTCTTTTATGGTCCTTCCTTTATACTCCAATGGAAATTATTAATGTGTCTTCCCTAGTGGAGCAGCCGACAAACGTTCCTAAGGAGGAGATGTTTTTTCCTTCTTTCGAATTTTACGTGGCCTATGCTGATTCTTGTGGTTTTGGTGTTAAGATAAGACAATCTCATTACGATCTTGGTGTTGTTATACGGGTCACGCTGACTTGCTCCAAGGAGGGCACAACACCAACAAACCAAGGGCATTGGAAATTGAAGCCTAGGTTACCCAGTAGAGTCTAATGCACTGGTCAGATAAGGGTCTCTGGAAACCCAGCAAGGGGTTACCACATTAACTTTGTGGATCTTAAACATAACCACGCCATGCTTGGCCTAGAGCAAATGTGTTTTCTCAGACAAAAATGAACTGTCTCTGGGGCCGTCAAAGCACGCATATCGGGTGCTAAGACCGTGCAATCTTTTGTGGTCGAGGCTGAAGGTCATGACAAATTAACTTTCAACGAAAGGGATTTAAGGTTTGTGTTCTTTCTACCTAACATAATTGAAGTTCAACATTTTGCTCCTCGTCTTAGTGGGTTCTGTATGCAGGAACGTTATAAACGAAGTCATAAATTTGAAGATGGGACCTGGTGATGCACAAGAACTTTAGAACTATTTTATTAGGATGCAGAAGATTGATTCCATGTTTTTCTATGTAATGGATATGGATGACAAAGGAAGACTACAAAATGTGTTTTGGGCTGACTATCGTTCTAGAGCTGCATAATCGTACTTTGGAGACGCAATATGTTTCGACACTACCTACATTACCAACAAATACGACATGCCCTTTGCCCCATTTGTAGTTAATCACCATTTCGAGTCAGTTTTGCTCGGTTGCACATTGCTGCCTTCTGAGACCACTGAAAATTATATTTGGTTGTTCCAAACATGGTTGTCATGCATGAACGGTAAGGTGTGGCTATGTCCAGTTAAATCTCTGTGTCTATTCAGTTTAAGGTGAGGATTTGTTCAGTTTAAGTTGTGGATTTGTTCGGTTTAAGTTGTGTGACTGTTCGGTTTAAGATTTGGATCCGTTCGGTTTAAGGTGTGGATCCATTCAGTTTAACGTGTGTGACTTTCGTTTAAGGTGTGGATCTGTTCGGATTAAGTTGTGTGACTATTCGGTTTAAGGTGTGGATCTGTTCGGTTTAATTTGTGGATTCGTTCGGTTTAAGGTATGGATCCGTTCGTTTAAGTTGTGTGTCTGTTCAGTTTAAGGTGTGGATATGTCCAGATTAAGTACTGTGGTTGTCCAGATTACGTTGTGGGTCTGTTCCGAATACGTTGTAGGTCTGTCTAGATTACGGTGTGGTCTTTCGAGTTAAGAGTGTGGTATGTCCTGATTACGGTGTGTTGATGTCCAAATTAGGTTACCCCCATGACGTCCACATTAACTTCGTGTTTGTCAAAATTAAGTTGTTTGTCTGTTCGGAAAAATTGTCTGTATGTTCAAAATAAGATATGGGTCTGTTCGGAATAAGTTTAAAGTTTCCAAAGTAGGATTTTGTACCTTTCAAAATATGACTCGCTCCTTTTAAATTGCCCCCATTCTGCAGATATAACTCCCCCATCTATCATAACAGATCCACGTGGCGCCATTACTGGTGCTGTAAGGAATGTCTTCCCAGATGCAAGACACAAATTATGTATATGGCACATAATGAACAAAGCTCCCGTGAAGTTGCCGACGCAGTATCGGAAGCACATGTTATTTGATCTGAAATTGATTGTATAGGATTCCAAAAGCCCAGCAGAATTTCCTTCTTGATTTTGACCTGCAGAACCATAACTGGCTCAAATCGATTTATGCAATCTGAGAGTCTTGGATACCTGCATTTGTTGGTGATAGTTTTTTCACGGGAATGAAATCTACTCAGAGAAGCGAGAGTATGAACGCCTTTTTCGACAAGTATCTGGCTTCGAAAACCACCCTAAAGCAATTTGTTCAACAATATGAACTTGCGCTCCGCCATAAGTATGAGAAGGAAGCTCAATCACATTTTGATTGTCTTCATATGAGACCCCAATTGGTTTCAATGTATCCCTTCGAGAGACAGATAAGCGAGTTGTATACTGTAGGGGTCTTCAAGAAAGTGCAGTTTGAAGTTGGGAAGATGATATACTGCGATATAACGGAGGAGTTCAATACGAATGACACATTTCATTACAAGGTATCTGAACGTGGTTTGGCTGGTGAGCAGCTACTGTCGAAATGTTTCCTAGTACAAAACATATCCATTAACTTCACATGTGATTGTAGAATGTTTCAGCATGTTGGCCTTCTATGCTGTCACATTTTTGTTGTACTTGGACGCTTAAATCCTAATGCATTGCTCCCAGACTCTTACATCGTTAATCGATGGCGAAAGGATATTCGAAGGAGCTATCAAGATAAGATGTACCCATACTATAGCGTAATGGAGAAGGTTGTGCTTTGTCATCACAGCGACATCATGGGTCGTGCCGTTTGGATTGCACAGGAAGCCTTCATTTCCCACGAAAGGTATCTTCAGGCTGTGAAGTGTATTGAATTGCTTAAGGCACGTATGCACACTACCCAGTTCTTGGTGCGACTTGATGAACCTGAGTGTGTGGGTACATCAGTTCTTAATCCAGATAAGGTCAGACGTATAGGAAGACCGCCGACTAGACGTCGAGTGTCTTTAGCTGAGAAGATAATTAAAAAAATCCATAAAAAGCATACCCAACAAGAGAATAGAATGTTCAAGATGAAGGTTACATTGTCGCTGCACGAAATCGCATGGAAACCCGGGGATCCTGATTTCTCTGATTGTGACATGAATTTGTATTACGAGGAACTTCCTCCTTAATTTGATATTTCTTGTTATTTTCAGTTCTTGTAAAACCAAGAAACCTCTAATTTTTGATCTGTTCGGATCTGTAAATGGTTGTTATACATGGTCGTTTATCATTTTCCATCTGTAAAGTTAGATATGTTCGGATTTGTTCGTTTTAAGGTGTGAATATGTTTGGATTTAGGTGTGGATCTGTTCGGATTAAGTTGTGTGATTGTTCGGTTTAAGTTGTGTGATTGTTCGGTTTAAGGTTTGGATCCGTTCGGTTTAAGCTGTGGATCTTTTCAGTTTAAGGTGTGTGACTCTTCAAGTCTTCAGTTTAGGGTGTGGATCTGTTCGGATTAAGTTGTGTGACTGTTCGATTTGAGGTGTGACTCTGTTCAGTTTAAGTTGTGTGACTGTTCGGTTTAAGATGTGGATCTATTCGGTTTAAGGTGTGGATTTGTTATTAAGTTGTGTGACTGTTCGGTTTAAGGTTTGGATCCGTTCGGTTTAACGTATGGACCCGTTTGGTTTAAGGTGTGTGACTCTTCAGTTTAAGGTGTGGATCTGTTGGTATTAAGTTGTGTGACTGTTCGGTTTAAGGTTTGGATCCGTTCGGTTTAAGGTGTGGACCCGTTCGGTTTAAGGTGTGTGACTCTTCAGTTTAAGGTGTGGATATGTTCGGATTAAGTTGTGTGACTGTTCGGTTTAAGGTTTGGATCCGTTCGGTTTAGGGTGTGGACCCGTTCGGTTTAAGGTGTGTGACTCTTCAGTTTAAGGTGTGGATCTGTTCGGATTACGTTGTGTGACTGTTCATTTTAAGGTGTTGATATGTTCGGTGTGTGACTGTTCGGATTAAGGTGTATTCGTCCAGATTAGGACTTCACTAAAAAACGAGTTTGTAATTTGTACATGTAAAAAACTCAACACTAAAAAAATTGGACTTCAGATCTGCACACACGAACGGCGGTCCCTAAGTAACATGACCATTAATTCACCCCTGATACAGTGGATGTTCTTGAGGTCCTTCTCCTTCGTTGGGTCAAGTTTTAGCATTAGGCACCTTATCAAGTATAAAACATTAGGCTCCGCAATCGTTGCTCCCCGGTTATTGTCGTTGGCTATTTTTCCAGAGGAATCTCAAAGGCCAATCCACCTTTAGTAGGTCCTCCAGTATTCTGCCACATCCGTTGTTGCACATTCATGTACGCCTATGGTCTGTTCTGGATCTTCACCTCGCTCTAGCTCCCTAGAGATACTGTTGAACGCCAAGAGTCCAATGACCTATAGACCAGCGTGATTGTGCGATTACGGTCTCTATTGGAGACACACCTTTTATTTTAGGGAGGATAAATCATCAATTGCTCTGCTTTGGCCACCCACAATTCGCTCTGACTCGAATTTTGATATGCATATAACTTTATGTGGCGGGCGTCTTTCTTCGAGAACCGAAAGCATAGCTTCGATAGTTTGGTCGGTCATATCCATCCCAGGCATTATAAGTTCCTTCAGGTCGGTGCGTGTTAGACTACACATATCGCCTCTCCAGATCCCCTCTCTATGGTCCTTGTTGGCTTCGGTCAAGTTCACGTAGGATTTCGTGTCCCTATGTATGTATATATTTTAAAAAAATTAATACAACATACAAGATCGTTTTCATATTTTCAATAATTTCTATGTACATTACTTTGTGTTTATTATAATATCATGCAACCCTTCATTTATTAAAATAAACCACAAAGGTAGAATCATACCTAAAGGTTCTCTAAAACCTTTTCGAAGATCCGGAGTCGCGTTGCCCGTTGAATCGTCCACGGATTTGCCTCTCAGTGTTCTCCAAACTCTAAACAAGATTAGAGAGAAAGTAGCTAGCAAATCAATCTCTAATAAGGCTTAGAATCTAGCTAATAACCCCTCTTTGAGCTCCTGAGATTTCTATCTCCTAAACTCAAAATTACTAAGACAATTTTGTGGTGATTAGAGGTGAGATTAATGAGAGAATAATTTTTGCATTAGTATTAAACAAGTAGGAGTAGGTGCCCTTTTATAGCTACGAAAACATCCTTATCAAGAGCTATTCTTTAGCCATGATCGATTGTTTATTCTCTCCTAAAATTAATCTCTAATTTCCACATAAGCACCCTAAAAACGTTTTAATTAAATCTGGAATTAATTTCAGCACGTTGAAACTTCTTGAGTTGCACACCCATATTCATTGGCACACTGCCCTTTTTGGAGTTGTTCATGCTGAACTTTTCCAAGACCTTGTGAACGTATATACGTTGACTTAGGCCAATGAGTCTAAGGGATCTATCTCTATTTATCTTGATTCCCAAGATGTATTGAGCCTCACCCATATCTTTCATTGAAAATGCAGATTTCAATGAACTTCTCGTTTGCTCAAGCAAAGGTAAATGATTTTCCTTGACGAGTATGTCATCGACATATAAGATCAAGAACACTATGTGGCTCCCACTAACCTTCTTGTATATTCAAGGCTCTTCCTTACTTTGGACGAAGTGAATCTTTGACTTCTTCGTCAAAGCGCTTGTTCCAACTCCTTGATGCTTGCTTCAATCCGTAAATGGATCTTTGAAGCTTGCATACTTTCTCGCTATTCTTTGGATCTTCAAAACCTTGATGTTGTACCATGTACACATCCTCCTCCAAGTTCCCATTAAGGAATGCCGTTTTGACATCCATTTGTCATATCTCATAATCATGAAATAAGGCAATAGCGAGCATAATCCGAATAAACTTGAACATGGCAACCAGTGAAAAAGTTTCATCATAGTCAATTCCTTGAACTTGAGTAAAACCTTTTGCTACAAGCCTCGCTTTGTAGGTTGTCAAGTTCCCATCCATGTTCATCTTCCTCTTAAAAACCCATTTATTTTGAATGACCTTTTTCCCTTGAGGAAGGTCAATCAAGTTCGATACTTGATTATCATACATGGATTCTATTTCGGATTCCATGGCCTTGAACCATAGTTTGGAGTCCTTTCTTTCCATTGCTTCTTGAAAGGTCGAGGGATCATCGGTATCTAGTACCATGATCTCATGAAGTCCCAAATACATATCGGGTTTCTTCCTTTCCCTCGTTGACCTTCTAAGTTCTTTTGGTTCTACGTGTACTTCTCGAACTTCTTCCACAATTTCTTGTTGAATTGGTTCGTGTTCGATTCTCGAACGTACACTAGGTGGGGAAGATTGAGTTTCTCTCACAATTTCTTGCGAGGGTCTCTCACTCACGCTCCCACTAACCAAAGGAACCTCGGTTGGGCCTTCATGATCTTGAATATCATCATTCATATCATGATCTTGTAGAATATCTTGAGTCTCCTCAAGCACAACTCTACTCCCACTACTTTTTATTTTTTCCAGAAATTCTTTTTCTAGAAATACGACATCCTTCTCTACAATCACTCGATTGGAGGTTATATGCCAAAAGTAGTATCCTCTTGTCTCACGAGGATAACCTATAAAGAAGCACTTATCCGCTTTTGGTTGAAGTTTGGTCGGCATCAATCTCTTGACGTAGGCCTCACAACCCCAAATCTTGAGAAAATTGAGCTTAGGTGTCTTACCACTCCATAGCTCATAAGGCGTTTTCTCTACAGATTTGGATGGAACATTATTTAGTGTGTAAGCCGAAGCTTCTAGTGCATAACTCCAAAAGTAAAGCGGCAATTCAGCATGACTCATCATTGATCGAACCATGTCGAGTAATGTCCTATTCCTCCTTTCTGATACCCCATTCCACTGAGGTGTACCGGGAGGGGTGAGCTGTGGTACAATACCACACTCCTTTAAGAATGAGTCAAATTCGGTACTTAAGTACTCACCTCCATGATCCGTTCATAGAGACTTGATTTTCTTGTTGAGTTGGTTCTCTACTTCATTCTTGAATTCCTTGAACTTGTCAAAAGACTCACTTTTGTTTCTCATTAGATAAATATAGCCATAACGACTATAGTCATCCGTGAACGTAATGAAGTACCTAAAACCATCTCTTGCACTATTACTCATCGGACCACATACATCGGAATGTATCAAATCCAACAAGTCATTCGCTCTCGGTCCTTTCTTCTTGAAAGGCCTCTTGGTCATCTTGCCCATTAGGCAAGGTTCACACGTCTCCAATGATTTAAAATCAAGTTGACCAAGAAGGTTAGCTTCTTGCAATTTCTCCATAAATGCAGCAATCCAAAATCCTATCAATTATAATATAAACTAGCTAAGGGCTATCAGATATACTATAAAATCAAGGTAAGAAAACATTTTCTAATCATAACCATTTCGAAATATTGCAACATTTGCATTTTCAAACTCTTATGACTCTTGTCGTTTTAATTAAGAGTGAATTTGACTGATCCTCGTAAGAAAAACTCTCTTTCTCAAAACCGAGCTAGGGCTTGAGGTCTTGTTAAGAAAATTTATTTCATTTGATACGAGATACTTATCCATTGTATTCATAAACAAATATACTCGGTGTCCACTAAGGGTGAATCGCACCTCGTCCATCTATTCATGACACAACAATAGACAACCTTATATCTCCCACTGTTCCCAAAGATGGAGGAAGCTATCTCCCGCTAAGGGCAAGCAGAATATCCCAAGAAAGAAAGATAATCTTAATTTTTGGTTGGACAATTTAAACATTAATGTGTGATTTTAGAATTTAGGTGATCATGCATATTTATTATGTATACACATCCTAACATTCATCCATGCAATCACATATATATCAAGCACACAACATAAATAAATCCATTCACACACACATTGTGTGAGTTTATATGTTCCCGCGTCCTTGATCCTTGATCCTTGCGCTTCTTCAGCGTCTTCCTCTTGCACCATGAATGTTGATATTGCAAAAATATAAACATGCATCTCTCAATTTTCAAAAAATTGTCTAGTGCAAGTCCTATCTAAAAATCCTCTCGTATGTATATACATAGAAATAGAAATTTAGCTTTTACATATACATAAGCCATTGTGATTGAATAATAATAACATACACATTCATTCATTCACACATGGCTTCTTCGGAACTTATAAACTCACATATCCCTGCATAAGAGAACTCGAGCAACGCATGTACATATACTATATATTACTCGATTTAGTTTATCATGCATCTCTAAATCAAGCAATTCTAAAATCATTTCAAATCCATTAAAATGATTTTATGCATCCATAGTTCAATACATAAAACATTTGAACCGTTGTTTATCCAATTTCCAAAAATAAAAAATTTAAAGAAAGATAAACATATGCCTTTTTCCGTTTTGTTGATTCCTTATAAAATAATCATTTAATTAAAAACGAAAATTCTATAAATTAGACATAAGTCTAAATTTTAATTCTAACATTCACATGTTGTGTTTCAAAACATTTAAAACTATCAAAAGAATCAATTAGAATTAAATCAACAAAACTATCGGAAAACTCGAAAAAGACAGAACATGAATTGTTTCGATTGTAGATGGTAAACTAAAATTAATTATATAGTCTAATCATTGAAAATATGAACTAAAAGCTCTGATACCACTGTAGTATTTCGTGTCCGTATGTATGTATATATTTTAAAAAACTTAATACAACATACAAGATCGTTTTCATATTTTCAATAATATCTATGTACATTTCTTTGTGTTTATTCTAATATCATGCAACCCTACATTTATTAAAATAAACCACAAAGGTAGAATCATACCTAAAGGTTCTCTAAAACATTTTTGAAGATCCGGAGTCACGTTTTCCGTTGAATCGTCAATGGATTTGCCTCCGAGTGTTCACCAAACTCTAAACAAGATTAGAGAGAAAGGAGCTAGCCAATCAATCTCTAATAAGGCTTAGAATCTAGCTAATAACCCCTCTTTGAGCTCCTGAGATTTCTATCTCCTAAACTCAAAATTACTAAGAGAATTTTGTGGTGATTAGAGGAGAGATTAATGAGAGAAATAATTTTTGCATTAGTATTAAACAAGTAGGAGTAGGTGCCCTTTTATAGGCTACCAAAACATCCTTATCAAGAGTTATGCTTTAGCCATGATCCCTTGTTTATTCTCTCCTAAAATTAATCTCTAATTTCCACATAAGCACCCTAAAAACGTTTTAATTAAATCTGGAATTAATTCACCCATGATTTAATTAATCTCTTAATAATTCAGGCGGAAATCACACAGTTCGGTTGACCGAGAATTTTTCTCGGTTAACCGAACCATTCGGTTTTAACACGTGTTCGGTGCGCCGCGAGCTAGACGGTCGACCGAATCCGCATGAGAAAAATTCTCTGGAAATATTCAGATGAACCACGTCTTTTACTCGGTCTACCATTGACCTACCAGAATTTCTCCTGGGACATAGTCTACGGATGACAGTGTCACCTTCGGTCTACCGAAAATACTACTTCCCGGTTGACCGTGCACACTCGGTTAACTGAACCCGATTGTCCAGGCACTCTAGACAATTTCGGTCAATCAATTGTGCTTACCTGTTCCTCATTCGGTGAACCGATACGAAGATACCCCGATCGACCGAACCATGAACGGTTCACCGTGTTTGACCCCGATTTTGCCTTTGTCAAATTTTAGATTTATTTCCAACAAAATTTGATCTTTTGGGCTTTTTAGCAAATTCACATCTTATATAATATATTATTATATATAATATTAAATTATTACACCCCATAATATATATACCTCATATGAATTTATTATGATTCTAATTATGTCAATTCTCATGACATATTGATTTTATTCATTCACCACATGTGTCCTATTTTCACATGAAACCCGACACATCATATGAACTTAAAATCAAGCCTCTTGTTTCCCAGTTTTGTGGTGTGACTTATAGGAGGATCTAAGTCAAATTGACAGAGATATTAAACACTTAATATCTCAAACTATAAGCGGTATCTAGCTACACATTATAGTTACCCAATTAGCATAGATGTCTTTGTTCCACTCGAACCAAAACACAATCCATTTAGTGATGTAAGTGCACAACTTGTGTCCGTCCCTTGCCTCATGATATTAAGAATATATACAAAGTAGAAATGTATCATATTTTGTATTATATTCATTTCTTGATCTCTCTAAGCTAATTATAACTATGTAACTTAACTCAAGTTACATTGTGCACATTATAATTTTGCATTATTAAGGGGCCCACTAATATCATCACTCAATTAAGAGGGGCAATGATAATCGTTTGACTAGCTATCTTTTCCAGCACAAGTCATGCCCAACAACTATTGCCTTTATCACTACTCATTGATAGCTTTTGACAATAATCAAATTAAGCACTTCTTGAGTGAAAAGATATAAGTCTCATATCTTAGGATCCAAGACACAGTAAACCATTAATGACAAGAAACACAATTCCATAATATTTTACTTGTTAGGTCTATTCAATATATAAAAATAATCTTTTCCTCTTTTATATACTCGTGTCGTCAATTATTTGTAGAGCTACAACAATCGATGACCAACACAACAATCTTATCTTGGTGATTAATGTTCCATGTTAATTACCATGATTGTGAATAACTTTTGATTTATGCAAACCATTCTCTTTTAGAGCTCTACAGTTAAGGACCAAGCACCTCTTCCTTAACACTTCCAAAAGACGAATACCATAATCAAGGAACAAAATGTTTGCACATCCAATTAATAATAATTGACATGTAAAAGTAAAACTTTTAGAACACAGTCCTTTCAGTTCAATATCATGTTGACCTCATCAACTGACAACGTTCCCAATGCAGCCATGTCAACATCAGGCCTTGTCCCTCCTAGGTGGACAACCAACCTATAATTATCCTTTGTTTTTTCCCTTTTTCCTTTAGGCTACTTTGAGCCACTATGTCTCTTCTCTTTTGCTCTTCTTCCACCTTCTTCTTCTTGGACCGCTCTTCATCTTCTTTCCTCTGCTGCTCCATGCTGGCCGTTGAGCGTTGTCTTTTCACACCCCAGTTTGGTTTCCTTGCCCTGCTCTCTTGTTCCTTCTCCTTTTCTTTATTCTTCTCTTCCTTATTCCTCCCCTCCTCCCTCCTCTTCTCTTTCTCCTTCTCCACTCTCTTTCTCTGTTCTTCCTTCTCCTCTTCTTTATTCTTCTTTTCCTTCTTCCTCTCCTCCTTCCTCTTTCTCTCTTCCTCCTTCTCCACTCTCTTTCTCTCTTTCTTCCTTCTCCTCCTCTCTCTTCTTGTCTTCCCTCTTCCTCTCTTCTTCCTTATCCTTCTCTCTCTGCTCCCCCCTCTTCTCCTCATCTCTCTTCCTCTCTTCTTCTTCCTTCTTTTGTCTCCTCCTCTCTTCTTTCTTCTTCTCTTCCCTCTTCCTCTCTTCTTCCTTCTCCTCCTTTTTATTTAGATCTTTGTCTTTCTCCCCAAAAGTATTTTCACTTGTCATTGTCCCTCGAAGATATACAATTTCTTCCCTCAGCCTTGCACACTCTTCCTGGGACATCCCCAGTTCTTCATTTAGGCCGTTAACCTCTTTTGTCGCCTTCTTAAGGGCAGCTTTGGCTTGCGGCCATTTCGTCTTCACCTCACTTAGCTCCAACTCTTGGAGAGCGGGTCACATGGAATGTTGCAGTCTGTCAGTTGGAGCCTTGGCAAAGTGCCTGTTGAAGCTGACCCATTTCGAACAAGAGTTCGAACAGAACTAATAAGTTCCAGCTCCCTTTCACTTAGTGACGGAGTCCCCATCAGGTCGAATTTGTCATTGTAAATCTGAGGTAAGGTAATTCCACGTTCTTCCCATTTCCTCAGGGTTAAACGTTTCTCAAACATTTCCGTCCAACTTTTCATCCATGGATACGCTCCGCGTCGGGGATCCCCCAATCTGAATTTCTCACAAAGCCACACCTTCAAATGGAAAAAGTTCAACTGTTTAAAACTACTGAACAGACATACGTTCATATTCTAACAGACAAACAACTTAATCCGGAAAGACAAACTACACAATCTGAATAGAGGAATAACCTCTGATATGGACAAACCTTATTCCGAACAGACACACAACTTTTTCCGAACAGACACAATTTAATCCGGACAGACACACAACTTATTCAGATCAGACACAGAATTTAATCTGGACAGACACAACTTAATCTGAACAGACACATAACTTATTCCGAACAGACACACAATTTTATCCGAATAGACACACAATTTAATCTGGACAGACACACAACTTATTCTGAACAGACACACAACTTATTCCGAACAGACACACAATCGAATCCGGACAGACACAACTTATTTTGAACAGATAAACAACTTATTCCGAAGAGACACAATTTAATCTGGACAGACACACAACTTAATCTGAACAGATGCACAACTTATTCCGAACAGACACACAATTAAATCCGAGCAGACACACAACTTAATCTGAACAAATAAACAACTTATTCTGGACAGACACACAACTTAATCTGAACAGACACACAACTTAATATGAACAGATAAACAACTTATTCCGAACAGACACACAATTTAATCTGGACAGACACGCAACTTCATTTGAACACACACAACTTATTCCGAACAGACACACAATTTAATCCGAATAGACACACAATTTAATCTGGACAGACACACAACTTATTCTGAACAGACACACAACTTATTCCGAAGAGACACACAATTGAATCCGGACGGACACACAACTTATTTTGAACAGATAAATAACTTATTCCGAAGAGACACAATTTAATCTGGACAGACACACAACTTAATCTGAACAGACACACAACTTATTCCGAACAGACACACAATTTAATCCGAGCAGACACACAACTTAATCTGAACAAATAAACAACTTATTCTGGACAGACTCACAATTTAAACCGAACAAACGCATAACTTAAATAGCAAAACATGCTTACAGTATTGCCACACAATCGTCGACGTTCCCCTGCCTCATAATGAAGTTCCCTGCCTTTCTCCTCTCCTGCAGTTCTAAGCTGGCTTTCTCTAGACCCCGAACCAGGGCTCCATGAACTGCTAGTGCCCATGCGTATCTGTTTATGCGTCTGATGTCCCTTAGATGGTTCATGAACCATTGCTTCGGTCGAAGTGTTCCATCAAAGAACAAAAAATGGTTGAAGATGAAAAAGTCAGGAGACGAACGTACTCCTCCGTCTCGCCCATGACACTAGTGGCCGTCAGATGACTTAACAATTGCGTGTTGTCAAGGTCCACCCTTTCTCGCCTCTGTACCCCCAATGATTCCATCACAACGGTCTTCCCATGCATACTTAAGCCCAAAATTAGGGCAACATCTTCAGGTGTAAGGGGAACTACCCCTGATCCTATTCTCAGCCCCACCTCCTTCGCATCGTAGTGTTCGACGAACCAACCGACTATTTCGTTGTCCGTAGTAATGTTAAGAAGCTCCAGGAAGTGACTGAAAGGGGTACTCCGGAAAACCTATTTCTCAACGTTCTTCATCTGGTCAAACTGCTTTCGGATGGCCGTCCAGGAGCACCTGGATTCCCGGAAGTAGTAGGTGGTTCCCTAAAACAAATGAATGAAGAAACGAAAGTTCGTCAAAAAAAGTAACGGAAAAAAACTAAATAGACCCACCGGTTCTGGCACAGGTTCGCTAGCGACGGCAGGAGTCTAAGAATCCATTATCGTTAAGATGGGAAGAGTCCGAGAGAAACTAGCTTTTGGCTTCCTTCGTTCACAGGTACTCCAACGAGAAAGAAAACGAGACTCTCACTTTCGATCTGGATATTTGTTATCTTCCTCGGTATCCGAACCGTCGTACCTGGAAATGGTGTCTGGTGCTGTCTTATCTGGGGTTTGGAAAGCAAATGACGTACTTCGAAAACCGTCGATTTTTTTTAAAACCAATTAAAGATGCATTTGGAAAGGATGACGTGTCAATCTGAGTAGACGCTGACTCGCTAATTTTGAGTGTCACGTAGGACGCGTCACGGATGTCCGTGGATAACGAACCTTAAACAAAATGAAAACTGACCCCGCACCCCCACTCCCTCGGATCACAAAAAACCTCGAACCCTCGCCATCGACCATCTCTCCTTCAGAGCATTCCTTAACGCTGAAAAGTTAAGGTCATGAGCAGGTCGATCATTGATGACCGTGAAATTTTTTTGTTAACGGGGGAAATGTTAAGGTCGTGGATGACCAGGTCGTCGACCCGGTCATCCATTATTTTATTATTTTTCGATTTTTTTTGTTTTGTTTTTGTTTTGATTTTTTTGATTTTTTGTTTGATTTTTTTTAATTTGTTTTTTGAAAATACGTTTTATAATTGTTTTGATTTTTTAAATTTTTAATTTGTTTTTAAAATTTTTACCAAGATGGACCCCGAAATGATGTGGAGGAGAGAAATAGGTTGTTGTGGGTTGTGTTGGGTTGTTGTTAAGAGGTGAATAGTATAGGAAAGAGAAGAAAGTGGGTTGAGGAAAGAGAAAGCTGATGTGGAAGAGAGAGAAAGCTGATGTGGAAGAGAGAGAAAGCTGATTTTGAAGAGAGAGAGAGAGCTGATGACCGGATCGTCCAGGTCATGGTAAGGGATGGTCTCAACCGTCCCTCCTCCAACTCGCCCCCACCTTCAACCGTCCCTTCTCCATCCTGCCCCGCCTTTGACCGTCCGTCCTCCACCTTCCCGGCGTTCACTCCACGCCCATGTTGTTCCTCCGTTCACCGTTTGCCCGCCACCATCGTTGTTCACTTGCCGTCCTCATCATTTGCTGGTCGTCACTCGCACCTTCCTCATCTTCTGAGGTCCAATTTGGTTAGATTTGTTGTTCTGATTTGTCTTGTTGGGATTGAAGTTATTTTAAGTTGTTGGGATTTGGCTCCTTAGGGTTTGGTTGGGAAATACAGGCTTGAGAAAATGTCTGCTTCGATTCCACGTCGCCGTTGTCCTTCCCCTTGCTGGTATTGCCCCAGTGAGGTCTGATTTGGGGGGATATGATTGAAGCCCTCATTTCCGTCCCCTGGAAGAAGTATGGAGGAGGAAGAGGAGAAAACACGAGGAGAGGCAGAAGAGGAAGAGAAGGGAAAAGATGAGGAGGAAGAGCATATGGAAGAAGAAAAGGAACATAATGAAAAAACGAAGGAGAATGGAAAAAAAACGAAAAATATCAATTGGCGGAGTTGGCAGGAATGAGAAAACAAAAGAAAGTAAGGCAAAAAAGAGGACCAAAGAAGTATCTGAAACTCTTCAACCTTTTTCACTTGATCGTCGTCAATGTGAGAGGAAAGCTGATGAGTGATTGGTTGAGCTTATTGAAAAGGAAGCCACCAAAAGTTTTCGTGTAGAAAAGGTGATTCTTCTGCGAACTGTTGTTAACCATATGTTTCTTCACTTTCATCTCACTTTTTATTGCTCTTTGTTGCAGGGCAAGGGAATTCCACTGAAGGACATACCAAATGGTGATACTTTTTGTCCTTATCCATTTACATTCTTATTTGCATTAGTGGAATTTATTTACCTTGTCTAAGGACAAACCTTTGTGGAATCTTATTGTAATGAGTTAAATTCACACAAACAATTTGGGCTCACTGGCCCGTCTATCTGTCATGTACAGTGAAAATGCATTAGCAGAAGGGTTTAAAATTTGAAGTTTATCATGCATAGTATGGTTTTCATCATTTTATCATTACGAAGGTTCTAACAGAGAGTAGAAAATATAGGCTTACTACAAGATATATTTTGTTTAATAATCTTATTTCTGAATTGGGTTTGGCATTACTCTTTTGTGACTACAAGATATATTTTGTTTAATAATCTTATTTCTGAATTGGCTTTGGCATTACTCTTTTGTGCTTCAGTAGACCCTCTCTCTCGTCCTCTGTTTTCTGCTTAAATATCGTGACATAATATGTTGCAATTTCTTTTCCGTGTAATCTAGTTGCAATATACTCAAACATGTTTTTTTTACTGAAAGGCACAACTTTCATTCATAAATTTATTCGATGTAATTTGCATGTACATGTCTATGTTGTCTGTACTTCACCTCCTTGTATTCTCACCAAGGAGAGAACCTGTGGCAGCGGAAGGAAGATCGGAGGTCACCTTACGGAATCCTTTTCACCGGCCGGTCTCCTACTCTCTTGGAGAAGGAGTGCGAGTCCACAACCCAAGATTCCACGGAATGAGGGGTGTGGAGGTGGAGGGACGAAATGGGAGAGTGAGAAGGTGGCGGATAGGGTGGGTGGAGGCTAGGGTTTGCACACTTGTTTTTTTTTCCAATGGGAGGCTCCCCTCCTTATATAGATGGCTCCACCCTAAACCCTTAAATGTGTAGTCCAATAGGGACGCGCCATGTGTCAGTGCTTTGGGCAAATATCTTATTAATCCTAGATTAATCCAATATCTCCCACTTGCACAACAGCACGATAACAACATGTCAACTGCTTTTGTGTCCCCGACACATATGCATATATCCCTGATACATACAATCACACAATGACAATATGTCACCTCTTTATGTGTCTCCGACACATATGTATATATCCATGATACATACAACTACTCCTCTCTCCAAGTACACATCCACAATAGGCAAGTCTCTGATCATGTATCCTCGATACACGACCATCTGTGTCCCCGACACATGTACTCTTCCGATCATACGGACAAATGGGTCATGTGACCGATGATGCACCTGCAATTTAGGAGTCTCAAATTAGAAACCTTACTAGAAGGCCAGAATGACAACATCCTCATAAAACAACAAATAAGTAGTCAAAATGCACATCACAGTTCCCCAGGTTTACTCAGAAACTCACTTAACATGAACGGTATCTCAATCCCTCGGAGAGAATACCTTCTTGTCCTCAAGGTACTTGCTACTGTATCCAATACAGTTGGGCCCAGCAAATACTTTTAGTGCAGTCGAGTCAAACCTTTCCCTTCCCCCCAAACCACCATTACACTAAGAGTTGACTCCTTTCCCGAAGATGCCTCTTTAGACCGAATCTCTCATGGTCATAGATAACATCCCAAAGTAGCCACATAAACTCTTTGCTTCATGGTGTCGTCGAAGTTCACTGAGGGCAACTAATGACAATCAAGTCTTGGACTCAAACAGTGAAGGAGCAGGGATCCATCTTTTCACTTCCAAATGGTCGCTCAGCACATGTTGTATTAAAAATATGTTATGGTGGATCATACTATACACAACAGTATGTCTGTCTCTCAACACCATACAAGTCTTAGTCCAGTCGCACCCCCTCTGCGCCTGACCCGAGCTTCATCATTGTCGCCTTAACACCATACATGTGCCACCTGGCGCCACATGTGATGCTCGTACTTGGTTTCTATAGGTCACATGAATCGTGGGAACATTCATGACAATCCTCATCAACATAGAGGATCTCTTCTTGATTCCTAATCAAGGCGACTGTCCTATCATGAACTGCTCTGGATCTATCATACAAGATCTCCTCATGATCAGTCTCATCTCTGCTCGCTATCAAAAGCGCCAGAGGCGAATGCTCGTGTGAGTGAGCATTCTTCAGCCTATTGACAGAATAATATTTTATGCTAGAACAACTACCTCAACCAAACAGATATAGTCGAAAGGAAAACACAATCACTCATAAAAGGAAGTTAGACATGTCAATGCATCAAAGTCTGCGTAAGCCTAAGGACTTCACATGGGACACAAACGAGTCCTTAGCTATAGCCTTGGTAAGAGGGTCAGCTACCATAAGACTAGTAGACACATGTCATAACACAACTTCCTTTCTCGCTATGATGCCCTTCAGAAAATGATACCTAACCTGTATATGTTTGGTCTTTCCATAATATTTGGGGTCTTTCACATAACAAAGGGCATCCATGCTGTCACAATAGACAGCAACAGGCTCATCTGATGTCTCTACTAGCCCAGTATGTTGTAAGAACCTCCTCAACCAAACTGCCTCCTGTACTGCTGCAGAGCATGCAACATACTGTGCTTCAATAGTCGACAGGGCTATACAGGTTTGCTTCTTGCTGGACCATGAGATGGCCCCATTAGCCAGTAAGAAAGCATAACCAGAGGTAGACTTCCTTTCATCAATGTCTCCAGCCCAATCAGCATCACTATAGCCGATCAGGTGGAGATCTGATGCTTGGTAACACAGCATGTAGTTACTCGTTCCTCTGAGGTATCTCATGATTCTCTTGACTGCCTTCCAGTGCTCCATGCTTGGGCTAGACTAGCATCGACTCACCATGCCCACAGCATAACAAATGTCTGGCCTAGTACACATCATAGCGTACATAAGGCTTCCCACAGCATTGGAGTATGGAACCTTGCTCATTTTGGCCTTCTCTTCAGGAGTCTCAGGATGTTTATCAAGGCTCAAGTGCAAACCCTTCTCAACAGGAGTGTCGATTGGTTTGCATTTGTCCATATGGTATTTCTTCAAGATGTTGTTAATATAAGTCTCTTGAGACAATCTCAGAAGTCTATTGGGCCTATTTCTAACTATCTTGACAACAAGGACGTAGCTAGCTTCACCCATGTCCTTCATATCAAACGTGGAGGACAACCACTCTTTAGTGGATTTCAGTAACTCTTTGCTATTGCCAGCCATGAGTATGTCATCAACATACAGGGTCAGAATGACAAATTTACCATTGGATTTCTTAACGTACACACAGTGATCTTCCTCAAGCATAGAGAACGCATTCTCTGATATAGCTTGATGGAAGCGAATGTTCCACTGTCTAGACGCTTGTTTTAAGCCATACAAGGACTTATTGAGCTTGCACACTTTGCGCTCTTGTCTTTTGACTTCAAAACCTTGAGGTTGATCCATATAGATCTCCTCCTCAAGTTCTCCATTGAGAAAAGTAGTCTTTACATCCATTTGGTAAAGCTCTAAGTCCATCTGAGCTACAATAGCTAGTAGAAGGTGGATGGACGCAAACCTAACAACGGGTGAAAAAGTTTCCTCAAAATCCACGCCTTCTCTTTGGGTGTAGCCTTTAGCTACCAGTCTAGCCTTCAATCTATCAATAGATCCATCTGCCTTCCACTTAATCTTGAGGATCCACTTGGCCCCAATGGCGTTTCGGTTCCGCGGTAAGTCGACCAAGTCCTAGACTCGATTAACTTTCATCGACTCCAACTCTTCCTTTATAGCTTCTAACCACTCTTTCGCATTTGGACCTTCCAAAGCGTCTTTCAAGGTCTCCGGTTCTTGCTCATCGATTACTGTCATCCCAGATGATTCATAATCAATTTCTTCTTGAGCTATCATGAGGGCATCTTCCTCAAAGTGAAACCGCCTACGAGGAATGAGCCCGCGTTTACTTCGACGCAGATGAGTATCTGATGGCTCATCCTCCGTGAGAGCTATCCGATCCTCAGCCTTGCTGCTCCCACTAGGATTGACTGGTGGAACCTCATGTTCAACTTCCAGATCATGATCCCCTAGAGTGGCAATGTCCTCATCTTGTTGTTCAAAGAAGTCCACTGACTCTTTGATAGCTCCAGCAAGAGTTGGAAAAACATTTTCCAAGAATGTGGCATCCAAAGACTCCAGTTTCATCCTTCTTTCATTCTCGTCTAACCCGATAAAAACATAACCTTTGGAGATATTACTGTATTTTACAAAGACACAATTTTTCCCTCTAGGTCCTAGTTTTCCATATCGGTGACTAGTAGAATGAATGTATGCCGTGCATCCCCAAGGATGCAGCAGACTAAAATTAGGCTTCCGTCCTGTCCATAACTCATATGGAGTTGAGGGAACCGATTTTGTTGGAACTCTATTGAGGATATAGGCAGCAGTCATTAGAGCATCTCCCCAAAACGAAATTGGCAAGCTCGCATGCGCCATCATGGATCTAACCATGTCTAGCAACGTTCTATTCCTTCTCTCGGCAACACCATTTTGCTGAGGAGTATAAGGCATAGTGAGTTGTCTAGATATCCCCTTTTCATCACATAACTCCGTGAACATTATGGAGAGATACTTCCCACCTCTGTCCGTTCTGAGAGTTTTTATCTTGTTATCCAATTGATTCTCTACCAAGCTCATGAATTTCTTAAAGCATTCTAGAGCTTCTGATTTGTGAGAAATAAGATAAATATGACCATATCTAGTGTAGTCATCAATAAATGTGATGAAGTAACTTTGTCCATGTCTAGTACGCACATTCAAAGGTCCACAAATATCCGAGTGAATTAGTTCTAAAGGAGAAGTAGCCCTAATGGCTTTTCCGAATGGTTTTCTAGTTGCCTTTCCATCTAGACAAGATTCACAAGTCGACAATTCAAATTTGGAGCATTCTCCTAATACCCCTTCCTTTGCCAACCTGTTCATCCGGTCAACACCAATGTGACCTAGTCTAGCATGCCACATAACTGAATCATTATTCATGGAACTTTGACTCATAAAGGCACTAGTGTTATGATTGAAATCATAAATTTCGTCCAACACAATAAAACCGTCTCAAAAGAAAGGCACGTCCATAATAAATGTTAGCAAGGTATAAACCCATATCATTGTTCTCAAAAACAACTTTAAAACCATGTCTCATCAAAACATGTCTGAAAGAAAGTCTGTTTTGTTTTTTTTTGCACCCTTCTTGCCTTTGAAACCCTGAGCTCTATCTCTTTTGCGCCTAAAACCTGCACTCCTCCGAGGAGCGCCAGCTTCAGCAGCAAACACTTCAGTTAGAGGGGCTTCCACAAGCATGCGGTCCTCCTCCAGCTCTAGGTGTTTTGCGGCCTGGTCAAATGTCCTGATGTCATCAGCATGAGTCAGATGGACCTTCATATGCTCCCAACTCTTTGAAGGCAATGATCTGATGAGAGCAGACACTTGCTCCTCATCGGTCTTAGCACGACCGGCAGCGCTCAGCTCGCCTATCATGTTTGACATTGCGGTAATATGATGCCTCATCGTGTGACCTTGGCGCATTTTATACCCATCAAACATGAGCCCAAGCTGGCGGGCCCTTGTGACGGAGGTCACTCCGTATTGAAAATTCACAGCTTCCCACAAGGCCTTTGCAGTTCGCAATTTTTCGAACCGCAGTAACAAATCATCTCGCATCAAACCCAGAATTGTAATGCGAGCAATACGGTCTTTCTTTTTCCATGCATTATAGACATCCATATTTTTGCGATGCTGCGCAGTGTTTCCCTCCTCGGGGGGAGACATAGTTTGGGTTATATTTTCTAACATGTCCTGATCCCTTAAGAGATACTCAATTTTACGATGCCACAGATCGTAATTTCTTTCATTGAGTTTATCTCCTCGAGTCAGATCAGCGACAATGCTTTTGGAAGCAGCCATAAAAATCTAGGACAAAAAACCACATAGCGATACATGAGTTCTAGCATAAAATACAACGAGCCGCAATAGTCATAAAAAAATAAACTAACTTAATAACTATAACATTCAGACCAAAGGAAAACATAAAGCATTCGATCAAATCCTCATGCAATAGTTAATAAAGCTATTTTACCAATTCATATATTGCGCTCCATCATGATTTAATAACCCTAAAAAAACATATAAATCATGGCAAATCAGCAGCAAATAAATAATTATCCGCCAGTTGCAAGGTGGTTTACACAAAATGCTTCTCCCTTGCAACTCCCACTAGGCATGCAAGTTCCAAAAAAACGTTCCTTTCAGAACATTCCAATCAAGATCACACAGAAATTAATTGCTACATTACTTCCATATCGAGCTAAGGATCCCCCATAGGGATTTAGCACTGTAGATGGGAACCTGCATAAGCCTTATAGCAATAATATCGCAATAATAAAAATAAAGGAGCCCCTCGTCTCCCTAGGGCAATAAATAGTGCACGGTCCATAATTATTACAATCCATAAATATTACAGCCCATTGCGATATCTATTGCAAATGGAAATGAATGAATGAAATTACGCTCAACTCTCAATAAGGCAGCAAAAATAATTCAGCATCCATTTACACCATTCATACCATACAAGCGCAATCTTTCCATACGTTAGCACAATCACACGCATGAATAAAGTGTACACCACTTTCAAATAAGAAGGAAGTAATATATAAGGAAACAACGCATATATGGAGCATAAGAAAAAAACGTATATGGAAATACCAATCAATCTCCATAATAGTATCTCAAAACAAAAAAAAATCTTTTCTTTCCCCAATCAACATAATCATGAGAGCGTAAAAATTATCCTACTCGCATTAGGAAAGAAAAATCCGGAAAAATCCACAATGAGATCAACACATGTATGTGCATTTAATCATAAAGAAAATATTTCAAATGAAATGCATGCTATCATTCCAAAAAATCCGAAATTCCTTAAATGAGATCAACACATATATGTGCATCAAAGGAAATCATTCAAAAATAGCCCATAATTTGCTCTAAAAAATTTCAGAATTTGCCAATATTTCCTTAATCAATATAAGCACACAATCAACAATAATTATGCTACTTGTATTGGAAAGAAAGAAATTTAAATTTTCAAGAGAACAGCAAGCATATATGCGCATTTTTCAGTAAGGAAACCAATAAATCACATGCATGTTAATGCTCCAAAAACAGCCATATCCGAAATTCTTTGGAGCAACAAGGCAACACAATTATCATGCATATGCATATGACAATAAACATCTACTCTAGATGCATGCTCTTATTGAAAAATGCTAAATAAACAAGCATATACACGAAATTCCAGCAAACATGAGATCTAGTCATGCATGTACACGAATCAGAGATAACAACATTTGATCCATCCATGCAATCCGACATGCCTGATGATATACAAATGACATACAAACATATCATCTAATTCAAGCATGAAAAAATATCAGAGAATTAAACTACTGATTATCATATAAAACATGTGCAAAAACAGAAGATCATCATGATAGGGTTAACACAGATTTCATGTATACATGTTCAAAGATTAGAATAAATAATATCTAACCCTAATTCGGAAAAATCAGGAAAAAAAGACATCTGATTTCATGTATACATGTGCATGATTTAGAAGAATCAACATGAAAAATAACTTCTGATTTTATCTAATACATGCGCAAAGAATAGAGGTAACAACACAGAAAAAACAGAATTCTGGTCACATATATGTATGTGCAATGATAGGAGAGCAACATATCATATTGGCTCGAAATAAAATCAGGAAAAATCCATCTTAAACCATGCATACATGTGCAAGAATGGAGGAGCAAAATCTAACCCTAGATGCATGCTCTAATGAACCAAAACATGCGCAACAAGTAGAGTCTAGTCTAAACCCTAATCGCATGTTACAAAGAACTCAACAAACATGCACCACTTATATCTCTAAATGAACGATCATATTATTTCATTTAAAGATAATAAAAAAAACTCTGAGTTTTCATTTCCAGAATATCAAAAACGAATTTGAAAGAAAAAACATGAACAATCAACATATATAACATCCGCATCCTGTAAATAAGCAATGCTGATTTTTCTGTTTTCTTTCTCCAAAAACCATAACCACCGAATTTTTTTCTCAAATCAGATTATCATGAAACAAAAATTCTTCAAGCATGGTAAGGATTCGAAGGTAACCGAGATGGCTTTGGTACCAATGTTAGCAAACAACGATTCTACATGTTCAGGAGTACCTTTCTTGGAGAGAAGCTGTTGCAGCGGAAGGAAGATCGGAGGTCACCTTACGGAATCCTTCTCACCGGTCGGTCTCCTACTCTCTTGGAGAAGGAGCGCGAGTCCACAACCCAAGAGTTCACGGAATGAGCTTGGTGGAGGTGGAGGAACGAAATGGGAGAGAGAAGGTGGCGGCTAGGGTGGGTGGAGGCTAGGGTTTGCACACTTATTCTTTTTATCCAATGGGAGGCTCCCCTCCTTATATAGATGGCTCCACCCTAAACCTTAAATGTGTAGTCCAATAGGGACGCGCCATGTGTGAGTGCTTTGGGCAAATATCTTATTAATCATAGATTAATCCAATATTACCAAAGGATCATGGTTTGAATTTCTACATAGACTACGTTCATACATCCATAAATTTTTAAATCCTGATTGATTCACTTTTGGCCTGGCCTTCTACCCATTTTTGTTGCGTATTGACTTTTTTAGTGTTTCAGCAGCCCAATCAACTGCGTGCATGACTTCTCCTTGCACCTAGTTTTGATATTTTATATTGGAGTAGGTTGTTGTGATCTTAAATTCACTTTGCACGAAGATATAGTGATGGAACTGCTGGAATTCATGATTGCTCCTCATTCTACGATTGATGTTTTACTTGAAGAAAAAGAGCAGGTGATCTTCATTTTCTTGCTACGTGCATATCTTGTTTAATTTGTACATGTTTATGCTGGATTCCAAAATATATGTACTGTAACATCCCGAAACAGCGGAAATTTAAAAATTATTTATCAAAGCATCAGAGACCAATAATCAAAGACGAGATTGTTACTTCTCATAAAAACATAAAAGCGGTGCACCAGTTTACATCAGAGTTTGTCAAAAACGATACATGATTACAACAGAACAATCAAAAGAAGATAAATGTAATCATGTCGACCTCAGTGGTCAGAATAGAGGATCTGATCCCAAGATGCACGCGCCCGCTGATCACCACCCAACTGGACCTACTGCGATCCTGAAAAAGATGCAACAACAATGCCTGAGTTTCCATAAGGAAACCCCGTATGCTAAGCTCACTGATTGACTTCATTTCATGCTTAGATTTGTACCTTATATCCATTATCTTACACCTAAGCAATGCTACGTGACGAGTTTTATGTTTAGTTTTCAGAAATAAAGAGGTTTGAAGAGAAGAGCCATGAAAGGACCCAAAAGCAGGAAAAAAGGACCTAATTGTGAGACCTGGGGACCAAGATGCAATGGAGAAGGACCTGATCGTAAGACAGAAGGACCTAAGAGCAAAACAGGAAACTCCACACCATCATGAGGAGTATTTTGTCAATTCGATTCGGGTCGGAGCTCCACTAAACAAGTTAGATGCATCCAAGACCAAGAAACACACCAAGGCAAGCCCACCAGAAGACCCAGACGGATCTGGGCTTTATAGGCTGCCAATTGGCGGTCTGGAACCGCCAATTGGCGGTCTGCATCATGCAAGATCCGCCCCAACTTCTCCTGGACTTGTATTAGTGTTCGTTTAGGCTATTTTTGGTATTGGTTTAGTCCCACATCGGGGGATTGTCCCTGATTAGCTTTTTCCATGCTTATAAATAGAACTCTTCACCTCCCATTGTATCCATCTCTCTCTTGGTGGCCTCCTTCCCTACTAAGAGTGAAGCCTTGAAGCAAAACTCTAGTGGAGGAAGGGCTGCTTGTAATCTGAGTGAGTTCATAATAAAAGTTTTCATTAGTTTGTTAATTCTTGCTTAGTTTAATTCCTTTAATGTTTTTGCTTTGATGCTTGTTTTGTTTTATGCTTCTTTAATGTTTCTTGCTTAATTAGTATAGTTTCATTTCAGTATTATGCTTGCTTCTGTTAATAGAGTTAGTGTAATGAGTAGTGAGTAGTTCCATCCCCATTTGGGGGTGGAGAAATATGTGATATAATCATGTAGTGTATTAAGTGTGTGTTATTTTTATCTCTTGAGCTTTATATGATTTCCATAACCATCTAATGGGTCTCCACTCTTATCTTTGATATGCTAATGCTCTTGAATGAAGCTTAGCTTATGCTTTGATTAGTGGACCTATTTTATGGGGAATGATAAGGTTAGGATATGGATGAAGTTAATGTTGGAAACACAATTTGTAGTGTATGTACTCTTGTTGCCTTTTCCTTAGCTAATGTCTTGTATGTTTTAATGATGTAGTCATCTTAATTCATGTGGAGGCATAGTAGGGTCTAGTCTTTATACTTGAGTTCATGTAGCTTCATTCCAATCATTGTCTTGTATGTTTTAATGATGTAGTCTTATCTTAACTCATGTAGAGGCAAGATTGGATGTAGTTTTATGATTTCATGCACTACATGTTGTGAGGAGCTTAATTGAACACACACACACATCTTTATGTTCACATCAGTTCTCTACCCCCTTTGGGGTTTAGTTTTATTGCTTATCTTCATTTCCTTTTGCATTCTAGTTTAGCATTGTAGTGTAGTTTAGTGTAACCAATCCTTTTCTCCTTTCTTTACCCCTTGCCTTTGCACAAACCAAGTGTCGACACACCTCCCAGTGGACGACCCGTATTTGCCACCGCTTCAACGCGGCCGTGCACTTGCGGTTAAATATAAAACGATCAATCACTCACCTATATGCATGCAGTAGTACAAATGAACCTATCATACTAGTAGCATGTCATGTCATCGACAGTAAGGAAAACAGTTCCCCCGAAGGGTAACATGGGACATCAGTCCGACAATCATCATCGGGTCTCCCGAGGAGACCAACCGTAGGAACATACGGTCTAACGGAACAAGACGTGACGCTCCCCAAACACAGCTATACTAATCATGGGGTTTGACAGGGAACGTCCGCCAGGTCTGCGCCATAAGAAACAGATCTGTAACTTCGTGGTCGAAACCACACCAACGGAGTCGTCGCTCGGTCGGTCCATCAATCATTATCTCAGTAGGTGCTCATCTGAGGAACATAGCCAGAACAACATTGGCCCATCAATCATCATCGCCAGAACAACATCGGCGGCATCATCGGAACAACATCGGTGGTCCATCAATACGTCCGGCACAACATCGGACGGGTCCAGACCGAAGTCTTCCAGGTCATCAGGCTCCATGACCCGCAAACACCAACTGCGCCGCTATAAAAGCAGGGCAGCAACCTCCGTAGCCCCTCAGGCCGGTAGTCACCTCACCCAACGACAGTTGCGTGCCCGCACAATCATCATACATTGGGATCCGCGATCCTTCAGGCCTGCTATACTACAATGAGTCCAATTAATCCATCATATTTGTAACGATCCATACATGGAGGTGACGCGTCCCGAACACCCACACTCTTCCACAGGGCGGTCCATGGGAAGGCACGCGGAACGCGCCCACTGTCACCTTTCGGCTCACGTACAAGGCGAGGACACGGGTTTCCGTGGACAGAGTTGGCATCCTAAGCGGAACCAGGAATTTTGTCCTGTGCAAAACGGTCAACCGAAAGAGACAACTCGGTCGATCGTTTTCCTCAAAGGAATCGATCGACCGAAAGTGATAACCGGTCGACCGCTTCCATAAGGGAATTGGTCGACCGAAGCGTCTGCAACGGTCGAACTATTTGTGCAAAACATAAGTCCCAACTTTCTACCGAAGGTCTAAAACCGGTCGACCGAAACGAGGTCAAAATCCGGAGTCTGGTCAACATCAAACTCAAAACTATCGGTCGACCGACTCAGGGGTCTCGGTCGACCAAAAAGTAACAGGGTCATCCTATTATTTCTATGTCATAAACGGTCAACCGCAAACATGCAATATAACCAGTACACTTAAGTTCCGGTCGACCGAAAACAAGGAACCGGTCGACCGAAACACAACAGACAGAAAAATATAAATACATTCGGTCGACCGCCCGAAGGGTCCGGTCGACCGTTGGTCGTCTTCAACCTCGCGCTAGCCGAGGTTTTTCACCAAAACTCTTCGTCGGAGAGGTCTCCGACCTCCCCGGCCGACCAACACAACCCTCCTACGAGGTTTAACAGCAAAACCACATTAAGGAGCGGCATACCTCTTCGTGAAGAACGACGAAGAACACCGGAGTTCCAACGACACGCCTCCGGTCCGCACCTCACGCACGACCTCC
Organism: Triglochin maritima; assembly: GCA_963682175.1. Taxonomy (NCBI): domain Eukaryota; kingdom Viridiplantae; phylum Streptophyta; class Magnoliopsida; order Alismatales; family Juncaginaceae; genus Triglochin; species Triglochin maritima. The sequence continues at coordinate 29,375,647 of OY821779.1, forward strand.
CCCTCACGACGACCTCCGCACGCCCAAAGCCGACGCCGACTCCCGCACCTTGCCGTCCAACCGAGCCACTGAGAAGAGGGAATGGAAATGGAAGAGAATGAGAGAGAGAGAGAGAGAGAGAGAGAGAGAGAAACGGGTTTTCTCCACTCAACCCAACACTTGCACCAACGGTGCCGCCCCTACACTACACCCCATCACCTCACCTCCTCCAACTTCCCATGCACAACACTATGCACCCACTTCCCCCATGCTAATCCTACTCCTAATCACCGTCTCTACTCGTAACACCCATTAACTCCTAAGCAAGGGTTTAGGGTTCTTAGATGTACGATGAAAATGCATTAGCAGAAGGGTTTAAAATTTGAAGTTTGTCATGCATACTAAGGTTTCCATGATTTTATCATAATGAAGGTTCTAACAGAGAGTAGAAAATATAAGCTTACTGCAAGATATTTTTTGTTTAATTATTTTATTTCTGAATTGACGTTGGCATCATACTATTTTGTGCTTCAGTAGACCCTCTTGCCTGTTGGTGCGTACTGAAATAATTCCAAAATCATTATGGACTCTGGGTTATCGCTTTATATCATTATGATCTGTCTGAGATGTTATGCTTATAATTTGGCAGGCTGTTGATTTCAAGAACCACATATCTCAGTTCTCTGGTTTTGTGTGGCATGGAAATGAGGCAAGTGCTTACATGATTTCTGATGTGTGTGGTTTGGCTTGTCTTAGATTTATTCGAACAAGAGTGGTAGAACTTGTAAAAATTCAAAAATTTGAGACCCTTATAACTACGTTTTTCCAGATTTTGAAGATCAATATATGAATTGCATTTGTATTAGTTTCGATGGTTTTAAATTATTGTGTTTTTGTTAAACTTCTTAGTAAATTTGAAATTTTCGATCACATTAAATTCTGATTTTGTCTTTATTATGTAGGTTTACATGTAGAAAATCCATAACCTCAAATGCTAAGTCTGAATTTGGTAGATTGGATATTTCTCCAACAATGAAACAACTTGCAGCATAATTATGCATTTTTATCATTCTTAATTTTTATTAAGAATACCATGTTTGTAATTGTTTGCTTGGTTTTTGAGTTGTCTGTGATTTTAATTTGAAAGGTACATGTAAGTTTTCTGAAATTGTCTGGTGACACAAAGGAGTTGCAAGAGCTTTTTGTTCTCCAACAATGAAAAGTTTATGATGAATGTATAGTTGCTTCACTTATAGTGATCAACTAGCAAACAACTTCCTCAATTTTTACTCAAAAAGATATGCTTAGCTTTGGTTAATTTTGCAAGACTGCATCAAGCCTTGAAGAACACATTTTTATACAATATGTTGTAGATTTGTAGTTCTTATTAATTATATCTATGTAGTATGATTTCGTTCGATTCTTAAGTATTTTAGCTTGAATTTTTAATCACATTTGAACATATTACAATTTATTATTTGTTATGATGATAAATTTGTTAATTTGATGGGGGTTTACAAAGTTATATAATTGTGGATGTTGATAAATATAGTAGTACTAGTGATTTATTGAATGTTGAGAATTTATATTTTTTTTTGAAAAAAACTTAGTCACGGGAGAAATCCGTCACTAAAGGTTTTGAAATCTGCCACTGACCTTTTCATCCTGCTAATTATTCCCTCCAAGACGGTACACATTCGTCACACAATCCGTCGCTGAAACCGTACAGTGATGTCAGCAGCAGTCACGGTAAAAATCCATGGTTAAAACCTTTTTGTGACGGAATGTTGGATTTAGTGACGGATTTTTACCGTGACTAAAACCTAAAATTCTTGTATTATGGTGGAGTACAAGGACAGTGTGGTACAAGAAGCCAGTTCGATACGTATGTGAAGTGTTTTTTCATCACAAACAACTACAGCGAATTATATAACACAAACATTAATGAAGCAAGACACTTACCAGCTGTAAGTATGATTGACACATCGTGACAAAAGTACATGAAAATCATTTATACTAGTCAAACAAAGGCAAAGTAGTGGACCAACGCATTTTGGTACCTTTGGCGAAGAAGTGGTTGTCTAATACAACAAGAAAACTAGGGACATACACGATCGTAAGGTCTACTGACGACCTCGTAGAAATTACCTCCGACAAAGAAAGGTGTATCATAGCCCTGGGGTAGAAGTCTTGCACATGCGGAATGTGACAAATCATTGGATTGCCTTGCAGGCATGCTTGTGCGTTGCTTGCAACACTTAGAGGTGTGGTGTAGGAGAATTACATGAGTGAGTGGTACACCATCGAGAAGTACCAACATTAGTCCAATGTCCGACAAGATGAGTTGGGTAAAAGAAGGGGGTCGTGTGTTGCCCCCAAAAACTAACAGGAAAGTTGGGAGACCACGACCGAAGAGAATAAAAGCATGTGACGAGCCAACGAAAGCACAAAGAGACACAAATGCCGGAATTGTGGGATTTTGGGACAACAGGATAGGAAATGCAAAGAACCAATTTTGGACCAACACTCCTCGCCTCAAAGGTGTAGTAGTTTGATTTTACTTCGTCATTCTGATTTTATTTCATGATAAGGCAATTGTGATTTAACCTTCATTGTTGTTGGTAATGTATTTAAAACTACTTAAACATATAAGGCTATTTAATAGGTGTATACAAGTAAAATAACTATTTTGTATATTAGCTCTGATTTTATTTCATGATAAGACAATTGTGTTACTTTTATTGCTTGTCCACACAAGTACACTTTTCTTACCTCTGAAGCATGTATTTATTTTTTCTTAAACATAATCACGTATTCCTATAGTTCGCAGTTTAAGCTTTCCAAAAATTGAGTCTCCAAAACTTAAGATTTACTAAAGCAGTTTTCACATGAGTTTATATAGAAGAATTGAAGAAAGACAAGAATGGTGTTGGATTACGATTACAATTCCCCTCGAAGCCGTATATTAATTCATTGTAATCTCTGAAAATTTTGTTGTGTTATTATTTGTCAATGCAGTTAGTACACTCCCATCACAACTAAATTTTTGTTGTGTTATTATTAACAATATGACATCACAAGGAACATCAGGTAGAGGTACTGATAGGAGATGTAACGTCCCGAAACAGCAGAAGAAAATTTTCAAAATAAACATACAACATACGACCGTCAACGGTCAACAAGGGCACGTTACTGGAAAAGTCAACAGAATATATATATAAAATATCTCCACGTGGAAGTCATAATACAGAGTGTCAAAAGGGTGATCACATGTCTAATACATAACTACAATAATCACTACCTCTACAAAAAGATAAAGCGACAGGACCCGATCCCGGAGGCACTCCCCTCGGTCACCACCGACCTAAGACCGCCTGCTCCCTGAAAATGAAACATAAAATCTGCCTGAGTTCCCGAAAGGAACCCCGTATGCCAACATCTCCTACATATACAGAAATACAGATGAAAAGCCAAGAATGCTCATGCAATGCAATCCTCCTCGAGCCCAATGAATGCCCCAACCGCCACGGACCATCTCCCAGCCGCGCACAGGGGCATGGAAGACATCCCCCACCCTGCCAATCCAGGCCCACACGAGGGGGGTCGCCGCACTCATCTCCCAGCCGCACACATGGGCAATGGGAGGCATCCCCCCTGCCAATCCAGGCCCACACGAGGAGGTCTCGGCTCTCCTCCACAGTGAAAGTGCATCCCCTTCCCCCACCAGGGAAGGAGGCATCTCCCAGCCGCACACAGGGGCATGGAAGGCATCCCTCTGCCGCACCGGCATCCACGAGGGGTCCAACAGAAAAATACGCTCTCGTCGTAGGTGAAATCCGTAGCTCTGAGGTCCGGTGATCGACCGTGGGCTCGGCAGCCGGTAGTCGCCTCTGCTCGACGTCACGTATGTGGATAAATCCACCAAGGAAAGATAATTCGACCCACCAGTCGAACAAGGTCAAATCTAGCGGTCGACCGTTCTGAAGGTCGACGCTATACGTTTTATATACATATATATCCTGTCGGTCGAACCAGGGTCCGTTCAACCGATAAGGAAAGCTGCATGAATCCTGCCCACTGTATTCGGTCGACCGAAACTCTTTCGGTTGACCGGATCAGCAGACACTTCACTACAGGAAAACTGCACGCGGTCGGTCGACCGGATCCAGAGCGGTCGACCGTTTAGATGGTCAACGCTCTTGACCGACTTTGCGCAGTTCGGTTGACCGAGACACACACTCGGTCGGCCGATGGTCTGTCTACCCTATCTACTGGGATCGGTCGACCGAACAACCACCGGTCGACCGGACTAATATAACCCTTACAAAATATTCTCGCTAAAATTTGGCATAAACGGTCGACCGTCACACAGACGTCGTTCGACCGTTTTCGGGCAGTAAGCAAATATATACTAAACTCGGTCGACCGAGACCAACTACCGGTCGACCGAAACATGCATTTTCCCTCTGGACAGGCATCATCTAGACGTTGTTCGGTCGACCGAACACTCAATCGGTCGACCGAACAGAGCGTCTTCAACCTCTGTCCAGTCGGGTTTCTCGCCGGGAAACGGCACCAACGCCGCCCCCTACACTCCCACACCTCTTGGGGAGTTACTATGAAGACTTGGCATACCTTTAAAGACGATGAAGACCCGTCGGAGCCTCGCTCGCGCACCGCCGTCTCCGAAGACCTCCTCACGCTCCTTCCTCGTGCTCGCCTCCACCACGCCGTCGGAGCTCCTCTCCTTCCTCCTCTGGTCGCCGGGATGCAAGAAGAATGGGTGAGTTTGAGTGGAAACGAAATGGAGAAGAGAAAAAGGGGAGAAAGGGTTGAGTTTTGGTTTATATAAACAAACCCTACACCTAACCCATACTCCCACCATACCTCCTTCCATACCACCCCATACCTTCTCTCTCTCTCACTTCCACGACTTTACAATCCACCCTGCTTAAAAGGATTTCGCCCCGAAATCAGAAAGGTAACTCACCGAAAAGCTCCGGATACTGCTTCCGAACTTCCTCCTCGATCTCCCAGGTGGCCTCGCGCTCACTGTGATGCTGCCATCTGACCTTAACCATCGGAATGATCCTCCTCCTGAGCTGATGGTCCATCCGATCGATGATCTCAACTGGCCTCTCCTCAAGTGACAAGTCCTGCCGGATCTCAGGCACTGCAATCTCTATCACATGTGTCGGGTCTGCAACGTACTTCCTCAACATAGAAACATGGAAGACGTTGTGAAGGCCAGAGAACTGTGCTGGCAAAGCAACTCTGTAGGCGACCTTCCCGACACGATCCAAGATCTCGAAAGGTCCGACATACCTCGGACTGAGCTTCCCCTTCTTCCCGAACCTCATCACTCCCCGAGCTGGTGAAATCTTCAGGAAGACGTGATCTCCAACCTCGAAGCTCAAAGTCCGTCTGCGTCGGTCAGCATAACTCTTCTGCCTGCTCTGTGCTGTAGCCAACCTCCTCCTGATCAGGCCAACCTTCTCTGCGTACATCTGCACAAGCTCTGGACCCACTAACTGCCTCTCGCCTACGTCACTCCAGCATACCGGCGATCTGCACGGCCTCCCGTACAATGGCTCATACGGTGCCATCCCAATACTAGCATGGTAGCTGTTGTTGTAGGCGAACTCGATCAGAGGTAGATGCTCATCCCAGTGTCCAGCCCAGTACAGCGTGCAAGCCCTCAGCATATCCTCCAAAGTCTGGATAGTCCTCTCTGACTGACCGTCTGTCTGAGGGTGAAAAGTTGTACTGAATCTCAGACGTGTCCCCAGTGCCTGCTGCAGACTCCCCCAAAATCTGGATGTGAACCTCGGATCTCTGTCAGAGATGATGCTCACCGGTACTCCGTGCAATCTGACGATCTCCTCTACATACAGCTTCGCCAGACTCTCCAAAGGCAAGGTGGTCCTGATGGCCAGAAAGTGCGCCGACTTGGTCAGTCTATCGACTATCACCCAAATCGCGTCATGGAACCGCCTCGTCTTCGGTAGCCCCGTGACAAAATCCATCGTCACGTGCTCCCACTTCCACTCCGGAAGCTCGATGCTCTGCATAGGCCCAGCTGGCCTCTGGTGCTCGATCTTCACCTGCTGACAGACCAAACGCCGACTCACGAACTCTACAATGTCCTTCTTCATGCCTCTCCACCAGAAGTTCCGCTGCAGATCCTTATACATCTTCGTGCTCCCTGGATGGATGGTGTACTTCGCCCGGTGTGCCTCCTCCATGATGTCATCTCTCATCCCATCAACCCTCGGCACCCAGATCCGCCCTCTGAATCTCAGACCTCCATCGCCCCCAACACTGAAATCTGACCCCTCTCTGGCAGTCAACTCCAGCAAACTGGCCAACTCATCATCCTCATGCTGCGCCTGTACTACCTGTGAAACGGTCTGTGGCTCTACCCGCAATCCAGCTAACACTGCTCCCTCAGAGTCCCCCGTGAACGGCCTCCACTCTGCCAATGACTCAAGCAGTCTCCACTCCTGAAGGCACATGCCAGCAACTGATAGCTCCACTCTCCTACTCAAGGCGTCTGCAACTGAATTCGCCTTCCCCGGGTGGTAGGAGATGGTGAAATCGTAGTCCTTAATGAACTCCAACCAACGACGCTGTCTCATATTCAACTCCTTCTGGGAGAAGAGGTACTTCAGACTCTGGTGGTCGGTGAACACCTCAAACTGCTCACCATACAAGTAGTGTCTCCATGTCTTCAGTGCGTGCACAACGGCTGCCAACTCCAAGTCATGCGTCGGGTAATTCCTCTCATGAGTCTTCAGCTGCCTCGAAGCGTATGCAATCACCCTCCCGTGCTGCATCAACACGCAACCCAAACCAATGCCAGACGCATCACTGTAGACCACAAAACCTCCTGTGCCGCTCGGCAGCGTCAAAACTGGGGTTGTCGTCAATCGTCTCTTCAGCTCCTGAAAGCTGTCCTCGCACTTCTGGGACCAAACAAAAGTGACTCCCTTCTGCGTCAGGGCAGTCAGAGGTGCAGCTAACCTCGAGAAGTCTTTGATGAAGCGACGGTAATAACCAGCCAACCCAACAAAGCTTCTGATCTCCGTCACGCTCGTAGGGGCTCTCCACTCAGTCACTGCCTCTACCTTCGCCGGATCCACCGAAATACCCTCTGCAGAAACAATGTGACCCAGAAATACGACTCTGTCCAACCAGAATTCGCACTTCGAAAACTTAGCATACAACCTGATTGATCGTTTTATATTTAACCGCAAGTGCACGGCCGCGTTGAAGCGGTGGCAAATACGGGTCGTCCACTGGGAGGTGTGTCGACACTTGGTTTATTCGAAGGCGAGAGGTAAAAAGAAGGGAGAAAGATGTATTACACTAATCTAAACTACAAAGCTGAAATGAAATGCAAAAGGAAATGAAGATAAGCAATAAAACTAAACCCCAAAGGGGGTAGAGAACTGATGTGAACATAAAGATGTGTGTGTGTGTGTTCAATTAAGCTCCTCACAACATGTAGTGCATGAAATCATAAAACTACATCCAATCTTGCCTCTACATGAATTAAGATAAGACTACATCATTAAAACATACAAGACAATGATTGGAATGAAGCTACATGAACTCAAGTATAAAGACTAGACCCTACTATGCCTCCACATGAATTAAGATGACTACATCATTAAAACATACAAGACATTAGCTAAGGAAAAGGCAACAAGAGTACATACACTACAAATTGTGTTTCCAACAATAACTTCATCCATATCCTAACCTTATCATTCCCCAAAAAATAGGTCCACTAATCAAAGCATAAGCTAAGCTTCATTCAAGAGCATTAGCATATCAAAGATAAGAGTGGAGACCCATTAGATGGTTATGGAAATCATATAAAGCTCAAGGGATAAAAATAACACACACTTAATACACTACATTATTATATCACATATTTCTCCACCCCCCAAATGGGGATGGAACTACTCACTACTCATTACACTAACTAATTTAGCAAAGGAAAGCATAATACTGAAATGAAATTTATACTACTTAAGCAAGAAATATTAAAGAAGCATAAAACTAAACAAACAAACAAGCATGCAAAGGAAAGGAAATTAAACTAAGAGAGAAACAACATCATTAAAAGAAAACTTATATTATTAACTCACTCAATTACAAGTAGCTCTTCCTCCACTAGAGTTTTGCTTCAAGGCTTCACTCTTAGTAGGGAAGATGGCCACCAAGAGGGAGATGGATACAATGGGAGGTGAAGAGTTCTATTTATAAGCATGGAAAAAGCTAATCCGGGACAATCCCCCGATGTGGGACTAAACGAATACCAAAAATAGCCTAAACACATGATAATACAAGTCCAGGAAGAATCTTGGCTGATTTGGGCTTAACCAGACCGCCAATTGGTGGCCTATAAAGCCCAGATCCGGCTGGGTCTTCTGGTGGGCTTGCCTTGGTGTGTTTCTTGGTCTTGGATGCATCTAGCTGGTTTAGTGGAGCTCCGACCCGAATCGAATTTGCAAAATACTCCTCATGATGGTGTGGAGTTTCCTGTTTTGCTCTTAGGTCCTTCTGTCTTACGATCAGGTCCTTCCCCCTTGCATCTTGGTCCCCAGGTCTCACAATTAGGTCCTTTTTTCCTGCTTTTGGGTCCTTTCATGGCTCTTCTCTTCAAACCTCTTTATTTCTGAAAACTAAACGTAAAACTCGTCACATAGCATTGCTTAGGTGTAAGATAATGGATATAAGGTACAAATATAAGCATGAAATGATGTCAATCAAATACCCCCACACCTAAGTTTTTGCTAGTCTCGAGCAAAACAAAGAAAGGAAAAAGCGTACGAAAAACAAGAAATCCTAACTCACTTTCGTAGGAATCACGGTTGCACTTAGCATGTGCAACAAACCGTTAAACCTCCTTGTTGCCAAGGAGGAGGAGTGGTGTCTCCTGAGGGTTTTCAGCGGATATACCCACAAAATCCGAACAAGATGCATTAATCAATCTAGCTACACGACTCGTTGGACTTATTTTGTCGATCATGGAATGCGGTAATACTACGGGTCGACTCTATATATGTAATCAGTCCACACACCTAGCCTAATGAGTTATTCGTGAGAGTTAACTAAGGAATTAAGTGAAAGACATGGGCAACCTTAACTTCTGAATGTGAAACAAAGTGTAAAGTCCATTTTGGTTCTTATTTGACTCTTCTTTTCTTTCTTTTTTTCTTTTCTTTTTCTGTTCTTTCTCTTTTTTTTTCTTTTTCTTTGGAGCATTTATTGGTTGGTGTTTGATTCTCCCAGGGTCAGGTTTCGTGCATCATTGCCTATGAGGACTTACACTATCACGTACACCTTCCCCCAAATCTCCACATAGGGCGATCCCTACCACCCGTGTAACGGGAGTTCGGTCGGTGCATCCCAAGTCAGATGACTCGAAAGCACCAGGCACAAAGTCCCCTCAGACCTACTTTCCCGAGTGATAGGAGCCGTGCGAGAAGAGAGAACACCACTTATTTATTCATTTATCTACATGGGAACCAAAACCCCTACACTTAAGTTTCACAAAAAGATATTAATGGCCCTTGACTACAACAAACTTCCTAAATTAACAAACACGAATTATTTGACTCACTAGGTTCAGGGTGGACTTCTTTAAATGTTTGAGCACTGAAACCCACTGATTACTCACCCCCAAGGGAAAACTGGGGTGCATCCTAACGACTCAATAAATCCTAAAGCCACGTACTAGATATCCTAATGCATCAAGTTCAAGACAATTTTGGGAGCTTTCTTTTTACTTTGCCTCTCAACGGTTTTGCACATGCTAAACACACGCAAAACCCACAAAACATTTTCTTTCGAAAACATATGAAGATTTTGAAAGAAATGTGAAAATTTTGAAGCACTAGGCAAGCAAAAGAAGACAAGTCACCCAAGGATCATGGCAAGCAGATATATCGATATTAAATGCAGCACACTGTCATGACCCTAACAATGCAAACAAAAGAAAACAAAATCAAAGGAAAAAGACTCGACTATGTACACACGTAAAACACCCCCCCCCCCCACACCTACTTCATGCATTGTCCTCAATGGATGCAAGCAAGATACTACATGGATTGATGCATAAAAAGGAGAGATCTCACCAACATGAAGTACACAAGGAAGTTCATGGCTATGTTGATGGACACAACCCAACTTCCCTCAAAACCTGTGAGATGCTAAAGAAGGGATACAAATACGTGACAGAAATGGGGCCCAAATACTCAAGGGTTGGGGCCCACAACAATCGATGCTCACTGAAGGAATTTTTTTTTTTTTTTAACTATGTACAACAATGGGCTCCCATCTTCATATATCAAGGGACATCAAATGGGAACCCACCATCTCTCGAGCCAGAAATGCACCTGTATGGGCTCGCAACATACAAAACAGAATTGCTTGACCACCTGATACCCTTATTCGCATTGTGGTCGTTCGATGCCTCTTGAGAGTTAACAAAAGAGGAGGCATGAATGAGAGGTGAACCTCTACCAGGTTGAAGGGTATCAGGTGGTTGATTCTTAACCCACATGGGGTCCTCATCAGATATAGAATGAAGAGCATGTGGCCCAGAGGCCATAAAAAGGGTATCTGGTGGCTCAAAAGCCACGTGATCGAAAGGTTGTGGCTCAAGGGCCACGTGATCAAAAGAATGTGGCTCAAGGGCCACAAGATCAGAAGGATGTGGCTCAAGGGCCACAAGATCAGAAGGATGTGGCTCAAGGGCCACAGGATCAGAACATAAGGCACCTTCTTGTGCCAGCCCAGGTGAAACATCTTCACCACCTTCAGGATCTTCATCGAACAATTCTCTGAAGTACTTGAAGGTGCCCTCAACTTCACTCTCATCCATGCCCTGGATAAGGTTAACCCCAACAGGGTCATTGAAGGCATCTGGCTTCTTGCCAATGGTGAAGATGTTGAAATCAGCGCATTGACTACCATAAGTCAAGCGCATCAGACCATTGCGACAATTGATCAAGGCATTGGAAGTCGCAAGAAATGGTCGCCCTAGAATGACAGGAATTTGTCCAAGTGGGTTTGGCACAGGTTCAGTATCCAAGACAAAGAAGTCGACTGGATAAATGAACTCTCCCACTTTGATCAGCACATCTTCCACCACACCCCTCGGTTTCTTCATAGACCTATCAGCCAATTGAAGAGTGGTCTTTGTTTGTTTGAGGTCTCCAAGACCGAGGTGGACGTAGACAGAATATGGCAGAAGATTAACAGATGCACCAAGGTCCAGCAAGGCTCGGTGTATGGGCACATCACCAATCACACAAGAGATAGTAGGACAGCCAGGGTCCTTGTACTTGACTTGCATGGGTTGTGCCAACAAGGAACTCACGTTAGCCGCAAGAAAAGCTTTCTTGGGAACATGAGTTTTTCTCTTCTTAGTGCATAAGTCCTTGAGAACCTTGGCATAAGGTGACATTTGCTGAATCACCTCCAAAAGAGGGATATTCACCTTAACCTGCCGAAACATCTCAAGCATCTTGTCATGCTGATCAGAGGTTTTCTTTTTAAGGCGCTCAGGGAATGGCGCCTTTGGGGCATAAGGATGCGAAGGCACCCCAGAATTCAGGTCCAAAGAAACATGAGTGGGGACCTCAGAATCTGGTTCCTTCGACACAAGAGGAGACAAGGGGACCTCAAGGTTCGGCCCCTTTGTCGAAGGAAATGTAGAAAGAACCTCAGGATCTGGCTCCCTCAAAGATGGTGATGACAAGGAAGGCACCCCAATGTGGTTGTCCACCTCCTTACCAGACCTCAAAGTATGAATCACATTAATATGATGGGTCGGTTCAGAGGTAGCATGAGGTAAAGGTGTCCTTCCTTGCGAATGGGTACCCCGGGGATTTACCTCGGGTTGACTCGGTAATTGACCCTTCTCGCGTTCATGGAGCTGATTAGCCAACTGGCTCACTTGCATTTCCAATGCTTTGACCGTATTGTTGTTGGCCGAAAACATGGCTTGCGTGCTCTGAATGAACGCGTAAAGGGTTTGCTCAAGAGTGGAGTCCTTAGGGTCAACCCGTTGGGGTTGTGGAGTTTGGTTAGAATAACCCGACGAAGAGGTCTGAGGAGGTTGGTAATTGTGGTTCTGAGACCTTTGATGTGGAGGTTGGTAGGTCGCCGATGGGCGTGGAGGTTGATAAGGTGGAGGTTGAGGTTGAGCGTGCGAGCTCTGACCGTTACCCCCACTAGGCCCCCAAGAGAAGTTAGGATGGTTACGCCATCCCGGGTTGTAAGAGTGACTGTACGGGTCGTTTCGGGGCCTTTGTTGATACATCGCATTTGCATGCTCAGTATCCCTTGGAGCGTAAGCGCATTCCAAGTCATCATGTCCCGACAGTCCACACCTACTACACTCGGGAGTAGCGACCTGAGCTACAGGAGCTCGGTCCATCTCCAAACACTCAATCCTACGCATGAGAGCAGCCACTTTCGCCTCAGACGCGATAGTTGACTCAACTTGATAAGATCCAGCTCGACCAGAAGACCTGGCGGCTGGTGGCTCTCTCATGGTGTCCCACTCAAAGGTACGCTCAGCCATGGACTCAAAAGTGTTCCATGCCTCCTCGATGGGTTTCATTTGGAAGTCACCCTGACACATTGACTCCAACAATGTGCGGGTGTTGTAGTTGATGCCCTCATAAACAATCTGGCACAGCTGCCATAGCTCAAGTCCATGATGAGGGCATTGCTGGAGAAGGTCCTTGAACCTCTCAAAGAAACCATGAAACGATTCGGTCTCGGTTTGATACATCTGATGTATCTGGTGCCGTATCTGTTGAGTTTTCCTTTGAGGGAAAAATCTCTTCAGAAAGACGGTCACAAAGTCATCCCATGACCGAATCGAGCTCGCCGGGAGGCTATACATCCATTTCTTCGCATTATCCTTCAATGCGAAAGAAATCATCCTCAACCGGACAGAATCCTCGTCAAGCTGTTGAAGCTTGAACATGGAGCACACTTCCTCGAATTCGCGTATAAAGATATACGGATCCTCCTTATTGGCAGTGAAGGTCGGAAGCATGCTCACATACTGAGGTTTTAGCTCATAGCTGTTCCCACGAGCAGGGGGAACAACTATGCAAGAAGGTTGCGCGGCCCGAACAGGATGGGTCCGCTCCCACAAGGTCATCGGCCTATCATGTCGAGCTAAAGGTGGTGGTGCACCTAGAACTCGATCCTGACCGAATCTCCCTTCCTCTCGAGTCAGAGGAGGAGGAGAAGGAGGTCTACGTGGTGGTGGGAATGGACCGAGGTAGTCCATGTATGGAACCCGGTCTCCCTCGCCACCGCGAGACGACTCGGCCTCTTGCTCCAAAGGAGCACGAAGCGGAGATGGTCGATCGCCAAGATCTTCCATCTCAGAAATAAGCACTCTCTCGAGTCGAGCGCTCTCACCAGAACGAGCCCAACCTCGCATAAAAAAGCTCGACTCGACTCTACCAAACACACAACAGAAGGTGTACTAGAGGAGGAGACTAAACGTAGAGAATAGATGAGGAGATGACTCAGGTGAGGAGAGAAGAATCCCTAGAGCTAGCGTGGGTAGTGGGATCAGGAAGAAGCCTAACTAGCAAGCACGGCTCAAACAAAGTAAGGCAATGGGTCTGATTGACATCATTTCATGCTCATATTTGTATCTTATATCCATTATCTTACACCTAAGCAATGCTACGTGACGAGTTTTATGTTTAGTTTTCAGGAATAAAGAGGTTTGAAGAGAAGAGCCATGAAAGGACCCAAAAGCTGGGAAAAAGGACTGAATGGTGAGATCTAGGGACCAAGATGCAAGGGAGAAGGACCTGAATGTAAGACAGAAGGACCTAAGAGCAAAACAGAATACTCCACACCATCATGGGGAGTATTTTACCAATTCTATTCGGGTCGGAGCTCCAACAAGTCAAGTAACCGCATCAAAGACCAACAATACCAGAAAGCAAAGCCCACAACAAATTCCAACACGATCCGACAATTTTGGACCGCCAATTGGCGGTCTTGGACCGCTAATTGGCGGTCCATATTGCTCAGGATCCGTCGAAATTTCTCCTGGACTTGTATTAATGTTCGTTTAGGCTATTTTTGGTATTGGTTTAGTCCCACATCGGGGGATTGTCCCCGATTAGCTTTTTCCATGCTTATAAATAGAACTCTTCACCTTCCATTGTAATTACCCATTGTTTGGTGGCATTCTCTCTACTAAGGAGTGAGCCTTGAAGCAATAACTCAAGGTGGAGAAGAGTGCTACCTTCAATGTGAGTCATTGTTAATAAAAGTTTATTTGTTTCTTTTAATCTTGTCTTGTTATGTTGCTTGTTTTGTGTGGTTTGTTTTACTTTGCTTAATTTCTTGTTTAGTAATTTCAGTATCTTAGTTAAATGTTTTCTTTGCTTAGTCTAATCAGTAGTATAATGAGTAGTGAGTAGTTCCATCCCCATTTGGGGGGTGGAGAAATATGTGATATAATCATGTAGTGTATTAAGTGTGTGTTATTTTTATCCCTTGAGCTTTATATGATTTCCATAACCATATAATGGGTCTCCACTCTTATCTTTGATATGCTAATGCTCTTGAATGAAGCTTAGCTTATGCTTTGATTAGTGGACCTATTTTATGGGGAATGATAAGGTTAGGATATGGATGAAGTTAATGTTGGAAACACAATTTGTAGTGTATGTACTCTTGTTGCCTTTTCCTTAGCTAATGTCTTGTATGTTTTAATGATGTAGTCATCTTAATTCATGTGGAGGCATAGTAGGGTCTAGTCTTTATACTTGAGTTCATGTAGCTTCATTCCAATTATTGTCTTGTATGTTTTAATGATGTAGTCTTATCTTAATTCATGTAGAGGCAAAGTTGGATGTAGTTTTATGATTTCATGTACTACATGTTGTGAGGAGCTTAATGAACACACACACACACTTCTTTATGTTCACATTATTTCTCTACCCCCTTTGGGGCTTAGTTTATTGCTTATCTTCATTTCCTTTTGCATTTCATTTCAGCTTTGTAGTTTAGATTAGTGTAATACATCTTTCTCCCTTCTTTTTACCTCTCGCCTTCGAATAAACCAAGTGTCGACACACCTCCCAGTGGACGACCCGTATTTGCCACCGCTTCAACGCGGCCGTGCACTTGCGGTTAAGTATAAAACGATCAATCAGGGTCCTTAAGCTAGACGACGCCTAACTTCGAGGTCACTAGCCTCGACACGCCTCACCTCCCTACAACGAGGACTACAATGCCCAGCAAGTGATACCAGATCCGGAGATCCAGTACCTCCTACTATCGACAAGGTAGGCGACGCCGATCAGGTCATGACGGTCTCGACTAGATTACTCTCCTAGTGCGTCCGAATTCCTTAGGGCCAATGTCTACTTGCTTTTAGTTAAGGCTTTATTAAGAGTGGTTTTTGGGGCCAAGGAAAGGGTGATGAAATCCCCCACCTTATCTTTTATGGGACAGCCCCTCCTTAGTAGTGATTTAATCCTAGATCTAGCAATCAATCGCTCCAATCAAACGCTCTCTCACTCTTGTCCCGATGCACCTTACTAACTAATGCATGAAAGAAACATGCATGAATGAGGGATGTGGGTGCACGTACCTCACGCCAGCAATCAACGACAAAATGTAAAGCAAAGAAAAGACAAATGCATGCAAGGTCTACCAATGGTGCATGACCTAGATGGCAAGAAGTCTAATCTTTTGCTTTGAGTTTTATGGTCCAAGTTGATTAAAGGGGGAATGATTAATGATCTGGGAGCAAACCAGAAGTCAAAGCATGCAAAATAGAACTCCCAGATAACAAAATTTAAGAACAAAACTACCAGAAAAAATTTCAAGGCAAGATGACCTCACCAGGCCGCCAGTTGGCGGTTCCAAACCGCCAATTGGCGGTCAAGTTGAAGCTTCTCTCCTTCAAACTTGTCCAGTAGCCTTCCCTTGATCTGCTGGTTCCCTGAAACTAAGAAACACTGAAAACAAAAAATTAAAAACCCCTCGAATCGTCCAAACCAAGGTCTGGACAGAGCATCTCCCCGGCAACGGCGCCAAAAACTTGATTGATCGTTTTATATTTAACCGCAAGTGCACGGCCGCGTTGAAGCGGTGGCAAATACGGGTCGTCCACTGGGAGGTGTGTCGACACTTGGTTTATTCGAAGGCGAGAGGTAAAAAGAAGGGAGAAAGATGTATTACACTAATCTAAACTACAAAGCTGAAATGAAATGCAAAAGGAAATGAAGATAAGCAATAAAACTAAACCCCAAAGGGGGTAGAGAACTGATGTGAACATAAAGATGTGTGTGTGTGTGTGTTCAATTAAGCTCCTCACAACATGTAGTGCATGAAATCATAAAACTACATCCAATCTTGCCTCTACATGAATTAAGATAAGACTACATCATTAAAACATACAAGACAATGACTGGAATGAAGCTACATGAACTCAAGTATAAAGACTAGACCCTACTATGCCTCCACATGAATTAAGATGACTACATCATTAAAACATACAAGACATTAGCTAAGGAAAAGGCAACAAGAGTACATACACTACAAATTGTGTTTCCAACATTAACTTCATCCATATCCTAACCTTATCATTCCCCATAAAATAGGTCCACTAATCAAAGCATAAGCTAAGCTTCATTCAAGAGCATTAGCATATCAAAGATAAGAGTGGAGACCCATTAGATGGTTATGGAAATCATATAAAGCTCAAGGGATAAAAATAACACACACTTAATACACTACATTATTATATCACATATTTCTCCACCCCCCAAATGGGGATGGAACTACTCACTACTCATTACACTAACTAATTTAGCAAAGGAAAGCATAATACTGAAATGAAATTTATACTACTTAAGCAAGAAATATTAAAGAAGCATAAAACTAAACAAACAAACTATCATGCAAAGGAAAGGAAATTAAACTAAGAGAGAAACAACATCATTAAAAGAAAACTTATATTATTAACTCACTCAATTACAAGTAGCTCTTCCTCCACTAGAGTTTTGCTTCAAGGCTTCACTCTTAGTAGGGAAGATGGCCACCAAGAGGGAGATGGATACAATGGGAGGTGAAGAGTTCTATTTATAAGCATGGAAAAAGCTAATCCGGGACAATCCCCCGATGTGGGACTAAACGAATACCAAAAATAGCCTAAACACATGATAATACAAGTCCAGGAAGAATCTTGGCTGATTTGGGCTTAACCAGACCGCCAATTGGCGGTTCCAGACCGCCAATTGGCGGCCTATAAAGCCCAGATCCGGCTGGGTCTTCTGGTGGGCTTGCCTTGGTGTGTTTCTTGGTCTTGGATGCATCTAGCTGGTTTAGTGGAGCTCCGACCCGAATCGAATTGACAAAATACTCCTCATGATGGTGTGGAGTTTCCTGTTTTGCTCTTAGGTCCTTCTGTCTTACGATCAGGTCCTTCCCCCTTGCATCTTGGTCCCCAGGTCTCACAATTAGGTCCTTTTTTCCTGCTTTTGGGTCCTTTCATGGCTCTTCTCTTCAAACCTCTTTATTTCTGAAAACTAAACATAAAACTCGTCACATAGCATTGCTTAGGTGTAAGATAATGGATATAAGGTACAAATATAAGCATGAAATGATGTCAATCACAACCTCTGGTCTCTCAAAATGCTAAGTACAATCCGCAGGTGCTCTTTGTGCTGCTCCACATCGGGTGAGTAAATCAGGATATCATCCACAAAGACCACGACACAACTATCCAAGTACTGCCTGAACGTCCGGTTCATCAGATCCATGAAAGCCGCCGGAGCATTCGTCAACCCAAAAGGCATCACCAAAAACTCATAGTGCCCATATCTGGTCCTGAATGCAGTCTTCTGGACATCCTCCTCTCGGATCCTCAACTGATGGTATCCTGAGCGTAGGTCTATCTTAGAGAAGACCTTCGCTGACTGCAACTGATCGAACAGGTCCTCAATCCTAGGTAGGGGATACCTATTCTTGATGGTGACCTTGTTCAGCATCCTATAGTCAATGCACATCCGCAAAGACCCGTCCTTCTTCTTCACAAACAGCACTGACGCGCCCCAAGGTGAGACACTCGGTCTGATGAAACCAGCCTCCATCAGCTCCTGTAGCTGCTTCTTCAACTCTGCCAACTCTGCGGGCGCCATCCTGTACGGGGCTTTCGACTGCGATGAGGTGTCGGCTGCCAGCTAAATGCAAAACTCCATCTCCCGCGGAGGTGGCAATCCTGGAATATCATCTGGAAACACCTCTGTAAACTCCCGTACCACATCTATCTCGTCCAACCTCGGAGACTCAGCCTCTGGAACAACCAGCGTCGCTAGAAACGCTCTGCAACCCTGCTGCATCAACTTCTGAGCCCTCAAAGCTGACACCACAATGCGGCCTCCTCTGTTCCTGACTCCTCTAATCATGATATCAGGCAACCCCATCCTCGGAATCAAAACCTTCCTCTCACGGCAAAGGACACGCACGTCATGCCGGGACAGCCAGTCCATCCCAAGAATAACGTCGAAGTCCTCCATCGGTAGCAAGACCAAATCTACCGGAAAATCTTGGTCTCCCGAAACAACCGTGGCGCCGGGGACGAAGCTCCCCACAGTGCCCACCAGACCCAGGGGTGTGCTGACCTCCAAAGTGGCAGTCAACATCGCAAGTGTACAGCCCAACACTCCCGCAAATCGCTCCGAGATGAATGAGTGTGTCGCGCCACAATCAAAAAGCACTCTAGCCTCTAAACCTGCCACAAGAAGTGTACCTTCCACGACGGTGCTGGCGTCCCTCGCCTCCTCTGCCTGGATAATGAAGACTCGTCCAGTGCGCTGACCCTGCTGCGGTGCTGCAGGTCTCCTAGCTCCGCCACCATTGACACTCGGAAGTCCCGGAGGTCTGCTCGGTCCAGCGCCCTTGCTAGGGCAGTTCCTGATGAAGTGGCCCTGCTGACCACAACCATGACAAGTAATCGACCCAAGGCAGCGCCCAGTGTGCACTCTGCCACAGCTCCTGCACGCCTCTGGCTGCGGCGCCCCTGCCCCCTCGATCCGGGGCCTCTTGCCCGACTTCCCCGAACTCTGCCCTCCTGGCCTCCCTGAGGATCACCCTACCGACCTCCTATCATCCTGATAATTCTCCCGGTAGTCCCTCTCCATGATAGTGGCACTCCTTACTGCATCCGCCAAGGTGCGCGGAATGCTCGACAACACTCGGGTCCTCAGATGCTTCCGGAGTCCCCCGACAAACTTCATCGACCTCTGCGCCTGAGTGACGAAAATCTCCGGACAGTAACGCTCAAGGGCGTAAAACTTCCCAATGTACTCCTCCAGTGTCATGCTCCCCTGCTCCAGGGCCAGGAACTCCACCCGCTTCCCGTCTCGCACATGCTCCGGAAAGTACTGCTCGTTGAACTCCTCAACGAACTCCTCCCATGACACATCCTCTCGACCGGTGAACACAACTGCTGAAGTCGACCTCCACCAGTTCGCTGCAGCTCCTCTCAGCACATAGGTGGCCAGGTCCACCTTCTTCTCCGGAGTACAGTCGATAGCCCTGAAGATCGTCTGCATAGTGAGGATCCACTCCTCAGCTGCCTCTGCATCCATCTGCCCAGCAAAAGTCGGAGGGTGTTGCCTCATGAACCGGTCGTGCATCGCACCGGCCCCCGCCTGCGCACTCTGCGCTGCCTGGCGCTCCAACATCCCGCTCAACCGCTCCACGGTGTCGAACAGGACTCTGCGCTCTGCCTCCCGGGCCTCCTCTCTCTCGGTCTCGCTCGAACTGCGAGTCTCAACCGCAGGCACAACCCGTCTCGGAGGCATCACTCTACAAAACAAAAAGACTCACATCAGAATGATCATGAATGCATGCAATGGACCTCTAGACTCTAATCCTAACTCGATGGTGGTTTCTTTGGAAAATACGCCAGGATCAAGGCTCTGATACCAAGTTGTAACGTCCCGAAACAGCGAAAGAAATTTTTCAAAATAAACATACAACATACGACCGTCAACGGTCAACAAGGGCACGTTACTGGAAAAGTCAACAGAATATATATATATATATATATAATATCTCTACGTGGAAGTCATAATACAGAGTGTCAAAAGAGTGATCACATGTCTAATACATAACTACAGTAATCACTACCTCTACAAAAAGATAAAGCGACAGGACCCGATCCCGGAGGCACTCCCCTCGGTCACCACCGACCTAAGACCGCCTGCTCCCTGAAAATGAAACATAAAATCTGCCTGAGTTCCCGAAAGGAACCCCGTATGCCAACATCTCCTACATATACAGAAATACAGATGAAAAATCCAAGAATGCTCATGCAATGC
Source organism: Triglochin maritima (assembly GCA_963682175.1). NCBI lineage: Eukaryota > Viridiplantae > Streptophyta > Magnoliopsida > Alismatales > Juncaginaceae > Triglochin > Triglochin maritima. Next base: position 29,396,031 of record OY821779.1, read on the forward strand.
AATCCTCCTCGGGCCCAATGAATGCCCCAACCGCCACGGACCATCTCCCAGCCGCGCACAGGGGCATGGAAGACATCCCCCACCCTGCCAATCCAGGCCCACACGAGGGGGGTCGCCGCACTCATCTCCCAGCCGCACACAGGGGCAATGGGAGGCATCCCCCCTGCCAATCCAGGCCCACACGAGGAGGTCTCGGCTCTCCTCCACAGTGAAAGTGCATCCCCTTCCCCCACCAGGGAAGGAGGCATCTCCCAGCCGCACACAGGGGGCATGGAAGGCATCCCTCTGCCGCACCGGCATCCACGAGGGGTCCAACAGAAAAATACGCTCTCGTCGTAGGTGAAATCCGTAGCTCCGAGGTCCGGTGATCGACCGTGGGCTCGGCAGCCGGTAGTCGCCTCTGCTCGACGTCACGTATGTGGATAAATCCACCAAGGAAAGATAATTCGACCCACCAGTCGAACAAGGTCAAATCTAGCGGTCGACCGTTTGGAAGGTCTACGCTATACGTTTTATATACATATATATCCTGTCGGTCGAACCAGGGTCCGTTCAACCGATAAGGAAAACTGCATGAATCCTGCCCACTGCATTCGGTCGACCGAAACTCTTTCGGTTGACCGGATCAGCAGACACTTCACTACAGGAAAACTGCACGCGGTCGGTCGACCGGATCCAGAGCGGTCGACCGTTTAGATGGTCAACGCTCTTGACCGACTTTGCGCAGTTCGGTCGACCGAGACACACACTCGGTCGGCCGAAGGTCTGTCTACCCTATCTACTGGGATCGGTCGACCGAACAACCACCGGTCGACCGGACTAATATAACCCTTACAAAATATTCCCGCTAAAATTTGGCATAAACGGTCGACCGTCACACAGACGTCGTTCGACCGTTTTCGGGCAGTAAGCAAATATATACTAAACTCGGTCGACCGAGACCAACTACCGGTCGACCGAAACATGCATTTTCCCTCTGGACAGGCATCATCTAGACGCTGTTCGGTCGACCGAACACTCAATCGGTCGACCGAACAGAGCGTCTTCAACCTCTGTCCAGTCGGGTTTCTCGCCGGGAAACGGCACCAACGCCGCCCCCTACACTCCCACACCTCTTGGGGAGTTACTATGAAGACTTGGCATACCTTTAAAGACGATGAAGAACCGCCGGAGCCTCGCTCGCGCACCGCCATCTCCGAAGACCTCCTCACGCTCCTTCCTCGTGCTCGCCTCCACCACGCCGCCGGAGCTCCTCTCCTTCCTCCTCTGGTCGTCGGGATGCAAGAAGAATGGGTGAGTTTGTGTGGAAATGAAATGGAGAAGAGAAAAAGGGGAGAAAGGGTTGAGTTTTGCTTTATATAAACAAACCCTACACCTAACCCATACTCCCACCATACCTCCTTCCATACCACCCCATACCTTCTCTCTCTCTCACTTCCCCGACTTTACAGGAGAAGTGGGAGAACTTCCGCAACAACTAATGTTGCTAGTTCTGAGGCACCAACAACTTCTAGTGCAGCCGGTCCACCACCTATATTCACTGTGGCATGACCAATGATGAACTTGCTTGACAAAGTTAGTGGTAGAAGTCTACTGTGATCAAAGTCTAGTATCACAGAACTCGAACTATCGTTGTTGTTGGTTTATTTTATGCAGGACTATATGTATGCTTGTAGTTAATTTCTGTTATTATGTTGTATGCAAGTTTTGTGTAGGACTATATGTATGCTTGTTATGTTGTATACAAGTTTTATGCAGGACTATATATATGCTTATTATGTTGTATGCAAGTTTTAGGCAGGATTAAATGTTGCGAGTTTTATGCAAGTAGGTTGTAAACTACGTTGTAATGTTGATGTTGGTTTATATTATGCAGGACTATATGTATACTTGTGTTGTACGCAAGTTTTAGGCATGACTATATGTTGCGAATTTTATGCAAGCATGTTACAAATTATGTTGTAATGTTGCATCACTTTGTGTTATTTAGTTACACGTGATTCGTTTTGGTTGTATTTTTTCCTTTGGTGCATAAAAAGGAAGCAAGATGGAGCTGTAATAAATGGTTCCAAAATGTGTATATACCAAACAAGAATCGAATTGCCAAAAATTGAATTGGCGGTTTCTATCATTGTAAACAACATTAAACCTGGTTTCAGTTTGGTCAATCTAGATTTTTGGTTACCATTTGATATCCTATTTCTAAATCAAACATGACAATTTAGAATTAAACAAATACCAAACAACTTAAACAAACTTCTTGCCAAACAACTTAAACAATGCCAAACAACTTAATGTCAGACGATTTTCAACATGTCAAATTGAAAAACAAACCTCTTCTCATTCATTTAAACCAAACAACCTAACAAACATGTCAAACAAGAATTATCTTGCCAACTACACATCTCTTCTCATTCACTTAAACCAAACAACTTAACAGACATACATTACACACCAAAAGATACATGGAAAGTTGATACCCAACAATTCCACTCAAACAAGCAACTTTAAGAGGAGAGCAACAAATAAAACACCAAACACAACTGTGAACATCTTGGCCTTCTCGACTATGACCTTAAGCTTGTCAACATCCTGCTTCGCTTCACGAAGCAACCTATGCATCTCCCCGACCTTAACAATGAAATTGAAAAGCTCATCCAAGCAATAGTCAATCTTAACATTAAACAAAGTGAACTTCTCCAACTTTGATTTACTCATGTAATCGTCAAACCACCTAAAAAAGTCGCACCAATTTGAACTCTACACCCAAAAAAACCACATAAACAATTCACTGAACACCATGGGCTACATTCAACAAATACTAAAACTAAATGGATAAGTTAAAGGATACTTTGTAATCCTTAGGGCACACCCAAAAATGTCGACCGAATGATGGTAGCCAGTTGGAAGTTTGGATTATTGCTGGAAGACTGCACCTGCATGTCGGGATCTCAGACTGGAGAATCGACCGTGACTCGGTGGATGATGACATGCTTACTTCCACAGTGGTCGGGGAGGGGAGGGAAGGAAGTTCGATGGTGGTTAGAGAGAGAAGTGGGAAGGAGGACATGTAACATAATTAGTGGGAGGCACATCTGTTTGCGTGGGCTTTGGCAGGAAAAAATGGTACCAAATAAGGTTGATTAGATTAGGCACAACGGTGAGTTAATATGGGAAATTTCCTTTGCCCAAACGACGTCCAAAATTTAATGGAAAATTGGGCAACTCCGTTAATGGAAAACTGGACAAATTTTATTGGTGGGAATGAAGTGCATCTTGCCAACTATGTTACTTGTCAAGTGTACCTCGCCAATATAAATTTATAGGTGAGCAGAATTTCAATAAAGATCTTTTACTAGTGCACCCAAGCAAGACCCAAAATTTAATCCCATCTCCTTCATCAATCACATGAAACCTGGAGGAGCACATTGTTATATTAGACAAAACACTATCTAATAATAATAGTGTATATAAAAGTTTCGAGTATAGCATGCGCATAGACTTCAGGCCATGATGTCAAACTGTAAATTATCCATCATTAGAATGGATATACTATTCAATTGGTTAAAGGAATATATGTTCCATGATATGAATAGAATAACACATTGTACTTACAAAAACATATCCATAGACTACAGTACTGTGATATAAAGTAGCATATTCTCTTCATTCCCCTTTTTTATATGAAAAAACTTTGTTCTCCCACTCACGCCTAAAGACATAAGAAGATTACAAGTATCCTATACATTCGTGATAGACATATTTCGTCAGCAATGACAAATTAAATTTGACCACTTATAAGCCTACGGGCAAAAACCGATCGAAAGACGGACATAACCGGATTGCGGCAACACCTCAAACTGACAACAGACCGGTAAAAATCTAGTTTTGAACATGATGGATCCGCTTGGGTTTGGTTAAAAACCCAACCAGTGAACCAGTTTGTTTTTTTTATTACAATTTAATTTATTTTTGTCAAACAATTATTTTTAAATATTAGTATATTGTTATATAATTTAAAATTTTGATTTAAGATTACTATATTATTAGGTTATGAATAATTTGGGTTAATTTGGTATTAATAACATAAGAATACATCAAAAAATAAATAAAAACATATTAAACGTAAAATTAAAATTTGATATGAATAATACAGTTAAAAATGCACCGAACCGGTTCAAAACGGGATCGGAACCAAAATTAGAGAAATCCCAACAATGTATGGACCAGATCAACTCCGATTTGGTCAAGACCGAACTTGATTGTGTTAACCACTATATAAGCCAATGTTGATTGGTTTTCTCTTGGCAACGTGTTGTGCCTCAAAACCCAACCAAAATTTTGTGCTAGCTCTCAACTGGAACATAATATCCAGGCTATATATGCGAGACTCAAACTTTTCCTGTTCGTTTGCTCTAAAGCTGTCTGTAATAAATATGGCTCTTTTTCACTTGTCCGTAGGCCCAGAAGCGATCCATTCTCTGATTTATAATTTAAGCAAACACACATGCCAAGTTTGGCGAGATGCGTCCATTTCTATTGCTCAAATAGAATTAAAAAGATTACACTTGCTCATGGGATTCAAACTTCACTTGAATGTCATAACGTCAGGATTTTAATGGAACTCCTTGCTTCAGCCTTGTTGGTATGTTTCTTAAGAGACAAATTGCCTATCGGGATGGCTGTGTTGGACTTTCTTCAAGTGCCTCTCCAATTTGCTTGCTTAAGAGACAAATTGCCTATCGTGGATGAAAGTGTTGGACTGTCTTCAAGTTCCTTCCCAATTTGCCTGCCAACAAAACTTTCAAACCTGCCTCCCCAATAGTTCTTTGCAATAAACTCTACTCATGGCTTGTTGGTCCAGGCACTACTACAGATAAGGGAATATACGTCGGATTTACGGGGGTATATACGTCGGATATCAGCAATACCAGATCCAACGTCTATGTGTACGTCATCTATACATAGACGTCGGACATGCGAAATTCGACATCTATTCTTTAGGAATAGACGTCGGTCATTCTATATGACCGACATCTATTCTATATGACCGACATCTCACTACTACAGAAAAGGGAATATACGTCGGATGTACGGGGCTATACACGTCGGATATAAGCACACCCCGAACCAACGTCTATGTGTGCGTCGTCTATACATAGACGTCAGTCATAGTATAGCCGACGTCTATAGCTAACGAACCGTCGTCTGTACTTAGAAGCCGACGTATATTCGTTAACGAATATACGTCGGCTGTACTTAGAAGCCGACGTATATTCGTTAACGAATATACGTCGGCTGTACTTAGCGTATAGACGTCGGTCTATACGATAGACGACGTCTATACTTTAGGTCTAGACGTCGGGTACCTAACATACGACGTCTATACTTTAGGTATAGACGTCGGATTCATACTAAATCCGACGTCTATTCCTTTCTTCTAGGGAATAGACGTCGACCACTAACTACATCTGTCGTCTATTCCTAAACCTGGACAAAAAAAATAGCATCCGACGAAATTGTTTTTAGTCATCGTATTCGTGTACATACAACTGCACCAAATTCGTTCACCTATAAATTCGTTCACCTATTAATGGATGTTTGTGCTTGTTAGTTCACCTATAAATTTGTTCAGAATTTCATCCACATATACATACAAGCACAAACTAACAAGCATACATGCACAAACACAAACATACAACCATACATGCACAAACATACAAAGCATACACAATTGACATTCAACACACTTGTAATTAATTCATTCTAAAATTAAGGCGATTATATTAATGCATAAAGTGTACGTTTGTAATACAAGTGCACTTGTTAACTAAATTACAAAAAATACTATTGGCAGGAGAACCTCTTAGTTCGTCAGCATGTTTCTGATGAAATAGCGAGCCCATCGGTCGCGAGTTTCATCGAGCTCCTTTGCGAGAAGGGATCACTACTTTTTGGGAAAACCTATCAAAAAAATACAAGTGTTGAATATTAATAACTAAATATTGAAACTACACAACTATACAATTGAATAACGATCTACATTACCTCGGATAGGCATACGTCTTGAGTTGCCAATTCGAGGATTTCCTCCATGTATCTCATCACGTAGTAACCGCATTCAGTGTTTCCAACCTTCTTCCGGTACTACAAACATAGGAATTCGCTAAATATTTGTTCCTAAGTTAATTAACAAAAATGGGATAGAACGTACTCTCATTCCATGCCATGTTATTCCTGATTTTGTGGTTGTTCTCCTACCACCTAAAGCTCTGTAAACCTTAATTGCCCTGAGTAGCACAAGTTAAAATATCAATAAATAATACTAATAAAAATCCACGAATTACTTTATTCACGACTAAAGGAACTTACATATTTAGAAGTTTCTTTATTGAGTCCCTTGGTTTATTCGACCCCAACGGATCAAACCAATATGCCGAATTAGTCGTGGGGCATACAACGACAAGCATCCAATGAGCCCTGTGTTATATATATAATTAGAAGTTTATTACAAAATAAAATTTCAGTTTGAATTACAAAGTTTACCTCTCATGATAAGGGAGCAGATAATATTTTTTGTCTTCTTCTTTAAAGAATGTCCCAAGTTGACCCGATTTATCGTCATTCCCGTATATATATGTAGATGGACTGATAAATCCAAATACTTGATCCTCGGGAAAGATTGACCTTCTGACGTCATAAAGATGTCTACAAGTATAAAAATTATAATTTATTACAGTTTTGATAAAATTATTCAATACTTTTCATTGTATACAAAAAAACACTTACTTCACTTGCACGTCGATAATCATGATACACAACGAATCCATCGCCACGAACTGCATGATATCCTCTTTGGTGACGTACAAAGCGGGAGGCAACCCTTTATCCCCCTCCAACAACCAGGTACTTAAGGATTGTGCCTCCCTACCTACCATACATTGATACAACATTTTGCACCTACTTGGAAGCGAATTAATGTTGATCGGAGATTGGTTGTTTGACCCTTTGCTCCGGGGGCTTGACACCTTACAGATATGTATACAACCGTTAAAATACAATTGTTAACAAATTTGAAGTTTAAAGTCTTTCAAAGTTAAACTATACCTCATGTTTGTCGTTTAGCTCTACTAAATAACTAGGCCAACACACGAACCCACCGATAGCATCGCCGAGAGTAACAATCTCTTCTTCCGGAAATGGCACAAAAGCACCAGGATCTAAGCAACTCTCAACTGCAACCTTCAATTCTCCCTCTCCTACCTCTATGAAGTGGTGTCTGGAGATGTTATAAACTTTCCCGTGTCCCACCAATCTTCGATCAGGGTCTTCGACAAATAAAGCACATCTAGATCCATCCGCGAACTTTCCAAACGAGGGACCGTCGACGAGGGCCAATTCTCGAGAATGAGACACGAAATCATCTTGTCGATCAGGGTGGAACACTGGCGGAACTGGAGTAGTCTCCGCGGAAGAACCGGTCTTACGACGGGTAGGAGAAGTAGGCAAACGATCAAATCTCTCCAAAACCAGTTGCAACGTATTCTTCAAATCTGCGATCTCTTGCTGGCATTTGGTATGACCAGTCGACGAAGTAGACCATTCAGTCTTCCCATAATATTGTCGAAGTCCAACTCTACTTCCTACCCCTCGCACACGACCGGGGTGTTCGTCGTTTCCCAAGGCCTCGCGTAGAATATCATTCCGACCATCGGAAGCAAATTCTCCTTGAGATTCTCTCAACTTCAGAGAGTCCTAAGTTTAAAACAATATTTACTAACATTTGAAAAATATAAAATTAATGATTCTGAATTAATAACATATATATAAGTGATGCAACTTACTATCTTCGAGCCGATCGCTTGCGACTCGTCTGTGACGTACTCCCCTCTGGAGTTTACTCTCGCTCTCTTCCAAGAATCACAATGAGCTACGGGAGGAGGATATAGGTTACTTGCTTGCTCCTCACTCATACCGGAGTCAATTGCCTCCTGTTTCTTCTGAGCAATTTTTTCAGTCATCATTTGTGCTTCTAACTTTTGGTACCCCGCTCGAGACATACGATGGGTATACTTGTTAGAAGATCTAATCTTTTGGTTTTTTGCTCGGATGACCTAAAATCAATTTATTAGATTGTCACTAAAATCAATAACTAACAAGTTTGTTTTGAAACTCAGTTACCATATTATAAATTCAACTCAGTTACCTCAAACTCCGGGCTATCTCTGGATTTTCTGAATAGCTCCCATTGATTCGGAGTGATAAAGTTATAGACATCGCATGAATTTCTATCCTGGTAGTCTCCGAATATGTACTTGTTCGTTAAATTTGTTTTGAAATCCCTCCAACGAACTGACATATATGTCATCCACTTTTTCTTCAACTTGTCAGTGGATTGGAACTCAAAAGATTCCTACAACACGTTAACTTTATATATCAAAAGTTCGACAAAAACTATAGAAATCTATAATGGAACCATTACTGCACATTATCCCATATTGTGTCCTTCAACTTCTCATCTACATCAGCCCAACTGGATAAACAAATGCCAACTTTAGCCCTCGCTAAGCTACCCAGAAATTTTTTCCAATTATCAGACAGCATGCCTAACGGCTCAAGACGGTCATCAAACTGGATTTGAACTCTACCGTCTCTATTTCTTCTGCCCACGAATTCTTTCATGAGACAAGGACCTCGTGTACTGTATGTCTTCGAGCCTTCAGACTCGGAGGAAGTGGGTTTCTTTTTCGGAGCCATTATACTATAAAAGATAAATTCAAGTAATTAAATAAGGTAAAGACATTAAATGTTTATTACAATGTGTTACAACAGAAAATTTGCACCTTTACTGGGGTTTTTTCCTTAATGGATTTTCAATCCATATACCTTCACCGTGGACATCTCTAAACATACAAGTCTCAACATTTATTTCTTCATCTACTGAGTTCAACTCAGGTGTTTGCTTAGAGAAAGGTGGTGTCTCTTCATACTCGATCAGGCTATCATCTGATACAATTTTTTTCTTCCCTTCCAAAATTACTGCCCATTTCTTATCACATGGATCAGCCACATAGAAGACTTGTTTCGCTTGGGAAGCTAGAATAAAAGGTTCTTCTTTATACATTTTTTTGAAAAATCAATTAAAGTGAAGCCATAGTCATCCAATCGAACTCCATTTTTATTATCAGCCCACTTGCATCAAAATATAGGTACTTTGAATTTAACAAAGTATAGTTCCCATATATCTTCAATTACACCGTAATAGGACATGTCAGCATATACATGATTCTTGTCTTTAGAACTAGACACATGCAAAGACTCTACTACAAAGGTGACACCACTATTCTGAACAGCACTTTTCGCATCTTCACAAACTGTGTAGAAAGAATATCCAATGATATCATAACCACTGTAACTTATACCAACAGAATGCGGACCGTAAGTCAACCACTGTATTGTCTCAGAAACATCACGCTTGTATGCTAGATTTTTGAACCAAGAGATGAAATTGTTATTGTGACTATTAATTACTTGTTGATCACTCCACAAAGGATTTCTTTCCTTTAGAAACTTCATGTGTTCATTTAGGTATGGTTGAACTTCATTCGAATTGCACAACACATAAAAATATGCTGTCATTAAGTCATCGCCATTTGGATTTAACATTTTCATCCCACGTGTCCCTTTACCATCGGCACGTTTCTCATGACGATTCTTCGGAAGTCCAACAGTTTTGGTGTTTGCTAGGTATCCAGTGCAAAACTCGATAACCTCCTAAGCTATGTATCCTTCAACAATACTAGCATCTGGTCTTTGACGATTTTTGCAATAACCTTTCAACACTTTCATATAACGCTCGAAAGGATACATCCACTTTAAAAAAACTGGTCCGCACAATTTAACTTCTCTAACCAAATGAATAACAAGATGAATCATAATGTCAAAAAAAGCAGGGGGGAAAACATCTCCAACTGACATAATGTGACCACAATTTCATTCTGTAACTTGTCTAACTGCACAGGATCGACCACTTTACTGCAAATCTTATTGAAAAAGGAACACAACTTTATTATTGTTTGTCTAACATCTTTCGGTAATATGGATCTCAGTGCTACAGGTAACAACTGCTGCATTAAAGTGTGACAATCGTGAGACTTCATCCCCACAAGTTTCAAATCCTTCATAACAACAAGGCTACTGATATTTGAAGAATAACCTTGTGGAACCCTTACATCGTGCAAACACTGACAGAGAATTCTTTTCTCCTTTCTAGACAATGTATAACTAGCTGGAGGTAAGTAATTCCGATCTCCTTTCTTCTCTGGTGCCAACATTGCTCGTATACCAATATCAACAAGATCAAGTCTTGCATTATATCCATCTTTGGTTTTACCAGGTATGTTCAACAGAGTGCTAACAAGACTATCACAAACATTTTTCTCTACGTGCATCACATCAATACAATGTCTAACTTCTAAAGTTTTCCAGTAAGGGAGATCAAAAAATATGGATCTTTTTTCCAACTACTTTTGTCGTTTGCTCGTTTGTACGGTTTTCCAAATTCACATTCAATGTTCCTTACACGTTCATACACCTTTTCGACGCTGATTTCAACTGGCGGATTATGAAACTCTTGTTTTCCATTAAATGCCTTCTTCAACCTACGATAAGGATGAGAGTTCGGCAAAAATCTCCGATGACCGAGATAGACAGTCTTAGAACCATTAACTAGTTGCAAAGAACATGTATTTTCCTCGCAAATTGGACAAGCTTTATGACCTTTGACTGAATATCCAGACAGATTACCATAAGCTGGAAAGTCATTAATCGTGCAAAATGTCATTGCCCGCATTACGAACAACTCCTGACGATAAGAATCAAAAACTGACTCTCCGTCATCCCACAATCTATTTAGGTCATCAATTAAAGGTCTTAAATACACATCGATGTCGTTTCAAGGTTGTTTCGGACCAGAAATCATTAAGGACAACATGATATATTTGCGTTTCATGCATAACCACGGGGGCAGATTGTAAATTACAAGCAGAACGAGCCAAGAACTGTGAATGCTACTCAAACTACCGAAAGGATTCATTCCGTCAGTACAGAGCCCAAGTCGTACATTCCTGGATTCTTTACCAAACACAGGAAAGTCGACATTTATTTTTTTCCACTGAGGTGAATCTGTAGGGTGACGTAGCAACTGATCATTTGGTTTTTCACGATCAGCATGCCATGTCATGTTCTTGGAATCCTCTTTACCCGCAAACAAACGTTTAAGCCTTGGTATTATCGGAAGATACCACAAAATCTTAGCAGGAGGTCCTTTGATTTTCATCTCATCAGCCTCTTCATTGTGGTTTGGTCCACTACATTTCATTTTGTATCTTGAAACATTACACCTGGGACAGGAATGTAAGTTTTCAAACTCAACCCTATATAATATAAAATCGTTCGGCCATGCGTGTATCTTCCTATATTCCATTCACATAGGGCACAACACTTTCTTTGCATCATAAGTTCTATCTGGCAACTCATTATCATCTGGAAGCATCTCTTTCACTAACTTCAACATTGATGTCAAACTCACATCGGACCAACCATTTCCAGCTTTTAAATTATACAACTTCAACACCGCTGACAATCTAGTGAATTTGGTACAATTCTTATACAACGGCTTCTCATTGTCACTCAACAAATTACCAAGTAAATTGGTGTTGGACAAAACTTTTCAGCCATATCCTGAATCATTTCGTCTAAGTGATCTTCTACACTAACATCATCTCCATCATTCTTGGAACGACTAAATGATTCATTTTCACCGTGCCATATCCACCGTCTGTAATTTGGGTCGAAACCTTTCTCAAACAAATGATCTTTAATTTTCCGAAAAGTCAACACTGACATATTATGACACTTATTGCACGGACAATACGCCATGTCGCTGTCTGTCTTTCATTTTCTTAGAATGTTTTTTGGCAACCTCTAAGAACATATTCACTCCGTTCTCATACTCATCACTCAATCTGTTTGAAACAATCCACTCTCGATCCATTTCAATCTAAACAGAGGCAAAAATGATAGTTATTATTGCAGAAAATAAATAAAATTTCAATTTAGAAGAATGTGTTTGTAGATGAGAAGATTCGGAGACATTAAGATGAGAAAAGAATGACTCAGAGGAGAAGAGATGAAGTCCTTAATCTAGCGTGGAATAAGGAAGGTTAGAAATCTAACTAAGCAATCAAGGCCAAAACAAGCCTAAAGTCCACTATAGGTCCTTACTAATAGACGACGCCAAACTTCGAGGTCCCACCGAGGACCACTAGTCTGTAGGAAATCAAGAACCCAGAGGTCCCTAATATCTCAGGGAGACTAGATGGGCAACGACGTTCAGGCCGAATCAGTCTTAAACATCGAGGACCACTAATCTATAGGAAATCAAGAACCCGAAGGTTCCTAAAATCTCAGGGAGACTAGATGGGCAACGACATTCAGGCCATAACGGTCTTAAACGGTTACCTCTCGTTAATGCGTCCGAAAATCCTAGGGGTCAACGTCTAATTGATTTTATTAAGGCTCTTTTATTAAGTGGTTTCTGGGCAGAGGAATGGGTGATGAAATCCCCCACCTCATCTCCTATAGGTGACTGCCCCCTAAGTGTTTTTCATACCTTAATCTAACAAACAACACACCAAACAAACACTCACCTCACTCTTGTTCCAATGCAAGTCCTACTAACTAATGCGTGCTTTCTAATGAATGATGAGTGAAAAATAATACGTACCTTACGCCAGCAATCTACGACAGAAATCGTAAATAATAGAAAAATACAATGCATGCAAATCCTATATGATGAATGACTTAGGAAATATTGTCTAATCTTTTGCTTTGGGTTATTAAAGGCCAAGTTATTTAAGGGGGGCAATGAGTTATTATCATAATATTAAAAATTCAAAAAATTAAGGCAATAAACATTTAAAATATTAAAAGCAAGTGTTAAAAATAATTACTTGAATTGACAGAAAAACATTTTAAACACAAACTATCATGTTATTAATAATAATTGGGAATAAAATTTTATTGAAATTTTGGCAGAACCTCCACTTAAAATTTGATATGTAAAATTCTTCAAATCCTGAAATCAACAAGAAAAATGTATATCTAGTTATCTACTCACATTGACATCATGTATTTCTCTACTCAATCCAAACCAAATTCTTAACATAATCCAAACCAAATCAATCCAATGAAAACAAAGTTTGGTTAAATCATCCAACCAACCCAACTCAATCCAAACCAAATCAATCCACACATTTCTGCTTAGAAGAGGTTGGGGTGCACCTTTTCTTAACATGTATAAGGGTAGAGTTACTAGGGTAGGTCTTTTAACATATTTATCAGGGATTTGGTTTGGTTGTTGGCATTGGCTGTTGGCGCGAAATGCGAATTATGTTGGATTGGTGATTTGCTTCTCAGGTTACTACTACTACTACTACTGATTCACTACCACATGCTAAGACTTGTCACCAGGTTAGGTTTCTTATTCTTATCTATCTCAAAAAAGTTATCATGAAAATTAATTAAAATTTATTGAAAATGAAATGTTTTAGTGCCGGCAAATGAAGACGAATAACATAGTTGCGTGTAAAAACATCCAAAACGGCAAGCCAAAGCCATGCTGCCTATTTAACATGTTTAGGAGCACCTTTTCTTAACATGCATGTTGGCATTGGATTCTTGGTCTAAACTAAGCCTAAATTAAGGATCTAAAATTGAGCACGAACCAGAGGAGGGAAAAGTTGTGATGCCGGAGGAGGACTTTGTAGTTCCCGAAGACGTCGCGGAGGTGGTGCGGTGACGGCTGTAAACGACACAAGATGAAGGCTAACTTATAAAGAATATGTGGAGAAAGACGGAGGAAGACGAACTTAAAACAACCAAAAACGAAATTAAAACTTACATGTGGAGAGAGACGGAGGAAGAAGGAGAAGAGGACCGGAGAAGTGGAGGAGAGCTTGGGAGCTCGCTGCGGTGCCGGAGACGGTGCGGATCGGTCGGAGATCGGTCGCGGAGGAGAGTTCGGTCGCGGGACGGCTAGGGTTTGGGTGGGTTTTGTCTGAAATGAATGAAAGAAAACGCGACTGTCTGATTTCTTTAAGCCCTATATACGTCGGATGTAATGTAACATCGACGTCTATACCTCGACGTCTATATCGATGGAGTATAGACGTCGGTCTTACATTACATCCGACGTATATAGGGCGACGTCTATCGTCAGATTCACAAGGTACAGAAACAGCCGACGTCTATAGGGAGACGTCTATACCATATAGACGTCGGCTAAACGTGTGATTCCTAAACCCGACGTCTATAGTACTACATAGACGTCGGCTTCAATTACGACCGACGTCTATTCTGTCCTCTCCCCACTAGACGTCGGTGGTTATAACAGCCGACGTCAATTGGGCGACGAGTAAAGTCTATTATGCACTAGTGTCTATTCTTTAGGTATAGACGTGGGTGAAATAATAGACGACGTCTATTCCTAAAGAATAGACGTCTGATGATACATACAACCGACGTCTATTCCTTTCTTCGGAGGAATAAACGTCGGCTCATACAAACATCCAACGTCTATTCTTAAACCTGGACAAAAAAAATAAATAGCATCCTGTAAACATGTATTTAGTCATCGTATTCGTGTACATACACCATGTACCAAATTCGTTCACAAAATACTCACACTTTCATCCACATGTACATACAAGCACAACACATAAGCATAAATGCACAGACACAAACATACAACCATACATGCACAAACACAAACATACAACCATACATGCACAAACACAAACATACAACCATACACAATCATTCAACACACTTGGAATTAATTCATACATAAACAATTGACATTCATTCTAAAATTGAGGCGATTATTTTAAGGCATAAATTGTACGTTTGTAATACAAGTGATCTTGTTAACTAAATTACAAAAAATGCTAGTGACAGGAGAACCTCTTAGTTCATCAACGTGTTTCTGATAAAATAGCGATCCCATCGGTCGCGAGTTTCATTGAGCTCCTGTTGTGAGAAGGGATCGCTACTTTTTGGGAAGACCTATCAAAATACAAGTTAAAATTTTAATAACTAAATATTGAAACTAGAACTATAGAAGTGAATAACGATCTACATTACATCGGATAGGCATACGTTTTGAGTTGCTGATTCGAGGATTTCCTCATTGTATCTCATCACGTAGTAACCACATTCTGTATTTGCAACCTGCTTCCAGTACTACAAACATAGAAATTCGCTAAATATATGTTCCTAACTTAATTAACAAAAATGGGAGAGAACGTACTCTCATTCCATGTCATGTTATTCCTGCTTTTGTGGTTGTTCTCCTGCCACCTAAAGCTCTGTAAACCTTAATTGCCATGAGTAGTAGAAGTTAAACGTTCATTCAATAATACAAATAAAAATCCACGAATTACAAATACGATAACTAAAACGAACTTACAAATTTAGAAGTTTTTTATTGAGTCCCTTGGTTTATTCGACCCCAATGTATCAAACCAATACGCCGAATTAGTCGTGGAGCATACAACGACAAGCATCCAATGAGCCCTGTTATATATATAATTAGAAGCATATTACCAAATAAAATTCCACTTTGAATTACAAAGTTTACCTCTCATGATAAGGGAGCACATAATATCTTTTGTCTTCTTCTTTCAAGAGAGTCCCAAGCTAACCCGATTTATCATCGTTGCCGTATATATATGTAGATGGATTGATAAATTCATATACTTGATCGTCGGAAAAGACTGACCTTCTGGCATCATAAAGATGTCTACAAGAGTAAAAACTATATTTTATTACAGTTTCGATAAAATTATTCAATACATTTCATTGTATACCAAAGAAAATACTTACATCACTTGCACGTCGAAAATCATAATACACAATGAATCCATTGCCAAGAACTGCATGATATCCTCTTTGGTGACGTAGAAAGCCGGAGGCAACTCTTTATCCCCCTCCTCCAACTCCCAACTACTTAAGGATTGTACTTCCCTACCTACCATACATTGATACAACATTTTGCACTTACTTGGAAGCAAATTAATGTTGATCGGAGATTGGTTGGTTGACCATTTGCTCCGGGGGCTTGACACCTTACAGATATATATACAACCATTAAAATACAATTGTTAACAAATTTGAAGTTTAAAGTATTTCAAAATTAAACTATACCTCATGTTTGTTGTTTAGCTCTACTAAATAACTAGGCCACCTCACGAACCCACCGATAGCATCGCCGACAGTAACAATCTCTTTTTCCAGAAATGGCACCAAAGCACCAGTATCTAAGCAACTCCCAACTGCAACCTTCACTTCTCCCTCTCCCACCTCTGTGAAATGGTGTCTGGAGATGTTATAAACATTCCCGTGTCCCACAAATCTTTGATCAGGGTCTTCGACAAATAAAGCACATCTAGATCCATCCGCGAACTTTCCAAACGAGGGACCACTGACGAGGGCCAATTCTCGAGAATGAGACATGAAATTATATTGTTGATTGGGGTGGAACACTGGCTGCACTGGAGGAGTGTGTTGGCTTTTTGGCCTTAATCTATGTTTTGATGATTTAATTAACCTAATCTTAATTATGATGATGTAGAGTAGCACACATATTGCATTGCATGTATATTGTATTGTGCTAACCTCTACAGGTGATCAAGACTCAAGAAAGAAGGAAATGAAGTCAAGACATGTAATTAAAGCTAAATCGAAGACATGTAATCTTGATTTATTTTGAGTCTTAGGAACATGTGTAAATTGAGCATACAAGAGTTAAAAACATATCACAAACACACTAGGTTCCTTAGAGAAGTCACACACAAAATTTCACCTCATTTGGACTTCATTAGATCACCCAAACCTTAGTCGGAAATCACTTATAAACTTAAACCCAGATTTCATGTGTGAACCGGTCGACCGAACCAGTTCTCAGTTCGACCGGTTTATAACAGACTCTCCACAGTGATTTTACCGAACTCTACCGGTCGACCGGTTCTACCTTTTCGGTCGACCGATCCCGGATTTTAATATGGCCGTTTTTCTTGTCGTATTCCTATAACGGTCGTATTCGTATAAAACAAACTTAACCCCAAAATACATTCGGTAACCGGTCGAACGAAGACCTTGTTTCGGTCGACCGGTTGAACACATTTTCAGAAACCAAATTCCCTGCTATCGGTCGACACATTTCTCGTTCGACCGATTGACCTTTGTCTCAACCGAATCCCCTTTTCGGTCGACCGCTCCATACTTTGGTTCGACCGATTCACTTAAGTAGAGTTAAGTTCTAGCTCGTTTGTCCGACCGAATATTCTTTTGTTCGACCGTTCTCCTTGAAATCAAGTGAACGGTCGACCGGTGTAGTAGTTTCGGTCGACCGGTTCTGGACAGATTTGCAGCCCGATTTTCTGCTTTGTGTATCTTGCACAAAACCCAATCAAATCTATCCCCAACGGCTAGAAAACCTTAGGAGCTTATAAATAGAGGATCAAGACTTGTTGTTAACACAACTCTCCAACTCCAATTGTCCCAATACATTAGAGAGAAACCTCAATCCTCAAAGCTCCCAATTCTACACTCTTTAAGCCTAAACTTCACACATTTGATCATATACTCATCCTACTCAAAGTGTGCTCAATTAGAGAGTGAATCCCACTCAAGTTACAAGAGTTGTCAAAAGAAGCAAGGACTTCGGTGAAAGCCCGAAGTGTCCCTCTCGGATTGTGAGAGGAAGAATTCAAGCAAGCGAGGGTTGTTCGCGTTGCTTGTGGTGTAAAGGCGTTCTCTCCCGGCCCGGAACGGGGAGTGGTTAGTGAAGACGTAGGCGGAGCTCGCGGAGTCGAGCGGAGTCTACAAGAGAGGACTAGGACCCGGGTGGGGTGCCGAACCTCTATAAAAACGCCGAGTCTCTTTGTGGTTTGCATTGTCTTTCTTTCTCTACTTGTTTGTTTATTCCGCTGCGCATTTGTTTGCTTAATCAAGTAGAAAATTAGGGATTAGATTAAAAGTGATTAGTGGACCCATAACCCACACGATCCTACATTTGGTATCAGAGCCTTGTTAGCTAAATTTCATTACTTTACCGTAATTTTAGCATGGCTTCAACATCTAATCACTTAGAGGGTTTATGCACCACAAGGCCTCCTTTGCTTAATGGGTCAAATTATGATTATTGGAAAAATAGAATGAAAATCTTTTTAATATCAAATGACCTTAAGTATTGGAAGTTTATTCAAAATCCATACATACCCCCAAATGAAGATGATTTAGATTCTCTATCTAGGGCTCAAATGAAAGAAATTGAAATGAATTCAAAAATTATGAATATTCTTTATTGTGGCCTTAATGAGGGAGAATACAATAGAATTAGGGGATGTGAAAGTGCAAATGAAATATGGCATAGGTTACAAATGCATCATGAGGGTGATAGCAAAACCAAAGAAACTAGGATAAGTCTCCTCATGCATAAATATGAAATATTTTCTATGCAAATCGGTGAGAACATAAGCGACATGAACACTCGCTTCACCGATATTACTAACTCTCTTTTGATTCTTGGAAGAAGGATAAATGAAGGAGAGATGACTCGAAAATTCCTCCGGTCATTGAGCAACGATTGGGAAGACAAGGTCGTGGCAATCGAAGAATCGCACGATCTTTCAAAATTGAAGATGGAGGAACTCATTGGAAATCTCATGGCCTATGAGCTCCAATTGAGTCATCGAAGAGAGAAGGAAGCATCAAAGAAAAACTCCGTGGTGGCATTACATGCAAATTTTGATGAGCCAAGGAGGGTGGAAGAAGAGGACATTGAGGTCCTTGCCCAAGACTTCTTCAAATACCTCAAGAGGGATAAAGGAGAAAAGAATGAAAGAAGAGGTAGAAGAAGTGAGAAAAGAGAAAAAGAAAAAGAGAGGGAGGAGAGTGAAAATGAGAGAAGAGAAGGGGAGAAGAAAAAGGAGAGAAGGGAGAGGAGAAAAGAAAAGGAGAAGAGCAAGAGAAGAGAAAGGAAGGAGGAAGCACACAAAGCTACATGGGATGATTCTTCATCACCATCATCATCGTCTTCTTCCTTGCAAAGTAGAAGAGAAGTGGCTCACTCATGCTTCATGGCTATTGAAGATCAAAGTGAGGTAGATTCTAACTCTTGTTCTAGTAATTCATGCTCAACTAAGTCTTATTATAGTGATAGCTCAAACTCTAGTGCAAATAATGAAAATTATACACATGATGAGCTTCAAAATGCATTTCATGATTTAGTTAAACAATATGAGATCATTTGTGAAAAGAACAAAAATGCTAGAAAAACTATAAATGATCTCAAATGCCAAATTGAATTAATCATGAATGAAAAGAATGAGGTGATTGCTAGACTTGAATCAAATGAATCAACACTTGCTAGTCTAAGTAAAACACCCATTGTTGATGAACATGTAGATCTTAAAGTTTCAAATATGCAATTAAGAAAAGATCTAGAAATGTTCACTAAAGGAACAAAAATGCTTGATATGCTTTTAGGTAGTCAAAGACAATCCTTAGCTAAACATGGTTTAGGATACAATGTTCAATTAAAAAACCATGTATCTCATACTACATTAAATGGCAAGCATTTATTTGTTAAGTCTACTTCCTCAAGTGTATGGGCACCCAAAACCAAAATGGTTTGGATCCCAAAAGCTAATGTTCAAGGACCCAAAGTAGTTTGGGTACCTAAGTCTACACTTGTAGGAGCTTGAGGAGGAAATTGGTGGTGACCGGGTGAGCCAAAGCGTCGAATTCGAACCCGGTTGCATCACCAAATCAAGATTGGAGCTATTCAAGATTCAAGTTTGGTATAAATTTCTATCTTTGAAATTTTCTGAAAATTAGCTCTAATCTAGTTTCACATGCTTAATTGACATATCATATAGTTCAATTCATTGAAAATCATTTACCCTATTCATTGCAAATCATTTATCACATCCATTGATTCTAAATGTCAATTTTTAAATGGATGTTAGAATAAGGCTTAAGTTGAAACTTAAATGAACTTAATTTCATCATACTCATTGTTTCCATTTAGCCTTATTGATAGGGGGAGCTTAAATGTTATATCTTTTATTAGAGTAATGAAGTGCAAAATTTAGGGGGAGCAACTTCATTACAAGACATCCAAATTCTAAGCTTAAAGTCTTAAATAATTATTAATTTTGATGGATGTCAAAGGGGGAGAGATAATTAAGGGGGTAACTTGGAATTTGGCATAAAATTGAACAAAAACTATGCACATCCATAGGGGGAGCATTAATATGCATAGTTTACATATACAAATTCCATGTATTTAGATAGAATTAAGATATAGGTTGCCATCATCAAAAAGGGGGAGATTGTTGGCTTTTTGGCCTTAATCTATGTTTTGATGATTTAATTAACCTAATCTTAATTATGATGATGTAGAGTAGCACACATATTGCATTGCATGTATATTGTATTGTGCTAACCTCTACAGGTGATCAAGACTCAAGAAAGAAGGAAATGAAGTCAAGACATGTAATTAAAGCTAAATCGAAGACATGTAATCTTGATTTATTTTGAGTCTTAGGAACATGTGTAAATTGAGCATACAAGAGTTAAAAACATATCACAAACACACTAGGTTCCTTAGAGAAGTCACACACAAAATTTCACCTCATTTGGACTTCATTAGATCACCCAAACCTTAGTCGGAAATCACTTATAAACTTAAACCCAGATTTCATGTGTGAACCGGTCGACCGAACCAGTTCTCAGTTCGACCGGTTTATAACAGACTCTCCACAGTGATTTTACCGAACTCTACCGGTCGACCGGTTCTACCTTTTCGGTCGACCGATCCCGGATTTTAATATGGCCGTTTTTCTTGTCGTATTCCTATAACGGTCGTATTCGTATAAAACAAACTTAACCCCAAAATACATTCGGTAACCGGTCGAACGAAGACCTTGTTTCGGTCGACCGGTTGAACACATTTTCAGAAACCAAATTCCCTGCTATCGGTCGACACATTTCTCGTTCGACCGATTGACCTTTGTCTCAACCGAATCCCCTTTTCGGTCGACCGCTCCATACTTTGGTTCGACCGATTCACTTAAGTAGAGTTAAGTTCTAGCTCGTTTGTCCGACCGAATATTCTTTTGTTCGACCGTTCTCCTTGAAATCAAGTGAACGGTCGACCGGTGTAGTAGTTTCGGTCGACCGGTTCTGGACAGATTTGCAGCCCGATTTTCTGCTTTGTGTATCTTGCACAAAACCCAATCAAATCTATCCCCAACGGCTAGAAAACCTTAGGAGCTTATAAATAGAAGATCAAGACTTGTTGTTAACACAACTCTCCAACTCCAATTGTCCCAATACATTAGAGAGAAACCTCAATCCTCAAAGCTCCCAATTCTACACTCTTTAAGCCTAAACTTCACACATTTGATCATATACTCATCCTACTCAAAGTGTGCTCAATTAGAGAGTGAATCCCACTCAAGTTACAAGAGTTGTCAAAAGAAGCAAGGACTTCGGTGAAAGCCCGAAGTGTCCCTCTCGGATTGTGAGAGGAAGAATTCAAGCAAGCGAGGGTTGTTCGCGTTGCTTGTGGTGTAAAGGCGTTCTCTCCCGGCCCGGAACGGGGAGTGGTTAGTGAAGACGTAGGCGGAGCTCGCGGAGTCGAGCGGAGTCTACAAGAGAGGACTAGGACCCGGGTGGGGTGCCGAACCTCTATAAAAACGCCGAGTCTCTTTGTGGTTTGCATTGTCTTTCTTTCTCTACTTGTTTGTTTATTCCGCTGCGCATTTGTTTGCTTAATCAAGTAGAAAATTAGGGATTAGATTAAAAGTGATTAGTGGACCCATAACCCACACGATCCTACATTTGGTATCAGAGCCTTGTTAGCTAAATTTCATTACTTTACCGTAATTTTAGCATGGCTTCAACATCTAATCACTTAGAGGGTTTATGCACCACAAGGCCTCCTTTGCTTAATGGGTCAAATTATGATTATTGGAAAAATAGAATGAAAATCTTTTTAATATCAAATGACCTTAAGTATTGGAAGTTTATTCAAAATCCATACATACCCCCAAATGAAGATGATTTAGATTCTCTATCTAGGGCTCAAATGAAAGAAATTGAAATGAATTCAAAAATTATGAATATTCTTTATTGTGGCCTTAATGAGGGAGAATACAATAGAATTAGGGGATGTGAAAGTGCAAATGAAATATGGCATAGGTTACAAATGCATCATGAGGGTGATAGCAAAACCAAAGAAACTAGGATAAGTCTCCTCATGCATAAATATGAAATATTTTCTATGCAAATCGGTGAGAACATAAGCGACATGAACACTCGCTTCACCGATATTACTAACTCTCTTTTGATTCTTGGAAGAAGGATAAATGAAGGAGAGATGACTCGAAAATTCCTCCGGTCATTGAGCAACGATTGGGAAGACAAGGTCGTGGCAATCGAAGAATCGCACGATCTTTCAAAATTGAAGATGGAGGAACTCATTGGAAATCTCATGGCCTATGAGCTCCAATTGAGTCATCGAAGAGAGAAGGAAGCATCAAAGAAAAACTCCGTGGTGGCATTACATGCAAATTTTGATGAGCCAAGGAGGGTGGAAGAAGAGGACATTGAGGTCCTTGCCCAAGACTTCTTCAAATACCTCAAGAGGGATAAAGGAGAAAAGAATGAAAGAAGAGGTAGAAGAAGTGAGAAAAGAGAAAAAGAAAAAGAGAGGGAGGAGAGTGAAAATGAGAGAAGAGAAGGGGAGAAGAAAAAGGAGAGAAGGGAGAGGAGAAAAGAAAAGGAGAAGAGCAAGAGAAGAGAAAGGAAGGAGGAAGCACACAAAGCTACATGGGATGATTCTTCATCACCATCATCATCGTCTTCTTCCTTGCAAAGTAGAAGAGAAGTGGCTCACTCATGCTTCATGGCTATTGAAGATCAAAGTGAGGTAGATTCTAACTCTTGTTCTAGTAATTCATGCTCAACTAAGTCTTATTATAGTGATAGCTCAAACTCTAGTGCAAATAATGAAAATTATACACATGATGAGCTTCAAAATGCATTTCATGATTTAGTTAAACAATATGAGATCATTTGTGAAAAGAACAAAAATGCTAGAAAAACTATAAATGATCTCAAATGCCAAATTGAATTAATCATGAATGAAAAGAATGAGGTGATTGCTAGACTTGAATCAAATGAATCAACACTTGCTAGTCTAAGTAAAACACCCATTGTTGATGAACATGTAGATCTTAAAGTTTCAAATATGCAATTAAGAAAAGATCTAGAAATGTTCACTAAAGGAACAAAAATGCTTGATATGCTTTTAGGTAGTCAAAGACAATCCTTAGCTAAACATGGTTTAGGATACAATGTTCAATTAAAAAACCATGTATCTCATACTACATTAAATGGCAAGCATTTATTTGTTAAGTCTACTTCCTCAAGTGTATGGGCACCCAAAACCAAAATGGTTTGGATCCCAAAAGCTAATGTTCAAGGACCCAAAGTAGTTTGGGTACCTAAGTCTACACTTGTAGGAGCTTGAGGAGGAAATTGGTGGTGACCGGGTGAGCCAAAGCGTCGAATTCGAACCCGGTTGCATCACCAAATCAAGATTGGAGCTATTCAAGATTCAAGTTTGGTATAAATTTCTATCTTTGAAATTTTCTGAAAATTAGCTCTAATCTAGTTTCACATGCTTAATTGACATATCATATAGTTCAATTCATTGAAAATCATTTACCCTATTCATTGCAAATCATTTATCACATCCATTGATTCTAAATGTCAATTTTTAAATGGATGTTAGAATAAGGCTTAAGTTGAAACTTAAATGAACTTAATTTCATCATACTCATTGTTTCCATTTAGCCTTATTGATAGGGGAGCTTAAATGTTATATCTTTTATTAGAGTAATGAAGTGCAAAATTTAGGGGGAGCAACTTCATTACAAGACATCCAAATTCTAAGCTTAAAGTCTTAAATAATTATTAATTTTGATGGATGTCAAAGGGGGAGAGATAATTAAGGGGGTAACTTGGAATTTGGCATAAAATTGAACAAAAACTATGCACATCCATAGGGGGAGCATTAATATGCATAGTTTACATATACAAATTCCATGTATTTAGATAGAATTAAGATATAGGTTGCCATCATCAAAAAGGGGGAGATTGTTGGCTTTTTGGCCTTAATCTATGTTTTGATGATTTAATTAACCTAATCTTAATTATGATGATGTAGAGTAGCACACATATTGCATTGCATGTATATTGTATTGTGCTAACCTCTACAGGTGATCAAGACTCAAGAAAGAAGGAAATGAAGTCAAGACATGTAATTAAAGCTAAATCGAAGACATGTAATCTTGATTTATTTTGAGTCTTAGGAACATGTGTAAATTGAGCATACAAGAGTTAAAAACATATCACAAACACACTAGGTTCCTTAGAGAAGTCACACACAAAATTTCACCTCATTTGGACTTCATTAGATCACCCAAACCTTAGTCGGAAATCACTTATAAACTTAAACCCAGATTTCATGTGTGAACCGGTCGACCGAACCAGTTCTCAGTTCGACCGGTTTATAACAGACTCTCCACAGTGATTTTACCGAACTCTACCGGTCGACTGGTTCTACCTTTTCGGTCGACCGATCCCGGATTTTAATATGGCCGTTTTTCTTGTCGTATTCCTATAACGGTCGTATTCGTATAAAACAAACTTAACCCCAAAATACATTCGGTAATCGGTCGAACGAAGACCTTGTTTCGGTCGACCGGTTGAACACATTTTCAGAAACCAAATTCCCTGCTATCGGTCGACACATTTCTCGTTCGACCGATTGACCTTTGTCTCAACCGAATCCCCTTTTCGGTCGACCGCTCCATACTTTGGTTCGACCGATTCACTTAAGTAGAGTTAAGTTCTAGCTCGTTTGTCCGACCGAATATTCTTTTGTTCGACCGTTCTCCTTGAAATCAAGTGAACGGTCGACCGGTGTAGTAGTTTCGGTCGACCGGTTCTGGACAGATTTGCAGCCCGATTTTCTGCTTTGTGTATCTTGCACAAAACCCAATCAAATCTATCCCCAACGGCTAGAAAACCTTAGGAGCTTATAAATAGAGGATCAAGACTTGTTGTTAACACAACTCTCCAACTCCAATTGTCCCAATACATTAGAGAGAAACCTCAATCCTCAAAGCTCCCAATTCTACACTCTTTAAGCCTAAACTTCACACATTTGATCATATACTCATCCTACTCAAAGTGTGCTCAATTAGAGAGTGAATCCCACTCAAGTTACAAGAGTTGTCAAAAGAAGCAAGGACTTCGGTGAAAGCCCGAAGTGTCCCTCTCGGATTGTGAGAGGAAGAATTCAAGCAAGCGAGGGTTGTTCGCGTTGCTTGTGGTGTAAAGGCGTTCTCTCCCGGCCCGGAACGGGGAGTGGTTAGTGAAGACGTAGGCGGAGCTCGCGGAGTCGAGCGGAGTCTACAAGAGAGGACTAGGACCCGGGTGGGGTGCCGAACCTCTATAAAAACGCCGAGTCTCTTTGTGGTTTGCATTGTCTTTCTTTCTCTACTTGTTTGTTTATTCCGCTGCGCATTTGTTTGCTTAATCAAGTAGAAAATTAGGGATTAGATTAAAAGTGATTAGTGGACCCATAACCCACACGATCCTACATTTGGTATCAGAGCCTTGTTAGCTAAATTTCATTACTTTACCGTAATTTTAGCATGGCTTCAACATCTAATCACTTAGAGGGTTTATGCACCACAAGGCCTCCTTTGCTTAATGGGTCAAATTATGATTATTGGAAAAATAGAATGAAAATCTTTTTAATATCAAATGACCTTAAGTATTGGAAGTTTATTCAAAATCCATACATACCCCCAAATGAAGATGATTTAGATTCTCTATCTAGGGCTCAAATGAAAGAAATTGAAATGAATTCAAAAATTATGAATATTCTTTATTGTGGCCTTAATGAGGGAGAATACAATAGAATTAGGGGATGTGAAAGTGCAAATGAAATATGGCATAGGTTACAAATGCATCATGAGGGTGATAGCAAAACCAAAGAAACTAGGATAAGTCTCCTCATGCATAAATATGAAATATTTTCTATGCAAATCGGTGAGAACATAAGCGACATGAACACTCGCTTCACCGATATTACTAACTCTCTTTTGATTCTTGGAAGAAGGATAAATGAAGGAGAGATGACTCGAAAATTCCTCCGGTCATTGAGCAACGATTGGGAAGACAAGGTCGTGGCAATCGAAGAATCGCACGATCTTTCAAAATTGAAGATGGAGGAACTCATTGGAAATCTCATGGCCTATGAGCTCCAATTGAGTCATCGAAGAGAGAAGGAAGCATCAAAGAAAAACTCCGTGGTGGCATTACATGCAAATTTTGATGAGCCAAGGAGGGTGGAAGAAGAGGACATTGAGGTCCTTGCCCAAGACTTCTTCAAATACCTCAAGAGGGATAAAGGAGAAAAGAATGAAAGAAGAGGTAGAAGAAGTGACAAAAGAGAAAAAGAAAAAGAGAGGGAGGAGAGTGAAAATGAGAGAAGAGAAGGGGAGAAGAAAAAGGAGAGAAGGGAGAGGAGAAAAGAAAAGGAGAAGAGCAAGAGAAGAGAAAGGAAGGAGGAAGCACACAAGGCTACATGGGATGATTCTTCATCACCATCATCATCGTCTTCTTCCTTGCAAAGTAGAAGAGAAGTGGCTCACTCATGCTTCATGGCTATTGAAGATCAAAGTGAGGTAGATTCTAACTCTTGTTCTAGTAATTCATGCTCAACTAAGTCTTATTATAGTGATAGCTCAAACTCTAGTGCAAATAATGAAAATTATACACATGATGAGCTTCAAAATGCATTTCATGATTTAGTTAAACAATATGAGATCATTTGTGAAAAGAACAAAAATGCTAGAAAAACTATAAATGATCTCAAATGCCAAATTGAATTAATCATGAATCAAAAGAATGAGGTGATTGCTAGACTTGAATCAAATGAATCAACACTTGCTAGTCTAAGTAAAACACCCATTGTTGATGAACATGTAGATCTTAAAGTTTCAAATATGCAATTAAGAAAAGATCTAGAAATGTTCACTAAAGGAACAAAAATGCTTGATATGCTTTTAGGTAGTCAAAGACAATCCTTAGCTAAACATGGTTTAGGATACAATGTTCAATTAAAAAACCATGTATCTCATACTACATTAAATGGCAAGCATTTATTTGTTAAGTCTACTTCCTCAAGTGTATGGGCACCCAAAACCAAAATGGTTTGGATCCCAAAAGCTAATGTTCAAGGACCCAAAGTAGTTTGGGTACCTAAGTCTACACTTGTAGGAGCTTGAGGAGGAAATTGGTGGTGACCGGGTGAGCCAAAGCGTCGAATTCGAACCCGGTTGCATCACCAAATCAAGATTGGAGCTATTCAAGATTCAAGTTTGGTATAAATTTCTATCTTTGAAATTTTCTGAAAATTAGCTCTAATCTAGTTTCACATGCTTAATTGACATATCATATAGTTCAATTCATTGAAAATCATTTACCCTATTCATTGCAAATCATTTATCACATCCATTGATTCTAAATGTCAATTTTTAAATGGATGTTAGAATAAGGCTTAAGTTGAAACTTAAATGAACTTAATTTCATCATACTCATTGTTTCCATTTAGCCTTATTGATAGGGGGAGCTTAAATGTTATATCTTTTATTAGAGTAATGAAGTGCAAAATTTAGGGGGAGCAACTTCATTACAAGACATCCAAATTCTAAGCTTAAAGTCTTAAATAATTATTAATTTTGATGGATGTCAAAGGGGGAGAGATAATTAAGGGGGTAACTTGGAATTTGGCATAAAATTGAACAAAAACTATGCACATCCATAGGGGGAGCATTAATATGCATAGTTTACATATACAAATTCCATGTATTTAGATAGAATTAAGATATAGGTTGCCATCATCAAAAAGGGGGAGATTGTTGGCTTTTTGGCCTTAATCTATGTTTTGATGATTTAATTAACCTAATCTTAATTATGATGATGTAGAGTAGCACACATATTGCATTGCATGTATATTGTATTGTGCTAACCTCTACAGGTGATCAAGACTCAAGAAAGAAGGAAATGAAGTCAAGACATGTAATTAAAGCTAAATCGAAGACATGTAATCTTGATTTATTTTGAGTCTTAGGAACATGTGTAAATTGAGCATACAAGAGTTAAAAACATATCACAAACACACTAGGTTCCTTAGAGAAGTCACACACAAAATTTCACCTCATTTGGACTTCATTAGATCACCCAAACCTTAGTCGGAAATCACTTATAAACTTAAACCCAGATTTCATGTGTGAACCGGTCGACCGAACCAGTTCTCAGTTCGACCGGTTTATAACAGACTCTCCACAGTGATTTTACCGAACTCTACCGGTCGACCGGTTCTACCTTTTCGGTCGACCGATCCCGGATTTTAATATGGCCGTTTTTCTTGTCGTATTCCTATAACGGTCGTATTCGTATAAAACAAACTTAACCCCAAAATACATTCGGTAACCGGTCGAACGAAGACCTTGTTTCGGTCGACCGGTTGAACACATTTTCAGAAACCAAATTCCCTGCTATCGGTCGACACATTTCTCGTTCGACCGATTGACCTTTGTCTCAACCGAATCCCCTTTTCGGTCGACCGCTCCATACTTTGGTTCGACCGATTCACTTAAGTAGAGTTAAGTTCTAGCTCGTTTGTCCGACCGAATATTCTTTTGTTCGACCGTTCTCCTTGAAATCAAGTGAACGGTCGACCGGTGTAGTAGTTTCGGTCGACCGGTTCTGGACAGATTTGCAGCCCGATTTTCTGCTTTGTGTATCTTGCACAAAACCCAATCAAATCTATCCCCAACGGCTAGAAAACCTTAGGAGCTTATAAATAGAGGATCAAGACTTGTTGTTAACACAACTCTCCAACTCCAATTGTCCCAATACATTAGAGAGAAACCTCAATCCTCAAAGCTCCCAATTCTACACTCTTTAAGCCTAAACTTCACACATTTGATCATATACTCATCCTACTCAAAGTGTGCTCAATTAGAGAGTGAATCCCACTCAAGTTACAAGAGTTGTCAAAAGAAGCAAGGACTTCGGTGAAAGCCCGAAGTGTCCCTCTCGGATTGTGAGAGGAAGAATTCAAGCAAGCGAGGGTTGTTCGCGTTGCTTGTGGTGTAAAGGCGTTCTCTCCCGGCCCGGAACGGGGAGTGGTTAGTGAAGACGTAGGCGGAGCTCGCGGAGTCGAGCGGAGTCTACAAGAGAGGACTAGGACCCGGGTGGGGTGCCGAACCTCTATAAAAACGCCGAGTCTCTTTGTGGTTTGCATTGTCTTTCTTTCTCTACTTGTTTGTTTATTCCGCTGCGCATTTGTTTGCTTAATCAAGTAGAAAATTAGGGATTAGATTAAAAGTGATTAGTGGACCCATAACCCACACGATCCTACAGAGTGGTCTCCGGGGAAGAACCGGTCCTACGAATGGTAGGAGAAGTAGGCAAATCACGATCCAATCTCTCTAAAACAAGTTGCAATGTATTCTTCAAATCTGCAATCTCTTGCTGGCATTTGGTATGACTAGTCGACGAAGTAGACCGTTGAGTCTTTCCATAATATTGTCGTAGTCCAACTCTACTCCCTACCCCCCTCACACGACCGGGATGTGCGTCGTTTCCCAAGGTGTCGTGTAGAATATCATTCCGACCATCGGAAGCAAATTCTCCTTGAGATTCTCTCAACTTCAGAGAGTCCTAAAGTATAAAAAAAATTTACCAACAATTGAAAAATATAAAATTACTGAATCTGAATTAATAACATATATAAGTGATGCAACTTACTATCTTCGAGTCGATCGCTTACGACTCGTCTGTGACGTACTCTCCTCTGGAGTTTACTCCCGCTCTCTTCCAAGAATCACAACGAGCTACAGGAGAAGGAGGAGATAGGTTACTTGCGTGCTCCTCACTCATACCGGAGGCAATTGCCTCTTGTTTTTTCAGAGCAATTTCTCAGCCATCATTTGTGCTCTTAACTTTTGGTACCCCGCTCGAGACATAGAATGTGTATACTTGTTAGAAGATCTAATCTTTTGGTTTTTGGCTCGGATGACCTAAAACCAAGTTTATTAGATTGTCACTTAAAACAATAACTAAATAAGTTTATATTCTAAATTACACTCAGTTACCTCAAACTCCGGGCTATCTCTGGATTTTCTGAATTGCTCCCATTGATTCAGAGTGATAAAGTTATAGACATCGCATGGATTTCTATCCTGGTAGTCTCCGAATATGTACCTGTTCGTTAAATTTGTTTTGAAATCCCTCCAACGAGCCGACATGTATGTCATCCACTTTTTCTTCAACTTGTCAGTGGATTGGAACTCAAAATTCTACAACACGTTAACTTTATATATATCAAAAGTTCGACTAAAACTATAGAAATCTA
The DNA here is from genome assembly GCA_963682175.1 of Triglochin maritima. NCBI lineage: Eukaryota > Viridiplantae > Streptophyta > Magnoliopsida > Alismatales > Juncaginaceae > Triglochin > Triglochin maritima. Next base: position 29,426,668 of record OY821779.1, read on the forward strand.
TAATGGAATCATTACCTGCATGTTATCCCATATTGTGTCTTTCAACTTCTCATCTACATCGGCCTAACTCGACAAACAAATGTCAACTATGGCCCTCGCTAAGCTACCCATATAACTTTTCCAATTATCAGACAACATGCCTGTCAGCTCAAGATTGTTATCAAACTGGATTGGAACTCTACCATCTCTAATTCTTCTCCCCACGAATTCTTTCATGAGACAAAGACCTCATGAACTGTATGTCTTCGAGCCTTCAGACTCTTAGGGAGTGGGTTTCTTTTTCGGAGCCATGATACTATAAAAGATAAACTCAAGGCATTAAAAAATAAAAGGTCAAGACATTAAATGGCTATTACAATGTGTTACAACAGAAAATCTGCACCTTTACTTTTTTTTCCTTAATGGATTTTCAATCCATATACCTTCACCGTGGTCATCTCTAAACATACAAGTCTCAATATTTATTTCTTCGTCTACTGAGTTCAACTCAGGTGCTTGCTTAGAGAAACGTGGTGTCTCTTCATACTCGATCAGACTGTCATCTGATACAATTTTTTTCTTCCCTTCCAGAATTACTGCCCATTTCTTATCACATCGATCAGCCACATACAAGACTTGTTTCGGTTGGTAAGCGAGAATAAAAGGTTCTCCTTTATACCTTTTTTTTGAAAAATCAATTGAAGTGAACCCATAGTCATCTGATGCATTGCATACATTGAACCCATATGTCTTTCATTTAGATTATTTTTATATAAATAAATGCTACTAAGGTATTGTTTTGAGCAATTGTGCAGAATTCAGGAGTTACAATGCAATTTACCAATATTCGAGCTAAAACGCTTGCAATGGACTCAGATGGATCACAAAGACCAATTAGCTAGAGATTCAAGCTCAAGTTGAAGTCCAATTGATTGCATAAGAAGCCAGGGACCTGATCGCAAATTAGAAGGACTAAAAAGTTATTTTGGAGGAATATTCAAGAAGAAATTAAATTCGGATCTCCAAAGATATGCAATGATTGATTCAGACACATGGAGACCAGCTAGAACATTCCAAAAACACACCACAAAAAGCACAAAACGATCTGGACCATCCATGCGGCGATTCCGCCGCATCTAACGTTCATTGTGCGGCGGAAATGCCGCTCGGGTTGCGATCCATGCCTCCGAATTTCAACCAATCGTGTCATACCACGTGTCCTTCTTTATTCATACCTAGGGTTTCATGTATTGGCTATAAATAGCCACGGAATTGTGTTGTGAGGGGAACTTTTTTGGTATTACATTCTAAAGCAATAAAATTCTGCCCTTTTAATTCTCCATTATCTTTGTCTTTTGTAAGCTTAGTTTTAGATTAATGTTTCATGTTCTTAATTCCAGTAGAGTAATTTAGTTGTTCTTTATTTTTCTCTTAGAATAATTGTTTTTATTTTCGTAGATCGTAGTTTAGTATAATATTTCCTTTTTTTCCGTATTCTCTCGATGATCTCCATGACCCCTTCTCCTCATCTTCTCCCCATGAGTTTCTAAAACCCTCCAAAGGGTGGGGGTGACGGATTTAGGGTTAGAGAAGAGAGATCGTTTTTATTTTAATTTCTTGTTAGTGTTTTGATCATATGAGTTTTTTTAAATCAATTATCATATGATGCTTAATATCTCACTTGATTTATAATAATTTTCGTGACCTCTAATCTAACTCGAAGATTCATAACTCTCACCCGCTGGACTCTCATCCATAGTTGTTTCTTCTTAGTTTTTGTTTTTGTTGATTCTTGCTTTAGAAAAATTAAAACAAATCCAAAAATCTCAAACCAACCCTATTTCTCTTTTTCTCTCCTTAATCAAAAAATCACAAAAATATAAGAATCTCTCCCTCCTTGTGTTCGACCCGTACTTGCCGCGTTTTCATCGACATCGTGCACTTGCGGTATAAATAAAAAATCTCAACAAGTTTTTGGCGCCGTTGCCGGGGAGGCGACGAGAATTTCAAGTTTTTTTTGTGATTTTTTGATTGTTTTGTTTGGATCTTGGTTTTTCGCGATCTAACGTTTTCTCTGTGCTTTTCAGGAAGTATTAGAGACAACTCAAAAATCCGAACGCAATCCAAGGTGACCAAGCGGCGAAATCGCCGCACGAGTTGGACGTCTAGGCGTGAAATTTTTCTGAGACGTGAATCATCTCTGGGTGGACGCGTAATGAAGCTGGAAATTTTCGAGAGCGGGCGGCGAACCCGACTGAGCGTGCGTAGGTAACCTTTGTTGCCTTTTTCCTCGAAATTTCTATTTTCGAAAAATTTCCTTCTTGGTAGAATTGCATGTGTAGGGCAAACTTCCATAATTGACACTAATTCAACTTGTGACCTAAATTTTTTGCAAAATTAGAAAGACCTTACTGCATGCATCATTTAGAGATTTTCTCGCATTATGCATGCTAAATTTTGCAAATCAATTCATTGGTGAAGAGTGCTGGAGGCAAGGTACGTGCGTAGTTTTTATCGATTGCATTTAAGCATATAAATTAGTTTGCATACAACCCTTGCAATTGTCCCCCACTAAAGACCAATGTTTGACTATCTTTGCTAGATTTAAGTTAAACTATCTTAAGGGCAACTCCGTAGGAAAAGATACGGTGGGGATTTCATCACCCTTCCGTGGCCCACAAATAACAATCCCAAAGTGTCACCCAAGCCTTAATTTAAAATCAATTAGACATTGGCCCCTAAGGATTCAGACTCAATTAAGGACAAGATTGGTTTGACTTGCTATGACTTGAAGCTGATCGAATTAAATTTGGTGTCTAGAAAGTGTTTTGTGTTGACGTAAGTCTTCCAAGCGAAGTGGTTGTCTAATTGGCACCGACTCTGTCGGAAGCGCCCCCACTAGCTATACACGGCCTGGCCAATTTGGTTTGATTAGTGAGGGAGGTGAATCAAGCGAATCAATTCGACTCAACCAGTTAGGAGTCGTCTAGACTTAAGCTACACTAGGTCTAGGATTGTTTGAACCGTGCTTGTTTAGGAAACTTCTGACCAACCCTCTCATCTATCTTTTAGAGTTAAGTTTCCCTTCTCATCTGAGTCTTCTTTCTCTTCTCACCTCAATTCTCTAGATTAGGATTCCTTTCTCATCTTTTCCACTTCTATTGTTTGTTTCCATTTTTAAAAAAAAATTATTACAAAAAAATAAAAAAATCAATTGATTCTTGAATTTGAATTTGGAATTTAAATTTGGAATTTGAATTCAAAAATTAATTCAAACCGGTGCACTCAGATTTGGGTTCGTGACTTGAGCAATCGACTCTCACGAGTTTATCTAGATTCCAGTCTAGAGCTTAGCCCCAATCCACCTGTTGCACCACCTCACCCAGATCCAATGGGTGAGAATGTAGTGGACCCACCTGTTGCACCACCTATGACTCTGAGGGATCGGTGCTACCCAACGATGGCTGCTCAGCCATCGTACATCGTTATGCCTACCATACCGAGTCGCGACTTCGAACTGAAGGCACAATACCTGAGTATGTTGCCCAAGTTCACCTCTAAGGAAAATCCATATCTCTTCCTCAGAGAATTTGAGGAAATTTGTTCCCTTATGCAATACCAGCATATCCCTGAGGAGGCAGTGCGTCTTAAATTCGTGCCTCTAGCACTGAAGGACGACGCTAAGAAATGGCTATATAGTCTAGCCGAAAGATCTATTAGGAGTTGGGCTGAGTTTGTTCAAGTGTTCTTAAAGAAATATTTCCCCAACCATAAGACTATTAGGATTAGAAATGAAATTTGTGCATTCGTTCAATCTGAGAGCGAGCCGTTCTATTCCTATTTGGAGAGATTTAAGCACCTACTGACCCAATGCCCTCATCATGGAATTCCAAGATGGCAATTGTGCCAAAATATCTGAGGGATTCACACCTACATCGAGAGTTATGCTAGAATCTGTAAGCCAAGGAAGCTTTATGTCCAAAAATGAGAATGATGCTTGGACTTTTCTTGAAGACTTAGCTGATAATAGTATGCAATGGGACACGGCTAGAGCACCGACCAACCCAAGTATTGGATCTAGAATAGCAAATCAATCCAGATCAGGTGTCTTAGCTATAGATGCTTCTATAGCTGCTGAAGCAAAATTAGCCACCCTTATGCGTAGGATGGAAACTCTAGAGCTTCAAACCCGACCCCTAGTAAATCAAATCTCTTCTGTTTCTTGCTCTAGGTGTGGTCAAACTGGTCATGTTTTGGAGGAGTGTGCACACATTTCTTCGGACATGGAACAAGTTAATGCTGCATTTAATCGTCCTAGGAATGACCCTTATTCGTCAACCTATAATCCAGGTTGGCGCAACCATCCCAATTTTTCATGGAGCCAAGGGAATTCAAATCCTGCACCCATGCCTCAGCAAGGCCAACCACCTAGACAACAAATGTACTCAAACAACAACAACAATAATAGTGATGCCGATTAACTGATTTGGAAAACTTAATGAAAATATTTGTTCAAACAACTACTCAATCTTTTCAAACGCTAGAGACTCAAGTAAGTCAATTAACACAAGTTGTAGGAGAAAGAGAAAGGAAGATTCCCAAGCCAACCCGAGGTGAACCCAAGAATTAACAATCCACATAATCAACATATGCCATATCAACCACATAATCAACATATGCCATATCAACCACCTCAACCATTTAATCCTCAATCATTCAATCCTCAACACATTAGGCCTCCACCTAATGTACCACATAATGCACCACCTCCTAATGTGAACAATAATAACAGACCAGTTCATATGGTTCAAGAAGAAGAGCAAAATCAACACATTAATGCTATACTTACATTAAGATCTGGAAAATCTGTTAATAACAAAGTCACTCACCCTTTGGCTAATGAGCCTAATAATTCCGTCACACCTGAGCCATCTAATGAGCCGCCAATTCAATCTGAGGAACCAATTGAAATTGAACCAACTGAACCTGAAAGAGTATTCATTCCTAAAGCACCATTCCCTAATAGACTTAATAAGAATCATACAAATCAAATGGAGAAAATGTTGGAAGTTTTTAAGCAAGTAAAAGTAAACATCCCTCTATTAGAAGCTATTCAACAAATTCCACCTTATGCAAGATTCTTAAAAGACTTATGCACCAAGAAAAGGAAAACACAAGTACCAAAAAGAGCCTTCTTAACTGCAAATATAAGCTCTGTGTTAACCCAACCCACACAAATCAAATATAAAGACCCTGGTTGTCCAACTATTTCATGTGTAATTGGTAACACCTTAATCAATAGGGCATTGCTGGATTTGGGTGCTAGTGTTAATCTGCTTCCCTACTCTGTATATAAAGAATTGGATATAGGAGATCTTAAACAGACTAGGACCACACTCCAATTGGCTGAGAGATCTGTTAAGATTCCTAGAGGTGTGGTTGATGATGTTCTGATCAAAGTGAGTGAATTCATATTTCCTGTGGACTTTGTTGTCTTAGACACGGACCCTATTGCTAACCCTAGCAATCAAATTCCTGTGATCTTAGGAAGACCTTTTTTAGCCACTTCCAATGCCATGATCAATTGTAGGAATGGATTGATGAAATTGTCATTTGGGAATTTGACTGCTGAGCTAAATATTTTTAACTTAGGGAAGCAACCTGGAATTTTCTCTGATGAATCGAGTGAATTGAATTATATTCAGGATTGTAGTGAGGATGATTTGATTTCGGATTACTTAAATTTCACCCAATTGGATGAAGTTGATTTTCAAAAGAACCTCAGTGGTGAGGCCATAATTTGTGACCAAATCAATCATATAGGTTTGAATCGATCTTCACCCAATTGGTCAGCCTTAGGTGGACTTTTAGCCGAAACAAGACCTCAAGCCAAACCCTCACTACAAGAACCACCATCACTAGAGTTGAAGCCTCTCCCTACTACACTGAAGTATGCATTTTTAGGACCCTCATCCACCCTCCCAGTTATCATAGCATCGGATTTGATCCCCAATCAAGAGAAGGAATTGTTGAGAGTCCTCAGTAGGAATAAAGAAGCTATTGGATGGACCATGGCCGACATCAAGGGGATCAGCCCGTCTATAGTCCAACATAGGATCCATTTGGAGGATAATACTCAACCCCGTAGGGATCCGCAAAGACGGCTTAACCCGATCCTAACTGAGGCGGTCAAAAAGGAAATACTTAAGTGGTTGAACAATGGAATTATATGCCCTATATCCGATAGTGCTTGGGTTAGTCCTGTTCAGGTTGTCCCTAAGAAATCTGGAGTTGCTGTAGTTGAGAATGAGCTTAATGAGTTAGTCCCGACCCGTATCCAAACTGGGTGGAGGATTTGCATTGACTATAGGAAACTGAATTCTGCAACCCGTAAGGACCACTTCCCTCTTCCTTTCATAGATCAAATGCTAGAACGGTTGGCCGGATATGAGTATTATTGTTTTCTTGATGGATATTCCGGCCATAACCAAATTCCTATCGGTCCTGAGGATCAGGAGAAAACTACCTTCACGTGCCCATTCGGCACATTTGCTTTCCGTCGCCTGCCCTTTGGCTTGTGCAATGCTCCTGCCACATTTCAAAGATGTATGGTTAGCATCTTCTCTGATATGGTGGATAATTTCATGGAAATTTTCATGGATGATTTCTCTGTCTTTGGTCCCACTTTTGCCAATTGTTTGAACCATTTGGAATTAGTACTAGTAAGGTGTAAGGAGAAGAACTTGACCTTAAATTGGGAAAAATGTCATTTCATGGTTAAGAATGGAATAGTACTTGGTCACATTGTGTCGAAGGATGGCATTCAAGTGGATAAAGCCAAGGTGGATTTGATTAAACATCTCCCTCCACCAACAAATGTCAAAGAGATTCGTTCATTTTTAGGGCATGCCGGATTCTATCAAAGGTTTATCAAGGACTTTAGTAAGGTGGCTAGACCATTGACTGAATTATTAGCGAAGGACTCTAAGTTTGAATTTTCGGATAAATGTTTGGAGTCCTTTAACCACCTTACGAGGGAATTGAGGTCGGCACCCATTATTCATTCACCCGATTGGACCCAACCCTTTGAGATAATGTGTGATGCATCGGATTACGCCATAGGAGCGGTGTTGGGTCAGAAAATTGAAAAGAAACCTCACGTGATATATTATGCTAGTAAAACATTGAATGATGCCCAATTGAACTATACGGTAACCGAGAAAGAATTTCTAGCAGTCCTTTTTGCCTTGGAAATATTTAGACAATATTTGATAGGCACACATGTGATTATTTACACGGATCATGCGGCCATAAGATATTTAGTGAACAAAAAGGATGCTAAGCCGCGTTTATTGCGATGGATCCTACTACTGCAAGAATTTGATATCGAAATCCGTGATAAAAAGGGTTGTGAAAATGTAGTCGCCGATCAATTGTCTAGAATTCCTCTTAGCCCAGTGAATAACACACCAGTGAATGAGAACTTTCCGGATGAACAAATTATGGTTGTGTCTGGCGAACCATGGTTCGCCGATATAGTCAATTTCTTAGTAACTGGTGTGACCCCGACTGAATGGTCTAAGAACGATCAAGTCAAATTTAGGTCCCTAGTGAAGATTTTTTTGGGATGACCCATAACTTTTCAAATATTGTTCGGATCAAATCATTAGGAGATGTGTTCCTGAGGAGGAATTTGCAAGTGTTCTATCTTTTTGTCATGACCAAGCATATGGAGGACATTTTGGAGCTAAGAAAACCGCGGCCAAAGTTTTACAGTGTGGATTTTATTGGCCCACCCTATTTAAGGATGCATTTGCATTTTGTAATTCTTGCTCTAGATGTCAAATGCTAGGAAAACTCTCTCGTAGAGACATGATGCCTCTGCATCCTATTCTCATAGTTGATATCTTCGATGTTTGGGGCATCGATTTTATGGGCCCGTTTCCAATGTCTTTTGGGAAGGAGTATATCTTGCTAGCTGTGGACTATGTGTCCAAGTGGGTTGAGGCTATCCCCACAAAATCCAATGACAACAAAGTTGTTGTCAAATTTCTGAAGGAGAATATTTTCTCCCGATTCGGTACTCCACGTACCATTATCAGTGACCAGGGTACTCATTTTTTAATCAATCATTTGAAGCTTTGACGAGAAAATATTCCATAACTCATAAGTTAGCTACCCCGTATCACCCTCAAACAAGTGGACAAGTTGAGGTTTCCAATAGACAAATCAAGCAAATTCTGGAAAAAACGGTTAATGCCTCACATAAGGATTGGTCTGTAAGAATTAATGATGCGTTGTGGGCCTATCGGACCGCTTTCAAGACCAATTTAGGAATGTCCCCTTACCGGTTAGTCTATGGAAAAACGTGCCACTTACCGGTCGAATTGGAGCATAGAGCCCTTTGGGCTATTAAGCAACTGAATATGGATTTAGAGGCAGCCGGTAATGCTCGAAAATTGGATTTAGTTGAGCTTGAGGAAATAAGAAATGAGGCGTATGAGAATGCTAAAATTTATAAGGAAAAGACCAAGTTTTTTCGTGATAAATCCATCGTTAGGAAATCTTTTTCTCCTGGACAGTTGGTCCTTCTCTATAACTCTCGCCTTCATCTCTTTTCCGGTAAACTCAAGAGTCGTTGGACCGGCCCTTTCATGATCAAAACCGTTTTCCCTCACGGAGCGGTCGAGATCAGTAATCCGAAGAACGGTTAAAACTTTAAAGTTAACGGGCATCGATTGAAGCCCTACTTAAATCGTCCCTTCAATGTTGCAGAGGAAGTCGTGTTTTTACACGCAATTCCTCATTCTGATTAAGTTTTAGTTTATTTCTCAAAAAAAAATATTAAAAAAAAAACGAAATTTTTTTTTGGTACATGACTTATTTTGGAAAACGGTGGAAGTACATGACTTATTTTTCTAAATCTAACGTATACCACTTTAGCAATATTCTATCACCATGGTGTTTCTGGAGAAGAACTTCCACCCGTTGCTTGTTAGTGATCAAAACGGCACCCACTTTTACGACGAAATCATAGCACGGAGTTGGAGCTACTTGGTCCATAATAACAATGATATGTACTGCCCTAGCTTAGTGGAGGAGTTCTATAGTAGTATCACTAACATAGACCTGGACAGTGGGTACATTTTACTGAATTGGAGAAGCAAAGTCTGGGCGATCGACCTCTACATCATCTCCAACTTGACTGACATACCACTAGGGGCCTCCACTTTGCCATCCGAGGAACTCAGTTTCTATCGGTCACTCATGGGACCAGATTGTGTGCTTAGTCGTGATCGGGGTATCAAGGGCACATCCATGTACTGGAATGTCTTTACAGCATGTAGGTGGGCATGCCAAAACGTCACGAGTAATACCCACAACACTTCTTTTCGCACCATTGAGATGGGCATCGTTCACTCCCTGATGACCCGTAATCGTACTTACTGTATGTGCCGACGACTTCTGACCACCATTGGAGAAGGCCACCAACGCAGCTCCCAACCTCTGCCATGCCTTGTCACCACTATCTGCAAGCACTTCATGGCCTAAGAGTCTTTTTGGGTGTACGAAGCCGACATGCTCCCTTGTACGGTCGAACGAGAGACATCCTCCTATCGTGGCACTATAGCAGACATGTGGACACCTCCAAAAATGGAGGATGCTATGTACTCAAGTGAGTCGTCTGAAGACTCCGCAACATTCTGGGCTCAGTCAACCCCAGAAAACTCTGACGAGCATAGGTCCCGAATGTGGGGCGGGATGAAGCGCCTCAACAACAAACTGAACAAAGCACTCTCCGACCGTGGAGAGTCGTCATCTCGAAGGCGGTAACTTTATTTTTTCGAGCATGTCCTATATTATTTAATTTTGCATACATTGAGGACAATGCATGAAATAGGTGTAGGGGTGACTAGTTATCTACCTATATGGTTTGCCCATTTATCTCCAAAAAAAAATCAATGTTTCACGACATAGCTTAAGATTGAACCGACCAACCCGAGTACAAATTGCATTGAGTTTTTGCTCCTTATTATATAATTCTGCCTGTACAAATTATGACATAAATCTAAGTTCCAAAGAAATAACCCATTACCCTTTAAGTCATGTATGCACTTAAATTGGATGAATCAAATCTTTGAAGTGGTTGATAAAAAGCAGAGGTTGAGGAAAATATACCGGGAAGTGTGGACTTCTGATAACAATTAAGCCTTGAGGAAAATAAAAGGGGAATAAAAGTGAGAAAAGCACATCTTGCAAAATGATTACAAAAGCCCAAGCCTTCGAGTCACTGGTCCGTAGGGGTATCTTGAAACCCGGTAACTTGAGTCTGCCAGCTCGGAATTATCGACCAAACTCGCTACACGAATGCAAAAGGGTAAAAGTGTCAAATAAAGCAAATATGTTGAATCTCGGGGAATTATTACTCAAGGCCCAAAGTTAAAAGAATGATCCATGCCATGGTTGATCCAAATGATACTTCACCACCAGAGGAGGCGTGCAAAATAATTTAAGTGATAACATGTGTAGAAGGGTTAGTGGTGTGAATGTGGAGGAACAAAGACCAAGTTAGAATTTTTATGAGTTAGATTTATATAATGAGCATGCAAGAATTCTAAGTGAGATGTATAAGGTTGAGGTGGAGATATTGAGCGTTATTAATGAAACATTGAATTAAGACTTTGTGGGTGTGTCAACTGAAAACCCTTACGAGACAAAACTCGTCCTCCAAGGAAACTTAGGGGTTTAAAGGCTTGTTGCACATGCTAAGTGCAACCGTGATTCCTACGAAAGTGAGTTAGGATTTTCCTGCTTTCATACATATATTTTTCATGTTTTGTTTTGCTCGAGACTAGCAAAATCTAGGTGTAGGGGTATTTGATGCATTGCATACATTGCATCATATGTCTTTCATTTAGATTATTTTTATATAAATAAATGCTACTAAGGTATTGTTTTGAGCAATTGTGCAGAATTCAGGAGTTACAATGCAATTTACCAATATTCGAGCTAAAACGCTTGCAATGGACTCATATGGATCACAAAGACCAATTAGCTAGAGATTCAAGCTCAAGTTGAAGTCCAATTGATTGCATAAGAAGCCAGGGACCTGATCGCAAATTAGAAGGACTAAAAAGTTATTTTGGAGGAATATTCAAGAAGAAATTAAATTCGGATCTCCAAAGATATGCAATGATTGATTCAGACGCATGGAGACCATCTAGAACATACCAAAAACACACCACAAAAAGCACAAAACGATCTGGACCATCCATGCGGCGATTCCGCCGCATCTAACGGTCATTGTGCGGCGGAAATGCCGCTCGGGTTGCGATCCATGCCTCCAAATTTCAACCAATTGTGTCATACCACGTGTCCTTCTTTATTCATACCTAGGGTTTCTTGTATTGGCTATAAATAGCCACGAAATTGTGTTGTGAGGGGAACTTTTTTGGTATTACATTCTAAAGCAATAAAATTCTGCCCTTTTAATTCTCCATTATCTTTGTCTTTTGTAAGCTTAGTTTTAGATTAATGTTTCATGTTCTTAATTCCAGTAGAGTAATTTAGTTGTTCTTTATTTTTCTCTTAGAATAATTTGTTGCGTGCTTAGAATAATTGCTTTTATTTTCGTAGATCGTAGTTTAGTATAATATTTCCCTTTTTTCCGTATTCTCTCGATGATCTCCATGACCCCTTCTCCTCATCTTCTCCCCATGAGTTTCTAAAACCCTCCAAAGGGTTGGGGTGACGGATTTAGGGTTAGAGAAGAGAGATCGTTTTTATTTTAATTTCTTGTTAGTGTTTTGATCATATGAGTTTTTGTTAAATCAATTATCATATGATGCTTAATATCTCACTTGATTTATAATAATTTTCGTTACCTCTAATCTAACTCGAAGATTCATAACTCTCACCCGCTGGACTCTCATCCATAGTTGTTTCTTCTTAGTTTTTGTTTTTGTTGATTCTTGCTTTAGAAAAATTAAAACAAATCCAAAAATCTCAAACCAACCCTATTTCTCTTTTTCTCTCCTTAATCAAAAAATCACAAAAATATAAGAATCTCTCCCTCCTTGTGTTCGACCCGTACTTGCCGCGTCTTCATCGACGCCGTGCACTTGCGGTATAAATAAAAAATCTCAACATCATCCATTCGAACTCCACTTTTATTATCAGCCCACTGGCATCTAAATACAGGTATCTTTTTAGGACATGTCAGCGTATACAAGATTCTTGTCTTTGGAACTAGACACATGCAAAGACTCTGCTATTAAGGTGATGCCACTGTTCTGAACAGCACTTTTCGCATCTTCATAGACTATGTAGAAAGAATATCCATTGATATCATAACCACTGTAACTTATAACAACGGAATGCAGACCGTAGGCCAACCATTGTATTGTCTCAGAAACATCACGCTTGTAAGCCATATTTTTGAACCAAGAGATGAAATTTTTATTATGACAATTTATTACTTGTTGATCACTCCACAAAGGATTTCTTTCCTTTATAAACTTTATGTGTTCATTTAGGTAAGGTTGAACTTCATTAGAATTGCACAACACATAAAAATATGCTATCATTAAGTCCTCGCCATTTGGATTTAACATTTTCATCCGACGTGTCCCTTTACCATCAGCACGTTTGTCATGACGATTATTCGGAACTCCAACAATTTTGGTGTTTACTAGGTATCCAGTGCAAAACTCGATAACCTCCTAAGTTATGTATCCTTCAACAATACTAGCATCTGGTCTTTCATGATTTTTACAATAACCTTTCAACACATTTATATAACGCTCGAAAGGATACATTCACCTTAAAAAACCTGGTCTACACAATTTATCTTCTCTAACCAAATGAATAACTAGATAATCATAATGTCGAAAAAAGCAGGGGGAAAGAACATCTCCAACTGACCCAATGTCACTATTGTTTCATTCTGCAACTTATCTAACTGCACGGGATCGACCACTTTACTGCAAATCTTATTGAAAAAAGAACACAACTTTATTATTGGATGCCTAACATCTTTCGGTAATATGGATCTCAGTTCTACAGGTAACAACTGCTGCATTAGAGTGTGACAATCGTGAGACTTCATCCCCACAAGTTTCAAATCCTTCATAACAACAAGACTACTGATATTTGAAGAATAACCTTGTGGAATCCTTACATCGTGCAAACACTGATAGAGAATACTTTTCTCCTTTCTAGACAATGTATAACTAGCTGGAGCTAACTAATTCCGGTCTCCTTTCTTCTCTGGTGCCAACATTGCTCGTATACAAAGATCAACAAGATCAAGTCTTGCATTATATCCATCTTTGGTTTTACTAGGTTTGTTCAACAGAGTGCCAACAATACTATCACAAACATTTTTCTCTACGTACATCACATCAATACAATGTCTAACTTCTAAAGTTTTCCAGTAAGGGAGATCAAAAAATATGGATCTTTTTTTCCAACTACTTTTGTCGTTTCCTCGTTTGTACGGTTTTCCAAATTCACATTCAATGTTCATTACATGTTCGTACACCTTTTCGACGTTGATTTCAACTGGTAGATTCTGAAACTCTTGTTTTCAATTAAATGCCTTCTTCAACCTACGATAAGGGTGGGAGTTCGGTAAAAATCTCCGATGACCAAGATAGACTGTCTTAGAACCATTAACTAGTTGCAAAGAGCATGTATTTTCTTCGCAAATTGGACAAGCTTTATGACCTTTGACTGAATATTCAGACAGATTACTGTAAGTTGGAAAGTCATTAATTGTGCAAAATTTATTGCCCGCATTATTAACAACTCCTAACGATAAGAATCAAAAATTAGCTCTCTGTCATACCACAATCTTTTTAGGTCATCAATTAAAGGTCTTAAATACACGTAGATGTCGTTTCCAGGTTGTTTCGGACCAGAAATCATTAAGGACAACAAAATATATTTGCGTTTCATGCAAAACCACGGGGGCAGATTGTAAATTACAAGCAAAACAGGCCAAAAACTGTGAATGCTACTCAAACTACCGAGAGGATTCATTACGGTCAGTACAGAGTCGAAGTCGTACATTCCTGGATTCTTCACCAAACACTGGAAAGTCGAAATCTATTTTTTTCCACTGAGGTGAATCTGCAGGGTGACGTAGCGACTGATCATTTGGTTTCTCACGATCAACATGCCATGTCATTTTCTTGGAATCCTCCTTACCCGCAAACAAACGTTTAAGCCCTGGTATTATCGGAAGATACCACAAAATCTTAGCAGGAGGTCCTTTGATTTTCATCTCATCAGCCTCTTCATTTTGGTTTGGTCCACTACGTTTCATTTTGTATCGTGAAACATTACACCTGGGACATGAATGTAAGTTTTCAAACTCACCCCTATACAATATACAATCGTTTGGGCATGCATGTATCTTCCTATATTCCATTCCCATAGGATACAACATTTTCTTAGCATCATAAGTACTATCTGGCAACTCATTATCATCTTGAATCATCTCTTGCAATAACTTCAACATTGATGTGAAACTGACATTGGACCAACCATTTCCAGCTTTTAAATTGTACAACTTCAACACCACTGACAATCTAGTGAATTTGGTACAACTCTTATACAACGGTTTCTCATTGTCACTCAACAAACTACCAAGTAAATCGGGGTTCGACGAAAACTTTTCAGCCATATCCTGAACAATTTCCTCTAAGTGATCTTCCACACTAACGTTGTCTCTGTCATTCTTGGAACGACTAAATGATTCATTATCGCCGTGCCATATCCACCGTCTATAATTTGGGTCGAAACCTTTCTCAAACAAATGATCTTTCATTTTCCGAAAAGTTCGACCTCATCGACCGCTTCAGAGAGGAGAAATATTGCACCTTGATCTCGTTTGCGCATCTTCTTCACCACCTTCCTTTGGTTGACGTTCATGGCCTCTGAGTCCTCCGCGAAGCCATTCTGGACCAACTCCTATGCGACGTCTTAATACTCCAATTATCATAATTGGATTTCGACAGGCGAGGCAACATAACTTGACAGAACGGGGTCATACTTGAGCTTGACATGACCCTGATACCAATTTGTTGGGATATATAGGGTGATCGTGTCCCGATATTAGTGGTAAAGGTAGAAGACAAGAAGAGAAAGACCTAAACATGTATTCTCTAATATTTATTGCACTTCTCACACATTTACATACATGACTATGTATGTTATTTATAGCATTACAAATGACTTTTAGACTCCCATACGTTAAGAGGATTTTTGACCTTCTACCTTCTATATTAATGATAAGTAATCAAAACAATTCAAATCAAATCGTTACAATGGATGTGACCTATTGTTTTATCTTCTCCTCATCTTTTTGGCTTCCCCTCATCTTTTTATCTTCCAACTTGATGATTCATCACCTTTGATGACTGGACTGCCAATTAGGATAGAATTAAGATCAAATTTCAACAGGAAAACTCTTCTTGAAGTCTTTTACAAACAGTTAGGGACACTTCCACATGCCAGAAGATTCATTACAATGTTGAGTCATAAAGTCCCCACGTTTCACTCCTCCACTACAAGGCTCGTCAATCAAAGGGATATTAATTAAGCTTTTATGGGTGGGATCAAGATTGAAAGAATTGAAGAGACCGAATTTCCCTTTGTTCTGTGTGGAAGAAGAATTTTGGAAAGTGACTACAAAGATTCTATTTATAGAAAGGAGAAGGTTAGTCAAATAATAAATGAAATCAGCCAAAATCTAACCCCAAATAGAGACAACTTGAAATCGGGTTCGTTGATCGGACAATGAGGCTAGTAGATTCTTGACTCTAGATTGTGGATAATGCTACATATATAATATAACATCCCCGAACAGTGGAAAATTTAAACTTTTAAAATCAAGAGGAACACAAGGATAAAACCATCAAGAGTGGGACATTACTGAAATAAACACCCAAATACGTCTGGTGCACCATATTACATAAGAGTTTGTCAAAAGAGTGATTACATCATAACACAAAAAACATAGTACATGTAATCACGACAACCTAAAGTAGGTAGACGACAGGATCCAGTCCCGTCAGTCACCGGTACCACCCGTCAGAACCTAACACGGTCCTGAAAAAGATGCAACAACAATGCCTGAGTTTCCATAAGGAAACCCCGTATGACAAGCTCACCTATATGCCCTAACATACTAGTATAGCATGGCATGAAATACAAAGCAGTAAACATTCCCACAAGGGCAAAACCGGACATCCGTCCTGCAATCGTTCCCGCTGCCACACAGGCCCCGCGGTCTACAATCGCCACCGCTGCCACACAGGCCCCACGGTCCGCAACATCGCCGTCGCCACACAGGCCGCACAGTCCAACATCCACCGGTACCACACATGCCACACGGTCTAACATCACCGCCGCCACACAGGCCGCACGGTCCAAACATCCACCGGTACCACACATGCCACACGGTCCAAACATCGGGTCCCTGTAGAGACCTACCGTAGGTACATACTGTCTAACATCACCTCCGACACACAGGCCGCACGGTCCAAACATCGGGTCCCCGTAGAGACCTACCGTAGGCACATACGGTCTAACAGACAGTACGCAACACATCCCCACACGCGACTACACAAGCCAAGGGATCGGTGAGGAGGCGTTCGCACTTCCGCGCAGGTAGAATCAGATCTGAAAACATCATGGTCCACCACCACACCAACGGAGCCGTCACTCAGGTCGGTCCATCACTGGCACCACACAGGCCGCACGGTACCTCACTTGATAGGTGCCCAATCGAGCTACCTGCCGGAACACATCATCGGCAGTCGATCGCCGCAACCACATAGGCCACGGGCGATCATCCCTGCCGCCACACAGGCCGCACAGGGGCCCTCCCGCCGCTACACAGGCCGTCTTGGCACGTGCAATAACTGCCATCAAGGCCAGTCGAACATATCCGCCACACAAAGGCCAGACAAACGATAGATCCGAACCGAAGTCCGCAGGGTCAACGAGCTCCACGTGCAGACACCAACTCCGCCGCTATAAAAGCAGGGCAGCGGCCTCCGTAGCCCCTCTGGCCTGTAGTGACTTCACCCAACGACAGTTACGTGCCCGCTGAAGCAATGGGATCCGCAATCCCTCAGGCTGCTACTCTACAATGAGTCATATTAATCCGTCATATTAGTCACGATCCATACATGGAGGTGACGCGTTCCGGACACCCACACTCTTCCACACGGTTGTCCCTGGGCAGGCACGCGTAACGCGCCCACCGTCACTTCCAGGCTCATGCACAAGGCGAGGACACGGGTTTCTGTGGACAGAGTTGGCATCCTAAAGGAACCAGGAATTCTTACCTGTACAAAACGGTCGACTGAAAGAGACAACTCGGTCGACCGCTTTCCTCAAGGGAATTGGTCGACCGAAAGTGACAACCGGTCGACCGCTTCCACACGGGAATCACTCGACCGAAAGTGACAACTCGGTCGACTGCTTCCACAAGGGAATCGGTCGACCGAAGCGTCTGCAACGGTCGAACTATTTGCGCAAAACATAAGTTCCAACGGTCTACCGAAGGTCTAAAACCGGTCGACCGAAATGAAGTCAAAATCCGGAGTCTGGTCAACATTAAAATCAAACCTATCGGTCGACCGACTTAGGAGTCTCGGTCGACCAAAAACTAATAGGGTCATCCTATTATTTCTACGTCATATAATGGTCGACGACACACACCACAACGGTCGAGCAAACATGCAATATAACCAGTACACTTAAGTTCCGGTCGACCGAACACAAGGACCCGGTCGAACGAAACACCACAGACAGTCAAAATACACTACATTCGGTCGACTGTCCAAGGGACCCGGTCGACCGTCAGTCGTCTCCAACCTCCCGCGACCGCCCACAACATCACCCCAACGTGGGTGATCACTAAACGCCTCTAATGCAAGAACTTGGCATACCTATCTTTGAAGAACGACGAAGAACACCGGAGAACACCGGAGTTCACGCGACCAACTCCGGCCACACAACACGCACCTCCTCCTCGCGCCTTCTTCCCACCACGTCCTTCCCTCGCGCGCCTTGCTCTGCAACCCTCACAACCGGAGCTCAAGGATCAAGAAGGAGAGGAAGAGATGGAGGTTTGAAGAGAGAAAGGAGTTGAAGAAAGAAGAAAGAAGAAAGAAGAAGAGGAAAGGAGACGTTGGCTTCACAAGAACAACTCTCACATTCTCCAACCAAGCAACCCAGCCCATGCTTCCACCATACCTCCAACAGTCCAACCATCTCTTCAAACACCACAACTATGCACCTACACCATCCCACTATCACGTCTCCTCCTTTCCCATGCAAACCCCTCCATTAAGCCTACCTAATCACGGCCATTAGAACCTTAATTAAGTTAGGGTCATAACATATAATGCATGCATCTTTATTGTAGAATTTCTTGAAGAACAAACGATGAAAAGTTACAATGTGAAGATGATTAAATATTTAACTTTGATTAACACCTCCATGTACGCAAGGAAGGTAGTGTTTTGTATTTTGTAACTACAAAATAAGATATTTTACTTTTTTCTTTCCAGAAGTTTGATATTTTGCCTGAGTTGATTCCAATCATTTACAAACCATAGTCATCATTTTATAACAATGAAAAATTTCTTGGTTTCTCAAACAAAACACCAAACTAAAAAATTCACACAAAGCAAAATCACACTTGCGAATGAAAAGCACAACTGCAACCTTGAAATTCCAGACGTACACATGGATAAACGAAGCACGAACCATGAGCCAATTTTATCAGTCAAGATGAACAAATTATGTATTGGTTTTTATGACCAACTGCGCTTGTGAAGTTGGTAGTGTCTAATTAGGTTGATTCAGCCGCCAAACTTTGATTAGTGTCCTCAGTGTTGTTAATCCAAGGCTCCCTCAACTAGCCATTACACACCAAGTTTGCTAAGTTTGCCGCAACATCTTTCATGGTTGGTCTTTCCTCTTTTTTTTCGAAAACAGGTTGGTCTTTCCTCTGATTTCACTCTAAGGCATTGCTTTGCCACCTTAGCCATAGCCGGAACTACTGTCAGATTTTCATCCTCTTCGACAATTCTTGGGTCCAAGATGTCAAGGAGACGGTTATTCTTTATAGCTATGAGAAAATGTGGTGCTAAATTTCTTTCTTCTTCTGGTCTAAGCATTGATACCTGCGTTTTATGTGGGCATAAACACAAAGCTTCGCAGTTCCAATTTTTGAATTTAAATTTTCCAATTTACAAAAAAACAAACTTATTAGGTCACTTTTGGAAGCATCATCTCTAAATTTAAGAATTGATGTTACGATTTATAGCTTCCTATACTATAAGTGACATTACGTTTGTTTTCATTGCTTTGATAAAATGCATTATTTATAAATTATAGCACACTAAGCTATATTAAATTCAAGGACAAATAAATTCTTGGTGTTGTAAAGAACACCAATGTAAATACACCTTCAGTTTACAATTTTCCCCCTCAAAGGTTTATTAAGCTTTCCATGGCCATGACATTCGTTGTGGGCTTGTGGCTCTCATCGTCACGTTCATCGCAAGAGACTCCGCTAGAGTTTTATTATCTCTAGTTTCATAATTATGTATGTCACAATTTAGTGTGATTTCTCAATCGCCATCCGTCACAAGACCTACTTTTCATATGTGATGACAACAATTCACAATTTTTTACATTTTATATAGGTGATAACATTGAGAATTCAACACCAACTTGGGCCAACAAGTATGTTCTATTTAAATATGAAGCTGGCTCAATAGGCCCAAAATTTAGATAATAATATTTTAATCCTCCAAGTACCATGCAACCCTAATTAATCTATCACCTAACGGTCGACCGATTCTCAACCAGGTAAAGTCCATGATTTCGGTCGAACAAGGTTAGTCAAACGGTCGACCGATTTGACTAATTTATGCATTTATCAATTTTTGTATTAATATCCAATAACATTTAATCTTTGGGGTTTTAGCAAATTTATATTTTACAATGTTGCAGATCACATTATAATATGCAATATATTATCATATACAATGTCAAACATTATATCTCATAATATATTTACATCTCATATAAATTTATTAATTCTAATCATGCCGTAATCACGACATATTTGATTTTAATATTTTACCACATGTATCGCAATACATCATATAAAGTGTAAAATCAAATTCCTTGTTTCCAAGAGGATCTAAGTTATGTTTGCAATGATATTAAACATATTACATCGTAAACTATAAACGGTATCTAGCTACACATTATAGTTACCCAAATAATAAAAATATTTTGCTCATTCGAACTAAACACGATCAATTCAGTGATAGTTAATATCACTTGTGTCTAACCCTTGCCTCATGATATTGAGAATATTATACAACGTGGAATTGTCATCTTTGTAATATATATTTATTTCTTGACATCTCAAGCTAATTATGACTATGTAACTATACACAAGTTACATTGTGCATATTATAATTTCACTTTATCAAGGGGATCATCAATATCATCACTCAAGTCAAGAGGAATAATGATAATCTTTTGACATATCACCTTCTCCATCACAAGTTATGTATAACCAACTAATACATTTATCACTATACGCATTGATAACTTTTAATAATAATTAAATCATACACTCCTTATGAGAAAAGATATAGGTCTCATATCTTAGGATTCAAAGAGTAATGAAATATTAAAGACACAAACACAATTCCATAATGTTTCATTTGTTAGGTCAATTCAATATATGAAAGAAACATTTTCTATTTCATATACTAATGTTATTAAATATTTGTAGAGCTACAATATCTCTTTTAACCAACACGACAATCTTAACTCAGTAATTAATGTCCCATGTTAATTACTATGATTATGAATTACTTTTGATTTATGTAAACCGTTATCTTTTAAAGCTCTACGGTTAAGGACCAAAAGCCTCTTCCTTAACACTCCCGAAAGACGAATACATTAATCAAGGAATAATGTGTTTAACACATTCAATTCATAATAAAAGACTTTTAAAAGTAAAACTTTTAAAGCACATTCCTTTCATTTTTTACATAGTTGTGAAAATCACAACTATCTAAATCTTGATCGTGTTAGTAACAAGCAAATTTTGGACTTTGTGGCAGATGTCATGATGAATGCATTTCTTCACGAAGAAGTAGATTGAGATATTTACATGGAGCATCCTTAATGTTTTAAGTGCAAAGAAAATCCATATACATTTGTAAACTAAGGAGAATACTCCATGGATTTAAGTAGGCATTGAGGGTAGCGTATGGAAAGATAGCTGATTTCCTAGTCCAAAGTGGATATACTATCACGCAACATATTCTTGCTCATTTCTACAGGATAATCATTGGATGTTATTTGTAGTTCTCGTTTGGGTCGACGATTTGATATTCACTGAAGATGATGAGATGAGATCAGAATCACCAACTACAACTTATTTAAACCTTCCAAATGAAAGTATTGGGGATACTAAAAGACTTCATTGGTCTCAAGATGGAAAGACATAGAGGAGGGATCACTAAATAGAAACCGCTTTTCTCGACAAAATTTTTGTCGGTATGCAATGCCGATGGAATTTCCGTCGGCAGGGGTAGAATGTTCATTGGGTCTAGCATGAAATATTTGTGTTCATGCCCAATTAATAGAAGCACGCACTTAGCGCGTGCTAAAGCAATCATACCCCAGAATTTCCGTCGGCATGACAGAATATCCGTCTGGTCGGGCGTGAAATATTTGTGCCAACGGAAATTTCTTCGGCAAGGATCCTGCCGATTGTACTTTTGCCGGCGGACTAATGCCCATGGAAATTCCATCGGCACTTGCTTATGCCAACAAAAATACTCTCTATTGCTGACAGAACCATCTGTTGGCAAAAAAGAACTATTTGTAGTAGTCTATGTTTCTCTATCATCAAAAGCATGCTACATATATCTTGTTGATGTATACAATGCTTGACTACAAACCAATAGCCACACCATTGGATTATTGAGAATTGAACTTAATCCTAGGTGGCATCCTAGTCACTAGCCACATCACCTATGGAGGGTGAGTCATCTAGGAATTGATGACTCAACTAGATGGAAAACAAAAGGTTGAAGGAAAGGAAGAGACAAAGAGTCTCTTCATTTCTCTATGATTTTCGTCCTATTTTATGATACAATTTAAGTAGAGGTTGTAATGATCTTGAATGATCATCTTTATGTAGTTTATGTTATGTTTGTGTTTTAGGTTAAGTTGAAGAGTCTTTGTAAGTGCCTATATAAGCACAAGAGTTCTCCATTTGTAAAACAAGTCAAGTAAAGTGAGAAAGAAGAAAGAAAAGATGAGTTTGGTGCAAATCTCGTTTTTGCTTATGAGTGTTTAGTAGTGAGTTCTCTTCTTTCATTCGTGTCCACCAATTGAGTAGATCAAAGCATGGTTCTAGTGATGGCAATAGAAGGCCCTCAGCATGGAGAACAAGGTGAGCCAAAGCATCCCACCGGGCGCGACTTCTGAACCGCTGGTTGGTGGTCCATGTGGGTCTGGTGGAGGGCGGCTTTCTGGGGTGGCTTGGTCTGGTGCTCCCCGTCTTTCTCCCGCATCTAACATGGATGAGGGAAAAGATTTAGAAGAACCATGCATGTATCGTCAACTAGTGGGGAGTCTTATTTACTTAAGCATGACATGACCAAATATCATGTGAGCCGATACGTGCATAAGCAAGCAACGCCTTGAAGCTGTTAAGCATAGAATAAGTTATGTTAAGGGTATATTGAAATTTAGTCTTCTTTATAGGAAGGAAGCATTGGGAGTGTAAGAAGGAAATTGTGATGCGGATTATGTTGGAGATCACGACACTCGTATGTCAACTACAGGATACTTGTTCCATCTTGGATCTGGGGAAGCATCATGGTGTAATAAACGACAACCGATAATTTCTCTATAAACAACCGAAATAGAGTACAAAGTTGAAGACATGGAGCCCAAGGAAGTGCATGGTTGAGGCAACTACTGAATGATCTACACCAACAAAATGGTTATACAATATCATTTGAATGCGATAATCAATCTGCCATACGTTTAGCAGAGAATTCAACGTTCTATGCTCAAACAAAGAATGTAGAATTTCATCATCACATATTAAGAGAAAAGGTTTTGCAAGGAATGATATCGCTAAAATCGATCGATCTGCAGGAGCAAGTTGGTGATATCTACATTTAAAGGATTATGTTAGATGAATTTCAAGAAAGCTTTGGGTGCAAGCTGGAATCGTCATCAAGGAAGAGTTTATGAGGGTTAGTATTAATGCGAGTATTAAGAATACAAAACGAACTTGGCCAAATCAGTCTAGAGAAATATGAAACATAACCCAATAGGCGCATTATCTAGATAGAAATATGTAGATTTTTCTCTCTTGAGTTGACATCCAACTGTAATAAACTCCATCACTCAACTACCCTATTGACTCACTAATTCCACCACCATCCAACACTTCCAATATTCCCACCTATAAGTAGGATTCCTCTCCACCACCCTCAATGCTGGGAATATAGGGTGGTCGTCTCTCGTTAATCGTGGTGGAGGTGGAAGACAAGAAGAGAGACTCAAACTTTTACTCTCTAATATTTCTTGTACTTCTCATACTTTTACATACATGACTTTGTATGCTATTTATAGCAATACAAATGACTCTTAGACTCGGTCTACATTAAGAGGACTTTTGACCTTCTACCTTCTATGTTAATGACAAGCAATCAAAACTATTCAAATCTAATTATTACAATGGATGTGACCTATCGTTTCATATTCTCCTCATCTTTTGATTTTCCAACTTGATGACTTGGCTGCCAACTAGGACGGATAAAGATCAATTTTCAACACTCATCCTTGATCTTAATCCTCTCTCATCTTCCATCCCAAGTAGGTTGCGCAACTTCGACAACCGTATAGGCAACGGTTTGGTGAAGATATCTGCAACTTGGTCTTCACTTCTCACGTGCATCAATTCAACATTTTCTCCTTTATATGCTCTCGGATAAAGTGAAATTTGGTGTCGATATGCTTGCTTCTTTCATGATGCACCAGGTTTTTTGCTAGCTCCATGGCTGATTTGCTGTCCATGTATACTTTGGTAGCTCCATCTTGAGCTAAATCCAACTCCTTTAATAAATCCCTAAGCGAAATTGCATGACAAACACATGTACTAGACACCACATATTCGACTTCACAAGTAGACAATGCAACAATCGATTGCTTCTTGGATGACCATGAGAATGTCGTGTCACCAAGATACATCACTGCTCCAATCACTATCCGAGTATCCAAAGAGGACTTCTTTATCATCGGATCTTCCATAAAATAGACCTATCTTCAACGTGCCTTTAATGTAGCAAACTATTCGCTTGACCGCCATCCAATGCTCCATGTTTGGCTCCTCAATGTATCGACTCACCAAGCCCACTCCATATACAATGTCTAGTCGTGTGCAAGTCAAATACCGCAAGCACCCCACCACGCTCTTGAATAATGTTGCATCAACCAACTCTCCTTCCTTATGCTTGATAATTTCATACCACACACCACCGGTGTGGTCACGGGATTGCAATCATCCATCTTGAACCTCTTCAAGATCTCCTTCGTATAGTCTTCTTGTGTCACGAATATACCATCGTCGCCTTGCTTGAACTCAAGGCCAAGAAAATAGGACATGGACCTAAGTCCATCATCTCGAACTTCCTCTTCATAGATTGCTTGAAATCCTCAAGCATCTTCTCATTATTTCCTGAAAAAATAAGATCATCAACATATAAAGCTAAAATCAATATATCATTGTCGCTCTTCTTCACATTGAGCGCATGTTCGTGTGGGCATTGCACGAAATCATGTTGCTTGAAATACGCATCAAACCTCGCATTCCAAGTTCTCGGGGCTTGCTTCAACCCTTATAGTGCCTTAACTTTAGAACCTTCACTTCCTTACCTTTCTTTTCATAACCTGGCGGTTGGTCTATATAGACCTCTTCTTCAAGGATCCCATTGGAGAATACGGACTTCACATCAATTTGATGCACGTTCCACCTTCTTTGAGCTGCATGTGAGGTTAGGAGACAGATTGTCTCCATGCGTGCCACCGGCGTGAACACTTCTTCATAATCTATGCCGACCCTTGCTTGTAGCCTTTAACCACCAGTCGTGCCTTGTACCTTTCCATTTCTCCTTGGGCGTCATCTTTTTCTTGAACACCCATTTGACACCAATGACCTTGTTTTCTTTTGGCAATGAAACTAACTCCCAAGTCTCATTCTTCTCGATGGAGCACATTTCTTCATCCATCGCCGCACACCACCTAGCATCCTCCACTGCCTCTTCAAAGGGAATGTTTTCCCATTGTGATAGGATGCACATCACTTGATGCTCACTTGTAGCCTCACGAAGCTCCTTTGGCCTCATCTCCTTGTCAACAATGAGAGTCTCCGTCTCCACTCCTCTCTCATTTTCTTTATTTTCTTCGTATTTCTCCTTATGGTCATCATCAACTTGAGCATACATGACATGATTGGTCACCTCCTTGTTGCTAATGAACAACGTCATTCCATCATCGTGGGCATATTCCTCCTCAACAACAAGGTTGTAACTTTCTTCCACCTTCTTTTTCGACCAACACTCACTAACAAAGTGTCCACGCTTCCCACAATTGAAGCATTCAACATCCTTCTTGGATGTTCGGCCTCCATGACCACAGTTGGAGCTCTCCTCCATCTTCTTTTGCGACCAACACTCGTTCGCAAAATGACCACGCTTCCCAGACTTGAAGCACTTGCCATCCTTCTTATTTGAATGGCCTCCATAGTCATGACCACTTCCACGATCTACATTGCGAGGTTTCTCAAACTTAAGTTACATCTTCGATGGTAGCGCCTCTTCCAAGACATCTTGCTTCTTCTTCTTCTTCTTCTTCCTTTGCTCGTGTGCGTCCACCGAGCTAGTAAGATCGTCGATCTTGATCTCCTCGAGGTTCTTTGATTCCTCCATGGAACACACCACATTTTCAAAGCATTCGGTGAGAGAACGCAAGATCTTCTCCACCACTCTCCCTTCCTTCAACCACTCCCTATTTCTTTCCAATTGGTTAACAACCATGCACACCCTTGTGATATAGTCGGCCACTCCTTCATCTTCAATGCTTCGAACTCTCCTCGAAGCGCTTGGAGGTGCACTTACCTCACACGATCCACACCCTTTTATCCCTTCTCAAGAATTTCTTACGCCTCCTTAGATGTCTTTGCTCCCGCGATTGTCTCAAAGTCAGCCTCATCGACCGCTTGAAAGAGAAGAAACATTGCGCCTTGATCTCTTTTGTGCATCCCTTTCGCCACCTTCGTTTGGTTGGTGTTTATGGCCTCTGACTCCTCCTCGAAGCCATTCTCGACCAACTCCTATGCATCTTGCGCACCCAATAGTGTGCGCATCTTAATACTGCAATTATCATAATAGGATTTCGACAGGTGAGGCAACATAACTTGACCAAACATGGTCATACTTGAGCTTGAGATGGCTCTGATACCAGTTTGTTGGGAATATAGGGTGGTTCTCTCGGTGGAGGTGGAAGACAAGAAGAGAAAGACCTAAATTTTTACTCTCTAATCTTTCTTGCACTTCTCACACTTTTACATACATGACATTGTATGTTATTTATATCACTCAAATGACTCTTAGACACCCTCTACATTAAGATGACTTTTGACCTTCTACCTTCTATGCTAATGACAAGCAATCAAAACTATTCAAATCAAATCATTGCAATGGATGTGCCCTATCATTCATCTTCTCCTCGTCTTTTCATCTTCTAACTTGATGACTCATAACCTTTAATGACTTGGCTGCCAACTATGATGAATTAAGATCAATTTTCAACACTCAAACCATCTCTCCAACAACACCCATCTCCATCCATGTGTGAGTATAATAATGTTGGTGAGTCTATATAATAGTGTTGTGTGAGTCATTGTAATGAGATTTCGTAGTAGTGTGTGTTGTGTACTTGAGTGTATTAAGTAGTGTTGTAGTGTTGTTGTAATAAAAATACAAGTTTGTTGTTGTTCTTGTACTTTTGTTGTGCTACTAAACATATAATAATCCGTTTATGATCAAAGTCTAAGTCATGCATTATTTAATAACTACAAGATTTTATCAAAAGAAACTCGAACTTTAATTTCATAAATTTATATTTGTTCTCTTATATTTTTTTAGTTTCTATTCAAAAGGATAGTCAAATTTCACGTACCGGTTGCAGTCTCGTGAGAAGTTCCACGAGTGCCACTCCAAAGCTATACACCACTTTTCTCTGTTAGAAGCCCTGAGTGAAGGCAATCGGGATCCAAGTAACCCATCGTCCCTTGTATCAATAATGATCCATGTTCTTCTAGTACAACAAGCTTAGACAATCCAAAATCTGAAACTTTTAGCATTTAAATTACTGTCAAGAAGTATGTTAGCTGTTTTAATATCTCTATGAACAATAGGCTTGGTGAATGCCGTATGAAGTAGATCTATGGCTGCGGCACAATCGGCTGTGATCCTCAAGCGTTCTTAGCGGTAAAGATGCAATACTATTGTCATCACGAATGTGTTCGTCCAGAGCCCCATTTGGAACAAACTCGTAGACAAATAATGGGACTTCAGTCTCCAAACAACATCCTATCATCCTTACTATGTTTTTATGAATTGTTTGTGAAAGGACAAAAACTTCATTTATGAATTGCTCGAGTCGGGTTTTGTCAACCAACTTGGACTTCTTGATTGCAACAACACTATTGTCTGGAAGAATTCCTCTGTAGACCAGCCCTTGGCCTTCGCCCAATTTGTTGGACTCCTTGTAGTTGTCAGTTGCCTTCTCGAGGTCCTTCTCGTTGAAGATTCTTATGATATGAGCTGTATCGCTATGAGAAGATATTTGTTGCTTCAACAACAATCCTCCATTTTGCTCATAAAATCTTTCTTTTGGTAGAATATATTTTCTTTTGTTTAGCATCCAAAAGGCCATGAAAGCACAAACAATCACTAAGAATAGACTCAAGCCCGCACCTGTGTGGAAGGAAATAGCTGAGCAATTAGGTGTCAAAACGATTGTGATATCATTTAAGTAATTTGTCACCCAAAGTATGTTCAAGTGTTTTCCACACTTTTTATCTTGCATTATACAAACAAAAATTGCAATAGGAAAGATATAAATGCTAGTTTCCTAGAAATTTAAATAAGATAAAAATTTGTACATGCTCAATATTTTAGGTATGATATCCCCAACACATGGTCTTGAATGTTTTAATTGTGATGAATAAGTTTCAACATTAATGAACACAAATTTCATCAATTTTAACAAGATTGCAATAGTATCATCTTATTCCCTATTTAGAGATTAACTACGATGACGCATTTTATATTGTTGGCTGATTTTTTGTGGGAGATGTCACTTCAGGTTGAAAAGAAATTAGTTAGTTCACATTGACATGGCCGGTGTTGCCACGTTATGAAGTGATTCATTCTATTTGAATATAGTCAGCTCCAACAATTGGGGTCGTCACTTGCCATTGTATATCGTACTCCCACTTTATTTCTGTTCATATTGTAGCTTCTTCTTCTTCATATCTCTCGTAAGATTCTCCGTCATTTTTCTACTTGATTTTGGCACGGTATTTGAAGTTCACCTGTTAGGACCCTAACGTTGGTTAGTGGGCTAATCCCGTGATTAGTGGAGGTTTAGCATGGGGAAGGGAAGGAAGAATAGTGATGAGTGATGGGTAGGGGCCGGTTACTGTAGCGGGGAGTGGGTTGTGTTGGGTTTAAAGCAAACCCATCGATCTTTCTCCCTCTCTCTCACTTGCTCACTCATCTCTCACCCTTTCTTCTCTACTTTTCCGGCAACCAGAGGACGTTGCGACAGCTCCGGCAAAGGGGGACGATCTTGGAGCAGCGGAGGCGTGGGCGTGAGGCGTGTGTGATCGCAGGTTGCGGTTGGCGAGCGACGTTGAGTGAACTCCGGCGTGCTCCGTCTTTCCTTTGAGGTATGTCGGTTGTTTAGCGTGGTTTTCTTGTTCCCCGCGTTGGTGGGAAGTTTTGGTCGGTCACGGGAGGTCGGAGACCTCGCCAGCGACTAGAGAACAACGTAAAATCCTCGGCAGACGCGGGGTTGCTGTCGACCAACGGTCGACTGGTGCCTTCGGGCGGTTGACCAGTTGCATGTATGGTGGTGGGTTGGAGGTTTTCTATCGGATTTCGATCGAACGCCCTTAGCTTTTGGTTCGACCGGAACTTAAGTGTACTTGATTATTATGTATGTTGTTCGTCCGATGTTGTTGTATGGTTCGACCGTTATATGACGTAGACTATTAGGATGACTCTTGTAGTTTTCGGTCGATCGGGACCCCTGAGTCGGTTGACCAAATAGTCTTGTATGATTTGACCAACTCTGGATTTTGACCTCTTATTCGGTCGACCGGTTTTAGATCGTCGTTCGACCGTTTGGACTTAAGTAATCCGCAGAATAGTTCGACCGTTGCACACTTTCGGTCGACCGAACCTATTGGGAATGGTCGACCGGTTAGGCTTTTTTGGTCGACCGTTTGTGCGCAGAACTGAATTCCTAGTCCTTGTTTTTGTGTCAACTCTGTGCACGAAAGCCCGTGTCCTCGCTTAGAGCGTGAGCCGGGAGGTGACGGTGGGTACGTGCTCGTGCCTGCCCAGGGACCGTCGTGTAGAAGAGTGTGGACACTTGGGTCGCGTGACCTCCGTTGATGGACAGTGGTGTGACATATTGTTGTTTGACTCTATGTAGAGTAGCAGACCTGAGGGATTGTGGATTCCAATACATGTTGATGGATGGCTCGTGGAGCATGATGACCCTGCAGACTACGGTCTAGACCTGTCCGATGTTGTACCGGACGTATGTTGTACTGCCGAGGTTGTGCCGGCGATGCCGCCGAGGTTTTTGCCGGCGATGATGGTGCCGACGATGTTCCGGCTTGTGGTTGTGTCGTCTTATGTTGTGCCGGACGTATGTTGTACTGTCGATGTTGTGTCGGCGATGTCGCCGATGTTGTTCCGGCGATGATCCCCGATTGGGCACCTATCTTGGGATGATGACCGACCGGGCTACAGCTCTGTCGAGGTGGGATAGACCACGTGGTTACTTTGCGCGGAAATGCGGACACTCCCCACCGATCCGTTTGGCTCGAGTAGTCACGTGTAGGGGGTGCGTCGTGTATTGTCCGTAAGACCGTATGTGCCTATGGTAGGTTTCCAAGGGAGACCCGTTGTTGTTGCTGGATTGATGTGCTTGTTGACCCTTGATGGTCCTTGTGTTGTTGGACTGAGGTCTCGTTTACCCTTTGGAGGATTTGATGCGTTGCATATGTTGACATGACATGCTACTAGTTTGATAGGTTCATTTACCGTATTGTTGCATTCATATAGGCGAGCTTGGCATACGGGATTTCCTAATAGGAAATTCAGGCATCGTTGTTTGATTCATGTTGCAGGACTACAGTAGGTTATGTCGGGTGGTGACAGCGGACACACACATTTTGGGGTCAGGATCCTCTTCGGATTCTTCGAGGTCGTCATGATTACTTATACATGTCCTTCGTAGTGTTGTTGTAATCATGTCTTTTGACAAACTCAGTTGTATTATTGGTGCACCGACTGTTGATTTATATGAGTAACATTCCCGTTGATGAGTTTTATCTGATGATCTCTTGATTGTTTAAATTTTTAAATTTCCGCGGTTTCGGGATGTTACATCACCTCTCTGATATATATTGTTTTCTACCTTCCAATTGTTTTATGCAAGCGTGCCAATTATGTTCTCTGAGAAATGTAACTGCAGTACTATTAATGACATGATTGTTGTAATCGATCAACCACGCAGCCCAAAATGTTGGTTCCTCCACTGACAAAACGTAATGAAAACCAACGTAGTAGATAAAGCAAATGGAATCACATAGTTTCTAGAAAAAAAGTTGCCACTGAGGGCAGTAGAATTTCAAAATTTCCCTGATAAAAAGGATGGAAGAAGAATATTTTCTAGTTTTCTATGACACTTTGGCCTATCGGCATAGACCTGTAGGGGGATTTAATTAAAGCAGTTTGAGTTGTACTCAACGATGTTTGAAAAATGTCTCATATCATCTCTAAAGATCCAACCTTTTGCTTTATGATAGCCTAACTACAGCCCATACGGTATGGTGGGACAAATCAAGACAAAGTAATTGAAAGACCGTTGTGTGAATGTCAAGTGGCAACGTGGAAGTCAAAATAATGCATCCTTACTACTAGATTGCCTATGATTTTTGTACACATATTTGGTGCATAGATAGATGCTAGGTGTCACGACTTAGAAGTGGTAGCCAGCTCAAGTGTGTGTTAGAATAGTTAAAAGGAAATGATAAACGATCGCTCTTGAGGACGCGGCTGAGTTGGCACGTACCATGTTAGCAGAGAAAATAGATTCTTTTTTATTTTATCCCTTAATTCTTTGGTTGCCCGTACAAATGTCCTGAACAATCACTCCATCTCTCCATCCGTCTCTCCATCTCCCATTAATACGTCTGAAATCACTCCATTCCTCATTTTCGTGCTCCTACAGCAGAAGACTTTTCATCTTCATCTCAAGATGCGTCTTCCTTTTTCTTCCCTTCTCTTCTGTGGTCCTTCCTCTGTACTCCAATGGAAATCATTAATTTGCCTTCCCAAGTGGAGCACCCGACAAACGTTCCTAAGAAGGAGATGTTTTTCCTTCTTTTGAGGAAGCCAAAACATTTTACGTGACCTATGCCGATTCTTGTGGTTTTGGTGTTAAGATAAGACAATCTCATTACGATCGTGGTGTTGTTATACGTGCCACATTGACTTGCTCCAAGGAGGGCACGACACCAACAAACTAAGGGCAAGAGAAATTGAAGCCTAGGTGATAGTAGAGTCCAATGCACTGCTCGGATAAGGGTCTCCGGAAACCCAGCAAGGGGTTACCACATTAACTTTGTGGATCTTAAACATAACCACGCCATGCTTGACTAGGAGCA
Organism: Triglochin maritima; assembly: GCA_963682175.1. Classification (NCBI taxonomy): domain Eukaryota; kingdom Viridiplantae; phylum Streptophyta; class Magnoliopsida; order Alismatales; family Juncaginaceae; genus Triglochin; species Triglochin maritima. Next base: position 29,458,760 of record OY821779.1, read on the forward strand.
AATGTGTTTTCTCAGACAAAAACGAACCGTCCCTGAGGCCGCCAAAACATGCATATCGTGCAATGATAATGCTGGGATATCGGCTGCTAAGACCATGCAATCTTTTGTGGTCGAGGTTGGAGGTCATGACAAATTGACTTTTAATGAAAGGGATTTAAGGTTTGTGTTCTTTCTGCCTAACATAATTGAAGTTCAACATTTTGCTCCTGGTCTTAGTGGTTTCTGTGTGCAGGAACGTTATAAACGAAGTCAGAATTTTGAAGATGGGACCTGGTGATGCACAAGCTCTTCAGAACTATTTCATTAGGATGCAGAAGATTGATTCCATGTTTTTCTATGTAATGGATATGGATGACGAAGGAAGACTACGGAACGTGTTTTGGGCGGACTGTCATTCTAGAGTTGCATATTCATACTTTGGAGACGCAATATGTTTCGACACTACCTACATTACAAACAAATACGACATGCCATTTTCCCCATTTGTAGGAGTTAATCACCATTTCGAGTCTGTTTTGCTCGGTTGCACTTTGCTGTCTTCTGAGACCACTGAAAATTACATATGGTTGTTCCAAACATGGTTGTCGTGCATGAACGGTAATGTGTGGTTATGTCTAGTTAAAGGTCTGTGTTTGTTTTGTTTAAGGTGTGTATCTGTTCGGTTTAAGTGGTGGATCTGTTCGGTTTAAGTGGTGTGACTGTTCGGTTTAAGATTTGGATCCGTTCGGTTTAAGGTGTGGATTTGTTCGGTTTACGGTATGTGACTCTTCATTTTAAGGTGTGGTTCTGTTCGGATTAAGTTGTGTGACTGTTCGGTTTAAGGTGTTGATCCGTTCGGTTTAAGTTGTGTGTCTGTTCAGTTTATGGTATGGATCTGTCCAGATTAAGTACTGCGGCTGTCCAGATTACGTTGTGGGTCTGTTCCGAATACGTTGTAGGTCTGTCCAGATTATGGTGTGGTATTTCGAGTTAAGAGTGTGGTATGTCCAAATTACGGTGTGTTGTTGTCCAGATTAGGTTCCCCTATTATGTCCACATTAACTTCGTGTTTGTCCATATTAAGTTGTCTGTCTGTTCGGAATAAGTTGTCTCTCTGTTCAGAATAAGCTATGAGTCTGTTCGGAATAAGTTTAAAGATTTCAAAGTAGGATTTTTTACCTTTCAATATATGACTCACTCCTTTTAAATTACCCCCATTTTGCAGATATAACTCCGCCAGCCATCATAACACATCAATGTGGCGCAATTGCTGCTGCTGTAAGGAATGTCTTACTAAATTCAAGAAACATATTCTGTATATGGCACATAATGAACAAAGCACCCGTGAAGTTGCCGACGCAGTATCAGAAGAACATGTTATTTGATTTGAAATTGATTGTATATGATTCCAAAACCCCAACATAATTTGATCGTAATTGGCAGGGTTTCCTTCTTGATTTTGACCTGCAAAACCATAGTTGTCTCAAATCGATTTATGCAATCCGAGAGTCTTGGATAGCTGCATTTGTTGGTGATAGTTTTTTCGCGGGAATGACATCTACTCAGAGAAGTTCAATACGAAGTTGCGCTCCTCCATATGTACGAGAATGAAGCTCCTCCATATGTACGAGAAGGAACCTCAATCAGATTTTGATTGTCTTCATAAGAGACCCCAATTTGTTTCAATGTATCCCTTCGAGAGACAGATAAGCGAGTTGTATACGGTAGGGGTCTTCAAGAAAGTGCAGTTAGAAATTGGGAAGATGATATACTGTGATATAACAGAGGAGTTCAATACGAATGACACATTTCATTACAAGGTATCTGAACGTGTTTTGGCTGGTGAGCAACATCTGTTGAAACGTTTCCTAGTATAAAACATATCTATGAACTTCACATGTGATTGTAGAATGTTTCAGCACGTTGGCCTTCTATGCTGCCACATTTTTGTTGTACTTGGACGCTTAAATCCTAATGCATTCCTCTCAGACTCTTACAACATTAATCGCTGGTGGAAGGATATTCGAAAGAGCTATCGAGATAAGATGTACACAGACGATAGCGTAATGGAGAAGGATGCGCTTCGTCGTCACGACGACATCATGGGTTGTGCCGTTTGGATCGCACAGGAAGCCTTCATTTCCCACGAAAGGTATCTTCAGGCCGTAAAGTGTATTGAATTGCTTAAGACACATATGCACACTACCCAGTTCTTGGTTCGACTTGATGAACCTGAGTCTGCGGGTACATCAGTTCTTAATCTAGATAAGGTCAAACGTATAGGAAGACCGCCGACTAGACGTTGAGTGTCTTTAGCTGAGAAGATAATTAAAAAAAGCCATAAAAAGCATGCCCAACAAGAGAAGAGAAAGTTCAAGATGAAGGTTACATCATCGCTGCACGAAGTCGCACCGAAACCTAGGGATCCTTATTTCTCTGATTGGGACATGAATTTGTATTACGAGGAACTTCCTCCTTAATTTAATATTTCTTGTTATTTTCAGTTCTTGTAAAACCAAGAAACTTCTAATTGTTGACAACTTGGATTTGTAAATGGTTTTTATACACAGTCTGTTCGGATTAAGTTGTGTCCTCGTTCGGTTTAAGTTTTGTGATTGTTCGGTTTAAGTTTTGGATCTGTTCGGTTTAATGCGTGGATCTGTTCAGTTTAAGGTGTGTGACTCTTCAGTTTAAGGTATGGATCTGTTCAGATTAGGTTGTGGATTGTTCGGTTTTAGGTGTGGCTTTGTTAGGTTTAAGTTGTGTGACTGTTCGGTTTAAGGTGTGGATCTGTTCCGATTAAGGTGTGAATCTGTTCGGATTAAGTTGTTATGATTGTTCGGTTTAAGGTGTGGATCCGTTCGGTTTAAGGTGTGTGACTCTTCAGTTTAAGGTGTGGATCTGTTCGGATTAAGTTATGTGTTTGTTCGGTTTAATGTGTGGATCTGTTCGGTTTAAGTTATGTGACTGTTCGGATTAAGGTGTATCTGTCCAGATTAGGTTGGTTGTCTGTGTAGATTAAGTTGTGTGACTGTTCGGTTTAAGGTGTTGATCTGTTCAGTTTAAGTTGTGTATCTGTTCATTTTAAGGTGTGGATCTGTTCGGTTTAAGTTGTGTGACTGTTCGGATTAAGGTGTATCTGTCCAGATTAGGTTGGTTGTCTGTCCAGATTAAGTTGTGTGACTGTTCAGTTTATGGTGTGGATCTGTTCAGTTATAAGTTTTGTGACTGTTCGGTTTTAGGTGTGTTGCTTTTCAGCTCAACCAACAAACTTATCGTTGAAAACGAAAGGAAAGAATTTGTAATTTGTACATTTAAAAAACACAACACTAAAAAAATAACGAAAAATAAGAGTTTGTAATTTGTACATGTGAAAAACACAACACTAAAAAAATTGGACTTCAGATCTGCACACACGAATGACGGTCCCTAAGTAACATGACCGCCAATTCACCCCTGATACCGTGGATGTTCTTGGGGTCCTTCTCCTTCGCCGGGTAAAGTTCTAGCATTAGACACCTTATCCAGTATAAAACATTGGTGATTGACATCATTTCATGCTGACATTTGTATCTTATATCCATTATATTTCACCAAAACAATGCTACGTGACGAGTTTTATGTTTGAATTTCATAAATAAATAGCTTTGAAGAGAATAGGCATAAAATGACCTAAAAGCATGAAAAATGGCTGAGTTGAGAGACTCAAAGACTAAGATGCAAGATTGAAGGACCTGAACGTAAGATTGAAGGACTAATGAGCAAACAAGAATACTTCACACCATCATGGGGAGTATTTTGACAATTCTATTCGAGTCGGAGCTCCGACAAGCGAAGTAGATGTATCAAAGACAAACAAAGCCTTCCAGAAAAACCCACAAGAAAATCCAGAGCGATCCGAACACTGTAGATCGCCAATTGGCGGTCCAAGACCGCTAATTGGTTGTCACTTTTGGTCTGGATCCTCTAAGATTTATGTGAAGCGTGTATTAGAGTATATTTAGTCTATTTATGGTATTTGTTTAGTCCCATACCGGGAGATTGTCCCGGAATACCTTTTTCTATGGCTATAAATAGAACTCTTCACCTTCTATTGTAATTACCCATTGCTTGGTGGCATTCTCTCTACTTGGAGTAAGCCTTGGAGCAAAATCTCAAGGTGGAGAAGAATGCTACCTTCAATGTGAGTCATCTAATAAAATAATTTTTCCATTATTTTGTTCTTATGTTGTTTCTTTATGCATGCTTAGCTTAGTTTTATTTCTTTGATTGTAGGCTAAAGTAGTTAGAATGTTTCTTTTCTTCTTTAGTTTAATTGTTAGAGTAATGTGTAGTGAGTAGATCCATCCTCTTTTGAGGGTGGAGATGATGTTCATACATGCATTAAAGAATTCATATGAATGCTTTATATTTTGATTGTGTTGATAAATGTGAATGTATGCTTGCTCGTTAGAGTAGAATACTACACTTGATGAGTTTTGCCACACATCTTAGACACCTCCCATGCTTGTTTAGGTTCTGAAATAACTAGCTTGTGTATATGAATGGTAATCAACTAGGTTAGTGAATGGATTGATAGGTTTTGCCATAACCTTTAGACACTTCCTATGCATGAAAACACTACCTACATTTGTGCCTATAGAATGCATTCTTCACCATCTTTTTACATGTGTGCACACACTCCACCCCTTAGGGGTTTTCCATTTCTGATTTCCAGCTTTCAATTTCCCTTACTTTCGTTTTCCTTGTTTGATGCTTACTCGTTTAGTGTAGTTAGTCTAGTTTAGTGTAATCACAACTTCTTCCCCTCTTTTCTCACTTGACTTCGAACAAACAAGAGTCTACACACCTCCTTGTGGATCGACCCATATTTTCCACCGCTTCAACGCTGTCGTACACTTGCGGTATTTAAAACGATTAAACAAGTTTTTGGCGCCGTTGCCGGGGAGGTGCTTTGTCCAGACTCTGGTTTGGACAATTCGAGTGGTTTTAATCTTTTGTTTTTAGTTATTTTTGTTTCAGGGACATTGCAGTATCAAGGGGACACACCAGGAGAAATTGTGAGCAGAGAACGGTCTTTTGGACCGCCAATCAGCGGTCTGAGAACGCCAATTGGCGGCTTGGTGAGCTTTGTTTGCTCCCATTTTTGTTCTGGTGGTTTGTTGTTTCAATGTAGTAGTCTTGGAGTTCAATTTGTCATGTTTCTACCTGTAGTTAGCTCCTAGATTAATCAATTCCCCTTTTAAGGCAACTTGGACCATAAAACTCAAAGCAAAAGATTAGAGTTCTTGCCATCTAGGTCGTGCATCATTTGTAGACCTTGCACGCATTTGTCTTTTCTTTTCTTTAAATTTTTATTCTCGATTGCTGGCGTGAGGTACGTGCACCCATTCTCTCATTCATGCATGGTTAAAGCATGCATTAGTTAGTAAGGTGCATCGGGACAAGTGTGAGGTGAGTGCTTGTTTGGTGAGTTGCTTGCTAGCCTAAGATTTCAAAATATCTTTAAGGGGCATCACCTACAGTCTTCAAAGATAAGGTGGGGTATTTCATCACTCTTCCCTTAGCCCCAAAAAGCACACTCAAGTAAAGTCTTAATCTAAAAGCAAGTAGACATTGGCCCTAAGGAATTTGGACGCACTAGGAGAGTGATCTAGTTGAGACCGTCATGACACAATCGACATCGCCTGCATTATCGATAGTAGGAGGTACTGGATCTCCGGATTTGGTATCACTTGCTGGGCATTGTGGTCTTCGTTGTAGGGAGGTGAGGCGTGTCGAGACTAGTGACCTCGAAGTTAGGCGTCGTGTAGCCTAAGGACCCATAGCCTTAAGTTGTTTGAGTCGTGCTTGCTAGATTAGGCTTCTACCTTCTCCCATTACCTACGCTAGCTCTAGGGATTCTTCCCTTCTCCTCTGAGTCATCTTCTTCTCACCTAATTCTACGTTCTAGTCTCCTCTCCTTTACACTCTCTGTTAGCATTTTAGGGTCGAGTCGAGTACTTTTTGCGAGCTTGGCCTCGTGGTGGTGAGTTCTTTGTCAAGATGGATGGTTACATGGGCAACCATCCATATCATTGTTTGGACCAGGACAATTCTCTCTGGTACTCTGGACCCATGCATCTTGGGGTGCCTCAGACAAACACCCCATTTGGTTGGGACAATCTTCATTGTTTGACTGAGTAATCTTCATATTGGGGTAATATGAGAGAGGCACTGACTGCTAGACCACCATCTAGTTACGTCGGATCATATGTTGGTTCTCCAACTGAGACGTTGCAAGAACCTTTGGCCTCTTTCATGCATGTGGTAGATAACATGAGTGCACCGGTGGCTCCAGTAGCCGTACCGTGTGACTGGTGTGGGTTGAGTGGTCATGTTATCGGGGAATGTTCTTATGTTACCCTAGAACCTGAGTATGAGCATATCTTTTCCCAAAATGCTCAATATGACCATTACGCATCCGCGTACGACCCGAGAGGGATGGATTCGTGGAGAGACAATTCTTATTCAAATTCTTATTCAAATTCTTATACATCATTCCCACCCCAGTATCCTCCTTCTAAATATCTTGAATTCTACCAACACCCCACGACCAATGATTGGACTCATTCTCAGCCCATAACCACCCAACCGATCCATTTCCAAAATTCTGACATGAACTTCACAGTTGACCCCAAACTTGATTATTTAAAACAAGGCCTCCAAACGTTCATGGAAACCAATCAAAATGTGTTGAAGTCCAAACATGATTCCCTGCAAACTATGGAAATGTATGTGAGTCAAATTACACAACAATTAAGTAAATGTGAGGAGGGTGACATTTCTTGTCAACGTGAGGATTCAACTTTTGATATCGAACCACCACCACATTCACAAATTCAAAGCACAATCTTTCAGAGTCAAACTCCTAGTCAGTCTGAGGGACTTGGGGTTTCAATTCACGATCACATTGTGGGGGATTCGATCCAAATTGAGAATAACATGGACCAACTTCATTATGAGTCGGCACAGGATTGTGCCGCATTTGTCTCGTGGCCCCTGAGCCACATGATCTTCATGTTGTGACTCTTAAGGACTCACCTCTGGTGGAGCAAGAGCTCTTTAGTACCCTTAATTTCAAACGACCTGATGAGAGTTTGTCTCTCACTATTGTTCCTGATTATCTTGGAAATGATGGAACCTCAAACAACTACATTGCTAATGAGGGTATTAGGAGTTCCTTGGAGGATACCTTGGGTATGAGACCCACTTTTTGTTCGTCTGGTGAGTCGGACATGCCTAACGAGGTTCTTGACCTCGTTCCGACACACTAGCTTGTTGGTTGGAGAGTTTGGATTGACGATCATAACTTCAGTACTGCAACGGGAGAAACTCTTCTTCCGTTACCCCTTATTTCCCAAACTCTTGAGAGGTTCAAGCTCTTTCAGTTTGATCCTTTGAATGAGATGCCTTTGCGTGTAATTCATGAACCTCTCTTTTCATCTTGTGTTCTTTGTGAGGGGGGCCGAAACATGAATATTCTGGCCCCGCGTGGTGTCATGTTCCCTTTCCATGTGCATTGACCCACTTTTTAGGTTCCCATTTTATGTCTTTTGACAAATGAAGATGGGAACTTATGTTTGTACATAGTTATATTCCAAAAAAAAGAAAAAGAAAAGTACAATAAAAGACTCCATGAGCGAGCATTGATTGTTGTGGGCCCCAACACTTGTGTATTTGGGTCTCATTTCTTTCACATATTTGTATCCCTTCTTTAGCATCTCACAGGTTTTGAAGAAATTTGGGTTTTTGTCCATCAACATAACCTTGAAATTCCTTTTGTGCTTCATATTGGTGAGATCTTTCCTTTTTCATGCATAAATTCTTGTAGTATCTTCCTCACATTCATTGAGGACAATGCATGAAATAGGTGTGGGGAGGTGTTTTACGTGTGTACATAGTTGAGTCTTTTCCTTTGATTTTGTTTTCTTTTGTGTGCATTGATAGGGTCATGTTAGTGTGCTGCATTTAATATCGATATATCTGCTTGCCATGATCCTTGGGTGACTTGTCTTCTTTTGCTAGCCTAGTGCTTTAAAATTTTCACATTTCTTTCAAAATCTTCATGTGTTGCGAAAGAAAATATTTTGTGGGTTTTGCGTGTGTTTAGCATGTGCAAAACCAGTGAGAGGAAAAGTAAAAAGAAATCTCCCAAAATTGACGTGAACTTGATTCATTATGATATCTAGTACAGTGGCTTTAGGACTTATCGAGTCGTTAGGATGCACCCCTGTTTTCCCTCGGGGGGCGAGTAATCATAGCGTTTCAGTACTTAACCACTTAAAGAAGTCCACCATGAACCTAGTAAGTTAATAATTCATGTCTGTTAATTTAAAGAAGTTTGTTGTAGTCAATGACACTTTAAATCTTATTGTGAGACATTAAGTGTAGGGGTTTTGGTTCATCTGTAGATAAGAAATAAGTGAGTAGGTGTTCTCTTTTCTCGTATGACTCCTATCACTCGGGAAAGTAGGTCTGAGGGGACTTTGTGCGTGGTGCTTTCGAGTCATCTGACTTGGGATGAGTCGACCGAACTCTCGTTACAACGGGTGGTAGGGATGGCCCTATGTGGAGATTTGGGGAAAGGTGTACATGATAGTGTAAGTCCTCATAGGCAATGATGCACGAAACCTGACCCCGGGAGAATGAAGCTCCAACTAATAAAAAGAAAAGAAGAAAAAATTAAGAAAAAAGAAAAAAAAGGTAATGCAAATAAGAACCTTAATGGACTTTACACTTTGTATCACTTGAGGATGTTGAGGTTGTCCATGTCTTGCACTTAAGTCCTTAATTAACTTTCACGAATGATTCATTAGGCTCGGTGTGTGGACTGATTACCAATATAGAGTCGGCTCGTAGCATTACTGCGTCCAGTGATTGACAAAATAAGTCCAACGAGTCGTGTAGCCAGGTTGAATAATGCATCTTTGTTCGGATTTAACGGCTTGTTGCACGTGCTAAGTGCAACCGTGATTCCTACGAAAGTGAGTTAGGATTTCTTGTTTTCGTATGCTTTTCTCTTTCTTTGTTTTACTCGGGACTAGCAAAAGTTAGGTTTGGGGGTATTCTATTCGGGTCAGAGCTCCGACAAGCGAAGTAGATGTATCAAAAAAAACCTTCCAGAAAAGCCCACAAGAAAATCCCGAGCGATCCGAACACTGTAGACCGCTAATTGGCTCACTTTTGGTCCGGATCCTCTAAGATTTATGTGAAGTATGTATTATTGTGTATTTAGTCTATTTATGGTATTTGTTTAGTCCCGTACCGGGAGATTGTCCCGGATTACACTTTTCTATGGCTATAAATAGAACTCTTCACCTTCTATTGTAATTACCCATTGCTTTGTGGCATTCTCTCTACTTGGAGTAAGCCTTGGAGCAAAATCTCAAGGTGGAGACGAATGCTACCTTCAATGTGAGTCATCTAATAAAATAAATTTTCCATTATTTTGTTCTTATGTTGTTTCTTTATGCATGCTTAGCTTAGTTTTATTTCTTTGATTGTAGGCTAAAGTAGTTAGAATGTTTCGTTTCTTCTTTAGTTTAATTGTTAGAGTAATGTGTAGTGAGTAGATCCATTCCTCTTTGGGGGTGGAGATGATGTTCATACATGCATTAAAGAATTGATATGAATGCTTTATATTTTGATTGTGTTGATAAATGTGAATGTATGCTTGCTCGTTAGAGTAGAATACTACACTTGATGAGTTTTGCCACACATCTTAGACACCTCCCATGCTTGTTTAGGTTCTGAAATAACTAGCTTGTGTATATGAATGGTAATCAACTAGGTTAGTGAATGGATTGATAGGTTTTGCCATAACCTTTAGACACTTCCTATGCATGAAAACACTACCTACATTTGTGCCTATAGAATGCATTCTTCACCATCTTTTTACATGTGTGCACACACTCCACCCCTTAGGGGTTTTCCATTTCTGATTTCCAGCTTTCAATTTCCCTTACTTTCGTTTTCCTTGTTTGATGCTTACTCGTTTAGTGTAGTTAGTCTAGTTTAGTGTAATCACAACTTCTTCCCCTCTTTTCCCACTTGCCTTTGAACAAACCAGAGTCTACACACCTCCTTGTGGATCGACCCGTATTTGCCACCGCTTCAACGCGGCCATGCACTTGTGGTATTTAAAACGATTAAATAATAGGCTCCGTAATCGTTGCTCCCCAGTTGTTGTCGTTGGCTATTTTTCTTGAGGATTATCAAGGGCCAGTCCACCTTTAGTAGATCCCTCCAGTATTCAACCACATCCGTTGTTGTGCATTCACGTACGCCTATGGTCTGCTCTGGATCTTCACCTCACTCTAGCTCCCTAGAGATACTGTTGAACGCCAAGATCTCCTTGGACGGGCCGTGGACAACCACCAGAGTCCAATGACCTGCAGACCAGCATGGTTGTGCGATTACGGTCTCTATTGGTGACACTTTTTATTTTAGGGAGGATAAAATTGTCAATTGCTCTGCCTTGGCCACCCACAATTCGCCATAACTCGAATATTTATATGCATATAACTTTTTGTGGTGAGCGTCTATCTTCGAGAACCGAAAGCATAGCTTCGATAGTTTGGTCGGTCATATCCATCCCAAGCGTTATAAGTTCCTTCAGGTCGGTGCGTGTTAGACTACACATATCGCCTCTCCAGATCACCTCTCTATGGCCCTTGTTGGCTGCAGTCAAGTTCAATATCATGTTGACCTCATCAGCTAAAAACGTTCCCAATGCAGCCATGTCAACATCAGGCATTGTCCCTCCTAAGTGGACAACCAACCTGTAATTGTCCTCTGTTTTTTCCCTTTTTTCTTTAGGCTCCTTTGAGTTGCTCTGTCTCTTCTCTTTTGCTCTTCTTCCACCTTCTTCTTCTTGCCCCGCTCTTCATCTTCCTTCATCTGCAGCTCCACGATGGTCGTCAAGCGTTGTCTTTTCAAACCCCAGTTTGGTTTCCTAACCTAGCTCTCTTGTTCCTTCTCCTCTTCTTTATTCTTCTCTTCCTTCTTCCTCCCCTCCTCCCTCTTCTTCTCCTCCTCCTTCTCCACTCTCTTTCTCTCTTCTTCCTTCTTCCTCCTTCTCCACTCTCTTTCTCTCTTTCTCCTTCTCCACTCTCTTTGTCCATTCTTCCTTCTCCTCCTCTCTCTCTTTCTCTCTTCTTCCTTCTCCTCCTCTCTCTTCTTGTCTTCCCTCTTCCTCTCTTCTTCCTTATCCTTCTCTCTCTGCTCCTCCCTCTTCTTCTCCTCCTCTCTCTTCCTCTTTTCTTCTTCCTTCTCCTGTCTCTTGTCTCCTCCTCTCTTCTTTCTTCTTCTCTTCCCTCTTCTTCTTTTCTTCCTTCTCCTCCTCTTTATTTTCATCTTCGTCTTTCTCCCCATAAGTATTTTCACCTGTCCCTCGAAGATATACAATTTCTTCCCTCAGCATCCCACACTCTTCCTGGGACATCCTCAATTCTTCCTTCAGGCCGTTAACCTCTTTTGTCGCCTTCTTAAGGGCAACTTCGGCTTGCAGCCAATTCGTCTTCACCTCACTCAGCTCCAACTCTTGGAGCAGCGGGTCACATGGAATGTTGCAGTCTGTCAGTTGGAGCCTTGGCAAAGTGCATGTTGAAGCTAACCCCTTTCGAACAGGAGTTCGAACAGAACTAATAAGTTCCAGCTCCCTTTCACTTAGTGATGGAGCCCCCATCAGGTTGAACTTGCCATTGTAAATCTGAGGTAAGGTAATTCCACGTTCCTCCCATTTCCTCAGGGTTAAACGTTTACCAAACATTTCCGTCCAATTTTTCATTTGTGAATATGCTCCGCGTCTGGGCTCCCCCAATCTGAATTTCTACAAAGCCACACCTTCAAATGGAAAAGTTCAACTATTTAGAATGACTGAACAGACATACGTTCATATTCTAAACGAACAAACAAATTAATCTGGAAAGACAAACTACACAATCTTAATAGAGGACACAACTTTATTGAGGAAACAACCCCTGATATGGACACACCTTATTCCGAACAGACACATAATTTAATATGAACATACACACAACTTAATCGGAATAGACACACAACTTAATCTGAACAGACACAACTTATTCTGAACAGACACACAATTTAATCCAAACAGACACACAACTAAATCGGAACAGACACACAACTTATTCCGAACAAATACACAATTTAATATAGACAGACAACTTCATCTGGATAGACACACAATTTAATCCGAACAGACACACAACTTAATCTTGACGTACATACAACTTATTCCGAACATACACACAACTTATTCCGAACAGACACACAATTTAATCTGAACAGACACACAACTTATTCCGAACAAATACATAATTTAATCTGGACATACACACAACTTAATCTGAACAAACACAACTTATTCCGAACAAACACAATTTAATCCGAACAGACACATAATTTAATCTGGACAGACACACAACTAAATCTGAACGGACACACAACTTATTCCGAACAGACACACAATTTAATCTGGACAAACAAACAATTTAATCTGAACAGACACACAACTTAATCTGGACAGACACACTACTTAATCTGGACAGATAAACAACTTATTCCGGGCAGCCTCACAATTTAAGCGGAACACGCGCATAACTTAAAGAGCAAAAAATGCTTACTTGTAGTATTGTCACACAACCGTCGACGTTCCCCTGCCTCATAATGAAGTTCCCTGCCTTTCTCCTCTCTTGCAGTTCTAAGCTGGCTTTCTCAAGGCCCGCAACCAGGGCTCCGTGAACTGCACGTGCCCATGCGTATCTTTTTATGCGTCTGATGTCCCTCAAATGGTTCATGAACCATTGTTTCGGTCGAAGTGTTCCATCAAAGAACAAAAAAAGGTTGAAGATGAAAGAAATCAGGAGACGAACGTACTCCTCCGTCTCGCCCATGACACTGGTTTCCGTCAGATGACCTAACAGTTGTGTGTTGTCAAGGCTCACCCCTTCTCGCCTCTGTACACCCAATGGTTCCATCACAACGATCTTTCCATGCATACTTAAGCCCGAAATTAGGGCAACGTCTTCAGGTGAAAGGGGAACTACCCCTGATCCTATTCTCAGCCTATTTAATCATTTTAAATACCGCAAGTGCACGACCGCGTTGAAGCGGTGGAAAGTACGGGTCGATCCTCAGGGAGGTGAGTAGCCTCTGGTTTTACAGAATTCAAGTGGCAACAAAAATGGAGAAGAGTTTGTCTATACTAATCCACACTACACTAAACTACTAAGAAGAAAAATGCAAAGTAAAGAAACTAATGATCACGTCGAATCAAAACTAAAAGAATGTAAAACAAAGTTGGAATCAAGAAGACAAAGACCCCAAGGGGTGGAGTGAGTTCACACATGTAATAAGATGGTAAACATTGCATTCAATAGGCACAAATGTAGGTAGTGTTTTCATGTACAGGAAATGTCTAAAGGTTATGGCAGAACCTATAAATCCAATCACTAACCTATTTGATTAACATTCACATACACAAGTTGGTTATTTCAGAACCTAAACAAGCATGAGAGGTGTTTAATAGTTGTGGCAAAACCCATCAAGTGAAGTGTTCTACTCTAATCAAGCAAGTATACTTCATATTAATCAACACATTTCAAAATCAAGCATTCATTTTCATTCTTTAATGCATGTATGAACATCATCTCCACCCCCAAAGGGGGATGGAACTGCTCACTAATCATTAATCTAACAACCATATAATGAAAGGAAGACATTGTAGTTATACTATGATAAAGAAAACAAACAAACTAAACATGCAAGCATCAAAATAAAGACAATATAAAACTAACAAAACTATGAAGAACTATTTTATTTACATGACTCACATTACAAGTGACATTCTTCTCCACCTTGAGTTTTTGCTCCAAGGCTTTAATCCAAGTAGAGAGAATGCCACCAAGCAATGGGGGAATACAAATGAGGAGGAAGAGTTCTATTTATAGGCATGAAAAAAGATAACCGGGGACAATCCCCCGGTATGGGACTAATGAAGCCTTCCCACAATACACATAAATACATAACCCATGTCTTGGAGAAACCAGGTCGGATTCGGAGACAAACGGACCGCCAATTGGCAGTCACTTTTTCCCGAATCCGACCTATTTTTGGTTATGGTCTTTAGTTCTTCAATTCTTCACATAGGGTGCACTCGGTTCGGTTATTAGAGTGTCGTCCCAAATCTAATTGCCAAAATACTCCTCATGATGGTGTGGAGTTTCTTGATTTTCACATTGGCCTTTCGGTTTTACATTCGGATCCCTCTCTTCTGCATCTTAGTCCATAAATCTTGCAGCTTAGTCTTTTTTCTTGCTTTTAAGTCATTTTATGCCTTTTCTCCTTAATCTTGTTTATTTCCTAAAACTCAAACATAAAACTCATTACGTAGCATTGTTTAGTTTCAAGATAATGGATATAAGGCACAAATGAATTCATGAAATGATGTCAATCAGGAGATGTGTGTTTGAAGACTTCTAATGGCACGCTGTTGATGTTATATATATACTGTCTGGCACATCCCCACTCTTCGGTTGAATTTGATTGCTCCAGGTGTTCTTGCTAGTGAGGGTTACCTCAACACTTTAGATGGTGATTGGTGGAAGCTCACTAAAGGCTTTATGGAGATTACAAAAATCAAGAAAAATCCATCGTTGAATATCTTGCCGACTAAGTTGTCTGGAGATAGGGTCAATGCAGTTGATAACAAAGAAATAAGTTGAGTTATGCCACCACAGACTTGGTCACATGAGCGAGAAGGACATGGAAATGTTGTCAGAGATGAAAAATTCAGCTTTAGAGAAGTGTTCCCATTGTCTAGCAAGAAAGTAAAACAGAGTAGCTTTCAAAAACTCCCATACAGCAAGAAAGTCAAGTATAATTGATCTTGTGCATTCTGATGTTTGTGGTCCTATGAAGGTGAAGACACTTGGTGGTTTTATTTATTTTGTTACCTTCATAGATGATTATTCAAGGAAAAGTTGGGTGTATGCCTTGAAAAGTAAAGATCAAGTGTTAGACGTTTTAAAGCAATTCAAGCTTTAATTGAGAGATAGATTGGGAAGTCAGTTAAGTGTATCAGAACTGATAATGAGGGAGAATATATTGGTCCATTTGATGAGTATTACAGGTAATAGGGTATTAGGCATCAAAAGACACCTCCTAAGACGCTTGAGGTGAATTGTTTAGCTGAGATACTGAATATGATACTAATGGAAATAGTAAGATGCTTGTTGTCGCAAGTGCGATTTCCAATGTCATTTCGCAGTAAGCTTTGAGTATAGTGGTATATATTTTACATCTTACTCCTTGCGTTCCTTTGAATTTTGATGTTCCTAACCAAGTTTGGACAGGAAAATATGTTTCCTATGATCATTTGTGTGTCTTTAGATGTAAGACTTTTGTGCATATCCCCAAGGATGATGAGTCCAAACTTGATGCGAAAACTCGACCATGCATATTTGTTGGTTGTGGGAAAGATGAGTTGGTAATAAGTTGTATAATCTAGTTTCAAAGAAAGTCTTCAGAAGTAGGGAAGTTGTGTTTACAGAAGCTGACTCTCCAGGATATTGAAAAATTAGGAATTTTTTTAGGGCCACAAATTCATCGAACCCAATTAGCATGCATGCATGGCCCGAAGAAGAATGAAAACACCTTAGCTAAATCCATGTTCGTTACAACAAATATTTAGGTGAGAAAATACTAGAACCCAATTCACATAGGTGACACTACGAAGCATCCCAAAATCGGCTTACTCGGATTGTCAAATTACAAGGTCATGTATGCAATCGACACTGACTGATATTAGAGTTATAGGAGTGATCTAAATTACAAAGGATATGTATCCATAAGGTTATATTTTGAACATTATAAACATCGCAAAGTATAATTAGAGGGACCATCATATCTAACATCATCAGTAAGTCGAATCTAGAACCAGTATAAATGACCCGATAAAGATCATAACACGTCACTAATTTTATGCTGCTTACTACAAATAATTAGTTTAAATGAGACTAAAAATCAATTAGCCAAAGAGACTTGACGAAGTATCACAACACCATCACAAATTCCATGCTTTTTATGATGAATAATGAGTTCAAATGATAGTTGGACCGAAATAGCATGGGCAACCCAACGAAAAATCATTACACTGCAGATATACTATAAGCACTACTAGAAAAACTGGATATATAAATGGATAATTATCTGTCAGTGCGGTATCTATCGGTGTAGGTCACTGTACACCGACGGAAAACTCATGTCGTTGGTGCCACAGTTCACTGACGGATACATTAACCAACACCGACGGATAGAGCCCGTCACTTATTATTTTTGTAGTATTCGTTGAACAACAAATCTAAACCGATGGATATGTGTCATCGGTGTATATTTTTGAGAAAACAATCCACGGAAAAATGAAATTTGTCACGCAAAAAATCACACTAAAAATTGTGTTTCACTTCACCAATGGATACATTCCGCCGATTAATTGTTTTGCGAAACTATACACCGACGGATCTTGTCCAACGGAGTATATTTCAAAGAAAGAACCATTACATAATCATTACATTTAACTTCACCGATAGACGTATCCATCAGTACATCCGTTAGAGTTGAGCAACACCGACATATGAAACACCGACAGACATATATCCGTCGTTGTAGAGACACACCGACAGATGTAGACATCCACCGATGGATATGTACGGTCAGTGTATCGTTGTACTATTGTAGTGAAGGCATATGAGTGGAAGGAATGCGCTTAAGAATTTATTAATTTAGTTTTACCCTTGTTATTTTCACGTCGTAAAATCTGGTTCAAGTTGGACTAACCAATGACCAAATATTTTAATATCTCAGAACGTATCCAATCTAGTCTAGACCATCTGGTTCAATATTGTCCGGACTGGTTTTCAGTCCTAAACGTAATCTGCTTGAATTGGAAACTTGTAAAATCCTAAAACCTTAATTAGGAGGCTAATGGGGTTTGGTAGTAATTAGTGAGAGGTGTGTTTGATGTGATGGGGAAAGAGAGACGTGATGGCTGGGTATGGAGGGAAAGTATGGTGATGTGATGGGCAGCATGGTGAGAGGGATGGTGGGGTTTGTTGTGTTGTTTATAAGAGAAGCACCCCACACCTTTATTCTTATTTTCTTCTCCTCACAAATCTCTCCTTCCCACGGCAACTCTCTCCCGCTCTTCCTCATTGGTGACTGGAGATCTATCGAGCAGGGTGGAGCAACAAGCGAGCAAGGCGGGGAGCGCATGCGGGGTTAGGGTGTGGATTGAAGAAGGTGCGGGAGGTGGAACTCCGACGATTCCCGACGACCGTGAGTGAGGTATGCCAGTTCAATAGATATATTTTGTTTTTCTTACACCTGTGGTCTGAGTTGTGGGCTGTTTGGCGGAGGTCGGACCTTACCAACATCGAGTGGGCAACAAGTTAGACCTAGTTCGGCTAGGTAGTTGCTGGTCAACGGTCGACCGATTTTAGTGTAATTCCCGACTTTAACCAACACTAGTCGAACGATACCTTGTGACGGTCGATCGGTTGTGTTTATGCTAGTGTGTTGGTGATGTGCCTGTTGTTTTTTGGTTGATTGAGTCCGTTGAGTCGTTCAACCGTTTCTTTCTGGACTGGTCTGGACAGAGCGTGGACAATCTAAACAGTCGATCGCTATTGACAGTGTCCGACTAGTAACTTAATTAACTTAGTGACTGTTCGACCATTTGATAGTGAGTTTGACTGATTGATGACTAGAAACCTCTAGGTTGCCCCTGGTACTTTTCGGTCGACCGGAACACCTGAGTTGTTCGACTGTTTGACTTGTATGATTTTGACTGTCTGGATTTTGACCGTGTTTTGGTTGACTGGTTTTCTATTTTTGTTCGAGTGTTTGGGCCTAGGTTATGAGCAGAGAGTTTGACCATAGTAGGCATTTGTTTGACTAGTCCTATGGGGAGCGGTCGATCGTTTGTTCTTAGAACTGAATCCCTGGTCCTAGTGAAGTGCCAACTCTATTGACGAAAACCTGTGTCCTTGCCTAGAGCGTGATCCAGGAGGTGATGGTGGGTACGTTGATCGTGCCTACCCAAGGGTCGTCGAGTGGAAGAGTGTGGGTACTTGGATCGTGCCACCTCTAGTTATAGACTTTCTGTAGAGTAGTAGACCTGAGGGATCATAGATCCCAATGTATGATGATGCATTGCTTACAGAGCATAATGACCAGTGGACTTCGGTCTGGAACTGTCCGATGTTGTGCCGGACGTAATGATTGGCTCGACCGATGTTGTTCCGTTGAGTATACTGCTGATGTTGTTCCGACGAGGATGTTGCTGATATTGTTCCCGGCATGATAGCTCAGCTGGGCACCTACTGAGTGATTAATGGACCAATCTGAGCAACAACTCCATCAGTGTGGTGATGACCACGATGTTTCAGATCTGATTCTTATGACGTGGAAGTGCGGACGTCCCTCACTGAACCCCATGATTGGTGTATCCGCGTGTGGAGTGTATTTCATACTGTCTGTAGGACCGTATGTGCCTAAGGTAGGTCTCCGAGGGAGACCCAATCACGATTATGGGTGTCCAGATTTACCCTTGGAGGGGAACTATTTTCCTTTCTGTTGATGACCTGACATGTCACTAGTATGATAGATACATTTTATTGTACTGTTGCATTTAGATAGGTAAGCTTGACATATGGGGTTTCTCATGGATACACAGGCATTGTTGTAACATTTGTGTTTCAGGACCGCATTAGGTTCTGATGGGTGGCGACTGACAACGGGGAACTTTGGGATCATATCCTCTTTCTGTAATTTTTACGTAGTACGTCTACTTGTATTTACTATTTTCATACATTGATGTAGTCATACCTTTTGACAAACTTTGATGTAATATGGTGCACCTCTTGGATATTTTATGAGTAGCGTTCCCACACTTTTGGTTTTTATTCCTTGTGATCCATTGTTAAATTTTAAATTTTCCGTTGTTCCAGGACGTTACAAAACCAATCCAAGCTAGGAGATTGGAAGTTACACAAAACCAATCCAAGCCATTTCATTGATGTCAATTGGAAGTTACACAACCAATCCAAGCCATTTCATTGATGTCAATTGGAAGTTACACAAAAAGATACTCAGTTTTGTTAGTGTTCTGAGTCATAAAGGCATAGAAATTGGTAAAGCAATTGAGTTGTTTCTTCTTGATTAGGGAATTTAAAAAGTTGGTTGCATCACTCTTGATAATGCAAGTGCAAATCTTACTGTAGTTGAATACTTGAAAAAAAAATGGTGAAGAAGAACAGTCTAATATTAGGTGGACAGTTTTCCATGTTCGATGTTGTGCTTATATACTTAATTTGATAGTCAAAGATGGACTAGCAGAGGTGGATGATTCTACACCAAAAGCTCCACTGCAAGAAGACAACACTTTAAAGCATACGTTGACAAGAAAGCATAACTTCGAAAAAAGGCTTGAGTTTAGATGCTTGTACTAGGTGGAATTCAACGTATGAAATGTTGGATAGTGCTTTGAACTATCAAGAAGCCTTTGAACATATGGAAGAACAAGTTCCATTATTTGTTAGTGATGTTGATGCATAAATTCCAACTGAAATCGATTGGGTGAAAGCTCATATTTTGGTTAGAATTTTGAGGTATTTTTATGAGTCAACGTAAGCATCTATCAAGGACTTTGTATGTTACGTCAAACCTTTACTTCAAGGAAGTGTGTTTGGTTGATAATATGTTGAAGGAATGGTCTAAGAATAGTGATGTAATGTCTTCTATGACTTTAAAAATGAAATTGAAGTTTGACAAATATTGGGGGGGAAAATATTAAAGTGAATGAAAAGTTGTTAATTGCAGTGGTTTTAGATCCTCGATACAAAATTAAGTTTGTGAGGTTTACTTATGGCAAATTAGACAATACTGAAGAGCAGATTGAAACAGAAACTGAAACAATGTTGAAGAAATTGAAAACTATTTTTGAGCAATACAAGTTGTATGAAATTGCCTCTCGTAGTGGGAATAAGAATGCACATGATATGCAGATTTTTGTACAGTCCAATCTTGGTATTGATGAAGACATTGTTGATGACCACTTTAGGTTTGATTTCCAAAAACAAAGAGGACGAACAAAATGCAAAATCAGAAATGGACAAGTACTTGGATTAAAGTTGTGAAGATGATAATTGAAGTTTTGTGTTACTGGATTGGTGGAAGGTTACAGCAAACAAGTAGCCCACTCTTGCAGTAATAGCGAGAGATGTGTTTGTCATTCTTGTTTCAACAGTTGCTTCTGAATAAACTTTTAGTACATGTGGACATATTCTTAGTGATTATCGTAGTTCACTTACTCCAAAGCTTGTTGAGTGTCAGATTTGTACACATGATTGGGTGCGAGGAAACCTTGAAGTTGAATTGCCTACAAGTTTGGAAGAGCTTCAAGAACTTGACACTCTAGGTACGAATCCGTTAAATTTGCAATCACTTTAATATTTATGAATCTCATCTTATATGTATTTTCTATTGTATGTTTCAATTATTTCAGAGGATAAAGACATTGTGGAGAGGCTTGCTCAAGTATTTTAGTTTTTATTGTGAAATGTGAATGCTTGATTGATGTTTATGTATTGACTCGGTGTGTGCTTGATGTATTTTTACTTTCACTACGATGCTTGTTGTGCTTGAGTGAAACATGTGATGTATCTTAAATTTGGTTTGCTTTACTTTGGTTTGGTTCAAAGGTGCTTGTTGTTATTGTTTGTGTTAATGTTAGGCTTTCTTTGGTGGAATTTGGTAGCTCCCATTTCTAAAATTTCAAATACCCAATGTTGATGAATTGGTTTTTTAGGTGAAATTTGGTTATGCTTAATTTATTTGGGTCCAACCCGAACTGACCCAACCCAACCCAAAAATTACAGGTCAGGTTGGGTTGAACCCTAATCTGTGTGGGTTGGGTTTTTCAAAAACCTGAATTTTTCGGGTTGGGTTCGGTTATGGCCCAAGCTCGACCCAACCCGACTCATGTTGACCCTTATCTCAGATGACATCGGGGACAACAAAAATATATTTATTATGATCTAATACTTAATGGAACTTTTTAGATTATAATGTTGTGTTATAATAATCAATATAGAAAGGAAATTGAATTATTGATAACAATAATCAATATTAGCATGTTCAATAATAAAGTCTTAAGCTTAACATGTATTTCATGATAATTAGTATTTGTAATTTTATCGGGTACAATGTTAAGTTCATGGTGATATAATACTGGCGTCTAAAAATGTCATTATTATAGAAAGGAAATTGAATCGTTTAATGATCGTGTAATCTTAATCAACTATATATATGTTCAAAATTGAATTTTGTTTATTGGGCGAACGAATCATGTATTCTATACCAGTCATTATTATGAACCACTACATGTAAAGGCATATAATTTGCAAGCTTAGTATTATAGATATATGAAGTTGCATGCACTTGAAAATTCACACACACACACATAGATGACGTAAAAAGTTGTAAACTAAAACCCTGTATCTTATTTTTGTAGGATTAACACCGATTAATTAAATTTTGTTTGTCCCCTGTGTTTGAATTTTATGTAACAATAGTGAACAATTAAGGCATTTAGTAGTAGGCTTTGTTTCAACTTCCTGAAGTTGTCTCATATTCAGTTATATTTTGGCAATGAAATCCTTTGAGTGGAAAAAGTAGCTCGTCAAAAGATACATGAGGGAAGGTCACTTGGCAAGACCCGAAGATCAGATAGGAAGCACACATGAGGTCTGAAATTACCCTCAACCGTTCAACTCATTTATGGGACCGATCAATGGTTGGGAGGTATAGAACATTCTGTAGGGAAAACTAGTCGACCGATTTTGGAAACTGGTTGACTGGATTTGAAAACCGGGTGCCAAAAAGGTTGCTTCTTGGTCTAGTATTTTGTATATTTTGTTCTGGATTTCTTAGGATTGAAAGTTGGTTGTGTAGATCTGTGGACAGGAGTGAACAAAGAAGAAAGCAAGTAAAAAATTAGAGTTCGACTAATTAAGTTAGAATTATGAACTTCTTTAAGGAGAGAGCAACTATGGAAGGTGTTATCCTGCTATGAGAACAACATGACGGAACAAAAATGGACTACTGCTAACCCTTCCGGAGAAGACGTGTTATGTAAGGTGTACCTTATGAGCAGTGGTGGATCCAGGATTTCAAGTATGGTAGGGCACCACGCACTAGCACACCAATTCACAACCAAAAAATAACATACAAGTAAAAAATATTAATATTTCATTAAAAATTAGAAGCAAAATATCGTAAATAATTCAAATTACAACCTAATAGTACTTTAAAATTATTACAATTATTTTCAACGACTTTTCATATTTTGGAACTGATTTACAATAGCATCCATGCTAATACCCAAAAACAAACATTTCTCTAGATAAGTAACCAAACAATCATTAAATTTGATCTTCCATGTTTATTACGCAACTTATCGTTCACTAGAGTCATTCCAGAAAACACTCTTCCAACACTAGTCGTTGCACGAGAAGAAGTAACAAAAACTTCAATAGTAAGTACACATTGGAATTAGTTTCATGCTTGTTTGTCTCAACAAGTTTCATGGAAAGCACATTGAGATTTCTTCACATTCCAAAATCTCTCATCATTTCGAATGTCAACAACGAAATTGTCAAGTGAATATTCAAAGAATATCAATTGGGCACTTAAAATATATTAGGATATGATTGAGCAAGTTGGACCAATTTCCTTTTGTCAAAACAAGAAAACCGGTTAGCGGGATTGAAGCAAGACATATAAACAAGTAATTCCTTACTTACCTCGTTAAATCGATTTTCAAGTTCTTGCAATTGTAGATCAATGACAATTAGAAAAAAAATCAACTTAAAAATGATGAAGATTTGTCACTTGTGGGCTACTACCTCGAAACGTCATTCTTCTCATGACAACATATTTTCCCTCCATATTTGGAATCTCCGTGTCGAATTTAACCAAAAATGAAGTGACTTTTTCCATGTAATTTTTTTTGAAACTTCATTTTTTAATGGTTGGGCACGTGCCCCACCAGGCACTAGTCTGGATCCGCCCATGGTTACGAGAAGTTATTGTTGTGCATGGAGTGCAACATAGAAAAGAACAACTAGGCTAGGCTGGCGGAACTTATATTTGCAAAGAGGGATGATTCGAAAGGACGTTTTCATATTGATATATGGCCACATGCGACTTGAACAGGGTGATCTCAAATAGATCAGGTGATGTTCGTATGGTGATGATTCATTTTAACATGGGATGTCTTTCCACGGAGGGAGCGTAAGTCACGAAAGTCACGAAGGAAGTAGTGATGGAGGACTCTTAGGGCATCCAGGATCATGAGAAGCTCACGACCCCATGGACGACCCGATTGTCCCCCGACCAGGTCTTTGACCAAGTCGTTCAAATGACCTGGTAAATGACCAAGTCGGGCGTTAAAACAATAATTTTTATTTCTTTTTTGTTGTAATTTTTTTGTAATGTAAATAGTTGGGAATTTTTTGATGATGTGGAGGTAGACCCGGGAATCGGGTAGTGCCATGCCGGCACAGCACGACCCAGTCGCGTTGCCGGCCAGCTACCATGCCATGCTTGCATGGCAGCCAGCTCCCTGAACCAGCATGGGAACAGTGTCGGGCCAAATCCTAGCACGGATCTGGTGCGTCCGGTTGATTTTTAATTTTATGTCTTATTGATTTCTAATTTTAGGTTGAATTAAGTATAAAATCACAATTTCGTACGATAAAACCAAAACAAAACTTATTTTCCCCCAAAGTAACCAATTTATTTATTAGAAATTGTTAACTCAATTCGAGAAACAATATATTGGTTACATATAAAAATGCCCGAATGCTAACTAAACCTAAGGAGTAACGAAAAAAGCCTAAGGGGTATTAGGAAAAAAATACTCCTTAAAAAAGTGGTTTAGTTAAAAAAAATAAACCTCCTCGTCGTTGTTGTGAATAATCAAGTTCTGCATTCTATCCGCAGCATCAAGCCAATCCTTCAGACTAACCTGCACTAAAAGCAACCTCCGACGCCACAGTTGACGCCAGAGGACATAATAAGTCTTCACCATCAAAGAGACTAGTGCGAACCTACATGAGTTCTTTCTCCACCAGTCTAAAACATCAAACATTTTAACACAGCAGTACTTAAGTAAATTTCAGTGTTTAGATATGCAGTTAATTCATTTTGGGTCTCAGTTCGCACAAATTTAGCCTTTTTTGACTTAAGAAATTCCATTGTGAGTAGTCATCATCTGAATCCCTTGCAGTTAGCAGTACTGCAAAAAAAGGTTACCACGTCGGATATTAGGGGGTACAACGTTGGGTTGACCGCCTTCCATGACCAACGTGGTACGCAGGAGACGTTATAAAGGGGTAACCTTTCACGTCGGTTGTAATACCCGACGTGGTAGTACCCTCTATAACGTCAAACATAGTTTTAACTAAGACCGACGTGGTAAAGGGACGTTTAAGTGGGCTCCTCAATATCCTACCAAATCGGCCTTTTTATACAACCAACGTGGTAGTATGGACCCTATCGCGTTGGCCCTTTTATACAACCGACTTGGTAGGGTCTTTAATAAAAATATAAAAATAACTGAAATATCCTACAACGTCGGTGATATTGACGACCGACGAGATAGGTTCTTTAATAATAAAAAAGAGAAATATCATACAGCGTTGGTGTTATTGACAACCGACATGCTAGATTGTCTACAACGTTCGTTATGTTATGAGGCTGACGTTGTAGGATATTTCTTTTATTTTTTTACTTTTTTATTTGTTTGATACTTGTATATCACACTCAAACCCTACAGTTCATATTCAATCAAGCAATTCACAACATTCATATCTATCAAAAAAGTAATTAATTCTCACAACATTTATATTCAGTCCAGCAATAACAACAATCATATCTATCGAATGCACAACATTCAATTCAACATACAAATGCATCTAGTTAATACTACAACATACAATGAAACTTTGGTTTTGACGTTTTAATTTTTTGCTCATAGGATCCTCGATTCATATTTCTTCATGATGATCATCTCGGATAATTAAGTTGTCAACACCTCTGTCATCATCGAGCGATTTATGTTCAGGTACTTGTGCATACGGGAGAATTTATCCAATCTCATTAACATCTTCTTCAACCACAATTTGTTGTTTTCCTTCTAAAACTACGGACCATTCATTAGCATACAAGTCTTTTACATAAAATATCTGTTTTGCTTGAGATGCCAAAATGAAAGGATCTTCCTTAAAACCTTCTTTTTTAAGGTTTACCAAAGTAAACCCTAAATCATTGATTTGAAGACCATTATTATTGTCCACCCACTTGCATTTAAATACCGCAACACAGAATTTAGTAAAATTCAGCTCCCAAATTTCTTCAATCTGACCATAATAAGACATATTGGCATATATTGGATTTCTATCTTTCGAACTAAAGATGTGTAATAATTCAGCTACCAAAGTGACCCCACTATTCTGTATTGTGCTTTTCTTGTCCTCCATTTTGGTATAGAAAGAAAAACCATTGATATCATAGCAATTATAAGATGTTACTATATGATTTGGTCTGTATGCAAAATCACTTCAAATTTTCAGAAACATTATGGTTGTACACAGTATCCCAGAACCAATCAACGATAGCCTTGTTGTAAGCATTAATTACTGGTTGATCAGTCCAAGAAGGATGTTTTCCCTCACTATGGTCATCTGCTCATCCAAATAAGGTTGGACTTCATCGGAATTGCACAACACGTAGAAATACGCTTTGAAGAGAACCTCACCTTTTGGACTTATCATTTTCGGGCCACACGAACCTTTACCTTCAATCCTATCTTTATGTCTGTTCTTAGGAAGTCTCACACTCTTAGTATGAGCCAAGTACTCATTACAAAACTCAATTACCTCTTGAGCTATGTAACCTTCAACGATGCTTGCATCTGGCGTTCGTCGATTCTTACAATAACCTTTCAACTCACCCATGTAACTCTCGAAAGGATACATCCACCTCAAAAACATCAAACCAAGTAGCTTAACTTCTCTAACCAGATGAATTACCAAATGAACCATAATGTCACAAAAAGACGACGGAAAGTACATCTCCAACTTACAAATCGTAACAACTACTTCATTCTGCAACTTATCCAAATACTTTGGATCAATTACTTTGCTGCAAATCTTGTTGAAGAACAAACACAATTTGATAATAACATGTCTAACATGTTTCGGCAATACCGATCTAAGAGCAATAGGTAACAACTGCTGCATCAACACATGACAATCATGAGACTTCGAACCAATTAGTTTCAAATCATTAATTCATACAATATTGCTAATATTTGAAGAATACCCCTACGACACTTTGACACCATGTAGACACTGACACAAAGCTAATTTCTCCTTTCTGTCCAAAGTATAACAAGATGGTGGTAAATACATACGAGTACCCTTACTCTCTGGTGCTAGTTTTCCTCGAATACCATGTTCAAGTTAATCAAGTCTGACATTATATCCATCTTTAGTCTTACCCGATATGTTAAGAAGAGTTCCTAACAAGCTGTCACAATTTTTTTTTTCAACATGCATAACATCAATACAATGTCTGACTTTTAAAGTCTCCCAATAAGGAAGGTTAAAAAAATGGGGACAACGTTCTCCTTGCCCATGAGCTATGTCATAACCTCCACCTCGACAAAGGAAAAGGGAAAATGTGCATAAAACTTGATATACGGAAAGCATATGACTCCATCTCATGGACCTTCTTGGATGGAGTTTTGGAGCGTTTTGCTTTCCCGGTTAAGTGGAGACGCCTTATTATGAATTGTGTTCGGGCTTCGTTTGTGGTGACGGTAAATGGTGCAAACTCCTCAAGTTTCGTGGCCAGAAATGGATTGAGACAAGGTGACCCCTTGGCCCCCTACCTTTTTGTTTTGTGTATGGAAGTTCTAAGCGAGATGGTAAACAAGGCGGTTATGGATGGGAGCATTCAGCCACTCTCTTGTGGGGATATTGGTGTATCGCATCTTCTTTTTGCTGATGATGTCCTCCTATTTGCTAAAGCTACAAAAGCAAATGCGAGGGCAATTCGAGGAGTCCTTGAGGACTTCACGTCTTGTTCGGGGCTGAGCTTTAGTGTGACAAAAAGCCAAATTTTCATGGGAGGTGGAGCACGGGATGGCGCATGGATTGCAACACATCTTGGGATGGAGCGACATGAGTTCCCCGTCACCTATCTTGGGCTGCCATTGTTCTCGGGAAGGATGGGGAAAACCCATTGCACGACACTCGTGAATAAGGTCAAAGCACGACTGAGCACATGGCAGCAAAACTTCCTATCCATTGCTGGAAGGGTGGAACTTGTAAGGAGTGTGCTTGTGTCCCTCAATGTTTATTGGACCTCTGCTTTCCTCATGCCCCGGGCAACCTTACAAGAGATTGAGAGTATCATGTGCCACTTCATTTGGGGAGGTCCAAAAAAGTGGGTTGCGGTAGCATGGAGAGATATATGTACACCAAAGGAAGAAGGTGGCCTTGGTCTCAAACGTCTATTGGACTGGAATGATGTGGGCCTTTTGCGTCTTTTTTGGCTTGTGGTGGCGGACGAACAATCACTTTGGGTCAAGTGTGTGCGCCGGAAATACTTGAGGAACCGGTCCATCTGGCTAGCACGTCCCCCACCCACTTCCTCTTGGGCTTGGAAGGGGCTGCTGAGAGTACGGGACATAGTGAGACGGCATATCCGGTATGAGGTGGGTAATGGTGAAGACATACGATTCTTCCAATATCCTTGGTGTGGACAACCCTTCCAATGTGAGAGTTGGGGGGACCGTTTACATTATGAGTTGGGAGTACCTTGGGACATAAAAGTCTCGTACTTTATAAAAGACGGAATGTGGATGCTGCCCCCCCCCCCCCCCCCAAGATCTACATTGATAGAGGAAATTCACTCAAGGATAGTGAACATTCAAATACATGGGGGATTCGACCAGCCAAAGAGGATAGATGGTAAGGGAACCAGGCTGGGTATGAGAGAAGTGTGGACATGGGTAAAGCCACCAGGAAGGAAGGTTGCGTGGGCTGGTATGGTGTGGCATAATCATGCTATCCCGAAGCACGCACTCACGACTTGGCGGGCGTTGAGGGGTCGGTTACTCACAAAGAAACTTATGAACAAACGTGGCGCAGAGCACGATCCGATTTGCAGCCTTTGTGAGAGGGACGAGGAAGACATGGAGCACCTTTTCTGGGGGTGTGTGTTTATCAAGGAGGTTTGGGTAGCTCTTCTACACCTACTGAAAATCAGTGACCGACATGCACTTTCGTTAGAAGGAGAAGCGATACGACTAGCACATGCACGTGGCAGCCGGCTTGGGAAAGTGGTAAGGCGTTGGGCCTTCAACGCCATGATACACGAGTGCTGGCTGGAACGAAACCGCCGAATCTTCGAGGGAGAGAAGATATTGCCGAAAGACATAGTAGCTGCCATCAAAGACACCATTCGCTGCCTATGGGATAAAGTAAAAAACCTTGCGAAGGATGCTGAGGAGGAGCATGACTTTCAGATCATGTGGAGTTAGAAATTAGTTTCTTCATTTCGTTTTTGACTCGTTTGTATAAGAAGGAACTTCGGTTGTTTTGCCTACTTTGCTCTTCAGGTCCCACGAACATGAGTAGTAGGGAGAGGCCGGGTATGCATGTAGTATGCCCCGCACACTTTCTTTCTGAAATTTTTGGTAGGATGTAATCACTTTACTTCAGTAATATACTTCGAGGCTAAGCCTCCCTTTTTGCCTTGCAAAAAAAAAAGGTTAAAAAAATGGATTTTTTCTTCCAACTACTCTTATCATTTCTGCGTTTGTAAGGCTTGCCGAATTTTCATTCGACGTTCTTCACCTGCTGAAGGAGTTGTCTTACACTGGTATTTGCAGGAGGTTCTTCGAATTCCTGCTTCCCATTAAATGCCTTTTTCATTTTACGATACAGATGACTCATAGGAAGAAATTTGCGATAACCAAGATACATTGTTTTACTGTCATGCACAAGCTGCAAAGCACACGTGTTTTCTTCACAAATATGACACACTTTGTGCCTTTTCACAGAATAACCAGATAGATTTCCATATGTAGGGAAGTCATTAATTGTGCAAAATATCATTGCACGCATTGTAAATGACTGTTGACGGCGGGCGTTAGGTGAAAGGTGAAAAAATATTTTAAAAAAGCTAACCTAATGTTACAAATTTCCCAATCTTCGTGGCTTAAAAATGCATCTTTTTGTTTTTCATTATAAAAAGTTTGAATTGCAAGATGATGATAAGCACAAGATTTTAACATTTCATTGGTAGAATTCCATCTATGGGGCATCTAATTTAAATTTTCTAAGTTTAACATCATTATATACACAAAATTCTCGAAATTCCTGACATCTAGATGTACTACTACAACCTAAAAAGACAATTGCATTCCTAACATTTCCTAGGTATGGTTTAATTAATTGAAGTCCATCTTGTACTACCAAGTTCGAAGTATTATAAGCACATGTGATATGAAAAAGTGAACCGTCTAGAGGTGGCTTACAATAACTTATAAGCAATCTTATTGCTGCACTGTTATTAGTAGCATTATCAAATGTAATTGCACAAATTTTATTTTCAAGAGAATTAACTACAATGACATCTTTAATATAATCAAATATAACATTGGTAGTGTGTGGATGCAAAATAGGTAAAAACGAAATAATTTTTTATTTAACAACCATGAATCATCTATATAATGAACAATTACGCAACAATAAGGATAATTATTTGGACCTGTCCATACATCACTAGTTAATGCTAACTTATTGTTCATTTCATAAAAATAACTAATCACGATTGTTCTTTGTTTTTAGAATTTATCAAATGCAACATTTTTAAGACTTCTTCTATAAAATGGTTTAAACTACGGATTATTATAGAGAATTGCTGCCCTAAGAAAATCAGATTCACATGTGCTAAATGGTAATTCATCTCTAATTATGAAATCAACAATTATTTCTTTACCTTTAATTTGATCATATTTTCGAAAAGTTAAATTTTCACTCTCTATATCTCAAACAGATTGACGTAAATCCCTTACCGACTCAGGATTGTTCTTAACTTTACATACCTTTAAATGTCGACCTCAATGATCGGTTACCCCACTTAATGCCGCCGAATATACATGACCACAGTAATTACAAGTAGCAGTTACTTTACCGTTTTGATCTCTATCTTCATGAAAATGTTTCCATACTGGGCTTGTTTTTTTTTCTAAAACCGGTAGTAATTGTTTGAGGTGGTCTAGTAGGGAGGTGTTTTACGGTATCCTGATCTTCAGAATTAGATGAAGAAGAAATGCAAATTGCTAAATATGCAAAGAAAAACTAATTTTTTTACTAAAAGATAAAGTCATGATTACGGTTGATTAACTAAAATTAACTACTACAAAAGATTAGAAAAGCCTTGGAAATGAAGAGCAGAGTCGCGAAATCAACAGTCAATGGTCTGCTTGTTGCTTTAGGCTTCACACTTTAGCTCCAACTCAACCCGTATCCACCAAAATCAAAGCAATTAGAGAAAGTTAAAGACGATTGGAATTTGGAAGAATGGAAGAAAGTTGGAGAGAATTGTGTTGTGTGAAAAATAATGAGAGGGCTTGAGGGGTTTATATAGGGTAGGAGAGGGGTAGTTTAGGGATTAAAAAAACCAACCGTTCTAAGAGCTGTTTGTGCTGACGTCAGCGTTCCAACGGCACTCAGAGCCGTTGGAACAGTGTCGTGCCGACACGGCACGACACGGGCCAGATCCCAGGTCTATGTGGAGGAGAGATAAGGGTTGTGGTTAAAAGATGAATATTGTTGTAAAGAGAAGAAAATGAGTTGGAGAGAAAAAACAGATGTGGATGAGAAAGAAAAATGATGTGGAATAGAGAGAGAAATCTCATGACCAGGTTGAGGTTACGGATGCCCTTAGGGATGACAAGTTACATGAGGGCATGTAACAAACTGGGACGTGTTGTTGTCAATCTAAAAGAAAGACATGCTGCGATTTGGAGATGAGCTGGTACGACCTCTCTCTTGGGGACGACTGAAGTGGAGGACTTGGGAAGTGAGGAGATTATCGAGTTTGTTTCAAGCTGAAGAAGCAAGCATAATGCTCGATGACAATTTAAGTTAACCTAAAATTCATTTTAGTGTCGTGCAATGTCGTATGGCGATTGCACCTACAAATGAAAGTTGAGTTTGTTTATGAAGCATGTCTTCGATCGTACGAAAATAATAATAATAATCGAAAATATCAATCATACCTAGAAATATCTGTAGGTATCGTGTGTTTGAAGGTGTGGTTTCTTTGATGCAACCCTTCCCGTTTGTTTCACCATCTCCATAAAAGAAAGTAGGACAGAGCATCTGTAGTTTCCCGGAGTATTCGTACAAATGTGGGAGAATGAGTTTGCGGACGAATCATCACATTCGTTTATATCTACAGATTACGAATAACAATAATCAAACATTTGAATAGTGAAACTTTTGAATTTATTGGCACTAAACTTTGTTTTTTTATCATATTTACATTTACTAAATTTAAAGCAGCGTACTACCAATGATATTTTCTAAAGAAAAATAATCTTATGATGTACCTCGTGGTAAGCCTTGTTTTGACTTCTTGTTCTACCTCGTGGTTTGGATTTAGGCAATTATCTGAAGCATTGTTGTTCCATATTTTGTTTGTTTTTACTTTTATTTTGATTGTGAGACGTATTTCCATGACTAACGGCATCCAAAAGCCCCAGCAACACGACAATTTGTGAATTTACTTGTGTGCCGAAATAAAATAAAAAAACTCCAATGGATTCCTCTAATATTGATATGACGCAAGTGCAACCAAGTAAATAACCCTTAATTTCCAATGTATTAATAAAATTTATAGAAAATTATGTACTCATAAGTTGATGAAATTTAAAATTACCTTGAAATCCGCTTTCTAATTAAGGATTCCCACGATAACCATCTTCGCAAAAGCAACGGTACCCCGGACCATTATGGGAGTCAAGGCATTTGGTGTTATTGTAACGCCCCGAGTCCGGACATGTGCTTACCCGCCCAAACCCGGTGCGTTAAGATACGATCCACGATCCTGACCGCTGCGCACTCTGATATTTAAATCCATCTGATAGGCCCATAATAATCTGAAAAATATAATCAACAAATTGTGAGCTCGACAGCCCGCAAGTTCCAACCGTCAATCAATCAGAATCATAATCATGTGGAAAATAATACAGAATATGATATTCAGTCAATAAGCACAATCAAGAGACATGCATCACAAATAAAAAGCATGCATAACGATCTGGAACCCCCATTCGGATTCGACCACATCCTGTGCTTCTGAAATCTATCAATCAGTCAGACTCACACATGGTAGCTCCACACTAACGACATGCAGCCCTTTCCTCTCTCGGGTGGCTCCACGCTGTCCGCTAGGCAACTCTTTCCTAAGTTGCTCTGCCAGAAACATACACACAGCCACAAGACATGTCGACCGAAATACCACCATGCAATCATATGCATACCATAAAATCAATATTAATACTCAGCATGCATGCAAATACGAATATCAAGAGCGACATACATGCTATAAAACTGAAGAATAACGAATCAGTACTTGCCAGTCTCGCAACCACAACCTTGAATCGCAACCCAAATCAAATATCCAGGTTTCATATTTTCTATTTTCTTTTATCTCATCTTGCACAACAGAAGCCTAACAACTAATAATCAACATCAAAAATTATTGATCATACCAAAAATCAAATTCAATTAATTAACTAAAAATCACTCTACCTTACCTTTATTTCATCACGCCCTTCTCTCTTCCAAACTCCTCTTCTTTCTTCACCTTTTATAGGCATCCAACTCCACCGCCTCTCAACTCATCTTCTCACCATCACACGTGTAAAAGTTGGGCAATTTGCCTTTAAACCTCATCTTTACCTAAAACCATACATAAATCCAATAAACTTGATTGGCTTTTAATTAAGGTTTGGCTTCTCACAATCCACCATCCTTAAAGAAATTTCGTCCTCGAAATTTGAATCCAACATCGTATCACTTTGAAATTCACATACCCATATTAAAATAAACTCTCACACATCTAAATCAGTTTGATCCAAATCCAATCATCTCCAGATTGATTCTCAAATTTATATTCAATTTGGTCCAAATCAAAACAAAATTTCAATCCAACTTTTATTAAATCTAAAATTCATCTTCAACTATTTATTCATAATTTGGATAGCAAATCCAACCAAGTCGAAATTCACATTTTGAACCCAAGTCTAAATAACTCTAAATTCATATTCAAATAAAAAATTTCTATTTCAAATCCGATCTCAACTAATTCTGAGGATTGTATTGCTCTGATACCATTTGTAACACCCCGAGCCCGAACAGGTGCTTACCCGCCCAAACCCGGTGCGTTAAGATACGATCCATGATCCTGACCGCTGTGCACTCTGATATTTAAATCCATATGATAGGCACATAATAATCTGAAAAATATAATCAACAAATTGTGAGCTCGACAGCCCGCAAGTTACAACCGTCAATCAATCAGAATCATAATCATGTGGAAAATAATACAGAATATGACATTCAGTCAATAAGCACAATCAAGAGACATGCATCACAAATAAAATGCATGCATAACGATATGGAATCCCATTCGGATTCGACCACATCCTGTGCTTCTGAAATCTATCAATCAGTCAAACGCACACATGGTAGCTCCACACTAACGTCAGGCAACCCTTTCCTCTCACGGGTTGCTCCACGTTGTCCGCTAGACAGCTCTTTCCGAAGTTGCTCTACCAGAAACATACACACAGCCACAAGACATGTCGACCGAAACACCACCATGCAATCATATGCATATCCATAAAATCAATATTAATACTCAGCATGCATGCAACTACGAATATCAAGAGAGACAGACATGCTATGAAACTAAAGAATAACGAATTAGTACTTGCCTGTCTCGCTACCACAACCTTGATTCGCAACCCAAATCAAATCTCCAGGTTTCATATTTCCTATTTTCTTTCATCTCATCTTGCACAACAAAAGCCTAACAACTAATAATCAACATCAAAACTTATTGATCATACCAAAAATCAAATTCAACTAATTAACTAAAAATTACTCCACCTTACCTTTATTTCATCACGCCCTTCTCTCTTCCAAACTCCTCTTCTTTCTTCATAGGCATCCAACTCCACCACCTCTCAACTCATCTTCTCACCATCACACGTGTAAAAGTTGGGCAATTTGCCTTTAAACATCATCTTCACCTAAAACCATACATAAATCCAATAAACTTGATTAGCTTTTAATTAAGGTTTGGGTTCTCACAGTTATTCTTACAAGCATAACTTGTACCTGATTTCATAGCAACTGACCAATCCTCCTCTCCAATCGCCCAATCAAGGATGGTTGGAATGGTATCTCACGTCTGTAGAAACCTGAGGTCGACAGAACTAAATGTATACGCGTCTTCTCTCCCCAAGAAAGAATAGCTACACGGGCCAACCCCATTGGGATCAGAATTATTCTTTTGACTTGATATAGCCATGACTAAGGTCTTCATGCTTGGACCGATGACCGTGTGACAACAACCAATGCCATTGCAAGTCCCATTAGTAAACTATGAATCCTTGTTGCAACCCATCATGCAACCACTCATGGACTCACTAAAGTCAGTGTCGTTTATGTAGAAGCCGATCACTTCACAACCTACGACTGTGAATATGTTACGAGAGAAGGAAGCAGTGTATGGGAGGCCCTCAAGTTTAATGGAGGAGAAATCATCATTAATCTTTCCCTTTCGCAATTTTTCGCAAGCTTCGTTTTAACGGTGACTTCACCATCGATAAGTAATATGTTGGTTATTTCGAATGTCTTTGAGATGTTGAAGTAGGCATCATATGTGGAGTACTATTTGAGAATCACCAATAAAGGGTGTATGAGAGTTCATGGAGGTGTTGCAGTTGACCTTGAATTCTTCTCTATGACACCCCTTTGAGAAGCCAAATGGATATGGAATGGTGACGCACTGACGCTCCCACACTTCTCTCCACATTTGTCGAGTACTAAAGAAGAAGAAGAAGGTTGTGCAGTGAAAAGAAGGACAAGGAGGAAGAAATGGAGATGCATTCTAATTTGATTTTGGTTTGGGTTATTGAAATTGGATGGTATATATAGAAGAGATCATCTTCTCATTTTAAGTAACATCAGCTGGGGTGGGCAATGATTACTATGTGCGAGGGTGTGCCAAGTATGGTATTGAACATCCCCATCGGGGTTGACAATCCACAATTTTAAAATGGATAAATGATAAGATTCAAACGATTAATTGATTACGATATCTCATTTTGTAAAGACAAGACATAAACGTCGTGAATATTGTATTCTCATTTTGACACCAATGCATTTACATTCGTCTGTAGTTTCAAAACAAATTAAACAATTTGCAAGAACCAAATGCCGCTAGTCTTTGCCTCATTCTACTCCTGCTTCTTTAAACAAATGGTCCAAAGTTCTCAGAAATCTGGAAAAAACATGCATTAGATGACTAACACTTTAACACATATTTATAAGACGGTTAACAAATATTTATATGCATCATGGTTGTGTAACTGACCTAATTTAAACCCAAAAAATGAGAATCATATTCCCCTCCTCTAGTTGTAATTTAGAACAGAGTATTACTCTACAAACTTGTTCAGGAGTGAGTCGACGATTTTTCTCTGGCAATAGTTGTTCATCGTAGTAATCATCCTCCATCACCAGTTCTTCAGAAATGCCAAAATAGGGTCTTCGCTTCATGCCTACTCCACCTGTCCACCAATTTCATTCATTCTGAGCAGAGATCTACTACCTGTAGGATTTCATGCCCTTATGTATGTGTATATTTTAAAATTTTATAAATGTATACATGATTGATATTCATATTTTCAACGATTTCATGTATATTGTTTAATATTTATTCTAATATTATGTAACCTATATATATTAAAACAAACAGAGATGAGAGGATCATACCCAAATGTTCTCTAAAACCTTTATGAAGATCCAGAGTTGCACTGCTCATCGAATCGCCCGCCGATTCACCTCAAAGTGTTCACCAAACTCTAAACATGTTTATAGAGAAAGAAGCTAGCCAATTCAATCTCTAAATCAAGCTTAGAATCTAGCTAATAACCCCTATAAAGTTCTACGAGATTTAATCTCCAAAACCTCTAACTAATTACGAGAAATTTGGATGGATTAGTGGAGAGGTAAGGGAGAAAGAGAATTTTGCATTAACCTTAAACAAGTAATGAGAGGAGACCTATTTATAGGCTCTCCAAACACCCACATCATGGGCTACCCACTAACCCATGATCTCTTGTTATTCTCTCCCTTAAATCAATCACAAATTGACACATAATCATCCTAAAAATGTTTGACCATAATTGGAATAAATCCAGCCCATGATCAACATTATTCTCTTAATAATTCTGGAAAAATCATGTCGAATAGTCAACCGAAATTAACCAACCGGTCGATTGATTGACAATTAATCATGATTTTGGTTGGACCATGAAACCCGGCGGTCGACCCATCACACGCCTCTAAATCTACTATGATATTTCGGTCGAATAGAACACTCAAACGGTCGACCGATTGCCACCAAGAAAAATTCACGGAGGTTCCTGGTGATGTTCGATTGAACCACGACTTCTACCAGTCGACCGATTAATCTCAGAAAAAGTTCCTAGAATATTTTGGTCGACCGACACATCCATCCGGTCGACCTTTCTCACACGTAACAACTACAGTGGATTTCTGGTCGACCGGTCTTTGAAAACGTTCGAACATTTTGTCCAAATTTTAACTTTATCAAATTTTTGATTTATCTCCCACAAAATTTGATCTTGGGGGGGGGGGGGGTTAGCAAATTCACATATCATGCAATATATTATCCTATGTAATGTCATACCATTACACCCATAATACATACATCTCATATGAATCTATTCATGATTCTAATTACGGTACTTTTCATAACATATTGAGTTTATCGATTCATCACATGTATTCTATTTCACATGAAACCTGATATATCATATGAACATAAAATCAAACTTCTTGTTTCCTAGTTTATGGTTCTGGGTCCTTAGGCTAGACGACGCCTAACTTCGAGATCACTAGTCTCGACACGCCTCACCTCCCTACAACGAAGACCACAATACCCAACAAGTGATACCAGATTCAGAGATCCAGTACCTCCTACTATCGACAACGCAGGCGACGCCGATCAGGTCATTACGGTCTCAACTAGATCACTCTCCTAGTGAGTCTAAAATCCTTAGCGGCAATGTCTACTTGCTTTTAGAATTAAGACTTTGATTAAGAGTAATTTTTGGGGGCAAAGGAAAGGGTGATTAGTTCCCCCACCTTATCTTGTATGGGATAGTCCGTTGTTAGTAGCGTTTTTGAGTCTTAACCTAGCAATTAACTCTCCAAACAAACGCTCACCTCACTCTTGCCCCATGCACCTTACTAACTAATACATGCTTAAACCATGCATGAATGAGGGAATGGGTGCACGTACCTCACGCCATCAATCAACAACAAGAATGTCAAGAAAAGAAAGACGAGTGCGTGCAAGGTCTTCAAATGATGCATGACCGAGATGGTAATCGATCTACTCTTTTGCTTTGAGTTTTAAGATCCAAGGTGATTAAAGGGACTTGATTGTTAATCTGCGGGCAAACTACAAGTAAAAACATACCACAGGGAGGTGTGTCGACTTTGATTAGTTCGAAGTCGAGTGGAAAACAAAGGAGACAAAGAGTTTGCTTACACAACACAAAACTAGGAATGAACAATCAATAAAACTAAACCCTATAGGGGTAGGGAAAGAATGTGAATACAAAAATATGTGTATGTGTTCAATTGTGCTCGTCACAAGTAGTACATGAAAACCATCAAAATAAATCCAACTTTGCCTCCACATGAAATAAGATAACACATTATCATTAAAACATACAAGACAATAATTGGAATGAAGCTAAACGAACTCATGCATAAAGACCAAACCCCACTATGTCTCCACATGAAATAAGATTTACACAATCATTAAAACATACAAGACATTAATCAAGGTGAGGGCAACAAGAGTACATGCAACTACAAGTAATGTTTCCTTTATCAAATCCATCCTTATCCTCACCTCATCATTCCCCATAAAATAGGCCTACTAATCTAAGCATATGCTAAGCTTCATTCAAGAGCATTAGCATATCAAAGACAAAAGTGAAATCTCATTAGATGATTATGAAAATCATGTAAGGCTCAAAGGATTAAGATAACACACACTTAACACATAACATTTTTCTCCATCCACTAAATGGGGATAAAACTACTCACTAATGATTACCCTAACTATTGTATAGAAAGACATATTAACTAAGCCTACTAACATTAATGAAAGGAATTTAAACTAAGCAAGCAAGAAATATTAAAAAAGCTAAATGAAAGAAAATTAAACTAAAGAAGCATGCAAGAAATATTAAAGAAGCTTGATGAAAGGAAAGTAAACTAAAGGAAGAAGCAACATAACTAAAGAAAAACTTTATTAATTTCAAACTCACAATACAAGTAGCCTCTCCCTACTTGAGATTTTGCTCCAAAGCTCACTTCAAGTAGAGAGCATGGTCACCAAGCATGTGTGTATTACAATGGAGGAGGAGGAGTTCTATTTATAGTTAAAGAAGAAGACAATCGGGGACAATCCCCTGATATAGGACTAATACACTACTAAAAATAGACATAAAACACTCTAATACATGACCCGACGAAGTTTTATCGGATCTGGACAAAAATATACCGCCAATTAGCGGCCTATAAGGTCTGGATCGGGTTGTGTTTTGGAGTGTGATTGTCTGGGTTGATTTCTTCATGTCTGATGCACCCCAATCGGTTGTGTAGCTTGCGATCCGAATCCAGTTGCCAAAATACTCCTCATGATGGTGTGAAGTTTCTTCATTTGCTCATTGGTCCTTAGGTTTTGCATTCGGGTCCCTCTCTCTTGCATCTTAGTCCATAAGTCTTGCAACTTAGTCCATTTTCTTGCTTTTAAGTCCTTTTAGAGTCTCTCATTCCCAAACTTATTTATTCCTGAAACTTAAACATAAAACTCGTTACGTAGCATTGCTTAGGCTAAGAATAAAATATATAAAGACACAAATATATGCATGATATGATGTCGATCAAAGAGGAGTCTAAGGTCTTGAAAATTATATACAGAAATGATGAGGTGTTTTAATATGGAAAATTAAAATTATCGCAATAGTGTAGGTCCCTGTAATAATTGTTTAAGTAAATCATGTGCCTTTTGCTTTGGCTGCTAATTTAAGGTATATCAGCACACAAAAGCTCCACCATTAATAGAGTTATAGGCAATATGGACTCATTACGCATGATGTTTTCTAGATAATGGAACATATTTCATACTTTCAATTTAACACCTGTGATTTGTATCAGAGATTTAACATCATAGCCCGTCTGTTTGAATGCACATTAGGTGTCGTTCTCTTTCCTGTATATGAACTTTGACATTTTATAGTTACACAGTTAATATTTCGATTTTGTACTTTGTTAATTGGACATCTAACAGGTGGTGGTGGTGAAAAGAATGTGTTCTAAAAGTTTTACTTTTATATGTCAATTATTATGAATTAGATGTGCAAATATTTTCTTCCTTGATTAATGTATCCATCTTTTAGAAGTGTTAAGGAAGAGGTTCTTGGTCATTAACTGTAGAGCTCTAAAAGTTAATGGTTTACATAAATCAAAAGTTATTCACAATCGTGGTAATTTACATGGAACATTAATTACCGAGATAATATTTTCGTGTTGGTAAAGAGTATTGTAGCTCTACAAATATTTAACGACACGAGTATGAGTACCTTTTATATATTGAATATACCTAGCAAGTGAAACACTATAGATTTGTGTTATGTGTCATAAATGTTTTCACTGTGTCTTGAATCCTAAGATATGAGACTTATATCTTTTCACATAGGAAGTGTTTGATTAGTGTCAAAAGATATCAATGGGTATAGTGATAAAGACAATAGTTGGTTGAACATGACTTATGCTGCAAAACATAATTAGTCAAAAGATTATCATTGCCCTCTTAGCTTGAGTGATGATACTAGTGGCCCCCTTGATAAAACAAAATTATAATGTGCACAATGTGACTTGTGTTAAGTTACATATTTATAATTAGCTTAAGAGATCAAGAAGTAAGTATATAATACAAATGTGAAACATTTCTACTTTGTATAATACTCTTAATATCATGAGGCAAGAGATAGACACAAGTGATGTTCTTACATCACAAAATGGATCGTGTTTAGTTTGAGAGAACAAGACATCTATGCTAACTGGGTACCTTCTCTCATTTTTCTTTTCCCCTTCTCTTCTCTCATTTTCACTCTCCTCCTTCTCCTTTTCTTTTTCTCTTTTCTCACTTCTTCGACCTCTTCTTTCATTCATTTCTCCCTTATCCTTCTTGAGGTATTTGAAGAAGTCTTTTGCTAGGACTTCATTGTCCTCATCTTCTACACTCCTCCTTGGTTGCTCGATATTTGCATGTAATGACAAGAGGGGTTTGTTCCTTGAAGCTTCCTTCTCCTTTCGATGGTTGATTTGGAGTTCATACGCCATCAAGTTTCCAATTAATTCCTCCATCTTGAGTTGGGAAAGATCGTGTGCTTCTTCAATTGCAACCACCTTATCTTCCCAATCGTGGCTTAATGACCGGAGGAATTTCCTTGTCATCTCTCCTTCATTTAATCTTCTTCCAAGAACCAAAAGAGAGTTAGTGATATCGGTGAAGCGAGTGTTCATTTCGCTTTTGTTTTCACCGATTTGCATAGAAAAAATGTCATATTTATGCATGAGGAGACTAATGCGGGTTTCCTTAGTTTTGCTATCCCCCTCATGATGCATTTGTAGCATATACCAAATTTCATATGCACTTATACAACCCCTAATCCTATTATATTCACCTTCATTAAGGCCACAATACAAGATGTTCATGATTTTCGAATTCATTTCGATTTCTTTCATTTTGGGTCTTGTAAGTGAATCTAATCATCTTCATTTGGGGGGTGTATGGATTTTGGAGAAACATCCAATACTTAAGGTCATTAGAAATAAGGAAAATTTTCATCCTATTCTTCCAATAATCATAATTTGACCCATTTAGCAAAGGAGGTCTAGTAGTGCATAATCCTTCTATGTGATTAGATGATGTAGAAGTCATGCTAAAAATACGATTAAGTAATGAATTCAGTGCACAAGGCTCTGATACCAAATGTAGGATCGTATGGGTCGGCTATGCTAATCACTTTTAAGCTAATTACCTACTTGTTTAAGCAATCAAGATATGCACAGCGGAATTTAATTAAAACAAGCAAGTAGGGAAGGAATATGCAAACCACAATCGACACAGGGATTTTGATAGAGGTTCGGCACCCAACCCGGGTCCTAGTCCCCTCTTGCAAGCTCAACTCGGATCACCCAGCTCCGCTTACGACTTCACTAACCACTCCCCGTTACGGTCCGGGAG
Organism: Triglochin maritima; assembly: GCA_963682175.1. NCBI lineage: Eukaryota > Viridiplantae > Streptophyta > Magnoliopsida > Alismatales > Juncaginaceae > Triglochin > Triglochin maritima. The sequence continues at coordinate 29,500,601 of OY821779.1, forward strand.
AGAATGCCTTTACAATCTTCAAGCTCGCGAACAACCCTCGCCGAGCTTGTCTCCACCTCTCACAATCCGAGAGGGATACTTCAGGCTCTCACGAAAGTCTATACTTGTGTCTTGGGCTTTCACCAAGACCCTTGCTTCTTGCACAATGATTGAGTGGAACAACATACTCTAAACTTGAGCACACTTGAGTGAGAATAGGAATTAAGACTAAAGTGTGGAAGGTTTTGAGCTTTTGAATGTTTGGATATTCTCTCTAATGTTGGGTACAAAAAGGTGTGGGAGAGTTTTGTTAAAATGTGTTTTACAACTCTATTTATAAGCATTAGAGAGAATAGAGCCGTTGGGGTTGATTAGGTATGAGTTGGTGTAAGATACATAAAACAGAAACCTGCAGGACGCAATTCTGCCTAAAAACGGTCAATCGAAACGGGTATGTCGTTCGACCGTTTGGTCAAAATTAAGCTTTGACTTGAGTTGACTTAAGTTAACGGTCGAACGGGCTCAGGGGAGTGGTCAACTGAATTAGTCCAGGCACTTCTGGGAGACCAAATTGTGTGGGTTCGGTCGTCCGCTAGGAAAGTTTCGGTCGACCGGATGTTTGGTAATTTTGGGGTATTTTGGAATAATACGAATACGACCATTGGGTATAATACGACAAAACAAATGGTCATGTGACACGTGTAAACGGCCGAACAGAAAGGTTTCAACGGTCGACCGTTTTGGTCCAGGCAGTTCAAGTTTTGTTTAGGTGTTTTCCAGTTCTAGTTTGGATGATCTATTGAAGTCCAAATTATGTGAAATTTTGTGTGTGACTTTTATAGGGAACCTAGTGTGTGGTTGAGTAGTTTTTAGCTCAAGTATGCTCAATTACACAAGGTTCCTAAAGACTTAAAGAAATACAAAATACATGTCTTCAAATGAGCTTGATTACAGGTCTTGACTTGATTTCCTTTCTTTCTTGAGTCTTGATAACCTGTAGAGGTTAGCACAAAGAAATATATATGCAATTCAATATGTGTGCTACTCTACATGATTATAATTAAGATTAGGTTGAATAAATCATCAAAACATAGATTAAGGCCAAAAAGCCAACAACTTTCTCTTCACTTTGCCTCTCACCGGTTTTGCACATAAACACACGCAAAACCCACACAAAAAATTCTTTCGGAAACATATGAAGATTTTTGAAAGAAATCCGAAAATTTAAAGCACAAGGCAAGCAAAAGAAGACAAGTCACCCAAGGATAATGGCAAGCAGATATACGATATTAAATACCGCACACTAACATGACCCTAACAATGCACACAAAAGGAAACAAAATTAAAAGAAAAGACTCGACTATGTACACATGTAAAACACCCTCCACTTACTTCAGTCATAGTCCTCAATGAATGCGAGTATGAGACTACATGGAGTTATGCATGAAAAAGAAAAGATCTCACCAACGTGAAGCGCAAAGGGAAGTTCATGGTTATGTTGATGGACACAACCCAAATTCCCCTTAAAACCTGTAAAATACTAAAGAAGGGATACAAATACGTAAAAGAAATGGGGCCAAAATACATAAGGGTTTGGGCCCACAACAAATAATGCTCACTCATGGAGTCTTTTATTGTAAATTTTTTTGTTGTTTTTTTTTTTAAATAACTATGTATAAAAATAAGTTCACATCTTCATTTGTCAAAGGACATCAAATGGCAACCTCAAAAGTGGGTCAATGCACTTGGAATGAGAACATGACACCACGCTGGGCCAGAATACTCGTGTGTGGCCCCTGCTCACAAAGAGCACAAGATGAAAGGAGAGGTTCATAAATTAGACGCAAAGGTGTCTCATTCAAAGCATCAAACTGAAAGAGCTTGAACCTCTCAAGAGTTTGGGATATAATGTGCAACGGAAAAAAGAGTTTCTCCCGTTGCAAAATTAAAGTTATAATCATCAATCCAAACTCTCCAACAACCAGGCTCGTGGGTTGGAATGTGGTGAAGAACCTCATTAGCATGTCCGACTCACCAGGCGAACGGAAAGTGGGTCTTTTACCCAAGGTATCCTCTAAGGAACTCCTAATACCCGCATTGGCAATGTAGTTGTTTGATGTCCCATCATTTCCAAGATGATCAGGAACAATAGTGAGAGGCAAACTCTCATCTGGTCGTATGAAATTAAGGGTACTAGGGAGTTCTTGCTCCACCAGAGCTGAGTCCTTAAGAGGCACAACATAAAGATGATGTGGCTCAAGGGCCAAGAGACAAAAAGATAACGCACAATCCTGTGCCGACTCATAATGAAGCTGGTCTGTGTTACTCACAATTTGGATCGAAACCCCCATTATGTGATCGTGAATTGAAACCCAACGTCCCTCAGACTGACTATGAGTTTGACTTTGAAAGATTGTACTTTGATTTTGTGGATGTCGTGGTAGTTCGGTATGACAAGATGAATCCTCATGTTGACAAGAAATGTCACGCTCTTCACGTTTAATTAATTGTTGTGTAATTTGACTCACATAAATTGTCATAGTTTGTAGGGAATTTTGAGTGGACTTCATTACATTTTGAGTGATTTTCATGAACGTGTGGAGGGTTTGTTCAAAAGAATCAAGTCAATGGTCAACTGTGAGGCTCAAGTCAGAATTTGGGGAATTGTCGGGTTGGGTATTTATAGGCGGAGAATGAGCCCAATGATTCGGAGTAGGGTGTTGGTAGAATTCTAGGTATTCGGGAGGAGGATACTGGGGTTGAAATTATGTATAAGAATTTGAATAAGAATTGTCTCCCCATGAATCCATCCCTCTCGGATTGTGCGTGGACGCGTAAAGGTCACATTGAGTATTTTAGGAAAAGATGTGCTCATACTCAGGATCATGGGGAACATAAGGACATTCCACGAAAACATGACCACTCAACCCGCAATAGTCACACGGTACAGCTACAGGAGCTACCGGTGCACTCATGTCATCTACGACATGCATGAAAGAGGCCAATGGTTCTTGTAATGTCTTAGTTTGTTGACCAACATATGATCCGACGTAACTAGATGGTGGTCTAGCAATCAGTGACTCTCTCATATTACCCTAATTTGAAGACTGCTCAGTCTTACAATCAAGATTGTCCCAACCATATAGGGTGTCTATTTGATGCACCACATGATGCATGGGTCCGGAGTACCAGGGATAATAGTCTTGGTCCCAATAATGATATGGATGGTCTCCCATGTAACCATCCATCTCGCCAAAGAACTCTCGAGTCGACTCGACCCTAACATGCTAACAAAGAGTGTAAAGGGGAGGATGCTAGAATGTAGAAGTAGGTGAGAAGAAGATGACTTAGAGGAGAAGGGAAGAATCCCTAAATCTAGCATGGGTAAAGGGTGAGGTTAGAAGCCTAGTCTAGCAAACACGGCTCAAGCAGCATACAATCACTATAGGTACTTACAGCTAGACGACGCCTAATCACTATAGGTCACACGGCCTCAACACGCCTCACCTTCCTACGACGAACACCACAGACCCAACAAGTGAGCCAAGATCTGGAGATCTCGTCTCTCCTACTATCGACAAAGTGGGTAACATTGATCAGGCCATGACGGTCATGACTGGATGACTCTTCTAATGTGTCTGAGTCCTAGGGCCAATGTCTACTTGCTTTTAGATTATGGCTTTACTTGGGTGTGCTTTTTGGGGCTAAGGGAGGGGTGATGAAATCCCCCACCTTATCTTTGAAGACTATAGGTGATGCCCCTTAAAGATGTTTTGAAATCTTAGGCTAGCAAACAACTCACCAAACAAGCACTCACCTCACTCTTGTTACAATGCACCTTACTAACTAATGCATGCTCTAACCATGCATGAATTAGAGAACGGGTACACGTACCTCACACCAACAATCAACGACAGGAATTTAAAGCAAATGAAACATCATGTGCATGCGAGGTCTACAAGTGATGGATGACCTAGATGGCAATTAGTCTAATCTTTTGCTTCGAGTTTTATGGTCCAAGTTGTCTTAAAAAGAGGAATTGATTGATATGGGAGCAAACTGCAAGTCACAACATCCAAAATTGAGCTCCCAGACCACTAGATTGAAATAACAAACAACTAGAATAAAAGTCGGAGCAAAATAAATTTACCAGGCCGCCCGTTGGCGGTACCCGACTGCTAATTGGTAGTCCATAGAGCTTTCCACTTCTCCAAATTTCTCCTGATGCCTCCCCTGGATGCTGAGATGTCCTGAATACACAAAACTAAAAATAAAAATTGAAACCCACTCGAATCATACAAACCAAACTCTAGAAAGAGCACCTCCCTGGCAACGGCGCAAAAAACTTATTTGTAACATTTAAATAACCGTAAGTGCATGCCGTCGGTGAAGACGCGGTAAGTACAGGTCGATCCACGGGGAGGTGAGTAGCCTCTGGTTTATCCGAAATTAAGTGGCGAAAAAGGGGAAAGAGATTTGATTATGCTAAACTAAACTACACTAAAAGAGTAAGTAAGAAATGCAAAAGAAAGAAACTAACGATTGATTAAAACTAAACTACGAGAACTTAATACAAAGCCAGAAATCAGTAAGAAAACCCCCTAAGGGGTGGAGTGTGTGCACATATGAAGTGAAATAAGTTATGAATGATGCTTGTAAGTATGTGTGTGTGTCGTGTGTGTCTTCTCATGCAAAGGAAATGTCTAAAGATGTGGCAAAACCTATCAATCAATTCACACAATGTATCGGCAATTACTACTTAATTATCATAAGATTAGGCTCAGTATGAGATGTGTCTAAAGATATGACAAGACTTATGAAAAACCATAAACTCATGTGAAGAACAAAGCTAAGCATGGGAGGTGTCTAAATCTTATGGCAAAACCCATCAAAACAAAGTTTCTTCAATCAATCAAGCAGACAACCACAAATACAAATACTTAACTAACATGTAGCATACTCAACAGGAAATTTCAGTCAATAAACATGAGGAAAGTAAGCATGGTAAGTGTCTAAATCTTATGACAAAACCCATAAAAAATCCCCCAACATGTAGATGATTAAACCTGATGAGCATACAAACGTGCAAGTCTACACAATCAAAAATTCATCAAACATCCAAACTTCAAAACATATATGTACATCATCTCCACCTCCAAAGGGGGATGAAACTACACACTACTCATTAAGAAAATAAGACAAAACAAAATTAAACTAAGCATGCAAGAATGAAAAGAGAGAACATTAAAAACAAACAAAAAAATTATTTTGTTTACAAGACTCACATTACAACTATCATTCTTCTCCACTTGAGTTTTGCTCGAAGGCTTACTCTAACTAGAGAGAATACCACGAAGCAATGGGTAAATCCAAAGGAGAAGGAAGACTTCTATTTATAGTCATAGAAAAAGGTAATCAGGGACAATCCCCCGGTTTGGGACTAAACACATACTATAACTGGACATAAAACAAAATAATCCACGACCCGACTAAACCATGAATGGTTTGGACAAATTTGGACCACCAATTGGCGTTCTAGAACAGCCAATGGGTGGTCTGGAATGGTTGTATCGCGTCTGGATTTCATGGCTCGTTTCTGGCTTGATTTCTTGATGTTTGATGTCCCCGATTTGGTTGTTGATGTTTGGGCCCAGATCTACTTGCCAAAATACTCCTTAGATGGTGTGGAGCCTCTTGATTTGCTCATTATTCTTTTGTTTTAAAATTGGGTCATTCTCTCTTGCATCTCTATCCATAAGTCCTGCAATTCAGTCATTTTCCTTGATTTTAAGTCCTTTTTGAGTCTCTTCTTCCCAAACTTTTTTATTCCTGAAACTTAAACATAAAACTCATTACGTAGAGTTATTTAGGTTCAAGATAATGAATATAAGACACAAATATATGCATGATATGATGTCAATCAGCATGGTTGCGGACCAATTGAAAAGAAATGAAGAGGAGTTGAAGGAAGGGAGAGTGGTGGAGAAGATCTTGCGTTCTCTCACCGATTGCTTTGAAAATGTGGTGTGTGCCATCAAGGAATCAAAGAACCTCGAGGAGATGACGATCAATGATCTTGCTAGCTTGTTAGAGGCACATGAGTAAAGGAGGAAGACGAAGAAGCAAGAAGTCTTGGAGGAGGCATTGCAAGCGAAGATGTCGCTTAAACAGGAGAATCCTCGCAACGTAGATCGTGGAAGAGGTTGTGACTATGGAGGTCGTTCAAATAAGAAGGATAGTGAGTCCTTCAAGTGTGGGAAGCATGGTCATTTTGCGAACGAGTGTTGGTCACAAAACAAGATGAAGGAGATTTCCAACCGTGGTCATGGAGGCCAAACATCCAACAAGGATGTTGAATGCTTCAATTGTGGGAAGCGTGGACACTTTGGTAGTGAGTGTTGGTCGAAGAAAGTGGAAGAGAGTTCCAACCTTGTTGACGAGGAGGAAGATGCCCGTGGTGATGGAATGGTTTTGCTTGCCAACAAAGGAGGGGAGACCGAACAAGAAGGTGTTTGGTATCTTGATACGGGAGCAAGCAATCACATGTGTGGCAATAGACACATGTTTGCTCACTTGGAGGAAGGCTTGTATGGACATGTCTCTTTTGGTGATGCTTCAAAGGTGCGTGTGGAAGGACAAGGCCACGTCATGATACAAGTGAAGGATGGATCACACAAGCTCATCTACATCATCTACTATGTGCCGGAGATGAAGACCAACATACTTAGCATCGGACAACTTCTGGAGAAAGGTAATTCGGTTTTGATGCAAAACCGATATATGTTCTTACGAGGACAAGATGGGCGTTTGATTGTAGAAATGTCCAAGAAACGTATGTTGAAATTAAATCTAACATGTGCTCGTACTAGATGCTTGAAAGCATACGTCAAAGGAGGCGATTGGATGTGGCACATGCGTTATGGCCAATGTAAAATTTTGGTGGGCTCCAAGAAATGGCATGAAAGAAGATGGTGCATGGTTTGCCGATGATTTAGTTCAAAGAAGGCTTTTGCAAGGGGTGCATCATTGGGAAATTGCCAAGGAAAAGTTTTCCAAAGGAGGCGGAATAGAGTGCAAAGAAGGTGCTCGACTTGGTGCATATCGACATTTGTGGACCAATCACTCCTTGTTCGATTAGTAAGAATAGTTATTTCTTGACTTTTATTGATGATTTTTCACACAAGACTTGGATGTATTTATTGAAGGAGAAATCAAAATCACTTGGAGTGTTCATGAAGTTCAAGGCATATGTGGAGAAGCAAAGTGGAAATTACATTAAGGTATTGAGATTGGATCGAGGAGGAGAGTTCACCTCAACCGACTTCAACGAGTTTTGTGTGGAGTGGCTGAGCACAAGAATAGAACAATATTAGACATGGTTCGGAGCATGTTAAAGAGTAAAGAGGTGCCCAAGAAGTTGTGGGCGAAGGCGGTATCTTGTGTGGTTTACATCTTAAATCGTTGCAAGACCACAAGCTTAGAGGATGTGACACCACAAGAAGTGTGGACTGGTTACAAACCTACGGTCGCATATCTAAAGCTATTTGGCAGCATAGCACATGTGCATGTACCAAAGGAAAAAGGAGTGAATCTTGATGACAAGAGCACCAAGCTAGTGTTTGTTGGCTATGATGAACGATCAAAGGCCTATAGGCTTCTTGATCCCACTAATAATAAAATTATTATTAGTCGTGATTTGCAGGTTGTTGAAGAGATGAAGTGGGATTGGGGTTCCAAGAAGGAGATCCCACATATACCAAATGAGGAAGAAGAGGTGGCGGATTTCACCGAGCATGAAAGTGTATCATCCGATGATGAAGAGACGAGACCTAGGAAGATAAGGATTCTTCGTGATCTCTATGTGGGAACAAGTCAACTACACATGGTGTGTCTTTTCGCTCAAGCAAAAGTGTTGCCAATGAGGTCGCATGAGAGGATGTGTAACCTACTTGGGATGGAAGATGAGAGAGGATTAAAATCAAGAAGGTGTGTTGAAAGTTGATCTTAATCCATCCTAGTTGGCAGCCATGTAATCAAAGGTGATGAGTCATCAAGTTGGAAGATGAAAAGATGAGGACAAGATGAAATAATAGGTCATATCCATTGTAATGTTTTGATTTGAATTGTTTTGATTGCTTGTCATTAGTATAGAAGGTAGAGGGTCAAAAGTCCTCTTAAAGTAGAGGGAGTTGATGGGTCATTTGTAATACTGTAAATAGCATACAAAGTCATGTTTGTAAATGTGTGAGAAGTGCAAGAAAGATTAGAGAGTACGACTTTGAGTCTTTCTCATCTTGTCTTCCACCTCCACCACGATTATTGAGAGACGACCACCGTATATTCCCAACAAAAGAGATTAAAGTGAGTAACTGTGAGGGTTGTTCATCGGCTAATTCCACATATGGTTGTGTCAACATGTTTGAATTCCTTCTTTGCCCTCGGTGTGTGCTCTTAATATTGGAAATGCCCTCATCTCTTTCCATTCCCAAGGACATTGTCCTTTCCCCTTTTGCCTCTACACGTGTGACTTCCTCGTTCATCGCCCACTCTCATATTATGGAGCAGTTAATCTAGTTTCAATTTCTATTTTTACAAGTATCATGTTTTGTGGAGTGTAACCATTACCACTTTTGGACCAATTCCTCTCCTTCGTCATAGAACACCCGGTCAGATTCCCCCCCCCCCCCCCCACAAATATTTCTTGAGCTAATGCAACTTTCAGTGAATGAACAATAACCTTTGGCCCAGGAGGTTCTTATTGTATGGTTGAATTATTCACAAGTGCTCCCTTGCCCGATCTTCTTCGTGGCCTTTTCTCTTAATTTATTTCTATTTAGGTTCAATGTTGCATTAGAATTTGAGAATAACAAATCTATTCTGAAGAATGATGGTGATATCGGTTGGCTTTTTGGCTTTAATCTATATTTGATGATTTAATCAACCTAGTCTTAATTATAATCAATGTAGAGTAGCACACATTATGCATGACATATATATTGTATTGTGGTAACTTCTACCGGTGATCAAGACTCAAGGGAGAAATGATTCAAGTCAAGACATGTAATCAAAGCTCATTTGAAGAAATGTAATCTTAATTTCATTTGAGTCTTAGGAACCATGTGTACTTGAGAATGCAAGAGTAAATAACCAATTAGAGATACACTAGGTTCCACATAGAAGCCACACATAATCTCACTACATTTGGACTTCAATAGGTCACCCCAACTTAGGCTGGAATTCATTAAACTAGAACTACCAGTGCCAGTTCGGTCGACCGAAAAGCTTTCGTTCAACCATTTAATCATTTAACAAATAATGAATTTTACTGCCTGACCGGTCGACCGTTTTTTACCTTTTCGGTCAACCGTCTACATGAGTCATTTGATCGTTAGACTTGTCATATTATACCAACGGTCGTATTTGTATAAACCAAACAAAACCCCAAAAATACCTTGTTCCCGGTCGACCTTTAATTTGTCCTCGGTCGACCGTTTGATGTCTTTTTCTTGAGACCCAGACTTCTGATATTTTTGGTCGACCGTTCCAAATGCTTTGTACAATCAAACTTAAAACCCTAGAGTGTCTGTTAGATTTCGGTCAACCGTTCCACCCTTTTATCCGACCGTTGACTCAAGTGGACTTAAGTTATATCCTGTTCTCGTTTGTCTGTTCGGTGCTCGGTCGACCGTACCTTGTTCTGAACTGCGTACCGGTCGACCGTTTGACCTGCGTCGGTCGACCGTTTGTATCCCAAACTATGACCTACACTTTTCTGTTTTGTGTATCTTACACAAACAACTTCTAATTTAATCCCAACAGCTATAACACCTTAGAAGCTTATAAATAGATATTACCAAGAGACATTTTGTCAACTCTTACACTTCAAAATGTCATACAAATCAAAGAAAAACTCCCAAGCCTTCAATTCCACATTCCTACACTCTAAGCCTATATTCCACACCTTTGATCATAGACAAATCCTACTCAAACTATGCTCAAGTTTAGAGAGTGTGTTCGACTCATTTGTTTGTCAAAGAAGCAAGGACTTTGGTGAAAGCCCGAAGTATTCCCTCTGGGGTTGTTAGAGGAAGAAATCAAGCTAGCGAGGATTGTTCGCGGAGCTTGTATTGTAAAAGGCTTAATCTCGGCCCGGAATGAGATTTATAGTGAAGACGTAGGCGAAGCTCGAGAGAGATCGAGCGGAGCTTGCAAGGGAGGAAGTAGGCGGGAGGCCAGACCTCTATAAAATCTTCCGGTGCCTTTGTGTGGTTTGCATATTCTTTCGATTACTTGCTTGCTTATTTTTATTCCGCTATGCATTCTTGTTTGCTTAAGCAAGTAGGTAATTAACCTTAAAAGTGATTACAATTAGAGGCCATAATGATCCTACATTTGGTATAAGAGCATATGTGCTAAATTTTATATTCTTAATCGTATTTTAGCATGACATTCACATCTAATCATGTAGAGGGATCACACACAACCCGACCTCTTCGCTTAATGGGTCTAATTATGACTATTGAAAGAATAGAATGAAGATTTTCTTAATCTCAAATGACCTTAGGAATTGTATTTTCCTTCAGAATCCCTACACATCCCCAAATGAAGAATAATTAGCCTCATTATCTAGGGCCAAAATGAAAGAAATTGAAATCAATTCAAAGATTATGAACATCTTGTATTGTGGCCTAAATGCGAGTGAATACAATAGAATTAAGGGTTGTGAAAGTGCATATGAAATATGGTTTAGATTGCAAATGCATCATGAGGGTGATAACAAAACTAAGGAAACTCCCATTAGTCTCCTCATGCATAAATATGAATTTTTTAATGCAAATCGGTGAGAACATTGTAGGATTTCATGTTCCCATGTATGTATATATTTTTAAATTTTTTAATACATCATACAAGATCGTTTTCATATTTTCAGCAATTTTATGTACATCTATTTGTGTTTTATTCTAATAACATGCACCCTACATTTATTAAAATAATCCACAAACATAGAATCATACCTTTTTGATGATCCGGAGTCGTGTTACCCGTTGAATCGTCCACGGAATTGCCTCCGAGTGTTCACCAAACTCTAAACAAGATTAGAGAGAAAGGACCTAGCCAATCAATCTCTAATAGGGTTTAGAATCTAGCTAATAACCCCTAGTTAAGTCTCCTGAGATTCTGATCTCCAAACATAATTTTACTAAGAGTATTTTCGTGGTGATTAGGGAGAGATTAATGAGAGATATTTTGCATTAGTCTTAAAACAAGTAGGAATAGGTGCCCTTTTATAGGCTCCCAAAACATCCTTATCAAGAGCTATTATTTAGCCATGATCCCTTGTTTTTCTCTCCTAAAATTAATCTCTAAATTCCATATAATCACCCACAAAAAACGTTTTAATTAAATCTGGAATTATTCCACCCATGATTTAATTAATCTCTTCATAATTCAGGCAGAATCGTTCTTGTTCAATAGACCGAGAATTATTCGGTCAACCGAATCATTCGGTTATAACACGTGTTCGGTGCACCGTGAGCTAGACGGTCGACCGAATCCGTATGAGAAAAAATCCCTGCAAGAATTCGGACGAACCACGTCATTCAATCGGTCTACCGTTGACGCACCAGAATCGATCCTGGGACATAGTCATCGGATGACCGGGTCACCTTCGGTCTACCGAGAATACTAATTCTCGGTTGACCATTTCCAATCGGTTAACCAAACCCGATTGTCCAGGCACTCTAGACAATCTCGGTCAATCGATTGTGCTTACCCGTTCCTTATTCGGTTAACCGATCCGAAGATCCCTTGGTCGACCGAACCCTGAACGGATCACCGTGTCTGACCCTGATTTTGCCTTTGTCAAATGTTGGATTTATTTCCAACAAAATTTGATTTTTTGGGATTTTTAGCAAATTCACATCTTATGTAATATTATCCTATGTAATATTAAATTATTACACCCCATAATATATACATCTCATATGAATTTATTATGATTCTAATTATGTCAATTCTAATGACATATTGATTTTATTCATTCACCACATGTGTCCCATTTTCATATGAAACCCGACACATCATATGAACTTAAAATCAAACCTCTTGTTTCCCAGTTTTGTGGTGTGACCTATAGGAGGATCTAAGCCTAATTCGCAGTGATAATAAACACTTAATATCTCAGACTATAAGCGGTATCTAGCTACACATTATAGTCATCCAATTAGCATAGATGTCTTTGTTCCACCCGAACTAAAACACGATCCATTTAGTGATGTAAGTGCACCACTTGTGTCCGTCCCTTGCCTCATGATATTAAGAATATATACAAAGTAAAAATGTGTCATCTTTGTATTATATTCATTTCTTGATCTCTTTAAGCTAATTATAACTGTGACTTAACTCAAGTCACATTGTGCACATTATAATTTTGCTTTATCAAGGGTCCCACTAATATCATCAGTCAATTAAGAGGGACAATGATAATCGTTTGACTACCTATCTTTTCCAGCACAAGTCATGTTCAACCAACTATTGCCGTTATCACTACACTCATTGGTAGCTTTTGACAATAATCAAATTAAACATTTCTTGAGTGAAAAGATATAAGTCTCATATCTTAGGATCCAAGACACAGTAAAACCATTAATGACACGAAACACAATCCCATAATGTTTTACTTGTTAGGTATATTCAATATATAAAAGTAATATTTTCCCTCTTTTATATACTCGTGTCGTCAATTATTTGTAGAGCTACAACAATCGATGACCAACACGACAATCTTGTCTCGGTAATTAATGTTCCATGTTAACTACCATGATTGTGAATAACTTTTTATTTATGTAAACCATTATCTTTTAGAGCTCTACGGTTAATGACCAAGCGCCTCTTCCTTAACACTTCCAAAAGACGAATACCATAATCAAGGAACAAAATGTTTGCACATTCAATTCATAATAATTGACATATAAAAGTAAAACTTTTAGAACACATTCCTTTCAATTATATTCACCCTCATTAAGGCCACAATACAAGATGTTCATGATTTTCGAATTCATTTCGATTTCTTTCATTTTGGGTCTTGTAGGTGAATCTAATTCATCTTCATTTGGGGGTGTGTATGGATTTTGAAGAAACATCTAATACCTAAGGTCATTAGAAATTAGGAAAATCTTCATCATATTCTTCCAGTAATCATAATTTGACCCATTAAGCAAAGGAGGTCGAGTTGACACAAATGGAACCAAGATGCTTGACATGCTATTAGGTAGTCAAAGACAATCATTAGATAAATATGGCTTAGGATACAATGCAAATTGAAAAACCATGTATCTCATACTACTCTAAATGGTAAGCATTTGTTTGTTAATAATAGCTCTTCAAGTGTGTGGGCTCCTAAAACCAAAATGGTTTGGGTTCCCAAAACTAACATTCAAGGACCCAAAGTTGTTTGGGTACCTAAATCTACACTTGTTGGTGCTTGAAGAAGAAGATCGGTGGTGACCAGACAAGCTTGCAAAGTCAAATTCAATGCCGGTTGCACTACCGAAAGGAGTTTGGAACCTATTCGAGGATCAAGTTGGGTAAAATTCATCTATCTTTTTTTGCAAAGAAAAAGGGAGGCTTGGCCTCTAAATTTATTAAATGAAAGAACCGAATTTACAACTAGAGAACCCGAACAGAAAAATTTGAAAACCGTGGGCATGCAAAGATGCATAACCAGCCACACACACTACAAGTATTGCACCACTCAAGCTATGTAGTTAAAACCATTTCCGAGTATCCCCGAAAGTAGCACCATGTGGTCTGAAAATTCTGCTCCTCGCTATCTTTATCCGCAAGCTTCTTGATTTTATTCCAAAGACACCCAACCATGTGCTTGATTACAACCACAATGTCTCCTGCTTCCTTCTTCTCTCCCTCGAAAATCTGTCGGTTTTGTTCCAACCAGCACTCATGAATCATGGCACTAAGAGCCCACCTTCGCACCACCTTTGCAATTCGGCTTCCTCTCGTGTGTGATAGGCGTGTGGCTTCACCTTCGAGGGATCTTGCAATCCGAGTTCCCAGCTTCATGAGAAGGAGTAGTGCTGTCCACACCCCCTCTAATGTACGAACACCTCCAGAAAAGATGGTTCATGTCCTCTTCCTCCCTCTTACAAAGGCTACACACCGGATCATGCTTTGCTCCTCGTAAATTCATAAGCTTCTTTGTTAGGAGGCGCCCCCTCATTGCACGCCAAGCTGTGATAGCAAGCTAGGGAATTGCATTTTTATGCCAAACCATATCCGCCCAAGTGACCTTCCTCCCCAGTTTCACCACCCATTTCCACACTTCCTTGATTCCTAATGTAGACCCCTTCCCTTCTATGCGCATAGGCTGGTCCATACCTCCATGAATGCATGTATTTGTGATCTTAAAGTGGACTTCCTCCGTTATCGTTATCTTGGGGGGGGGGGTTCCATTTCCCCTCTCTTATGAAGTAGGACACTTTGGTATCCCAAGGCACTCCCAATTCATGATGAAGACGAGCCCCCTAACTCTCGCATTGAAATGGTTCGCCACACCACGAATATTGGAAGAAACATATCTCTTGCCCACTTCCCACCTCATATTGGATGTGCCGTTGGGCAATGTCACAAACTCGGAGAATCCCTCGTCATGCCCATGATGATGTTGATGGTGGCCTCGCTAGCCAAATAGACCGGTTTTTAAGGTATTTTCTTCTGACACACTTCATCTATCAAAGTGTCCTACTTCATCTATCAACTACATTTATATTAGATTGGTTCTAATCTAGGAGATATTGAATGCTTAATTGTCATATCTTTATCACATTCTTTGATCAATTAGGATATGCTTCATGTACCTCTTTAAGGGGTAAAAATGGTTAATATGCCTAGTTTACATATAGAAATTTCAAGTATTAAGATATAAGTTGTCATTATCAAAAAGGGGGAGATTGTTGGCTTTTTGGCCTTAATCTATGTTTTGATGATTTAATCAACCTAGTCTTAATTATAATCAATGTAGAGTAGCACACATTATGCATGACATATATATTGTATTGTGTTAACTTCTACAGGTGATTAAGACTCAAGGAAGAAATGATTCAAGTCAAGATATGTAATCAAAACTCATTTGAAGACATGTAATCTTAGTTTCTTTTGAGTCTTAGGAACTATGTGTACTTGAGAATACAAGATTAAATAACCAATCAAACATACACTAGTTTCCTCATAGAAGTCATACACTAAATCTCACAATATTTGGACTTCAATAGGTCACCCAAACTTAGACCAGAATTCACTAAACTAGAACTACCAGTGCCAGTTCGGTCGACCGAACTGCATTCGTTCGACCGTTTAATCCTTTAACAAATAGTGAATTTTACAGCCCGACTGGTCGACCGTTTTGACCTTTTCGGTAATTTCATCGTTCGACTTGTCATATTATACCAACGATCGTATTTGTATAAACCAAACAAAATCCCCAAAAATACCTTGTTTTCGATCGACCTTTAATTTGTCCTCGGTCGACCGGTTGAAGTTTTTTCTTGAGACCCAGACTTCTGATATGTTTGGTCGACCGTTCCAAATGCTTTGTTCGACCGAACATAAAACCCTAGAGTGTTTGTTAGATTTCGGTCGACCGTTCCACCCTTTCGTTCAACCGTTGACTCAAGTGGACTTAAGTTATAGCTTGTTCTTGTTCGACCGTTCCTTGCTCTGTCGACAATACCTTGTTATGAACTGCCTACCGGTCGACCGTTTGTGTCCCAAACTGTGACCTGCACTTTTCTGTTTTGTGTATCTTACACAAAAAACTTCGAATTTAATCCCAACGGCTATAACCCCTTAGGAGCTTCTAAATAGATGTTACCAAGACACATTTTGTCAACTCTTACACTCCAAATTGTCATACACATCTAAGAGAAACTCCCAAGCCTTCAATTCTCCTTTCCTACACTCTAAGTCTAAATTCCACACCTTTGATCATAGACAAATCCTACTCAAACTGTGCTCAAGTTTAGAGAGTGTGTTCCAATCATTTGTTTGTCAAAGAAGCAAGGATTTCGGTGAAGGCCCAAAGTGTTCCCTCTCGGGTTGTGAGAGGAAGAAATCAAGCTAGCGAGGAATGTTAGTGGAGCTTGTGTTGTAAAAGGTTTAATCTCAGCCCGGAACGAGATTGATAGTGAACACGTAGGCAGAGCTCAAGGGAGATCAAGTAGGCGGGAGGCCGAACCTTTATAAAATCTTCCGGTGCCTTTGTGTTGTTTGCATATTCCATTGTGCATTCATGTTTACTTAAGCAAGTAGGTAATTATTAACCTTAAAAGTAATTAGAATTAGAGGCCATAACGATCCTACAATATCAAATTTGATAAACATTCTTGATGTGGGTTAAATTTATCTTCAATCATTATTATTCCAAGAAATCCAAATAAAAGAAGGGAGTCTTGAAACATAAAGATTGCAAAAGTTGTACGGGAGTTTGAAAATGTCATGACATTTCGTAACAGTCTTGCGGTATATATATATATCATATCTTTTGGGCTAACTGAAGTTTGTGAGAAGGCAATTGTAAGTTCTGCGTGTATGACTTCTTGTAAGTTTCATCTTGAATTTCAAAATGAACATTACTATATAGTTATGGAATGCGAATAATTGACGTATAGAAGTTGTATATCCGACCTATATTCTCTTTTCTGCACTACTGTATGATGGTAAAGGAAAAAGAGCAACATGTCATCCCAGAGGTCATTCTGCTCCGCCACACTCATGTGCCATGTATGGGATCCACAGACTAATATATCTCATGAGTTAGGGTCAATATAACTAGCTTTTGACAAAGCTTCATTAGACAAGTAGTTGGACCTTCTCTTCCTCGATGGCTTCACCATTGTCAAGTACTCCTGAAGCCTTTGTCAAGTACCCCTGAAGGCCAATCAATGAAGATCAAGATGAAGAAAAACGAATTTTTATGGTTCAATACATTAATCCTATGTAACATTTGTTACCGACAATAATCTAAATCGATTCCCCATATGTTGGGACAACTCCATTTTGCGTTTCCTCATGGAGTGAGGTTCGACAATAAAGTTGTGTCATCTTGGCGAATCATCAATTTTCATTCATTTTTTTTTAATTTAAGCACATAATGGGCAACATCAAATGATTTTGGTTGATTTTTTATGCAAAAGGAAAGGGTGTGGACGGAATTCACTATAACAAACGAAAATGAAATGCTGAGACAACACATAAGGTAGCTTTGTGATAAAACAGATACTGGGTAAACCCAGATGCAACAGATGGTAAACATTTAACATGGTAGCATATGGTCAAACACATAAATAGTACACATACGTGTTAAGTATGGAAAAGCACACACGAACATCACATGTTTTGCCAAAGCTAATCAATTCCGCATCATAAAGTCCACTACATAGAAAATGAAATGCAACAAATGACCAAAGGGAATTCATGTCTGTATGGAATTCTCCACTGCTCGCCATACTCGAGTGGGTATAGGAGAGAGACTAGTTGTTTATACCACACTAGAATTGAAAACGCGACTAAATTAACAACTACACCAACTAGCTAGTTATCTAGAGGACCTTGGAGTAGAGGGGTGTGGTGAGGTGTGTGAGGGGTACCACACACAAAACATGTAAGCATAAGTGTAGTTGTTGTGGAATACAACATGTATCTAGTGTGGAACAAAGCATACGATAGACCCAACTACTTCATAAACCATAGATATACGAGTATTAACATGACAACTAAGTTAATTTCATATTCTCAAACATGCGCTCTAAGTACTTATTGTGACCATTAAAGCATCATGAAATCCTAGATACAACCTAGTCCATTCATGTAAATATGCACCATTCTAGGGATCCATTCACATCCACCTAAAACTAACCATAAACATGCAAACCCTACCATAAATATGCAAAACCAAGACAAGTAAACAAGCCAAAATAGATATCCCAACATGAGTTAAGATCTTAGTGTGGTCATACCCATCAACATTAAATCTAAGCATGATACAAGTATTGATTGAACCATTAAGTATGTGGAAATAACAAATACAAGTACAAAATCTATCGACACCCAACCATCACCCACATCTACCTCCACCCTTAAACGTAGATCTACTGTTATGTCCTTCACCGTGATTAAGAGGCAAAGTAGGTTTAAGGGTTATGTTTAGGTAAGGCTTTGACTTGAGTGGGTATGGTTGGGTATGGGTGTAAGACCCGCTCTCTCCTGTTATATGAATAAGGTCTTTTTTCATCTTAATGTTTTTTGTGCATTAGTTTATTGTATGCTTCAGGTTTTGTATGCTTATTTTTGTTTCGGGAAAGTTTCCTTTCAGGGAAAAGTTTCCTTTTTGGTCGAGTAAAATTGACTCGCAAGGGGGTGTGACTTATTGGGCAATTTAGTAATCGATTCACTCAATCGGGGACGAGTTGCTTGTCAAATTTCGACTTGCCTTGTTGTTAGGGGCGTGGGGGACTGACTAAGCAGGTAGGATGATGTGGCATCCTAGTCAGCAATAGGAGATCTTATTTTTCCTACAAATTTTGAATATGCATGTTTTAGGAAAGTGTTAATGGAGATTTAATTCCATTCACTTGTTGCCATTTCTTTGTTTCCTGGAAACAAAAGCACACAACCCTACACCCCCCCTCCCAGGTGTCCCTACCTTCTCTCTCCCTCACCCACCAAATTTCAGACCTTCTCCATCTCTCTCTCCGACGTGGTAGTGGTTGGAGCTTCGGCGAGTCAAGTGGAACAAGCCAGAGTGCATCTTTTGCAGCGGCTGGAAGAAGATGGTGGGCAGATCTCCGTTTATCTCAGGAAAACTTTTGGTGAAATCAGGTATGTTCCTAGCCCTTTAGTGTAAGAAGAAGTAGGGGGTGTTGGATGGAGTTTGGTCCAGCACCAGTGGGCTGGTCGGTCTGAAGTTTAGATGTGTGCTGCTGGAGATCTATCCAATAGGGTGGACCGTGGTGCGAGTTCTGGACTTCAGTGGCTGGGTGGACGTCCCTCCCATCACACAACCTTGCCTCATGTCTCCCTTAGTGGTTTGATGAAGAAACTGGAAGGGAAAACGCTGGGCTGTGGGGAGCATGTCGGGAAAGGGTGGTTGCATGCATGCTTGCGTGAAGTGCAGCCCATTCCTTGTCGCATGAGCTTGTGATGGTTTAATTACTTCGTGATGGTGTTTAACTTCTTGTAACATGCGATTTTGCCATGATATGTTTACTGATTTTAGATCATATGATCTTGCATGATTTCGTGACTTGTTCTGATGATTTCGTGTATCAACACTAATTCCAGATCTTAGGCCCATGCGTGATTTAGTTATTATGTCCAAATAATATTGCATGACTCGTTCTAATTTTAGATCATACGTTCCTGAATAATTTCATGGCTATGTTCAAATGGTTCTTCCATGATATGTTTCTGGTTATAAGACATGTATTCCTGCGTTATTTGGTGACTAGAGTCAGATAAGCTTTCATGACATAGTTTCTGATATAGATCGTATAACCATGCTTTGATTCGTAACTATAGCCAGACTATATCCCATGCCTTGTTTGCTGATTCTTAGGTCACGTATTCTTGCATTACTTCATGATTATATTCAGATAATCTTCCATGATTGTTGGCTGATTATAGATCATATGTCCATGCGTTAGTTCATGATTATATTCAGATAATCTTCGATGATTGTTGGCTGATTATAGATCATATGTCCATGCGTTATTTCATGATTATATTCAGATAATCCCCTGTCAATTGTTGCTGATTAAAGATCATATTTTCATGCATTATCCCCTGATTATATTCATATAATATCGGATCAAGTCCTAAGTTTCCAACGCATATATGTTCTGAAATTTAGTATTCATACTATTGAATGCTTGTAGTGGTTATCCATGGTATCCCTTACTGTTGCGCTTGTTCTATCTTTCATGTCATGTATATATGTTACTGATATGAGGTATTATGGTGTGGTTATGCATGGCACTTAGGAAATCAGTCCTTATAACTCCATATCATGACCCGTAGATGAATTAATTAGTTGTCGTATTGATTAATCGATCCCGGTCATGTTTGCTTGCTGTTGTGAGTGCATTTTGATTTCTGAAGGCAAGGTTATGATTCCTGGTTGGGATGTTCTGATTCTGATTGTTTGGGGCTGATATGATTCTGATTGTTTGGGGCTGTTGTGAGTGCATTGCATTTAATCTGACTAATAATTCTTGGCACGTTCTGTTTTCTGGGCCGACGGGCCACGAGTGGGTCCTCTAGCTTCAGAGGCCATTCGCATAAGTCCTTCAGGTTGGGAGGCCAGGCGTAAGATAAGTCTTGGGCATGCACGCTGCCATTCTGTCTAAGGGTAGATGTTCCCAAGTTCGCGATGACACCATGTAGGTTTATTTCTGCGAATTGGGACATTTATCGGGCGCACCGCTTTGTGCCGACCGGTGGGTCACTGTCGAGTGACCACTTCTGACCAGCGAGACTGGTGTTCTGGTTCGTTGCGAGGGACGTGTCGGGTGCGCCCGGCTGGCATGGCTTGTGGAGTCATATCCTTCTGATGCATTTTGTGCTCTTCTGTTATGTTATGTTTTGATGTTTGTCTTAGTTAGACTTCATGCATAGTTCCGTTATTGTTTGGCTAGGGCATACTGGGTTTTCTTATTTGAAAAATCATGCATTTGTTAATGTGGTGCTTGCAGGTACTTAGATTCCCTACAGGGTAGACTGAACGAGTGTCGAAGATTCTTGATGCATTGCATACATTGCATCATATGTCTTTCATTTAGAGTGTTTTTATATAAATAAATGCTACTAAGGTATTGTTTTGAGCAATTGTGCAGAATTCAGGAGTTACAATGCAATTTACCAATATTCGAGCTAAAACGCGTGCAATGGACTTAGATGGATCACAAAGACCAATTAGATAGAGATTCAAGCTCAAGTTGAAGTCCAATTGATTGCATAAGAAGTCAGGGACTTGATCGCAAATTAGAAGGACTAAAAAGTTATTTTGGAGGAGTATTCAAGAAGAAATCAAATTCGAATCTCCAAAGATATGCAATAATTGATTTATACACGTGGAGGCCACCTACAACATACCAAAAACACACCCACAAAAGCACGAAGTCATCTGGACCATCCATGCGGCGGAATCGCCGCATCTAACGGTCAATATGCGGCGGAATCGCCGCATGGGTTGCGATCCGTGCCTCCTATTTTCGTCCAATTGTGTAGTAACACGTGTCCTTCCTGATGCATACTTAGGGTTTCTTGTATCGGCTATAAATAGCCCCGAAATATTGTGTAAGAGGAGCTTTTTTGTATGACATTCTAAAGCAATAAAATTCTGCCCTTTTATTTCTCCATTATCTTTGTCTTTCGTAAGCTTAGTTTTAGATTAATGTTTCATGTTCTTAATTCCAGTAGAATAATCTAGTTGTTCTTTACTCTTCTCTTAGAATAATTTGTTGCATGCTTAGAATAATTGTATTTGCTTTCGTAGATCGTAGTTTAGTATAATATTTCTTTCTTTTTGTTTTCATAGGCTCTCGATGATCTCCATGGACCCTTCTCCTCATCTTCTCCCCATGGGTTTCTAAAACCCTCCAAAGGGTGGGGGTGACGGATTTAGGGTTAGAGAAGAGAGATCGTTTTTATTTTAATTTCTTGTTAGTGTTTTGATCATATGAGTTTTTGTTAAATCAATTATCATATGATGCTTAATATCTCACTTGATTTATAATAATTTTCGTAATCTCTAATCTAACTTGAAGATTCATAACTCCCACCCACTGGACTCTCATCCATAGTTATTTCTTCTTAATTTTTGTTCTTGTTGTTCTTGCTTTAGAAAGATAAAAAAAAATCCAAAAATCTCAAACCAACACTATTTCTCTTTTGCTTCCCTTAATCAAAGAAAATCACAAAAATATAAGAATCTCTCCCTCCTTGTGTTCGACCCGTACTTACCACCGCTTCAACGCGGCCGTGCACTTGCGGTATAAATAAAAATCTCAACAAGTTTTTGGCGCCGCTGCCGGTGAGGCGACGAGAATTTCAAGTTTTTTTTTGTGATTTTTGTTTGTTTTGTTTGGATATTGGTTTTTCGCGATCTAACGTTTTCTCTCTGCTTTTCAGGAAGTATTAGAGACGACGCAAAAATCCAGACGCAATCCAAGGTGACCAAGCGGCGAAATCGCCGCACCAGCAGTGTAGTTTGCGGCGGAAACGCCGCACGGGTTGGACTTCTGGGCGTGAAATTTTTCAGAGACGTGACACATATCTGGGTGGACGCGTAGAGAAGCTGGAAATTGTCGAGAGCGGGCGGCGAACCCGACTGAGCGTGCGTAGGTAACCTTTGTTGCCTTTTCCTCGAAATTTCTATTTTCGAAAAATTTCCTTCTTGGTAGAATTGCATGTGTAGGACAAACTTCCATAATTGACACTAATTCAACTTGTGACCTAAAATTTTGCAAAATTAGAAAGGCCTTAGTGCATGCATCATTTAAAGATTTTCTCGCATTATGTATGCTAAATTTTGCAAATCAATTCATTGTTGAAGAGTGTTGGAGGCAAGGTACGTGCGTGGTTTTTATTGATTGCATTTAAGCATATAATTTAGTTTGCATACAACTTTGCAATTTTCCCCCACTAAAGACCAATGTTTGACTATCTCTGCTAGATTTAGGTTAAACTATCTTAACGGCAACTCCGTAGGAAAAGATACGGTGGGGATTTCATCACCCTTCCGTGGCCCACAAATAACAATCCTAAAGTGTCACCCAAGCTTTAAAATTAAAATCAATTAGACATTGGCCCCTAAGGATTCAGACTCAATTAAGGAGAGGATTGGTTTGACTTGCTATGACTTGAAGCTGATCGAATTTAATTTGGTGTCTAGAAAGTGTTTTTGTGTTGACGTAAGTCTTCCAAGCGAAGTGGTTGTCTAATTGGCACCGTCTCTGTCTGAAGCGCCCCCACTAGCTAAACACGGCCTGACCAAGTTGGTTTGATTAGTGAGGGAGGTGAATCAAGCGAATCAATTCGACTCAACCAGTTAGGAGTCGTCTAGACTTAAGCTACACTAGGTCTAGGATTGTTTGAACCGTGTTTGTTTAGGAAACTTCTGACCAACCCTCTCATCTATCTTTTAGAGTTAAGTTTCCCTTCTCATCTGAGTCTTCTTTCTCTTCTCACCTCAATTCTCTAGATTAGGATTCCTTTCTCATTTTTTCCCCTTCTATTGTTTGTTTCTTTTTTTTCTTTTTTTTGAAAAAAAAAATATATATAAAAAAATCAAAAAGTAATTGATTCTTGAATTTGAATTTGGAATTTAAATTTCAAATTTGAATTCAAAAATTAATTCAAACCGGTGCACTCAGATTTGGGTTCGGGACTTGAGCAATCGACTCTCACGAGTTCATCTAGATTCCAGTCTAGAGCTTGGCCCCAATCCACCTGTTGCACCACCTCACCCGGATCCAATGGGTGAGAATGTAGTGGACCCACCTGTTGCACCACCTATGACTCTGAGGGATCGGTGCTACCCAACGATGGTTGCTTAGCCATCGTGCATCGTTATGCCCACCATACCGGGTCGCGACTTCGAACTAAAGGCACAATACCTGAGTATGTTGCCCAAGTTCACCTCTAAGGAAGATCCATATCTCTTCCTTAGAGAATTTGAGGAAATCTGCTCCCTTATGCATTACCAGCATATCCCTGAGGAGGCAGTGCGTCTTAAATTCGTGCCTCTAGCACTGAAGGACGACGCTAAAAAATGGCTATATAGTCTAGCTGAAAGATCCATTAGGAGTTGGGCTGAGTTTGTTCAAGTGTTTTTAAAGAAATATTTCCCCAACCATAAGACTATTAGGATTAGGAATGAAATTTGTGCATTTGTTCAATCTGAGAGCGAGCCATTCTATTCCTATTTAGAAAGATTTAAGCACCTTCTGACCCAATGCCCTCATCATGGAATCCCAAGATGGCAATTGTGCCAAATTATCTATGAGGGATTGACACCTACATCTAGAGTTATGCTAGAATCTGTAAGCCAAGGAAGCTTTATGTCCAAAAATGAGAATGATGCTTGGACTTTTCTTGAAGACTTGGCTGATAATAGTATGCAATGGGACACTGCTAGGGCACCGACCAACCCAAGTATTGGATCTAGAATAGCAAATCAATCCAGATCAGGTGTCTTAGTTGTAGATGCTTCTATAGCTGCTGAAGCGAAATTAGCCACCCTTATGCGTAGGATGGAAACCCTAGAGCTTCAAACCCGACCCCTAGTAAATCAAATCTCTTCTGTTTCTTGCTCTATGTGTGGTCAACCTGGTCATGTTTTGGAGGAGTGTGCACACATTTCTTCGGACATGGAACAAGTTAATGCTGCATTTAATCGTCCTAGGAATGACCCTTATTCGTCAACCTATAATCCAGGTTGGCGCAACCATCCCAATTTTTCATGGAGCCAAGGGAATTCAAATCCTGCACCCATGCCTCAGCAAGGCCAACCACCTAGACAACAAATGTATTCAAACAACAACAATAATAGTGATGGCCGATTAACTGATTTGGAAAACTTAATGAAAACATTTGTTCAAACAACTACTCAATCTTTTCAAAAGCTAGAGACTCAAGTAAGTCAATTAGCACAAGTTGTAGGTGAAAGAGAAAGAGGAAGATTCCCAAGTCAACCCGAGGTGAACCCAAGAATTAACAATCCACATAATCAACATATGGCATATCAACTACATCAACATATGCCATATCAACCACCTCAACCATTTAATCCTCAACCATTCAATCCTCAACACATTAGGCCTCCACCTAATGTACCACATAATGCACCACCTCCTAATGTGAACAATAACAACAGACCAGTTCATATGGTTCAAGAAGAAGAGCAAAATCAACATATTAATGCTATACTTACATTAAGATCTGGAAAATCTGTTAATAACAATGTCACTCACCCCTTGGCTAATGAGCCTAATAATTCTGTCACACCTGAGCCATCCAATGAGCCACCAATTCAATCTGAGAAACCAATTGAAATTGAACCCACTGAACCTGAAAGAGTATTCATTCCTAAAGCACCATTCCCTAATAGACTTAATAAGAATCATACAAATCAAATGGAGAAAATGTTGGAAGTCTTTAAGCAAGTAAAGGTAAACATCCCTTTATTAGAAGCTATTCAACAAATTCCACCTTATGCAAGATTCTTAAAAGACTTATGCACAAAAAAAAGGAAAACACAAGTACCAAAAAGAGCCTTCTTAACTGCAAATATAAGCTCTGTGTTAACCCAACCCACACAAATCAAATATAAAGACCCTGGTTGTCCGACTATTTCATGTGTAATTGGTAACACCTTAATCAATAGGGCCTTGCTGGATTTGGATGCTAGTGTTAATCTGCTTCCCTACTCTGTATATAAAGAATTGGATATAGGAGGCCTTAAACAGACTAGGACCACACTCCAATTGGCTGATAGATCTGTTAAGATTCCTAGAGGTGTGGTTGATGATGTTCTGATCAAAGTGGGTGAATTCATATTTCCTGTGGACTTTGTTGTCTTAGACACGGAGCCTGTTGCTAACCCTAGCAATCAAATTCCTGTGATCTTAGGAAGACCTTTTTTAGCCAATTCCAATGCCCTAATCAATTGTAGGAATGGATTGATGAAATTGTCATTTGGGAATTTGACAGCTGAACTAAATATTTTTAACTTAGGGAAGCAACCTGGAATTTTCTCTGATGAATCGAGTGAATTGAATTACATTCAGGATTGTAGTGAAGATGAGTTGATTTCGGATTACTTGAATTTCACTCAATTGGATGAAGTTGATTTTCAAAAGAACCTGAGTGGTGAGGCCACAATTTGTGACCAAATCAATTATATAGGTTTGAATCGATCTTCACCCAATTGGTCAGCCTTAGGTGGACTTTTAGCCGAACCAAGACCTCAATCCAAACCCTCACTACAAAAACCACCATCACTAGAGTTGAAGCCTCTCCCTACTACATTGAAGTATGCATTTTTAGGACCCTCATCCACCCTCCCAGTTATCATAGCATCGGATTTGACTCCCAATCAAGAGAATGAATTGTTGAGAGTCCTCAGTAGGAATAAAGAAGCTATTGGATGGCCCATGGCCGATATCAAGGGGATTAGCCCATCTATAGTCCAACATAGGATCCATTTGGAAGATAATACTCAACCCCGTAGGGATCCGCAAAGGCGGCTTAACCCGGTCCTAACTGAGGCGATCAAAAAGGAAATACTTAAGTGGTTGGACAACGGAATTATATACCCTATATCCGATAGTGCGTGGGTTAGTCATGTTCAGGTTGTCCCTAAGAAATCTGGAGTTACGGTAGTTGAGAATGAGCTTAATGAGTTAGTCCCGACCCGTATCCAAACCGGTTGGAGGATTTGCATTGACTATAGGAAACTGAATTCTGCAACCCGTAAGGACCACTTCCCTCTTCCTTTCATAGATCAAATGTTAGAACGGTTGGCCAGATATGAGTATTATTGTTTTCTGGATGGATATTCCGGCTATAACCAAATTCCTATCGCTCATGAGGATCAGGAGAAAACTACCTTCACGTGCCCATTCGGCACGTTTGCTTTCCGTCGCATGCCCTTTGGCTTGTGCAATGCTCCTGCCACATTTCAAAGATGTATGGTTAACATCTTCTCTGATATGGTGGATAACTTCATGGAAATTTTCATGGATGATTTCTCTGTCTTTGGTCCCACTTTTGCCAATTGTTTGAACCATTTGGAATTAGTACTAGTAAGGTGTAAGGAGAAGAACTTGACCTTAAATTGGGAAAAATGTCATTTCATGGTTAAGAATGGAATAGTACTTGGTCACATTGTGTCTAAGGATGGCATTCAAGTGGATATAGCCAAGGTGTATTTGATTAAGCATCTCCCTCCACCAACAAATGTCAAAGAGATTCGTTCATTTTTAGGGCATGCCGGATTCTATCGAAGGTTTATCAAGGACTTTAGTAAGGTGGCTAGACCATTGACTGAATTATTAGCGAAGGACTCTAAGTTTGAATTTTCTGATAAATGTTTGGAGTCCTTTAACCACCTTACGAGGGAATTAACGTCGGCACCCATTATTCATTCACCCGATTGGACCCAACCCTTTGAGATAATGTGTGATGCATCGGATTACGCCATAGGAGCGGTGTTGGGTCAAAAAATTGAAAAGAAACCTCACGTGATATATTATGCTAGTAAAACATTGAATGATGCCCAATTGAACTACACGGTAACTGAGAAAGAATTTCTAGCAGTCATTTTTGCCTTGGAAAAATTTCGACAATATTTGATAGGCACACATGTGATTATTTACACGGATCTTGCGGCAATAAGACATTTAGTGAACAAAAAGGATGCCAAGCCGCGTTTATTGCGTTGGATCTTACTACTGCAAGAATTTGATGTCGAAATCCGTGATAAAAAGGGTTGTGAAAATGTAGTCGCCGATCACTTGTCTAGAATTCCTCTTATCCCAGTGAATAACGCACCAGTGAATGAGAACTTTCCGGATGAACAGATTATGGCTGTGTCTGGCGAACCATGGTTCGCCGATATAGTCAATTTCTTAGTAACTGGTGTGACCCCGACTGAATGGTCTAAGAACGATCAAGCCAAATTTAGGTCCCTAGTAAAGAATTTTTATTGGGATGACCCATATCTTTTCAAGTATTGTTCGGATCAAATCATTAGAAGATGTGTTCCTGAGGAGGAATTTGCAAGTATTCTATCTTTTTGTCACGACCAAGCATGTGGAGGACATTTTGGAGCTAAGAAAACTGCGGCCAAAGTTTTACAGTGTGGATTTTATTGGCCCACCCTATTTAAGGATGCATTTGCATTTTGTAATTCTTGCCCTAGATGTCAAATGCTAGGAAAACTCTCTCGTAGAGACATGATGCCTCTGCACCCTATTCTCATAGTTGATATCTTCGATGTTTGGGGTATCGATTTTATGGGCCCGTTTCCAATGTCTTTTGGGAAGGAGTATATCTTGGTAGTTGTGGACTATGTGTCCAAGTGGGTTGAGGCTATCCCCACAAAATCCAATGACAACAAAGTTGTTGTCAAATATCTGAAGGAGAATATTTTCTCCCGATTCGGTACTCCACGTACCATTATCAGCGACCGTGGTACTCATTTTTGTAATCGATCATTTGAAGCTTTGATGAGAAAATATTCCATAACTCATAAGTTAGCTACCCCGTATCACCCTCAAACAAGTGGACAAGTTGAGGTCTCCAATAGACAAATCAAGCAAATTCTGGAAAAAACGGTTAATGCCTCACGTAAGGATTGGTCTGTAAAAATTAATGATGCGTTGTGGGCCTATCGGACCGCTTTCAAGACCAATTTAGGAATGTCCCCTTACCGGTTAGTCTTTGGAAAGGCGTGCCACTTACCGGTCGAATTGGAGCATAGAGCCCTTTGGGCTATTAAGCAACTGAATATGGATTTAGAGGCAGCTGGTAATGCTCGAAAATTGGATTTAGTTGAGCTTGAGGAAATAAGAAATGAGGCTTATGAGAATGCTAAAATTTATAAGGAAAAGACCAAGGTTTTTCATGATAAATCCATCGTTAGGAAATCTTTTTCTCCTGGACAGTTGGTCCTTCTCTATAACTCTCGCCTTCATCTCTTTTCCGGCAAACTCAAGAGTCGTTGGACCGGCCCTTTCATGATCAAAACTGTTTTCCCTCACGGAGCGGTCGAGATCAGTAATCCGGAGAACGGTGAAAACTTTAAAGTTAACGGGCATCGATTGAAGCCCTACTTAAATCGTCCCTCCAATGTTGCAGAGGAAGTTGTGTTTTTACACGCAATTCCTCATTCTGATTAAGTTTTAGTTTATTTCTCAAAAAAAAACGTGAAAATAATAATAATGGGTACTTGACTTATTTTGGAAAACGGTGGAAGTACATGTTTTTTTTTTCTAAATCTAACGTATACCACTTTAGCAGTATTCTATCACCATGGTGTTTCCTGAGAAGAACTTCCACCCGTTGCTTGTTAGTGATCTAAATGGCACCCACTTTTACGACGAAATCATAGCACGGAGTTGGAGCTACTTGGTCCATAATAACAATGATGTGTACTGCCCTAGCTTAGTGGAGGAGTTCTATAGCAGTATCACTAACATAGACCTGGACAGTGGGTACATTTTACTGAATTGGAGAAACAAAGTTTGGGCGATTGACCTCAACATCATCTCCAACTTGACTGACATACCACAAGGGGCCTCCACTTTGCCATCCGAGGAACTCAGTTTCTATCGGTCACTCATGGGACCTGATTGTGTGCTTAGCCGTGATCGGGGTATCAAGGGCACATCCATGTACCGGAATGTCTTTACAGCATGTAGGTGGGCATGCCAAAATGTCATGAGTAATACCCACAACACCTCTTTTCGCACCGTTGAGATGGGCATCGTTCACTCCCTGATGACCCGTGATCGCACTTACTGTATGTGCCGATGGCTTCTGACCACCATTGCAGAAGGCCACCAACGCAACTCCCAATCTCTGCCATGCCTCGTCACCACTATCTGCAAGCACTTTATGGCCTATGAGTCTTTCTGGGTGTACGAAGCCGACATGCTCCCTTGTACGGTGGAACGAGAGACATCCTCCTACCGTGGCACTATAGCGGACCTGTGGACACCTCCAGAAATGGAGGATGCTATGCAATCAAGTGAGTCGTCTGAAGACTCCGCAACATTCTGGGCTCAGTCAACCCCAGAAAACTCTGACGTGCATAGGTCCCGAATGTGGGGCGGGATGAAGCGCCTCAATAGAAAACTGAACAAAGCACTCTCCGACCGTGGAGAGTCGTCATCCCGAAGGCGGTAACTTTATTATTTCTTGCATTTCCTATATTATTCAATTTTGCATACATTGAGGACAATGCATGAAATAGGTGTAGGGGGGTGACTAGTTATCTACCTATCTGTTTTGTTTTTATTTCCCATTAAAAAAAATAAAAAAATCAATGTTTCATGACATAGCTTAAGATTGAACCACCAAAAAACCCGAGTACAAATTGCATTGAGTCTTTGTTCCTTATTATATAGTTCTGCTTGTAGAAACTATGACATAAATCTATGTTCCAAAGAAATAACACATTACCCTTAAGACATGTATGCACTTAAATTGGATGAATCAAATCTTTGAAGTGGTTGATAAAAAGCAGAGGTTGAGGAAAATATACCGGGAAGTGTGGACTTCTAATAGCAATTAAGCCTTGAGGAAAATAAAAGTAAAAATAAAGGAATAAAGTGAGGAAAGCACATTTTGCAAAATGATTACAAAAGCCCAAGCCTTTGAGTCACTGGTCCGTAGGGGGATCTTAAAACCCGGTAACTTGAGTCTGCCAGCTCGGGATTATCGACCAAACTCGCTACACGAATGCAAAAAGGGTAAAAGTGTCAGAAAAAGCAAATGTGTTGAATCACGGAAGAAAAGAAAAAAATATATTCAAGGCCCAAAGCTAAAAGAATGATCCATGCCATGGTTGATCCGAATGATACTTCACCACCAGAGGAGGCGTGCAAAATAATTTAAGTGATAACATGTGTAGAAGGGTTAGTGGTGTGAATGTTGGAGGAACAAAGACCAAGTCAAACTTTTTATAAGTTAGATTTGTATAATGAGCATGCAAGAATTCTAAGTGAGATGTATAAGGTTGAGGTGGAGATATCGAGAGCTATTAATGGAATATTGAATTAAGACTTTGTGGGTGTGTCAACTGAAAACCCTCACGAGACAAAACTCGTCCTCTAAGGAAACTTGGAGGTTTAAAGGCTTGTTGCACATGCTAAGTGCAACCGTGATTCCTACGAAAATGAGTTAGGATTTCTGTGCTTTCATACTTATATTTCTCATGTTTTGTTTTGCTCGAGACTAGCAAAATTTAGGTGTAGGGGTATTTGATGCATTGCATACATTGCATCATATGTCTTTCATTTAGAGTGTTTTTATATAAATAAATGCTACTAAGGTATTGTTTTGAGCAATTGTGCAGAATTCAGGAGTTACAATGCAATTTACCAATATTCGAGCTAAAACGCGTGCAATGGACTTAGATGGATCACAAAGACCAATTAGATAGAGATTCAAGCTCAAGTTGAAGTCCAATTGATTGCATAAGAAGTCAAGGACTTGATCGCAAATTAGAAGGACTAAAAAGTTATTTTGGAGGAGTATTCAAGAAGAAATCAAATTCAGATCTCCAAAGATATGCAAGAATTGATTTATACACGTGGAGGCCACCTACAACATACCAAAAACACACCCACGAAAGAACGAAGTCATCTGGACAATCCATGCGGCGGAATCGCCGCATCTAACGGTCAATATGCGGCGGAATTGCCGCATGGGTTGCGATCCGTGCCTCCTATTTTCGTCCAATTGTGTAGTAACACGTGTCCTTCCTGATGCATACTTAGGGTTTCTTGTATCGGCTATAAATAGCCCCGAAATATTGTGTAAGAGGAGCTTTTTTGTATGACATTCTAAAGCAATAAAATTCTGCCCTTTTATTTCTCCATTATCTTTGTCTTTCGTAAGCTTAGTTTTAGATTAATGTTTCATGTTCTTAATTCCAGTAGAATAATCTAGTTGTTCTTTACTCTTCTCTTAGAATAATTTGTTGCATGCTTAGAATAATTGTATTTGCTTTCGTAGATCGTAGTTTAGTATAATATTTCTTTCTTTTTGTTTTCATAGGCTCTCGATGATCTCCATGAACCCTTCTCCTCATCTTCTCCCCATGGGTTTCTAAAACCCTCCAAAGGGTGGGGGTGACGGATTTAGGGTTAGAGAAGAGAGATCGTTTTTATTTTAATTTCTTATTAGTGTTTTGATCATATGAGTTTTTGTTAAATCAATTATCATATGATGCTTAATATCTCACTTGATTTATAATAATTTTCGTAATCTCTAATCTAACTTGAAGATTCATAACTCCCACCCACTGGACTCTCATCCATAGTTATTTCTTCTTAATTTGTGTTCTTGTTGTTCTTGCTTTACAAAGATAAAAAAAAATCCAAAAATCTCAAACCAACACTATTTCTCTTTTGCTTCCCTTAATCAAAGAAAATCACAAAAATATAAGAATCTCTCCCTCCTTGTGTTCGACCCGTACTTGCCACCGCTTCAACACGGCCGTGCACTTGCGGTATAAATAAAAATCTCAACAATTCTGTACACGAGGGACATGTCGACCACAGTCTTCAGTTATCTTTTATTCCGCTTTATTGATGTATTTCCTTTTTGAAACTCGAGTTTTGTAGTGAATCTTTCATATTCGGATATTCAGTTACCTCAGTTACTTTTATTCGTCATCTATCCATGTATGTCTTCATATATTGTCGAGTTGGCCTGTCTTGTCAGTGTTTCTTTGTAACTCCTTCGGTCGTCGCGGAGGTATCTGATCTCGACACTTTAGTTGGTTCCCAGTGTGCGTACCCGCGAGATCGGGGGCGTTACAACTTGATAGCAAAGCAGGTTGGTCCCTAAAGTGTACAGAATCTGAGGAGTCTCCAGTGGGGCATCTTGCCCAAATCATGTTGGTAAATTCTCATTTCTAGAATTTTAAATTCTTATAGTTAAAGATCATAATTGCATTGGTTAAACTCCTTTCTTCTGGATTGCCTTGTGTGCTTGGAGACCCAAACCACCAAACCCCATTAGTCTTTCTTAGTTCCCTTGCCTCCTCCCATGTTTTAGTGTCGAGATCTCCAACAAGTCCAGCCAGTCAAGCAAGCAAGAAGTGCAAGTGTAAGAGGCAACTAGCTAGCAAGCATGGGAGGCGGTTGCAGCGGGATTCCAGCAAAATATAGGGTTCTTCTCCACCAGTTTCAGGTATGAATCTAGAACTTAGTGTAGGAAGTAGGGTCGGGTGTTGGAAGGAAGTTTGTCCAACATTTGTTGCTGGCCGATCGGATGTCTTGGGTTTGTGCATCTAGAGATCTACCTGATAGGGTGGACTGTGGTGCATGCTCTGGACATCAGCAATTAGCTGGGCACCTCCCTCTCTACCACTATCTTGGCTTCATGTTCTCCATTGGTGGTTTGTTGGATAAACCTGAAGAGATGGGGCTAGGCCGTGGAGAGCTGGTTGGGGAGAGGTTTTGCTTGCATGTTGCGAGTTGTGTTAATCACCTTGTGGTGTTTAATCTTGTGATCTTTTGGATGTTATGTTCATGTATGATATTGTGATGAAGTCCAAATTTTCTTGCATGTTATGCTTATTGATATTCATGTGTTATTTTATGATTTCAATCGGGCATCATTCATATGACACGTTACTAATTTCAGATCTAGCATCTTTTGTGATCTGATTTCTTGTTCAAGTAATATTGCATGTGTCGATGGGAATGATAAGAGAAGTTTATCATGTCTGATTTTATCTTTGTCATGACCAATCCATATATATTCTCTGATTTGTAATCCTTCTAAGATATATTATTTACAGTATCTGAGCATAAGTTATCTAGTTTAATTTAAACGTTGATGCAATCGGTATAGATGCATGTATCGGCTTGAATGTTGTGTTGTATTTATCAAGTCTAATTTTATTTCCAGCAATGGTTAATCCATGTTGATTCTCTGATTTTGTGAACTCTCTAAGAGGTATCTCGTTATACACCACATGAGAATAAGTTTCATATTTTCAATTGAGATGTTGATGCAATCGCTAGGGTTGTTATGTGTCGATTGCTATGATTGCTAATCTAGTTTGATTTCGTTGCAGCAGTATCCATAGCACATATATGATCTGATTTTCGTATACCTACTCTGATATGTCTTGTTATGATCTCACATGAAAACGAAATCAGAACTCATCCATGATTTATGCAACTCATTCTATGACTTATAAGTAGTAAGCAAATCTGAATGCATGCATGTATATCAATTTATAATTCGGTTTGGACTATTGATATCACAAGCATGTTTCATTACCTTATGTTATTGTTATATACTTGTGCATGTTCATATCATCTCTGATCATGTTGGGTGTTGCTAGAACTAACGTGAATGTGGTCTGAAATTTAATATTCCTACTATATAATGCTTGTAGTATCTCTTTTGTGATACCTCTTTTTTTATGGATGTGTTTCTCATAGTGAATACATGCTATTGTTTGAGTTTCATTTTCTGTTAATTAGGTACATCACATACATGTATAATTATCCTTTGAGATCTGTTTTTATCCCATAATTTAATTGTTGTGAGGGTGCTACATAGGGGTGAGCAAAATTTGGTCCGGACCGAATTTTTTCGGTCCGGTCTTCGGTCCACAAAATTTTGGAAATTCGGTCTTCGGTCTGGACCGGACCGAAAATTTAAGGGGAAAATCCGGGTTTTGGACCGAGCCGGACCGGACCGAACCTATTCGGTCCGGTCTTCGGTCCGAACTTCCCGAAAATTCGGGTTTCGGTCCGGTCCGGTTCGGTCCGGTCCGGTCCGGTCCTGGACCGAAGCTCACCCCTAGTGCTACATGTTGATGTATCTTTAGTTGCTGAATACATGTGATTCTTTTCTAACTAAGTTGTTGTTAAGATGTTTCATGCCTATGTATTATTTAGCTACTAGATTTATGGGACTATTCATGTTTAGATTGTTGTTAGGAAGATACACTAGCACGCATGACATAGTTGCTGGAAACAAGAAATTGCACTACGTGAAAAGGCTAACCGAACATTTTTAATTCAACTATGTGCATGATGCTATGCTCTAAAATGTTGAAAACAGAAGTGAATTGTCATCTATTCATGTATGCGTGCCTATCACTTGTATTATCATGATTGCATCGTGGGATCTTATATTATGCATATAGTCTCATATATCTCCTAAATATACTTAGATTCATGCACGAATGAATTCTAAACCCATGAATGCGTTATAATAGAGTGAAGTGTTGTGCAATCATCCCATCATGACCCATAGCGCCCACAGGTTGCATGTTTGATTCACATGATCTACGATTATTATGGGATGTGATCTACCTAATTTATTATAATTGTTGTTGCTTCTAGTATGTGTATGATGACGTGAGTGCATGTCATGCATGTAAGTAAGTTCATGTTGTGATATTATGACTATGATTTCATGATTTATTTGTTGTCTAGATACATCATGCCCATGTATAGTTAGCCATTGAGATCTTATTATGATTACACGTCTTAATTGTTGTCCTCATACATCATGTGTATGTAGATATATAAATGCATGGAGATCTTGTTATTAGCACATGATTTAATTGCTACCTAGATATATCTTGTGCATGAGTATTGTCTATCGAGATCTTGTCATTAATTCCATGTTTTATTTGTTGTTCTCGTACACCTTGTGCATATAGATATAAATATATTATATGTTCATGTATGTTTAGTGACTATATTTTGTGTGACCTTCCTAATTAGTTGTTGTCAATAGAGATTATGATCATGTATGATTAGCTTGTTGTTGTTAGGTCGTACGTATATAGGTTGTTAGTTGTTGGATTCATGTGATTTGTTCATGATTAGTTCTCAGAATCTATGGCTATCATGACACTTGTATTTCATTGTCTTATGGTTGTTGTTGCTTCTGTTTGAGTGTGATGATGTGGATGAAGGTTTATAGGTCAAGAATTCGATACTATAGTTACTATTTCATGGCAGTTGTTGGCAACATTTTTACGGTGCCCCTTGTTTATGTTGTTACTGTAAAGTTTGTGTATGGAGGATGATGTAAGGAGTTTGTATCCAGAGCCTTGTTAAGAGTTAGGGATAGCAAATTTCAAGGACGAAATTTATTTAAGGGGGGTATGGGTGTAAGACATGCTCTCTCCTGTTATATGAATAAGGTCCTCTTTCATCTTCATGTTTTTTGTGCTTTAGTTGATTGTATGCTTCAGGTCTTGTATGCTTATTTTTGTTTTGGGAATTTTCCTTTCAGGAAAAAAATTCCTTTTTGGTCGAGTAAAATCGACTCGCAAGGGGGTGCGACTTATTGTGCAATTTTGTAATCGATTCACTCAATCAGGAGACGAGTTGCTTGTGAAATTCGACTTGCCTTGTTGTTAGGGGGCGTGGGGGGCTGACTAAGCAGGTAGGATGATGTGGCATCCTAGTCAGCAAGAGGAGATCTGATTTTTCATATAAATTTTTAATATGCATGTTTTAGGCAAGTGTTAATGGAGATTTAATTCCATTCACTTGTTGCCTTTTCTTTGTTTCCTTGAAACAAAAGCACACAACCCTACACCCCCTCCCAGCTGTCCCTACCTTGTCTCTCCCTCACCCACGAAATTTCAGACCTTCTCCATCTCTCTCTCCGATGTGGTAGTGGCTGGAGGTCCGGCGAGTCAAGTGGAGCAAGCTAGAGTGCATCTTTTGCAGCGGCTAGAAGAAGATCTTGGTGGGCAGATCTCCGTTGATCTCAGGAAAACTTTTGGTGAAATCAGGTATGCTCCTAGCCCTTTAGTGTAATAAGAAGTAGGGGGTGTTGAATGGAGTTTGGTCCAATACTAGTGGGCTGGTCAGCCTGAAGTTTAGATGTGCGCTGCTGTAGATCTACCCAATAGGGTGGACCGTGGTGCGAGTTCTGGACTTCAATGGCTGGCTGGGCATCCCTCCCATCATCACAACCTTGCCTCATGTCTCCCTTAGTGGTTTGATGAAGAAACCGGAAGGGAGGAGGCTTGGCTGTGGGGAGCACGTCGCGAATTGGTGGTTGCATGCATGCTTCCATGAGCTTGTGATAGTTTAATTACTTCATGATGGTGTTTAACTTCTTGTAACATGCGATTTTTCCATGATATGTTTACTGATTTTAGATCATATGATCTTGCATGATTTCGTGACTTGTTCTGATGATAGTTTCATGTATCATCACTAATTCCAAATCTTATGCCCATGCGTGATTTAGCTGTTATGTCAAAATAATATCGCATGACTCGTTCTAATTTTAGATCATACGTTCCTGCATAATTTCATGGCTATGTTCAAATGGTTTTTCCATGATATGTTGCTGGTTATAAGACATGTATTCCAGCGTTATTCGGTGACTAGAGTCAGATAAGCTTTCATGACATAGTTGCTGATATAGATCGTATAACCATGCATTGATTCGTAACTATAGCCAGACTATATCCCATGATTTGCTTTCTGATTCTTAGGTCACGTATTCTTGCATTACTTCATGATTATATTCAGATAATCTTCCATGATTGTTGGCTGATTATAGATGATATGTCCATGCGTTACATCATGATTATATTCAGATAATCTTCGATGATTGTTGGCTGATTATAGATCATATGTCCATGCGTTATTTCATGATTATATTCAGATAATCCCTCGTCATTTGTTGCTCATTAAAGATCATATTTTCATGCATTATCCCCTGATTATATTCATATAATATCGGTTCAAGTCCTAAGTTTTCAACGCATATATGTTCTGAAATTTATTATTCATACTATTGAATGCTTGTAGTGGTTATCCGTGGTATCCCTTACTGTTGCGCTTGTTCTATCTTTCATGTCATGTATATATGTTACTGATATGAGGTATTATGGTGTGGTTATGCGTGGCACTTAGGAAATCAGACCTCATAACTCCATATCATGACCCGTAGATGAATTAATTAGTTGTCGTATTGATTTATCGATCCCGGTCACGTTTGCTTGCTGTTGTGAGTGCATTTTGATTTCTGATGGCAAGGTAATGATTCCTGCTTTGGATGTTCTGATTCTGATTGTTTGGGGTTGTAAGGAGGGTATCCAGATACTCTTCCTTGAGCTCGTTCTGCATATTGTAGATACACTAGATCTTAGATGCTTGAGTAGCTTGCACTGCATTTAATCTGACTAATAATTCTGGGCACGTTCTGTTTTCTGGACCGACGGGGCACGAGTGGGTCCTCTAGCTTCAGAGGCCATTCGCATAAGACATTCATGTTGGGAGGCCAGGCGTAAGATAAGTCCTGGGCATGCGCACTGCCATTCTGTCTCTGGGTAGATGTTCCTAAGTTCGCGATGACACCATGTAGGTTTATTTCTGCGAATTGGGACATTTATCGGGCGCACCCCTTTGTGCCGAGCGGTGGGTCACTGTCGAGTGACCACTTCTGACCCGCGAGGCTGATGTTCTGGTTCCTTGCAAGGAACTTGTCGGGTGTGCCCGGCTGCATGGCTTGTGGAGTCATAGCCTTCTGATGCATTATGTGTT
Source organism: Triglochin maritima (assembly GCA_963682175.1). NCBI lineage: Eukaryota > Viridiplantae > Streptophyta > Magnoliopsida > Alismatales > Juncaginaceae > Triglochin > Triglochin maritima. The sequence continues at coordinate 29,538,934 of OY821779.1, forward strand.
CTTCTGTTTTTTTATGTTTTGATGCTTGTCTTAGTTAGACTTCATGCATAGTTCCGTTATTGTTTGGCTAGGGCATAGTGGGTTTTCTTAATTGAAAACTCACGCATTTGTTAATGCGGTGCTTGTAGGTACTTAGGTTCCCCACAGGGCAGACTGGACGAGTGTCGAAGATTTTGTACACGAGGGACATGTCGACCATAGTATTCAGTTATCTTTTCTTGCGCTTTATTGATGTATTTTCTTTTTGAAACTCGAGTTTTGTAGTGAATCTTTCATCTACGGATATTCAGTTACTTCTGTTACTTTTCTTCGTCATCTATCCATGTATGTCTTCATATATTGTCGAGTTGGTATGTCTTGTCAGTGTTTCTTTGTAAGTCCTTTGGTCGTCGTGGATGTCTTTGATGGCGACACTTGAGTTGGTTCCCAGTGTGAGTACTCGCGAGATCGGGGGGCGTTACAATGGGAGTCATGGTGTGGGTGAGGGGGCCATGCTGCATGGGTTCGGTGTGTACAAGAGAATACACACACCCTTCTTCTCATCCTCTTTCTCATTTTCTGTCGTCTCAACTCTGTCATCCCCTCTTCCATCCGCCATTTTCTCTCCCCCTTTTCCGGCAATCGGAAGTGCTACTGGAGGCGTTAACGGGGAGTTGTGTCAACAACACAAGGAGGAGCAAGTTGTGGTGTGACCGATGGTGGAGAAATGTTGTTGGCATATGGAGACGATCGGAGCTCCGGTGAACTTTGGCACTCGAGTTCTGGTATGGCAAGTACTGTTAGATGTTTCATACAAGGTGTTTTAGGGGTGTGCTCATTGCCGGTGGTTGTAGGCCTTGCCGGTGACGAGGGGCAGTTAGGCATCTACGCATGAACGGTCGACGAATGCCTTTGAGCGGACGACTGGTTATAGTGTGATTCTTCGACGTTGCCCTGCACCGGTTGAACGATGCCTTTCGGCGTTCGACCAATTGTGAATAATTATTGGGTGGGAGAAGACTATTTTAGTTTTAGTCGTTCGCCTTTGTCTTGTGTTCGACCAGTAACCGAAGCGGATCATGTTTAGTGTACGACCGACTAGGTCTGAGTTTGACCGATTGGGAGATATTGTGGGGCCATGGGAAGCCTTTTTAGCTTCGATCGGATGGGATCCCTTTTTTGTTCGACCGTTGCATTGATGATTACTTTATTTTTGGGCCAAGACCACCCAAACGGTCGATCGCCCAGATACTTTTGTTCGACCGTTAGTTGAAGTATCAAACTTGCATAGCTGCTGATATTTTCGGTCGAACGAGACTTCTTTGCCATTCGACAGTTGTCTCGATATTGGTTGAACCAAGTGTAGACCCTCCAAATGGTCCACCACCTTTTGACTTTAGTTCGACTGATGATCTTGTTGTTGCCCAGCGTTCGACTGACTTGTGCATCTGTTTGAACATTTCCTATTAATGATGGAACGGCCAACCATTGGTGACCAGATTTAGGTTTATGAATGTTGTTATGCGTTGTCTTATTTCCTCAGAAACCCATGTCCTCGAGTTAGTGTGTGAGCCGGAGATGACAATGGTGCATCGATTGCACTTGCCCTGGGACCGCCGGATGTATAAATGTGTGTGAGTGGTCTGGCGAATAGGCTATGATTGATCGTTTTATATTAACCGCAAGTGCACGGCCGCATTGAAGCGGTGGTAAATACGGGTCGTCCACTGGGAGGTGTGTCGACACTTGGTTTGTGCGAAGGCGAGAGGTAAAGAAAGGGAAGAAATGTTGGTTACACTAAACTACACTAAGATGCAAATGGAAATGGAAAAGAAGCAAGAAACTAAGCCCCAAAGGGGGTAGAGAAATAATGTGAACATAAAGAAGTGTGTGTGTGTTCATTAAGCTCCTCACAACATGTAGTGCATGAAATCATAAAACCACATCCAACTTTGCCTCTACATGAATTAAGATAAGACTACATCATTAAAACATACAAGACAATAATTGGAATGAAGCTAAATGAACTCAAGTATAAAGACTATACCCTACTATGCCTCCACATGAATTAAGATTTCACTACATCATTAAAACATACAAGACATTAGCTAAGGTAAAGGCAACAAGAGCTCATACACTACAAATTGTGTTTCCAATATTAACTTCATCCATATCCTAACCTTATCATTCCCCATAAAATAGGTCCACTAATCAAAGCATAAGCTAAGCTTCATTCAAGAGCATTAGCATATCAAAGATAAGACTGGAGACCCATTAGATGGTTATGGAAATCATATAAAGCTCAAGGGATAAAAAATAACACACACTTAATACACTACATAATTATATCACATATTTCTCCACCCCCCAAATGTGGATGGAACTACTCACTACTCATTACACTAACTATACTAGCAAAAGAAAGCATAATACTGAAATGAAAGTTACCTAAGAAGGCAAGAAGCATTAAAGAAACATAAAAGGAAACGAAAGACTAAACAAACATGCACAAATTAAAAGACAAGATTAAAAGAAACTAGAAGAATTATGTTATTAACAAATGACTCACATTGAAGGTAGCATTCTTCTCCACCTTGAGTTTTTTCTTCAAGGCTCACTCCTTAGTAGAGAGAATGCCACCAAGCAATGGGTAATTACAATGGAAGGTGAAAAGTTCTATTTATAAGCATGGAAAAAGCTAATCGGGGACAATCCCCCGATGTGGGACTCAACCAATACCAAAAATAGCCTAAACGAACATTAATACAAGTCCAGGAGAAATTTCGACGGATCCTGAGCAATATGGACCGCCAATTAGCGGTCCACGACCGCCAATTGGCGGTCCAAAATCTTCGGATCGTGTTGGAATTTGTTGTGGGCTTTTCTTTCTGGTATTGTTGGTCTTTGATGCGGTTACTTGACTTGTTGGAGGTCCGACCCGACTCGAATTGGTAAAATACTCCCCATGATGGTGTGGAGTATTCTGTTTTGCTCTTAGGTCCTGCGGTCTTACGATCAGGTCCTTCTCCCTTGCATCTTAGTCCCCAGGTCTCACAATTAAGTCCTTTTTCCTGCTTTTGGATCCTTTCATGGCTCTTCTCTTCAAACCTCTTTATTCCTGAAAACTAAACATAAAACTCATCACGTAGCATTGCTTAGATGTAAGATAATGGATATAAGATACAAATATAAACATGAAATGATGTCAATCAAATACCCCCACACCTAAGTTTTTGCTAGTCCCGAGCAAAAAAAGAAAGAGAAAAGCAAACGAAAACAAGAAATCCTAACTCACTTTCGTAGGAATCACGGTTGCACTTAGCACGTGCAACAAGCCATTAAACCTCCTTGTTGCCAAGGAGGAGGAGTGTTGTCTCCTGTGGGTTTTCAGCGGATACACCCACAAAATCCGAACAAGATGCATTATTCAATCTAGACACTCGACTCGTTGGACATTTGTTGTCGATCAATGGACGCGGTAATGCTACGGGTCGTCTCTATAATGGTGATCTGTCCACACCTCTAACCTAATGAACCATTCGTGCAAGTTAAATAAGGAATTAAGTGAAAGACATGGACAACCTCAACATCCTCAAGTGCTACAAAGTGTAAAGTCCATTAAGGTTCTTATTTGCATTACCTTTTTTTTCGTTTTGTTTCTTTTCACATTTTTTTTCTTCTTTTTCTTTTTATTAGTTGGAGCTTCATTCTTCCAGGGTCAGGTTTCGTGCTTCATTGCCCATGAGGACTTACACTATCACGTACACCTTTCCCCAAATCTCCACATAGGGCAATCCCTACCACCCGTGTAACGGGAGTTCGGTCGGCGCATCCCAAGTCAGATGACTCGAAAGCACCAGGCACAAAGTCCCCTTAGACCTACTTTCCCGAGTGATAGGAGTCGTGCGAGAAGAGAGAACACCTACTCACTTATTTCTTATTTTCACATGAACCAAAACCCCTACACTAATGTCTCACAACTAGATTTAGAGGGTCCTTGACTACAACAAACTTCCTTAAGTTAACAGACACGAATTATTGACTCACTAGGTTCAGGGTGGACTTCATTAAATGTTTGAGCACTGAAACCCTATGATTACTCACCCCCAAGGGAAAACTGGGGTGCATCCTAACGACTTGATAAATCCTAAAGTCATAGTACTAGATATCCTAATGCATCAAGTTCAAGACAATTTTGGGAGCTTTCTATTACTTTGACTCTCAACGGTTTTGCACATGCTAAACACACGCAAAACCCACAAAACATTTTCTTTCGCAAACACATGAAGATTTTGAAAGAAATGTAAAAATTTTAAAGCCGTAGGCAAGCAAAAGAAGACAAGTCACCCAAGGATCATGGCAAGCAGATATATCGATATTAAATGCAGCACACTAACATGACCCTAAAAATGCAAACAAAAGAAAACAAAATGAAAAGAAAAGACTCGACTATGTACACAAGTAAAACACCCCCCCCACACCTACTTCATGCATTGTCCTCAATGAATGTGAGCAAGATACTACATGGATTTATGCATAAAAAAGGAGAGATCTCACCAACATTAAGTACAAAGGGAAGTTCAAGGTCATGTTGATGGACACAAACCCGAATTTCTTCAAAACCTGTGAGATGCTAAAGAACGGATGCAAATACCTGAAAGAAATGGAGCCCAAATACACAAGGGTTGGGGCTCACAACAATCGATGCTCACTGAAGGAGTCTTTTATTGTACTTTTTTTCTTTTTTTTATATAACTATGTACAAACATAAGTTCCCATCTTCATTTGTCAAAACACATCAAATGGGAACCTCAAGAGTGGGTCAATGCACTTGGAAAGGGAACATGACACCACGTGGGGCCAGAATACGCATGCGTGGGCCCCCTTCACAAAGAGCACCAGATGAAATGAGAGGTTCATGAATTGGACGCAAAGGCGTCTCATTCAAAGGATCAAACTGAAAGAGCTTGAACCTCTCAAGAGTTTGGGAAATGAGGGGCAACGGAAGAAGAGTTTCTCCCGTTGCACTGCTGAAGTTATGATCGTCAATCCAAACTCTCCAACCAACAGGCTGGTGCGTCGGAACGAAGTCAAGAACCTCCTTAGGCATGTCCGACACACCAGGCGAACAAAAAGTGGGTCTCATACCCAATGTATCCTCCAAGGAACTTCTAATACCCTCATGAGCAATGTAGTTGTTTGATGTTCCATCATTTCCTAGATGATCAGGAACAATAGTGAGAGGCAAACTCTCCTCAGGTCGTATGAGATTAAGGGTACTAGGGAGCTCTTGCTCCACCAGAGGTGAGTCCTTAAGAGGCGCAACATGAAGATCATGTGGCTCAAGGGCCACGGGACAAAAAGATAAGGCACAATCAATGCCGACTCATAATGAAACTGGTCCAAGTTATTCTCAATTTGAATCGAATCCTCCACTAAGTGATCGTGAATTGAAACCCCAAGTCCCTCAGATTGACTAGGAGTTTGACTTTGAAAGGTTGTGTTTTGAATTTGTGGATGTGGTGGTGGTTCGATATCAAAAGAAGAATCCTCATGTTGACATGAAATGTCACTCTCCTCACGTTCACGTAATTGTTGCGACATTTGACTCACTTGCAGTGCCATATTTTGTATGGACTGTTGAGTGGTTTCCATGAACGTAAGGAAAGTTTGTTTCAAGGAATTAGGTATGCAGTCAACGATGAGGTCCAAGTCAGAGCTTGGTAAATTTTGAGGTTGGGTGTTGATTGGCTGAGAATGAGTCCAATGATTTGGAGTGGGGTGCTGGTAGAATTCTGGGTATTCGGGAGGAGGATACTAGGGTGAATATGAAGTATAACAATTTGAATAAGAATTGTTTCCCCATGAATCCATCACTCTCGGGATGTACGCGGATGCGTAATGGTCATATTGAGCATTTTGGTAAAATGTATGCTCATACTCAGGCTCTGGGGGAACATAAGGACATTCCCCGATATTATGACCACTCAATCCACAACAATCGCACGGAATGGCTACTGGAGCCACTGGTGCACTCATGTCGTCTACCACATGCATGAAAGAGGCCAAAGTTTGTTGCCCAGAGTATGATCCAACATAACTAGATGGAGATCTAGCCGTCAGTGCCTCTCTCATATCACCCCTATATGAAGATTGCTCAGTCACATAATGAAGATCATCCCAACCGTACGGGGTGTTCGTCTGAGCCACCCCAGGTTGCATGGGTCCGGAATACCAGGGAGAATCATCCTGGTCCCAACAATGATATGAATGGTCGCCCATGTAACCATCCATCTCAACAAACAACTCTCGAGTCGACCACTCTCACCACCACGAGACTAAGCTCGCAAAAAGTGCTCGACTCGACCCTAAAACGCTACCAGAGAGTGTAAAGGGGAGGAGACTATAACGTAGAAGAAGGTGAGAAGAAGATGACTCAGAGGAGAAGGGAAGAATCCCTAGAGCTAGCGAGGGTACAGGGTGAAGGTAGAAGCCTAACTAGCAAGCACGACTCAAACAATGTAAGGCAATGTGTCCTTAGGCTAGACGACGCCTAACTTCGAGGTCACTAGCCTCGACACGTCTCACCTCCCTACAACGAGGACCACAATGCCCAGCAAGTGATACCAGATCTGGAGATCCAGTACCTCCTACTATCGACAAGGTAGGCAACGCCGATCAGGTCATGACGGTCTCAACTAGATTACTCTCCTAGTGCGCCCGCAATCCTAGGGCCAATGTCTACTTTCTTTTAGTTAAGGCTTTACTTGAGTGTGCTTTTTGGGGCTAAGGGAGGGGTGATGAAATCCCCCACCTTATCTTTTATGGGACAACCCCTCCTTAGTAGCGATTTGATCCTAGATCTAGCAACCAATCGCTCCAATCAAACGCTCTCTCACTCTTGTCCTGATGCAATTCCTACTAACTAATGCATGGGCATACGAGATGCATGAATGAGTGTAGGAAATGCGTACCTCACGCCAGCACTCAACAACTGAAAATAAAGCTAAAAGAAAAGACAACTATATGCCTAAGTCAATACATGATGCGTGACCTAAACAAGTAAGAGCGTCTAGTCTTTTGCTTTGGATTTTAAGGCCAAGTTGATTAATGGGGGAGTGATTAATGATCTGGGAGCAAACTAGAAGTCACAGCATGCAAAATAGGGCTCCCAGATAACGAAAATGAAAAACAAAACTACCAGAAGAAAAATGGAAGCAAGAAGACCTCACTAGGCCGCCAATTGGCGGTCTCAGACTGCTGATTGGCGGTCCCTTTTGATGTTCAGGTGCTCCAACTCCTCACCTTATCTTTTATTGGACAACCCCTCCTTAGTAGCGTTTAGATCCTAGATCTAGCAATCAATCGCTCCATTCAAACGCTCAACTCACTCTTGTCCTGATGCAATTCCTACTAACTAATTCATGGACATACAAGATGCATGAATGAGTGTAGGAAATGCGTAACTCACGCCAGCACTCAACAACTGAAGATAAAGCTAAAAGAAAAGACGACTATATGCCTAAGTCAAGTACATGATGCGTGACCTAAACATGTAAGAGCGTCTAGTCTTTTGCTTTGGATTTTAGGGCCAAGTTGATTAATGGGGGAGTGATTAATGATCTGGGAGCAAACCAGAAGTCAAATCATGCAAAATAGGGCTCCCAGATAACACAAATTACATAACTAACTACCAGAAAAAATTTGAAAGTAGGAAGCCCTCACCAGGCCGCCAATTGGCGGTCTCCAACCGCTGATTGGCGGTCCTTTTAGGTCTTCTGTTCCTCAAATTTGTGCAGCAGCCTCCCCTTGATCTCATGGTTCCCTGAAACTAATAAAAACTGGAAACAAAAAATGAAAAACCCCTCGAATCGTCCAAACCAACGTCTGGACAGAGCACCTCCCCGGCAACGGCGCCAAAAACTTGATTGATCGTTTTATATTAACCGCAAGTGCACGGCCGCGTTGAAGCGGTGGCAAATACGGGTCGTCCCCTGGGAGGTGTGTCGACACTTGGTTTGTGCGAAGGCGAGAGGTAAAGAAAGGGAAGAAAGGTTGGTTACACTAAACTACACTAAGATGCAAATGGAAATGGAAAAGAAGCAAGAAACTAAGCCCCAAAGGGGGTAGAGAAATAATGTGAACATAAAGAAGTGTGTGTGTGTTCATTAAGCTCCTCACAACATGTAGTGCATGAAATCATAAAACTACATCCAACTTTGCCTCTACATGAATTAAGATAAGACTACATCATTAAAACATACAAGACAATAATTGGAATGAAGCTAAATGAAATCAAGTATAAAGACTATACCCTACTATGCCTCCACATGAATTAAGATTTCACTACATCATTAAAACATACAAGACATTAGCTAAGGTAAAGGCAACAAGAGCTCATACACTACAACTTGTGTTTCCAATATTAACTTCATCCATATCCTAACCTTATCATTCCCCATAAAATAGGTCCACTAATCAAAGCATAAGTTAAGCTTCATTCAAGAGCATTAGCATATCAAAGATAAGAGTGGAGACCCATTAGATGGTTATGGAAATCATATAAAGCTCAAGGGATAAAAATAACACACACTTAATACACTACATAATTATATCACATATTTCTCCACCCCCCAAATGGGGTGGAACTACTCACTACTCATTACACTAACTATACTAGCAAAAGAAAGCATAATACTGAAATGAAAGTTAACTAAGAAGGCAAGAAGCATTAAAGAAACATAAAAGGAAACGAAAGACTAAACAAACATGCACAAATTAAAAGACAAGATTAAAAGAAACTAGAAGAATTATTTTATTAACAAATGACTCACATTGAAGGTAGCATTCTTCTCCACCTTGAGTTTTTGCTTCAAGGCTCACTACTTAGTAGAGAGAATGCCACCAAGCAATGGGTAATTACAATGGAATGTGAAGAGTTCTATTTATAAGCATGGAAAAAGCTAATCAGGGACAATCCCCCGATGTGGGACTAAACCAATACCAAAAATAGCCTAAACGAACATTAATACAAGTCCAGGAGAAATTTCGACGGATCCTGAGCAATATGGACCGCCAATTAGCGGTCCTAGACCGCCAATTGGCGGTCCAAAATCTTCGGATCGTGTTGGAATTTGTTGTGGGCTTTTCTTTCTGGTATTGTTTGTCTTTGATGCGGTTACTTGACTTGTTGGAGCTCCGACCCGACTCGAAATTGTAAAATACTCCCCATGATGGTGTAGAGTATTCTGTTTTGCTCTTAGGTCCTTCGGTCTTACGATCAGGTCCTTCTCCATTGCATCTTAGTCCCCAGGTCTCACAATTAAGTCCTTTTTCCTGCTTTTGGATCCTTTCATGGCTCTTCTCTTCAAACCTCTTTATTCCTGAAAACTAAACATAAAACTCATCACGTAGCATTGCTTAGGTGTAAGATAATGGATATAAGATACAAATATAAACATGAAATGATGTCAATCAGGCTACTATTATGATTGTACGACATATGCATTGAGACCCATAATAGACCTGAGGGACAATAGTTCCCTTTCCATTGTTAGACATTCAACTTTACAGAACAAGAAGACCGTCCGACCAGGGTGGCGACGGAGATGATCGTCTGGCTTGTGTGGCGACGTTGATGATCGTCTGAACACTATTCGATGGAGATAATTGATTGATCGTTTTATATTTCTACCGCAAGTGCACGACCGCGTTGAAGCGGTGGCAAATACGGGTCGTCCACTGGGAGGTGTGTCGACACTTGGTTTGTGCGAAGGCAAGGGGTAAAGAAAGGAGAAAAGGATTGGTTACACTAAACTACACTACAATGCTAAACTAGAATGCAAAAGGAAATGAAGATAAGCAATAAAACTAAACCCCAAAGGGGGTAGAGAAATAATGTGAACATAAAGAAGTATGTGTGTGTTCATTAAGCTCCTCACAACATGTAGTGCACGAAATCATAAAACTACATCCAACTTTGCCTCTACATGAATTAAGATAAGACTACATCATTAAAACATACAAGACAATAATTGGAATGAAGCTACATGAACTCAAGTATAAAGACTATACCCTACTATGCCTCTACATGAATTAAGATTTCACTACATCATTAAAACATACAAGACATTAGCTAAGGTAAAGGCAACAAGAGCACATACATTACAAATTGTGTTTCCAATATTAACTTCATCCATATCCTAACCTTATCATTCCCCATAAAATAGGTCCACTAATCAAAGCATAAGCTAAGCTTCATTCAAGAGCATTAGGATATCAAAGATAAGAGTAGAGACCCATTAGATGGTTATGGAAATCATATAAAGCTCAATGGATAAAAATAACACGCACTTAATACACTACATAATTATATCACATATTTCGCCACCCCCCAAATGGGGATGGAACTACTCACTACTCATTACACTACTGATTAGACTAAGTAAAGAAAACATTTAACTAAGATACTAAAATTACTAAACAAGAAATTAAACAAAGTAAAGCAACCCACACAAAACAAACAACATAACAAAACAAGATTAAAAGAAACAAATAAACTTTTATTAACAATGACTCACATTGAAGGTAGCATCCTTCTCCACCTTGAGTTATTGCTTCAAGGCTCACTCCTTAGTAGAGAGAATGCCACCAAACAATGGGTAATTACAATGGAAGGTGAAGAGTTCTATTTATAAGCATGGAAAAAGCTAATCGGGGACAATCCCCCGATGTGGGACTAAACCAATACCAAAAATAGCCTAAACGAACATTAATACAAGTCCAGGAGAAATTTCGACGGATCCTGAGCAATATGGACCGCCAATTAGCGGTCCAAGACCGCCAATTGGCGGTCCAAAATTGTCGGATCGTGTTGGAATTTGTTGTGGGCTTTGCTTTCTGGTATTGTTGGTCTTTGATGCGGTTACTCGACTTGTTGGAGCTCCGACCCGAATAGAATTGGTAAAATACTCCCCATGATGGTGTGGAGTATTCTGTTTTGCTCTTAGGTCCTTCTGTCTTACATTCAGGTCCTTCTCCCTTGCATCTTGGTCCCTAGATCTCACCATTCAGTCCTTTTTCCCAGCTTTTGGGTCCTTTCATGGCTCTTCTCTTCAGACCTCTTTATTCCTGAAAACTAAACATAAAACTCGTCACGTAGCATTGCTTAGGTGTAAGATAATAGATATAAGATACAAATATGAGCATGAAATGATGTCAATCAAATACCCCCACACCTAAGTTTTTGCTAGTCTCGAGCAAAACAAAGAAAGAGAAAAACAAACGAGAAACAAGAAATCCTAACTCACTTTCGTAGGAATCACGGTTGCACTTAGCACGTGCAACAAGCCGTTAAACCTCTTTGTTGTCAAGGAGGAGGAGTGTTGTCTCCTGAGGGTTTTCAGCGGATATACCCACAAAATCCGAACAAGATGCATTATTCAATCTAGACCTCGACTCGTTGGAAATATTTTGTCTATCAATGGACGCGGTAATGCTACGGGCCGACTCTATATAGGTGATCAGTCCACACCTCTACCCTAATGAACCATTCGTGCAAGTTAAATAAGGAATTATGTGAAAGACATGGACAACCTCAACATCCTCAAGTGCTACAAAGTGTAAAGTCCATTAAGGTTCTTATTTGCATTATCATATATTTTTTTCTTTTTGTTTCTTTTCACTTTTTTTTTTCTTTTACTTTTTATTAGTTGGAGCTTCATTCTCCCAGGGTCAGGTTCCGTGCATCATTGCCCATGAGGACTTACACTATCACGTACACCTTTCCCCACATCTCCACATAGGGCAATCCCTACCACCCGTGTAACGGGAGTTCAGTCGGCGCATCCCAAGTCAGATGACTCGAAAGCACCAGACACAAAGTCCCCTCAGACCTACTTTCCTGAGTGATAGGAGCCGTGCGAGAAGAGAGAACATCTACTCACTTATTTCTTATCTACACATGAACCAAAACCCCTACACTAATGTCTCACAACAAGATTAAGAGGGTCCTTGACTACAACAAACTTCCTAAATTAACAAACACGAATTATTGACTCACTAGGTTCAGGGTGGACTTCTTTGAATGTTTGAGCACTGAAACCCACCCCCAAGGGAAAACTGGGGTGCATCCTAACGACTCGATAAATCCTAAAGCCACGTACTAGATATCCTAATGCATCATGTTCAAGACAATTTTGGGAGCTTTCTTTTTACTTTGCCTCTCAACGGTTTTGCACATGCTAAACACACGCAAAACCCACAAAACATTTTCTTTCGAAAACACATGAAGATTTTGAAAGAAATGTGAAAATTTTGAAGCACTATGCAAGCAAAAGAAGACAAGTCACCCAAGGATCATGGCAAGCAGATATATCGATATTAAATGCAGCACACTAACATGACCCTAAACATGCAAACAAAAGAAAGCAAAATCAAAAGAAAAGACTCGACTATGTACACACGTAAAACACCCCCCCACACCTACTTCATGCATTGTCCTCAATGAATGCAAGCAAGATACTACATGGATGCATGCATGAAACAGAAGAGATCTCACCAACGTGAAGTACACAAGGAAGTTCATGGCTATGTTGATGGACACAACCCAACTTCCCTCAAAACCTGTGAGATGCTAAAGAAGGGATACAAATACGTGAAAGAAATGGAGCCCAAATACACAAGGGTTGGGGCTCACAACAATTGATGCTCACTGAAGGAGTCTTTTATTGTACTCTTTTTTTTCTTTTTTTTTTCTTTTTTTTCTTTTTTTTTCTTTTTTTTATATAACTATGTACAAACATAAGTTCCCATCTTCATTTGTCAAAAGACATCAAATGGGAACCTCAAGAGTGGGTCAATGCACTTGGAAAGGGAACATGACCCCACGCGGGGCCAGAATACGCATGCGTGGGCCCCCTTCACAAAGAGCACCAGACGAAATGAGAGGTTTATGAATTGGACGCAAAGGCGTCTCATTCAAAGGATCAAACTGAAAGAGCTTGAACCTCTCAAGAGTTTGGGAAATAAGGGGCAACGGAAGAAAAATATCTCCCGTTGCGGAACTGAAGTTATGATCATCAATCCAAACTCTCCAACCAACAGGCTGGTGGGTCGGAACGAGGTCAAGCACCTCGTTATGCATGTCCAACTCACCAGGAGAACAGGAAGTGGGTCTCATACCCAAGGTATCCTCCAAGGAACTCCTAATACCCTCATGAGCAATGTGGTTGTTTGATGTTCCATCATTTCCAAGATGATCAGGAACAATAGTGAGAGGCAAACTCTCATCAGGTTGTTTGAAGTTGAGGGTACTAGGGAGCTCTTGCTCCACCAGAGGTGGGTCCTTAAGAGGATCAAAATGAAGATCATGTGGCTCAAGGGCCACGGGACAAAAAGATAAGGCACAATCCTGTGCCGACTCATAATGAAGCTGGTCCAAGTTATTCTCAATTTGAATCGAATCCTCCACTAAGTGATCGTGAATTGAAACCCCAAGTCCCTCAGACTGACAAGGAGTTTGACTTTGAAAGGTTGTGCTTTGAATTTGTGGATGTGGTGGTGGTTCGATATCAAAAGAAGAATCCTCATGTTGACAAGAAAGGTTACTCTCCTCACATTCACGTAATTTCTGCGACATTTGACTCACTTGCAGTGTCATATTCTGTATGGACTGTTGAGTGGTTTCCATGAACGTAAGGAAAGTTTGTTTCAAGGAATCAGGTATGCGGTCAACGATGAGGTCCAAGTCAGAGCTTGGGAAATTTTGAGGTTGGGTGTTGATTGGCTGAGAATGAGTCCAATGATTTGGAGTGGGGTGTTGGTAGAATTCTGGGTATTCGGGAGGAGGATACTGGGGTGAACATGAAGTATAAGAATTTGAATAAGAATTGTCTCCCCATGAATCCATCACTCTCGGGTTGTACGCGGATGCGTAATGGTCATAATGAGCATTTTGGGAAAATGTGTGCTCATACTCAGGCTCAGGGGGAACATAAGGACATTCCCCGATAACATTACCACTCAACCCACAACAGTCGCACGGTACGGCTACTGGAGCCACCGGGGCACTCATGTCGTCTGCCATACGCATGAAAGAGGCCAAAGTTTGTTGTAATGTCTCTGTTTGTTGACCAGCATATGATCCGGCATAACTAGATTGTGGTCTAGCAGTCGGTGCCTCTCTCATGTTACCCCAATATGAAGACTGCTCAGTCACAAAATTGCGATCATCCCAACCATACGGGCTGTTAGTCTGAGCCACCCCAGGTTGCATGGGTCCGGAGTACCAGGGAGAATCGTCCTGGTCCCAACAATGATATGGATGGTCGCCCATGTAACCATCCATCTCAAGAAAAACTCTCGAGTCGATCACTCTCACCACCACGAGGCTAAGCTCGCAAAAAGTGCTCGACTCGACCCTAAAACGCTAACAGAGAGTGTAAAGGGGAGGAGACTATAACGTAGAAGAAGGTGAGAAGAAGATGACTCAGAGGAGAAGGGAAGAATCCCTAGAGCTAGCGAGGGTACAGGGTGAAGGTAGAAGCCTAACTAGCAAGCATGGCTCAAACAATGTAAGGCAATGGGTCCTTAGGCTAGACGACGCCTAACTTCGAGGTCACTAGCCTCGACACGCCTCACCTCCCTACAACGAGGACCACAATGCCCAGCAAGTGATACCAGATCCGGAGATCCAGTACCTCCTACTATCGACAAGGTAGGCAACGCCGATCAGGTCATGGCGGTCTCAACTAGATTACTCTCCTAGTGCGTCCGAATTCCTAGGGCCAATGTCTACATGCTTTTAGTTAAGGCTTTACTAAGAGTGGTTTTTGGGGCCAAGGAAAGGGTGATGAAATCCCCCACCTTATCTTTTATGGGACAGCCCCTCCTTAGTAGCGTTTTGAGCTTAAATCTAGCAATCAATCACTCCAATCAAACGCTCAACTCACTCTTGTCCCGATGCACCTTACTAACTAATGCATGATCGAAACATGCATGAATGAGAGATCGGGGTGCACGTACCTCACGCCAGCAATCAACAACAAAATGTAAGGAAAAGAAAAGACAAATGCATGCAAGGTCTACAAATGATGCATGACCTAGATGGCAAGAAGTCTAGTCTTTTGCTTTGAGTTTTATGGTCCAAGTTGATTAAAGGGGATTGAAATTAAATCTGGGAGCAAAGTAGAAGTCACAGCATGCAAAATTGTGCTCCCAGATAACTAACATGAACAATATAACAACTGGAACAAATTTGAGAACAATTGAGGCTTACCAGGCCGCCAATTGGCGGTCCCAGACCGCTGATTGGCGGTCTTTTTGTAGCTTCTGGTCCTCAAACTTCTCCAGTAGCCTCCCCTTGATCCTTAGGTTCCCTGAAACTAAACAACACTGGAAACAAAAAATTAAAAACCCCTCGAATCGCCCAAACCAACGTCTGGACAGAGCACCTCCCCGGCAACGGCGCCAAAAACTTGATTGATCGTTTTATATTTCTACCGCAAGTGCACGGCCGCGTTGAAGCGGTGGCAAATACGGGTCGTCCACTGGGAGGTGTGTCGACACTTGGTTTGTGCGAAGGAAAGGGGTAAAGAAAGGAGAAAAGGATTGGTTACACTAAACTACACTACAATGCTAAACTAGAATGCAAAAGGAAATGAAGATAAGCAATAAAACTAAACCCCAAAGGGGGTAGAGAAATAATGTGAACATAAAGAAGTATGTGTGTGTTCATTAAGCTCCTCACAACATGTAGTGCACGAAATCATAAAACTACATCCAACTTTGCCTCTACATGAATTAAGATAAGACTACATCATTAAAACATACAAGACAATAATTGGAATGAAGCTACATGAACTCAAGTATAAAGACTATACCCTACTATGCCTCTACATGAATTAAGATTTCACTACATCATTAAAACATACAAGACATTAGCTAAGGTAAAGGCAACAAGAGCACATACATTACAAATTGTGTTTCCAATATTAACTTCATCCATATCCTAACCTTATCATTCCCCATAAAATAGGTCCACTAATCAAAGCATAAGCTAAGCTTCATTCAAGAGCATTAGCATATCAAATATAAGAGTGCAGACCCATTAGATGGTTATGGAAATCATATAAAGCTCAATGGATAAAAATAACACACACTTAATACACTACATAATTATATCACATATTTCTCCACCCCCCAAATGGGGATGGAACTACTCACTACTCATTACACTACTGATTAGACTAAGTAAAGAAAACATTTAACTAAGATACTAAAATTACTAAACAAGAAATTAAACAAAGTAAAGCAACCCACACAAAACAAACAACATAACAAAACAAGATTAAAAGAAACAAATAAACGTTTATTAACAATGACTCACATTGAAGGTAGCATCCTTCTCCACCTTGAGTTATTGCTTCAAGGCTCACTCCTTAGTAGAGAGAATGCCACCAAACAATGGGTAATTACAATGGAAGGTGAAGAGTTCTATTTATAAGCATGGAAAAAGCTAATCGGGGACAATCCCCCGATGTGGGACTAAACCAATACCAAAAATAGCCTAAACGAACATTAATACAAGTCCAGGAGAAATTTCGACGGATCCTGAGCAATATGGACCGCCAATTCGCGGTCCAAGACCGCCAATTGGCGGTCCAAAATTGTCGGATCGTGTTGGAATTTGTTGTGGGCTTTGCTTTCTGGTATTGTTGGTCTTTGATGCGGTTACTCGACTTGTTGGAGCTCCGACCCGAATAGAATTGGTAAAATACTCCCCATGATGGTGTGGAGTATTCTGTTTTGCTCTTAGGTCCTTCTGTCTTACATTCAGGTCCTTCTCCCTTGCATCTTGGTCCCTAGATCTCACCATTCAGTCCTTTTTCCCAACTTTTGGGTCCTTTCATGGCTCTTCTCTTCAAACCTCTTTATTCCTGAAAACTAAACATAAAACTCGTCACGTAGCATTTCTTAGGTGTAAGATAATAGATATAAGATACAAATATGAGCATGAAATGATGTCAATCAATAATCGACTGACGATTATTCTGACGGATATGATCGCCCGGTAGTGGCACTACCCAAGGAGTATGACTGACCAGGGTGACGGCTCTGGCCGATGTGACATTGTTGACCACGTAATCAGATCTGTATTGATGACTCAAAAGTGGTGCGATCCTCACCGAACCGTCATGATAGCGTAGCCGCGAGTGGAGGTGTGTTGTGTACATTTCATAAGATCAGGTGTGTGTGTGGTGGGTGTCCTCGGTTACCCGATGATGTTGAGGCCTATGATCTTATGACCCTAGAGTGGGGGAATGCTTGTTATGCTTTATGTGTTGCCATGATATGATAGGCCAGGTATAGTATATTCATGTGCATGTAGGGGACCTTGTATACGGGGTTTCCTTATGGAAACTCAAGCATTGTTTCATGTTTGTATTTCAGGACCTTAGTAGGTGCTGGTTCGGGTGCAAACCGAGGATGAGTGTCCACCACGACTGGATCCTCTAGTCTTATTTCCTAGGTTCATATGACTACCTACTTCCTTGTATTTGATGTAATCATACTTTTGGAACTCTGTGTAATGCTGCACCGTACTTTGGGTATTTTGAGTAATGTTCCCACTCTTTTTGGTCTTATTCCTTCGATAATTCATTTTAAATTTTCCATTATTTTAGGGATGTTAGAACTTCGTATCAGAGCAGGTCGATCCCAGTGTATTCATCCAAAAAAAACCACCCTTCGGAGTAGTTGGATAGAAACATGCATTTTGTTTCAGTAGATCATGCATGCATAGTTTGATTTTCTCTGTTTTCTAAATCTTCTTGCTAAACGCCCCCAAGACACGTGAAACCGCCATCGCGTGACCGTAGCACTAGTTAAAGGTCTGAGGACACTCTATGGAACATTAGAGAGGTTGGACAAGTTATTGGAGCGTCAGGCGGCCTATAATGAGCATACAAGGGTGGTCACGATCCACGATACATTTATATGCCAGCATCCACCTACCTTCGATGCTGGAGTTGATCCTGAGGCAGTAGAGGGCTGGACCTTCAAGATCCAGAAGATTTTTTGGGGGATCGGGTGCTTCCCAGAGAAGAAGGTAAATCTAGCTACCAATTTGTTGGGCGGTCAGGCGTCCAACTGGTGGAGGATAAATTCGGCGGTGGTGTTTGGCGACGAGGAGGATACCAGCTAGGAAGAGTTCCTAGTGGTGTTCAACCAAAACTAATTCCCACAGCATGTGTGGGAGGCAAAGAAAGAGGAGTTCCTGGCCCTTGAGTATAGGGCTCTGTCTGCAAGTTGAATGTCGTGAAGAGCTATTGCCGTGGGATCTATGTCACGTAGGAGCAGACAACGATGAAGTTAATGCGGGGGCTTTCAGGGAAAATTTTCCTTTTTGGTCGAGTAAAATGGACTCGCAAGTGGCTGCGACTTATTGTGCAATTTTGTAATCGATTCACTCAATCGGGGACGAGTTGTTTGTGAAATTCGACTTGCCTTACTGTTAGGGGCGTGGGGGGCTGACTAAGCAGGTAGGATGATGTGGCATCCTAGTCAGCAATAGGAGATCTGATTTTTCACACAAACTTTTAATATGCATGTTTTAGGCAAGTGTTAATGGAGATTTAATTCCATTCACTTGTTTCCTTTTCTTTGTTTCCTTGAAACAAAAGCACACGACCCTACATCCCCCTCCCAGCTGTCCCTACCTTCTCTCTCCCTCACCCACAAAATTTCAGACCTTATCCATCTCTCTCTGGCGTGGTAGTGGCTGGAGGTCCGGCGAGTCAAGTGGAGCAAGCTAGAGTGCATCTTTTGCAGTGGCTAGAAGAAGATCTTGGTTGACAGATCTCCGTTGATCTCAGGAAAACTTTTGGTGAAATCAAGTATGCTCCTAGCCCTTTAGTGTAAGAAGAAGTAGGGGGTGTCGAATGGAGTTTGGTCCAGCACCAGTGGGCTGGTCGGTCTGAAGTTTAGATGTGCGCTGCTGGAGATCTACCCAATAGGGTGGACCATGGTGCGAGTTCTGGACTTCAGTGGCTTGCTGGGCGTCCCTCCCATCATCACAACCTTGCCTCATGTCTCCCTTAGTGGTTTGATGAAGAAACCGGATGGGAGGAGGCTGGACTGTGGGGAGCACGTCGGGAAAGGGTGGTTGCATGCATGCTTGCGTGAGCTGCAGCCCATTCCTTGTCGCATGAGCTTGTGATGGTTTAATTACTTCGTGATGGTGTTTAACTTCTTGTAACATGCGATTTTTCCATGAATATGTTTACTGATTTTAGATCATATGATCTTGCATGATTTCGTGACTTGTTCTGATGATAGTTTCGTGTATCATCACTAATTCCAAATCTTATGCCCATGTGTGATTTAGTTATTATGTCCAAATAATACCGCATGACTCGTTCTAATTTTAGATCATACATTCCTACATAATTTTTATGGCTATGTTCAAATGGTTCTTCCATGATATGTTGCTGGTTATAAGATATGTATTCCTGCGTTATTTGGTGACTATAGTCAGATAAGCTTTCATGACGTAGTTGCTGATATAGATCGTATATCCATGCATTGATTCGTAACTATAGCCAGACTATATCCCACGCTTTGTTTTCTGATTCTTAGGTCACGTATTCTTGCATTACTTCATGATTATATTCAGATAATCTTCCATGATTGTTGGCTGATTATAGATCATATGTCCATGTGTTACTTCATGATTATATTCAGATAATCTTCGATGATTGTTGGCTGATTATAGATCATATGTCCATGCGTTATTTCATGATTATATTCAGATAATCCCCCGTAATCTGTTGCTGATTAAAGATCATATTTTCATGCATTATCCCGTGATTATATTCATATAATATCGGATCAAGTCCTAAGTTTCCAACGCATATATGTTCTGAAATTTAGTATTCATACTAATGAATGCTTGTAGTGGTCATCCATGGTATCCCTTACTGTTGCGCTTGTTCTATCTTTCATGTCATGTATATATGTTACTGATATGAGGTATTATGGTGTGGTTATGCGTGGCACTTAGGAAATCAGACCTTATAACTCCATATCATGACCCGTAGATGAATTAATTTGTTGTCGTATTGATTAATCACTCCCAGTCATGTTTGCTTGCTGTTGTGAGTGCATTTTGATTTCTGATGGCAATGTTACAATTCCTGCTTGGGATGTTCTGATTCTGATTGTTTGGGGTTGTAAGGAGGGTATCCGGATACTCTTCCTTGAGCTCGTTCTACATACTGTAGATACACTAGATCTTAGATGCTTAAGTAGCTTGCATTGCCTTTAATCTGACTAATAATTCTTGGCACGTTCTGTTTTCTGGACCGATAGGGCACGAGTGGGTCCTCTAGCTTCAGAGGCCATTCGCATAAGACATTCACGTTGGGAGGCCAGGCGTAAGATAAGTTCTTGGCATGCACGCTGCCATTCTATCTCTAGGTAGATGTTCCTAAGTACTTTGGGTATTTGAGTAATGTTCCCACTCTTTTTGGTCTTATTTCTTTGATAATTCATTTTAAATTTTCCATTATTTTAGGGATGTTACAACTTGGTATCAGAGCATGTCGATCCCAGTGTACTCATCCAAAGAAACCACCCTTAGGAGTAGTTGCATAGAAACATGCATTTTGTTTCAGTAGATCATGCATGCATACTTTAATTTTCTATGTTATCTCGATTTTGCTGCTAGATACCCCCGAGATGTGTGAGACCCCCATCGCGTGACTGTAGCACTAATTAAAGGTCTGCGGCAGTGATTGATCGTTTTATTTAAACCGCAACTGCACGGCCGCGTTGAAGCGGTGGCAAATACGGGTCGTCCACTGGGAGGTGTGTCGACGTTTGGTTTGTTCGAAGGCGAGTGGTAAAGAAAGGAGAGAGAGGTTGGTTACACTACACTACACTTATCTAAACTAGAATGCAAAAGGAAATGAAGATAAGCAAGAAAACTAAACCCCATAGGGGGCAGAGAAATAATGTGAACATAAAGATGTGTGTATGTGTGTGTTCAATTAAGCCCTCACAACAAGTAGTTCATGAAATCATAAAACTACATCCAACTTTGCCTCCACATGAATTAAGATAAGACTACATCATTAAAACATACAAGACAATAATTGGAATGAAGCTAAATGAACTCATGTATAAAGACTAGACCCTACTATGCCTCCACATGAATTAAGATAAGACTACATCATTAAAACATACAAGACATTAGCTAAGGTAAAGGCAAGAAGAGAACATACACTACAAATTGTGTTTCCAATATTAACTTCATCCATATCCTACCCTTATCATTCCCCATAAAATACGTCCAGTAATCAAAGCATAAGCTAAGCTTCATTCAAGAGCATTAGCATATCAAAGATAAGAGTGAAAACCCATTAGATGGTTATGGAAATCATATAAAGCTCAAGATATAAATATAACACACACTTAATACACTACATGATCATATCACATATTTCTCGACCCCCCAAATGGGGATGGAACTACTCACACATATTTAAACTAACTACTCTAACAAAATGAAGCATTAATACTGAAATGAAATTAATCTAAGCAAGCAAGAAACATTAAAGAAACTAAAAGCACATGACACTACAGACACATGCAAGACATGTAAATTGAAATTAACTAAGCAATGTAAAAACTAAAGCAAACAACAATTAACTACAAAACTTCTATTATTACTCACTCCAAATTACAAGCAGCCCTTCCTCCACCAGAGTTTTGCTTCAAGGCTTCACTCTTAGTAGGGAAGAAGGCCACCAAGAGAGAGAGATGGATACAATGGGAGGTGAAGAGTTCTATTTATAAGCATGGAAAAAGCTAATCCGGGACAATCCCCCGATGTGGGACTAAACCAATACCAAAAATAGCCTAAACACACAATAATACAAGTCTAGGAGAAAACTTAGCGGATTTGGGATGATCCAGACTACCAATTGGCGGTTCCAGACCGCCAATTGGCGGCCTATAAGGCCCAGATCTGTCTGGGTTTTGTGTTGGGCTTCTCTGGAAGAATTTCTTGGTCTTTGATGCATCTACTTGGTTTGTTGGAGCTCCGACCCGAATCGAATTGCAAAAATATTCCCCATGATGGTGTGGAGTTTCCTGTTTTGCGCTTAGGTCCTTCGGTCCTACGATCAGGTCCTTCTCCCTTGCATCTTAGTCCCCAGATCTCACAATTAAGTCCCTTTTCCTGCTTTTGAGTCCTTTCATGGCTCTTCTCTTCAAACCTCTTTATTCCTGAAAACTAAACATAAAACTCGTCACGTAGCATTGCTTAGGTGTAAGATAATGGATATAAGATACAAATATAAGCATGAAATGATGTCAATCAAATACCCCGTTCGTGCAAAACAAAGAAAGAGAAAAACAAAGTAACAAAGAAAGAGAAAAGCAAACGAGAAACACGAAATCCTAACTCACTTTCCTAGGAATCACGGTTTCACTTAGCACGTGCAACAAGCCGTTAAACCTCCTTGTTGCCAAGGAGGAGGAGTGTTGTCTCCTGAGGGTTTTCAGCGGATATACCCCCAAAATCCGAACAAGATGCATTATTCAATCTAGACACTCGACTCGTTGGAAATATTTTGTCGATCATTGGACGCGGTAATCCTACGAGCCGACTCTATATAGGTAATCAGTCCACACCTAGCCTAATGAACCATTCGTGCAGCTTAAATAAGGAATTAAGTGAAAGACATGGACAACGTCAACATCCTCAAGTGATACAAAGTGTAAGGTCCATTAAGGTTCTTATTTGCATTACCATTTTTTTCTTTTTGTTTCTTTTCACATTTTTTTTCTTTTTTTTCTTTTTATTAGTTGGAGCTTCAATCTCCCAGGGTCAGGTTTCGGGCATCATTGCCCATGAGGACTTACACTATCACGAACACCTTTCCCCAAATCTCCACATAGGTCAATCCCTACCACCCGTGTAATGAGAGTTTGGTCAGCGCATCCCAAGTCAGATGACTCGAAAGTACCAGGCACAAAGTCCCCCCAGACCTACTTTCCCGAGTGATAGGAGCCGTGCGAGAAGAGACAACACCTACTCACTTATTTCTTATGTACACATGAACCAAAACCCCTATACTAATGTCTCACAACAAGATTTAGAGGGTCCATGACTACAACAAACTTCATTAAGTTAACAGACACGAATTATTGACTCACTAGGTTCAGGGTGAACTTCTTTGAATGTTTGAGCACTGAAACCCTATGATTACTCACCCCTAAAGGAAAACTGAGGTGCATCCTAACGACTCGATAAATCCTAAAGCCACTGTACTAGATATCCTAATGCATCAAGTTCAAGACAATTTTGTGATCTTTCTTTTTACTTTGCCTCTCAACGATTTTGCACTTGCTAAACACACGCAAAACCCACAAAACATTTTCTTTCGCAAACACATGAAGATTTTTGAAAGAAATGTGAAAATTTTAAAGCACAAGGCAAGCAAAAGAAGACAAGTCACCCAAGGATCATGGCAAGTAGATATATCGATATTAAATGCAGCACACTAACATGACCCTAACAATGCAAACAAAAGAAAACAAAATCGAAATAAAAGACTCGACTATGTACACACGTAAAACACCCCCCCCCACACCTAGTTCATGCATTGTCCTCAATGAATGTGAGCAAAAGACTACATGGATTTATGCATGAAAAAGGAAAGATCTCACCAACATGAAGCGCAAAAAAGGAAGTTCATGGTTATGTTTATGGAGACAACCCAAATTCCCCTCAAAACCTGTGAGATACTTAAAAAGGGAGACCAAATACGTGAAAGAAAGGGGGCCCAAATACTCAAGGGTTGGTGCCCACAACAATCAATGCTCGCTCATGGAGTCTTTCTTTTTCTTTTATTTTTCTATGTACAAAAAATGGGCTCCCATCTTCATATGTCAAGGGACATCAAATGGGAACCCGCCATTACTCGAGCAAAAAATGCACATGCGTGGGCTCGCGACATACACATCAGAATTGCTTGACCACCTGATACCCTTATAAGCGTTGTGGTCGTTTGATGACTCTTGAGAGTGAGCAAGATAGGAGGCATGAATGAGAGGTGAACCTCTATCAGGTTGAAGGGTATCAGGTGGTTGATTCTTAACCCACATGGGGTCCTCAGCAGATACAGAATGAAGATCATGTGGCCTAAATGCCATAAAAATGGTATCTTGTGGCTCAAAAGCCACGTGATCAAAAGGTTGTGGCTCAAGGGCCACGTAATCAAAAGGATGTGGCTCAAGGGCCACAAGATCAGAAGAATGTGGTTCAAGGGCCACAAGATCAAAAGGATGTGGCTCAAGGGCCACAAGAACAAAAGGATGTGGCTCAAGGGCCACAAAATCAAAAGGAGGTGGCACTGAGGCCACATGATCAGAACATAAGGCGCCTTCTTGTGCCAGCCCAGGTGAAACATCTTCACCACCTTCTGGAGCTTCATCGAACAATTCTCTGAAGTACTTGAAGGTGCCCTCAACTTCAATCTCATCCAAACCCTGGATAAGTTTGACCCCAACAGGGTCATTGAAGGCACCTGGCTTCTTGCCGATGGTGAAGATGTTAAAATCAACGCATTGACTACCATAAGTCAAGCGCATCAGACCATTGCGACAATTGATCAATGCATTGGAAGTCGCAAGGAATGGTCGCCCCAGAATGACAGGAATTTATCGAAGTGGGTTTGGCACAGGTTCAGTATCCAAGACAAAGAAGTCGACTGGATAAATGAACTCTCCCACTTTGATCAGCACATCTTCCACCACACCCCTCGGTTTCTTCATAGACCTATCAACCAATTGAAGAGTGGTCTTTGTTTGTTTGAGGTCTCCAAGACCGAGGTGGACGTAGACAGAATATGGTAGAAGATTAACAGATGCACCAAGGTCCAATAAGGCTCGATGTATGGACACATCACCAATCACACAAGAGATAGTAGGACAGCCAGGGTCCTTGTACTTGACATGCATGGGTTGTGCCAACAAAGAACTCAGTTAGCCGCAAGAAAAGCTTTCTTGGGAACATGAGTTTTTCTATTCTTGGTGCATAAGTCCTTGAGAACCTTGGCATAAGGTGGCATTTGTTGAATCACCTCCTACAGAGGGATGTTCACCTTAACTTGCCTAAACATCTCAAGCATCTTGTCATGCTAATCAGAGGTTTTGTTTTTAAGGCGCTCAGGGAATGGCGCCTTTGGGGCATAAGGATGTGAAGGCACCCCAGAATTCAGGTCCAAAGAAACATGAGTGGGGACCTCAGAATCTGGTTCCTTCGACACAAGAGGAGACAAGCGGACCTCAGGGTTCGGCCCCTTTGTCGAAGGAAATGTATAAAGAACCTCAGGATCTGGCTCCTTCCTGGAAGTATTTGTGGAGGGAGCCTCAGGATCCGGCTCCCTCAAAGATGGTGACGACAAAGAAGGTACCCCAATGTGGTTATCCACCTCCTTACCAGACCTCAAAGTATGAATCACATTAATATGATGGGTCGGTTCAGAGGTGGCATGAGGTAAAGGTGTCCTTCCTTGAGAATGGGTACCCGAGGATTCACCTCAGGTTGACTCGGGAACTGACCCTTCTCGCGTTCATTGAGTTGATGAGCCAACTGGCTAACCTGCATTTCCAAAGCCTTGACTGTACTTTGCAACGCTTGAAAGGTCGGATCACAAGAAGGGTCCTTAGGGTCAACCCGCTGGGGTGGTGGAGTCTGGTTGGAATAACCCGACAATGAGGCATGAGCAGGTTGGTAATTTTGGTGCTGAGACCTTTGATGTGGGGGTTGGTAGGTCGTCGATGGGCGTGGAGGTTGATAAGGTGGAGGTTGAGGTTGAGCGTGCGAGCTCTGACCGTGACCCCCACTAGGCCCCCAAGAGAAGTTGGGATGGTTACGCCATCCCGGGTTGTAGGAGTGACTATACGGGTCGTTACGGGGCCTCTGTTGATACATCGCATTTGCATGCTCAGTATCCCTTGGAGCGTAAGCGCATTCCAAGTCATCATGACCCGTAAGTCCACACCTACCACACCCGGGAGTAGCGACCTGAGCTACAGGAGCTCGGTCCAACTCTAAACTCTCAATCCTACGCATGAGAGCAGTCATTTTTGCCTCAGACGCGATCGATGACTCAACTTGATAAGATCCAGCTCGACCAGAAGACCTGGAGGCTGGTGGCTCTCTCATGGTGTCCCACTCGAAGGTACGCTTGGCCATAGCCTCAAAAGTGTCCCATGCCTCCTCGATGGGTTTCATTTGGAAGTCACCCTGACACATCGACTCCAACAATGTGCGGGTGTTGTAGTTGATGCCCTCATAAACAATTTGGCACAGCTGCAATAACTCAAATCCATGATGAGGGCACTGCTGGAGAAGGTCCATGAACCTCTCAAAGAAACCATGAAACGATTCGGTCTCGGTCTGATACATTTGATGTATCTGGTGCCGTATCTGTTGAGTTTTCCTTTGAGGGAGAAATCTCTTCAGAAAGACAGTCACAAAGTCATCCCATGACCGAATCGAGCTCGCCAGGAGGCTATACATCCATTTCTTCGCATTATCCTTCAATGGGAAAGAAATCATCCTCTACCGGACTGAATCCTCGTCAAGCTGTTGAAGCTTGAACATGGAGCATACTTCCTCGAATTCGGGTATAAAGATATACGGATCCTCCTTATTGGCAGTAAAGGTTGGAAGCATGCTCACATATTGAGGTTTCAACTCATAGTTGTTCCCGCGAGCAGGGGGAACAACTATGCAAGAAGGTTGCGCGGCCCGAACAGGATGGGTCCGCTCCCACAAAGTCATCGGTCTATCATGTCGAGCTAAAGGTGGTGGTGCACCAAGAACTTGATCCTGACCGAATCTACCTTCCTCTCGAGTCAGAGGAGGAGGAGAAGGAGGTCTACGTGGTGGCGGAAGCGGACCAAGGTATTCCATGTATGGAACCTGGTCTCCCTCGCCACCACGAGACGACTCGACTTCATGCTCCAAAGGAGCACGAGGCGGAGATGGTCGATCACCAAGACCGTCCATCTCAGAAGAATGCACTCTCTCGAGTCGAGCGCTCTCACCAAAACGAGCCCAACCTCGCATAAAATGCTCGACTCGACTCTAAAATAACACACAACAGAAGGTGTACTAGAGGAGGAGACTAAACGTAGAGAATAGATGAGGAGAGGACTTAGGTGAGGAGGGAAGAATCCCTAGAGCTAGCGTGGGTAGTGGGATCAGGTAGAAGCCTAACTAGCAAGCACGGCTCAAACAATGTAAGGCAATGGGTCCTTAGGCTAGACGACGCCTAACTTCGAGGTCACTAGCCTCGACACGCCTCACCTCCCTACAACGAGGACCACAATGCCCAGCAAGTGATACCAGATCCGGAGATCCAGTACCTCCTACTATCAACAAGGTAGGCAACGTCGATCAGGTCATGACGGTCTCAACTAGATTACTCTCCTAGTGCGCCCGCAATCCTTAGGGCCAATGTCTACTTGCTTTTAGTTAAGGCTTTAAGAGTGATTTTTGGGGCCAAGGAAAGGGTGATGAAATCCCCCACCTTATCTTTTATGGGACATCCCCTCCTAGTAGCGTTTTGATCCTAGATCTAGCAATCAATCGCTCCAATCAAACGCTCAACTCACTCTTGTCCTGATGCAATTCCTACTAACAAATGCATGGGCATACAACATGCATGAATGAGTGTAGGAAATGCATACCTCACGCCAGCACTCAACAACTGAAAATAAAGCTAAAAGAAAAGACAACTATATGCCTAAGTCAATACATGATGCGTGACCTAAACAAGTAAGAACGTCTAGTCTTTTGCTTGAGATTTTAGGGCCAAGTTGATTAATGGGGAAGTGATTAATGATCAGGGAGCAAACTAGAAGTCAAAGCATGCAAAATAGGGCTCCCAGATAACACAAATTACAGAACTAACTAGCAGCAAAAATTTGAGAGGACGAAACCCTCACCACCCCGCCAATTGGCGGTCTCCAACCGCTGATTGGCGGTCCTTTTGGAGCTTCTGTGCCTCAAACTTTTTCAGTAGCCTCCCCTTGATCCGATGGTTCCCTGAAACTAAGAAAAACTGGAAACAAAAAATGAAAAACCCCTCGAATCGTCCAAACCAACGTCTGGACAGAGCACCTCCCCGGCAACGGCGCCAAAAACTTGATGGATCGTTTTATTTAAACCGCAAGTGCACGACCGCGTTGAAGTGGTGGCAAATACGCAACGTCCACTGGGAGGTGTGTCGACGTTTGGTTTGTTCGAAGGCGAGTGGTAAAGAAAGGAGAGAGAGGTTGGTTACACTACACTAATCTAAACTAGAATGCAAAAGGAAATGAAGATAAGAAAGAAAACTAAACCCCATAGGGGGTAGAGAAATAATGTGAACATAAAGATGTGTGTGTGTGTGTTCAATTAAGCCCTCACAACATGTAGTGCATGAAATCATAAAACTACATTCAACTTTGCCTCCACATGAATTAAGATAAGACTACATCATTAAAACATACAAGACAATAATTGGAATGAAGCTAAATGAACTCATGTATAAAGACTAGACCCTACTATGCCTCCACATGAATTTAGATAAGACTACATCACTAAAACATACAAGACATTAGCTAAGGTAAAGGCAACAAGAGCACATACACTACAAATTGTGTTTCCAATATTAACATCATCCATATCCTACCTTATCATTCCCCATAAAATAGGTCCACTAATCAAAGCATAAGCTAAGCTTAATTCAAGAGCATTAGCATAACAAAGATAAGAGTGAAAACCCATTAGATGGTTATGGAAATCATATAAAGCTCAAAGGATAAAGATAACACACACTTAATACACAACATGATCATATCACATATTTCTCCACCCCCCAAAAGGGGATGGAACTACTCACACATATTTAAACTTACTCTAACAAAATGAAGCATTAATACTGAAATGAAATTAATCTAAGCAAGCAAGAAACATTAAAGAAACTAAAAGAACATGAGACTAAAGACACATGCAAGACATGTAAATTGAAATTAACTAAGCAATGTAAAAACTAAAGCAAACAACAATTAACTACAAAACTTCTATTATTACTCACTCCAAGTTACAAGCAGCCCTTCCTCCACCAGAGTTTTGCTTCAAGGCTTCACTCTTAGTAGGACTATTTATAAGCATGGAAGGTGAAGAGTTCTATTTAAAGAAGTCCACCAAGAGAGAGATGGATACAATGGGAGGTGAAGAGTTCTATTTATAAGCATGGAAAAAGCTAATCCGGGACAATCCCCCGATGTGGGACTAAACAAATACCAAAAATAGCCTAAACACACAATAATACAAGTCCAGGAGAAAACTTAGCGGATTTGGGATGATCCAGACTGCCAATTGGCGGTTCCAGACCGCCAATTGGCGGCCTATAAGGCCCAGATCTGTCTGGGTTTTGTGTTGGGCCTCTCTGGAAGAATTTCTTGGTCTTTGATGCATCTACTTGGTTTGTTGGAGCTCCGACCCAAATCGAATTGCCAAAATACTCCCCATGATGGTGTGGAGTTTCTGTTTTGCTCTTAGGTCCTTCGGTCTTACGATCAGGTCCTTCTCCCTTGCATCTTAGTCCCCAGGTCTCACAATTAAGTCCTTTTTCCTGCTTTTGGGTCCTTTCATGGCTCTTCTCTTCAAACCTCTTTATTCCTGAAAACTAAACATAAAACTTGTCACGTAGCATTGCTTAGGTGTAAGATAATGGATATAAGATACAAATATAAGCATAAAATGATGTCAATCAGAAAGCTCTATGGAACGATAGAGAGGTTGGACGAGTTATTAGAACGTCAGGCGACCCATAATGAGCATACAAGGGTGGTCGCGATGCACGAGTCATTTATATGCCAGCATCCACCTACCTTCGATGGTGGAGTGGATCCGGAGGCAGTAGAGGACTGGACCTTCAAGATCCAGAAGATTTTTTGGGGGATCGGGTGCTTCCCGGAGAAGAAGGTAAATCTAGCTACCTATGTGTTGGGCGGTCAGGCGTCCAACTGGTGGAGGATAACTTCGGCGGTGGTGTTTGTAGGATTTCGTGTCCCTATGTATGTATATATTTTAAAAAAATTAATACAACATACAAGATCGATTTTCATATTTTCAACAATTTCTGTGTACATTGCTTTGTGTTTATTATAATAACATGCAACCCTACATTTATTAAAATAAATCATAAAGGTAGAATCATACCTAAAGGTTCTCTAAAACCTTTTTGAAAATTCGGAGTCGCGTTACCCGTTGACTCGTCCACCGATTTGCCTCCTAGTGTTCACCAAACTCTAAACAAGATTAGAGAGAAATGAGCTAGCCAATCAATCTCTAACAAGGTTTAGAATCTAGCTAATAACCCCTCTTTAATCTCCTGAGATTCTTATCTCTAAAATTTAATTTACTAAGAGATTTTCGTGGTGATTAGGGAGAGATTAATGAGAGAAAGATTTTTGCATTAGTATTAAACAAGTAGGAGTAGAGGTCCTTTTATAGTCTCCCAAAACATCCTTATCAAGAGTTATTCTTTAGCCATGATCTCTTGTTTATTCTCTCCTAAAATTAATCTCTAATTTCCACATAAGAACCCACAAAAAACGTTTTAATTAAATCTGGAATAAATCCACCCATGATTTAATTAATCTCTTAATAATTCAGGCAGAATCGTTCTTGTTCGGTGGACCGAGCTTAACTCGGTCAACCAAACCGTTCGGTTATAACACGTGTTCGGTGCACCGTGAGCTAGACGGTCGACCGAATCAGTATGAGAAAATTTCCCTAGAAGAATTCGGACGAACCACGTCTTTTATTCGGTCTACCGTTGACCCACCAGAATCGCTCCTTGGGAATAGTCATCGGATGACTGTGTCACCTTCGGTCTACCGAAAATACTACTTCTCGGTTGACCGTGCATACTCGGTTAACCAAACCCGATTGTCCAGGCACTCCAGACAATTTTGGTCAACCAATTGCGTTTACCCATTCCCTATTCGGTGAACCGATCCGAAGATACCCCAGTCGACCGAACCAGGAAGGGTCACCGTGTTTGACCCGATTTTGCATTTGTCAAATTTTGGATTTATTTCCAACAAAATTTGATCTTTTGGGGTTTTTATCAAATTCACATCTTATATAATATATTATCATATGTAATATTAAATTATTACACCCCATAATATATATACCTCATATGAATATATTATGATTCTAATTATGTCAATTCTCATGGCATATTGATTTTATTCATTCACCACATGTGTCCTATTTTCACACGAAACCCGACACATCATATGAACTTAAAATCAAACCTCTTGTTTCCCAGTTTTGTGGTGTGACCTATAGGAGGATCTAACTCAAATTGGCAGCGATATTAAACACTTAATATCTCAAACTATAAGCGGTATCTAGGTACACATTATAGTTACCCAATTAGCATAGATGTCTTTATTCCACCCGACCCAAAACACGATCCATTTAGTGATGTAAGTGCACCACTTGTGTTCGTCCCTTTCCTTATGATATTAAGAATATATACAAAGTAGAAATGTGTCATCTTTGTATTATATTCATTTCTTGATCTCTCTAAGCTAATTATATTTATGTAACTTAACTCAAGTTACATTGTGCACATTATAATTTTGCTTTATCAAGGGACCCACTAATATCATCACCCAATTAAGAGGGGCAATGATAACCGTTTGACTAGCTATCTTTTTCAGCACAAGTCATGCTCAACCAACTATTATCTTTATCACTACACTCATTGATAGCTTTTGACAATAATCAAATTAAGTACTTCTTGAGTGAAAAGATATAAGTCTCATATCTTAGGATCCAAGACACAGTAAAAACATTAATGACACGAAACACAATTCCATAATGTTTTACTTGTTAGGTCTATTCAATATATAAAAGTAATCTTTTTCCTCTTTTATATACTCGTGTCGTCAATTATTTGTAGAGCTACAACAATCGATGACCAACACGACAATCTTATCTCGGTAATTAATGTTCCATGTTAATTACCATGATTGTGAACAACTTTTGATTTTATGTAAACCATTATCTTTTAGAGCTCTATGGTTAAGGACCAAGCGCATCTTCCTTAACACTTCCAAAAGACGAATACCATAATCAAGGAACAAAATGCTTGCACATTCAATTCATAATAATTGACATAAAAAAGTAAAACTTTTAGAACACATTCCTTTCAATCTCCCACTTGTTATCAAAGCTTTCTTTGACATACATTCTCAATGTATAAAACAATAATAACTAGGGTAACTCTCTCTAATCAATCATCAAGCCAATCCACATGGTTCCTCAGACCCGTGGAGTCGAAATGCATTTCGCCCATGGCTTGGGATAAGAGTTTGGTGAGTGGATCAGTTGTGTTGTTGTTTATGTCCACCCATAACAGATTTATTTTGCCAACGTCGGTGAAGTCACGTGTGACAAAGTACTTACGATCCTTGATTTGCGAGATAAATGCACTATTATCGCAAAATAGCTCTACTGGTCTCTCGCTCGAGAGAACTACTCCAAGCTCTTCAGGGAACTTCTTAATCCACACTCCTTCCTTGCTCTCTTCAGCGACAACCATTACTTCGGAAGCGGTGGTTGAGTCGGTCATAGTGCTTTGCTTCCAAGTACGCCAACTCACAACTACACCATTTAGAAGGTAGACGTATCCTGATTGCGACCTTCTATCGTCAGGATCACTCATGAAACTCGCATCCGAATAGCCCTTGGCTATTAATTCCATTTGTCCTCCATAAACAAGAAACTTATCTTTAGTCCAGTTAAGGTACCTCTGAATATTCTTGACCGCAGTCCAATGCTCATGACCTACGTTGGATTGGTGACGACTTGTCACGCTTAGAGCATACGAGACATCGGGTCTTGTGCAAGTCATCGCGTACATGATTGATGTTATTGCCGAAGCATAAGGTATATCTTTCATGTACTCCAAGTCTTTACGTGATTCAGCACGTTGAGACTTCTTGAGTTGCACACCCATACTCATTTGCTCATTGCCCTTTTTCGAGTTGTTCATGCTGAACCTTTCCAAGACCTTGTCAATGTATGTACGTTGACTTAGGCCAATGAGTCTACGGGATCTATCTCTATATATCTTGTTTCCCAAGATGAATTGAGCCTCACCCATATCTTTCATCGAAAATGCAGATTTCAATGAATTTCTCGTTTGCTCAAGCAAAGGTATATAATTTCCCATGAGGAGTATGTCATCGACATATAAGATCAAGAACACTATGTGGCTCCCACTAACCTACTTGTATATACAAGGCTCTTCTTTACTTTGGACGAAGTGAATCTTTTTGACTTCTTCGTCAAAGCGTTTGTTCCAACTCCTTGATGCTTGCTTCAATCCGTAAATGGATCTTTGAAGCTTGCATACTTTCTCGCTATTCTTTGGATCTTCAAAACCTTGAGGTTGTATCATGTACACATCCTACTACAAGTTCCCATTAAGGAACGCCGTTTTGACATCCATTTGCCATATCTCATAATCATTAAATGCGGCAATAGCGAGCATAATCCGAATAGACTTGAACATGGCAACCGGTGAAAAAGTTTCATCATAGTCAATTCCTTGAACTTGAGTAAAACCTTTTGCTACAAGTCTCGCTTTGTAGGTTGTCAAGTTCCCATCCATGTCCATCTTCCTCTTGAAAACTCATTTATTTTGAATGACATTTTTCCCTTGAGGAAGGTCAACCAAGTTCCACACTTGATTATCATACATGGATTGTATTTCGGATTCCATGGCCTTGAACCATAGTTTGGAGTCCTTTCTTTCCATTGCTTCTTGAAAGGTCGAGGGATCATCGGTATCTAGTACCATGATCTCATGAAGTCCCAAATACATATCGGGTTTCTTCCTTTCCCTCGTTGACCTTCTAAGTTCTTTTGGTTCTACATGTACTTCTCGAACTTCTTCAACAATTTCTTGTGGAATTGGTTCGTTTTCGATTTTCGAACGTACACTAGGTGGGGAACATTGAGTTTCTCTCACAATTTCTTGCGAGGGTCTCTCACTCACTCTCCCACTAACCAAAGGAACCTCGGTTGGGCCTTCATGATCTTGAATATTGATTGACATCATTTCATGCTTATATTTGTATCTTATATCCATTATCTTTCACCTAAACAATGCTAGGTCACGAGTTTTATGTTTAGTTTTCAGGAATAAATAGGTTTGAAGATTTGAATCATAAAAGGAACCAAAAGCTGGGAAAAGGAATGAATTGTGAGATCTGGGGACCAAGATGCAAGGAAGAATGACCTGATTGCAAGACAGAAGGACCTAAGAGCAAAACAGAATACTCCGCACCATCATGGGGAGTCTTTTAGCAATTCGATTCGGGTCGGAGCTCCAATAAACAAAGTAGATGAATCCAAGACCACCAAATACACCAAGCAAAGCCCAGAACAATATTCAACTGGATCTGGACTTTTTAGACCGCCAATTGGCGGTCTGGATCTTCCCACATCCGCTAAGATTTCTCTTGGACTTGTATTAATGTTTGTTTAGGCTATTTTTGGTATTGGTTTAGTCCCACATCACGGGATTGTCCCGGAATAGCTTTTTCCATGGCTATAAATAGAACTCTTCACCTCCTATTGTAATCACTCCATATTTTAAGTGGCTATTCTTCCTACTAGAAGTGAGGCCTTGAAGCACACACTAAAGTAGGAGTATGCTACTTTTAATGTGAGTCATTTTAATACAAGTTTTCTTTATTATGTTGTTTGTTTTATGTTTCTTCTTTTGCTTTGCTTAATCTCATTTCATTAGTTTTATTAGCTTAGTTAATATGCTTTCTTTGTTTAGTTTAATAATTAGTGTAATGTTTAGTGAGTAGTTCCATCCTCTTTGGGGGTGGAGTAGATGTACATACATGCAAATGAGAATGGATTGAATGCTTTATTTCCAATGTGTTGATAAAACATGAATGTATGCTTGCTTGTTTAGGATAGAATTTATAACTTGATGAGTTTTGCCAAAATGATTAGACACCTCTCATGCTTGTTTAGGTTCTAAAGTAAACATCTTGCATATGTAAATGTTAATCAACAAAGTTGGTGAATAGATTGATAGGTTTTGCCACAACATTTAGACACTTCCTATGCATGATAACACCACCCTTATTTGTGCTTAAAGAATGTGTTCAACACCCACCTCTTTGCTTGTGTGCACTCACTCCACCCCTTAGGGGTTTTCCCATTTCTGTATTCCAGCATTCTTCTTTTATTCTTAGCTTAGTTGTCATTTCATTGTTTGTTTCTTTCGTTCGCATTTCATACTTCTTAGCGTAGTTTAGTGTAGAGTAGCATAATCAATCTTTCTCCCCCAATTTTTGCCACTTGATTTCTGATAAACAAGAGGCTGCTCGCCTCCCTAAGGACGACCCGTACTTGCCACCGCTTCATCACGGCCGTGCACTTGCGGTTTAATATAAAACATTCAACAAATATCATCATTCATATCATGATCTTGTAGAGTATCTTGAGTCTCCTCAAGCACAACTCTACTCCCACTACTTTTTATTCTTTCCAGAAATTCTTTTTCTAGAAATACGGCATCCCTCTCTACAATCACTCGATTGGAGGTTATATGCCAAAAGTAGTATCCTCTTGTCTCACGAGGATAACCTGTGAAGAAGCACTTATCCGCTTTTGGTTGAAGTTTGGTCGACATCAATTTCTTGACGTAGGTCTCACAACCCCAAATCTTGAGAAAATTGAGCTTAGGTGTTTTACGACTCCATAGCTCATAAGGCGTTTTCTCTACGGATTTGGATGGAACGTTATTTAGTGTGTAAGCCGCAGCTTCTAGTGCATAACTCCAAAAGTAAAGCGGCAATTCAGCTTGACTCATGACTGATCGAACCATGTCGGGTAATGTCCTAGTCCTCCTTTCGAATACCTCATTCCACTGAGGTGTACCGGGAGGCGTGAGCTGTGGTACAATACCACACTCCTTTTGGAATGAGCAAATTCGGTACTTAAGTACTCACCTCCATGATCCGTTCGTAGAGACTTGATTTTCTTGTTGAGTTGGTTCTCTACTTCATTCTTGAATTCCTTGAACTTGTCAAAGGATTCACTTATGTTTCTCATTAGATAAATATACCCATAACGACTATAGTCATCCGTGAACGTAATGTAGTACCTAAAACCGTCTCTTGCACTAGTACTCATCGGACCACATACATCGGAATGTATGAAATCCAACAAGTCATTCGCTCTCGGTCCTTTCTTCTTGAAAGGCCTCTTGGTCATTTTGCCAATTAGGCAAGGTTCGCACGTCTCCAATGATTTAAAATCAAGTTGACCAAGAAGGTTAGCTTCTTGCAATTTCTTGATGCGTTTTTCATTTATGTGACCAAGACGATAGTGCCACAAGAGTGTATCATTCACGTGACTAGTTTTAAGTCTTTTGTTATTGATGTTTAAGATTTGTTTATTATTCAATTCAAGCAAATAGAGACCATTCCTCACGAATGCATTTGCATAGAAAATACCATTCTTCGATATAGACAAGCAAGAATTTGAAATATTTATATTAAAATTATCCATATCCAAACATGATACATAAATAATGTTCTTGCTAATCGAAGGCACATAATAAACGTTCTTTAAACATAAATTTAAACCACTAGATAATTGAAGCTCCACAGAACCTTGTGCAATCGCAGCAACGCTTGCACCATTTCCGACCTTCAAAATCATCTCGTTCTTCACAAGTTCTTTCCTATCCTTTAGTAGCTGTACATTAGAAATTATGTGAGCACAAGAACCGGTATAAATTACCCAATCATGGACAGAGGTGGCTAAATTTATCTCAATAACAAATATACCTTTGGCCTTTCTGGGGTGCTTACGTTCAATCATTCCATTGACAAGGTCTTCCTTGTACTTGGGGCAATTTGGCCGGATGTGTCCCTTTTCACCACAGTGAAAGCACTCCGTGTTGGGAGTCGGAGATTTCAAAGATTTCCCCCTTGAGGCACTCCTATGATCACCTCCTATTCCCTTGCTCTTGATTGACGTATTCTTGGTGAATTTGCCTTTACCTTTGGTGATCTTCTTGCTTCCTCCATGGACAGCTAGGATGTGCTTGTCCCGACCCTTGCCCATGTCAACTTCAGCCATTTTGAGAGCATTGTGAAGTTCCTCAAGACTCACCTCTTTCTCACGCACATGATAGTGCATAATGATGTCCTTGTAGGACGGGGCTAGAGAGCCAAGAATCAAATTGTTTGCAATGACATCGGGCATCGGGGAAGAGAGCTTCGACAACTTCTCAAGTTATCCTTGCATCATGAGAAAATGCATGGATACCGATGTTCCCTCCGCCATGTGGCACCTTGTGAGTGCGATGGTGGTCTTATAGCGCTCTTTTCTAGCACTATCCATGAACATCTTTGTTAAAACTTCCATGGTCTTCTTGGGTTTTGAATCCAAGTATTTCGCTTGAAGCGAGTCACCCATGGAGGCCAACATTAGACCGTGAACTTGGATCTCTTGGTCTTCCCACTTGGCTTTTGCCTCTCTCTCGCTATCGGTTGCCTTCTCATTTAATTTTGGGATTTCACCATCCACAATATGAGATAGTTTCTCAAACTTCAACACGATATTGAGCTTGAGTTACCAGCTTATGAAGTTTGAGCCATCATTTGCCAAATGATGTTTTTCAATCATAGATCGCACAATAGGTTGAATATTCAATATTTCTACAAAATAAATTATATGGGATTTAATGACAATTCTATGTTTTAAAAAAACATTACCGCAAATAAAAATTTGTCCATAAATGCAGCAATCTAAGATCCTATCAATTATAATATAAACTAGCTAAGGGCTATCGGATATATTATAAAATCAAGGTAAGAAAACATTTTTCTAATCATAACCATTTCGAAATATCGCAACATTTGCATTTTTCAAACTCTTATGACTCTTGTCGTTTTAATTAAGAGGGAATTTGACCGATCCTCGTAAGAAAGACTCTCTTTCTCAAAACCGAGCTAGGGCTCCGGGTCTTGTTAAGAAAACTTATTTCATTTGATACGAGATACGTTTATCCATTGTATTCACAAACAAATATACTCGGTGTCCACTAAGGGTGAATCGCACCTCGTACATCTATTCGTGGCACAACAATAGACAACCTTATATCTCCCACTATTCCCAAAGATGGAGGATGCTATCTCCGCTAGGGGTGAGCAGAATATCCCTCGATCGATGGCTGCTAGTGGATAAAATAAGAAAGAAAGATACTCTTAATTTTTTGTTGGACAATTTAAACATCAATATGTGATTTTAGAATTTAGGTGATCATGCATATTTATCATCTATACACATCCTAACATTCATTCATGCAATCACATATATATCAAGCACACAAACATAAATAAATCCATTCACACACACATTGTGTGAGTTTATATGTTCCCGTGTACTTGATCCTTGATCATTGCGCTTCTTCAGCGTCTTCCTCTTGCACCATGGATGTTGATATTGCAAAAATATAAACATGCATCTCTCAATTTTGAAAATTGTCTAGTGCAAGTCCTATGTAAAAATCCTCTCATATGCATGCATATACATAAAAATAGAAATTTGCCTTTTACATATACATAAGCCCCTGTGATTGAATAATAATAATATACACATTCATTCATTCATTCACACATGGCTTCTTCGGAACATATAAACTCACATATCCCTGCATTACAGAAACTCGAGCAACGCAAGTACATATACTATATGTTACTCGATTTAGTTTATCATGCATCTCTAAATCAAACAATTCTAAAATCATTTGAAATACATTAAAAATGATTTTATGCATCCATAGTTCAAAACATAAAATATTTGAACCGTTGTTTATCCGATTTCCCAAAATAAAAATTTAAAGAAAGATAAACATATGCCTTTTTCCGTTTTGTTGATTCCTTATAAAATAATCATTTAATTAAAAAAAATTCTATAAATTATACATAAGTCTAAATTTTAATCCTAACATTAACATGATGTGTTTCAAAACATTTAAAACTATCAAAATAATCAATTAGAATTAAATCAACAAAACTATCGGAGAACTCGAAAAAGACATAGAACATGAATTGTTTCGATTGTAGATGGTAAACTAAAATTAATTATATAGTCTAATTATTGAAAATATGAACTAAAAGCTCTGATACCACTGTAGGATTTCGTATCCCTATGTATGTATATATTTTAAAAAAATTAATACAACCTACAAGATTGATTTTCATATTTTCAACAATTTCTATGTACATTGCTTTGTGTTTATTCTAATAACATGCAACCCTACATTTATTAAAATAAATCACAAATGTAGAGTCATACCTAATGGTTCTCTAAAACCTTTTTGATGATCCGGAGTCATGTTGCCCGTTGAATCGTCCACCGATTTGCCTCCGAGTGTTCACCAAACTCTAAACAAGATTAGAGAGAAAGGAGCTAGCCAATCAATCTCTAACAAGGTTTAGAATCTAGCTAATAACCCCTCTTTAAGCTCCTGAGATTCTTATCTCTAAAACTTAAATTTACTAAGAGATTTTCGTGGTGATTAGGGAGAGATTAATGAGAGAAAGATTTTTGCATTACAATTAAACAAGTAGGAGTAGAGGTCCTTTTATAGTCTCCCAAAACATCCTTATCAAGAGCTATTCTTTAGCCATGATCTCTTGTTTATTCTCTCCTAAAATTAATGTCTAATTTCCACATAAGCACCCACAAAAAAGTTTTAATAAAATCTGGAATTAATCCACCCATGATTTAATTAATCTCTTAATAATTCAGGCAAAATCGTTCTTGTTCGGTGGACCGAGCATAACTCGGTCAACCGAACCGTTCGGTTATAACACGTGTTCGGTACACCGTGACCTAGACGGTCGACCGAATCCGTATGAGAAAAAATCCCTGGAAGAATTCGGACGAACCACGTCTTTTACTCAGTCTACCGTTGACCCACCAGAATTGCTCCTAGGGCATAGTCATCGGATGACCGTGTCACCTTCGGTCTACCGAAAATACTACTTCTCGATTGACCGTGCACAC
Source organism: Triglochin maritima (assembly GCA_963682175.1). Taxonomy (NCBI): domain Eukaryota; kingdom Viridiplantae; phylum Streptophyta; class Magnoliopsida; order Alismatales; family Juncaginaceae; genus Triglochin; species Triglochin maritima. The sequence continues at coordinate 29,579,120 of OY821779.1, forward strand.
TCGGTTCACCGAACCCGATTGTCCAAGCACTCCAATTTCGGTCAACCAATTGCGCTTACGCGTTCCCTATTCGGTTAACCGATCCGAAGATACCCCGGTCGACCAAACCATGAACGGTTCACCGTGTTTGACCCCGATTTTGCCTTTGTCAAATTTTGGATTTTTTTGCAACAAAATTTGATCTTTTGGGGTTTTTATCAAATTCACATCTTATATAATATATTATCATATGTAATATTAAGGTATTACACCCCATAATATATATACATCATATGAATTTGTTATGATTCTAATTATGTCAATTCTAATGGCGTATTGATTTTATTCATTCAACACATGTGTCTTATTTTCACACGAAACCCGACACATCATATGAACTTAAAATCAACCCTCTTGTTTCCCAGTTTTGTGGTGTGACCTATAGGAAGATCTAAGTCAAATTGGCAGCGATATTAAACACTTAATATCTCAAACTATAAGCGGTATCTAGCTACACATTATAGTTACCCAATTAGCGTAGATGTCTTTGTTCCACCCGAACCAAAACACGATCCATTGAGTGATGTAAGTGCACTGATGCATTGCATACATTGCATCATATGTCTTTCATTTAGATTACTTTTACATCAATAAATGCTACTAAAGTATGTGTTTAGTCTTATTTACAGAATACAGGGACCTGAATGCAAATTACCCACATCTCGAGTATAAATGCGTGCAAAAGACTCATTTCTATCGTAAAGACCAAGTTCAAGCTTATCGGGTTTCAAATGGAAATGTATCCAAGCATAAAAGCATTCAAGAAATAATTACAAAAAGAACAAGGACTTGAGCACAAAAGTAGCCGGGGACTTAATTGCAAAAAGACAAGGACCTAATTGCAAATCACGAGTAGTTTTTATTATCTTGGAGAAAATCTAAAGAAAAATCAATGTGGATCTCCAAATATATGAAGGAATTAATCTGGAGCTCAAAAGAATGGAAAGAATAAATCCAGACGCGCAAAGGAGGATCAAATCATACCATAAACACACAGCAAAAATCCGGATTAAATCAGAGGAGATTGTGCGGCGAAATCGCCGCATATTACATGCATTTTGCGGCGCAAACGCCGCCCCCTTAGCGATCCGTGTGCTCCAATTTTGTCCAGTCGTGTCTGGACACATGTACTCTCCAATTCTATACTTAGGTCTCTTGTAACAATTATAAATAGCCCCGAGAACGATGTTAGAAGGGTTCTTGGCCTTAGACCTAGTTTTTAGTTGTTGTTTTTATTTGTAGTCTTTTCTTTGAGTAATAAAATTCTGTCTTTTATTTCTTGTTTTTACTTTTCTTTTGTAATGCCTCTAGGACCCATTCTTCCTCCCTCCATGAGTTTCTAACACTTTCCAAAGGGTGGAGGTGACGGATTTAGGGTGAAGAGAAGATGAATGAATGTTATTATTTTAAGTTCGTGGTTAGTATATTTTGATTACTTGAGTTTATGTTAAATCATTTATCATGTAATGCTTCATAACTAACATGATTTATTATAAGTTTCTGAAATCTCTAATCTAAACCCTAAATCTAAACCTCCACCCGACGGAATTCACCTCTTTGTTCTTGTTTTAGTTTATTTGTTCTTGTTTCTTGCTTTAGATAATTAAAAACCAAAAATCTCAAAACCCAATTTATTTCTTCTCTCCTTCTTTCCCCCAATCGAAATCACATTAATAACAAATCTCTCCCTCCTTGTGTTCGACCCGTATTTGCCACGTCTTCATTGACGCCGTGCACTTGCGGTATAAATAAAATTCACATCAAGTTTTTGGCGCCGTTGCCGAGGAGGCGACGCAGATTTTGTTTTTTTTGTTGATTTCGATTCTATTCTGTTTATCTTGTGCGCGATCTAAGTATTTGGATTTGTGTTTCAGAAGACAACATAGCGTGCGGCGAAATCTGAACGCAGTCTGAGCAACACGGGCGGTGGAATCGCCGCACATCAAGAGAACCTGCGGCGGAATCGCCGCACACCTGAAGCATCTGGGCTTCAGATTTTTCTGGGACGCGACTCATCTCTGGGTGGACGCGTAAGCTACTGAAATTTCGAGAGCGGGCGGCGAACCCGACTGAGCATTGCGTAGGTAACTTTTGTTGCTATTTTTTTTCCTCGTAATTTCTATTTTCAGAAAATTTCCTTTTCGTAGAACTGCATGTGTTAGGGCAAAATTCCATAATTTGCAATAATTCAACTCTGACCTAAAATTGGCAAAATTAGAAAGGCCTTAGTGCATGCATCATCTAGTGTTTTGTATGCATTATTCTTGCTAAATTCTTGCAAATCAATTTCTGTTGAAGAGTGCTCGAGTCAAGGTACGTATCGTGATTTTCAACGATTGCATTTAGGCATATAATTTAGTTTGCATACAACCTTGCAATTGCCCCCCTCTAACGACCATTGTTTGACTATCTTTGCTAGATTTAAGTTAAACTATCTTAAGGGCAACTCCGTAGGCAAAGATACGGTGGGGATTTCATCACCCTTCCATGGCCCACAAATCACAATCCTAAAGTGTCAACAAAGCCTTAAATTAAAATCAACTAGACATTGACCCCTAAGGACTCGGACTCATTTAAGGAGAAGAATTGTTTTGACTTGTTATGACCTGAAGCCGATTGAATTTAATTTGGTGTCTAGAAAGTGTTTTTGTGTTGACGTAAGTCTTCCAAGCGAAGTGGTTGTCTAATTGGCACCGACTCTGTCGGAAGCGCCCCCACTAGCTATACACGGCCTAGCCAAGTTGGTTTGATTAGTGAGGGAGGTGAATCAAGCGAATCAATTCGACTCAACCAGTTAGGAGTCGTCTTGATTTAAGCGACACTAGGTCTAGGATTGTTTGCACCGTGTTTTCTTAGGAAATTTCTGACCGACCCTCTTTTCTATCTTTAGAGTTAAGTTTCCCTTCTCATCTGAGTCTTCTTTCTCTTCTCACCTAAATTCTCTAGATTAGGATTCCTTTCTCATCTTTCCCCATTCTATTGTTTGTTTCCCTTTTGAAAACAAAACATAAAAAAAATATTTAAAAAAAACGAAAATATTAAAAATAAAATAAAAATTGTAATTAATTCTTGAAATTAAATTTGGAATTTAAATTTTGAATTTGAATTCAAAAATTGATTCAACCCGGTGCACTCAGATTTGGATTCAGGACTTGAGTAATCAACTCTCACGAGTTCATCTAGATTCCAGTCTAGAGCTTAGCCCCAATCCATCTGCTGCACCACCTCACCCGGATCCAATGGGTGAGAACGTAGTGAACCCGCCTGTTGCACAACCTTTAACTCTGAGGGATCGATGCTATCCAGCAATGGCTGCTCAGCCATCGTGCATCGTTATGCCCACCATACCGGGTCGCGACTTCGAACTTAAGGCACAATACATGAGTATGTTGCCTAAGTTCACCTCTAGGGAAGACCCATATCTCTTCCATAGAGAATTTGAGGAAATATGCTCTCTTATGCAATACCAGCATATCCCTGAGGAGGCAGTGCGTCTGAAATTCGTGCCTCTGGCGCTGAAGGACGACGCTAAGAAATGGCTATATAGTCTAGCCGAAAGATCCATTAGAAGTTGGGCTGAGTTTGTTCAAGTATTCCTAAAAAAATATTTCCCCAACCATAAGACTATGAGGATTAGGAATGAAATTGTTGCATTCGTTCAGTATGAGAGCGAGCCGTTCTATTCCTATCTGGAAAGATTCAAAAGTGTTCTGACCCAATGCCCTCATCATGGAATTCCAAGATGGCAATTATGCCAAATTATTTGTGAGGGATTGACACCCAGACTAGGGTTATGGTAGAATCCGTAAGTCAAGGGAACTTTATGTCGAAAAATGAAAATGATGCCTGGACTTTTCTTGAGGAATTAGCTGAAAATAGTATGCAATGGGACAATGCTAGAACACCGCTTAACCTGAGTATTGGAAATAGAATAGCAAGTCAACCCAAACCAGGTGTCTTAGCTGTAGATGCCAACATAGCAGCTGAAGAAAAACTAGCTACCCTTATGCGCAGATTGGAAAGTTTAGAGCTACAAACTCAAACCCGAGTGAATCAAGCCTCGTCTATCCCTTGCTCTAGATGTGGTCAGACTGGTCATGTAATGGAGGATTGTGCGGACTGGGAACAAGTTAATGCCATGTATAACCATACTAGAAATGACCCGTACGCATCAACCTATAACTCGAGTTGGCGTAATAATTCCAATTTCTCATCAAGCCAACAAGGTCAACCTCCTAGACAACAACCAAACCCGTATAACCAAAATAATACATCATCTGGGTTTAGTAACAATAGCGATCATGAGGTTAGGTTGACAAGCTTGGAAAATTTGATGAAAACCTTTATACAAACAACCAACCAGACCTTCCAAAGGCTAGAGACACAAGTTAGCCAACTAGCACAAATAGTAGGTAAAAGAGAAAAGGGTCGGTTTCCAAGTCAACCTGAGGTGAACCCTAGATCTAATAATTCTTATCAATCCTATCAAGCACCTTCAGGAAATAACAACCCTAGACCGGTTCAAATGGTTAATGAGGAAGGACCGTTCGAACAAATAAATGTTGTAGTATCATTACGGTCCGGAAGACAGATTGATAATAATGTGGTAAATCCTAGAACGTCTAATCAATCTAGCCACCAAGCAACCACATATGACCTAACCATTGAACCCGACGTCCAATCTGAAATGCCCAACCCACCTACTCAACCTGAACCCATAGCTCAACCTGAGCCTGAGCGAGTCTATGTTCCTAAACCCCCATTCCCTAATAGACTCAAAAAGAACTCAAGTGCACAAATAGAGAAAATCTTGGAAGTATTTAAGCAAGTTAAGGTGAACATTCCACTCTTAGACATGATTCAACAAATACCTGCTTATGCTAAATTCTTAAAAGATCTGTGCACTAAAAAGAGAAAAACGAACGTACCAAAGAAGGCATTCTTAACTGCAAACATAAGCTCTATCCTGTCAAACTCGTCTCCTATAAAATATAAGGATCCTGGATGTCCCACAATTTCATGTGCAATAGGAGACACTTTTATCAACAAAGCCCTTCTAGACCTTGGTGCTAGTGTTAACCTACTCCCATTCTCTGTCTACGAGCAACTCAACATTGGTCCACTAAAACCCTCTAAGACAACTCTTCAATTTGCTGATTGCTCTATTAAGAAACCAAGAGGTATAGTAGAGGATGTTTTGATCAAGGTTGGTGACTTCATTTACCCAGTGGACTTTGTCGTACTAGATACCGCACCTGTTGTAAATCCTAATCGACAAATCCCTGTAATTCTAGGCAGACCATTTTTAGCCACTTCTGAAGCATTGATAAACTGTCGAAATGGGCTCATGCAACTATCTTTTGGGAACTTAAAAGCTGAATTTAATATCTTTCATATTGATAGTGAGCCAGAAATAACATGCAATCAAAGTGATGTTGTGATGAAATCGCTTATCTATAATATTTCTGAATCATCACAAAATCAAAAAGGAAGTAAGAAAAAGGGGAGAAATTCATCTACACACCCGCCATCACTCGAGCAAATAAGAGAACCAATTTATGTGAGGGGTGTGGAACCTATGACTCAGGACTCTCATTGCAACATGGGGAACAACTCAACTGGATACATGCACCAATATGGTGTCATTCAATCCAGTTCTAACTATGGTTGACTTTGAGCAAATTCCATCCTTCCACTGCAATTCACTCAGGTAATAAGTGCATTTACTTTATATTTGCATACACTGAGGACAATGCATGATTTAGGTGTGGGGGGTGTTTATATATTTCTATCTTTTCAAAAAAAAAAATCAATGTTTCATGACATAGCTTAAGATTGAACTGCCAAAACCCGTGTACAAATTGCATTGAGTTTTTGTTCCTTATTATATAGTTCTGCTTGTATAAATTATGACATAAATCTATGTTCCAAAGAAATAACTCATTGCCCTTTAAGACATGTATGCACTTAAATTGGATGAATCAAATCTTTGAAGTGGTTGATAAAAAACAGAGGTTGAGGAAAATATACCGGGAAGTTTGGACTTCTAATAGCAATTAAGCCTTGAGAAAAAAGGAATAAAGTGAAGAAAACACATTTTGCAAAATGATTACAAAAGCCCAAGCCTTTGAGTCACTGGTCCGTAGGGGTATCTTGAAACCCGGTAACTTGAGTCTACCAGCTCGGGATTATCGACCAAACTCGCTACACGAATGCAAAAAGGGTAAAAGTGTCAAAAAGCAAATGTGTTGAATCACGGAAGAAAAGAAAAAAAAATACTCAAGGCCCAAAGCTAAAAGAATGATCCGTGCCATGGTTGATCCGAATGATACTTCACCACCAGTGGAGGCGTGCAAAATAATTCAAGTGATAAACATGTGTAGAAGGGTTAGTGCTGTGAATGTTGGAGGAACAAAGACCAAGTCATATTTTTAATGAGTTAGATTTATATAATGAGCATGCAAGAATTCTAAGTGAGATGTATAAGGTTGAGGTGGGGATATTGAAAGTTGTTAATGGAATGTTGAATTAAGACTTTGTGGGTGTGTCAACTGAAAACCCTCACGAGACAAAACCCGTCCTCTAAGGAAACTTGGAGGTTTAAAGGCTTGTTGCACATGCTAAGTGCAACCGTGATTCCTACGAAAGTGAGTTAGGATTTCCCTGTTTTTATTTTTTGTTATATTTTGTTTTGCTAGGGACTAGCAAAATCTAGGTGTGGGGGTATTTGATGCATTGCATACATTGCATCATATGTCTTTCATTTAGATTACTTTTACATCAATAAATGCTACTAAGGTATGTGTTTAGTCTTATTTACAGAATACAGGGACCTGATTGCAAATTACCCACATCCCGAGTATAAACGCGTGCAAAGACTCATTTCTATCATAAAGACCAAGTTCAAGCTTATCGGGTTTCAAATGGAAATGTATCCAAGCATAAAAGCATTCAAGAAATAATTAAAAAAAGAACAAGAACTTGAGCACAAAAGTAGCCGGGGACTTAATTGCAAAAAGACAAGGACCTAATTGCAAATCACGAGTAGCTTTTATTATCTTGGAGAAAATCTAAAGAAAAATCAATGTGGATCTCCAAATATATGAAGGAATTAATCCGGAGCTCAAAAGAATGGAAAGAATCAATCCAGACGCGCAAAGGAGGATCAAATCATACCATAAACACACAACAAAAATCCGGATTAAATCAGAGGAGATTGTGCGGCGAAATCGCCGCATATTACATGCATTGTGCGGCGCAAACGCCGCCCCCTTAGCGATCTGTGTGCTCCAATTTTGTCCAGTCGTGTCTGGACACGTGTACTCTCCAATTCTATACTTAGGTCTCTTGTAACAACTATAAATAGCCCCGAGAACGATGTTAGAAGGGTCCTTGGCCTTAGACCTAGTTTTTAGTTGTTGTTTTTATTTGTAGTCTTTTCTTTGAGTAATAAAATTCTGTCTTTTATTTCTTGTTTTTACTTTTCTTTTGTAATGCCTCTATGACCCCTTCTTCCTCCCTCCATGAGTTTCTAACTCTTTCCAAAGGGTGGAGGTGACGGATTTAGGGTGAAGAGAAGATGAATGAATGTTATTATTTTAAGTTCGTGATTAGTATATTTTGATTACTTGAGTTTATGTTAAATCATTTATCATGTAATGCTTCATAACTAACATGATTTATTATAAGTTTCTGAATTCTCTTATCTAAACCCTAAATCTAAACCTCCACCCGACGGAATTCACCTCTTTGTTCTTGTTTTAGTTTATTTGTTCTTTTTTCTTGCTTTAGATAATTAAAAACCAAAAATCTCAAAACCCAATTTATTTCTTCTCTCCTTCTTTCCCCCAATCGAAATCACATTAATAACAAATCTCTCCCTCCTTGTGTTCGACCCGTATTTGCCACGTCTTCATTGACGCCGTGCACTTGCGGTATAAATAAAATTCACATCATGCACCACTTGTGTCTGTCCCTTGCCTCATGGTATTAAGAAAATATACAAAGTAGAAATGTGTCACCTTTGTATTATATTCATTTCTTGATCTCTTTAAGATAATTATAACTATATAACTTAAGTCAAGTTACTTTATGCACATTATAATTTTGCTTTATCAAGGGGCCCACTAATATCATCACTCAATTAAGAGGGGCAACGATAATCGTTTGACTAACTATCTTTTCCAGCACAAGTCATGTTCAACCAACTATTGCCTTTATCACTATACTCATTGATAGCTTTTGACAATAATCAAATTAAGCACTTCTTGAGTGAAAAGATATAAGTCTCATATCTTAGGATCCAAGACACAGTAAAAACATTAATGACACGAAACACAATTTCATAATGTTTTACTTGTTAGGTCTATTTGATATATAAAAGTAATCTTTTCCTCTTTTATATACTCGTGTCGTAAATTATTTGTAGAGCTACAACAATCGATGCCCAACACGACAATCTTATCTCGGTAATTAATGTTCCATGTTAATTACCATGATTGTGAATAACTTTTGATTTTATGTAAACCATTATCTTTTAGAGCTCTACGGTTAAGAACCAAGCGTCTCTGCCTTAACACTTCCAAAAGACGAATACCATAATCAAGGAACAAAATGCTTGCACATTCAATTCATAATAATTGACATATAAAAGTAAAACTTTTAGAACACATTCCTTACATTATTTGGAGACAAGGAGGATACCAGCTGGGAAGAGTTCCTGGTGGTGTTCAACAAAAACTAATTCCCACTGCATGTGTGGGACGCAAAAAGATAGGAGTTCCTGGCCCTTGAATATAGGGAGTCAAGTTTGGCGAGCTATGTCAGCAAGTTGAATGTCGTGGAGAGCTATTGCCCTGAGATCTATGTGGCATAGGAGCAAACAACGATGAAGTTAATGCGGGTGCTTTAGAAGCAGCCTTGGACCCGTGTGCTCACCAACATGCCATGGACCCTGGAGAATGCAGTGAAGTGTGACGATCCTTGATAAGGATTTTCTGGAAAGCAATCAGGAACCCTAGAGGCCATAAGGGAATCCTGGTGGTTGAGCGCCAACGCCTTGAGGAGGGATTCTGGGCATGAGGCCCAGGATTGTGGGGACCATCTCACACAGATCAGAGGTGTGCAGGACTTGTAGCAAAGTTCACCCTGGATGACCTTGCTTTTTCAAACCGGGGCTTGCTGACCACTCAAACACTACATCCAGAAGTGCCCGAACTGGCAACGAGAACCTAACAGGAGGCCCAGACCACCAGCCGCTGGGAGAGGCGGAGCCAGCCAACCTGGCATGCGACCCAACCAGCGGATGGGTACTAGACATGTCTTCACCATCGCAGTCGAGGAGGCGAGGGATGCCAACACCGTGGTGGAAGGTACACTTTATGTTGATATCCATGTTGCTAGAGTACTCTTTGATTGCGGCGCTATGCACTCATTCATCTCGGAGATGTTTGGAGACGTTGATTGTCATCATTTCATTCTTACATTTGTATCTTATATCCATTATCTTTCACCTAAACAATGCTACGTGACGAGTTTTATGTTTGAATTTCAGAAATAAATAGGTTTGAAGAGAAGAAGCATAAAAGGACCTAACGGGAGGAAAAAGGATTGAGTTGAAAGACTCGAGGACTAAGATGCAAGATCGAAGGACCTGAATGTAAGATCGAAGGACCAATGAGCAAACAAGAATACTCCACACCATCATGGGGAGTATTTTGGCAATTCTATTCGGGTCGGAGGTCCAACAAGCAAAGTAGATGCATCAAAGACAAACAAAGCCATCCAGAAAAGGCCATAAGAAAATCCAGAGCGATCCAAACCCTATAGATTGCCAATTAGCGGTCTGGGACCGCTGATTGGCGGTCCAGGTTGCTCCGGATCCGCTAAGATTTATGTGGGTCGTGTATTAGAGCGTATTTAGTCTATGTTTTATATTTGTTTAGTCCCACACCGGGGATTATCCCGGAGTAGCTTTTTCCATGCCTATAAATAGAACTTTTCACCTTCCTTTGTATTTACTCCATGCTTAGTGGCCATTCTCTCTACTTGAAGTGAAAGCCATGAAGCAAGAAACTCAAGTGGGCAGATGCCACTGGTATTGTGAGTCTGAAATCAATAAAGTTTTGTTTTTTTGTGCTTCTTTTATTGTTCTTGAATGCTTCGCTTAATTGTCTTTTATTAATTCTAGCTTAGTTAATATGTTTTCTTATCTTAGTGTAATAGTTAGTTTAATGTTTAGTGAGTAAAACCACTCCCCTTTGGGGGGTGGAGATGATACTTATATATGCAATTAAGAATGAAAGAATGCTTTATTTTGAAATGTGTTGATTAATATGAATGTATGCTTGCTTGTTAGAATAGAATACTTCACTAGATGGGTTTTGCCACAAATCTTAAGACACCACCATGCTTGTTTAGTTTCTGAAATGACCAGCTTGTGTGTATGAATGTTAATCAAATAGGTTAGTGATTGAATTGATGGGTTTTGCCATGATAAGTAGACACCTCCTATACATGAAAACACTACCTCCACTTATGCCCATAGGAATGCATTCTTACCATCTTATTGTATATGTGTAATCACTCCACCACCTAAGGGGTCTTTCTCTTCCTGATTCCAGCTTAGTGTTAAGTTCCTTTAGTTTTGTCGAAGCAATCATTAGCCTCTTTCCGTTGCATTTTCTTCTTAGTAGTTTAGTGTAGCGTAGATTAACATAAACAAAACTCTTCCCCCTTTTGTTGCCACTAGATTTCCAAAAAACCAGAGATTGGTCTCCTCCCCGTGGATCACCCTGTATTGGCCATGTCTTCACCGACGTCGTGCACTTGCGGTAGTTTAAATGATTAAACAAGTTTTTGGCATCGTTGTCGGGGAGGTGCCAGTCCAGACTCTGGTTTGGACGATTCGAATGGATTTAATTTGTGTTTTGTAGTTTTCTTTGTTTCAGGAGACTCTGAGACTAAAGGGCAAGCACCAGGATAAATTTGGAGCGGAACAGGGAAGCTTGGACCGCCAATCAGCGGCCTGAGACTGCCAACTCGCGATCTGTTGAGCTCTGTTTCCTTCGTTTTTTCTTTGCCTTTTTGTAATATCTGATAGAGAGATCTGGGGCTCGATTTGGCATGTTTTGACCTATAGTTTGTTCCCAGATCAATAATCAAATCCCGTAAATCAACTTGGCCACTAAAACCCAAAGCAAAAGATTAGGCATTTTTGCTTGCTTAGGTCATGCATCATGTACTCGACTTAGGCACGTAGATTGTCTTTTATTTTCCCTTTACTTTCAGTTGCTGAGTGCTGGCATGAGGTACGCATTCCCTACTCTCATTCATGTATTTCGTATGAACATGCCTTAGTTAGTAGGAAGTGCATTGCATCAAGTGTGAGTTAAGTGTTTTTTTGGAGAGTTGATTGCTACATTAAGACTCCAAAACGCTACTAAGTAGGGGTTGTCCAATATAAGAGAAGGTGGGGGATTTCATCACCATTTCCTTCACCCCAAACACCATACTAATCAAGAGCCCAATTTTAAAATCAAGTGGACATTGGCCCTAAGGGTTTCGGGCACATTAGGAGAGTGGTCCAGTCCCGACCGTCATGGCCCGATCGGCATCGCCCATTCTGTCGATAGTAGGAGAGACTAGATCTCTGGATCTTGACTCACTTGCTGGGCTTTGTGGTCCTCGTCGTTGGGAGGTGAGGTGTGTTGAGGCCGTGTAACCTCGCAGTTCTGCGTCGTCTAGTTGTAAGGACCTATAGCGACCTTAGGACTGTTTGAGCCCTTTTTGTTTTTGTATGCTTCTACATGTACCCACCCCCCGTAGCATAAGAACTTCATCCCTTCTCTTATGAGTCATTCTCTCTCTTCTATGTCCTCCCGTCTTCTCCTCTACGCACATTCTTTATTTTGAAAAGATTTTTTTTTTGGTTTGTGTGTGTGTGCGCACCTTTGTGCATGCTTGTGTGGGCACGAGACGAGAGTGGTCGTTTGACGAGGCGTGTCGTCAACCCTGCTTCGGCATTCGATTTCTCGATGCCTCCCTCCTCTCGTGTCGCACATAGTCCGGGTTCATTGGCTGCTGATTACCGCGAGGAGGAGCAGTTGCTGGACCCACCTGCCCCACCTGTTCTTCCTGTTGTCACTCCCATACCTCTCCATGATCGATGCTACCATAGCCGTATCGCTCTACCCTCATGCATCGTATTGCCAGAGGCGAATGGGAACCACTATGAGGTTAGGCCTCAGTTTATTTCCAAGCTCCCTCACTTAACTGGGAAGGGTGACCCCTATATCTTTCTCAGGGAATTTGAGGAGGTCTGTGCTATGTTCAAGCTGCAACAACTTAGCACAGACTCCAACCATGTTAGGTTTGTCCCCTTTGCACTGAAGGATGATGCCAAGAAGTGGTTGTACAACAACCAGGAGAATGCCTTTAGGACATGGGATGAGTTTCAGTCTGCATTCCTCAAGAAGTACTTTCCAAATCATCGGACTCAAAAACTAAGGAACGAAATCAATTCGTTTTATCAGCATGAGACCGAATCATTCCATGCATACTTAGAGAGGTTCAAGGAGCTACTATCCTCATGCCCTCATTATGACATCGAGTTGTGGTGCCTGTGTCAGATTGTTTACGACGGTCTTCATATCCCGTCCCGAACGCTCCTTGAGTCCATGGTCAAGGAGAATTCTTAGGAAAGGATGAAACGGAGGCATGAGCTTTCCAAGAAGACCTCGCTGAGAAAACCATGCAATGGGAGAGTGTAAGGGAACCACCTGCATCATCTAGCATAGGAACGGGGATCGCTGTTGCATTGCATACATTGCATCATATGTCTTTCATTTAGATTACTTTTACATCAATAAATGCTACTAAGGTATGTGTTTAGTCTTATTTCTAGATTACAGGGACCTGAATGCAATTTACCCACATCCCGAGCATAAACGCATGCAAAAGACTAATTTCTATCATAAAGACCAAGTTCAAGATTATCGGGTTACGAATGGAAATGTATCCAAGCATAAAAGCATTCAAGGCCTAATTGCAAAAAAGAACAAGGACTTAGGCACAAAAGTAGCCGGGGACTTAACTGCAAAAAGTCAAGGACCTAAATGCAAATCACGAGTAGCTTTTATTCTCTTGGAGAAAATATATAGAAAAATCAATGTATATCTCTAAATATGTGAAGGAATTAATCCGGAGCTCAAAAGAATGGAAAGAATCAATCCAGACGCGTAAAGGAGGATCAAATCATACCATAAACATTCAACCAAAATCTGGACCAAATCAGAGCATGATGTGCGGCGATTCCGCCGCAGATCACACACACCATGCGGCGATTCCGCCGCCCCCTAGTCGATCCGTGTGCTCCAATTTCGTCCAGTCGTGTCTGGACACGTGTACTTTCCAATATTATACCTAGATCCCTTGTAGCAACTATAAATAGACCCAAGAACGATGTTAGAAGGGTCCTTAGTCTTTGGTGTTAGTTTTTATTCTTAATCTTAGTTTTGTATTCTTCTTTTCATTAATAAAATTCTGTCTTTTATTTCTTACTTTTAGTTTTCTTTTGTAATGTCTCAAGGACCCCTTCTTCCTCCCTCTATGAGTTTCTAACTCCTTCCAAAGGGTGGAGGTGACGGATTTAGGGTGAAGAGAAGACGAGTAAATGTTATTATTTTAAGTTCGTATTAGTCTATTTTGATTACTTGAGTTTATGTTAAATCATTTATCATGTAATGCTTCATAACTAATATGATTTATTATAAGTTTCTGAATTCTCTAATCTAAACCTTAAGTCTAAACCTCCACCCGACGGAATTCACATCTTTGTTCTTGTTTTAGTTTGAATTGTTCTTGTTTCTTGCTTTAGATAATTAAAATCCAAAAATCTCAAAACCCAATTATTTCTTCTCTCCATCTTTCCCCCAATCGAAATCACAATAATAACAAATCTCTCCCTCCTTGTGTTCGACCCGTATTTGCCACGTCTTCATTGACGTCGTGCACTTGCGGTATAAATTTAATTCTCATCAAGTTTTTGGCGCCGTTGCCGGGGAAGCGACGCAGATTTTGTTTTTTTGTTAATTTCGATTTTATTCTGTTTATCTTGTGCGCGATGTGAGTATTTGGATTTGTGTTTCAGGAGACAACAGAGTGCGCGGCGAAATCCGAGCACCATCTGAGCTAAACGAGCGGCGAAATCGCCGCACCGGAAGAACAACTTGCGGCGAATCCGCCGCACATTTGGAGCTTCTGGGCTTCAAATTTTTGTGGGACGCGACTCATCTCTGGGTGGACGCGTGGAGCTACTGAAATTTCGAGAGCGGGCGGCGAACCCGACTGAGCATTGCGTAGGTAACCTTTGTTGCCTTTTTCCTCGTAATTTCTAGTTTCAGAAAATTTCCTTTTCATAGAACTGCATGTGTTAGGGCAAAAATTCCATAATTGGCAATAATTCAACTCTGACCTAAAATTGGCAAAATTAGAAAGGCCTTAGTGCATGCATCATCTAGTGTTTTGTATGTATTATTCTTGCTAAATTCTTGCAAATTAATTCTTGTTGAAGAGTGCTGGAGGCAAGGTACGTCTCGCGTTTTAACGATTGCATTTAAGCATATAATTTAGTTTGCATACAACCTTGCAATTGCCCCCCACTAAAGACCATTGTTTGACTATCTTTGCTAGATCTAAGTTAAACTATCTTAAGGGTAACTCCATAGGCAAAGATACGGTGGGGATTTCATCACCCTTCCGTGGCCCACAAATCACAATCCTAAAGTGTCACCTAAGCCTTAAATTTAAAATCAATTAGACATTGGCCCCTAAGGACTCGGACTCATTTAAGGAGAAGAATTGGTTTGACTTGCTATGACCTGAAGCCGATTGAATTTAATTTGGTGTCTAGAAAGTGTTTTTGTGTTGACGTAAGTCTTCCAAGCGAAGTGGTTGTCTAATTGGCACCGACTCTGTCGGAAGCGCCCCCACTAGCTATACACGGCCTGGCCAAGTTGGTTTGATTAGTGAGGGAGG
Source organism: Triglochin maritima (assembly GCA_963682175.1). Lineage (NCBI taxonomy): Eukaryota > Viridiplantae > Streptophyta > Magnoliopsida > Alismatales > Juncaginaceae > Triglochin > Triglochin maritima. The sequence continues at coordinate 29,594,195 of OY821779.1, forward strand.
TGAATCAAGTGAATCAATTCAACTCAACCAGTTAGGAGTCGTCTAGATCTAAGCGACACTAGGTCTAGGATTGTTTGAACCGTGCTTTCTTAGGAATTTTCTGACCAACCCTCTTTCTATCTTTAGAGTTAGGTTTCCCTTCTCATCTGAGTCTTCTCTCTCTTCTCACCTAAATTCTCTAGATTAGGATTCATTTCTCATCTTTCCCCATTCTATTGTTTGTTTCCCTTTTGAAAAAAAAACATAAAAAATATATATATTAAAAAAACGAAAATAAAAAAAAATTAATTAATTAATTCTTGAACTTAAATTTGGAATTTAAATTCCGAATTTGAATTCAAAAATTGATTCAACCCGGTGCACTCAGATTTGGATTCGGGACTTGAGTAATCGACTCTCACGAGTTCATCAAATTCCAGTCTGGAACTTAGCCCCAATCCACCTGTTGCACCACCTCACCCGGATCCAATGGGTGAGAACGTAGTGGACCCGCCTGTTGCACAACCTATAACTCTGAGGGATCGATGCTATCCAGCGATGGCTGCTCAGCCATCGTGCATCGTTATGCCCACCATACCGGGTCACGACTTCGAACTTAAGGCACAATACATGAGTATGTTGCCTAAGTTCACCTCTAGGGAAGACTCATATCTCTTCCTTAGAGAATTTGAGGAAATCTGCTCTCTTTGTTTTTTTTATCTTGCTATGCATGTGATGAATGTGTTGAATGTTAGGATGTGTATGGATGATAATATGCATCATAATCTAAAATTCTGAATCACATGTTAATATATGAAATTGTCCAACAAATATTAAGAGTAATTTTCCTTCTTATTTCATCCACTAGCAGTCATTGATCGAGGGATACTCTGCTAGCCCTTAGCGGGAGATAGCTCCCTCTATCTTTGGGAATAGTGGGAGATATAATGGTTGTCTATTGTTGTGCCACGATTAAATATATGAGGTGCGTTTCACCCTAGTGAACCCCAAGTATGTTTAGTTGTGAATACAATGGATAAACGTATCTTGTACCAAATGAAAATAAGTTTTCTTAACATTACCTAGAGCCCTCGCTCGATTTTGGGAAGAAGTTTTTCTTACGAGGATAGATCGCATTCCCTCGTAATTAAAACGACAAGAATCGCAAAAGTTTGAAGATGCTAATGTTGCTAAAATTCAAAAAAGGTTGTGATTAGAAAGAGTTTTTCTTACCTTGATATTGTGATGTATTCGATAGCCCTTAGCTAGTCTATGTTGCAATGTATAGGATCTTGGATTGCTGCATTTTTGGGCAAAATTTTATTTGCAGTATTTACATTTATATTCGATATATATGTATGTGTTTTAAAACATAAAATTAGCATTAAAAACCTGTACGATTTATTTTGTAGAAAAATGTCGAACATCCAACCTATCGTACGATCCATGATAGAAAAACACCCTTTAGCAAATGATGGCTCAAACTTCATAAGTTGGCAACTCAAACTCACCATCGTGTTAAAGTTTGAGAAACTATCTCACATTTTGGAAGGTCCAATCCCAAAATGGAATGAGAGATTAACCGATGAAGAGAAAGAGGCTAAAGCCAAGTGGGAAGACCAAGAGAACCAAGTTCACGGTGTTATGCTAGCATCCATGGGTGACTCGCTTCAAGCGAAATACTTGGATTCAAAACCCAAGAAGACCATGGCGGCTTTATCTAAGATGTTCATGGATAGTGCCCGAAAGGAGCGCTATAAGACCACCATCGCACTCACAAGGTGCCATATGGCGGAGGGAACATCGGTATCCGTGCATTTTCTCACGATGCAAGGGTACCTTGAGAAGTTGGTAAAGCTCTCTTCACCAATGCCCGAGGACATTGCTGAAGATATGATTCTTGGCTCTCTAGCCCCGTCCTTTAAGGACTTTGTGATGCACTATCACGTGCGTGAAAAAGGGGTGAGTCTTGAGGAGTTACACAACGCTCTCAAAACTGCTGAAGTTGACATGGGCAAGGGTAGGGAAAAGCAAGTCCTTGCCGTCCATGGGAGGAGCCAAAAGATTGGTAAAGGAAAGGGCAAATCTACCAAAAGTGGTTCAATCAAGAGCAAGGGAGTAGGAGGTGCTCATAAGAGTCCCTCGAGGGGGAAATCTCAGAAATCTCCAACTCCCAATACGGAGTGCTTTCACTGCGGTGAAAAAGGACACATCCGGCCAAATTGCGCCAAGTACAAGGAAGACCTTGACAACGGAGTGATTGAACGTCGGCACCCCAAAAAGGCCAAAGGTATATTTGTTATTGAAATAAATTTAGCCACCTCTGTCCAGGATTGGGTAATTGATACCGGATCTTGTGCTCACATAGTTTATAATGTGCAGCTACTCGTGGATAGGAAGTAACTCGTGAGAAACGAGGTAGAATTGAAGGTCGGAAATGGTGCGAACGTTTCTGCGGTTGCACAAGGTTCTGTGATGCTTCGATTATGTAGTGGTTTAAATTTATGTCTAAAGAATGTTTATTATGTGCCTTCGATTAGCAAGAACATTATTTCTGTATCATGTTTAGATATGGATAATTTTAATATAGATGTTTCAAATTCTTGTTTGTCTATTTCGAAGAATGGTGTTTTCTATGCAAATGCATTCATAAGGAATGGTCTCTATTTGCTTGAATTGAATAATAAACAAATCTTTAATATCAATAACAAAATACCTAAGACCACTCACGAGAATGATACTCTCTTGTGGCACTATCGTCTTGGTCACATAAATGAAAAGCGCATCAAGAAATTGCAAGAAGCTAACCTTCTTGGTCTACTTGATTTTAAATCATTGGAGACGTGTCAACCATGTCTAATGGGAAAAATGACCAATAAGTCTTTCAAGAAGAAAGGCCCAACGGCGAGTGGCTTGTTGGATTTGATACTTTCCGATGTATGTGGTCCAATGAGTACTAGTGCACGAGATGGTTTCAGGTACTTCATTACGTTCACGGATGATTATAGTCGTTATGGCTATGTTTATCTAATGAGAAACAAAAGTGAATCTTTTGACAAGTTCAAAGAATTCAAGAATGAAGTATAGGACCAACTGGACAAGAAAATCAAGTCTCTACGAACGGATCGTGGAGGTGAGTACTTAAGTGCCGAATTTGACTCATACCTAAAGGAGTTTGGTATTGTACCTCAACTCACCCCTCCCGGTACACCTTAGTGGAATGGGATATCCGAAAGGAGGAATAGGACATTGCTCGACAAGGTTCGGTCAGTGATGAGTCATACAGAATTACCTCTTTACTTTTGGAGTTATGCACTACAAACTGCGGCTTACACACTAAATAATGTTCCATCCAAATCCGTGGAGAAAACTCCTTATGAGCTTTGGAGTGGTAAAACACCTAAGCTCAATTTTCTCAAGATTTGGGGTTGTGAGGCTTACATCAAGAAATTGATGTCGACCAAACTTCAACCAAAAGCGGATAAGTGCTTCTTTATTGGTTATCCTCGTGAGACAAGAGGATACTACTTTTGGCATATCACCTCCAATCGAGTGATTGTAGAGAGGGACGCCACATTTCTGGAAAAGGAATTTCTGGAAAGAGTAAGAAGTAGTGGGAGTAGGGTTGTGCTTGAGGAAACTCAAGATACTCTACAAGATCATGATATGAATAATGACATTCAAGATCATGAAGGCCCAACCGAGATTCCTTTGGTTAGTAGGAGCGTAAGTGAGAGACCCTCGCAAGAAATTGTGAGAGAATCTCAATCATCCCCACCTCGTGTACGTTCAAGAGTTGAACGTGAACCCACTCCTCAAGAAATTGTGGAAGAAATTCAAGAGACACGAGAAGATCCAAAAGAACTAAGAAGGTCAACGAGGGAAAGGAAGAAACCCGACTTGTATCTGGGACTTCATGAAATCATGGTACTTGATACCAATGATCCCTTAACCTTGCAAGAAGCAATGGAAAGGGAAGACTCCAAACTATGGCTTAAGGCCATGGAATCCGAAATAGAATCCATGTATCATAATCAAGTGTGGAACTTGGTTGACCTTCCTCAAGGGAAAAAGGTCATTCAAAATAAATGGGTTTTCAAGAGGAAGATGGACATGGATGGGAACTTGACAACCTACAAAGCGAGGCTTGTAGCGAAGGGTGTCACTCAAGTTCAAGGAATTGACTATGATGAAACTTTTTCACTGGTTGCCATGTTCAAGTCTATTCGGATCATGCTCGCTATTGCCGCATTTCATGATTATGAAATATGGCAAATGGATGTCAAAATGGCATTCCTTAATGGGAACTTGGAAGAGGATGTGTACATGGTGCAGCCTCGAGGTTTTGAACATCCAAAGAATAGCGAGAAAGTATGCAAGCTTCAAAGATCCATCTATGGATTGAAGCAAGCATCAAGGATTTGGAACAAACGCTTTGATGAGGAAGTGAAGAAAATTCACTTCATTCAAAGTAAGGAAGAACCTTGTATATACAAGAAGGTTAGTGGGAGTCATGTAGTATTCCTAATCTTATATGTCGATGACATATTGCTTATGGGCAATCATATTCCTTTGCTTGAGCAAACGAGAAGTTCATTGAAATCTGCATTTTCAATGAATGATATGGGTGAGGCTCAATACATCTTGGGAATCAAGATATATAGAGATAGATCTCGTAGACTCATTGGCCTCCGTCAACGTGCATACATTGACAAGGTCTTGGAAAGGTTCAAGATGAACAACTCCAAAAAGGGCAGTGTGCCAATGAGTATGGGTGTGCAACTCAAGAAGTCTCAATGTGCGCAATCACGTAAGGACTTAGAGTACATGAAGGATGTCCCTTATGCTTCGGCAATTGGGTCGATCATGTACGTGATGACTTGCACATGACCCGATGTCTCGTATGCTCTAAGCGTGACATGTTGTCACCAATCCAACGCAGGTCCTGAGCATTGGACTACGGTCAAGAATATCCTGAAGTACCTTAACTGGACTAAGGATAAGATTCTTGTTTATGGAGGACAAAGTGAATTGATAGCCGAGGGTTACTCGGATGCGAGTTTCATGAGTGATCCAGACGATAGAAGGTCGCAATCAGGATATGTCTTCCTTCTGAATGGTGGAGCTGTGAGTTGGCGTAGTTGGAAGCAAAGCACTACGCCCGACTCAACTACTGCTTCCGAAGTAATGGTTGTTGCTGAAGCGAGCAAGGAAGGAGTGTGGATTAAGAAGTTCCTTGAAGGGCTTGGAGTAGTTCCCTCGAGCGAGGGACCCATTGAGCTGTTTTGCGATAATAGTGCATCTATCCCGCAAATCAAGGATCCTAGATCACGCCACAAAGTGAAGTACATGGATCGTAAGTACTTCGTGACGCTGACCTCATCGACGAAGGCAAAATAAATCTTTTATGGGTGGACACCAACAGCAACACAGCTGATCCATTCACAAAATCCTTATCCCAAGCCAAGGGCGAAATGCATTTCGAGTCCATGGGATTGAGGAACCATGTAGATTGGCTTGATGATTTATATGTAATGGGGTTTACCCTAGTTATTATTGTTTTATGCATTGAGTATGTATGTGAAAGAAAACTTTAATAACAAGTGGGAGATTGAAGGGAATGTGGTCTAAAAGTTTTACTTTTAAATGTCAATTATTATGAATTGAATGAGAAATCATTTTGTTCCTTGTTCATGTTATTCGTCTTTTGGAAGTGTTAAGGAAGAGGCTTTTGGTCCTTAACCGTAGAGCTCTAAAAGATATTGGTTTACATAAAACACAAGATATTCGCAATCATGGTAATTAACATGGGACATCAATTACCGAGTTAAGATTGTCGAGTTGGTCATAGATCACTGTAGCTCTACAAGTGAGTGACAACACGAGTACACAAAAGAGGAAAATATTACTTTTGTATACTGAATAGACCTAATAAGTAAAACATTATAGAATTGTGTTTTCTGTGTCATTAATGTTTTACTGTGTCTTTGGTCCTTTGATATGAGACTTATATCCAATCACTTAAGAATTGCTTAATTAGACTAGTGTCTTGAGCTATCGATGAGTTTAGTGCAAAGGCATTGGTTCGTTATGCATGACTTTTGTTGGAGAAGATAGTTAGTCAAAAGATTATCATTGCCCATCTTAATTGAGTGATGATATTAGTGGGCCCCTTGATAAAGCAAAGTTATAATGTGCACAATGTGATTTGAGTTAAGTCACATATTTATAACTAGCTTAAAGAGATCAAGAAATGAATACTAATGCAAAGATGACACAATACTACTTTGTGTGTATTCTTAATATCATGAGGCAAGGGACGGACACAAGTGGTGCACTCCATCACTAAATGGATCGGGTTTTGGTTCGAGTGGAATTAAGACATCTAACTAATTGGGAGTTATAATGTGTAGCTAGATACCGCTTATAGCTTGTGATATTAAGCTCTTAATATCACTGTCAACTTAGTCTAGATCCTCCCATAGGTCACACCGCAAAAACCGGGAAACAAGAAGCTTGATTTTTGGTTCATATGATGTGTCGGGTTTCTTATAGAAAATATGACACATGTGGTGAACAAGTAAAATCAATTATGTTGCATATAACATAATTAGAATCATGATAAATTCATATGAGATGCATATATTATGGGGTGAAATAATTTATTATTGCACAGGATAATATATTGCATAAGTTGTGAATTTGCTAAAACCCCAAAAGTTCAAATTTTGTTGGAAATAAATCCAAAATTTGAAAAGGCAAAATCGGGTAGAAGTTCGGTAATCCGTTATGGTTCGGTCGACCGAAGGATCCGTGGATCGGTCAACCGAACGTGGAACGTATGGTCAAGTTGATTGACCAAACTTGACCAAAGTGCCTGGATCTCTGGATCGGTGTACCAAACCAGAAACGGTCGACCGAACAATGTCCAAAGAAGCATGGAATGTACCTAACATTATGGCAGAAACCATCAAGTAAAAGTTCTTATTAATTCAAGAAAGCATACTAACATTTCTCACATACAACAATGTTTAGCATTCATGCCATCTACATAACATGTATACACATATACTCCACCCCCAAAGGGAAATGGAACTACTCACACATATTTAAACTAACAATTATACTAGGGAAAGAAAACATGCTTAAACTAATTATAACAAGACCAAAACAACAAGTTTAACTAAAAGGACATAAAACTAAAGAAGCATGCAAGACATAAGAAAGGAAATTAAACTAAGAAAGAAACAACATAACCAAAGGAAAACATCTATTATTACTCACTCAATTACAAGTAGCCTCTCTCCACCAGGGTTTTTGCTTCAAGGCTTTAACTCCTAGTAGAGAGGATAGCCACCAAGAGAGAGATGTGGGTACAAGAGAGGAGGGAGAGTTCTATTTATAGCCATAGAAAAAGGTAATCCAGGACAATCCCCCGGTAAGGGACTAAACAAATACCAGAAATAGACTAAATACACACTATTACGCGACCCTGCGAAATCTTAGCGGCACCGAATCAAACCAGACCGCCAATCAGCGGTCTTGGACCGCCAATTGGTGGTCTATATTGTTTAGATCCGGCCGTTGTTTCGTGTGGGCTTTTCTGGATGTCTTTGTTGGTCTTTAATGCATCTACATCGCTTGTTGGAGCTCCGACCCGAATAGAATTGCCAAAATGCTCCCCATCATGGTGTGTAGTATTCTTGTTTGCTCATTGGTCCTTCGATCTTGCATCTTAGTCCTCGAGTCTCTCAACTTAGTCTTTTTTCCTGCTATTAGGTCCATTTATAGTCACTCCTTCTCAAACCTACTTATTCCTGAAAACTACACATTAAACTCGTTACATAGCATTGTTTGGGTGAAAGATAATGGATATAAGACACAAAGATATGCATGAAATTATGTCAATCACTGGTGAAACGATGCCAAAGGATGGTCAACCGGTTGTGCTTGTGTTGGTGGGTTGGGGGAATGCCTGGAAGTTTGCGGTCGAACGGGACCCTTAGGCCATTTGATTGTTGATTCATGTTTCGTGCGGACCAGATGTTGACCACTTAAACGGTCAAGTGATCCTGACTTTTGGTCCGACCAGAACTTAAGTGAACTTATTGAGCTGTTCGATCGATATTTTGCTTGTTCGACTGATATTTTCCTTGTTCGACCGATAGATGACTAGAACTGCTAGGTTGCCCTGGTAGTTTCCGGTCCACCAGGACCCCTGAGTCGGTCGACCGTTGGACTTGTATGATTTTGACCAGACTCCAGATTTTGACCATGTATCGGTCGACAAAATTTAGACTTTCGTTCGATCCTTTGGGGAGTGGTCTACCAGTATACCTTTTCCGGTCAACCATTTAGGCCCAGAACTGGATCATTTCTCTAGTGTAGAATCAACTCTGTCCACAGAAACCTGTGTCCTCGCCTGGAGCATGGGCCGGGAGGTGACGACGGGTGCGTGGATCGTGCCTGCCCGTGGACCGTCGAGGGGAAGAGTGTGGATGCTAGGGACGTACCACCTTTGTTTTATTGATTGTGGCATAGTGTGTGCTTTACTCGTTCTTGTTAGAGTAGCAGACCTAAGGGATCGCGGATCCCAGTGTACGATGTTTCACAGCTATACGAAGCGAGATGACCTGGCGGACTACGGTCCGGATGAATCCATTGGCCGGCTTTTTGGGAGACGGATAACTTCGACTGGCGTTGATGGAAATGTTTACCGTCCGATGCTGTTTCGGCAGGAGTGTGGTCCGAGGTTGTTCCGGACGACCCGACCGATGATGTTCAGGCGGGTGTTTACTGACATACGATGTTTTCTGGCAGAAAGATTGGTTGTGGCACAACAGTGAGATAAAACCGACCTGAGCGACGACTCTGTCGGTGTGGTGTTGACGACGAGTACAGATCTGTTACTACTAACGCGGACGTGCGAACGTGCCTCACTGAAGCCCCATGATTAGTGTAGTCGTGTGTGGGGTGCGTTGCGCATTTTCCGTAAGACCGTGTGTGCTCACGGTAGGTCCCTATGTGCGACCCGATTGATGGATTGTGGATTGTTGACCTAATTGAGCCTTGGAGGGTAATGTATTGATGGATTGATGGTTTGTGGACAGATGTCCTTACTGGCCCTTGTAGGGCGTTTGGAGAGATTGCATTTATTGTTGTCATGCTATACTAGTTTGATAGGTTTATTTCATATATATGAGCATGTATATAGGTGAGCTTGCATACGGGGTGTCCTCATGGAAACTCAGGCATTGTTGTTATATTTATTTTCATGACCAAAGTAAGTTCTAGTTGGTGGCGACTGAGGACGGAGGTGCGTTGGGATTGGATCCTCTTTTTCTATTTTCCTAGGAAGTTTGACTACTTGTATTTCTATTTCTTGTACTCTGATGTAGTCGTACCTTTTGACAACTCTGATGCAATATGGTGCACCCTTGAATATTTTATGAGTAGCGGTCCCGTACTTTTGGGGATAATCTCAGTGATGATTCGTGTTTTAAAGTTTTAAATTTTTCGTTGTTTTGGGATGTTACACCAAGTTTGTTTGATCGGTCTACCGCTACGTAAATATAGGTCGATCGAAAGTCTGGTAAATTTGGGGTTTTGGGAAATCAGACCATTGAGGAAATTGACAAATCTAACGGTCAAGTGACACATGTAGCCGGTAGGACGAAATGGTTCAAACACTCAACCGGATCAACACTCAGGCTAACAATATTAACAGACCCAATCGGTCGAACAAAGAACTCGTTCTAGTCGACCGATTTGGCACTGGCAGAACATGTTTGGTTTAAGTGTTTTCAGGTCTTAGTTTGGGTGATCTATTGAAGTCCAATTGTTGTGAAATTTTATGTGTGACTTGTCTGAGGAACTTAGTGTGTGTTTGATTAGTTATTTACTCTTGTTTGCTCAAGTACCCAAAGTTCCTAAGACTCAAAAGAAATACAAAATACATGTCTTCAAATGAGCTTGATTACATGTCTTAACTGGAATCCTTTCTTCCTTTAGTCTTGATCACCTGTGTAAGTTAGCACAATACAATTTATATGTCATGCATAATGTGTGATATTCTACATTGATTATAGTTAAGATAGGTTGATTAAATCATTGATTGATCGTTTTATATTTCTACCGCAAGTGCACGACCGCGTTGAAGCGGTGGCAAATACGGGTCGTCCACTGGGAGGTGTGTCGACACTTGGTTCGTGCGAAGGCAAGGGGTAAAGAAAGGAGAAAAGGATTGGTTACACTAAACTACACTAAGATGCAAATGGAAATGGAAAAGAAGCAAGAAAAACTAAACCCCAAAGGGGGTAGAGAAATAATGTGAACATAAAGAAGTGTGTGTGTGTTCATTAAGCTCCTCACAACATGTAGTGCATGAAATCATAAAACTACATCCAACTTTGCCTCTACATGAATTAAGATAAGACTACATCATTAAAACATACAAGACAATAATTGGAATGAAGCTACATGAACTCAAGTATAAAGACTATACCCTACTATGCCTCCACATGAATTAAGATTTCACTACATCATTAAAACATACAAGACATTAGCTAAGGTAAAGGCAACAAGAGCTCATACACTACAACTTGTGTTTCCAATATTAACTTCATCCATATCCTAACCTTATCATTCCCCATAAAATAGGTCCACTAATCAAAGCATAAGCTAAGCTTCATTCAAGAGCATTAGCATATCAAAGATAAGAGTGGAGACCCATTAGATGGTTATGGAAATCATATAAAGCTCAAGGGATAAAAATAACACACACTTAATACACTACATGATTATATCACATATTTCTCCACCCCCCAAATGGGGATGAAACTACTCACTACTCATTACACTACTGATTAGACTAAGTAAAGAAAACATTTAACTAAGATACTAAAATTACTAAACAAGAAATTAAACAAAGTAAAGCAACCCACACAAAACAAACAACATAACAAAACAAGATTAAAAGAAACAAATAAACTTTTATTAACAATGACTCACATTGAAGGTAGCATCCTTCTCCACCTTGAGTTATTGCTTCAAGGCTCACTCCTTAGTAGAGAGAATGCCACCAAACAATGGGTAATTACAATGGAAGGTGTAGAGTTCTATTTATAAGCATGGAAAAAGCTAATCGGGGACAATCCCCCGATGTGGGACTAAACCAATACCAAAAATAGCCTAAACGAACATTAATACAAGTCCAGGAGAAATTTCGACGGATCCTGAGCAATATGGACCGCCAATTAACGGTCCAAGACCGCCAATTGGCGGTCCAAAATTGTCGGATCGTGTTGGAATTTGTTGTGGGCTTTGCTTTCTGGTATTGTTGGTCTTTGATACGGTTACTCGACTTGTTGGAGCTCCGACCCGAATAGAATTGGTAAAATACTCCCCATGATGGTGTGGAGTATTCTGTTTTGCTCTTAGGTCCTTCTGTCTTACATTCAGGTCCTTCTCCCTTGCATCTTGGTCCCTAGATCTCACCATTCAGTCCTTTTTCCCAGCTTTTGGGTCCTTTCATGGCTCTTCTCTTCAAACCTCTTTATTCCTGAAAACTAAACATAAAACTCGTCACGTAGCATTGCTTAGGTGTAAGATAATGGATATAAGATACAAATATGAGCATGAAATGATGTCAATCAAATACCCCCACACCTAAGTTTTTGCTAGTCCCGAGCAAAACAAAGAAAGAGAAAAGCAAACGAGAAACAAGAAATCCTAACTCACTTTCGTAGGAATCACGGTTGCACTTAGCACGTGCAACAAGCCGTTAAACCTCTTTGTTGCCAAGGAGGAGGAGTGTTGTCTCCTGAGGGTTTTCAGCGGATATACCCACAAAATCCGAACAAGATGCATTATTCAATCTAGACCTCGACTCGTTGGAAATATTTTGTCGCTCAATGGACGCGGTAATGCTACGGGCCGACTCTATATAGGTGATCAGTCCACACCTCTACCCTAATGAACCATTCGTGCAAGTTAAATAAGGAATTATGTGAAAGACATGGACAACCTCAACATCCTCAAGTGCTACAAAGTGTAAAGTCCATTAAGGTTCTTATTTGCATTATCATATATTTTTTTTCTTTTTGTTTCTTTTCACATTTTTTTTTCTTTTACTTTTTATTAGTTGGAGCTTCATTCTCCCAGGGTCAGGTTCCGTGCATCATTGCCTATGAGGACTTACACTATCACTTACACCTTTCCCCACATCTCCACATAGGGCAATCCCTAGCACCCGTGTAACGGGAGTTCAGTCGGCGCATCCCAAGTCAGATGACTCGAAAGCACCAGCACAAAGTCCCCTCAGACCTACTTTCCCGAGTGATAGGAGCCGTGCGAGAAGAGAGAACACCTACTCACTTATTTCTTATCTACACATGAACCAAAACCCCTACACTAATGTCTCACAACAGGATTTAGAGGGTCCTTGACTACAACAAACTTCCTTAAGTTAACAGACACGAATTATTGACTCACTAGGTTCAGGGTGGACTTCATTAAATGTTTGAGCACTGAAACCCTATGATTACTCACCCCCAATGGAAAACTGGGGTGCATCCTAACGACTCGATAAATCCTAAAGCCACGTACTAGATATCCTAATGCATCAAGTTCAAGACAATTTTGGGAGCTTTCTTTTTACTTTGCCTCTCAACGGTTTTGCACATGCTAAACACACGCAAAACCCACAAAACATTTTCTTTCGAAAACACATGAAGATTTTGAAAGAAATGTGAAAATTTTGAAGCACTAGGCAAGCAAAAGAAGACAAGTCACCCAAGGATCATGGCAAGCAGATATATCGATATTAAATGCAGCACACTATCATGACCCTAACAATGCAAACAAAAGAAAACAAAATCAAAAACTTGATTGATCGTTTTATATTTCTACCGCAAGTGCACGGCCGCGTTGAAGCAGTGGCAAATATGGGTCGTCCACTGGGAGGTGTGTCGACACTTGGTTTATTCGATGGCGAGAGGTAAAAAGAAGGGAGAAAGATGTATTACACTAATCTAAACTACAAAGCTGAAATGAAATGGAGAAGAAACGATAAAACTAAGCCCCATAGGGGGTAGAGAAATAATGTGAACATAAAGAAGTGTGTGTGTGTTCATTAAGCTCCTCACAACATGTAGTGCATGAAATCATAAAACTACATCCAACTTTGCCTCTACATGAATTAAGATGACTACATCATTAAAACATACAAGACAATAATTGGAATGAAGCTACATGAACTCAAGTATAAAGACTATACCCTACTATGCCTCTACATGAATTAAGATTTCACTACATCATTAAAACATACAAGACATTAGCTAAGGTAAAGGCAACAAGAGCACATACACTACAAATTGTGTTTCCAATATTAACTTCATCCATATCCTAACCTTATCATTCCCCATAAAATAGGTCCACTAATCAAAGCATAAGCTAAGCTTCATTCAAGAGCATTAGCATATCAAAGATAAGAGTGAAAACCCATTAGATGGTTATGGAAATCATATAAAGCTCAAGGGATAAAGATAACACACACTTAATACACTACATGATTATATCACAAATTTCTCCACCCCCCAAATGGGGATGGAACTACTCACTACTCATTACACTAACTATATTAGCAAAAGAAAACATAATACTGAAATGAAAGTTAACTAAGAAGGCAAGAAGCATTAAAGAAACATAAAAGGAAAGGAAAGACTAAACAAACATGCACAAATTAAAAGACAAGATTGAAAGAAACTAGAAGAATTATTTTATTAACAAATGACTCACATTGAAGGTAGCATTCATCTCCACCTTGAGTTTTTGCTTCAAGGCTCACTCCTTAGTAGAGAGAATGCCACCAAGCAATGGGTAATTACAATGGAAGGTGAAGAGTTCTATTTATAAGCATGGGAAAAGATAATCGGGGACAATCCCCCGATGTGGGACTAAACCAATACCAAAAATAGCCTAAACGAACATTAATACAAGTCCAGAAGAAATTTCGACGGATCCTGAGCAATATGGACCGCCAATTAGCGGTCCAAGACCGCCAATTGGCGGTCCAAAATTGTCGGATCGTGTTGGAATTTGTTGTGGGCTTTGCTTTCTGGTATTGTTGGTCTTTGATGCGGTTACTCGACTTGTTGGAGCTCCGACCCGAATAGAATTGGTAAAATACTCCCCATGATGGTGTGGAGTACTCTGTTTTGCTCTTAGGTCCTTCTGTCTTACATTCAGGTCCTTCTCCCTTGCATCTTGGTCCCTAGATCTCACCATTCAGTCCTTTTTCCCAGCTTTTGGGTCCTTTCATGGCTCTTCTCTTCAAACCTCTTCATTCCTGAAAACTAAACATAAAACTCGTCACGTAGCATTGCTTAGGTGTAAGATAATGGATATAAGATACAAATATGAGCATGAAATGATGTCAATCAATCATCAAAACATAGATTAAGGCCAAAAACCCAATCGTTATGTCTTCCTTCGTGGTGGCATAACTATTTCTTGGTGGCTTGTAATGCAAGGTTTAGTTACTACCAACTCGAATCACTTTGAGATCATCACATTGTATGACAATATTGGAGAATGTGTATTGTGAAGGTGTTTCATACAAAACATTCTTGCTTCATGTGGGTTAACCTCAATTAGTAATACCCCCACAATATTATTTGAGGATAATACAATTACACAAAAGAATGATGGATATAGAAAAAGTGTCATGACTAAACATATTTCACATAAATTCTTTTACCCACAAGAACTTCAGAAGAAAGGTGAAATAAATATCCATCAAATTTTCTCTAGTTATAATCTTGCAATTTTTTAATTAAATCCCGACAAACATCTACATTTGAGAAGCTTGTATATGGAATCCGTATACGTAGACTTGATCTACTACGTTCATTAGGTGGAGAGAAGTAAATATCATCCCTAAAGGATGATTATCTTAGCATGAAAATGGCTGTATCCTTTTTTCCATTGTCATGTTTTTATCTCAATGAGTTTTTTTGACCAAAAGTTTTTAACGAGGCAGCTTGTGCAATGCTTATAGCATGTGTCATGTACTCTTTTCCTTAGTTGGGGGTTCTCACTTGGTTTTCTTGCCAGGTTTTTAACGTGTCATGTACATAGAAAAATAATATCCAAGGGGGAGTGTTGCAAGACTGGACCTTGTGTTGAGGGAATGTTGAGAAGTTTTCAATGGTCTCATACACATTATCATAAGTAGTTTCCTATGATTACTATAGCATTAGGTTGACAGAGTTTTGGACTTTTCTTTGGTTACATAATTCATTGTAGCCTATACGAGTTTCATTTGTATTGAGTAACCATTATGTCACTACTTATATCTAGGGGAGGACGTGTTTTGTAGTGAACATAACAAGAAATAAGAGGAATAGCTACATCCTTTCTCGCTATAAATGTTTGTCTTTGTTAAATATGATATTGAGATGATTTCACCGTCATCCGTCAATTTAAAACATTGAGAGAGAGTGTTTTTGTTGAGTAAAAATTCAGATCACTATTAATAAAGAATAATTTGATTTCATTAAAGAGTCTGGAATACATGGACACGATGCGTCCGGGATGCGCTCCACGACACTATCCATGTCATCATTTGTATTTTTTATTTTATTGTTTAAAAATGCAGTTTCCGATAAAGTAAGAGACGATTGATGTCCCCATTAATATATACCTTAAATGCAAAGAAGATATACCAACAATGTCTTGCGGGACATACAACGCGCTGGGACACACATCAGTCTCGCACTGAGAGACATAAATCATTTTCCTTCATTAAATTATCAGTTCTTTGTTTGTTTGTTTCTTGAAAAGATGTGTTTATGCTTTCATCAAATACCGGTGATCCTGCTTGATCGAATTGAAAAATATTATCGATAAAAAGAAGTACATTTGTACGTCTTGCTCACCAAGGTCCCGAAAATATTCAGACATGGTTAGGGAGTCAAACCAACCCTAAAACAAATTCCCCACGACTCATTCATCATACCATAGATTAGAGCTACTTTTGATTGTGCAATACTTTGTTTACTAACTACTCCAAGTTCTTTCATTTCCATGTAAAGATCATTTTCGTCATGAATTTGCTCGCAAACTCCACCAAATCCGGTAAACCCCCACGAGCTTTAGCAATGTTGTTGATCAATTGTCTGACGAATATTGTTTTACAATGTCACAATTAAGGAAGAAATAGGTAAAAATGATAACAAATATAAACTAAGGTTGTTCACCAGTTCAAAATCGACCTGAATCGGACCAGAACTAGTTTGAGGGAAATCCCAAACCTGAACTTATTTTTTGTAACCCGTCCGAACTGCTTCAACCGGCCTTATATGTAACATGACCGAACAACCTTATATATTTTTTACAGTTAAGTTATATTTGGGTATAAAACTATTATTTATAATATTTTGTTATTACAAAAGTTAAATTATGTTGCAGGAATACTAAATTAATATATTCAGATTACTTTGGATTTAATTTAGTATAAATGAAAATAAGAATATATCAAAAAAATTATCAAGCAGATTAAAATTAAATATAGAATTAAAATATCCGTAAGAACCAGACTCAACCTTTTCCAAAGCGAACGAGATAAGAATGGAATTGAGGAAATTCCCAGACCGGAGTCCGGGTCGGCTCTGGTTCTATTTGGACCAAATGTCATATTTCGATCGGCTTGATCGAGACAAGACTAGATTTTATACAACCCTAGTGTAGGAATCTTCAAATTTCTACAAATTTTATAAAGACACTACGTCAAATTATTATATTTTAGCAAATGTTATAATTCAATAAAGCTTAGATGCGAGGGAAGGTGAGGCATCCTATTGACGACACTAATGTGCGATAACGCCCATGACGATGAACCACATTTATTTTTGCCTCTCAACACTTTCTCGACAAATATAGGAAACCATACTCCAAAGTACTTCAATCTTATTTAGTGGGGGACTATTAAATAAGATTAACCGGTAAAATTTTTAAGGCTATAAAAAATCGGTTTTTCCTATTTATTCCTTAGGTACCCTTCCAAAAATCGTAAAATTATCTCTGTTCATTTCACGAATTACGGGTATTTTCATCTTACTTGCTACAACACAACATCGTTGTGCCAAATTTCACTTCCCGAACAACCATGAACCTTCTTAAAAACTGAATCTGACACCAAAATACACAAATAACAGCCACAAAGTATGAAATCATTTTCAACATATCACCAAAAAGTTATTTCAAATCAACTAACATGTATTATACTATACTACCCTGCGTAGGCTCAAATTTTATTTTATTGTCGTCATAATTGTAATGATGTGAAACGATTTGAAAGTAAGAGATCACAACTGAATAAACCACATGAGTAATTGTGTAAAGCAGGTGTTGAAATATGCAAGCTTTCACGACAACTGGAAGCGTGCGTGGATTTCTGAAGGCGGACAAATCTATTGGCGGCCTGACTAGGGCTCTGCGTTGACCGGTTTTACCCGGTCAACCGGACCTGACCGGACTGGTCGGTCCGGGTTCGGTCCGGAAAGTTTTGAAAAAATCCGGTCCGGTCCGGGTTTCGGTCCAACAAATTTTAAATTTTCCGGTCCCATCCGGACCGGTCCAATTATTTTTTTTAATTTAAGGTAAAAAATCGTATTTTTGGATCGGACCGGACCGGACCGAACCGGTCCGGTCTTCGATCCGCCTATCCGAATTTTTTCCGGTCCGGTCCGATTTTCGGTCCTGACTTAAATTTTTTTTCCGGTGCGGTCCGGACCGGACCGGACCGGACCGATGCTCAACCCTAGCCCTGACCAACTACTTTCTTTTCAAGTCAAGGGTCTCCGTGTTAAAACCGACGACCATTTGAACTACTTTATGTAATTAATTTTGCACCCGTGCCTTTTGGCCCCTACGCTCCACTATTGTCCTCCTTTTAGTAACGATGACTAAATTGTTATTAGAACCAAATGACAGATATTTTCTTGGGAGATCCCTTATCTGGAATTAGTTAAGTCTAGGGAATAAAATAAAGCAATGCAATTTAAATGTTTGAGATTTAAAATGAGTCAGACAATAAAGTAAAAATAAAAAACTAAGTGGTTGTCCGATGGGCTAAATTATTTACGGTCAGAATATATTGGATTTCATATTTCCATGTCATTCAAAAACCCTTACGTTCTTTTGGGTATGTGTATTTTTGTCTGTTACGTGTCTACTATATCTAACGCAAAATAGGATACTAGATATATTTGTACGTGTTCTCACAAGCTTATACCGGTACTTGACTCGTACCTGCCTTGGGTAAAGTGGTAAACAAGTACATTGTAGGTTTCAGGGGTATAAAATCATTTTCTCTAGGTTATATATATGCACTTAATATCGAAATTCTTTGTACCTTGCATCAAAATTGAACTGCCTGCAAAAATCATTATATTAATTAGTTACTCCTAAAGTAAAAACAAATATCATTATCTATGGCTAAACTAACAACAATTACATTAATTTACACGTAAAGCAACAATATTAATATGTATATCTAAAATAAGTATGAAATGAGTAAATCAAACATTTGAAACTATTTTAGCACCCTAAACGTAGACAAAGCTGCACACACACAAAAAAAGACATCTTAGAGAATTCGAGATGTTTTAGTCGGTTTTAGTAGAAATTAGAAAGTAGACATATTTTAATTAATTTTATCAATTTCTCAAATAAACAGGTTCACAAGTATAGGAAAGGTCATATGTTAGAACCCTAAACCCAATTAGGGGTTAATGGTGTTTAAGGAGGTGTTTTGCATGGGGGTGACGAACAGTGGAGTGCATAGGGATGGAGGAGTGTGCAGTGAGGGTGTAGGAGGATGGTGGTGTTGGGTTGGTTGTTTTAAGCAAAGAACTCACCTCTCTCTCTCTCTCTCTCTCTCCCATTCGTTCTCACTCTCTCCCTTTCCTTGTGCGGCGAGTATCGACGGAGGTGACGGCTCCGGCGGAGTAGGCGTGCGGAGGTGTACGTGCGAGGAGGTCCCGGAGGCGACGTGAGCGAGCGAGGCTTCGGCGGGTTTTCGTCGTCTTGGAAGGTATGCCGGCTTCTTAGTGTGATTTTGTGGTTCACCCTCGTAGGAGGGTTGTGTTGGTCAGTCAGGGGAGGTCGGAGACCTCTCTCACGGCGTGTTTTGCGTAAATCCTCGGCTGGCGCGAGGATGAAGATGACCAACGGTTGACCGGGTTCTTTCGGGCGGTCGACGGATGTAGTGTATTTTGTTGGTTTTTTGGCCTTAATCTATGTTTTGATGATTTAATTAACATAATCTTAATTATGATCATGTAGAGTAGCACACATATTTCATTGCATATATATTGCTTTGTGCTAACCTCTACAGGTGATCAAGACTCAAGGAAGAAAGGAAATCAAGTCAAGACATGTAATCAAGCTCATTTGAAGACATGTATTTTGTATTTCTTTGAGTCTTTAGGAACTTGTGTATTTTGAGCATACTTGAGCTAAAATCAACTTAAACACACACTAGGTTCCTTATAGAAGCCACACACAAAAGTTCACATAATTTGGACTTCAATAGATCACCCAAACTTAGACCGGAAAACACTAAACCTGAACCCTAACTGTCTGCCCACATTCGGTCGACCGCAACAGGCCGTTCGGTCGACCGGATGATCAAGTAATCCTGTTTGTGTTTCCCTGTCCAGTTTTGGTCGACCGCACCATCTCTTTCGGTCGACCGTTTGAACTTAGTTTTCCGACCGTTATTTTTGTAGTATATACCTAACGGTCGTATTCGTATTAAATCAATATACAACCCCATATACTTTACCAAACGGTCGAACCATTTGACCAGTCCGGTCGACCGTTTAACCCTGTCAAAATCCCTGCTATCGGTCGATACTATTTCGTTCGACCGAACCATATTTCCCTCTACCGAAACATAAGTTCGGTCGACCGGTAACCTTGTTCGGTTGACCGTTTCATTAACAAACTTAAGAGTTCAGTCGACCGTTCCACATTTCGGTCGACCGTGTCTTCAACGAACCCAAGAGTTCGGTCGACCGTTTCACCTTTCGGTCGACCGTTTATGGACAGATTTGCAGCCCGATTTTCTCCTTTGTGTGCTTTGCACAAAACCCAATCAAATCTTGTCCTAACGGATCTATTCTCTCTAATGCCTATATAAGGAGTTATAAAACACATTTTAACACAACTCTCCCACTACAAAGTTGTCCCAAACTGTAGAGAGAATCTCAAACACTCCAAACCTCAATTTCCACACTTTAGTGATCAATTCCTTAATCCTACTCAAGTGTGCTCGAGTTTAGAGAGTGTTGTTCCACTCAACCTTTGTTCAAGAAGCAAGGACTTCGGTGAAAACCCGAAGTGTTCCTCTCAGATTGTGAGAGAAGAAAGTCAAGCTCACGAGTTTGTTCGCGGAGTTTGTTTTGTAAAAGGCGTTCTCTCCCGGCCCGGCACGGGGAGTGGTTAGTGAAGATGTAGGCGGAGCTCGCGGAGTCGAGCGGAGCTTACAAGAGAGGACTAGGACCCGGGTGGGGTGCCGAACCTCTATAAAATCCCCCGTGTCGATTGTGGTTTGCATTCTAATATTCTTTCTTTACTTGTTTGTCTTTACTTGTTTGTTTATTCCGCTGCGCATTTGATTGCTTAAACAAGTAGAGTATGAGGTGATTAGCCTTAATTGTCGACCCATAGACCCACACGATCCACATATTTTACCCGACTTTAACCATCACCGGTCGAACGATGCCTTATGGCGGTCGATCGGTAGTGCATTTTGCTGGTGAGTTGGGATTGCTTGTCGTGTTTCGGTCGACCAGTTCCTTGGGTTCGTTCTACCGGAACTTAAGTGTACTGAATAGAAATGCATGCTTGTTCGACCATTTATGGTTATGCGTTCGACCCTTATATGACTTAGAACTGCTAGGATGCCCTGATAGTTTTCGGTCGACTGAGACCCCTGAGTCGGTCGACCAGGAGTTTTAAATTGATGTTGACCAGACTCCGGATTTTGACCTCGTATCGGTCAACCGGTTTTAGATCTCTGTTCGACCGTTGAGACTTAGGTTTTGCGCTGAGAGTTCGACCGTTGCAGACTTTCGGTCGACCGAACCTTTCATGGGAACGATCGACTGGGTTGCCTCTTTCGGTCGATCGTTTGTGCAAAGAACCGAAATCTCAGTCCTTTTTAGGATGCCAACTCTATCCACGGAAACCCGTGTCCTCACCTTGTGCGTGAGCCGGAAGGTGACGGTGGGCGCGTACGCATGCCTGCCCAGGGACCGTCGTGTGGAAGAGTGTGGGTGTTCGGGACGTGTCACCTCCGTGTATGGATCGTGACTTGATGTGATGGATTGATTGTACTCATTGTAGAGTAGCAGGCCTGAGGGATCGCGGATCCCAATGAATGATGTTTGTGCGAGCATGCAACTGTCGTTGGGTGCATGACTACCGACCTGGATGGCTACGGAGGTCGCTGCCCTGCTTTTATAGCGGAGCGGTTGGTGTTTGCGGCTCGTGGAGCCTGATGACCAGGCAGACTTCGGTCTGGACCCGTCCGATATTGTGCCGGACGTATTGATGGACCACCGATGTTGTGTCGGTGATGCCGCCGATGTTGTTCCGGCGATGATGATTGATGGGCCGATGTTGTTCCGGCTATGTTCCTCAGATAGGCACCTACTGAGATGATGATTGATGGACCGACCGAACGACGACTCCGTTGGTGTGGTTTCGACCACGAAGTTACAGATATGTTTCTTATGGCGCGGAATTGGCGGATGCTCCTTGCCGAACCCCATGATTAGTGTAGCCGCATGTGGGGAGTGTCACGTCATGTTCCGTTAGACTGTATGTGCTTACGGTAGGTCTCCTTAGGAGACCCGATGATGATTGTCGGACTGATGTCCCGTGTTACCCTTCGGGGGAACCGTTTTCCTTATTGTTGATGACATGACATGCTACTAGTAGATATGTTCATTTGTACTACTGCATGTATATAGGTGAGCTTGGCATACGGGGTTTTCTTATGGAAACTCAGGCATTGTTATTATATCTTTTTCAGGACCGCAGTAGGTCCAGTTGGGTGGTGATCAGCGGGCGCACGCATCTTGGGATCGGGTCCTCTCTTTCGGACCACTGAGGCTGACATGATTACTTTTATCTCCCTTTGTTGTTCTGTTGTAATCATGTATCGTTTTGACAAACGCTGATGTAATATGATGCACCACTTATATATTTGATGAGAAGTAACAATCCCGTCTTTGATTATTGATCTCTGTTATATTGATGATAATTTTTAAATTTCCGCTATTTCAGGATGTTACATCATACCCGCACCCACATCATTTGCAAAATGGGTATGACAGATACGGGTGAAATTTTTTCAAATAGATTTGATTTAGTGTACCAGTAGTTGTACGGGTGGGATAAATGGGACATATAATGGATGACTCCCGCAATATGTTCAATATTTGTGTTCAATATGTGTTCAATATTTGTATACTAGTCCTGTAGGATTTTTTTAAAATAACACAAAAGTTATGACAACATAATAGATTAATAGTATTTAACTTTTCATTGATTTCGCTTAAGAGAAAATGTTAAGCTCAAAATAGCTAGAGCTTAAAAGTGTTTATTTTTGTCTAGTTCTAGTATTAATAGCTCAATAATTTTATCTTTCATCTTTTCCACTTTTAAAACAAGATGTGTATATCTCAATTGGTTCAATCTCTAATTGGGTGGGGTTGAGAATCAAGTTTGATCTCCAACCCCGCTACAAACAAACAATCCTTGGTCAGTCAATGCAGTTATGCAACCCACTTTGAGTATATCAACCCTACCGATTATTAAAAAAATCCTTTCCCTTTTTCAGCTATTATTAAACCATACTTACGTTGTACAGATCAATTTTTTTCAATGTAGTATAACGACATTACTATGGTTTATTCAAAATATCTGTTAACAAATTTTGTACGCCATGGACTACTGTCACAAAGAATGAAAGAACTATCTCCCATCAAGTATCTTATTATTAGACATGCTTTCCATATATAGTCAAATAACCAAATTAAGCTACAACAAATTATGACGCTTGGCGGTCAAAATAGCATGCGTGAGCACAGTTCTCACGAGTTGGACGGACAAAAACTCAGGCACGTAGTTAGACTAAGACCAAACCCCTGCTGGACCAATATAATTTAACAACATTTCACCCGTGAATTGTGACAAAGAAATTACCCTGCACTCATGCTCTTTTTATATATATAATCCTCTTTGTATGTGTTAACTTCATAATCAAAATTCCACTCTAATACAATATACTTGGCCAAATAGTTTCATGTTTGTTTCTTCAAATTTCATAACACAGCTCATGAGTTCATCGAGTTCGGAAGTGCATGTGGAAAACGGCTTCAAAGGGAAGAAGACGAGCAAACTACAGCACCATATGTTCTAGAATCAAATTATGAAGTTGTCACTACCGAAAATGTATATTGTAGACCAATAACTACTCCGAGTTCTGCGTTTCAACATCCGCAACCATGGCTAAGGGAATTATGCAATGATTCCTTTTGCATTCCCAAAGACACATTACCAACGCATAACGAGAATAAGATGAAGGAAATGCTGAGAGCATGGTCAAAACACATAGCGGCCACCAGTGTTTGTACTGCAAACCATCATGACAGTCCATCCTATTAAATGCAGAAACATAATATCCGATTTTTCGCAAACTTATCTACCAAACAAAAGAAAATTCAATTTTCACTGCATTTTAGATGTTTGTACTTTTAACTTCTTCATCACTCCGTAATACTTCGATGTGGACTATATGTTATTCCCATATCTTCGAAAACCTTGTATGTATATAATTGTTCGTGTATAACTAGAACAAAATTCGTGTGTTGCACAATATTGTTCTTTTTTCTTACAAACATTTATATATATATATGTATATATATATGTATATATATATGTATATATATACAGAAATTCTATAGTGAGCCAGATGCTTAATTTTGTATTTTAAGCCTCCACCATAAGCACCAATCATCTGAAATTGTAAGGTCGATTAAGACTGTAGTTGATTATACTAATAAATGATCTAATGATGGATATTAACAGTAGAATAACCGTAATTTAGATCTAACAGTGAGATTGAAGGAACTTAAATTAGTAAAATGAGCCCTAGTCTCACTAGATCTTGACTCTCTCTATATATAGGGAGAGAGGGAGAGAGAGTTAGATATATATATAGAGAGAGAGAAATTATCCTATCAATTGGTCTCATTGGATTCCTTCACTTCATACTTGAAGGCTAATCTTCGTTCTTCAGTCCAATGCTTGGCATCTATTCGGTGGAATGTCGAGACGTGGTGACGTGGGATGGATCCAGGATAATTTGGTGGGTGGGGTAGATCGCAGCAGGACTGGTTCTACTCTTGCCAAAAAAAAAAATTCAACGCCCACAACCTTAAGAACGGTACTTAAAATAAATAAACAAAAATTCAAAAAATCCTTCCCATTTTCAGATCTAGGTCATTAATTTAGTTCCACTTTAACTTGGGAAGAAAGTTCAATAAATATTTCCATCCTAATTAAAAATTTCCAAATACTTTGACATAAAATGAATCTTACATTAATCATCTCAAAATTATTTTATTCGTATAACTTAAATCCCAATCTCAAAACCACAAAACATGCGCATAACTCAAATTCCAATCTCATATTCCAATACCATTTGCATAACCTGCTTCAATTTCCAACTTATTTGAATAGAAAATCACTACCACCAATAACATCAACTTTCTTTCAACAAAAAACCACTACACTGACAACATAACCACCAATTTTCTCAATTTTCATGGCACAGTAACAACAAGTTCATCCAAACAAGAAAAACAACAACTTGTTCATAAGTCATGGTTCTCACAAATCTCACACTTAAACAATCCGCATCCAAGATCAATACAAACTCATAAAAATCATGCATTCTCAAATTCCAATCCCAATCCCAAAACCACAAAACACTCACATATTCCAATTCCAAACTCAAATTCCAATATGCATTCATATAAATCACTAAATTTGAACTTATTTGAATGAAAAATCACCACAAAAACAACATCAACTCCATTTGATAGAAAACCACCATCATCGCCATCATCAATACCAATTCTCAATTTTCAGGGCTTAGTAACAACAAATTCATTCAAACAAGAAGAAAACTCCAACTCGTTCATAAATCCTCATTCTGTTGAAGGGAGAAAGTGAGAGAGAAATGGAGGGGTGTTGGTTTCTCGAGTTTGGAGTGGGTTTAATTTTTTTTAATGTACGAGGCAAATCTGGGTGGGCTAATTGCCCACCTGCCCCGGACTTAGGTCCACCTCTGAGGTGAGGAAGGCCAGTGCATTTCATGAAGTTGTCAAAAGTATGTCTAACTGCCAGGATTTATAACACGGTCGTTCATGGTTAATGTGTGGTTGGCAAGATTCGGATTATGGTTGAGATGGGGGATTTGGCATGGGAGGGGGAACTGAATCTCATCATTATACATTTGTTTTCAATTAATTTTTGTAATTTTTCAATATTATCGTACATGTTTAATAAACTATAGTTTATTTGTTTTATAATTTTTTTATTGCTAAATCTACTCAACATTTGTTTAATAACTAATGATCTTGCAGTCGTTCACTTGGTTTTATATTGTTTACTAAGTGGCTTACTGCTTGTATGTTGCAGGTCATAAAATTATGAGTAGTGTTGAATAGACTCAAGGTGTACACTCAATTGTACATACCCTCAATTAAATTAATATGGATTAATGTTGGTATCCGAGTGTAAAAGTGCCACCGTAAAGTATAGTTACCATATGGTGATAAGATGGTTTGTTTTATAGTGTGTTTGGATAACCACTGAGAGAGAAAAGTAGATAAGACAAAAGAAATGAATACAAGAGAAAAAATATAAAAGAAATCATGTGTATTTTCTCTTGTTTGGATACAAATAAGTTAGCAAAGAAAAGAAATAAAAATATAGCATCATATAACCAAAATACCCATGCTCTTTTGACCATTATGTTTCATTTGGAAATATTTAGGGAAGAATAGACAAAATTCAACTTAATTTGTCTCCATTTTAGGACAGAAAGTTAAGAGCCCATTTTGTATAAGATGATTTCTCTACATTTGTCTCATTAAGTTGTTATCCAAACAAAAGAAAATCCAACTTTTTTCTTTTCTCTCCATTTCTCTTCTTAAGTTGTTAACCAAACACCACATTAAGGATTCAGGCGGACTTACCAGGATTTCAAATTTCACTTCCCACAAATCAACGAAACCTAGGGTTTTTACTCTTCGGCGATTTTCCAACGATGTCGGGTGATCTCGGTCTATTGACGACATAGAGAAGGAGTCTATAGAGGCAAGGGCAAGGGCATCAAAGGATTGCATCATAGGCATGTTTCCTTTCTTAGGTGACTAAAATTTATGCCAATGTGCTAGTAGTTTTGGCATTTCATTTTTCATATCCATATGATAGTTTTGGGGTGATTTATGGTTGTCAGTGTGGGTAAGGGACGCAGACATGTTTGGTGATGTTAGAAGAGAAATTCAAGCAGAAGAATCGTACGAATGAGGAATCGGTGTGACACACTATTATAAAATATGATACACTGATGGATAGGTATCCGTCGGTGTAGGTCACTGTGCACTAATGGATATCTCGTACGGTTGGTGCCAACGTACACCGACGGACAAAGATTGTCGCTTAATATTTTTGTAGTATTCATCGAACAGTGACTCTACACCGACAGATACATGTCGTTAGTGTATATTTTCGGTAGAACAATCCACGGGAAAACAAAATTTGTCATGCAAAAACCCACACCGATAGTTATGTTCACTTCACCGAGGGATATGTTCCGTCGGTGCTTTGTTTTTCAACATTGTACACCAATGGATATGTTCCGGTTGACTATATTTCGAAAAACAACCGTTACATAATTATTACATTTAACGTCACCGATGGAAACAACTCCTCCACCGGCAGATAGAGTCGTCAGACCATTTGTAGTGATGCATCGACGGAAACCCTTACTAACACCGACGGACAACTACCATTGGTGTAGGCTTATATCAGTAGCCCCGTATTGAGCTCTCCTCATTTCTCACGACACAAACAAAGAAATCCATAGCCGACGCCACCCCTCTTCCTCTGCTCACTGCCGTATCGTTCTGCCGCTCGTCGACGCTGCTACCATCGGTCGCCCCACTCACCTCCTCCTCGTTTGGTAACATTTCTTCCTCCGACCTGCCCCCTCCTCCCCAACCGCAACTGCCTCCTCCCCGCACCTTCTTACCCCAACCAACCCCCTTCCTACCCCTCCCACCCCTCCCACCTCATCCCCACCCCGACCGCCTCCTTTGACTTCCACCACCACTACCCTCGTCCACCCCCAAACGACCACTACCACCAGCAGCACTCCCCGGCCTCCACCATGAACCCCACCAGGCTGCACCACAATCCCACATAATAATTTTCCAATTTTTTATGAAGTGAGTTTTGTTGTTTTAGTCGATTGATTAGAATTTAATTGTTAATTGTTGGATTGAAGTAGTGGATTTGTATGATAATTATTTTAAATTTATTAAATTGTATTGTTAAAATTGTGAAACTTACATTTTGATTGGTTATTTTGATTACTTAGATCGATTTTGTGAATTTATTATAGTTTGTATGATTAACTTCATTTTGTATATTTCGTTACATTTATTAGATTAGTTAACTGAATTAGCCTAAATAGTCTTTATTAAAAAACTATTGGATTTGTTTGTGAGTTTGTGTTGTCGATGACGATGAATGTGAATTGTATTTAGGATTCGATTTAGAATTTAGTTTTAGGATTGGATTTAGGATTGTGATTACATGAGACACAAGTGTGTAAAGTAGGTGAAATCAACTAGAAACTAGTGTGGAGTCTAACTAACATCAACTACATTTACATGAATACATGACTAATATAGTAAGACATGAAGTTTAGATGCACTTTGGGTTTTCAAGAATGCACTAAGTACCTAGTGTTTGACTACTGAAACCCTATGATAACTCTCTCCCCGGCAACCAAAAACTTGATTGATCGTTTTAATAACCACAAGTGCACGGTGTCGGTAAAGACTTGGCAAATACGGGTCGAACCTCAAGGAGTTGTGAGTATTGTTGTGACTA
The DNA here is from genome assembly GCA_963682175.1 of Triglochin maritima. Lineage (NCBI taxonomy): Eukaryota > Viridiplantae > Streptophyta > Magnoliopsida > Alismatales > Juncaginaceae > Triglochin > Triglochin maritima. The sequence continues at coordinate 29,622,440 of OY821779.1, forward strand.
CGATACTCAAGTGGGAAAGGAGAGGAGAATGAGGGGATTATGCTAAACTAACTACACTAAACAATGAATTAATCAATTATTAAACTAAACCCCCATGCAGTGGAGGTGTGTAGGTATGTGTGTGTAAGAGTGGTTCTTGATTACATGACGCACAAGTGTGTAAAGTAGGTAAAATCAACTAGAAACTAGTGTGGAGTCTAATAAACATCAACTAGATTTTCATGAATACATGACTAATATAGTTAGACATGAACTTAAGATGCACTTTGGGTCCCCAAGACTGAACTAAGTATCTAGTGTGGATATTAGGACATCAATTAACCATCCATACAACCTAGCAACACGACTCGATGGACCTACCTTTGTCGATCATTGGACATGTTAATCCTTCAGGTCGACTATATATATGTATCATGTCCACACACCTAGCCTAGGGAACCATTCGTGCAAGTTAATTAATGACTTAAGTGAAAGACATGTGAAATCTTAACAACCTCAAGTGATACATTGTGTAAAGTCCATTAAGGCCCTTTTTTCTTTTTTTTTGGAGAATAAGGAGTTAAAATTTGTTAGTTGATTAGTAGGATATCCTACATTACATTCACGTTATATATCCTTTACATTACCCCAATTTTGTGCTACTCGAGTGCTTATTTGAGGTGTTTCAGGGTTCAGGCAATAAAGAGGAGAAAGGAAGAGAAAATGACCTAAATGCAAGAAGAATGTGTTGATTTGGAAAGTTCTGGACATGTTTGTAATGCCAAGGATTGGATTGTAACTCAAGAAGGACCCAAGTGAAAACTCGGAGGTACTTAAGTGTAAAGAAAAATATGTTGGTTGCAAAAGTCCAAAATCTCTTGAACCTGAGGAGTAATTCGACAATTAAAATTAAATGGGATCGAACCAACAACTTCGGGCGCACCCTACGTGTTTATTATGTTAACCAAAGCTATGGTTAAAATTTGGAGGCGATCAGAGAAAAATGATCCTCCAGTGGCAGATCCGGTCAAGAGTTTGGCTCTCCAATTTTGGTTGTAGGTCGGGTTGTCGGATCACAGCATTCCAAGACCTCCAGATCTAATTTACAACCATATGATTATGTCGATATCCATCCAAACTCTCTAATCTTCTATAAATAGACTTGTATGCATCCTCTCCCTCTTCTTCCTCCTTCCCCATTAGAGTAGGTTTTAGTTTCCTGTTTTAGTGGGTTGGAGAGGAGCAAACTTCATATTTTTATTTCTTAATCTACTTTAGTTCTTGTTCTTTATGTTGGTGTTTTCCTTTGATGCAATTTCTACTATGTTGTTGTTTGCTAAATCTTGTTTTCTTCATTTTCATTATGGGTTTATGTTGTTTTTATACTTTCTTTAGTTTAGAGATGACTAGAGAGTAGTCCATCCCCATTGGGGGGTGGAGAAGAAAGTGTTGTGATTATGTGATGTATTAGTGTGTGTTAATCCTACCATTGAACCTCACATGAGTTCCATGAACATCAAATGGGATTTTTACTCTTATCTTTGATGTGATAATGCTCTTGAGTGAAGCTTAGCACATGCTTAGATTAGTGGGCCAATTTTATGGGGAATGATGAGGTGAGGATAAGGATGGAGTGGAAGAAGAAACATGACATGTGGTAGCACGTGCTCTTTTTGGACTCACCTTAATTAATGTCTTGTATATTTTAATGATTGTGTAAATCTTATTTTATGTGGAGACATACTCGGGTTTGGTCTTTTTGCATGAGTTCATTTAGCTTCATTTCAATTATTGTCTTGTATGTTTTAATGATAATGTTTTATCTTATTTCATGTGGAAGTAAAGTTGGATTTGGTTTTATAGTTTTCATGTACTAAATGTTGTGACGAGCACAAATGAACACACACACACATACACATATTTTCATGTTCGCATTATTTCTCTACTCCCTAAGGGGTTTTGTTTTGTTGTTTGTTTTTCGATTTCATACGCATCGTAGTGTAATTCCGACCCCATTCCTATCTTCTTTCCCTACTCGAGTATGGTGGATTTTGAGTCGCATGTTCTCCCTGTGGACTCGACCCGTACTTGCCACTGCTTCATCGCAGTCGTTCACTTGTGGTATTATAACTAATTCCGTCATTGGTGTTTAATTCTCCCAGGTTCCAGTTTCGTGCATCATTGCCTATGAGGACTTACACTATGACGTACACCTTCCCCTAAATCTCCACATAGGGTAATCCCTACCACTTGTGTAACGAGAGTTCGGTCGGTGCATCCCAAGTCAGATGACTGGAGAGCACCAGGTACTAAGTCCTCTTAAACCTAATTTCCCGAGTGATAGGAGTCGTGCGACAAGAGATAACACCCTACAAAATTATTTCTTATCTACACATGAATAAAACCCCTACACTTAAGCTTTCACAATAGGTGTTTAACGGTCGCTAACTACGACAAACGTCTTTATACTAACATACACAAATATTTTGACTCACTAGGTTCATAGTGGACTTCTTTATTTGTTTGAGTACTGAAACCCTACGATTACTCTCTCCCCGGCAACAAAAAAATTGATTTATCATTTTAATAACTGCAAGTGCACGATGTTGGTGAAGCCTTGGCAAATACAGGTCGAACCTCAATGAGTTGTGAGTGTTGTTGTGACTACCATACTCTAGTGGGAAAGGAGAGAACAATGAGGGGATTATGTTTAACAAACTACACTAACGATAAATTAATCAACAATTAAACTAAACCCCCATGAAGTGGAGGTGTGTAGGTATGTGTGTGTGAGAGTGGTTCTTGATTACATGGCGCACAAGTGTGTAGAGTAGGTGAAATAAACTAGAAACAAGTGTGGATTCTAATTAACATCAACAACATTTACATGAACACATGACTAATATAGTTAGACATCAAGTTAAGATGCACTTTGGGTTCTCAAGAATGAACCTTGTCTAGACATTAGGATATCAATTAACCATCCATACAACTCAATACATTCATGCATTCTATAATAATCAATCATCCATACATAACAAACCATTTACCATAACAAGATGATCATATACAAGAAACAAGATAAACTCTAAATCTAGTATGAGACAAGTACCAAGTATGACCATTATCCCATGTAATACAAGTTTTAGCAGGTTACATGCATAGATCTACATTAAGCATATGAAATGACATAAGATAAGAAGAACTAGCACATCACATAATCTACATCACTAAACACAATAACAAGCATGGAAAACAAGAGATTAAGAGTAAACATGACATAAAACTCTAACTAGAAAACAAACCAATAAAATCAAAAACTAATTTGATAGAAAGAAAGCTAATGACAAGAGGAATCCAAATCAACCTTTAGATTAGCACAAGAGTAACATTACAAGCTTCAAAGCCCACCTTTCTCTATTGTCCAAATTGAGTAAAGCCTAAGCTATTCTAATGGTGGAGGCTAAGAAGAAGAGGAAAGGAAGAAGAAACCTTGCTATTTATAGAAGAAAGTGTGGTGTAGATCATTCTGGGAGCAATCCAACGGCTGAAATTGATTTCTCTATGTTCTGGTGCACCCTACTCATCTGACACAAGTGACGGGAGAAATTGGGGACAAATCTAACCAATTGGTCCGCCAATGGCATATTAAAATCTGTCACTAGCGAATCAGATTGGTCTGATCGACCCTGATTTCTTCAAGGAGCTTAAGTTATGTATTTTGCATGTGGGGTGCACTCGTTGTTCGCTAGTTCGAGTCCGTTTGGTCTTAATTCCCCAAATCTTCCTCAATATCAAGGTATTGAAAAAAAATTACGCTCAAAATATTTTTCGTGCGTTCAGGTCCCTCTGAATTTCATCTCGGTCTTTCCTGATTTGCAGATAGGTCCTTGTGCATGACAAACAAGTCAAATTTACTTCATTTGAGTCTTTTCTTCATGCATTTTCGTCATTTTCTCTTCCTTTCTCTTCTATATTACCTAACACCTGAAACACCACAAATAAACACTCGAGTATCATAACTTTGGGGGTAAAATAACAGATATATAACATGAATGGGATGTATGATATGCTACTAATCAAATTTTATTTAGGATTTAGGGTTTAGTTTTAGGATTGTATTGTATTCGATTGTATCTAGGATTTGGTTGGATTTAGTTGGATTAGATTTGGATATGTTTGTTGGATTTTTTTAGTAATTTTGGATTTGATTTTGGATTTGATTTTGGATTTTAGATTGGATTTAGTATTAATGATTTAGGATGAATTTTATGATTAAAGAAAATTAGTATTTTGAGGATTTTGGATTTGATTTTGGATTGGATTTAGGATTTACGATATTGTTATGCTTGTCGTCCAAAAGTCGACACTTTTTCTTGTCAGTAGAGGTCTTTAAAAAAATTTCAGTATCAAAAATAAAGGGGAGGTTCTGCCAAAATTGTTAAAATTTCAATTAAATTTAATTTTTTTTGCGGTTAAGATATATTGACTTGGATCTTATATTGATTGTTAGGTTGGTTAATTGATTTAGTTAGATTGATTTGGATGAAATGGATGTGTTAATTACATTTAGTTAGATTGATAGTAATTTTTAACATGTTATGATTAACATGATTTGTTTGAAATGAATAGAATTACTCTAACATTCACGAATAATTTGAAGTCATTCCTAAAGCTTGCCTTCAATCCTCACAACCAATATATTTGTGATGGGAAAATCTTATGCCCATGCAAGAAGTGTCGTAACAACAAGTGGGCGACCAAGGCGACATATTCAATGATATCGTCATAAGTGGCTCTGTTGGTAATTACGAGCAGTGGGTTTTCCATGGGGAAAGTATTGCAAGTTCGAGTGCTCAAGTTGTCACGACAACGACAACACGACCAACGAAGATTGATCAGAAGAGGATGACATTGACGGCGACATAGAGGGGATGATACACGATGACATTGACGGCGGCATAGAGGGGATGATACACGATGTGGTCCCAGGTGCAAACCAGAATTGATGAAATTATCATTCGTCATCAAAGCATTTCACATGAAGTGCACAAGTAGATAGACAAACACAATGTTTGATAAGTGGTTAGCATATTAAGCCGAATTCCTTCTAGAGGCAGCTTGTTTGAGGAAGGATACATATGAAACAAAAACGTTGGTTGCTACCTTGGAGTTTCATTATGAAAATATTCATGTTTGTAAGAATCGTTGCACGTTGTACTGGAAAGAAAATGAGAACGTCGATTCATGTTTTGTGTGCGGCATATCTCGTTAAGTGATTGATGCATTGCATACATTGCATCATATGTCTTTCATTTTGATTAATTTTATATCAATAAATGCTACTAAGGTATGTGTTTAGTCTTATTTAACAATACAGAGACCTGAATACAAATTACCTATATCCCGAGCATAAACGCGTGCAAGAGACTCATTTCTATCATAAAGACCAAGTCAAGATTATCGGGTTTCAAATTGAATTCGATCCAAGCATAAAAGCATTCAAAGACCTAATTACAAAAAGGCCAAGGACTTAAGCACAAAAGTAGCCAGATACATAATTGCAAAAAGCCGAGGACCCAACTGCAAATTACAAGTACCAAAATATTATTTTGGAGAAGTTCTAAAGAAAAATCAATTTGGATCTCCAAAGATATGAAGAAATTAATTCGGAGCTCAAAAGAAAGGAAAGAAATCAATCCGGACGCACAAAGGACAGCTAAATCATACACTAAACACACAGGAAAAATCGGGATCGAATCTGAGCCAAAAAGGTGGTGATTCCGCCGCACCCCATGTACAAAATGCGGCGAAAATGTCGCACAAAAGTCAATCCGTGCGCTCAAATTTTTACCAATGCTGTATTGACGCGTGTACTTTTATTTTATGTATTGGGAACCCCGATTGAGGCGATAAATAAGGTCGAATCATGTATTGGAAGGAACTTATTTTATTCCATTCTTTAGTAATAAAATTCTGTTGGTTTATTTTGTGTTTTTAGTTTTCTTTTGTAGTTTCTCTATGACCCCTTCTCCTTCCCTCCATCCATGAGTTTCTAACTCTCTCCAAAGGGTGGGGGTGACGGATTTAGGGTGATGAGAAGAAGAATGATGTTATTATTTTAATTTCGTATTAGTATATTTTGATTACTTGAGTTTATGTTGAATCATTTATCATGTAATGCTTTATAACAAATGTGATTTATTATAAGTTTCAGATTTCTCTAAACAAATCCCGATATCTAAACCTCCACCCGCTGGACTCTTATCCGTCTTTGCTTTATTTTTAATTTGTTTTTGTTGTTCTTGCTTTAGAAATTAAAAATCCAAAAATCTCAAACCAACCTTATTTCTCTCTCTTTCTTTCCTTAATCGAAAATTACAAAAATAACAATATCTCTCCCTCCTTGTGTTCGACCCGTACTTGCCACGTCTTCATTGACGCCGTGCACTTGCGGTATAAATAAAATTCTCATCAAGTTTTTGGCGCCGTTGTCGGGGAGGCGACGACGATTTTGTTTATTTTTAGTGATTTCGATTCTATTTTGTTTATCGTGTGTGCGATCTAACTATTTGGGTTTGCGTTTCAGGAGACAACAGAGTGCGCGGCGAAATCCGGGCACATTCGGAGCAAGAAGGGCGGTGAAATCGCCGCATCCAAAGAAGAATCTACGGTGAATCCGCCGCACGTCTTAAGCATCTGGGCTTCAATTTTTTCTGGGGTCGTCTCCATCTCTGGGTGGACGCGTAGAGCAACTAGAAATTTTTGAGAGCGGGCGGCGAACCCGACTGAGCATGCATAGGTAACCTTTGTTGCATTTTTCCTCGTAATTTCTAGTTTCGGAAAATTTCCTTTTCGTAGAACTGCACGTATTAGGCTCAAACGTCCATAATTGGCACTAATTCAACTTGTGACCTAAAATTTTGCAAAATTAGAAAGGCCTTAGTGCATGCATCATTTAGAGATTTTCTCGCATTATGCATGCTAAATTTTGCAATTCAATATTTTGTTGAAGAGTGCTGGAGGCAAGGTATGTGCGCGGTTTTTATCGATTGCATTTAAGCATATAATTTAGTTTGCATACAACCTTGCAATTATCCCCCAACTAAAGACCAATGTTTGACTATCTTTGCTAGATTTAAGTTAAACTATCTTAAGGGCAACTCCGTAGGAAAAGATACGGTGGGGATTTCATCACCCTTCCGTGGCCCACAAATCACAATCCTAAAGTGTCACCCAAGCCTTAAATTAAAATCAATTAGACATTGGCCCCTAAGCACTCAGACTCAATTAAGGAGAAGATTGGTTTGACTTGTTATGACTTGAAGCTGATCAAATTTAATTTGGTGTCTATAAAGTGTTTTGTGTTGACGTAAGTCTTCCAAGCGAAGTGGTTGTCTAATTGGCACCGACTCTGTCGGAAGCGCCTGGCCAATTTGGTTTGATTAGTGAGGGAGGTGAATCAAGCGAACTAATTCGACTCAACCAGTTAGTAGTCGTCTAGATTTAAGCGACAATAGGTCTAGGATTGTTTGAACTATGCTTGTTTAGGAAACTTCTGACCAACCCTCTCATCTATCTTTTAGAGTTAAGTTTCCCTTCTCCTCTGAGTCATCCTCTTCTCACCTACTTCTACGTTCTAGTCTCCTCCCCTTTACACTCTCTGTTAGCATTTTAGGGTCGAGCACTTTTGCTTGCTTAGCCTCGTGATGGTGAGAGTGGTCGACTCAAGAGTATTTTGTTGAGATGGATGGTTACATGGGTGACCATCCATATCATTGTTCGGACCAGGACAATTCTTCCTGGTATTCTGGACCCATGCAACCTGGGATGGCTCAGACTAACACCCCATATGGTTGGGACAATCCTAATTGTGTGACTGAGCAATCTTCATATTGGGGTAACATGAGAGAGGCACCGGCTGCTAGACCACAATCTAGTTATGTTGGATCATATGCTGGTCAACAAACTGAGACATTACAACAAACTTTGGCCTATTTCATGCGTATGGCAGACAACATGAGTGCACCGGTGGCTCCATTAGCCGTACCGTGCGACTATTGTGGGTTGAGTGGTCATGTTATCAGGGAATGTCCTTATGTTCACCCAGAGCCTGAGTATGAGCATACTTTTTCCCAAAATGCTCAATATGACCATTACGCATCCGCGTACAACCCAAGAGTGATGGATTCGTAGGGTGACAACTCATATCCAAATTCTTATACTTCATTTTCACCCTAGTATCCTCCTCCCGAATACCCAGAAATTCTACCAACACCCCACTTCAAATCATTGGACTTATTCTCAGCCCATCAACACCCAACCTCAAAATTTCCCAAGCTCTGACTTGAACCTCGTAGTTGACCGCATACCTGATTCCTTGAAACAAACTTTCCTTACGTTCATGGAAACCACTCAACAGTCCATACAAAATATAACAATGCATGTGAGTCAAATGTCGCAGCAATTACGTAAACGTGAGGAGAGTAACTTTTCTTGTCAACAGGAGGATTCGATTCACATTGAGAATAACATGGACCAATTTCGTCATGAGTCGGCACAAGATTGTGCCTTATCTTCTTGTCCCGTGGCCCTTGAGCCACACGATCTTCATGTTGTGCCTCTTAAGGACTCACCTCTGGTGGAGCAAGAGCTCCCTAGTACCTTCAATTTCAAAGAACCTGATGAGACTTTGCCTCTCACTATTGTTCCTGATCATCTTAGAAATGATGGAACATCAAACAACTACATTACTCATGAGGGTATTAGGAGTTCCTTGGAGGATACCTTGGGTATGAGACCCACTTTTTGTTCGCCTGGTGATTCGGACTTGCCTAACGAGGTTCTTGACCTCGCTCCGACGCACCAGTCAGTTGTTTGGAGAGTTTGGATTGACGATCATAACTTCAGCACCGCAACGGGAAAAACTCTTCTTCCGTTGCCCCTTATTTCCCAAACTCTCGAGAGGTTCAAACTCTTTCAGTTTGATCCTTTGAATGAGACGCCTTTGCGTCCAATTCATGAACCTCTCATTTCATCAGGTGCTCTTTGTGATAGGGGCCCACACATGCGTATTCTGGTCCCGCGTGGTGTCATGTTCCCTTTCCAAGTGCATTGACCCACTTTTGAGGTTCCCATTTGATGTCTTTTGACAAATGAAGATGGGAACTTATGTTTGTACCTAATTATATTCAAAAGAAAAAGAAAAAGAAAAGAAAAGTACAATAAAAGACTCCTTCAGTGAGCATCGTTTGTGTGGGCTCCAACCCTTGTGTATTTGGGCCCCATTTCTTTCACGTATTTGTATCCCTTCTTTAGCATCTCACAGGTTTTGAGGGAATTCGGGTTTTTGTCCATCAACATAGCCATGAACTTTCCTTTGTACTTTACGTTGGTGACATCTTTCCTTTGTCATATCTATCTATATATTCTGTTGGTTAAAAAAAATTATTCAATGCTCCATGACATAGCTTGAGATTGAACTGCCGAAACCCGTGTCAAAATTGCATTGAGTTTTTGTTCCTTATTATATAGTTCTACTTGTAGAAACTATGTCATAAATCTAAGCTCCAAAGAAATAACCCATTACCCTTTAAGACGTGTATGCACTTAAATTGGATAAATCAAATCTTTGAAGTGGTTGATAAAAAGTAGAGGTTGAGGAAAATATACCGGGAAGTGTGGACTTCTAATAGCAATTAAGCCTTGAGAAAAATAAAAGTAAAAAAATAAAGGAATAAAGTGAGGAAAATACATTTTGCAAAATGATTACAAAACCCAAGCCTTCGAGTCACTGGTCCTCAGGGGTATCTTAAAACCCGGTAACTTGAGTCTGCCAGCTCGGGATTATCGACCAAACTCGCTACACGAATGCAAAAAGGGTAAAAGTGTCAAAAAAGGAAATGTGTTGAATCACGGAAAAAATACTTTAAGATACTCAAGTCCCAAAGCTAAAAAAATGATCCATGCCATGGTTGATCCGAATGATACTTCACCACCAGAGGAGGCGTGCAAAATAATTTAAGTGATAAAATGTGTAGAAGGGTTAGTGGTGTGAATATTGGAGGAATGAAGACCAAGTCAGATTTTTTATGGGTTAGATTTATATAATGAGCATGCAAGAATTCTAAGTGAGATGTATAAGGTTGAGGTGAAGATATTGAGAGTGACTAATGAAATGTTGAATTAAGACTTTGGGGGTGTGTCAACTGAAAACCCTCATGAGACAAACTCGTCCTCTAAGGAACTTAGGGGTTTAAAGGCTTGATGCACATGCTAAGTGCAACCGTGATTCCTACGAAAGTGAGTTAGGATTTCCCTGTTTTAATATATTTTGTTTTGCTAGGGACTAGCAAAATCTAGGTGTGGGGGTATTTGATGCATTTCATACATTGCATCATATGTCTTTCATTTAGATTAATTTTATATCAATAAATGCTACTAAGGTATGTGTTTAGTCTTATTTACACAATACATGGACCTGAATGCAAATTACCCATATCCCGAGCATAAACACGTGCAAGAGACTCATTTCTATCATAAAGACCAAGTCAATATTATCAGGTTTCAAATTGAATTCGATCCAAGCATAAAAGCATTCAAAGACCTAATTACAAAAAGGCCAAAGACTTAAACACAAAAGTAGCCCGGGACTTAATTGCAAAAACCCGAGGACCCAACTGCAAATTACAAGTACCAAAATATTATTTTGGAGAAGTTCTAAAGAAAAATCAATTTAGATCTCCAAAGATATGAAGAAATTAATTCGGAGCTCAAAAGAAAGGAAAGAAATCAATCCGGACGCACAAAGGACAGCTAAATGATACCATAAACACACAGGAAAAATCCGAAAAAGCAAAAGAATTCAGATGGCACTTTTGCGGTACTTCCCACTAAGCCAAGACTCTGCAGGTTATAATATCTCATAGGTGATTTTACCAAGTCGATGAGATGTCGTGCGGAGGAATGACAGAAGGATGGGAAATTGAGTCATTTGGCTGATTTTGAATGTTGGGCCAAGTTAGACAACAAATATCCCTCTTTTGCTTCAGAAATAAGAAATCTTAGGCCATGTTTGAGATCAAATGGTTTTCAACCATTCAGTCAGACGCAAAATAATATTTGACATGTAATGCTGATGCCTTAAAATCTCCCACCGTAGATGAGCATGAGACACCAAATTTTTATGATGTCGCTCATCATTCCTGATCATCCAGGCAACAAGCTAGATGTTTGTTCGCAACCACTTATTGAAGAGATGAAAATAATTTGGGAAGAGGGTTTAGATACTTATGATGCTTATAGTCAGTCATGTTTCATGTTTCGAGCTGCCTTATTGTGTAAATAAATGACTTTCCTGCTTATGCTAATTTAAATGGTTGGATGACTAGAGGGTATATTGCATGTCCATACTGTATGGAAGATACTTATTCCATTTTTCTAAAGAATAGTGGCAAGAATTATTTGCAAAATTATTCTCTAGGTGTTACCAATTGGAGGAAGAGAAGTATATTTTCCAGTTACCGTACTGGAAATATCATTTAGTTTGGCACAATATTGATGTGATGCACAATGGGAGGAATGTGTGTGAGGTTGTTGAATACTATATTTACACCAAAAGAGAGCAAAGATAATTACGAATTAAGAGGTGACTTAGTTGAAATGGGTATCAGAAGAGACTTGCGTAGGGACCACGTGGGACGTCATCTCTAGAAACGATTGACACCAGAGTGGAGCTTCAGAAAGTTCAGGAGACGAAGAAGATACAGAGCGAGCTAACAGAGACCAAAAAGTGAGCTAACAGAGACGAAAAACAAGCTCGCTAACATGCAGTCGATGGTCAAGTTTTTGGCAAAGCGGGGTTTTAATACTGAGGTACTCTATTTGTAATTTAATAAGTTACTTTATATGCATTATAATCTTTATGTAAAATGTTTAAATTGTGCAAGATTTTAATATAACAACAATTTGCACACCACCTCTACTGCCAAGTCGAGAAAACAATAACGAACCATCGAGTAGAGCAGGCATTGAAGGTTTGACAACTTAGTGTTTGTGTTTTCTGTACGTTGTCAATGTTAATTTTTTTTTGGCTACTATTACTTTTAAATTGTTAAACGTTAATTTCAATGAAATTACATCGTTAACTTTTGAATTGTTTTGAGATGAATCAATATATATCTAACTTCTTCGGTTTAGTTGTTTGAGTTGTGATGTATGAATATTTTGTGAATGATGAATGAATTGTGAATGTTTGGTGAATGAGGAATGAATTGGATGATTGTTTTGTTTAATCAGGGAAAATCAGAACTTCGAAAAGAGCAAATCGGCTCTTTTGGGTTTTGGACATGACCTTCACCGACTGAATATCTCCATCGGTGTAGGTCGAGTCATTTGTTGGCTTGCTATACACTGATGAACTATATCTGTCAGAGAGGGTAGTGATGTTTGTTGGTAGACGTACCCCGATGGTACATATCTATTGGAGAGGGTTTGTTGGTAGACGTACCCTGATGGTACATATCCATTGGTGTAGCGTATTGATTAGTATCATATCATGCATATATCCAGGTCAGATAAGCTCTATTTTAAGCCTAAGGATTGCTATGTAAAGAGTTTTATGTTTAAGTTTCAGGAAACAAACATGTTTAAGAAGATGACACAAAAATGACTAAAACGCAAGAAAAATGATTGATCTGTGAGACTTATGGACCTATCTACAAAAGGGAAGGACATGGACGTAAACCGGAAGGACCAAATAGCAAACTGAGAAACTCCACACCATCAGGAGGAGTGTTTTGGCAATTACAGTCGAGCCCATACTCAAACAACCGATCATGGTGCACCCCACGTGGAGAATTGAAGCAATTAAGATGGCATTCGAAATTGGGTTGAATTAAACTAATTCAGACTATCAATTGGCGGCACTACACAACCAATTAGTGGTCCAATTTAGTCAAGATCCGACCAGGCTTCTCGCGGTTGGGTATTATGTGGTTTATGTCGATTTTAGGTATGTTTCAGTAGTGTCACACAAGGGGATTGTCCCTACTTGCCCTTTTCATGTCTATAAATAGAACTCCTCTTTTTCCCTTGTAAAGAACCCATTGCGTAGTGGTCATTCTCTCTTACTTGGGTAAGTCTTTGGAGCAAATCTCAACTAGAGGGAATGCTACTTGTAATGTAAGTCATCAATAAAATGTTTTTTCCTAGTTTTGTTTAATGTTGTCTCTTTTTGAATGCTTGCATGTTTAGCTTAGCTTTGTTTTCTAAATCTTAGTATAATTAGTTCAAATGTCTTTCTTTCTTAGTATAATTGTTAGCTCGATGAGTAGAGAGTACATCCACCATATTTGGGGTGGATGTAGATTATGTGAGGTGTTGGTGATGGGTTCTTTTTATTTGTGCCACTTGATATGCTTAATGTAGATTTATGCATGTAACTTGCTAACAATGTATTAGATGGGATAATGGACACACTAGGTACTTGTCTCATGCTAGATCTATAGTTTATCTTGCTGCTTGTAAATGATCATCTTGTTATGGTAAATGACTTGTTATGTATGGATGCTTGATTAGTAGAGAATGCATGAATGTATTGAGTTGTTTGGATGGTTAATTGATGTCACAATGTCCACACTAGGTACTTAGTTCATTCTTGAGAACCTAAAGTGCAACTTAACTTCATGTGTAACTATATTAGTCATGTATTCATGTAAATGTAGTTGATGTTATTTAGACTCCACACCAGTTTCTAGTTGTATTCACCTACTTTACACACTTCTGCCTCATGTAATCAAGAACCACTCTCACACACACATACCTACACACCTCCACTCCATGGGGGTTTAGTTTAGTTGTTGATTCATTCATCATTTAGTGTATTTAGTTTAGCACAGCCACCTCATTCTCCTCTCCTTTCCCCTCTCGAGTATGGTAGTCACAACAACACTCACAACTCCTTGAGGTTTGACCCGTATTTTCCACGTTTTCACCGACGCCATGCACTTGCGGTTATTAAAATGATCAATCAAGCCATGGCGTCATTGCCGGGGAGTTGGTCGTAGTCGTTGTTTCCACCATTTTGGTGGGTTTTTCTTACATTTTCCTTTTAGTTTTGTTAATGAACAAGGACTGCACAAGGCAACAGTAGAACAATCCTCTAGTAGCGGATTTGGTGTGGAGTTTTTTTATTTCTGTTTCACTAGTACGTAGCTCTCTATGCGCATTTCTAGTTGATACCATCCACTGTTGATTCTGTAGGATTTTGTGCCCTATGTATGTCTATATTTTAATTTTTTTTACATGCATACAATATCGATTTCCATATTTTCGACGATTTCATGTACATTATTTTATATTTATTCTAATATCATGTAATCTACAATATATTAAAATAAATAGAAGAAGATCATATCCAAAGGTTCTCTAAAACCTTTATGAAGATTCATAGTTGCATTGCCCATTGAATCATCCTCCGATTCGCATCTAAGTGTTCACCAAACTGTAAACAAGATTAGAGAGAAAGGAGTCAGTCAATCAATCTCTAAATCAAAGTTAGAATTTAGCTAATAACCCATCTAAAGCTCCTGGGAATTTAATCTCCAAAAACTTGAATAAATAAGAGAATTTTCAGATGGATTAATGGGGTGGTTAGGGAGAGAGAGAATTTACGCATTAGTATTATCAAGGAATGGAGGATGGACCAATTTATAGGTTTTTGTCTAACCCACATCATGTGCAAACCAACACATGATTACTTATTAATCTGTCAACTAAATCACATCCTGTGCAAAACCACTTACAATGATCTCATGTTTACATCTCCACTAAACCACATCATGTGCAACCACTTTGCACATAATTTCTTCTTTATTTTGCTTCATCATCATTCTATAACTACCTTTGACCAAGGTAAATTAAATCCAGCAATTAATCATTAAAATTCTCTTATTAATATATGCAAAAATGTGGTCAAACGATTGGACCATTTTTCACTATTTTTGACTCTAACAAATTTTAGATTAATATCCAACAAAATTTGAACTTTGGAGTTTTAGCAAAGACATATGTTATAATGTTGAACATCACATTATATCACGTAATATATTGTCATATATAATGTCAAAACATTATATCCCATAATATATATATACATCTCATACGAAATTATTTATTATTCTAACCATGTCGTTTTCTCGACATATTGATTTTATTATTTTACCACATGTATATTATTTCATAACACATGAAACTTAATACGTCATATATAATATAAAATCATATTTCTTATTTCCTAGTTTTGTGGTGTGACCTATAGGAGGATCTAAATTATGTTGGCAATGATATAAAATATTTTATATCATAAACTATAAGCGGTATCTAGCTACAGATTATAGTTACCCAAATAACAAAGATGTTTTGCTCACTCGAACTAAATACGATCCATTTAGTGATATGTAAAACATCACTTGTGTCTATCCCTTGCCTCATGACACTAAGAATATTATACAAAGCAGAAATATGTCACCTTTGTATTATATATTCATTTCTTGATCTCTTAAGCTAATTATAAATATGTAACTTAATACAAGTCACATTGTGCACATTACAATTTCACTTTATCATGGGGCTCACTAATATCATTACTCAAGTAAAGATGGACAATCATAATCCTTTGACGAATTATCGTTTCCAGCAAAAGTCACACTTAACCAATTATTGTCTTTATCACTATACTCAATGACAACTTTTGACAATAATTAAATTATAAACTTCCTATGTGAAAAGACATAAGTCTCATATCTTAAGATTCAAGACATAGTGAAAACATTAATGACACATAACACAATTCCATAATATTTCACTTGCTAGGTCTAGTCAATATATAAAAGTAACCATTTTCCTCTTTTATATACTCGTGTCGTCCAATATTTGTAGAGTTACAATAATCGATGACCAACACGATAATTTTATCTCGGTAATTAATGTTCCATGTCAATAACCATGATTATAAATAACTATTGATTTATGTAAACCATTATCGTTTAGAGCTCTACATTTAAGGACCAAGAGCCTCTTCCTTAACACTTCTAAAAGACGAATACAATAATCAAGGAACAAAATATTTGCACTTTCAATTCATAACAATTGACATATAAAAGTAAAACTTTTAGAACACAATCTTTGCAATCTCCCACTTGTTATAAAAACAATTCTTTCACATACATTGTCAATGTATAAAACAATAATAACTAGGGTAACCCTCTCAAATCACTCATCAAGCCACTCCACATGGTTCTTCAGAACCATGGACTCGAAATGCATTTCGCCTTTGGCTTGGGATAAGGGTTTGGTGAATGTATCAACTGTGTTATTGTTAGTCTCCACCCATAATAAATCTATTTTGCCTTCGTCGATGAAGTCACGTGTGACAAAGTACTTGCTACCCATGTACTTCACTTTGTGGTGTGATTTAGGATCCTTGATTTGAGAGATAGACACACTATTGTCGTGGGTCCCTCGCTCGAGGGAACTACACCAAGCCCCTCAAAGAACTTCTTAATGCACACTCCTTCCTTGCTGGCTGCAGTGACAACCATAACTTCAGAAGCGTTGGTTGAGTCGGTCGTAGTGCTTTGCTTCCAACTACGCCAGGTCATGACTCCACCCTTCAGAAGAAAGACATATCCTGAATGCGATCTCCTTTCGTAGGGATCACTCATGAATCTCGCATCCGAATAGCCTTTGGCTATTATCTCTCTTTGTCATCCATAAACAAGAAACTTGTCTTTGGTCCGGTTAAGGTACCTCAGAATATTTTTGACCGCAGTCTAATGCTCAGGACTTGCGTTGGATTGGTGACGACTTGTCATGCTTATAGCATATGAGACATCGGGTCTTGTTCAAGTCATGGCGTACATGATTGATTATATTGCCGAAGCATAAGGAATATCATTCATGTACTCCAAGTCTTTACGTGTTTCAGCACGTTGAGACTTCTTGAGTTGCACCCCCATACTCATTAGTACATTGCCATTTTTGGAGTCGTTCATGTTGAACCTCTCCAAGACCTTATCAATGTATGTATGTGGACTTAAGCCAATGAGTCTACGGATTCTATCTATATATATCTTGATTCCCAAGATGTATTGAGGCTCACCCATGTCTTTCATTGAAAATGCAGATTTCAATGAACTTATCGTTTGCTCTAGACTAGGTATATGATTTCCCTTGAGGAGTATGTCATTGGCATATAAGATCAAAAACACTATGTGGCTCCCACTAACCTTCTTGTATATGCAAGGCTGTTTCTTACTTTGGATGAAGTGAATCTTTTTGACTTCCTCGTCAAAGAGCTTGTTCCAACTCCTTGATGCTTGTTTCAATCCATAAATGGATCTTTGAAGCTTACATAGTTTCTCGCTATTCTTTGGATCTTCAAAACCATGAGGTTGTACCATGTACACATCCTCCTCCAAGTCCCATTAAGTAATGCTATTTTAGCATCCCTTTGCCATATTTCATAATCATGAAATGCGACAATAGCGAACATAATCCGAATAGACATGAACATGGCAACCGGTGAAAAAGTTTCATCATAATCAATTCCTTGAACTTGAGTGAAACCTTTTTCTACAAGCCTTGCTTTGTAGGTTGTCAAGTTCCCATCCATGTCCATCTTCCTCTTAAAGACCCATTTATTTTGAACGTTCTTCTTTCGCTGAGGAAGGTCAACCAAGTTCCACATTTGATTGTCATACAAGGATTCTATTTCGGACTCCATGTCTTTAAGCCATAGTTTGGAGTCTTCTCTTTTCATTGCTTCTTGAAAGGTCGAGGGATCATTGGTATCAAGTACCATGATCTCATGAATTCCCAATACATATCGGGTTTCTTCATTTCCCTCGTAGATCTTCTAAGTTCTTTTGGTTCTACGTGTACTTCTTGAACTTCTTCCATAATTTCATATGGAATTGGTTCATGTTCGATTCTCGCACGTACACTTGGTGGGGATGATTGAGTTTCTCTCGTTCACGCTACCACTATCCAAAGGAACCTCGGTTGGGCATTCATGATCTTCAATGTTATCATTCATATCATGATCTTGTAGAATATCTTGACTTTCCTCAAGCACAATTCTACTCCCACTACTTTTTATTCTTTCCAGAAATTCTTTCTCTAAGAATATGACATCCCTCTCGACAATCACTCGATTGGAGGGTTTATGCAAAAAGTAGTATCCTCTTGTTTCACAAGGATAACCTATAAAGAAGTGCTTCTCCACTTTTGGTTGAAGTTTGGTCGACATCAATCTTTTGACGTAGGCCTCAATCCCCAAATTTTGAGAAACTTGAGCTTAGGTATTTTACCAATCCATAGCTCATAAGGTATTTTCTCTACGGATTTGGATGGAACATTAGTTAGTGTGTGATTGACCGTTTTGTTTAACCGCAAGGGCACAGTCGCGTTGAAGCGGTGGCAACTACGGGTCGTCCACTGGGAGGTGTGTCGACACTTGGTTTGTGCGAAGGCGAGAGGTAAAGAAAAGGAGAGAAAGATGTATTAAACAACACTACACTAATCTAAACTAGTAAACAAGCAAGCTGAAATGAAATGACTAAGCTAATGACTAATAAAGAAGATAAGAAGACAGAAATGGAAACCCCTAAGGGGTGGAGTTGGTGTGTGTGCATATGAAATAAGTTTGGTGTTGAATGCATACAATAAGCTCAAGTTAGTTAGTGTTTGTTAATGCATAAGAGGTACCTAATGGCAAAACCTATCATTTACAACACTAAACTAATGTGATTAATATGAGCAATGCAAGGTTGTTATTAAGACACTTAGACAAGCATGGAATGTACCTAAGCTATGGCAGAAACCATCAAGTAAGGTTCTTAATAATTCAAGCAAGCATACTAATATCTTTCACAAACATTCATATTAAGCATTCAAACCATCTACATAACATGTACACACATCTACTCCACCCCCAAAGGGGATGGAACTACTCACACATATTTAAACTAACTACTCTAATAAAATGAAGCATTATACTGAAATGAAACTATACTAATCAAGCAAGAAATATTAAAGAAGAATAAAACTAAACAAGCACCAAAGCAAACACATTAAAGGAAACTAAACAAGAATTAACAAGCTAATGAAAACATCTATTATTAACTCACTCAAATTACAAGCAGCCCTTCCTCGACCAGAGTTTTGCTTCAAGGCTTCACTCTTAGTAGGGAAGATGGCCACCAAAGAGGGAGATGGATACAATGGGAGGTGAAGAGTTCTATTTATAAGCATGGAAAAAGCTAATCCGGGACAATCCCCTGATGTGGGACTAAACCAATACCAAAAATAGACTAAGCATACACTAATACACGTGCTACAGAAAACTAAACGGATCCTGGGCTATATGGACCGCCAATTGGCGGTCTATAATCTTTAGATCCGTCTGGTTTTCTTTGTGGGCTTTGCTTGAAGTATTTCTGGGTCTTGGATGCATCTACTTGGTCTGTTGGAGCTCCGACCCTAATCGAATTGCCAAAATACTCCCCATGATGGTGTGGAGTTTCCTGTTTTGCTCTTAAGTCCTTCGGTCTTACGATCAAGTCCTTCTCCCTTGCATCTTAGTCCCCCGGTCTCACAATTAAGTCTTTTTTCCTGCTTTTGGGTCCTTTCATGGCTCTTCTCTTCAAACCTCTTTATTCCTGAAAACTAAACATAAAACTCGTCACGTAGCATTGCTTAGGTGTAAGATAATGGATATAAGATACAAATATAAGCATGAAATGATGTCAATCAAATACCCGAACACCTAAGTTTTTGCTAGTCCCGAGCAAAACAAAGAAAGAGAAAAGCATACGAAAAACATGAAATCATAACTCACTTTCGTAGGAATCACGGTTGCACTTAGGACGTGCAACAAGCCGTTAAACCTCCTTGACGCCAAGGAGGAGGAGTGTTGTCTCCTGATGGTTTTCAGTGGATATACCCACAAAATCTGAACAAGATGCATTATTCAATCTAGACACTCGACTCGTTGGAAATATTTTGTCGATCATTGAACGCGGTAATCCTATGGGCCGACTCTATATAGGTAATCAGTCCACACCTAGCCTAATGAACCATTCGTGCAAGTTAAATAAGGAATTAAGTGAAAGACATAGACAACCTCAACATCCTCAAGTGATACAAAGTGTAAGGTCCATTAAGGTTCTTATTTGCATAACCATTTTTTTTCTTTTTGTTTCTTTTCACTTTTTTTTTCTTTTTCTTTTTATTAGTTGGAGCTTCATTCTCCCAGGGTCAGGTTTCGTGCATCATTGCCCATGAGGACTTACACTATCACGTACACCTTTCCACATATCTCCACATAGGGCAATCCCTACCACCCGTGTAACGAGAGTTCGGTCGGTGCATCCCAAGTCAGATGACTCGAAAGCACCAGGCACAAAGTCACCTCAAACCTACTTTCCCGAGTGATAGGAGCCGTGCGAGAAGAGAGAACACCTACTCACTTATTTCTTATCTACACATGAACCAAAACCCCTACACTACTGTCTCACAACAAGATTTAGAGGGTCCTTGACTACAACAAACTTCCTTAAGTTAACAGACACGAATTATTGACTCACTAGGTTCAGGGTGGACTTCTTTGAATGTTTGAGCACTAAAACCCTATGATTACTCACCCTCGAAGGAAAACTGGGGTGCATCCTAACGACTCGATAAATCCTAAAGCCACTGTACTAGATATCCTAATGCATCAAGTTCAAGACAATTTTGGGAGCTTTCTTTTTACTTTGCCTCTCAACGGTTTTGCACATGCTAAACACACGCAAAACCCACAAAACATTTTCTTTCGTAAACACATGAATATTTTGAAAGAACTGTGAAAATTTTGAAGCACTAGGCAAGCAAAAGAAGACAAGTCACCCAAGGATCATGGCAAGCAGATATATCGATATTAAATGCAGCACACTATCATGACCCTAACAATGCAAAAAAAAAGAAAACAAAATCAAAAGAAAAGACTCGACTATGTACACACGTAAAACACCCCCCCACACCTAGTTCATGCATTGTCCTCAATGAATGCGAGCAAGATACTCCACGGATTTACGCATGAAAAAGAATAGATCTCACCAATGTGAAGGACACAGGAAGATTATGGCTATGTTGATGGACACAACCCAAATTCCCTCAAAACCTGTGAGATACTAAGGAAGGGATACAAATACGTGAAAGAAATGAGTCCCAAATACTCAAGGGTTGGGGCCCACAACAATCGATGCTCACTGAAGGATTTTTTTAACAAACCTGAAAGCATAACCAATCATGCAGGAGCATGAATGGTTGAGTGCGAGAGAGGTTCATGAAGGAACATGACCTCCTCGACTTTGGCTGGTGCCTCCTCCAAGTACGGTTTGAGGCGTTGTCCATTAACTTTGAACACGTCCCCATTCCCTGGGTTCAGGATGTCAACCGCTCAATGAGGATAGACGGTTTGGATAGTAAACGGGCCAGACCAGCGACTGTGGAGCTTACCCGCAAACAGATGAAGCCGGGAATTGTAGAGCAACACCTTCTGCCCGATCGTAAACACCTTTCGCATAATCATGCGATCGTGAAACATCTTGGCTCGGGACTTATGAATTTTGGCATTCTCGTACACATCATTCCGTAGCTCTTCTAATTCCACAATGTCGAGCTTACGTTGTACTCCTGCTTGATCAAGATCCATATTCAGGTTCTTGATCGCCCAGACAGCACGATGCTCAAGCTCGACAGGTAGGTGGCAAGCCTTGCCGTACACTACCCGATATGGGGACATACCCAAATTGGTCTTGTACGCGGTGCGGAAGGCCCACAACGCGTCATTCAACTTGGTTGACCAATCCTTCCTCGAGGAACTAACCGTCTTATCAAGAATTTGCTTTAATTGACGGTTAGAGATTTCGACTTGCCCACTAGTTTGTGGATGATATGGGGTCGCAAGCTTGTGGGTGATCGAATATTTCCTCATAAGCGCTTCAAAGGAGCGATTACAGAAGTGAGTACCCCTATCGCTGATTATGGTACGAGGAGTACCAAATCGTGCAAAAATGTCCCTCAAGAATTTGGTGACCACCTTGTTGTCATTGGTCTTTGTGGGTATAGCCTCAACCCACTTAGACACATAGTCAACGACCACCAGAATGTAAACATTCCCGAACGAGTTCGGGAAGGGACCCATGAAATCGATGCCCCACACATCGAAGATGTCGAAAACAAGGACATTTTGCAAAGGCATCATGTCACGTCGACCAATCCTGCCAAGGCGCTGGCACCTATCACATTGCTTACAAAAGTCGTAAGCATCCTTGAAAAGAGAGGGCCAATAGAAACCAGATTGGAGCACCTTGGCAGCAGTTTTCTTTGCTCCAAAGTGTCCTCCACATGCCTTGGAATGGCAGAAGTGGAGCACACTTTGGAACTCGGTATCTGGGACGCACCACCTGAAAATTTGGTCAGAGCAGTATTTGAATAGGTAGGGGTCGTCCCAGTGGAAGAATCTGACATAAGATCTAAATTTGGTTTGGTCAGATTTTGACCAACCCACAGGAAGTTGCTCGGTCACGAGGTAGTTCACGATGTCGGCAAACCAAGGGTTATCTTTGATCGTGAACAACTGCTCGTCAGGAAATTTGTCATCAATGATTTGGTCCTGTGGGTTGGTCGTCTCAAGACGAGACAAGTGGTCAGCTACAACATTTTCACACCCTTTTTTGTCCCGAATCTCGAGATCGAACTCTTGTAACAACAAGATCCATCTCAAAAGTCGGGATTTTGCATCTTTCTTCGCCATGAGGTGCTTGATGGCTGTGTGATAAGAATATATAATCATGTCGGAGCCAATCAAGTACGACCGGAATTTCTCCAAAGCAAATATGATCGCTAAGAATTCCTTCTCGGTCACAGTGTAGTTCAATTGGGCATCATTGAGTGTTCTACTGGCATAGTAGATCACATGAGGCATTTTGTCCAATCGTTGCCCAAGCACTGCTCCCACAGCAAAGTCAGATGCATCACACATTAACTCAAAGGGTTCAGTCCACACCGATGCCTTAATAATGGGAGCTGAAGTCAACTCTTTTTTCAAGGTCAAAAAGGCATGGTGGCAATCTGGTGTGAACTCAAAAATGGCATCCTTAGCCAACAAGGTGGTGAGAGGTCGAGCAATTTTGCTAAAATCCCGAATGAACCACCGATAGAATCCAGCATGCCCCAAAAAGGCGCGGATATCCTTCACATTACGTGGCGGTGGGAGATTAGCAATGATAACCACTTTGGCGGGATCGACCTCAATTCCCCTACTTGAGACCACATGTCCAAGTACAATCCCTCGCTTCACCATGAAGTGACATTTCTCCCAATTGAGAGCGAGGTTCTTCTCACGGCATCGCTTGAGGACAAGACTCAAGTGATGAAGGCACTCATCAAAGGAAGCGCCAAATATGGAAAAGTCGTCCATGAAGATCTCAAGGAAACGCTCAACCATATCGGAGAAGATGCTGATCATACACCTTTGAAACGTTGCTGGCGTATTACAAAACCCAAAGGGCATGCGACGGTAGGCAAACGTGCCAAAGGGACAAGTAAATGTGGTTTTCTCTTGATCCTAGGGGCGATGGGAATTTTGTTGTAACCGGAGTATCCATCAAGCAAACAATAATACTCATGTCCGGCCAACCTTTCCAACATCTGATCAATGAATGGCAATGGGAAATGATCTTTCCGCGTTGCCGCATTGAGCTTGCGATAATCAACGCAAACTCGCCAGCCAGTTTGCAGGCATGTCGGGATAATCTCATTATGCTCATTCTCCACAACCGTCACGCCTGACTTCTTGGGAACCACATGGACAAGACTCACCCACGAACTATCAGAGATAGGATAGATTATGCCATGATCCAAGCACTTAAGAACCTCCTTTCGGACGGCTTCTTTCAGTACAGGATTCAATCTTCGCTGTGGGTACCTGCGGGGCCTAGAATCCTCTTCCATGTGGATCCGATGCTGAACAATACCAGGGCTAATTCCCTTGATATCCTTCAAGGACCAGCCGATCGCCTCTTTGTTTTCAAAGAGTACTCTTTTGAGGGCAACCTCTTGATCTTTTTCAAGATCAGAAGCAATAATTAGTGGCAAGGTCTCATTATCCCCTAAAAAGATGTACTTCAGGTTATCGGGGAGCGATTTAAGCTCCACCAGAGGTGGGTCCTTGTCGGATTCAGAGTTACTTTCAAGTGGCTCAAGGGCCACGGGGTAAGAGGAGCAAGCACCCAGATGTGCCTCCTCGTCCAGAGATATGCTGGCGGATTCCTCAAGATCCTCTTCACTCGCAACCTGGTCACTGGGCACCTCAATAATATGTCGATGTGAGTCGAACATGCCTAATGAATCGGGCTCATCCGTGTCCTGGATGAAATTTGCTCCGCAGTGTCGTCGAAGAGCCCGGGTTGCTTGCCAAGAGTGAAGATATGGAAATCCGCCGTGAGGTTTCCAAAAGACAACCTCATCAAGCCATTGCGACAATTGATCAAAGCATTAGATGTCGCAAGAAATGGCCTCCCAAGGATCACAAGAATCTGTCCTTGTGGGTTGGACATGGGTTCGGTATCCAAGATGATGAAATCAACTGGAAATACGAACTCACCCACTTTGATAAGGACATCCTCCACACTCCCTCGAGGAATCTTGAAAGATCTGTCAGCCAACTGGAGGGTTGTCCTCATTGGTTTAAGATCTCCTATTCCAAGGTTGACATAGACTGAGTAAGGCAGGAGATTCATAGATGCCCCCAAATCCAATAGAGCTTGAGAGATTGTCACATTCCCAATCATGCAAGAGACAGTTGGACAACCTGGGTCCTTGTACTTGACATTCATGGGTTGTGTCAATATGGAGCTCACATTGGCGGCCAAAAAGGCCTTTTTGGGCACATTTGTTTATCTCTTGGTGGTGCAAAGGTCCTTGAGGAACTTGGCATACAGTGGCATTTGTTGAACAACGTCCAACAACGGGATGTTCACCTTTACTTGCCTAAGTACCTCAACGATCTTATCCCAATGCTCATCACGTTTTTTAGTCAACCGATGAGGTAATGGTGCCTTGGGGACATAAGAATCACGAGGAGGAGTCTCAGAATTAGGTTCCTTGACAGGCTCAAGACTCTCCTCGGAAGTCTCGCCAACAGGGTTGGCTTCCGGCATTTTCACATTGTTGTCAACGACCCTTCCTGATCTCAAGGTATGAACAACATTAGGATGTTGGGAAGGGTCACTTTCAACATTGTGTACATTGTGCCTGGTATTAGCAGGCTGACCCCTAGGATTAACCACAGGTTGACTCGGTAACTGACCCTTCTCACGTTCATGGAGCAGATGAGACAATTGGCTAACTTGCATTTCCAATGCTTTGACCGAATTCTGAGTGCTCTGCATGAACGTTTGAAGGGTTTGTTCAAGGGTAGAGTCCTTAGGGTCAACCCGCTGGGGTGGTGGAGTCTGGTTAGAATAACCCGACGAAGAGGCCTGACCAGGTTGGTAATTATGGTGCTGAGACCTTTGATGTGGGGGTTGGTAGGTCGCCGATTGGCGTGGAGGTTGATAAGGTGGAGGTTGAGGTTGAGCGTGCGAGCTCTGAAAGTGGCCTCCACTAGACCCCCAAGAGAAGTTAGGATGGTTCCGCCATCCCGGGTTGTAGGAGTGACTGTACGGGTCGTTACGGGGCCTTGGTTGATACATCGCATTTGCATGCTCAGTATCCCTTAGAGCGTAAGCGCATTCCAAGTCTTCATGTCCCGACAGTCCACACCTACTACACCCGGGAGTAGCGACCTGAGCTACAGGAGCTCGGTCCATCTCCAAACTCTCAATCCTACGCATGAGAGCAGCCATTTTCGCCTCAGACGTGATAGTTGACTCAACATGATATGATCCAGCTCGACCAGAAGACCTGGCGGCTGGTGGCTCTCTCATGCTATCCCACTCGAAGGTACGCTCAGCCATAACCTCAAACGTGTCCCATGCCTCCTCGATGGGTTTCATTTGGAAGTCACCCTGACACATCGACTCCAACAATGTGCGGGTGTTGTAGTTGATGCCCTCATAAACGATTTGGCACAACTGCCATAACTCAAATCCATGATGAGGGCACTGCTGGAGAAGGTCCTTGAACCTCTCAAAGAAACCATGAAACGATTCAGTCTCGGTCTGATACATTTGATGTATCTGGTGCCCTATCTGTTGAGTTTTCCTTTGAGGGAAAAATCTCTTCAGAAGGACGGTCACAAAGTCATCCCATGATCGAATCGAGCTCGCCGGGAGGCTATACATCCATTTCTTCGCATTATCCTTCAATGCGAAAGAAATCATCCTCAACCGGACTGAATCCTCGTCAAGCCGTTGAAGCTTGAACATGGAGCATACTTCCTCGAATTCGCGTATAAAGATATACGGATCCTCCTTATTGGCAGTAAAGGTTGGAAGCATGTTCACATATTGAGGTTTCATCTCATAGTTGTTCCCGCGAGCAGGGGGAACAACTATGCAAGAAGGTTGCGCGACCCGAAAAGGATGGGTCCGCTCCCACAAAGTCATCGGTCTATCATGTCGAGCTAAAGGTGGTGGTGCACCAAGAACTCGATCTTGACCGAATCTCCCTTCCTCTCGAGTCAGAGGAGGAGGAGAAGGAGGTCTACATGGTGGCGGAAGCAGACCGAGGTATTCCATGTATGGAACCCAGTCTCCCTCGCCACCACGAGACGACTCGGCTTCATGCTACACAGGAGCACGAGGCGGAGATGGTCGATCACCAAGATCGTCCATCTCAGAAGAATGCACTCTCTCTAGTCGAGCGCTCTCACCAGAACGAGCCCAACCTCGCATAAAAATGCTCGACTCGACTCCAAACAACACACAACAGAAGGTGTACTAGAGGAGGAGACTAAACGTAGAGAATAGATGAGGAGAGGACTCAGATGAAGAGGAAACAATCCTCAGAGCTAGCGTGGGTCGTGGGATCAGGAAGAAGCCTATCTAGCAAGCACGACTCAAACAATGTAAGACAATGGGTCCTTAGGCTAGACGACGCCTAACTTCGAGGTCACTAGCCTCGACACGCCTCACCTCTCTACAATGAGGACCACAATGCCCAGCAAGTGATACCAGATCCAGGGATCCAGTAGCTCCTACTATCGACAAGGTAGGCAACGCCGATCAGGTCATGACGGTCTCAACTAGATTACTCTCCTAGTGCACCCGCAATCCTAGGGCCAATGTCTACTTGCTTTTAGTTAAGGCTTTATTAAGAGTGATTTTTGGGGCCAAGGAAAGTGTGATGAAATCCCCCACCTTATCTTTTATGGGACAGCCCCTCCTTAGTAGCGTTTTGATCCTAGATCTAGCAATCAATCGCTCCAATCAAACGCTCATCTCACTCTTGTCCTGATGCAATTCCTACTAACTAATGCATGGGCATACAAGATGCATGAATGAGTGTAGGAAATGCGTACCTCACGCCAGCACTCAACAACTGAAAATAAAGCTAAAAGAAAAGACAACTATATGCCTAAGTCAATACATGATGCGTGACCTAAACAAATAAGAACGTCTAGTCTTTTGCTTTGGATTTTAGGGCCAAGTTGATTAATGGGGGAGTGATTAACGATCTGGGAGCAAACCAGAAGTCAAAGCATGAAAAATAGGGCTCCCAGATAACACAAATTGCAAAACTAACTACTAGTAAAAATTTGAGAGCACGAATCCCTCACCAGGCCGCCAATTGGCGGTCTCCAACCGCTGATTGGCGGTCTTTTTGAAGCTTTTGTCCCTCAAACTTGTCCAGTAGCCTCCCCTTGATCCGATGGTTCCCTGAAACTAAGAAAAACTGGAAACAAAAAATTAAAAACCCCTCGAATCGCCCAAACCAATGTCTGGACAGAGCACCTCCCCGGCAACGGCGCCAAAAGCTTGATTGATCGTTTTATTTAACCGCAAGTGCACGGCCGCGTTGAAGCGGTGGCAAATACGGGTGCACGACACTTGGTTTGTGCGAAGGCGAGAGGTAAAGAAAAGGAGAGAAAGATGTATTACACTACACTACACTAATCTAAACTAGTAAACAAGCAAGCTGAAATGAAATGACTAAGCTAATGAGTAATGAAGAAGATAAGAAGACAGGAATGGAAACCCCTAAGGGGTGGAGTGTGTGTGTGTGCACATGAAATAAGTTTGGTGTTGAATGCATACAATAAGCTCAAGTTAGTTAGTGTTTGTTAATGCATAAGAGGTACCTAATGACAAAACCTATCATCTACAACACTAAACTAATGTGATTAATATGAGCAATGCAAGGTTGTTATTAAGACACTTAGACAAGCATGGAATGTACCTAAGCTATGGCAGAAACCATAAAGTAAGGTTCTTAATAATTCAAGCAAGCATACTAATATCTTTCACAAACATTCATATTAAGCATTCAAACCATCTACATAACATGTACACACATCTACTCCACCCCCAAAGGGGATGGAACTACTCACACATATTTAAACTAACTACTCTAATAAAATGAAGCATTATACTGAAATGAAACTATACTAATCAAGCAAGAAATATTAAAGAAGCATAAAACTAAACAAGCACCAAAGCAACACATTAAAGGAAACTAAACAAGAATTAACAAGCTAATGAAAACATCTATTATTAACTCACTCAAATTACAAGCAGCCCTTCCTCCACCAGAGTTTTGCTTCAAGGCTTCACTCTTAGTAGGGAAGATGGCCACCAAAGAGGTAGATGGATACAATGGGAGGTAAAGAGTTCTATTTATAAGCATGGAAAAAGCTAATCCGGGACAATCCCCTGATGTGGGACTAAACCAATACAAAAAATAGACTAAGCATACACTAATACACGTGCTACAGAAAACTAAATGGATCCTGGGCTATATGGACCGCCAATTGGCGGTTCCAGACCGCCAATTGGCGGTCTATAAGCTTTAGATCCGTCTGGTTTTCTTTGTGGGCTTTGCTTGAAGTATTTATGGGTCTTGGATGCATCTACTTGGTCTGTTGGAGCTCCGACCCGAATCGAATTGCCAAAATACTCCCCATGATGGTGTGGAGTTTCCTGTTTTGCTCTTAAGTACTTCGGTCTTACGATCAGGTCATTCTCCCTTGCATCTTAGTCCCCAGGTCTCACAATTAAGTCCTTTTTCCTGCTTTTGGGTCCTTTCATGGCTCTTCTCTTCAAACATCTTTATTCCTGAAAACTAAACATAAAACTCGTCACGTAGCATTGCTTAGGTGTAAGATAATGGATATAAGATACAAATATAAGCATGAAATGATGTCAATCAGTGTGTAAGTGACAAATATAACTCCAAAATTAAAGCGGCAATTCAGCTTGACTCATGATTGACCGAACCTTATCGAGCAATGTCCTAATTGTCCTTTTGGATCCCCATTCTTCTCAGGTGTACCGGGAGGAGTGATTTGTGGCACAATATCACACTCCTTTAAGAACTAATCAAATTCGATACTTAAGTAGTCACCTCCACGATCGGTTTGTAGAGACTTGATTTTCTTGTTGAGTTGGTTACCTACTTCATTCTTGAGTTCCTTGAACTTGTGAAGGATTCACTTTTGTTTCTCTTTAGATAAATATAGCCATAACGACTATAGTCATCCATGAACGTAATGAATACCTAAAACTGTCTCTTGAACTTGTACTCATTGGACCACATACATCGGAATGTATCAAATCTAATAATTTACTCGCTCTCGGACCTTTCTTCTCGAAAGACCTATTGGTTATTTTGCCCATTAGGCAAGGTTCACACGTCTCCAATGATTTAAAATCAATTTGACCAAGAAGGTTAGCTTCTTGCAATTTCTTGATGTGTTTTTCATTTATGTGACCAAGACGATAGTGCCACAAGAATGTATCATTCATGTGAGTTGTTTTAAGCCTTTTGTTATGATGTTTACAATTTGTCTATTATTTAATTCAAGCAAATAGAGTCCATTTCTTATGAAAGAATTTGTATAGAAAATTCCATTCTTCGATATAGAGAAGCAAGAGTTTGAAATATTTATATTAAAAATTATCTTTACCCAAATATGATACAGAAATAATATTCTTGGTAATCGAAAGCACATAATAGACGTTCTTTAAACATAAATTTAAACCACTAGACAATTGAAGCTCCATGAAACCTTGTGCAATCGCAGCGACGCTTGCACTATTTCTAACCTTCAAAATCATCTTGTTTTTCATGAGTTCCTTCCTATCCTTTAGTAGTTGCACATTAGAAATTATGTGAGCACAATATCCCGTATCAATTACCCAATCATGGATAGAGGTGGCTAAATTTATTTCAATAACAAATATACCTTTAGCCTTTTTGGGGCATTTTCGCTCAATTACCCTGTTGTCAAGATCCTCCTTGTACTTAGGGCAATTCGGGCGAATGTGTCCTTTTCCACCGTAGTGGTAACACTCCGTATTAGGAGTCAAAGATTTCAAAGAATTCTCCCTCGAGGTACTCGCATGAGCCCCTCCTACTCCACTTCCCTTCAATGCCTTTTTTGGTTAATTTGTTTTTGCCTTTATCTTTGGTGATCTTCCAGCTCCCTCCATGGATGGCTAGGACGTGCTTGTCCCGACCCTTGCCCATGTCAACTTCAACTGTTGTAAAAGCATTTTTAAGCTCCTCAAGACTCACCCCTTTCTCACGCACATGATAGTGCATGACGAAGTCTTTGTAGGATGGGGCTAGAGAGCCAATAATCAAATCTTCCGCAATATTATCGGACATCGGGGAAGAGAGATTTGACAATTTCTCAAGGTATCCTTGCATAGTGAGAAAATGCATCGATAACGATGTTCCCTCCGCAATGTGGCACCTTGAGAGTGCTATGGTGGTCTTATAGTGCTATTTTCTAGCACTGTCCATGAACATCTTTGTTAAAGCTTCCATGGTGTTCTTGGGTCTTGAATCCAAGTATTTTGCTTGAAGCGAGTCACCCATGGAGGCCAACATTAGACCGTGAACTAGGTTCTCTTTGTCTTCCCACTTGACTTTAGCCTCTTTCTTATCAACGGTTACCTTCTCATTTAATTTTGGGATTTCACCATCCAAAATATGAGATAGTTTCTCAAACTTCAACACGATATTGAGCTTCAGTTTCCAACTTATGAAGTTGGAGTCATCATTTGCCAAAGGATATTTGTCAATCATAGATCGCACAATAGGTTGAATATTCGACAATTCTACAAAATAAATTTATATGGGATTTAATGTCAATTTTAGGCTTGAAAATCAATACTACAAATAAACATGTCCATAAATGCAATAATTCAAGATCCTATCAATCACAATATAAACTAGGTAAGGGCTATCAGATATATTATAAAATCAAGGTAAGAAAACATTTTCTAATCATAACCACTTCAAAACATTTGCAAACTTTTGCATTTTCAAACTCTTATGGCTCTTGTCATTTTAATTAAGAGGGAATTGGACATATCCTCGTTAGCCAAAACTCTTTTTCTCAAAACCGAGCGAGGTTTGTGGCTCTTGTTAAGAAAACTTATTTCATTTGATACGAGATACGTTTATCCACTGTATTCACAAACAAATATACTCGGTGTCCACTAAGGGTGAATCGTACTTTGTCCATCTATTCATGGTACAACAATAGACAACCTTATATCTCCCAATATTCTGAAAGATGGAGGAAGTTATCTCCCGCAAAGGGCGAGCAGAATATCCCTTGATCGATGACTGCTACTGGATGAAATAAGAAAGAAAAATACTCTTAGTTTTTGGTTGGACAATTAAACATTTATATGTGATTTTAGAATTTAGGTGATCATGCATATTTATATCTATATACATCCTAACATTCATTCATACAATCACATACATGCCAAGCACACAAACATAAATTTATCCATTCACACACACATTGGTGTGAGTTTATATGTTCCCACGTCCTTGACCTTTGCACCTTCTCCGCGACTTCTTCTTGCACCATGGATTTAGATATTGCAAAATATAAACATGCATCTCACAATTTCGAAAATTTTCTAGTGCAAGTCCTATGTAAAAATTCTTTCATATGCATGCATATACATAGATATTTGGCTTTTACATACATAAGTTCCTGTGATTGAATAAAAACAGTAATATTCACATCATTTATTGACACATGGCTTCGATTGAACATACAAACTCACATATCCCTACAAAAGAGAACTAGAGCAACGCATGTACATAAACTATATATTACTCGATTTAGTTTATCCTTCATCTCTTAATCAAACAATTCAAAAAATAATTTGAAATCCTTTAAAATGATTTTATACATCCATAGTTCAAGATACAAAACATTTGAACCGCTGTTTATCCAATTTCCAAAAAATAACTTTTAAGGAAAGATAAACTTATGTCTCTTTCGTTTTGTCGATTCATCATAAAATAATCATTTATTATTAAAACTAAAATTTTATATATTATAAACAAGTCTAAATTTTAATTCTAACATTCATATGATATCTTTTAAAATATTTAAAACTATCAAAAGAATCAATTAGAATTAAATCAACAAAACTATCGGAAAACTCGAAAAAGACAAAAAACAAGAATTGTTTCAATTGAAGATGGTAAACTAAAATTAATTAGATAGTCTAATCATTGAAAATATGAACTAAATGCCCTGATACCACTATGGGATTTTGTGCCCCTATGTATGTATATATTTTAAAAAAATTATACATACATACATACATACATACAAGATCGAGTTCCATATTTTCGACGATTTCATGTACATTATTTTATATTTATTATAATCTCATGTAATCTACACATAAATTAAAATAAATAGAAGATGATGATGCCCAAGGATTCTCTAAACCCTTTATAAAAATCCGAAGTTGCGTTACTCATCGAATCGTCCTCCGATTCGTCTCCAAGTGTTCATCAAACTCTAAACAAGATTAAAGAGAAAGGAGCTAGCCAATCAATCTCTAAATTAAGGTTAGAATCCCTCCAAAGCTCTTGAGAATTTAATCTCCAAAACCTTGAATAATTAAGAGATTTTTCGGATGGATTAATGTGGTGGTTAGGGAGAGAGAGGATTTTTGCATTAGTATTATCAAGGAAAGGAGGATGGACCTATTCATAGGAATTCATCTAACCGACATCATGTACAAACCACTTACGCATGATCACTTATTAATCTCTCCACTAAACCACATCATGTGCAAATCACATACACATGATCTCTTTTTTACATCTCCACTAAACCACATCATGTGCAAACCACTTTGCACATGATCTCTTGTTTATTTTGCCACATCATCCCATAACTACCTTTGAACAAGGTGAATTAAATCCAGCAATTAATCTGTAAAAATTCTCTTATTAATATATGCAAGAACGTGGTCAAACAGTTGGACCATTTTTCACTGTTTGTGACTCTACCAAATGTTTGATTAATATCCAACAAAATTTGGACTTAATACGTCATATTCATTTGTTATAATGTTGAAGATCACATTATATCATGTAATATATTGTCATATATAATCAAAACATTATATCCGATAATGTATATATACATCTCATACGAAATTATTTATTATTCTAACCATGTCGTTTTCTCGACATATTGATTTTATTATTTTACCACATGTATATTATTTCATAACACATGAAACTTAATACGTCATATATAATATAAAATCATATTTCTTATTTCCTAGTTTTGTGGTGTGACCTATAGGAGGATCTAAATTATGCTAGTAATGATATAAGACATTATATATCATAAACTATAAGCGGTATCTAGCTACATATTATAGTTAGCTAAATAACTAAGATGTTTTGTTCACACAAACTAAACACGATCCACTTAGTGATATGTAAAACATTACTTGTGTCTATCTCTTGCCTCATGACATTAAGAATATCATACAAAGTAGAAATGTGTCAACTTTGTATTATATATTCATTTCTTAATCTCTTAAGGTAATTATAAATATGTAACTTAACACAAGTCACATTGTGGACTTTATAAATTTGTTTTATCAAGTGGCCCAGTAATATCATTACTCAAGTATGGAGGGACAATGATAATCCTTTGACGAACTATCTTTTTCGGCATAAGTCATACTTAACCAATTATTGTCTTTATCACTATACTCAATGACCACTTTTGACAACAATTAAATTTAACACTTACTATGTGAAAAGTCATAAGTCTCATATCTTAAGATTCAAGACATAGTGAAAATATTAATGACACATAAGACAATTTCATAATGTTTCACTTGCTAAGTCTATTCAATATATAAATTAAACATTTTCCTCTTTTATATACTCGTGTCGTCCAATATTTGAAGAGCTACAATAATCGATGACCAACACGATAATCTTATCTCGGTAATTCATGTTCCATGTCAATTGCCATGATTGTGGATAACTTTTGATTTATGTAAACCATTATCTTTTAGTGATCTACAGGTAAGGACTAAGATCCTCTTCCTTAACATGTCTTAAAGGTGAATACAATAATCAAGGAACAAAATGTTTGCACATTCAATTCATAACAATTCACATATAAAAGTAAAACTTTTGGAACACATTCCTTTCAGATTCCATGCATGCTCTGTTTTGATGTCAAAAACTAATTTGCTTTGTGTGCTCCCCTCCTAATACAACTTGGACCTTAAAGTCAAAGCAAAAGATTAGTGGATTGCCATATAGGTCATGCATCATTTCTAGACATTGTACACATTTGCTTTGTCGTCCAATATTTTTTGTGTTATTGAGTGTTGGTGTGAGGTACGTGCACCCAATCTCTCATTCATGCATGGTTAAAGCATGCATTAGTTAGTAAGGAGCATTGGAACAAGAGTGAGGTGACTGTTTGTATGGTGAGTTGCTTTCTAGCCTAAGAATTCGAAACATCTTTAAGGGGCACTATCTATAGTCTTCAAGATAAGGTGGGGAATTTCATCACCCCTTCCTTCTGCACCACAAAACACCTCTCAAAAACCCTAAATTTAATAAGATATGCACTCAGGTGCATTAGGAGAGTGATATGGTCCCTACCATCATAGCCTGATCAACGTCGCCCACTCTATCGATAGTAGGAGAGACAAGATCTCCAGATCTTGGCTCACTTGTTGGGCTTTGTGGTCTTCATCGTAGGGAGGTGAGTCGTGTTGAGGTCGTGTGACCTCGCAGTTAGGCATCGTCTAGCGGTAAGTACCTATAGTGACCTTAGGTTGTTTGAGCCATGTTTGCTAGATTAGGCTTCAACCTTCACACTTACCCACTCTAGCTTGAGGGATAGTTCCCTTCTCTTCTGAGTCTTCTTCTCGTCTGCATTCTATGTTACAGTCTCCTCTGATTACACGTTCTGTATGTATGTGATTGTCGAGTCGAGTTGAGCACTTTTAGGCGAGGTTGGTCTCGTCTTGGTGAGAGAGTTTATCCTTTGATTGATATGGATGGTCTAGGTGATCGTCCCTCTCCGCCTCTTGCTCCCTTGGAGCACGAGGCCTCGTCCTCTTCTAGAGAGGGGGATATTGGGTTCCATACATGGAGTTCCTCGGTCCACTCCAACCACCATGTAGACCATCTCCTCCTCCTTTGACCGGGGAGGAAGAGGGTACCAATCGAGTTCAAGGTATGAGATTACCACCACCCTTAGCTCACACGATCAACCAGTGACTTTGTGGGAGCATACCTATCATGTTCGGGATGCATAACCATCTTGCATAGTTCTCCCACCTGCTCGTGGAAACAACTATGAATTGAAACCTCAATATGTGAGCATGCCTCCCACCTTCACAACCAATAAAGAGAATTCGTATATCTTTATACGTGAAGTCGAGGTGGTATGATCCATGTTCAAGCTTCAACAACATGATGAGGATTCTGTCCAGTTGAGGATGATTTCTTTCACGTTGAATGATAACTTGAAGAAATGGATGTACAACCTCCTGGCAAACTCCATTATGTCGTGGGATGACTTTGTGACCGTATTTCTGAAGAGATTCTTCCCCAGAGGAAGACTCAACAGATACTGATACATCAAATGTGTCAGACTAAGACTGAATCATTTCATACTTTCTTTGTGAGGTTCAAGGACCTTCTCCTACACTATCCTCAACATGGAATTGAGATGGGGCAGTTGTACCAGATTGTTTATGAGGGCCTAAACTATAACACCCGCACATTGTTGGAGTCGATGTGTTAGGTTGATTTTCAAATGAAACCCCTTGATGAGTCATGGGATACTTTTAAAATAATGGCTAAAGTACCCTTCAGTAAGACACCATGAGAGAGCCGCCAGGTGTTCTGATCGAGCTGGATCTTACCAAGTTGAGTCAACTATCGCATATGAGGTGAAAATGGTTGCTCACATGCGTAGGATTGAGAGTTTAGAGTTGGACTGAGCTCCTGTAGCTCAGGTCGCTACTCCCGCTTGTAGTAGGTGTGGACTTACGGGACATAATGACTTGGAATGTGCTCACGCTCCAAGCAATACTGAGCATCCAAATGCGATGTATCAAAAATGGCCCTGTAACGACCCGTACAGTCACTCCTACAACCCTGGATGACGAACCACCCAAACTTCTCTTGGGGGACTAGTGGGGAGTGGTCAGAGCTTGCTTGCTCAACCCCAACCCCCACCTTATCACCCTCAACGCCCATCGGTGAGCTACCAACCCCCACATCAACAGTCTCTGTTCCACACTCACCAACCTCCTTAGGCCTCTTCTTCGGGTTATTCTAGCCAGACTCCACCCCAGCGGGTTGACCCAAAGGACTCCACTCTTGAACAAACCCTTCAAGCGTTCATGTAGAGCATGCAAAGTTTGGTCAAAACTTTGGAAGTACTAATTCAGCCAATTCGCTCATCAGCTCCATGAACGTGAGAATTGTCAGTCGCCGAGTCAACCAGAGGTGAATCCCCTAGGTACCGAATCTCAAGGAAGACCACTAGTACCTCGAGCTACCTCTAAATTGACCCATCATGTTAATGTAATTCATACTTTGAGGTCAGGTAAGGAGGTGGACAACCAAATGGGGGTGTCTTCCTTGCAATCACCATCTCTTGGTGTCACCAAACCTGTGGTGATACTGACATCTATGAGGGAGTTGGATCCCGAGGTTCCCTCAATGAATACTTAGAGAAAGGAGCTTGATCCTAAGATTCGTTCTACTTTTATTTTGACAATGGGGTTGAACCCTGAGGTGTCCTTGTTTGATCATGTGTCGAAGGAATCAGAGTCTGAGGTTTCTTCTTAAAAGTCCACGTTCATGGGTCCATCTGAAGTCTACTCATGTTTCTACGGAACAGAATGTTGAGATTTCTTCACGAGACCCTTATGCCCCAAAGGTGTCATTCCCTGAGCACATTGAAAAGAAAACTTCAGATCAGCACGACAAGATCCTTAAGCTCTTTTGGCAAGTTAAGGTGAACATTCCGTTGTTAGAGGTGATTCAGCAGCTGCTACCTTATGCCAAGGTTCTTAAGGATTTATGCACCAACAAGAGAAAAACCAATGTTTCCGAGAAAGCTTTAAGAGGCATGAACCATCATTGTTGGTTCATAAACCTCTCAACAATTCTCTTGTCTCAAATATTGTGAGCCCATGCATGTGCACTTCTGGTTCGAGAGATCGCGGGTTCCCAATTGATATCCCTTGACAAATGAAGATGGGAGTCCACTAATGTACATAGTTCTCCTCTTGTCAAAAAAAAAACAAAGACTCCACAAGTGAGCATTGATTGTTGTGGACCCCAACCCGTGAGTATCTGGGCCCCATTTGTTTCACGTATTTGTCTTCCTTCTTAAGTATCTCATAGGTTTTCTGGAATTCGGGTATATGTCCATCCACATAACAATGAACTTCCTTTTGTGGGAATTCGGGATATTTTTATTTTCATGTATTAATCCATGTAGTAACATACTCACACTCATTTAGGACAATGCATGAAGTAAGTGTGTGTGTGTGGGGGGGGGGGGGGTACGTGTGTACATAGTCGAGTGTTTTTTTCCTTTTCTTTGGTTTTCTTTTGTTTGCATTGTTAGGGTCACGATATGTGTTGTAATTTACATTGATATATCTATTATACCATGATCATTGGGTGGCTTGCATTCTTTTGCTTGCCGAGAGCTTCAATTTTTTCGTTTCTTTCAAAATCTTCATGTGTTTACGAAAGAAACAATATTTTGTGGGTTTTGCGTGCGTTTAGCATTTGCGAAACCATTGAGAGGCTAATTTAAATGGAAGCTCCCAGAATCGACTTGAACATGATGCATTAGGATATCTAGTACACCAACTTTTGGTCTTATCTAGTCGTAAGGATGCACCCCAGTTTTGCCTCAGGGGGGAGAGTAATCATAGGGTTTTAGTGCTCAAACAAATAAAGGTTCCACCCTGAGCCTAGTGTGTCAAGGAATTTGTGCCTGCTAGTATAAGGATTTTTGTTGAAGTTAGGGACCCTTAAACACATATTGTGAAACCTTAAGTGTAGGGATTTTGGTTCATGTGTAGATAAGAAATAATAATTGAGTATGATGTTCTCTCTTCTCACACGGCTCCTATAACTTAGGAAATTAGGTACGAGGGCACTTAGTACCTGGTGCTTTCGAGTCATCTGACTTGGGATGCACTGATTGATTCAGTTATAATAACCGCAAGTGCACGACATCGGTGAAGACGCAACAAGTACAGGTCGAGTCCACTGTGAGATGTACATGTCAACTCTAGTTCTTTAAAAATCAAGTGGAAAATACGGTGGAGAAGAAGTTTGATTACACTAAACTATAGGCTGCACTAAATAAACAATTAACCAATAACAAGGATAAAGCATGAGAAGGAAAACTAAGCAACTAGCAAAGTAAAAATTAAATTCAGTAAGGAAAATCCCCAAGTGGTGGAGTGTGTGTACACATGTGATAAGGTGGTGAAGAATGCATTCAATAAGGCACAAGGTTAGGTTGTGTGTTCATTCATAGAAAGTACCTAATGGTTATGGAAAAGCCGATCATTCCAATCACTAACCTAGTTGATTACCATGAGCATAAACAAGTTGGTTATTAAGAACCCAAACAAGCATGCGAAGTACTTAATGGTTATGGCAAAACCCATTAAGTTGAGTATTATTCTCTTTTAAACAAACAAGCATACATTCATATTAATCACATATTGCAAAACATATCATTGATCCCATTCTCCATTACATGTATAAACATCATCTCCACCCGCAAAGGGGGTGGAACTACTAACTACACATTAAGCTAACAATTAGACTATTGAAGAAAGACATTCTAACTAGTTATATTAAGAAAAGAAAAAAAACTATGCTAAACATGCAAGTATTAAAAGTGACAACATTAAAATAAAACTACGAAGAATTATTTTATTTACATCTCACATTACAAGTAGCATTCTTCTCCACTTGAGTCTTGCACCAAGGCTTACTCCAAGTAGAGAGAATGGACACCAAGCAATGGGTGGATTACAAAGGAGGAAGAAGAGTTCTATTTATAGACATGAAAAAGGCAACTAGGGACAATCCCTCGGTGTGGGACTAATAAAACATTCCTAGAATATACATAAACACATAACCCATATCCGCAAAACCGGGTTGGATTCTGAGAAAAAGGGACCGCTAATTGGCGATCACTTTTTGTCGGATCAGTGCTTCAATTCCGCTCTTCTTAAGTACTTCAATTCTTCACGTGTGGTGCACTCGGATCTATTAATGGAGTCTGGGCCGGAATCTAATTGCCAAAATACTCCTCATGATGGTGTGGAGTTTCTCGGCTTGTTATTTGGTCCCTCCGGGCTTACATCCTGGTCCTTCCCTCTTGCGGATGGGTCCTTGTGTATGACCGAGAGGTCCATTTTGCTTCATTTAAGTCTTTTCTTCTTACGTTTCAGTCTTATTTCTTTTCTCTTCTTTATTACCTAATACCTGAAATATAATAACAAACACTTGGGTAGCACAACATTGGGGTAAAATTAAGTGTATAGCATGAATATGATGCATGATGTACTACTAATCATGCACCGACCAAACTCCCGTTACACGGGTGGTACAGATCACCCTATGTGAAGATTTGTTGGAAGGTGTACATGATAGTGTAAGTCTTTAAGGAATGATGCATGAAACTCGACCCTGGGAGAATTAAACACCAACTAGTTTAAAAGAAAAAGAAAAAAATACAAATAAGAACCTTAATGGACTTTAGACGATGTCCCACTTGAGGATATTAAGGTTGCCCATGTCTTTTACTTAAGTCCCTAATTAACTTGCACGAATGGTTCCCAAAGCTATGTGTATGGACGAGATACATATATAGAGTCGCTGATTGACATCATATCATGCATATATTCATGTCTTATATCCTCTATTTTGAACCTAAGCCATGCTACGTACCGAGTTTTATGTTTGAGTTTTAGGAATAAACAAGTTTGAGAAGAAGAGAAACAAAAAGGACCTGAACGCAAGAAAAATGACTAAATTGTGAGCCTTATGGACTGATATGCAAGAGGGAAGGACCCAGTTGTAAACCAAAAAAACCAATAAGCATATCAACAAACTCCATACCATCATGAGGATTATTTTGGCAATTTGATTCGGGCCAAAACTCCACAACCAACTCGGGTGCACTACAAATGAAGAAATTAACCCAGCAAAACAACCACCAAACCAGGACGCAATCCAAGCTTTAT
Source organism: Triglochin maritima (assembly GCA_963682175.1). Classification (NCBI taxonomy): domain Eukaryota; kingdom Viridiplantae; phylum Streptophyta; class Magnoliopsida; order Alismatales; family Juncaginaceae; genus Triglochin; species Triglochin maritima. The sequence continues at coordinate 29,663,251 of OY821779.1, forward strand.
AGACCACCAATTGGCGGTTCCTGGCCGATGGTTGGCAGTCGGGTCTTCTCCACATCTAATAGTATTTAGCCGAGTTATGTATTAGAGTGTTTTATGTCTATTTTTAGTAGTGCATTAGTCCCACATCGGGGGATTGTCTTCGGTTACCTTTTTCTATGACTATAAATAGAACTCTTCCTCCTCCTTTGTATTTACTACATGCTTAGTAGCCAATCCCTGTACTTAGAGTCAATCCTTGGAGCAAAGACTCTTGTATTGTGAGTCATTTAATAAAAGAAATATTTGTTAAGTTAATGTTGCCTCTTTTATTCCTTGCATGCTTAGCTTAAGTTTGTTTGATTAATCTTAGTTTAATTAGTTAGAATGTTTTCTCTTCTTAAGATAAATGTTAGTCTAATGATTAGTGAGTAGTTTCATCCCCCATTGGTGGGTCGAGATGATGTACATTTATGTTGTGAAGTTTTGATGTTTGGTGAATTTTTGATTGTGTAGAGTTGCAGTTTGTATGATCATCGGGGGTGTTTTAATCATCTACATGTTGGGGGATTTTTGATGGGTTTTGCCATAATATTTACACACTTACCATGCTTAGCTTCCTCATGTTTATTGACTGAAATTTCCTGTTGAATATGCTATATTTAGTTAAGTGTTTGTATTTGTGGTTGCTTGCTTGATTGATTGAAGAAACTTTACTTTGATGTATTTTGCCTTAAGATTTAGACACCTCCCCTACTTAGCTTAGTTCTTCACATCAGGTCATAGTTTTTGATGAGTCTTGCCATATTGTTAGACACTTCTCATGCTGAGCCTAGTCTTATGAAAATCAAGTAGTAATTGCTGATACATCATGTGAATGGATTGATAGGTTTTGCCAAATCTTTAGACACTTCCTATGCATGAAGACACACACATGACACACACACATACATGCTTACATGCGTCATTCCTCACTTATTTCACTTCATATGTGCACACACTCCACGCTCTAGGGGTTTTTCTTCTTGAATTCAAATCTCTTTGTTAGGACTTTAGTTAGTTTTAGTTAATCTTTACTTGCTTTCCTTTGCATTTGTTAACTACTTGTTTAGTGTAGTCTAGTTTAGCGTAATAAAATCACTTCTCCCCTATTTTTCCACTTGATTTCTTACAAACCAGAGACTATTCACCTCTCTGTGGATCGACCCGTACTTGACCCGTCATTACTGACGACTATGCACTTACGGTCTAAACTTTAATCTAATCTAAACAATGGAGTCATTGCCGGGGAGGTGCTCAGTCCCGACTCTGGTTTGGAAAATTCGAGTGGATTAAATTTTTTGTTTGTAGTTGTACTTCATTTCAGGAGGCTCTAAAGATCAAGGGAAGATACCAGGAGATATTTGGAGCAAAAAGAGCAACATTGACCACCAATCAGCGGCCTGACACTGGCAACTGGCAGTCTGGTGAGCTCTCTTTTCCTTCTTCTTTCTTTTGTCTGTTTCTACATTCAATATAGTCGTCTGGGGCTCAATTTGTCATGTTTTGACCAGTAGTTGGCCCAAATTAATAATCAATAATCAATCCCTTTTTAATCAACCTGGCCAAAAAAATCCAAAGCAAAAGCTTTGGCATTCTTGCTTGTTTAGGTCATGCATCAGATACTTGACTTAGGCACATAGTTTGTCTTTTATTTAAGCTTTACTTTCAGTTGTTGAGCGTTGGCGTGAGGTAAACATTTGCTACTCTCATTCATGCATTTTGTATGACCATGCATTATTTAGTAGGAATTGCATTGAAACAAGTGTAAGTTGAGCGTTTGTTTGGAGAGTTGTTTTCTAGATTAAGAGTCCAAAATAGTACTAAGGAGGGGTTGTCTCATATAGGATAAGGTGGGGTATTTCATCACCCTTTCCTTTTCCCCAAAATCACACTAATCAAAAGCCAAATTTAAAATCAAGTAGACATTGACCCTTGAGGATCTAGGGTGTATTAGGAGAGTGATCTGGTCCCCACCATCATAGCCTGATCAACGTCGCCCACTTTGTCGATAGTAGGAGAGACGAGTTCCCCGGATCTTGTCTCACTTTCTTGAACTTATTTTTTTCGACCGTTACTTTTGTCGTGTATACCCAACGATAGTATTCGTATTAAACTAAAAATACCCCCTATACTTTTTCATGTATCGGTCGGCCGAGGACCTTGTTCAATCTAACGAATGCCCGTCTCTTGACAAACTCAAATCTCCTGGAGGAAATCGGTCGACCGCTGGATCTTGGCTCGGTCGACCGAATAGATCATTGTTTGTCAACCCCATAGTGCATGGTGCAAATCGGTCGACTGAACCCTATTCGGTGTTCGACCGGTCACATAAGTATACCAGAGTCTTAGCGTTGGGCAGTCGACCTTTACCTAACCGGTTGACCGAACTGTGTTCAAAACTGCCTAACGGTCGACTGTTCATCCCGATCCAGTCGATCGAATTACCTCAGAATTGGGTCCTACGAGTTTCTGTTTTGGGTATCCTACACCAACACTCACCCAATCAACCCCAACTGATCTATTCTCTCTAATGCCTATATAAAGAGTTGTAAAACACATTTTAACACAACCCTCCCACTACTACTTGTCCAATACATTAGAGAGAAACTCCCAAGCTCAAATTTCCCCAATTGAACACTCCAAGCCTACACTTCCACACCTTAGCATCAATTCCACATCATAAGCTAAGTATGCTCAAGTTAGAGAGTGTGTTCCACTCATGTTTTCGTTTGTGAAGAACCAAGGACTTCGGTGAAAGCCCGAAGTGTTCCTCTTGGATTGTGAGAGAAGAAAGTCAAGCAAGCGAGGGTGTTCGCGGTGCTTGTTATGTAAAAGGCGTTCTCTCCCGACCCGGAACGGGGAGTGGATAGTGAAGTCGTGAGAGGAGCTCGAAGTGTCGAGTGGAGCTTGCAAGAGATGACGTAGGCGGTGACCGAACCTCTATAAAACCCCCGTGTCCATCGTGGTTTGCATTATCTTCCCTTTACTTGCTTGTTTAGTTTAAATTCCGCTGCACATATCTTTTGTTGTTAAATGAGTAGGTAATTAAGGTAAAAGTTATTAGTATTGTAGACCCTCATGTTCCTACATTTGGTATCAGAGCCTTGTGAGCTAAATTCATTACTTAATCGTATTTTTAGCATGACCTCTACATCATCTAATCATATAGAAGGATTATGCACTACTAGACCTCCTTTGCTAAATGGGTCAAATTATGATTATTGGAAGAATATGATGAAATTTTTTCTAATTTCAAATGACCTTAAGTATTGGATGTTTCTTCAAAATCCATACACACCCCCAAATGAAGATGTATTAGATTCACTTAGAAGACCCAAAATGAAAGAAATCGAAATGAATTAGAAAATCATGAACATCTTGTATTGTGGCCTTAATGAGGGTGAATATAATAGGATTAAGGGTTGTGTAAGTGCATATGAAATTTGGCATAGATTGCAAATGCATCATGAGGGGGATAGCAAAACTAAGGAAACCCGCATTAGTCTCCTCATGCATAAATATGAAATATTTTCTATGCAAATCGGTGACAACATAAGCGAAATGAACACTCGCTTTACCGATATTACTAAATCTCTCTTGGTTCTTGGAAGAAAATTAAATGAAGGAGAGATGAGGGTGTTTTAGTTGAGGCACTGCAAGAGATAGTCCTTGAACCACTCAAAGAAAGCATGAAATAGTTCGGTCTCAGTCTGATACATTTGGTGTATCTAATGTCGTATCTGTTGAGTCTTCCGTTGAGGGAAGAATCCCTTCAGAAAGACAGTCACGAAGTCATCCTAGGACCGAATCGAGCTTGCCGGGAGGTTGTACATCCATTTCTTCGCATTATCCTTCAACGCGAAAGAAATCATCCCCAACCGGACTGAATGCTCATCAAGTTGTTGAAGCTTGAACATGGAGCATACTTCCTCTAATTTACGTATAAAAATGTACGGATCCTTCTTATTTGCAGTGAAGGTAGGAAGCATGCTCACATATTGAGGTTGCAGTTCATAGTTGTTCCCATGAGATGGGGGAAGAACTATGCAAGAAGGTTACGTGGCCCGAACAGGATGGGTCTGCTCCCACAAAGTCATCGGCCTTTCCTGTCGAGCTAAAGGTTGTGGTGCACCAAGAATTAGATCCTGACCGAATCCTTCTTCCTCTTTAGTAAGAGGAGGACAAGGTCTAGGTGGTGGCGGGAGGGAGTGGACCGAGGTAATCCATGTATGGAACCTGATCTCCCCTATCCCCACGTGACGACTCAGCCTCCTGCTCCAAAGGAGCACGAGGCGGAGATGGCCAATCACCTAGACCGTCCATCTCATAAAATGCATTCTCTCAAGTCGAGCGCTCTCACCAGAATGAGACTAACCTCGCATAAAATGCTAGATTCGGCTCTAAAATAACACACAACAAAAGCTGTACTCAGAGGAGTAGACTGCTCGTACAATATAGATGAGGAGAGGACTCAGATGAGGAAGGAAGAATCCTTAGAGCTAGCGTGAGTAATGGGTGAAGGTAGAAGCCTAATCTAGCAAGCACGACTCAAACAATTTATGGCTATGGGTCCTTAGGCTATTTTTAGTTGGGAAATTTACTATTTTTCCCTGAGTTTATGAGAATTATGATTTGTATGGAAATTTAGGTAGAATTACACTTATACCCCTACACATTTGATTGTGGGTTTAGATGTATAGTTTCTTTATATTGGTTATATGATTTTATAGTCAGGTTTATGTTTATTACTCTATCTCTTGTTGGCATTGTTGACATGTTTATGTTTATTACCCTTTTGTCTTGTGAGATTGTGAGAGGTTCGTGGAACCGATCGTCCACCCACATTGTGACGAGTGACCGTTGTAGAGCGTTGCTTACAAACTCGAACGTGGGGGTGATAAAGAGATGACGTGTGAGACATGTATGACTAGAGGTTAATATTTTGCCCCTTGTGTTATGGTTGTTTGGCAAGGGTCCACCAACGTTGTGACGAGTGACCGATTGGGAGCGTTGCTCTTGGGCTCGGCGTATGGTCACTCCCAACACTAGTGCAGAATGCTCGATAGACGTCACCAAATAGACGTCGGATGTCCAAACAACCGACGTCTATAGGTATAGACGTCGGATATTTGGACATCCGACGTCTATAGGTTTGTAGAAACGTCGGTTGTTTAGTATAACCGACGTCTATACCTCCTGAAAGAAGAAAATATTTTTTGTTTATTTTTTTGGATTTATTCCGTATAAGAATTTATGTGGATTTCTTTCGTATCAGAAATAACGCAATTTTTTGGGATTTATTTAGTGTAAAAATTAACATATTTTTTTGGAATTTATTTTGTATAAGAAATAACGCAATTTTTAGGATTTATTTCGTGTAAGAATTTATGTGTATTATTTTGTATAAGAATAATGTGGATTTAAAAATAATTACAATCACATGTGTGTTGTGTTGTACACATGTGTGTGTATGGTGACATGTTTAGTCCCACATTGGAGAAAGTTTTTTATTGGTGGAGTTGAAGTACTCCACCACTCCTTTACTTCTAAATGGTAGTTTGGTACCACACTACAAAATGCAAGTGAGATACATATATATATTTAATGGTCAACAGATTGGCACTTGGGGCACTTGGGGCTTAAAATGGTTGCAACGATTTTTTTACTATTAACCCATGTATAGACGTCGGTTGTATATGGTAGCCGACGTCTATAGGACGTATTTTTTTATTAATTATTGTTATTTCAAAGTATAGACGTCGGATGTATAGCAAGACCGACGTCTATAGGTCATGCTGTATGAATAGACGTCGGTCAATCTATATATCCGACGTCTATTTGGTGTAATAGTTTAGTCCCACATCGGAGAATTTATTTTTGTTGGTGTGGTTGATGTACTCCACCACTCCTTTGTTGGCTTTTTGGCCTTAATCTAGGTTTTGATGATTTAATTAACCTAATCTTAATTATGATGATGTAGAGTAGCACACATATTGCATTGCATATATATTGCATGTGCTAACCTCTACAGGTGATCAAGACTCATGGAAGGAAGGAAATCAAGTCAAGATTTGTAATAAAGCTAAATGAAGACTTGTAATCTTGATTTTATTTTGAGTCTTAGGAACATGTGTAAATTGAGCATACAAGAGTTAAAAACCAATCACATACACAATAGGTTCCCTATAGAAGTCACACACGAAATTTCACATTATTTAGACTTCATTAGATCACCCAAACCTTAGTCGGAAATCACTTATAAACTTAAACCCAGATTTCCTGTGTGAACCGGTCGACCGAACCAGTTCTCAGTTCGACCGGTTTATAACAGACTCTCCACAGTGATTTTACCGAACTCTACCGGTCGACCGGTTCTACCTTTTCGGTCGACCGATCCCGGATTTTAATATGGCCGTTTTTCTTGTCGTATTCCTATAACGGTCGTATTCGTATAAAACAAAACTTAACCCCAAAATACATCCGGTAACCGGTCGAACGAAGACCTTGTTTCGGTCGACCGGTTGAACACATTTTCAGAAACCAAATTCCCTGCTATCGGTCGACACATTTCTCGTTCGACCGATTGACCTTTGTCTCAACCGAATTCCCTTTTCGGTCGACCGCTCCATACTTTGGTTCGACCGATTCACTTAAGTAGAGTTAAGTTCTAGCTCGTTTGTCCGACCGAATATTCTTTTGTTCGACCGTTCTCCTTGAAATCAAGTGAACGGTCGACCGGTTTAGTCGTTTCGGTCGACCGGTTCTGGACAGATTTGCAGCCCGATTTTCTGCTTTGTGTATCTTGCACAAAACCCAATCAAATCTATCCCCAACGGCTAGAATACCTTAGGAGCTTATAAATAGAGGATCAAGACTTGTTGTTCACACAACTCTCCAACTCCAATTTGTCCAATACATTAGAGAGAAACCTCAATCCTCAAAGCTCCCAATTCTACACTCCATAAGCCTAAACTTCACACATTTGATCATATACTCATCCTACTCAAAGTGTGCTCAATTAGAGAGTGAATCCCACTCAAGGTTACATTTGTTGTAAAGAGAGCAAGGGTCTTGGTGAAAGCCCAAGACAAGAAGCAAGGATTTCGGTGAAAGCCCGAAGTGATTCTCTCGGTTTGTGAGAGGTGGTGCCAAGCTCGGCGAGGGTTGTTCGCGAGCTTGAAGACTTGTAAAAGGCGTTGCTCCCGGCCCGGAACGGGGAGGCATAGTGAAGACGCAAGAGGAGCTCGAACGGGGATTCGAGAGGGGCTTGCAAGAGAGGACGTAGGCGCGGCCGAACCTCTATAAAAACCGACGTGTCTTCTTTGTGGTTTGCATTACTTTCTACTTGTGTTTGATTTTGTTTAATTTCCGCTGCATTTCTTTGATCAATCAACCAAGTAGTTAATTAGGGTTCAATAGGTGATTAGATTAAAAGTGATTAGTGGACCCATAACCCACACGATCCTACATTTGGTATCAGAGCCTTGTTAGCTAAATTCTATACTTAATCGTATTTTTAGGATGGCTAGCATATCTAATCACTTAGAGGGTTTATGCACCACAAGGCCTCCTTTGCTTAATGTGTCAAATTATGATTATTGGAAAAATAGAATGAAAATCTTTTTAATATCAAATGACCTTAAGTATTGGAAGTTTATTCAAAATCCATACATACCCCCAAATGAAGATGATTTAGATTCTCTATCTAGGGCTCAAATGAAAGAAATTGAAATGAATTCAAAAATTATGAATATTCTTTATTGTGGCCTTAATGAGGGAGAATACAATAGAATTAGGGGATGTGAAAGTGCAAATGAAATATGGCATAGGTTACAAATGCATCATGAGGGTGATAGCAAAACCAAAGAAACTAGGATAAGTCTCCTTATGCATAAATATGAGATATTTTCTATGCAAATCGGTGAGAACATAAGCGACATGAACACTCGCTTCACCGATATTACTAACTCTCTTTTGATTCTTGGAAGAAGGATAAATGAAGGAGAGATGACTCGAAAATTCCTCCGGTCATTGAGCAACGATTGGGAAGACAAGGTCGTGGCAATCGAAGAATCGCACGATCTTTCAAAATTAAAGATGGAGGAACTCATTGGAAATCTCATGGCCTATGAGCTCCAATTGAGTCATCGAAGAGAGAAGGAAGCTTCAAAGAAAAACTCCGTGGTGGCATTACATGCAAAGTTTGATGAGCCAAGGAGGGTGGAAGAAGAGGACATTGAGGTCCTTGCCCAAGACTTCTTCAAATACCTCAAGAGGGATAAAGGAGAAAAGAATGAAAGAAGAGGTAGAAGAAGTGAGAAAAGAGAAAAAGAAAAAGAGAGGGAGGAGAGTGAAAATGAGAGAAGAGAAGGGGAGAAGAAAAAGGAGAGAAGGGAGAGGAGAAAAGAAAAGGAGAAGAGCAAGAGAAGAGAAAGGAAGGAGGAAGCACACAAGGCTACATGGGATGATTCCTCATCACCATCATCATCGTCTTCTTCCTTGCAAAGTAGAAGAGAAGTGGCTCACTCATGCTTCATGGCTATTGAAGATCAAAGTGAGGTAGACTCTAACTCTTGTTCTAGTAATTCATGCTCAACTAAGTCTTATTCTAGTGTTAGCTCTAATTCTAATGCTAATGATGAATCATATACACATGATGAGCTACAAAATGCATTTCATGATTTAGTTAAACAATATGAGATCATTTGTGAAAAGAACAAAAATGCTAGAAAAACTATAAATGATCTCAAATGCCAAATTGAATTAATCATAAATGAAAAGAATGAGGTGATTGCTAGACTTGAATCAAATGAATCATCACTTGCTAGTCTAAGTAAAACACCCATTATTGATGAACATGTAGATCTTAAAGCTTCAAATATGCAATTAAGAAAAGATCTTGAAATGTTCACTAAAGGAACAAAAATGCTTGATATGCTTTTGAGTAGTCAAAGACAATCATTAGCTAAACATGGTTTAGGATACAATGTGCATTTGAAAAACCATGTATCTCATACTACTTTAAATGGCAAGCATTTATTTGTTAAATCTAGTTCCTCAAGTGTGTGGGCACCCAAAACCAAAATGGTTTGGATTCCCAAAACTAACATTCAAGGACCCAAAGTTGTTTGGGTACCTAAATCTACACTTGTAGGAGCTTGAGGAGGAAATTGGTGGTGACCGGGTGAGCCAAAGCGTCAAATTCAAATCCGGTTGCATCACCAAATGAGATTGGAGCTAAATTCGAATTCAACATTGGTATCAATTCCTATCTATACAATTCATGTTAAATTAGCTCTAATCTAGCTTCACATGCTAAATTGACATATCATATAGTTCAATTCATTGAAAATCATTTAACCCCATTCATTGCAAATCATTTACCACATTCATTGATTTTAAATGTCAAATTTTTTAAATGGATGTTAGAATAAGGCTTAAGTTGAAACTTAAATGAACTTAATTTCATCATACTCATTGTTTCCATTTAGCCTTATTGATAGGGGGAGCTTAAATGTTATATCTTTTAGAGTAATGAAGTGCAAAATTTAGGGGGAGCAACTTCATTACAAGACATCCAAATTCTAAGCTTAAAGTCTTAAATAATTATTATTTTTGATGGATGTCAAAGGGGGAGAGATAATTAAGGGGGTAACTTGGAATTTGGCATAAAATTGAACAAAAACTATGCACATCCATAGGGGGAGCATTAATATGCATAGTTTACATATACAAATTCCATGTATTTAGATAGAATTAAGATATAGGTTGCCATCATCAAAAAGGGGGAGATTGTTGGCTTTTTGGCCTTAATCTAGGTTTTGATGATTTAATTAACCTAATCTTAATTATGATGATGTAGAGTAGCACACATATTGCATTGCATATATATTGCATGTGCTAACCTCTACAGGTGATCAAGACTCATGGAAGGAAGGAAATCAAGTCAAGATTTGTAATAAAGCTAAATGAAGACTTGTAATCTTGATTTTATTTTGAGTCTTAGGAACATGTGTAAATTGAGCATACAAGAGTTAAAAACCAATCACATACACAATAGGTTCCCTATAGAAGTCACACACGAAATTTCACATTATTTAGACTTCATTAGATCACCCAAACCTTAGTCGGAAATCACTTATAAACTTAAACCCAGATTTCCTGTGTGAACCGGTCGACCGAACCAGTTCTCAGTTCGACCGGTTTATAACAGACTCTCCACAGTGATTTTACCGAACTCTACCGGTCGACCGGTTCTACCTTTTCGGTCGACCGATCCCGGATTTTAATATGGCCGTTTTTCTTGTCGTATTCCTATAACGGTCGTATTCGTATAAAACAAAACTTAACCCCAAAATACATTCGGTAACCGGTCGAACGAAGACCTTGTTTCGGTCGACCGGTTGAACACATTTTCAGAAACCAAATTCCCTGCTATCGGTCGACACATTTCTCGTTCGACCGATTGACCTTTGTCTCAACCGAATTCCCTTTTCGGTCGACCGCTCCATACTTTGGTTCGACCGATTCACTTAAGTAGAGTTAAGTTCTAGCTCGTTTGTCCGACCGAATATTCTTTTGTTCGACCGTTCTCCTTGAAATCAAGTGAACGGTCGACCGGTTTAGTCGTTTCGGTCGACCGGTTCTGGACAGATTTGCAGCCCGATTTTCTGCTTTGTGTATCTTGCACAAAACCCAATCAAATCTATCCCCAACGGCTAGAATACCTTAGGAGCTTATAAATAGAGGATCAAGACTTGTTGTTCACACAACTCTCCAACTCCAATTTGTCCAATACATTAGAGAGAAACCTCAATCCTCAAAGCTCCCAATTCTACACTCCATAAGCCTAAACTTCACACATTTGATCATATACTCATCCTACTCAAAGTGTGCTCAATTAGAGAGTGAATCCCACTCAAGGTTACATTTGTTGTAAAGAGAGCAAGGGTCTTGGTGAAAGCCCAAGACAAGAAGCAAGGATTTCGGTGAAAGCCCGAAGTGATTCTCTCGGTTTGTGAGAGGTGGTGCCAAGCTCGGCGAGGGTTGTTCGCGAGCTTGAAGACTTGTAAAAGGCGTTGCTCCCGGCCCGGAACGGGGAGGCATAGTGAAGACGCAAGAGGAGCTCGAACGGGGATTCGAGAGGGGCTTGCAAGAGAGGACGTAGGCGCGGCCGAACCTCTATAAAAACCGACGTGTCTTCTTTGTGGTTTGCATTACTTTCTACTTGTGTTTGATTTTGTTTAATTTCCGCTGCATTTCTTTGATCAATCAACCAAGTAGTTAATTAGGGTTCAATAGGTGATTAGATTAAAAGTGATTAGTGGACCCATAACCCACACGATCCTACATCCTTTACTGATGAACGTGAACGACTTGGGGCACCTGCGCATGTTGGGCTTGATATTCGTGGTTATTTGTCAAAGGTTTGGCACTTGGGGCACTTGGGCAACTTGGGCTTGATTAATGTGAGTGTAGAATGCCCGATATACGTTCCAATGTATTTTTTGGTTAATTAACATATAATAGACGTCGACTGTATATAGCCGACGTGTATACATTGTATAGACGTCGGTCGTATATAGCCGACGTCTATACAACAAGGAATAGACGACGGGGAAATAGACGTCGGGTACTTGGACCGTCGAAATCCGACATCTATACCAATATATATCCGACGTATATGGACTTTTCTGCACTAGTGCGTCAAAACCAGATCCTCACGAGGCGTTGGGTGGAGAATTTTCCTTGGGTGCCAGTTGCCCAACACACGCCAGTTTCGATTGGTGGGTGGTCAATATTCACCCATGATGACGACATCTTGGGCTCAAAATGGTTGCAACGTTTCTTTTTTACTATTAACCCATGTATAGACGTCGGATGTATAGCATGGCCGACGTCTATAGGGTGTATTTTTTATTAATTATTGATATATCAATGTATAGACGTCGGATGTATAGCACGACCGACGTCTATAGGTCGTGCCGTATGAATAGACGTCGGTCAAGCTATATATCCGACGTCTATTTGGTGTAATAGTTTAGTCCCACATTGGAGAATTTAGTTTTGTTGGTGTGGTTGATGTACTCCACCACTCCTCTACTGCTGAACGCGAACGACTTGAGGCACCTGGGCATGTTTGGCTTGATATACGTGGTTATTTGTCAAAAGATTGGCACTTGGGGATCTTGGGCGACTTGGGCTTGATTAATGTGAGTGCAGAATGCCCGATATAGGTTGCAATGTATTTTTTTGTTGTTAATTAACATATAATAGACGTCGGTCGTATAAAGCCGACGTGTATACACTGTATAGACGTCGGTCGTATATAGCCGACGTCTATACAACAAGGAATAGACGACGGGGAAATAGACGTCGGGTACTTGGACCATCGAAATCCGACGTCTATACCACCATATATCCGACGTATATGGACTTTTCTGCACTAGTGCAAAGTCGGATGCAGGACTGGTAAAGTCACCAGCATTGTGACGAGTAACTATTAGGGAGTGTTGCTCATAGGCTCGGCCGCGTAGTTGGAGTAGGGTGTTGCTTTGTGGGCCGGATATGCGATCTAGTCGAGCGTGCACGCTTGGCCTGTTTGGGCGCGGGGTTGCCTTGGGATGTGTCACAATTCTTCCGTGAGAGCAGGTTGAGTGTTTCCGTGTGAATCAGATGCATGGTGGGGTCGAGGTGCACGCTCGACTTCGCTAGGACTCGTGGTCGCCTTGGAACACGAGACCAATGTGAGCCGGGTGGATGACGTGACCTTGTTTTGTAAGTCATGTGGACGACGTTGCCTAACTTTAATGATGTCGCCAGACTTCTCTGCATCCTCAACTTGGATGGCGAATACACGACCAATTGGTCTGCCCTACTCTGCACCGCGGCCTTGCCCATCAGCTGTCTTGCCCTGATCCGCACTAGCACCAACACCTACCCTGCTAGTGTCTGCACCTTGACCTCCTGGAAGCTTCTGCGGACACTCCCGGACGAAATGCCCCATTTGGCTGCGTCTTAGACATGATCCAGACCTCTTGAAGTAGTCTTCGTGGCGTGTGCTCCACCACAGTGCTCTCACCGACCATCTTCGGACTTCTGACTCTTTTTTTCGTCTCTGTGAGGCCGCTTCGATGATCTACCTCTCTTCCTCCCCTTGTCCTAACATCCACGAGGACCTTCGAACGACCGCTTCCCATCCGATTGTGCCTCCCGATAATATGCCTCCAGCAAGGTGGCGCACTTCACTGCCTCCTCTAAGGTCTTTGGCATCTTGATCAGAACCTTCGATCTCAGACCTCGCTGCAGCCCGCGCACAAACTTCATGGCACGCTAATCATCAGTAACGTATATCCCCTGACAATACTTCTCCAATGAGTGGAACTTCTTGATGTATGCCTGCAAACCCAAATCCCGCTGTTCAAGTGCTAGAAACTCCTCGCATTTCCGGTCCAACACATTCTAAGGGAAAAACATTCTGTTGAACTCAATCATAAACTCCTCCCAAGTATCGTCTATTTGGTACCTGAATACGACCCCAGCAGTCGCCCTCCACCAAGTCACAGCGTGCTCCTGGAAGATGTATGTCGTCAACCACCTTCCTTACTGGGGGACACTCGATGACCCCAAAGATCCACTACATCTTGTAGACCCACTCCTCAACAGCGTACGGACTCACTCCGCCATGAAAAACTAGAGGATTCGACCTCATGAACCGCTTGTGCACAACGGCGGCTCCATCTCCCCAAGGCTTCTTCACCTGCCCCTCAATTGGAGAGCCCAAGCGCCCAACAACTTTGAATAGCATGCGACGATCTGCCTCACAGCCATCTGTGGTCGTAGAGGACTCTAGTCTCACCGTAGGTGCAAAATCTGCCAAATTCAAATATGATCTATTACTATCAGAATGTAAATTCTAGGAGATGAGGATTTACCAACAGGGTATGGGCAAGATGCTCTACTGGAGAGTCATCTGATTTTGTACACTTTAGAGACCGAGCCTCTCTGATACCAAGTTGTAACACCACCGATCTCGTGGGTATGCACATTGGGAAAGGAACACTAGTGTCGCGATCAAAGACCTCCACGATGACCGAAGGGGTTACAATAGACCGACAATAGACTACTCCACAACATATAAAAGACACACATGGATAGCTGACATATCAAAATAACAGAAACAATTGAATATCCATATATGAAAGGATTCAATACAATACTTGAGTTTCAAAAGGAAATACAATAACATAAAATGGAAGTAAAGATAACTGAATACTCTTTTTTACGTATCCATCGTGTACAGAATCTTCGACTACTCGTCCAATCCTCCCTGTAGGAACCTAAGTACCAAAAAGCACCACATTAAAATTATGTGTGAGTTTTCAATAAAGAAAACCTAGTATACCCGAGCCAAACATTTTCAGAAATGTGTATGAAGTCTAACTAAGACAATAGCATCAGAAAAATCACAGGAAAACACAATATGCAATAAATTGTATGACTCCAACAACCGCACTTGTCGGGCGCACCCGAACAAATTCCTCTAAAAGTAAACATAACACCAGCCATGCTGGTCAGAAATAGAAGTGGGTCACTCGATAGATACCCACCGCTTGGCACAAAGCGGTACGCCAGATAGATACGCCAAATCGCGGAAATAAACCTACATGGTGCCATTGCGAATTTGGGAACATCTAACCTGAGACAGAATGACAACGTGCCTATCCAAGACTTATGTTATGCCTAGCCTCCACATAGAGGTCTTGTGTGAATGACCTCTGAAGCTATAGGACCCACCCGTGGCCCGTCGGCCTAGAAAAAGAGTGCCCAGAATTACTAATCAGATTATATGCAATGCAAGCTACTTAAGCCTCTATAACTAGTGTAGCTACAGGGTCCAGAACGAGCTCAAGAAAGGATATAAGAATACCATCCTCACAGCCCCAAACAAACACATAATCAGAACATCCCAAATCAGGGATCAAATTGCATTTAGAACAGCAACCAATCGTCACCGGATCGGTAGATCGATATAACAACTAATTAAGTTATCTACGGGTCATGATAAGGATGTTACAAGGTCTGATATCCTAAGTGTCATACATGACCACAAAATGACAACTCATAACAGAAATATATCAGCATTAAAAGAATAACAAAACGTGTATAACAACAAGATATATCATGATCAAACAGTACGAGTAATCGATAGCATACATCATAAATTTCAGAACATACATGCATTAGAAGCTTGTGATTCAGGACATAACAAGACATGCATAAATTTCAGAACATACATGCATTATATGGACAAGGATTAATATATAAATATATCAGTAATCTAACATGGAAAACATGCCTCTGAAATCAGGAGTCTAAATATATTCATAACCGATATATTTATATACATGCATATAGATTTCCACAATACGAGAGATCATAGGATAAATAGCATAAATCATAAATGAATTCTGATATGGTCTCATGTGAGAGCATAACAAGATATATCAGAGAAGGTATACGAAAATTAGATCTTACACATGAACTAAACATTGTTGGGATAAAATTAGACTTGATAAACTCATCGCAACATTAAAGTCGATACATGGATCTATACCGATTGCATTAACATCTATATGGAAATATGTGACTTATGCTCAGATGGCGTAATGACTATATCTTAGAGAGTTTACAAATCAGAGCAAATATATGGATTGGACATTACTGGAATAAAATCAGACATGATAAACTCATCTTAACATTCAAATCGATACATGCAATATTACTTGGACATAAAAGCCAAATCACGTTTAGATGCAAGATCTAAAATCAGTTACGAGTCATATAAATAATGCCTGGACGAAATCATGAAACAACACATGAATATAAGATCTAATATCAGCAAGCATCTAATGAAAGAATATCTGGACATGATCACTTAATCACACATAAACATGACATCCAAAAGATCACAAGTTCAAGCACCACGAGGTGGTTAACAAATCACGCAACATGTATGCAAAAACCCCTCCCCGACTAGCTCCCCAGCCCAGCCCAATCTCCTCTGGTTTCTTCAACAAACCACCAAGGAAACTTGGGGCAAAGGTCATGATAGAGAGGGAGATGCCCAGCCAACCTTTGAAATTTAGAGGGTGCACCACAATCCACTACCCTATCGGGTGGATCTCCACTGGTGCAACCCAAAACCTCAGACCGAACATCCCACTTCTGCTGGACTAAACTCTGTCCAACACCCCTTTCGTCCTCTTACACTAAAGGGCTAGGAGCATACCTTATCTGAATGAAGAATGTGTGGCCTTAGCTGGAGATTCTGCCCACCAACTCCCCTTCAAGCCGCACAAAGTTGCACTAGACGCTTACTTCTAGCCTTGCTGGATTTGTAGCTCACGAGAGCACTGCCTGAGTTGCCTGACCACCTGGCTGAGGAGTGAAGGGGGTGGAGAAAACGTGAGGAACGGGAAGAGTTTTGTGAAACAGTCGGCTAGAGGGAGGCTATTTGTTGCTTGCAAAAACTCTTCAATTCCCAAACCATGAAACCCATTCAACCCTCATGAAAACTGGCCAAAACCAACACAAAACAAATGTATGCACTAATTGTATTCATGCCCATCCAAATTCCCCACTAACTCCCATGCCACCTCAGGACTCAGCCCAACTCCCATGCACTACTGCAGAATAGACTTTACTCGTCGCCCAATAGACGTCGACTATTATAACAACCAACCTCTAGTAGGGAGAAGATAACATAGACATCGGTCATTACCATGGTGACGTGTATGTAGTACTATAGACGTCTGCTATTGGAATTCCGAGTTTATCCGACGTCTATAGGGCACACACGTCGACCCATAGACGTCGAGTGTTAGAATACCATGTGCATCCGACGTCTATAGGGTATGGACGTCGACCTATAGACGTTGGATGTTATAGATGGCCGACATCTATACCCCCATGCATATAGACGTCGGAGTATAGACATCGGTTGTCTATAACATCTGACGTCTATAGGTCTTACAGAAATCGAACAGTTGTGTTTTCTATCATTCATTTCACCCAACCAAACCCTAGCTGTTCCGCGACCAAACCCTCCTCCGTGACCGATCTCCGACCGATCTGCAGCATCTGAGGCACCGTAGCGACGTCCCAACCTCTCATCCCCTTCTCTGGCCCTCTCCTCTTTCTTCCTCCGTCTTCCTCCACATCCCTAACCACCGTAAGTATTAAGTTAGTTTTGGTTGGTTTATTTTCGGATTTTTTGTGGAGTAATGATTCTTTTCTTTCTTGGTAAACTTCTCCTCTCGTTCGAATCCAACATTTCAATTTTAGTTCGTATTTTGTATAGGGACGAGAACGCCGTCATCAACAACAAGGTTGCCGGCAACCTTTCCGCCGTCATCAAAGAGGTAATTTTTGTGTATCTTGGTTTTTGTGGATTTAGGTGCTTATGATTGATTGTGTTTGTGTTTTTCTGGATTTTTTGTTCGGAATTGTGGATTGATGGTTGTGGTTGTGATGTTGGTGGTTGTGGTTGTTAAGTATTTGCTCGTTAAAATTTGCTTGAAGTTGGTCTCCTAAGTATTTGCTCGTTAAATTTTTTAAAATGTTAAAAACATTTGTTAAAGCCAAATATAACCAATAAATGGCCTAAACAAAAGATTAGTGAAGTTCATAGCTTAAGGGGTCGTATAAAATATATAAGTAACTAAATCTAAAATTTCGTTTTAAGAGCTCATGGATTAAATGTGCATTAAAATGTCAAGTTTTATCATAAGAGAAATTCAGTTATTTAGGTTGGATTCTATCTATATTTGGCAGATTAGAGGGGGACGCGCGTTCGAGAAGGAGGACGCGTATTTGTTGGTTCGTGATTCCAATCATTTTGTCTCTTAGTTTGAATTGATGTTAGTAATTTTTCCGTTGTGTGTTTAAAACATATATAAGTAGTAAATCGTTTGTTTGTGTCCACTTAGTTATGTATTTGTCAATAATCATTGTTAATGGATTTTGTTGGTAGCTTGCTTATGAGATAACATGTATTAAGGACTAGCCTTTAGCTATTTATTCTTTAATCTCACGCTATAGTTCGAGAAGGAGGACCTATAGTGGACTTTAGGCTTGTTTTGCCCTTGATTGCTTAGTTAGGTTTCTAACCTTCCTTATTCACACGCTAGATTAAGGACTTCATATCCTCTCCTCTGAGTCATTATTTTCTCATCTTAATGTCTACGAATCTTCTCATCTACGAACACATTATTTTAAATTGAAATTTTATTTATTTCCTCCAATAATAACTATCATTTTTGTTAATGTTTAGATTGAAATAGATCGAGAGTGGATTGTTTCAAATAGATTGAGTGAGGAGTATGAGAACGGAGTGAATATGTTCTTAGAGGTTGCAAAAAAACATTAAAAAAAAGAAAGACAACAACATGGCGTATTGTCCGTGTAATAAGTGTCATAATATGTCAGTGATGACTTTTCGGAAAATGAAAGATAATTTGTTTGAGAAAGGTTTTGACCCAAATTACAAACGGTGGATATTGCACGACAAAAATGAATCATTTAGTCATTCCAAGAATAACGGAGACAACATTAGTGTGGAAGATCACTTAGAGGAAATGGTTCAGGATATGGCTGAAAAGTTTTCGTCCAACCCTAATTTACTTGGTAATTTGTTGAGTGACAATGAGAAGCCGTTGTATAATAATTGTTCCCAATTCACTAGATTGTCAGCGGTGTTCAAGGTGTACATTTTAAAAGCTGGAAATGGTTGGTCCGATGTAGGTTTCACATCAATGTTGAAGTTATTGAAAGAGATGCTTCCAGATGATAATGAGTTTCCAGATAGAACTTATGATGCTAAGAAAGTGTTGTGTCCTATGGGAATGGAATATAGGAAGATACATGCATGCCCGAATGATTGTATATTGTATAGGGGTGAGTTTTAAAATTGTAATAAAGTATAATTTTTATACGTGTAGACATTTTTATGACGCTAGAAGGTCGGTGTTTCCCGACGATCAACTATTTGGATTTATGAGTCCATGTACATATATATACAGGAATGACGATATATCGGGTCAGCTTGGGACTCTCTTGAAAGAAGAAGACAAAAGATATTATCTGCTCCCTTATCATGAGAGGTAAACTTTGTAATTCAAAGTGGAATTTTATTTTGTAATAAGCTTCTAATTATATATATAACAGAGCTCATTGGATGCTTGTCGTTGTATGCCCCACGACTAATTCGGCATATTGGTTTGATCCGTTGGGGTCGAATAAACCAAGGGACTCAATAAAGAAACTTCAAAATTTGTAAGTTCGTTTTAGTTATCGTATTTGTAATTCGTGGATTTTTATTAATATTATTGAATGAAGGTTTAACTTCTGCTACTTGGGGCAATTAAGGTTTACAGAGCTTTAGGTGACAGGAGAACAACCACAAAAGCAGGAATAACATGGTGATTGATCGTTTTATATTAACCGCAAGTGCATGGCCGCGTTGAAGCGGTGGCAAATATGGGTCGTCCACTGGGAGGTGTGTCGACGTTTTGTTTGTGCGAAGGCGAGTGGTGAAAAAATGGAGAGAAAGATTGGTTACACTACACTAATCTAAACGAAATGCAAAATGAAATGAAGATAAGCAATAAACTAAACCCTATAGGGGGTAGAGAAATAATGTGAATATAAAGATGTGTGTGTGTGTGTGTTCAATTAAGCTCCTCACAACATGTAGTGCATGAAATCATAAAATTACATCCAACTTTGCCTCCACATGAATTAAGATAAGACTACATCATTAAAACATACAAGACAATAATTGGAATGAAGCTAAATGAACTTAAGTAAAAAGACTTGACCCTACTATGCCTCCACATGAATTAAGATAAGACTACATCATTAAAACATACAAGACATTAGCTAAGGCCAAGGCAACAAGAGTACATACACTACAAATTGTGTTTCCAATATTAATTCCATCCATATCCTAACCTTATCATTACCCATAAAATAGGTCCACTAATCAAAGCATAAGCTAAGCTTCATTCAAGAGAATTAGCATATCAAAGATAAGAGTGAAAACCCATTAGATGGTTATGGAAATCATATAAAGCTCAAGGGATTAAGATAACGCACACTTAATACACTACATGATCATATCACATATTTCTCCACCCCCAAGTGGGGATGGAACTACTCACTACTCATTACACTAACTACATTAAGAAAATGAAACATAATACTGAAATGAAATTAATCTAAGCAAGCAAGACATATTAAAGAAGCTTAAAAGGAAAGGAAAGACTAAACAAGCATGCACAAATTAAAAGACAAGATTAAAAGAAACTAGAAGAATTATTTTATTAACAAATGACTCACATTGAAGGTAGCATTCTTCTCCACCTTGAGTTTTTGCTTCAAGGCTCACTCCTTAGTAGAGAGAATGCCACCAAGCAATGGGTGATTACAATGGAAGGTGAAGAGTTCTATTTATAGGCATGGAAAAAGCTAATCCGGGACAATCCTCCGATGTGCGACTAAACAAATACCAGAAATGGACTAACCCAGAGAAAGCTTAGCGGATTTGGGCCCAAAGTGACCGCCAATTAGCGGTCTTGGACCGCTAATTAGCGGTCTTTGTGTTTTGATTGGTCTGGATTTTCTTCTGGGCTTTTCTGGAAGGCTTTGTTTGTCTTTGATGCATCTACTTCGCTTGTTGGAGCTCCGACCCGAATAGAATTGCCAAAACACTCCCCATGATGGTGTGAAGTATTCTTGTTTTCTCATTGGTCATTTGATCTTACGTTCAGGTCTTTCGATCTTGCATCTCAGTCCCTAGGTCTCAAAATGAAGTCCTTTTTCCTGCTTTTGGGTCCTTTCATGGCTCTTCTCTTCAAACCTCTTTATTCGTGAAAACTAAACATAAATCTCGTCACGTAGCATTGCTTAGGTGTAAGATAATAGATATAAGATACAAATATGAGCATGAAATAATGTCAATCAAATACCCCCACACCTAAGTTTTTGCTAGTCCCGAGCAAAACAAAGAAAGAGAAAGGCAAACGAGAAACAAGAAATCCTAACTCACTTTCGTAGGAATCACGGTTGCACTTAGCACGTGCAACAAGCCGTTAAACCTCCTTGTTGCCAAAGAGGAGGAGTGCTGTCTCCTGAGGGTTTTCAACGGATATACCCACAAAATCCAAACAAGATGCATTATTCAATCTAGACACTCGACTCGTTGGACAAATTTTGTCGATCAATGGACGCGGTAATCCTACGGGCCGACTCTATATAGGTAATCAGTCCACACACCTAACCTAATGAACCATTCGTGCAAGTTAAATAAGGAATTAAGTGAAAGACATGGACAACCTCAACATCCTCAAGTGATACAAAGTGTAAGGTCCATTAAGGTTCTTATTTGCATTACCATTTTTTTTCTTTTCACATTTTTTTCTTCTTTTTCTTTTTATTAGTTGGAGCTTCTTTCTCCCAGGGTCAGGTTTTGTGCATCATTGCCCATGAGGACTTACACTATCACGTACACCTTTCCCCAAATCTCCACATAGGGCAATCCCTACCACCCGTGTAACGGGAGTTCGGTCGGCGCATCCCAAGTCAGATGACTCGAAAGCACCAGGCACAAAGTCCCCTCAGACCTACTTTCCAAAGTGATAGGAGCTGTATGAGAAGAGAGAACACCTACTCACTTATTTCTTATCTACACATGAACCAAAACCCCTACACTTAATGTCTCACAACAGAATTTAAAGGGTCCATCACTACAACAAACTTCCTAAATTAACAAACACGAATTATTGACTCACTAAGTTCAGGGTGGACTTCTTTGAATGTTTGAGCACTGAAACCCAATGATTACTCACCCCCAAGGGAAAACTGGGGTGCATCCTAACGACTCGATAAATCCTAAAGCCACAGTACTAGATATCCTAATCCATCAAGTTCAAGACAATTTTGGGAGCTTTCTTTTTACTTTGCCTCTCGACGGTTTTGCACATGCTAAACACACGCAAAACCCACGAAACATTTTCTTTCGCAAACACATGAAGATTTTGAAAGAAATGTGAAATTTTAAAGCACTAGGAAAGTAAAAGAAGACAAGTCACCCAAGGATCATGGCAAGCAGATATATCGATATTAAATGCAGCACACTAACATGACCCTAACAATGCAAACAAAAGAAAATAAAATCGAAAGAAAAGACTCAACTATGTACACATGTAAAACACCCCCCCACACCTACTTAATGCATTGTCCTCAATGAATGCAAGCAAGATACTACATGGAGTTATGCATAAAAAATGAGAGATCTCACCAACATGAAGTACAAAGGGAAGTGCAAGGTCATGTTGATGGACATAACCCGAATTCCCTCAAAACCTGTGAGATGCTTAAGAAGGGATACAAATGCGTGAAAGAAATGGAGCCCAAATACACAAGGGTTGGGGCTCACAACAATCGATGATCACTGAAGGAGTCTTTTATTGTACTTTCTTTTTTTTAACTATGTACAAACATAATTTCCCATCTTCATTTGTCAAAAGACATCAAATGGGAACCTAAACAGTGGGTCAATGCACTTGGAAAGGGAACATGACACCACGCGGGGCCACAATACGCATGCGTGGGCCCCCTTCACAAAGAGCACCACATGAAATGAGAGGTTCATGAATTGGACGCAAAGGCGTCTCATTCAAAGGATCAAACTGAAAGAGCTTGAACCTCTCGAGAGTTTGGGATATAAGGGGAAACGGAAGAAAAATATCTCCCATTGCGGAACTGAAGTTATGATCAACAATCCAAACTCTCCAACCAACAGGTGGTGGGTCGGAACGAGGTCAAGCACCTCGTTATGCATGTCCAACTCACCAGGAGAACAGGAAGTGGGTCTCATACCCAAAGTATCCTCCAAGGAACTTCTAATACCCTCATGAGCAATGTAGTTGTTTGATGTTCCATCATTGCCAAGATGATCAGGAACAATAATGAGAGGCAAACTCTCATCAGGTTGTTTGAAATTGAGGGTACTAGGGAGCTCTTGCTCCACCAGAAGTGAGTCCTTAAGAGGCACAACATGAAGATCATGTGGCTCAAGGGCCACGGGACAAAAAGATAAGGCACAATCCTGTGCCGACTTATAATGAAGCTGGTCCATGTTATTCTCAATATGAATCGAATCCTCCATTAAGTGATCGTGAATTGAAACCCCAAGTCCCTCAGACAGTTTGACTTTGAAAAGTTGTGCTTTGAATTTGTGGATGTGGTGGTGGTTCGATATCAAAAGATGAATCCTCCTGTTGACAAGAAAGGTTACCCTCCTCATGTTCATGGAATTGTTGTCATTTGACTCACTTGCATTTCCATATTTCGCAAGGAATTCAAGTTGGACTTCAATAAAGTTTGAGTGGTTTCCATGAACGTTTGGAGGGTTTGTTTTAAGGAATCAAATTTGGGGTCAACAGAGTGGTCCAAGTCAGAGCTTGGGAAATTTTGGGGTTGGGTGTTGATGCGCTGAGAATGAGTCCAATGATTTGAAGTGGGGTGTTGGTAGAATTCTGGATATTCGGGAGGAGGATACGGGGGTGAAAATGAAGTATAAGAATTTGGATAATAATTGTCTCCCCACGAATCCATCCCTCTCGGGTTGTACGCGGATGTGTAATGGTCACATTGAGCATTTTGGGAAAATGTATACTCATACACAGGCTCAGGGGGAACATAAGGACATTCCCCGATAACATGACCACTCAACCCACAACAGTCGCACGGTACGGCTACTGGAGCCACCGGTGCACTCATGTCGTCTGTGATGCAGGAGCTGCCATGCTGGAGCCATTGCCAAATCAGCAAGGAAGGAAACTTCCTACCGACCAGCCAGCTCAGCAAGAAAGTTTCCTTCCAGCTGATTGACATCATTTCATGCTTATATTTGTACCTTATATCCATTATCTTACACCTAAGCAATGCTATGTGACGAGTTTTATGTTCAGTTTTCAGAAATAAAGAGGTTTGAAGAGAAGAGCCATGAAAGGACCCAAAAGCAGGAAAAAAGGACCTAATTGTGAGACCTGGGGACCAAGATGCAAGGGGGAAGGACCTGATCGTAAGACAGAAGGACCTAAGAGCAAAACAGGAAACTCCACACCATCATGAGGAGTATTTTGTCAATTCGATTCGGGTCGGAGCTCCACTAAACCAGCTAGATGCATCCAAGACCAAGAAACACACCAAGGCAAGCCCACCAGAAGACCCAGCCGGATCTGGGCTTTATAGGCCGCCAATTGGCGGTCTGGAACCGCCAATTGGCGGTCTGGTTAAGCCCAAATCAGCCAAGATTCTTTCTGGACTTGTATTATCATGTGTTTAGGCTATTTTTGGTATTGGTTTAGTCCCACATCGGGGGATTGTCCCGGATTAGCTTTTTCCATGCTTATAAATAGAACTCTTCACCTCCCATTGTATCCATCTCCCTCTTGGTGGCCATCTTCCCTACTAAGAGTGAAGCCTTGAAGCAAAACTCTAGTGGAGGAAGAGCTACTTGTAATTGAGTGAGTTAATAATATAAGTTTTCTCTTAATGATGTTGTTTCTCTCTTAGTTTAATTTCCTTTCCTTTGCATGCTTGTTTGTTTGTTTAGTTTTATGCTTCTTTAATATTTCTTGCTTAAGTAGTATAAATTTCATTTCAGTATTATGCTTTCCTTTGCTAAATTAGTTAGTGTAATGAGTAGTGAGTAGTTCCATCCCCATTTGGGGGGTGGAGAAATATGTGATATAATAATGTAGTGTATTAAGTGTGTGTTATTTTTATCCCTTGAGCTTTATATGGTTTCCATAACCATCTAATGGGTCTCCACTCTTATCTTTGATATGCTAATGCTCTTGAATGAAGCTTAGCTTATGCTTTGATTAGTGGACCTATTTTATGGGGAATGATAAAGTTAGGATATGGATGAAGTTAATGTTGGAAACACAATGTGTAGTGTATGTACTCTTGTTGCCTTTTCCTTAGCTAATGTCTTGTATGTTTTAATGATGTAGTCATCTTAATTCATGTAGAGGCATAGTAGGGTCTAGTCTTTATACTTGAGTTCATGTAGCTTCATTCCAATCATTGTCTTGTATGTTTTAATGATGTAGTCTTATCTTAATTCATGTAGAGGCAAGATTGGATGTAGTTTTATGATTTCATGCACCACATGTTGTGGGGAGCTTAATTGAACACACACACACATCTTTATGTTCACATCAGTTCTCTACCCCCTTTGGGGTTTAATTTTATTGCTTATCTTCATTTCCTTTGCATTTCATTTCAGCTTTGTAGTTTAGATTAGTGTAATACATCTTTCTCCCTTCTTTTTACCTCTCGCCTTCGAATAAACCAAGTGTCGACACACCTCCCAGTGGACGACCCGTATTTGCCACCGCTTCAACGCGGCCGTGCACTTGCGGTAGAAATATAAAACGATCAATCACCAGCCAACAAGCCAAGTCAGCAAGAAGTTTCCTCCCCCCATCCGCATATGAATTACTTCCAATTAGGTTTATGGAAGGTTTCCTTAATTTTAAATAAGTTATTTTCGTAGTTACTTATTTCCTTGTTGTTATTTGTTTATTTAGATGCAAATCATAGGAGTTGCCTTGTTGGTTAACTTCCTAATTCCTATACTGAATTAAAGCTATAAGACCTGGCTTATAGGTCAAGAATAGAACCAATTTTCGTTTGAATTAATATACAAAAAAATCAGAGATAGTTCTATCTCAACTTGGTGTTCTTCTCTTCAATTTTCTTGTAGTTGTGGTGTCATACGCTTGTAGAATCCATCACAATTCTACACGGTGTCAGTTGGTATCAGAGCCGAAATCCTCCCTCTAGTTGCTGCTTCATCAGCGTGATGGCTGGTAGACGTGGTGGCCGTGGGCGTCGTGGAGCTAATCCAGAGGAGGGACTCCCGCACCATGGTCGCAGCAACGAAGATGCTGAGTTGATTGAGGATCTACAAAGACAAATTGCTGAGCTAACCCAACGTCTTGCTGCGCAAGATCCAGGCCATCGTGAAACTAAAGATCCGGACTCCGACGCAAGCTCAAACCTCCACAACATGTTCCATGATCGTGGTGCTGGTCAAGGACATCGTGGTTGGGGTGATCGGCATGGAGACCTCGGTTTCAAGATGGAGCTGCCAGAATTTTCTGGTACGTTGCATGCTGAGGCTTTCGTGGACTGGTTGAATTAAGTCGAACGTGTATTCGACTACAAGGAGGTTCCAGAGCATATGAAGGTTAAGCTAATCACCATCCGACTCAAGGGAAGAGCATCTGCGTGGTGGGAACAATTGAGGCGCACACGCGAGAGGCAAGGCAAGACCAAGCTTGCCGAATGGTGCAAGATGAAGAAAAGGATGAAGGAGCATTTTCTTCCTTTCGGCTACACGCAATCCTTGTTTCAGAGGCTTCATGCTTTGAGGCAAGGCACGAGGTCGGTGGATGACTACACGGAGGAATTCTATTAGTTGGTGGCTCGGAATGATCTATCGGAGTCGGAGGAGCAGTCGGTTGCACGATCCTTGGGGGGGTTACGACCATACCTACAAGATGCCCTCAGCCTCCACTCATTATGGACGGTTTCTGAGGCCTATCAGCGAGCCCTCGCAGCGGAGAAGCAGCAAAGAAGGTGAGTCACCACTTGCCATGAGCAGCAGCAGCCCAACCGAACTTCTAGACCTTCAGAGGTGCGCCCTTAGCAAGTACCGTTCCAGGGCAGACCTAAGACGGGCGTGAAGTGTTTTAGGTGTGGAGAGGAGGGCCACATCGCATCCAGCTGTGGGAAAACCACCAGCAAGGGTGGAAAGAACCTCCTGCTTGAGGATAATCTTGGGAGCGAGGACGAGATCGATAGCGAGCCCGTATTTGATGAATATGAGGACGAAGGTGGAATGTTGTACGGGGACGGACCAGAAACTTTAGTCGTCCGCAATAGTCTTCTAACCCCTAAGGGAGGGTCAGGAGATGAGTGGTTGAGAAATAATATTTTTCGTACCACTTGCACGGTCTCGGACAAGGTGTGCAAGATGATCATCGATAGCGGCAGCTGCGAGAACGTGGTGTCCGAAGAAGCAGTCCAAAAGTTGAAGCTGAAGACCGACTCTCATCCCAAACCCTACAAATTATCTTGGCTGAACAAGGAGACGGAAATAAAGGTGGACAAGAGGTGTTTGGTGTCCTTTTCCATCGGCAAAAAATACTTTGACAATGCTTGGTGTGACGTGGTGGCTATGGATGCTTGTCACCTACTGCTGGGACGGCCATGGCAGTACGATCGAAGCGTCGTTCACAATGGACGAAAGAATACATATTCCTTCAACATCAAAGGGAAGAAGATTGTCTTGGCACCGCACCAAGAAGAAACCCCTTCAATCCAGGCAACCCCTCACAACAACTTGCTGTCCCTATCCAGCTTTTTGGCCGAAATGAAGGAAGAAGAGGTGGTTTTTGCTTTGCTGCCCCGGGGTGAAGCCAAGGTTGGCTCAAGCTCAAACATGCCTGAGGAGGTCCAGCAACTTCTGGAAGAGTTCTCCGAGCTGATGCCCGAAGATCTCACCCACGGCTTACCACCGTTGAGAGATATCCAGCACCAAATCGATCTTATCCCAGGATCGACTCTCCCGAACCACCCGGCTTATCGTCTCAGCCCTAAAGAGTCTGAAGAATTACAACGACAAGTGGTCGAGCTGCTGGAGAAAGGCTATATCCGAGAGAGCATGAGTCCTTGTGCCGTTCCTGCCCTGTTGGTACCAAAAAAGGATGGTTCCTGGCGTATGTGCATCCACAGCCGAGAAATCAACCGTATCACCGTGTGGTACCGATTCCCGATTCCCCGCTTAGATGACATGTTGGACCAGCTATCGGGATCCAAAATCTTCTCAAAAATCGACCTCAATAGTGGGTATCATCAGATACGGATCAGACCAGGAGACGAGTGGAAGACGGCATTCAAAACGCATCATGGGTTGTACGAATGGTTGGTGATGCCATTTGGACTATCCAACGCGCCCAGCACCTTCATGAGGGTAATGCACCAGGTTCTTTGTCCTTTCATGGGGAAGTTTGTTGTCGTTTATTTCGATGACATCCTCATCTATAGCAAGACACCCGTGTTGCATATGGAACATCTGCGTGCAGTTCTTGACAAGCTGAGATCCGAATGTTTGTTTATTAATCAAAAGAAATGTGCGTTCTTCACAACCTCCGTCACCTTCCTGGGGTTCGTGGTGTCTATCGACGGTGTGCATGCTGACCCCACCAAGGTTAGTGCCATTTCTGAGTGGCCAAGGCCAAAGTCGTTGCATGATGTTCGGAGTTTCCACGGTTTGGCTTCCTTCTACCGGCGGTTCATTCGAAATTTCAGCACCCTGATCGCACCCATCACCGAGTGTCTAAAGGGAAGAGATCTCAAATGGTTTGAGGAGGCAGAGGTGAGCTTCCAGCTGGTGAAACAAAAGATGATCGAGGCTCCAGTTTTAGCAATGCCGGACTTCGAAAAGGTGTTCAAACTAAATTGTGACGCATCTGGAATTGGTATCGGTTGAGTTCTGAGTCAAGGGGGACGTCCAATAGCTTTCTTCAGCGAGAAACTATCTGGATCCAAGAAGAATTATTCCACCTATGACTTGGAGTTCTACGCAATTGTGCAATCTCTGAAGCATTGGCGGCACTACTTGGTGCAACGTGAGTTCATCCTCTTCACCGACCACGGAGCCTTGAAGTACATAAATGGCCAGCACAAACTCAACCGACGTCATGCTAAATGGGTGGCGTATTTGCAGGAGTTCACCTTCTCCCTTCGGCACCAATCAGGAAGTCAAAACCGTGTCGCTGATGCCCTAAGCCGCCGCAACACTCTTCTCACGACCATGACCAGTCAAGTCATCGGATTCGAGACCTTCCCCGACTTGTATCCAGTTGATCCCTCCTTTGGGAAGATATTCCAGCAAGTCATGGGTGGTCAGCGTTGTGATTTTCTAATACACGATGGCTACCTATTCCGAGGAACGAAGTTGTGCATTTCGGATTGCTCATTGAGGCAACAAATCATCAGCGAATTACATGGCGAGGGACATTTTGGACGGGACAAGACCTTAGCCTTGATCTCCTCTGATTTTTACTGGCCCAAGCTACCTAGCGATGTAGCCCACTATGTGGCGAGGTGCTACGTTTGCCAGCGATCCAAAGGTACCCTCACCAACGGGCAGCGGATTCCATTTTTGTGATAGTGGATCGGTTCTCCAAGATGGCACATTTTGTAGCATGTAAAAAAACGATGGATGAAGCCCGGATTGCCCACCTCTACTTCAAAGAAGTGGTGCGTTTGCATGGAGTTCCCCACTCCATTACCTCTGATCGTGACACTAAGTTCATCAGCAACTTCTGGAAGAGCTTATGGGAGAAGTTGGGGACTCGTCTGAATTTCAGCAGTGCGTACCACCCTCAGACGGATGGCCAGACCGAAGTAGTCAACCGGAGTTTGGGTAATCTCCTACATTGTTTGGCGAGCACTAAACCTAAGCAATGGGACCTCTCCTTGCCTCAAGCAGAATTTGCTTACAACCGATCAGCAAACAGAACTACTGGGCTGAGTCCATTTGCAATTGTTTATGGGTTTAATCCTTCTGGGGTGCTAGACTTAGCGCCTATTCCCCGTATTGGTCGTTTGCACCCCAAGGCTGATGAGATGACTGAGCACTTGCAAGGCATTCACAAACAAGTGCAGCAAACTCTCCATGAGAACAACACCAAATACAAGAGCTATGCAGATCGTCGTCGCCGGCAAGTACTTTTTAAGGAAGGTGATTTCGTGTGGGCTGTTCTAACGCGAGACCGATTTCCCGTGGGAGAATACAACAAGTTGAAGGAGCGGAAAGTCGGACCTTGTGAGATACTTCAGAAGATCAACGATAACGCCTATCGATTACTCCTACCAAAGCATTTGAAGATTGCTGATGTGTTTAATGTGAAGCATCTGAGCCCGTACTTCAGCAACGAGGGGGACGCTGAGACAAACTCGAGGACGAGTTCTTTCCAACCAGGGGTGACTGATGCAGGAGCTGCCATGCTGGAGCCATTGCCAAATCAGCAAGAAAGGAAACTTCCTACCGACCAGCCAGCTCAGCAAGGAAGTTTCCTTCCAGCCAACAAGCCAAGTCAGCAAGAAGTTTCCTCCCCCCATCCGCATATGAATTACTTCCAATTAGGTTTATGGAAGGTTTTGGTTTATGGAAGTTTTCCTTAATTTTAAATAAGTTATTTTCGTAATTACTTATTTCCTTGTTGTTATTTGTTTATTTAGATGCAAATCATAGGAGTTGCCTTGTTGGTTAACTTCCTAATTCCTATACTGAATTAAAGCTATAAGACCTGGCTTGTAGGTCAATAATAGAACCAATTTTCGTTTGAATTAATATACAAAAAAATCAGAGATAGTTCTATCTCAACTTGGTGTTCTTCTCTTCAATTTTCTTGTAGTTGTGGGTGTCATACGCTTGTAGAATCCATAACAATTCTACACGGCGTCAGTCTGCCATACGCATGAAAGAGGCCAAAGTTTGTTGTAATGTCTCAGTTTGTGGACCCGCATATAATCCGACATAATTAGATTGTGGTCTAGCAGTCGGTGCCTCTCTCATGTTAGCCCTATATCAAGATTGCTCAGTCACACAATGAAGATTATCCCAACCATACGGGGTGTTAGTCTGAGCCACCCCAGGTTGCATGGGTCCGGAGTACCAGGGAGAATTGTCCTGCTCCCAACAATGATATAGATGGTCGCCCATGTAACCATCCATCTCGCGACAAACACTCGAGTCGACCACTCTCACCACCACGAGGCTAAGCTCGCACAAAGTGCTCGACTCGACCCTAAAACGCTACTAGAGAGTGTAAAGGGGAGGAGACTAAAACGTAGAAGTAGGTGAGAAGAAGATGACTCAGAGGAGAAGGGAAGAATCCCTAGAGCTAGCGTGGGTAGAGGGATCAGGAAGAAGCCTAACTAGTAAGCACGACTCAAACAATGTAAGGCAATGGGTCCTTAGGCTAGACGATGCCTAACTTCGAGGTAACAAGCCTCGACACGTCTCACCTCCCTAAAATGAGGACCACAATGCCAAGCAAGTGATACCAGATCCGGAGATCCAATACCTCCTACTATCGACAAGGTGGGCAACGCTGATCAGGCCATGACGGTCTCAACTAGATCACTCTCCTAGTGCGTCCAAAATCCTTAGGGCCAATGTCTACTTGCTTTTAGAATTAAGGCTTTGATTAACAGTGATTTTTAGAGCCAAGGAAAGGGTGATGAAATCCCCCACCTTATCTTTTATGGGACAGCCCCTCCTTAGTAGCGATTTAATCCTAGATCTAGCAATCAATCGCTCCAATCAAATGCTCTCTCACTCTTGTCCCGATGCACCTTACTAACTAATGCATGATCAAAACATGCATGAATGAGAGATTTGGGTGCACGTACCGCACGCCAGCAATCAACAACAAAATGTTAATAAAAGAAAAGACAAATGCATGCAAGGTCTACACATGATGCATGACCTAGATGGCAAGGAGTCTAATCTTTTGCTTTGAGTTTTATGGTCCAAGTTGATTAATGGGGGAGTGATTAATGATCTGGGAGAAAACGAGAAGTCACATCATGCAAAATATGGCTCCCAGATAACACAAATTATAGCACTAACTACCAGAACAAATTTTGAAGCTGGAAACCCTCACCAGGCCGCCAATTGGTGGTCTCCAATCGCTGATTGGCGGTCCTTTTGGATCTTCTGGTCCTAAAACTTGTCCAGTACCCTCCCCTTGATAAGATGGTTCCCTGAAACTAAGCAAAACTGGAAGCAAAAAATTAAAAACCACTCGAATCGTCCAAACCAAGGTCTGGATAGAGCACCTCCCCGGCAACGGGGCCAAAAACTTGATTGATCGTTTTATATTAACCGCAAGTGCACGACTGCGTTGAAGCGGTGGCAAATACGGGTCGTCCCCCTGGAGGTGTGTCGACGTTTGGTTTGTACGAAGGCGAGTGGTGATAAAATGGAGAGAAAGATTGGTTACACTACACTACACTAATCTAAACTAGAATGCAAAATGAAATGAAGATAAGCAATAAAGTAAACCCCATAGGGGGTAGAAAAATAATGTGAATATAAAGATGTGTGTGTGTGTGTGTGTTCAATTAAGCTCCTCACAACATGTAGTGCATGAAATCATAAAACTACATCCAACCTTGCCTCCACATGAATTAAGATAAGACTACATCATTAAAACATGCAAGACAATAATTGGAATGAAGCTAAATGAACTCAAGTAAAAAGACTAGACCCTACTATGCCTCCACATGAATTAAGATAAGACTACATCATTAAAACATACAAGACATTAGCTAAGGCCAAGGCAACAAGAGTACATACACTACAAATTGTGTTTCCAATATTAATTCCATCCATATCCTAACCTTATCATTCCCCATAAAATAGGTCCACTAATCAAAGCATAAGCTAAGCTTCATTCAAGAGCATTAGCATATCAAAGATAAGAGTGAAAACCCATTAGATGGTTATGGAAATCATATAAAGCTCAAGGGATTAAGATAACACACACTTAATACACTACATGATCATATAACATATTTCTCCACCCCTCAAGTGGGGATGGAACTACTCACTACTCATTACACTAACTACATTAACAAAATGAAACATAATACTGAAACGAAATTAATCTAAGTAAGCAAGAAATATTAAAGAAGCTTAAAAGGAAAGGAAAGACTAAACAAGCATGCACAAATTAAAAGACAAGATTAAAAGAGACTAGAAGAATTATTTTATTAACAAATGACTCACATTGAAGGTAGCATTCTTCTCCACCTTGAGTTTTTGCTTCAAGGCTCACTCCTTAGTAGAGAGAATGCCACCAAGCAATGGGTGATTACAATGGAAGGTGAAGAGTTCTATTTATAGGCATGGAAAAAGCTAATCCGGGACAATCCCCCGATGTGGGACTAAACAAATATCAGGAATGGACTAAATACACACTAATACGTAACCCAGAGAAACCTTAGCGGATTTGGGCCCAAATTGACCGCCAATTAGCGGTCTTGGACCGCTAATTAGCGGTCTACAGTGTTTTGATTGGTCTGGATTTTCTTCTGGGCTTTTCTGGAAGGCTTTGTTTATCTTTGATGCATCTACTTCGCTTGTTGGAGCTCCGACCCGAATAGAATTGCCAAAATACTCCCCATGATGGTGTGAAGTATTCTTGTTTGCTCATTGGTCCTTTGATCTTACGTTCAGGTCTTTCGATCTTGCATCTCAGTCCCTAGGTCTCACAATTAAGTCATTTTTCCTGCTTTTGGGTCATTTCATGGCTCTTCTCTTCAAACCTCTTTATTCCTGAAAACTAAACATTAAACTCCTCACGTAGCATTGCTTAGGTGTAAGATAATGGATATAAGATACAAATATGAGCATGAAATGATGTCAATCACATGGCATGGAATGAGAGTACGTTCTCTCATATTTTTGTTAATTAAGTTAGGAACATATATTTAGCGGATTTCTATGTTTGTAGTACTGGAAGCGGGTTGGAAATACAGAATGTGGTTACTACATGATGAGATACATGGAGGAAATCCTCGAATTGGCAACTCAAGATGTATGCCTATCCGAGGTAATGTAGATCGTTATTCACTTGTATAGTTGTAGTTTTAATATTTAGTTATTAAAATTTTTACTTGTATTTTTTTGATAGGTCTTCTCAAAAAGTAGTGATCCCTTCTCACAATAGGAGCTCGATGAAACTCGCAACCGATGGGCTCGCTATTTTATCAGAAACATGTTGATGAACTAAGAGGTTCTCCTGTCACTAGCATTTTTTTGTAATTTAGTTAACAAGTTCACTTGTATTACAAACCTACAATTTATGTCTTAATATAATCACCTCAATTTTAGAATGAATGCCAATTGTTTATGTATGAATTAATTGCAAGTGTGTTGAATGATTGTTTATGCTTGTATGTTTGTGTTGTGCATGTATGGCTGTATGCTTGTGTGTTTGTGCTTGTATGTACATGTGGATGAAAGTGTGAGCATTTGTGAACGAATTTCGTGCAGGTTGTATCTACACGAATATGATGACTAAATACAAGTTTGCAGGATTCTAATTTTTTTTGTCCAGGTTTAAGAATAGACGTCGGTTGTTTGTATTAGCCAACGTATATTCCTCTGAAGAAAGGAATAAACGTCGGTTTTATGTATCAGCCAACGTCAATACTTTCGGAAAAGATGTCGGTCGTTCTATAGGACCGACGTCTATTCTTTAGGTATAGACGTCAGCTAAAGCACATCCGACGTCTATGTATAGACGACGTACACATAGACGTCGGATCTGGGAGTGCTTATATCCGACGTATATACCCTCATACATCCGACGTATATTCCCTTTTCTGTAGTAGTGATGCAAGCCCAGGAAGGAAGTTCTCCACACACACCTAAAGCTAGCTTGATCAAGTTTAATGCACGTGGCTTGGCCAGTCGCACCGGCTTGACCCCAAAAAGAACCTTTCCAAACCAAACATACAAACATACCACAAGGGCAATTATATAAGATAAGGAACCGAATTAAGCATAAATGAGGGGAGTTGACTTATTATTAATATAGCAGGAGAGCAGGTCTTACAATATGCGTTAGATATATACAATTCTTTAGTCCTAGATATGTTTGTCATTTCGAAGGATATTTCCAACATTAGACCCACAAACTCTAAGACCCTAGATATATCTAGTTTAGGCTTTCAGGTTTATTGTTTAATTTGGGCTTTTAGGGTTCAGGCTTTTGTGGTTCAGAGGTTCAGGGTTTAGGGTTTAGGGTTAATAAGGTTTAAGACTTAGATAAAAAACTAGACTTACTAGAAAGCCCACTTACATTTGTGCCGCTCAAATATATTCAAAATCCTAAACCATACCCATCAACCCTAAGACCCTAAACATGGAATAAATGAAAAGATGAATTTCTAACGGAACAAGTGGTTATATTTGTAGTGTGAAATAAAATCTGTGAACCACGTAACCATGTAGGAACAAATAACCATTGGTCAACCGACCATTGGGAATTGGTTATATAAAAAACCCATGATAACGTATCATTAGCCAAATAAGCAAGCAAAAAAGATGCATGTAATATTCACTCTATATTGCATGTCAAGTTCTTAAATATTGTTGAGCACTTTATAAGATGATTTTTTTACCAAAATAAGTCTATTAATCACAAATTAGATTCAAAACCACACTGCACTCTAAGGCAAATATTCAATCCACCATACATTATGCAAGGAATAGCCGAATTACATGAATTGGTCTTCTCCGATTTTTGGAGAATTGAAGAGGATCCGGGTCCGATTTTTGGTGTAGTTTTGAACCACAACGATTGTTGATTAATGATCGAGATGATTGCAATAAATCCTTTTCACATTTACATGACGATTACAATCATCTATTCGAGATGCGCATGTCAACGAAAATTTCAATATCCTGTAGCCCAGACGTCACTAGTGCAGAATGCTCGATAGACGTCTCCAAATAGACGTCGGATATACAAACATCTGACGTCTATCGGTATAGACGTCGGATATTTGGACATCCGACGTCTATAGGTTTGTAGAAATGTCGGTTGTTTAGTATAACCGACGTCTATA
This sequence comes from Triglochin maritima, assembly GCA_963682175.1. Taxonomy (NCBI): domain Eukaryota; kingdom Viridiplantae; phylum Streptophyta; class Magnoliopsida; order Alismatales; family Juncaginaceae; genus Triglochin; species Triglochin maritima. Next base: position 29,699,065 of record OY821779.1, read on the forward strand.
CCTCCTGAAAGAACAAAATATTTTTTTGTTTATTTTTTTGGATTTATTTCGTATAAGAATTTATGTGGATTTTTTTGTATCAGAAATAACACAAATTTTTGGGCTTTATCTCGTGTAAGAATTAACTCATTTTTTCGAATTTATTGTGTATAATAAATAACGCAATTTTTAGGATTTATTTCGTGTAAAATTTATGTGGATTATTTTGTATAAGAATAATGTGGATTTAAAAATAATTACAATCACATGTGTGTTGTGTTGTACACATGTGTGTGTATGGTAACATGTTTAGTCCCACATTGGAGAAAGTTTTTTATTGGTGGAGTTGAAGTACTCCACCACTCCTTTACTTCTAAATTGTAGTTTGGTACCACACTACAAAATGCAAGTGAGATACATATATATATTTAATGGTCAACAGATTGGCACTTGGGGCACTTGGGGCTTAAAATGGTTGCAACGATTTTTTTACTATTAACCCATGTATAGACGTCGGTTGTATATGGTAGCCGACGTCTATAGGACGTATTTTTTTATTAATTATTGTTATTTCAAAGTATAGACGTCGGATGTATAGCAAGACCGACGTCTATAGGTCATGCTGTATGAATAGACGTCGGTCAATCTATATATCCGACGTCTATTTGGTGTAATAGTTTAGTCCCACATCGGAGAATTTATTTTTGTTGGTGTGGTTGATGTACTCCACCACTCCTTTACTGATGAACGTGAACGACTTGGGGCACCTGCGCATGTTGGGCTTGATATTCGTGGTTATTTGTCAAAAGTTTGGCACTTGGGGCACTTGGGCAACTTGGGCTTGATTAATGTGAGTGTAGAATGCCCGATATACGTTCCAATGTATTTTTTGGTTAATTAACATATAATAGACGTCGATTGTATATAGCCGACGTGTATACATTGTATAGACGTCGGTCGTATATAGCCGACGTCTATACAACAAGGAATAGACGACGGGGAAATAGACGTCGGGTACTTGGACCGTCGAAATCCGACATCTATACCAATATATATCCGACGTATATGGACTTTTCTGCACTAGTGCGTCAAAACCAGATCCTCACGAGGCGTTGGGTGGAGAATTTTCCTTGGGTGCCAGTTGCCCAACACACGCCAGTTTCGATTGGTGGGTGGTCAATATTCACCCATGATGACGACATGTACTATAGCTTTCATCTTGACTCCCTCCCAATATGGAATTACCACATACAGTACAACCAATCCTACTCAGTTATTTATCACCGCACCACTACCATTCGCCACTACATATGTGTGTGCCGCATACATATCTCTGTAACTCAGCTAAGCAAGTTACCTTCCATCGGTCATATGCCGCATTACTGCGATTCTTTACATCCTTATTTTTAATGAAATGTGTTCAATTTAAAAAGGACATGTAGTTGGTTTGGCTATTTTAGTCTTGGTGTATCTTGTTGGTCATTAATTTACTAAAGAGGAAGCAACCCCACGTGATGCGTTTGTTGAAAGGAAGGATCTGAGGGGAACCTGGAAGGGGCCAGCGGCGGAATAGAATTAACGAAGAGTTTCACTCAAACGAACAATTAGTGAAGAGTGCGAATAGTAATAACATTAAAATTCTAAAGCATAACTCATTGTTGATGCTGAACCTATAATTAACAAAGACAAATATTAATGGCAGCCTATGGAAAAAGTAGTACGGACGTCATTACATTAGAATCCAACAATATTAAAATTAAACTTCCCGATATCATGTGTTAAAATTAGAGCATTTTTTACCAAGAAATGCTCAGTTGTTAAAATTATCACTGCAATCATGTGTGACATTACATGTCTTAAAATACTCAAACTCATTCAAAGTCTACATCCTTGATAAACTTGCAGGTTGAGTATCATATCCATTCTTTGGGAAAATGATAAATATAAAATGTATCACAAGGTTGTTGCATTCAACTCACTCGAGAACTTGTTATTACCACATTAAACCAATTTTGTGGGATATCCACTCATATTGATTAGGTTGTCGTTCTAGATGAATCATAATATCACTTTCAGTCTCATCCAAAATTTGGATTTCTGAACTTTAGCTAAATAAAGTCATTTAGTGAAAGAACGACTATATAGTCTTTGGTGCCAACAAAATCAATAGTTATCCCCTTTCCAAGACCAACTCCCTTATAGACTTCAATCTGACTTGAATGCAACGTCTTTGTTTTTTTGTTATACTTTGAACTTCTCAACTTTGCAATGATACTCATACTATCACACTGCAAAGATGCCGCAGGAGTTGGTTTGCTAATTATTGACAATTCAGAAAGGATTCCTCAACTTTCATTCCACATTTGTCCAAAGAACAAAGTTCAAGCTCGAACGTAGATTGAGATAATATGTTCTGGTTTGTAGACCTCCAGGAGAGTGCACATTCACCCATAGTAAAAACATACCTTGAAGCATCATTACTCCTAGAGTTTTTGACTATCCAACTTACATCACTATACCGTTCTAGTACAGCTCGAAGAATTAATGGGAAAGAGACTTTTATTTTCCCTAATTTTGGTGTTTTTACAACTCTTTCTTGGTGGATTCCAAGATTTTATCATTCTCGATGGATTCCGTGTGGATTCCAAGATACACCCCAGGAATATTAGCATAGGACTATTTCACTTGGTGGATTCCAAGATTTTATCCTCTCTGATTTCGTGCTGGAGTCGCCATCAAAGCTCAATTCTAACAACTTCGCTTCCGTTATGTGACAAGTGGTATCAAATCCACATGTGAGTTACAATGATGTGCTTGCATTTGGTGAATCTCTCCCTTCTAGCTGGTTTGGTTCTGTCGTGGGGAATTATGTGGCGTTTGATAAGTAAACTCAAAGGTGAATGGTACCCAGGAAACTTATCAGAAAGTAGCATCAGAAGTTTGCAAGGATAGAAGCTATGAGTAGTTGAATATTTGTTATTACTTTCTTTAAGTGGGAAACTTCGTTTAATATTGAAGCCACATGTTTAGTGATTTTTCTTGTTGCGGGTTTTCATATCGATTTCACTCATTTTAGAAGACGCTCTTTATAATTTTCTAAAGATACTCCTTTTCACCATGAGAAGTATGATTATACAATCAACACAAAGAAAGTTAAAGGTGGTAAGTAATTTCTTGCACCAGCATCTCACAAATCCATCTCATTACTGAATGTAATTTTATCATTTCAGATTTGATGAACAATGATGCTCATGACATCGACGACCTCCAACGAAATGCACTATTCACGAAAGAGAGTATTCCTGTTTGGATAGCATTTTCAGAATATATAGCCTTGGAAGGGTACCCGGGATACATGCCACCTTACACTCACATCACCTTGATCAATGCTTGTCAATCAGACAATACGAATTATAATGGGATGCGTCATAACTCCTCTTACATTTTTTAATCTTTTATAAGGCATTCGATGTTGGAAATCCAACTGGGAATTTCAAGGCTCCCTGTGCTCTTATCTACCAAAATAGGGCAATATTGGGCGTTGAAGGCTTTTCAGCACTTCCCCAACATCGCTTACAGCTCTGTCATGGCTTCTTTGGATTTGCAGTGACGTCTAATTTGATGAGAGACCTTGTTCCTCAACGATGTGGAAATTTCATTCCCTTCCTATGGTCATGGCAGTGTCGTTTCTCGTTGGAGTGAGCTTTGTGATTCATATGTGCTTAGGAAGCTTGATAGTGTTTTGATGGAATTACATTGGAAGAAGCAAAAAGTCTAGTCTAATGGTCCCTGCAATAGCTTCTGGTCTTATCTATGGGGATGGTCTCCCCGTTGGAAAAAGGATTTTCACATCGGTTTTTTGGCCGTATCACGTTGGGTTTACTAGTCCAATATACCGATGTGGTATTAGAGGACGTAAGAGGGAAGATGATATCACGTCGGGTTTACTTGTCCAATATACCGATGTGGTAATTGGAGAACGTAAGAGGGAAGATGATATGACGTCGGTTGAATATCTGAGGTGATATGTGGTCATATCACGTCGGTTTATTCTAATTCGACGTGATATTTCCCAAATATCACGTTGGTTGTTGGAACAACTGATATGCTACTTTCGGCATATCACGTCGGTTGTTCCAACAACCGACGTGATATATGGGAAATATCACGTCGGATATTCATAAACCTGGCGTAATGTGGCCATCTTGCCCTAATATCACGTCTGGTTTAGGACAACTAATGTGGTATACTTTTGTTAAAAATGAATAAATATAATAATACATTTGTGATGTAATCTACTAAGATTTCCCTGCATTATACACTTTAGCAATATTCCTCTTGCAAACCCAACTCCAACATTCATAATTAAAATCACATCATTTCTCCTACAAACCCTCCTCACAATCACAATCACAATCAAGCAAATAAAATTTCTTTTCAATGTCTCAAATTTCAATTCAAGAAAACAAAACAAGTAACATTCATGCATTAATTAACATTAAATGGATCGATTTGTATTCACATAACATATATTGATGATCGACCTACAAGCATATGTGTAACGAAAAAAGCAGCCCACACCTATCACGTGTCCTCTCGAGCTCCGATTGTGAATATGGATCAAGACTTCCTCCAATGACCTACAAATTAAACAAAGACATATAAACATACAATTTTATCAAAATAAAATGTATATCTCAATATAAGGTAGAAGCTACATATTACCTCTCGTGAACCACCCTCCTGCAAAACCAACTCCACAATTTCTTCGATATACCTCATGATATAGTACCCGCACTCAGTATTTCCAGTTTGTTTATGGTACTACAATTAAGACATAGTGTATATTACGAAATAACAAAATTAATTGAAAATATAGGGCTTATTGTTTCAAAAATAATTTAATTATCCTACCTTCATAGCATGCCAAGTTGTATTTTTTGGCTTCTGGTTTTTCCCAATGCTTTATATATATCAACAGTTCTACAGAAATGGATAGATATCGGAATTTGTTATAAAATTTGACAACTACAACGTATTTTTATGTTTTAAAGTAGTAATTTAATAGAACTTACAATTGCACCATATGCTTCAAATCTTTCCTGGGTTTATTTAAAGATAAAGGATCAAAGCAATATGCAGTATTTGTATCAAGACAAATAACAACAAACATCCAATGATCACTACATAACATTCAATCAAAGAACATAATTAATTAATTTTAATACTACATTAATTATATCAAATAAGTAAGAACATACCTTTCCCAATACGGTGCAAGATAATACATCTTGTCCCCTCAGCCATCACCTTTCGCAATATTTTGCGGTCGGGTGTTGTCCGGGGTGGCAGAGCAATATTGGATATAAATATCCAAATCTCTTTCATAAGGCATTTGGTAAAGAAAGCTATATATTACAATCAATAAGCATTATTTAAATGTCAAAACTTAAAACATAAACAAATATCGTGAAAAGTAACATATATATGAATGACTTACTTTAAATAAACTTGAGTGATTGTTATACACAATCTGTCTATCTTTAGAAAAAGCATGACATCACGCATGAAGACAAACAATTTTTGTTCTAAGCCATCTTCGGTTGTGTAGCCTACTTCTTTCTCCATAACTCTTCATAGCATCGTTCTCGGGTTTAAATTTTATGAAATTGTATAACAATAAGTAGTTCTTAGGCAACACATTTTCATTAAACCTGGCAATTAATTGGGTTCCCTTGGATTGTGGAGGTTCAACATTTAACATAAAAAAATACATTGTTAGAACATTCCTACTTAAACAATATATATGACGATCACAAAACCATATATTAATTCTAAATGAATAACTTTTTATTCTTTTTCAGTTTTATTAAAGAATGTGACCATTGCTATATGTAGCCTTCGGCCTCCCCAACCATATGAACTTCAGATTCCAGTATTGGCAAGAATGCTCCACCATCATCAGGATTATCTAAAGTCACTGCTACATTTCTTGATCCAATTTTTGCCCCGTGATGCGTCTTCAACACATATACCTTTCCATAAGCTACAAGTTGCAAATCGGGATCTCTTACAAAAAGTCCATATTCGTGGTCATCCTGTAAATAGATTTAACTTAAAATTAACAACTATCAACAACTAACAATACAAACGTAATTAAATTTTTACCTCAATTGTTTCTTTTTCCTCAATTGTTGGTATTGATGTTTCCTCAATTAGAATTGGTATTGGATCGGTTGACTTCACGATAACCTCTTCACGATTAACACTTTACGCGCTCTGAGGCGTTGGCATATTAAAAGGTAGGTTGTTCATAGCATAGAGATTTCTAACCAAACACTCCAAATCTCCCATCCCTTACCTTAATTCCTGATTTTCTCGAGTAACCCCCCGATCTAAAGAAGATGATGACCCAAAGTATTGAGGAATTCCAATTCAACTACCCACACCTTGAACTCGTCCCGGATGCTCCCATTTACCCAAAGCCATGCACAATATGTCATTTCTACCATCCGAGACAAATTGCTCTGATGTGTATTGTAGTGAAGCTCGTCCTATACGAAAATTATATTATAAATATTATACTAATTAAGATACAAATATTACATTTAAATTTAATACTTACAATCTTATTTGCAACATTTGCAAACTCGTCAGTAATGTAACTTCCGTCGGGTCTAATACGTGCACTTTTCCACTTTTCTTGACAAGGTGGTGGCGACGATAGAGGCAAATTACTTGTTTGCTCTTTGCTTAGACCGGACTGCAAAGCAACTTCTTGTTGCTTCGCTCTTTTATTGACTATCATTTGCTCCTCAAGTTTACGATAGCCTCCCCGACACAATTGATTAACATCATATCATGCATATATTTGTGTCTTATATCCTTTATTGTTAGCCTAAGTGATCGATCGTTTTATATTAAACCGCAAGTGCACGACCACGTTGAAGCGGTGGCAAATACGGGTCGTCCACTGGGAGGTGTGTCGACGTTTGGTTTGTGCGAAGGCGAGTGGTAAAGAAAGGAGAGAAAGATTGATTACACTAAACTACATTAGAATACAAAAGGAAATGAAGATAAGCAATAAAACTAAACCCCATAGGGGGTAGAGAACTAATGTGAATATAAAGGTGTGTGTGTGTGTGTGTTCAATTAATCTCCTCACAACATGTAGTGCATGAAATCATAAAACTACATCCAACTTTGCCTCCACATGAATTAAGATAAGACTACATCATTAAAACATACAAGACAATAATTAGAATGAAGCTAAATGAACTCATGTATAAAGACTAGACCCTACTATGCCTCCACATGAATTAAGATAACCCAATATCATTAAAACATACAAGACATTAACTAAGGTAAAGGCAACAAGAGTACATACACTATAAATTGTGTTTCCAATATTAATTCCATCCATATCCTAACCTTATCATTCCCCATAAAATAGGTCCACTAATCAAAGGATAAGCTAAGGTTCATTCAAGAGCATTAGCATATCAAAGATAAGAGTGAAAACACATTAGATGGTTATGGATATCATATAAAGCTCAAGGCATTAAGATAACACACTTAATACACTACATGATCATATCACATATTTCTCCACCCCCAAATGGGGATGAAACTACTCACTACTCATTACACTAACTACATTAACAAAATGAAACATATTACTGAAAAGAAATTCAACTAAGCAAGAAAGGAACATTAAAGAAGCTAATTGAAAGAAACATAAACTAAAGAAAAATGCAAGAATTAAAAGACAAGATTAAAAGAAACTAAAACAATTATTTTATTAACAATGACTCACATTTAAGGTAGCATCCTTCTCCACCTTGAGTTTTGCTTCAAGGCTTACTCCTTACTATAGAGAATGCCACCAAGCAATGAGTAATTACAATGGAAGGTGAAGAGTTTATTTATAGGCATGGAAAAAGCTAATCCGGGACAATCCCCCGATGTGGGACTAAACAAATATCAAAAATAGACTAAGAATACACTAATACACGTGCTCCACAAATCTTAGCGGATCTAGAGCTATCTGGACCACCAATTAGCGGTCTATAAGCTCCAGATCCATTTGGATTTTGTGCTGGGCTTTGCTTGAAGTATTTCTTGGTCTTGTATGCATCTACTTTGTTTATTGGAGCTCCGATCCGAATCGAATTGCCAAAATACTCCCCATGATGGTGTGGAGTTTTCTGTTTTACTCTTAGGTCCTTCGGTCTTACGTTCAGGTCCTTCTCCCTTGCATCTCAGTCCCCAGGTTTCACAATTAAGTCATTTTTCCTGCTTTTGGGTCCTTTCATGGCTCTTCTCTTTAACCCTCTTTATTTCTGAAATTCAAACATAAAACTCGTCACATAGCATTGCTTAGGTGTAAGACAATGGATATAAGATACAAATATAAGCATGAAATGATGTCAATCACTATGCAATGCTACGTAACGAGTTTTACATTTAAGTTTCAAGAAATAAACATGTTTGAGAAGAAGAGACTCAAAAAGGACTTAAGAGCAAGGAAAAAGACTAAGATGCAAGACTTATGGGCTGAGATGCAAGAAAGAAGGACCCAGATGTAAAACCAAAAGGATCAATGTGAAAATCAAGAAGCTCCACACCATCATGAGGAGTATTTTGGCAATCAGATCATGGTCTAAGCTCCAACAACCACTACAGGTGCACCAAACATGTAGAAATCGATCCACACAAGTCTCCACCAAAGCACAACCCGATCAGCCCAACTCAGACCGCAAATCAGCTGTCTCAAACCGCCAATTGGCGGTCCATTTGGATCCAACCCCGACACACCTCAGTTGGGTGGTGTATTAGTGTGTATTTAGTTCATTTATGGTATGCGTTTAGGCTCATACCGGGGGATTGTCCCGGGTTACCTTTTTCTATGACTATAAATAGAACTCTTCATCATCCTTTGTATTCACCCATTGTTTGGTGGAATTCTCTCTACTTAGAGTAAGCCTTGGAGCAAAACTCAAGTGGAGAAGAATGCTACTTGTAATGTGAGTCATGTAAATAAAATATTTTTTAGTTTGCTTTAATGTTGTCTCCTCTTTTAATTCTTGCATGCTTAGCTTAATTTTATTTTGTCTTAATAGACGTAACTAGAATGTTTACTTTTCTTAATGTAGTTTGTAGTTTAATGTGTAGTGAGTAGTTACATCCCCCTTTGGGGATGGAGTTGATGTTTATACATGTCATGTCGAATGGAATGAATGCTATATGTGGTTTATGTGACAAATGTGAGTATGCTTGTTTAAATTATAAAGAATGCTTAACTTGATGGTTTCTGCCATAGCCATTAGGTACACCCATGCTTGTTTAGGTTCTCGAAAACAAACTTGTTCATGCTCATATTAATCACTTAGGTTAGTGATTTGGATGAGAGGTCTTGCCATGAGGTGCTTCGTATGCATAGCAACACTACCTACACTTGTGTTCTATTGAATGCATTCATCACCACTTATTTTATGTGTACACACACTCCACCCCTTAGGATTTTTCATTCCTGATTTCCAGCTTGCTTTTATTAGTCATTTAGTTTAGTTTTATTTCGTCTCGTGCTTTCATCTTCTTTGATTGTTTCGTGCTAGTTTAGCGTAGTTTAGTTTAGTGTAATCCATTTCTTCTCCCCTCTTTTCCCACATGCCTTCGAACGAACCAGAGTCGACACACCTCCCTGTGGATCGACCCATATTTGCCACGTCTTCACCGACGGCTGTGCACTTGCGGTTAAACTTGATTTCAATCAACAATCGATGGAGATACTTAATTTTGGATTGCCGGTCTTTATTAAGCTCTCATAGGGACTATAATGAAAAAATAAAAAATAATTTTAGGAAAACATATTATGAAAATCTAATTCAATTGATAGGAAACTATTAAAATCTTACAAAAAATTATGGGGTTTGTCTTGATTTAAGGAATTGCACCTAAGTTGTTGCAGTAATAAAGTTGTAAATCAAATAAGGTTTTTGATCCTTGTACTCCTCAAACACAAAGTTGGCTGTGAACTTTATTTTAAAATCTTTCCACCGATTGCCCTCATATGACAGCCATTTCTTTTTCAACAATTTCGCGGACTCAACAATAAATTTCTCCCACATTAAACAACAGTAGATAGTCAGATATAAAACATACAAGACAAAAATCACAAGACAAAAATACTAACAATGTAGGAAGTAAATTCTTACCATTACATCTTGCCAAATTTGGTCTTTAAGTGAAGCGTCAACCACAAATCATTTTTCAACACAGATGTTGACTTTTGTTCTTGCAAGAGTACCTAAATAACTTCTCCAGTATATTTTTGGTCTGATTGGCTCCAACACATTATCAAACTTGAGAGGTAATGGACCTTATCTCTTAACCAGTAACTGAAATTAGAGGATCAGAGTAGCTCCACGTGTGTGAGATGTCATGAAATCCTCATTGTTACTTTCAACTTGCACGTCGACTTCAGTGTTCAGCTTTGGCCGATCGGCCTTCTTTTTCATACCTGTCTACCTGAAATAAGAAAAACACACAGTTTATATCAACTGATAAAGTAGAAAATCATATACAAATAACATAATATATTAACAAGCAAGTTTACTTTCAATTGAACCTTTATTTTCGACTTTTCCGTTTCTTGCTCAAAGGATCGTCGATCCATATTCCTTCACGATAATCATCTTGGATAAGTAAGTTGTCAACAATTCTGTCGTCATCGAGCGATTTAAGTTCAGGTAGATGTGCAAATGGGGGAACTTCTCCAACCTCATTAACATCTTTTTGACAAACGATTTACCATTTTCCTTCTTAAAACTACCGACGATTCATTAGCACACGGGTCTGTTACACAGAAATTCTGTTTTGCTTCAGATGCCAGAATGAAAGGATTTTCCTTAAAATCTTCTTTTTTAAGGTTCACCAAAGTAAACCCCAATGCATTGACTTGAATATCGTTGCTATTGTCCACTCACTTGCATTTAAATACCGCAACATTGAATTTAGTAAAGCTCAGCTCCATATTTCTTCAATCTAACCATAATAATACATATTGACATATATGGGATTTTTATCTTTAAAATTAGATATGTTCAACTATTCAGCTACCAAAATGTCCCCACTATTCTGCATTGTGCTTTCTCGTCTTCCATTTTCGTATAGAAAGAAAAGTCATTGGTATCGTAGCCATTATAAGATGTCACTACATGATTAGGTTTATATGTCACGGCCGCGTTGAAGCGGTGGCAAATACGGGTCGATCCACAAGGAGGTGTGTCGACTATTGGTTTGTGCGAAGGCAAGTGGTAAAGAGAGAGAAGAAGAGATTGATTACACTAAACTAATGAACTAGAAGCAAGGAATTGAAAACATGAAATGAACTAACTAAGCTAAGCTAAACAACTATTAAGAAGAAAGATAAGATGGAAATCAGGAATCTAAAACCCCTAAAGGGTGGAGTGTGTGTGCACATGAAATAAGTGTGGTGAATACATACAATAAGCTCAAGTGTGGTTAGTGTTTGTTAATGCATAAGAAGTACCTCATGGCAAGACCTATCATTTACAACACTAACCTAGGTGATTAATATGAGCAATGCAAGGTTGTTATTTAGAACATAACGAGCATGGAGTGTACCTAACTATGGCAAAAACCATCAAGTAAAGTTCTTATTAATTCAAGCAAGCATACTAATATCTCTCGCAAACAATAATATCTAGCATTCATACCACCTACATAACATGTACATACATCTACTCCACCCCCAAAGGGGATGGAACTACTCACTAATCATTACACTACCTACATTAACAAAATGAAACATTATACTGAAAGGAAATTTAACTAAGCAAGAAAGGAGCATTAAAGAAGCTTAAAAGAAAAGGAAAGACTAAACAAGCATGCACAAATTAAAAGACAAGATTAAAAGAAACTAGATCAATTATTTTATTAACAATAACTCACATTGAAGGTAGCATTTTTCTCAACCTTGAGTTTTGCTTCAAGGCTTACTCCTTAGTAGAGAGAATGTCACCAAGCAATGGGTAGTTACAATGGAAGGTGAAGAGTTCTATTTATAGCCATAGGAAAAGGTAATCCGGGACAATCCCCCGATGTGGGACTAAACTAATACCAGAAATAGAATAAACAAACTCTAATACACATGCCCGCCAAAGATTAGCGGATCCGGAGCCAAACAGACCGCTAATTGGCGGTCTATTGGTTATGGATCGTTCTGGATTTTGTTGTGGGCTTTTCTGGATATCTTTGGTGGTCTTGGATGCATCTACTTTGTTTGTTGGAGCTCCGACCCGAATCGAATTGCCACAATACTCCCCATGATGGTGTGGAGCTTTTTGTTTTGCTCTTAGGTCCTTCGGTCTTACGTTCGGGTCCTTCTCCCTTGCATCTTAGTCCCCAGGTCTCACAATTCAGTCCTTTTCCTTGCTATTTATAGTCTCTCCTTCTCAAACCTACTTATTCCTGAAAACTCAACATAAAACTCGTTACATAGCAATGTTTCGGGTGAAAGATAATGGATATAAGACACAAAATATGCATGAAATGATGCCAATCATAGCCATTATAATATGTCACTACAGGATTAGGTTTATATGTCAAGCACTTCAAATTTTCAGAAACATCACGACCGTATGCAGTTTCGTTTAACCAATCAACAAAATATTTTTGTGAGCATTAATTACTTGTTGATCAGTCCATGTAGGTTGTTTCCCCTTTACTATTGTCATGTGCTCATCCAAATAAGGTTGGACTTCATCAGAATTGCACAACACATAGAATACGCTTTCAAAAGAAACTCACGTTTTGGACTTATCATCTTCGGACCACGCTTACCTTTACCTCCAATCCTATCTTCATGTCGGTTCTTAGGAAGTCCAACACTCTTTGTATGAGTCAAGTACTCATTAAAAAACTCAATTACCTCTTGATTGATCTCGTTTTATATTTCTACCGCAAGTGCACGGCCGCGTTGAAGCGGTGGCAAATACGGGTCGTCCACTGGGAGGTGTGTCGACACTTGGTTTATTCGAAGGCAAGAGGTAAAAAGAAGGGAGAAAGATGTATTACAATAATCTAAACTACAAAGCTGAAATGAAATGGAAAAGGAAATGAAGATAAGCAATAAAACTAAACCCCAAAGGGGGTAGAGAACTGATGTGAACATAAAGATGTGTGTGTGTGTGTGTGTGTGTTCAATTAAGCTCCTCACAACATGTAGTGCATGAAATCATAAAACTACATCCAATCCTGCCTCTACATGAATTAAGATAAGACTACATCATTAAAACATACAAGACAATGATTGGAATGAAGCTACATGAACTCAAGTATAAAGACTAGACCCTACTATGCCTCTACATGAATTAAGATGACTACATCATTAAAACATACAAGACATTAGCTAAGGAAAAGGCAACAAGAGTACATACACTACAAATTGTGTTTCCAACATTAACTTCATCCATATCCTAACTTTATCATTCCCCATAAAATAGGTCCACTAATCAAAGCATAAGCTAAGCTTCATTCAAGAGCATTAGCATATCAAAGATAAGAGTGGAGACCCATTAGATGGTTATGGAAATCATATAAAGCTCAAGGGATAAAAATAACACACACTTAATACACTACATTATTATATCACATATTTCTCCACCCCCCAAATGGGGATGGAACTACTCACTACTCATTACACTAACTAATTTAGCAAAGGAAAGCATAATACTGAAATGAAATTTATACTACTTAAGCAAGAAATATTAAAGAAGCATAAAACTAAACAAACAAACAAGCATGCAAAGGAAAGGAAATTAAACTAAGAGAGAAACAACATCATTAAAAGAAAACTTATATTATTAACTCACTCAATTACAAGTAGCTCTTCCTCCACTAGAGTTTTGCTTCAAGGCTTCACTCTTAGTAGGGAAGATGGCCACCAAGAGGGAGATGGATACAATGGGAGGTGAAGGGTTCTATTTATAAGCATGGAAAAAGCTAATCAGGGACAATCCCCCGATGTGGGACTAAACCAATACCAAAAATAGCCTAAACGAACACTAATACAAGTCCAGGAGAAATTGGGGCGGATCCTGCATGATCCAGACCGCCAATTGGCGGTTCCAGACCGCCAATTGGCGGCCTAGAAAGCCCAGATCCGTCTGGGTCTTCTGGTGGGCTTGCCTTGGTGTGTTTCTTGGTCTTGGATGCATCTAACTTGTTTAGTGGAGCTCCGACCCGAATCGAATTGACAAAATACTCCTCATGATGGTGTGGAGTTTCCTGTTTTGCTCTTAGGTCCTTCTGTCTTACGATCAGGTCCTTCTCCCTTGCATCTTGGTCCCCAGGTCTCACAATTAGGTCCTTTTTTCCTGCTTGTGGGTCCTTTCATGGCTCTTCTCTTCAAACCTCTTTATTTCTGAAAACTAAACATAAAACTCGTCACGTAGCATTGCTTAGGTGTAAGATAATAGATATAAGGTACAAATATAAGCATGAAATGATGTCAATCAAATACCCCCACACCTAAGTTTTTGCTAGTCTCGAGCAAAACAAAGAAAGGAAAAAGCATACGAAAAACAAGAAATCCTAACTCACTTTCGTAGGAATCACGGTTGCACTTAGCACGTGCAACAAGCCGTTAAACCTCCTTGTTGCCAAGGAGGAGGAGTGGTGTCTCCTGAGGGTTTTCAGCGGATATACCCACAAAATCCGAACAAGATGCATTAATCAATCTAGCTACACGACTCGTTGGACTTATTTTGTCGATCATGGAATGCGGTAATACTACGGGTCGACTATATATATGTAATCAGTCCACACACCTAACCTAATGAGTTATTCGTGAGAGTTAACTAAGGAATTAAGTGAAAGACATGGGCAACCTTAACTTCTGAATGTGAAACAAAGTGTAAAGTCCATTTTGGTTCTTATTTGCCTCTTCTTTTCTTTTTTTTCTTTTTCTTTTCTTTTTCTTTGGAGCATATATTGGTTGGTGTTTGATTTTCCCAGGGTCAGGTTTCGTGCATCATTGCCTATGAGGACTTACACTATCACGTACACCTTCCCCCAAATCTCCACATAGGGCGATCCCTACCACCCGTGTAACGGGAGTTCGGTCGGTGCATCCCAAGTCAGATGACTCGAAAGCACCAGGCACAAAGTCCCCTCAGACCTACTTTCCCGAGTGATAGGAGCCGTGCGAGAAGAGAGAACACCACTTATTTATTCATTTATCTACATGGGAACCAAAACCCCTACACTTAAGTTTCACAAAAAGATATTAAGGGCCCTTGACTACAACAAACTTCCTAACTTAACAAACACGAATTATTTGACTCACTAGGTTCAGGGTGGACTTCTTTAAATGTTTGAGCACTGAAACCCACTGATTACTCACCCCCAAGGGAAAACTGGGGTGCATCCTAACGACTCGATAAATCCTAAAGCCACGTACTAGATAACCTAATGCATCAAGTTCAAGACAATTTTGGGAGCTTTCTTTTTACTTTGCCTCTCAACGGTTTTGCACATGCTAAACACACGCAAAACCCACAAAACATTTTCTTTCGAAAACACATGAAGATTTAGAAAGAAATGTGAAAATTTTGAAGCACTAGGAAAGCAAAAGAAGACAAGTCACCCAAGGATCATGGCAAGCAGATATATCGATATTAAATGCAGCACACTAACATGACCCTAAATGCAAACAAAAGAAAACAAAATCGAAAGAAAAAAACTCGACTATGTACACACGTAAAACACCCCCCCACACCTACTTCATGCATTGTCCTCAATGAATGTGAGCAAAATACTACATGGATGTATGCACGAAACAGAAGAGATCTCACCAATGTGAAGTACACAAGGAAGTTCATGGCTATGTTGATGGACACAACCCAACTTCCCTCAAAACCTGTGAGATGCTAAAGAAGGGATACAAATACGTGAAAGAAATGGGGCCCAAATACTCAAGGGTTGGGGCCCACAACAATCGATGCTCACTGAAGGAGTATATTTTTTTTTTCTTCTTTTTTTTTTTTTTTTTAACTATGTACAACAATAGGCTTCCATCTTCATATGTCAAGGGACATCAAATGGGAACCCACCATCTCTCGAGCCAGAAATGCGCATGCATGGGCTCGCAACATACATAACAGAATTGCTCGACCACCTGACACCTTTATAAGCATTGTGGTCGGTTGATGCCTCTTTAGAATTAGCAAAAGAGGAGGCATGAACGAGAGGTGAACCTCTATCTAGTATAAGGGTATCAGGTGGTTGAATCTTAACCCACATGGGGTCCTCAGCAGATACAGAATGAAGAGCATGTGGCCGAGAGGCCATAAAAATAGTATCTTGTGGCTCAAAAGCCACGTGGTCAAAAGGATGTGGCTCAAGTGCCACGTGGTCAAAAAGAAGTGGCTCAAGGGCCACATGATCAGAAGAATGTGGCTCAAGGGCCACAAGATCAGAGGAATGTGGCTCAAGGGCCACAAAATCAGAGGAATGTGGCTCAAAAGCCACGTGATCAAAACGTAAGGCACCTTCTTGTGCCAACCCAGTTGAAACATCTTCACCACCTTCAGGATCTTCATCGAACAATTCTCTGAAGTACTTGAAGGTGCCCTCAACTTCAATCTCATCCAAACCCTGGATAAGGTTGACCTCAACAGGGTCATTGAAGGCACCTGACTTCTTGCCAATGGTGAAGATGTTGAAATCAGCGCATTGACTACCATAAGTCAAGCGCATCAGACCATTGCGACAATTGATCAAGGCATTGGAAGTCGCAAGAAATGGTCGCCCCAGAATGACAGGAATTTGTCCAAGTGGGTTTGGCACAGGTTCAGTATCCAAGACAAAGAAGTCGACTGGATAAATGAACTCTCCCACTTTGATCAGCACATCTTCCACCACACCCCTCGGTTTCTTCATAGACCTATCAGCCAATTGAAGAGTGGTCTTTGTTTGTTTGAGGTCTCCAAGACCGAGGTGGACGTAGACAGAATATGGTAGAAGATTAACAGATGCACCAAGGTCCAATAAGGCTCGATGTATGGGCACATCACCAATCACACAAAAGATAGTAGGACAGCCAGGGTCCTTGTACTTGACTTGCATGGGTTGTGCCAACAAGGAACTCACGTTAGCCGCAAGAAAAGCTTTCTTGGGAACATGAGTTTTTCTCTTCTTAGTGCATAAGTCCTTGAGAACCTTGGCATAAGGTGGCATTTGCTGAATCACCTCCAAAAGAGGGATATTCACCTTAACCTGCCGAAACATCTCAAGCATCTTGTCATGCTGATCAGAGGTTTTCTTTTTAAGGCGCTCAGGGAATGGCGCCTTAGGGGCATAAGGATGCGAAGGCACCCCAGAATTTAGGTCCAAAGAAACATGAGTGGGGACCTCAGAATCTGGTTCCTTCGACACAAGAGGAGACAAGGGGACCTCAGGGTTCGGCCCCTTTGTCGAAGGAAATGTAGAAAGAACCTCAGGATCTGGCTCCTTCCTGGAAGTATTTGTGGAGGGAGCCTCAGGATCCGGCTCCCTCAAAGATGGTGATGACAAAGAAGGTACCCCAATGTGGTTATCCACCTCCTTACCACACCTCAAAGTGTGAATCACATTAATATGATGGGTCGGTTCAGGGGTGGCATGAGGTAAAGGTGTCCTTCCTTGAGAATGGGTACCCCGAGGATTCACCTCAGGTTGACTCGGGAACTGACCTTTCTCGCGTTCATGGAGTTGATGAGCCAACTGGCTAACCTGCATTTCCAAAGCCTTGACTGTACTTTGCAACGCTTGAAAGGTCGGATCACAAGAAGGGTCCTTAGGGTCAACCCGCTGGGGTGGTGGAGTCTGGTTGGAATAACCCGACGATGAGGCATGAGCATGTTGGTAATTTTGGTGCTGCGACCTTTGATGTGGGGGTTGGTAGGTCGCCGATGGGCGTGGAGGTTGATAAGGTGGAGGTTGAGGTTGAGCGTGCGAGCTCTGACCGTGGCCTCCACTAGACCCCCAAGAGAAGTTAGGATGGTTACGCCATCCCGGGTTATAGGAATGACTGTACGGGTCGTTTCGGGGCCTTTGTTGATACATCGCATTTGCATGCTCAGTATCCCTTGGAGAGTAAGCGCACTCCAAGTCATCATGTCCCGACAGTCCACACCTAGTACACCCGGGAGTAGCGACCTGAGCTACAGGAGCTCGGTCCATCTCCAAACTCTCTATCCTACGCATGAGAGCAGCCATTTTCGCCTCAGACGCGATCGATGAGTCAACTTGATAAGATCCAGCTCGACCAGAAGACCGGGCGGCTGGTGGCTCTCTCATGGTATCCCACTCGAAGGTACGTTCAGCCATGGATTCAAAGGTATCCCATGCCTCCTCGATGGGTTTCATTTGGAAGTCACCCTGACACATCGACTCCAACAATGTGCGGGTGTTGTAGTTGATGCCCTCATAAACAATTTGGCACAACTGCCATAACTCAAATCCATGATGAGGGCACTGCTGGAGAAGGTCCTTGAACCTCTCAAAGAAACCATGAAAAGATTCGGTCTCGGTCTGATACATCTGATGTATCTGGTGCCGTATCTGTTGAGTTTTCCTTTGAGGGAAAAATCTCTTCAGAAAGACGGTCACAAAGTCATCCCATGACCGAATCGAGCTCGCCGGGAGGCTATACATCCATTTCTTCGCATTATCCTTCAATGCGAAAGAAATCATCCTCAACCGGACAGAATCCTCGTCAAGCTGTTGAAGCTTGAACATGGAGCACACTTCCTCGAATTTGCGTATAAAGATATACGGATCCTCCTTATTGGCAGTGAAGGTCGGAAGCATGCTCACATACTGAGGTTTTAGCTCATAGTTGTTCCCGCGAGCAGGGGGAACAACTATGCAAGAAGGTTGCACGACCCGAACAGGATGGGTCCGCTCCCACAAGGTCATCGGCCTATCATGTCGAGCTAAAGGTGGTGGTGCACCTAGAACTCGATCCTGACCGAATCTCCCTTCCTCTCGAGTCAGAGGAGGAGGAGAAGGAGGTCTACGTGGTGGTGGAAACGGACCGAGGTAGTCCATGTATGGAACTCGGTCCCCTTCGCCACCATGAGACGACTCGGCCTCTTGCTCCAAAGGAGCACGAGGCGGAGATGGTCGATCACCAAGATCTTCCATCTCAGAAGTATGCACTCTCTCGAGCCGAGCGCTCTCACCAAAACGAGCCCAACCTCGCATAAAAAAGCTCAACTCGACTCTACCAAACACACAACAGAAGGTGTACTAGAGGAAGAGACTAAACGTAGAGAATAGATGAGGAGATGACTCAGGTGAGGAGAGAAGAATCCCTAGAGCTAGCGTGGGTAGTGGGATCAGGAAGAAGCCTAACTAGCAAGCACGGCTCAGACAAAGTAAGGCAATGGGTCCTTAAGCTAGACGACGCCTAACTTCGAGGTCACTAGCCTCGACACGCCTCACCTCCCTACAACGAGGACCACAATGCCCAGCAAGTGATACCAGATCCGGAGATCCAGTACCTCCTACTATCGACAAGGTAGGCAACGCCGATCAGGTCATGACGGTCTCGACTAGATTACTCTCCTAGTGCGTCCGAATTCCTTAGGGCCAATGTCTACTTGCTTTTAGTTAAGGCTTTATTAAGAGTGGTTTTTGGGGCCAAGGAAAGGGTGATGAAATCCCCCACCTTATCTTTTATGGGACAGCCCCTCCTTAGTAGCGATTTGATCCTAGTTCTAGCAATCAATCGCTCCAATCAAACACTCTCTCACTCTTGTCCCGATGCACCTTACTAACTAATGCATGAAAGAAACATGCATGAATGAGGGATGTGGGTGCACGTACCTCACGCCAGCAATCAACGACAAAATGTGAAGCAAAGAAAAGACAAATGCATGCAAGGTCTACCAATGGTGCATGACCTAGATGGCAAGAAGTCTAATCTTTTGCTTTGAGTTTTATGGTCCAAGTTGATTAAAGGGGGAGTGATTAATGATCTGGGAGCAAATAAGAAGTCACAGCATGCAAAATTGGGCTCCCAGATAACACAAATTACAACACAAATGACCACAAAAAATTTGGAAGACAGAATCCCTTACCAGGCCGCCAATTGGCGGTTCCAAACCACTGATTAGCGGTCTGTTGTTGGATTTGCTTCCTCAAACTTCTCCAGTGGCCTCCCCGTGATCAGAGTGTTCCCTGAAATTAAGAAAACTGAAAACGAAAAATTAAAAACCCCTCGAATCGTCCAAACCAAGGTCTGGACAGAGCACCTCCCCGGCAACGGCGCCAAAAACTTGATTGATCTCGTTTTATATTTCTACCGCAAGTGCACGGCCGCGTTTAAGCGGTGGCAAATACGGGTCGTCCACTGGGAGGTGTGTCGACACTTGGTTTATTCGAAGGCGAGAGGTAAAAAGAAGGGAGAAAGATGTATTACACTAATCTAAACTACAAAGCTGAAATGAAATGCAAAAGGAAATGAAGATAAGCAATAAAACTAAACCCCAAAGGGGGTAGAGAACTGATGTGAACATAAAGATGTGTGTGTGTGTTCAATTAAGCTCCTCACAACATGTAGTGCATGAAATCATAAAACTACATCCAATCCTGCCTCTACATGAATTAAGATAAGACTACATCATTAAAACATACAAGACAATGATTGGAATGAAGCTACATGAACTCAAGTATAAAGACTAGACCCTACTATGCCTCTACATGAATTAAGATGACTACATCATTAAAACATACAAGACATTAGCTAAGGAAAAGGCAACAAGAGTACATACACTACAAATTGTGTTTCCAACATTAACTTCATCCATATCCTAACTTTATCATTCCCCATAAAATAGGTCCACTAATCAAAGCATAAGCTAAGCTTCATTCAAGAGCATTAGCATATCAAAGATAAGAGTGGAGACCCATTAGATGGTTATGGAAATCATATAAAGCTCAAGGGATAAAAATAACACACACTTAATACACTACATTATTATATCACATATTTCTCCACCCCCCAAATGGGGATGGAACTACTCACTACTCATTACACTAACTAATTTAGCAAAGGAAAGCATAATACTGAAATGAAATTTATACTACTTAAGCAAGAAATATTAAAGAAGCATAAAACTAAACAAACAAACAAGCATGCAAAGGAAAGGAAATTAAACTAAGAGAGAAACAACATCATTAAAAGAAAACTTATATTATTAACTCACTCAATTACAAGTAGCTCTTCCTCCACTAGAGTTTTGCTTCAAGGCTTCACTCTTAGTAGGGAAGATGGCCACCAAGAGGGAGATGGATACAATGGGAGGTGAAGGGTTCTATTTATAAGCATGGAAAAAGCTAATCAGGGACAATCCCCCGATGTGGGACTAAACCAATACCAAAAATAGCCTAAACGAACACTAATACAAGTCCAGGAGAAATTGGGGCGGATCCTGCATGATCCAGACCGCCAATTGGCGGCCTAGAAAGCCCAGATCCGTCTGGGTCTTCTGGTGGGCTTGCCTTGGTGTGTTTCTTGGTCTTGGATGCATCTAACTTGTTTAGTGGAGCTCCGACCCGAATCGAATTGACAAAATACTCCTCATGATGGTGTGGAGTTTCCTGTTTTGCGCTTAGGTCCTTCTGTCTTACGATCAGGTCCTTCTCCCTTGCATCTTGGTCCCCAGGTCTCACAATTAGGTCCTTTTTTCCTGCTTTTGGGTCCTTTCATGGCTCTTCTCTTCAAACCTCTTTATTTCTGAAAACTAAACATAAAACTTGTCACGTAGCATTGCTTAGGTGTAAGATAATGGATATAAGGTACAAATATAAGCATGAAATGATGTCAATCACCTCTTGAGCTATGTAACCTTCAACGATGCTCACATTTGGCCTTCGTCGATTGTTACAATAATCTTTCAACTCACCCATGTAATGCTCGAAAGGATACATCCACCTCAAAAAAAAGACCAAGTAACTTAGCTTCTTTAACCAGATGAACCACCAAATGAACCATAATGTCAAAAAAGACAGTGGAAAGTACATCTCCAACTGATATATCGTAACAACCACATCATTTTGCAACTTATCCAAATACTTTCGATCAATTACTTTGTGGAAAATCTTGTTGAAAAAACAATTTTTTTTGATAATAGCTTATCTATGTGTTTCGACAATATCAATCTAATAACAACATGTAACAATTGTTGTATCAACACATGACAATCATGAGACTTCAAACCAAATAGTTTCAAATCTCTCATTGAAACAAAACTAATAATATTTGACGAATACCCCTGCAGCACTTTGACACAATGTAGACACTGACACAAAACTAATTTCTCCCTTCTGGACAAAGTGTAAAAAGCTGGTGGTAAATACTTCCGAGCACCCTTACTCTCTGGTGCTAGTTTTGCTTGAAAACCAAGTTCAAGTAGATCAAGTCTGACATTATATATGTTCAGAAGAGTTCCTAACAAACTGTCACAAACTTTTTCTTCGGCAAGCATCACATTAATACAATGTCTGACTTCTAAGGTCTCTTAATAAGGAAGGTTAAAAGAGAAGAATTTTTTCTTCCAACTACTCTTATCACTTCCGCGTTTGTAAGGCTTGTCGAATTCGCATTGGATGTTCTTCTCCCGCTCACGAACTTGTCATACACTAATTTCTCCAGGTGGTTCCTCGAATTCATGCTTCTTTTAGATGCCATTATCATCTTACGATACAGATGACTCATAGGAAGAAATTTGCGATGACCAAGATACATTGTCGTACTATCATGCACCAGCTACAAAGAACACATGTTTTCTTCACAAATAGGACACGCTTTATGCGCTTTCACTGAATAGCTAGACAGATTTCCATATGCAGGTAAGTCATTAATTGTGCAAGATATCATCGCACGCATTGTAAGTGACTGTTGATGGTGGGCATCCCACACTTGCTCACCATCATTCCACAATTTCTTTAAGTCATCAGTCAGGGGAGCCAAATACACATCTGTGTCATCGCCTGGTTGTTTTGGACCAAAAATCATTAAAGACAACATCATGTATCTATATTTCATGCTTAACCATGGAGGTAGATTGTACATAACCAATACAACAAGCCACGAACTATGAAGGCTAGTCAAACTCCCGTAAAGATTCATTCCATCAGTACACAGACCAAGTCTCAGATTTCTGGATTCTGGACGGAACACTGGAAAATCTGAATCATTCTTCTTCCACTGCGGAGAATCTACAAGATGTCAAAGCATCTGATTATTCACTTTATCATGATCTGCGAGCCATGTCAGATTCTTTGAATCCACGGGGCAAGCAAACAATCATTTCAACCTTCGAATAATCGGAAGATACCACAACACCTTCGCAGGCGGCCCATGTACTAGTATATTACCACTCACATTTTTCTTTTGTTCATAGCGTGACGTAATACAAACCCGACAACAATGCAGATTTTCATATTCAACACTATATAATATGCAATCATTAGGGCATGCATGTATTTTCCTTTACCGCATACCCATCAGACATGATTTTTTTGGCCTCATACGTACGGTTTGAAAGTTCGTTATTTTCTGGAAGATTTTCTTTTAACAACTTAAGTAGGGCAGTAAAACTGTCAACACTCAAACCGTTCGAGACTTTCAAGGTATATAATCGTAACACTGCAGACAATCTACTGAAATCGGTGCAACCCGGATAGAAAGGTTTTTTATTGTCAGATAACAGACTACTAGGTACTCAGGGTTTATCATAAAACTTATCGGCAACATCTTGAATCATATCCTCAAACTGATCTTCATCATTAACATCTTGATTTGAAGGACTATCACTTTCTTCCTTTGTACGTATTTCGTTCTCATCATGTCATATCCAACTTGTGTATCCTTAATCAAAACCTTTCTCAAACAGATGAGCCTTGATCTCTTTTACATCTCTTAAGAACATGTTAAGACACTTCCTACATGGACATAAGACATTTCCTTTATTTTTAATATGCTCATTCTTTTGTGCATACTCTAGAAATTTATCACCTCCCCATCACTCGATCGACTTGGAAAAATTCAATTTTGATCCATTATTTTCTACACAATAACACAAACAATTGTAACAGAAAATGAACCAAATATACAGGAATATTTCAAAATTTTGGTAGAACCTCCTCTTAAATTTCATAGTAATAAAAAAATTCCAGTAGAAAAAACACAAACATATACAACTATATATCTCAAAACTTCAAAACAACCATTCACTTATGTAGTTATTTTAACACAACGATATATTGATAACTTAGGTAGTCATTTGAAGACATTCATTTATTTGAGTAGCCAAATTAAACATAAGCATTCACTGAAGTAGACAATTTTGACACAAATTTTGAAAATCACTAAAAGAAATCAACATTGGGCATAAAATTTAAGACTTGAAATCTAAAGTAGACTCCAATAACATAATAGAAATCTAAAGTTTAAGACTTGAAACTAATATTTGAAAAAATGTAACATATAGTTACAAAAGCAACTAATTAAATTAGCAAAACTTTATTGGACCTTAATTAGAAGTAGGCTAGGGGAGGGTGGCCGGAGGTGATGTGGGTCGAGGTGGCTCGTGGAGGGGAGGTCTTTTTGCCGGCGGTGACGTCATTTTGACCGGCGTGGTCGGGGTGGCCAGTGGAGTCGAGGTGGTTGGCGGAGTAGAGGTCATCTGGCCAACGGTGGTGTCGTATGGATCGACGAGGTCGGGGTGGCCGAAGGAGTCGAGGTCGAGCACGGCAAGGTCTTGGTAGCCAGAGGAAATGGCATCAGTGGTTGGAGAAGGTGGGGGTGGTGTGTTGGGTCGAGTCTCGTTCGGGGAGGTCAGAGGAGACGAGGTCGAGCACGACAACATCTTGGTGGCCGGAGGAGTTGGGGTCGGTGGTCGGAGATGGTGGGGGTGGTGTGTTGGGTTGAGGTAGACCACTGTGAGGTCGGAGGAGTTGACCACTACGGTGTGGCTTGGGGCGAAGGCTCGGGCGCAAAAGTTGTAGTAGTTGTTGGCTTTTTGGCTTTAATCTATGTTTTCATGATTTAATCAACCTAATCTTAATTATAATCAATGTAGAGTAGTAGCACACATTGTGCATAACATATATATTGTATTGTTCTAACTTCTATAGGTGATCAAGACTCAAGGAAAGAAGAAAATCAAGTCAAGGCATGTAATAAAGCTCATTTGAAGACATGCAATCTTGATTTATTTTGAGTGTTAGGAACTTTGTGTAATTGAGCATACTTTAGCTAAAAAATAATTAAACACACACAAAATTTCACATAAATTGGACTTCAATTGATCACCCAAACTAGGACCGGAAAACACTTAAACCAAACCAATCTTCCAGTGCCAATTCGGTCGATCGGAACGAGTTCCTTGTTCGACCGATTGGGTCTGTTAATATTGTTAGCCTAAGTGTTGAACCGGTTGTCCGATCCAAGCCTTTTGTTTGACCGTCTAAACGTGGCACTTGACCGTTAGACTTGTCGTATTCTACAACAGTCGGATTTCCCAAAACCCCAATATTACCAGACTTTCGGTTGACCGAAATTTTCATTAAGGTCGATCGATCAAACAATCTTTGGTCGCCTTGACACTCTGGAAGTTTCCGATCAAACGACTCTTAGAGTTAGGTCGACCGAAACTCATTTTCTCCTTGAAACCACATGTGCCTCGAAGTCTGGTCGAACATACCTTTTCCTTATTTAGAACAATCTATCCTTTACCAGACCAAAACCCCTAGAACGGTCGACTGATCCCCAATGTAGATCAACTATTCACTTAAGTGCACTTAAGTTATAGCCAAGCTTGACAAACCGGTCGACCGATTTTGGTATGAAATGTGACCTGCACTTTACTGTTTTGGGTTCCTTACACAACAACTTCCTATACTTGTCCCAACGACTATAACCCACTTAGAGATTATAAATAGAGTTGCCCAAACCTTGTTTAGACACTACTATTTGTTCTATACACTAGAGAGAAACTCCCAAGCTTTGAAATCCCCATTGCTACACTTTAAGACTAAATTCCACAACTTTGATCATAACCAAATCATACTCAAAGTGTGCTCAAGATTTACAGAGTGTTGTCCCACTCATTTGTTGTTTAAGAAGCAAGGATTTCGGTGAAAGCCCGAAGTGTTCCCTCTCGGGTTGTGAGAGGAAGAAATCAAGCTAGCAAGGGTTGTTTGTGGAGCTTGTGTTGTAATGCCTTAATCTCGGCCCGGAACGAGATTGATAGGGAAGACGTAGGTAGAGCTTGCAAAAGAGGAAGTAGGTGGGAGGTCGAACCTCTATAAAAATCACCTTGTCTTCATCTTGTGGTTTGCATATTTCCTTCCATACTTGCTTGTTTGTTTTAATTTCTGCTGCATCTTTGATTGAGCAAGTAGAGGTTAATTAACCCTAAAATTGATTAGAACTAAGCCATTCATGATCCTACATTTTGTATCAGAGCTTTGTGAGCTAAATTGCATACTTGATCATATTTTTAGCATGACATCTACATCACAATCTAATCATATAGAAGGCATAT
Source organism: Triglochin maritima (assembly GCA_963682175.1). Taxonomy (NCBI): domain Eukaryota; kingdom Viridiplantae; phylum Streptophyta; class Magnoliopsida; order Alismatales; family Juncaginaceae; genus Triglochin; species Triglochin maritima. The sequence goes on from OY821779.1 coordinate 29,725,671, forward strand.
GCACAAGTAGGCCTCCTTTGGTTAATGGGTCTAATTATGATTATTGTAAGAATATGATGAAGATTTTCTTAATTTCTAATGACCTTAAGTATTGGATTTTACTTCAAAATCCCTACACATCCCCAAATTAAGAAGAATTAGCCTCACTTTCTAAGGCCAAAATGAAAGAGATTGAGATGAATTCTAAGAATATGACAATCTTGTAGTGTGGCCTTAATGAGAGTGAATATAATAGAATTAGGGGTTGTGAAAGTGCATTTGAAATATGGCATAGGTTGCAAATGCATCATGAGGGTGATACAAAACTAAGGAAACTCACATTAGTCTCCTCATGCGTAAATTTGAAATCTTTTCTATGCAAATCAATGAAAACATAAGCGAAATGAACACTCGCTTCACCAATATTACTAACTCTCTTTGTGTTCTTGGAAGAAAACTTAATGAAGGAGAGATGACTCGAAAATTCCTTTCGTCACCAAGCAACAATTGGAAAGATAAAGTTGTCGCAATTGAAGAGGTGCATGATCTTTCCAAATTGAAGATGGAGAAACTCGTTGGAAATTTGATGGCTTATGACTGAAAATCAACCATCGAAAGGAGAAGGAAGCCTCCAAGAACAAACCCACCTTGGCATTACATGGAAATCTTGATGAACCAAGGAGGAGAGTAGAAGATGAGGACATTGATGTCCTAGCCAAAGACTTCTTCAAATTCCTCAAAAAGGATAAGGAATAAATAAGAGAAAGAAGAGGAAGGAGGGGTGAGAAGAGAGAAAAAGAAAATGAGAAGGAGGAAAGTGGAAATGAGAAAAAAGTAAGTGAGAAGAAGGAGCGAAGGGAGAGGAGAAGAGAAAAGGAGAAGAGGAAGAGAAGAGAAAGGAAGGAGGAAGCTCACAAAGCTACATGGGATGATTCATCATCCAATTATCATCATCCTCCTCCTTGTAGAGTTGAAGAGAGGTCTCCTATTCATGCTTCATGGCTATTGAAGATGAACAAAGTGAGGTAGACTCTAACTCTTGTTCTACTAGATCAAATTCATGCTCTACTAAGTCATATTATAGTGATAGCTCATTCTCTAAAGAAGAAACATATACACATGATGAGCTTCAAAATGCATTTCATGACTTAGTTAAACAATATGAGATCATTTGTGATAAAAATAAAAATGCTAGAAAGTTGATAATTGATCTCCAAAGTGAAATTGAAATATGCGTGAATGAGAAAAATGAGGTGTTTGCTAGACTTGAAACTAACGCATTAAAACTTGATAGTCTAAGAGCAACACCCATTGATGTTGAACAACTAGATCTTCAAATTTGTAATGAACAACATAGAAAAGATCTAGAAAGGTTCACAAATGGAACCAAGATGGTTGACTTGCTTTTAGGTAGTCGAAGACAATCCCTAGATAAACATGGTTTAGGATACAATGCTAAATTGAAAAACCATGTATCTCATACTACTCTAAATGGTAAGCATATGTTTGTTAAGCATAGCTCTTCAAGGCTAATGTTCAAGGACACAAAGTAGGTTGGGTACCTAAATCTACACTTGTAGGTGCGTGAAGAGGAAGATCGGTGCTGATCGGGCAAGCTTACATAGTTAAACTCAAAGCCGGTTGCACTACCGAAAGAATATTGGAACAAATTTTAGGATCAAGTTGGGTAAAATTTTCTATCCTCTACATTTACATTAGATTGGTTCTAATCTAGGATAAATTGAATGCTTAATTGTCATATATTTATCGTATTCGTTCATCAATTAGGATATCCTTCATGTAAATCAATAAAAGCGGAAGAAAAATGATTTTGATGCCTAATTTAAATTGTATTCATTGCATATCTTATAATTTTGAAACACATCCATTGCTTAAATGTCAAATCTTTTAATGGATGCTAAAATGGGAGTTAAAAAACATCACTTGCTTAATTGTTATATTTACATGATGTTAAAAGGGGAGAATTACAATTGAACTTAATTGAAATATCATATTCACATTGATAGGGGGGCTAAATGAATATCTTATACTTAGGGTAATGAAGTACAAAATTTAGGGGGAGAAACTTCATTACAAGACATCCTAAAATTCCATGTTTAACTCTATTTTTTGATGGATGTCAAAGGAGGAGAGATCATTAAGGGGAGATGACTTGAAATTTGATTAAAATTGAACAAAAACTATGCACTTCCATAAGGGGGCATTTATATGCATAGTTTACATTTAGAAATTTCAAGTATCAAGATATAGGTTGCCATAATCAAAAAGGGGGAGATTGTTGGCTTTTTGGCCTTAATCTATGTTTTGATGATTTAATCAGCCTAATCTTAATTATAATCAATGTAGAGTAGCACACATTACGCATAACATATATATTGTATTGTTCTAACTTCTATAGGTGATCAAGACTCAAGGAAGAAAGGAAATCAAGTCAAGACATGTAATAAAACTCATTTGAAGACATGCAATCTTGATTTATTTTGAGTCTTAGGAAATTTGGGTAATTTAGGATACTTGAGCTAAAAACTAATCAAACACACACTACGTTCCTTAGTGAAGTTACAGACAAAATTTCACATCAATTGAACTTCAATAGATCACCCAAACTAGGACAAGAAATCACCTAAACCAAACCTGATATGCCAATGCCAATTCGATCGAGCGGAACGAGTACCTCGTTCCACCGATTGGGTCTGTTAATATTGTTTATCCTAAGTGTTGAGTCGGTCGATCGATCCAAGCATTTTGTTCGACCGTCTACACGTGTCACTTGACTGTTAGATTGTCATATTCTACAACTGTCCGATTTCCTAAAACCCTAATTTTACCAGACTTACAGTCGACCGATATTTTCATAGCGGTCTACCAATTAAACAATCTTTGGTCGCCCTGCACACTCTGGAAGTTTCCGGTCGAACGTCTCTTAGAGTTAGGTCGGCGAAAACTCATTTTCTCCTTGAACCCAGAAGTTTCTGGTCGAATAGACATCTTCCTTAGTTTTACTTATCCATCCTTTACCAGACCAAAATCCCTAGAATGGTCGACCGATCCCCAATGTAATTCGACCGTTCACTTAAGTGAACTTAAGTTATAGCCAGATTTGACTAATCGGTCGAGTGGTATGCCTGATTCGATCGACTGATTTTGTAATGAAATGTGACCTGCACTTCACTGTTTTGTGTTTCTTACACAAAAACTTCCTATACTTGTCCCAACGGCTATAACCCACTTAGAGCTTATAAATATAGTTGCCCAAACCTTGTTTAGACAACTCTCCTATTACTATTTGTTCTATACACTAGAGAGAAACTCCCAAGCTTTGAAACCCCCATTCCTACACTCTAAGCCTAAATTCCAAACATTTGATCATAGCCAAATCATACTCAAAGTGTGCTCAAGATTTAGAGAGTGTTGTCCCACTCATTTGTTGTTCAAGAAGCAAGGATTTTGGTGAAAGACTAAAGTGTTCCCTCTCGGGTTGTGAGAGGAAGAAATCAAGCTAGCGAGGGTTGTTCGCGGAGCTTGTGTTGTAAAGGTTTAATCTCGGCCCGGAACGAGATTGATAGTGAAGACATAGGCAGAGCTCAAGGGAGGTCGAGCGGAGCTTGCAAGAGAGAAGTAGGCGGGAGGCCGAACCTCTATAAAAATCACCTTGTCTTCAGCTTATGGTTTGCATATTTCCTTCCCTACTTGGTTATTTGTTTCAATTTTCGCGGCCTCTTTGATTGAGCAAGTAGAGGTTAATTAACCCTAAAATCGATTAGAACTAAGTCATTCACGATCCTATATTGGTGACGTGGGTTGGATTGGAGGTAGTGCTGTGTGGCTGGGGTTTAAGGGGAAAATGTGTAAAGGAATACACATCGGGTTTTTAGAAACCGACGTGAAACACCTTTATCGTGTCGATTGTAGAGAAAAAACGTGATAAGGAAATTCTTGTCACGTCGGTTTTCATAAAACCGACGTGATAAGGGGGTTCACATCGGTTTCTTAAAACCGGACGTGACATGTCGACGTTGTAGCCTTTTTTCCAGCAGAGTGTGTGGATACTTCCTTCTTCATTACATGCTCTTGCAAAGATCAATCGGCCAATTTTCATGAAATGTTTCCCAAGTTAGAATGACATAACATTGATCTCCCTAGAAGAGGGGCGCATGTTTTAACAAAAGGGATGTCCTTTTTAGGTGTGGCTATAATTAATTTTCAGAAATGAAACTATCGGAACATAGATCAGGTGATATGCAATGTGAGCAAAGATGGAATAGGAGATAAATATCTTCTACAACTGTTATTAACAAATAACTTTGAGCTCTGTTGTACTGACTTATTCGAGAAATGAATTCAAATCATTGGCAATATTATGTAATGTCCCCAAAAATAGCTGAAAATTTAAACGATAATTCAAGGACATAAATCTAGAAAGGATTAGATTTTACTTATAAAATATTCAACAAGGTGCACCATTATAAAGAAATTCGACGTCTGATTACATCAAAGACAATGAAAGAACATAATACAGATATAGACAACAACCTAAGAGATAAGACCGGAGATCCGATCTGGGGTATACTCGTCATCTGCCGCCACCCACTCTGCACCTAATGAGGCCCTGGAATGCAACATGATAAAATGCCTGAGTTTTCATAACGAAAACTCTGTATACCAATTCCATCTACAAATATGAATGTACGGTAATATGAACTTAACACACTAGTATCACATGACATAATAGTACAAACAAGGAAACATTCCCCAACAAGGCATAATTGACAACAGTCCCACCAACAACATCGGGTCACCCGAAGGCACCTACCGCAGGCACACACAATCTTACGGAGTGTACGCGACACACCCCCACTCACAACTATACTAACATGAGGGTTCGATGAAGGTCGCATGCACTGTTGAGTCATACATATAGATCTGATCTCGTGGTCCTCATGCCACAATATCTGCCAGAGACGTCACTTTATTCGGTCATATCTGCTGAGACTTACCACAGCCCGGACGGTCATATCCGCTGAAACAAGTCTAGACGATCATCTCTACTGACGCAAGGGTCAGATGGTCATCTCGCTCTGTATAGCTGTGTAACAACAATGTATTGGGATCCGTGATCCCTTAGGTCTACTACATAGGGTGACTCAGAGATGCAATATGCCATACAAATGCTTATCAACACAAGGTGGCACGTGTACCAAGCATACATACTCTTTCACTCGACGGTCCATGGGTAGGTGTAATCAATGTACTCACCGTCACCTTCTGGCTCATGTACGAAGCGAGGACGTGAGTTTCCGAAAAAACAATTCGACACATGGCTACACTCTCACTCTCGACGGTTCCGGGGCAGGTGTGACCATCGCACCTACTGTCACCTCCCTGCTCACGCACGAAACGAGAGGACACAGGATTCCTAGGAAACAATTCTACACATAACTTTCGCTTCAACAATACAACCTTGTCTCCATGTCAACGTGCTCGCGTCTCGCCCTGCGCCCACTCACTCGCACCTTGCCTCTATGCCCACGCGCTCTGCCTATTTGCAACTTGCAAGAAATGTACCACTAAAACTACACCTAAGGTTTGCGTTCAGATTCCAACATATCTGGCTAAAAACTATGTTGAATTAAATTAGAGATTTTTCTTCATGGAAGCATCATCCAAAAGAATGAACAATGGAATGAGATCTCAAAGGCTACAGTAAATAAACACCTTCGCCCCTACAAAACAGGATATTACATCACCCCCTATTACATGTGTTTTAAAAAACACATAAGAAACACTTTATTACTAGAGTTCTGTAAATAACAGATGCAAAAACTTTATTACGTTTGTTGATTCATCACCTAACGTAATAAGATTATATTATTACGTTAATAGTTATAGTTCACTAGCGTTCAACCCGTGCTTTGCACGACAACTATAACAAAGGGTCCAGCATCATGGCGAGAGTGGATCTAGTTCTAAATTTCTTCAAATTATCAGTAACAACTCATCATGAGAACTTTCTCTGCAAAGGAATTTCTAGATTTTACAATCTTACTGAAATTAATGCTTCACTTGTTAGTCTCTTTCAATTGTCAGGTGTCTAATTTAAATATTCACCAAAAGTTACGAACTCATATATATGTTAGTTGAACACACACCATATAAATTGCCAACACACTTCATTGCAACACACCATAGCAATTAAGAGTCCCAAACCATATCTACTATGCTTATATAAGTCTTAAACATGTAAGCCTAATTGTCAAAGACATAATTATCGAATTGTTTACAAACACAACAATTAAATCTGAAAATGAAAAATAGCATCACAAATTGACATAGGACATAGTAGACAACATAGAAACCCCTTGCCTTCGATTGTAGCATCTAAGATATTGCAATGGTTCATGAACGATCTTCGACCTGAGAGTGGAAGAGATACAACATCGATCATGAGGAAATATTTAATTGATTTTTTTAGTTTATTACATAACCCATCCCAATAGATACAAACCCAACGTGCTTAACCTAAACTACTAAAACCCAAAAAAGAAATTCAGAAAGAAGTGAAGGGGTATTGTCACAACATCTAAGGAAATTTTCCCTTGACAATTAAAAAAAACTCAACCAAATAACGGTAAAAGTTTATCCACCCTACTGTTTGAGGTGGTCAATTCCAATTTTTTATTTTGCCTTTGACAAGAAGAGTTACAATAATGTACCTGGGCAAAGAGAGCTGCTACGGTTAGGGGTGCACATGGGTCGGGTTGGGTCGGGTTTGGGCCTCAACCCGACCCAACCCAAAATTTTCGGGTTGGGAAAAAACCCAACCCAACCCGAACCCGAACCGGTTTGGGTTCCACCCAACCCGACCCGAAATTTTCGAGTTGGGTCGGGTTGGATCGGGTTGAACCCGAATTCGGAAATTTTCTCCCAAACTTGGTCGGGTTCGGTCGATCGGTGCTTAAACGGTCGATCGGTGGCTTGAAAACTCAAAATTTTCAGGTTGGAAACGGTCGACCGAGTGATGTTCGGTCGACCAAGTGATGTTCGGTCGACCGGTTTATTTGGGAAAAAATTAAAAACAATTAAAAACAATTAAAAAAATAAAAATAAATAAAAAATCGGGTTCGGGTTGGGTTGGGTCAACCCGACCTCCTCAACCCGAACCCGACCCGAAAATTCGGGTTTTTGATTTTCCCAACCCGACCCGACCCGAACCCCTCCCCAACCCGACCCAACCAGTCGGGTTCGGGTTGGGTTTCGGGTGGAACCCAACCCATGTGCACCCCTAGCTACAGTATTCTGTTGCAACCAAATGCTTCATTAGGGTGGCGTTAGTTCCCCATCATTTGGATTTCCATTTTCAGCTTCTTGAACCCCAATTGCTGTCAAACAATTTTGAAGTGCCCTGTAATTTCCTTAACTGTAATGGTGAATGAGAATATCTTTATAGAGATTTGTTCACTAATTTTTGAAGTTTTTCTCATGCGTCAACCTAAAAATTAAAATTTACAAAGATGTGAGTTGACCTTGTGCTTTGCACGACTAACTTCAACTTTGCCTCATAACTCGAACCTAAAAAAATGGTTCAACTTTGGATTGGCACCGAGAATGTAAAATCTCATAACTCAAGACTTTATTATTTTCTGATTTAAAGCACCGTTTATTTGCATTACTTGACATATTTGTGTACAACAAGTTTAGCCAAAAAATCATAATTAAATTAAACCTATGAAGGTATAACATGGAAACATTAAAAGTTCAACCACTTTATTTCTGTAATTTTTTTAGCTACTTGACACAATGGATGAAGTCCGCAATAAATTCCAGCAAACATAATAAGTTGTGAAAGATCAACAAAAGACACGTTATCGTATATTTTCAGGAAAATTAATATGAAGTACCTAAATAGAAACTAATTTATAACTTGTCAAGCATATAGAAATAGTGGAGTGGTTAACCAGTCGGTTACGTTTGGTTATGAGTCTATTTAAGGGCCTATTTTTCATTGTTTTTGTACAACGCAATACATTATTATTTTCTTGAGAGAGATTAGGGCTAGAGAGAGATCTAGAGTGTTGTGGAGGACATATTGTCTCCATAAACTTGTAATCTTGGATGTGTCTTGTTGGAGAAGTGGAAGAAGGAATGAAACTTGCAGGAGAACCCCCTAAGGACGTAGGCACATTGTCGAACCTTGTTGTGAGATCGTGTGGGTTATGGGTCCACAATTAAGGCTAATCCTAATTCTCTGCTTGATTAAGCAATGAACATGCGCAGCGGAATAAACAATCAAAAGTAGAGAAAGAAAGATATATGCAATCCACAATGCACACGGGGGTTTTACAGAGGTTCAGCCACCGCCTACGTCCTCTCTTGCAAGCTCTCTCGACACTTCGAGCTTCGCTCGCGTCTTCACTATCCACTTCCCGTTCCAGGCCGGGAGAGAACACCTTTTACAAAAGAGGCTCCGCGAACAACCTCGCGAGCTTGACTTTCTTCTCTCCCAATCCGAGAGGAACACTTCGGGCTTTCACCGAAGTCCTTGCTTCTTTTACAACTGAGAACTTGAGCGGAATACACTTTCTAACTTGAGCACACTTGAGTGAGAATAGGAATTAAGATTAAAGTGTGGAAGGTTTTGAGCTTTTGAGTGTTTGGATCTTCTCCCTAATGTTATGGACAAATATGAGTGGGAGAGTTGTCTTAAAATGTGTTTTACAACTCTTTATATAGGCATTAGAGACAATAGAGCCGTTGAGATTGATTGGGTGTGAGTTGATGTGTGATACACAAAACAGAAAATCGTAGGACCCAATTCTGAGTTAAATCGGTCGACCAAAACGGGACGAACGGTCGATCGTTTGGCAGTTTTGAACTATGTTTAGTCGACCGGTTAGGTAACGGTCGACCGCCTAACACTACGACTTAGGTACACTTAAGTGATCGGTCGAACTCCAAAAAGGAATCGGTCGACCGATTTGTACCAAGTACTCTGGGGTAGACAAGCACTGATCTATTCGGTCGACCGAAACAGGTCTAGCGGTCGACCGTTTTTCAACAGGAGATTTGGGTTTGTCAAGAGACAGACATTCGGTCGACCGATCATGGTCCTCGGTCGACCGATACATGATATGTATTTGGGGTATAATTGGTTTAATACGAATACGACCGTTGAGTATATACGACAAAACTAACGCTCGGAAAAATAAGTTCACACGGTCGACCGAAAGGCAAAACACGGTCGACCGAAACTAGGCAGTGAAAACACAAACAGGACAATTGTGCACTCGGTCGACCGAACGGCCTGTTGCGGTCGACCGAATGTGGGCAGACTTTTAGAGTTCAGGTTTAGTGTTTTCCGGTCTAAGTTTGGGTGATCTATTGAAGTCTAAATAATGTGAAATTTCGTGTGTGACTTCTATAAGGAACCTAGTGTGTGTTTAAGTTGATTTTAGCTCAAGTATGCTCAATTTACACATGTTCCTAACACTCAAAGAAAATAGAAAAATACATGATACATGTCTTCAAAAGAGCTTGATTACATGTCTTGACTTGATTTTCCCTTCTTCCTTGAGTCTTGATCACCTGTAGAGGTTAGCACAAAGCAATATGTATGCAATGCAATATGTGTGCTACTCTACATGATTATAATTAAGATTAGGTTGATTAAATCATCAAAACATAGATTAAGGCCAAAAAGCCAACACTTGTAAAATGTATGTGTCGTGGTTGGCTTCTGGTGTATGTTCATCTATGTTTGTTTATTTATCCTGTGTGTGTTTTGTTGTATTTAAAGTTAGTTAATTCCACATATCAATATTCTTTGGGATTCCTCTGGTGTTTACCCGATATTGTTTGTAGTAGCATTGTTAGATTCTCTCCCAACAGTTGGTATCAAAGCTTTGGTTGCTGCTAGTGATGTCAGAGGATGCGGGGAATTTCCATGTGGAGAAATTCAGCAAAAAAGGAAACGTTTCCACGAGGCAAAGAAGAGTTTGTGCGTTGATGTCGTAAATGGATGAACTCTTAAATACATTGGGCGGTGAGGAGAAGAAGCCATCAAAGATGACCAATGAGAAGTGGGATATCCTGAATCTCCGGGCAATAGGGATCATCGAGTTGCGCCTTTCTGATGATATTCTCTTCGAAGAATCGGTGGCGACAACAGTTGTATATTGGAAACGTTTGGAAGAGAGGTTTATGAAGAAAAGGATAAGCAACAAGTTGAACATGAAGCATTAGTTGTACACGCTTCGGACGAGGGAGAACACATCGTTCGTTGATCATCTATCGATGTTCAACAAGTTGATCACATATTTCACGCAGCGGGGTGTCAAATTGGAAGATGAAGACAAAGCAATGTTGTTGTTGATGTCACTGCTAGACTCATTTGAGAATTTGGTCAACACGATCATATACGTATGCGAAGGATTCGTTGGCACTAGAGGAGGTCAAAGGCACGTTGATCTCTTTTGATGCAAGGAAAAATTTTGGTAGTAGCTCTTGTGACAAGGGTGAAAGACTGATCGTCACATCAAATGGAAGGGGCAGGATGGGTAACAAAGGAGGAAGCAACAAGGGTAGGTCAAAATCAAAGGGGAGAACCTTTGAATGTTTCTTCTGCAAGAAGATGTGTCACATGAAGTGTGACTGTAGAGCCTTCAAGGAGGCACAACAGAAGGGTAAAGCCATACGGCTTGATTCTTCCAGCGTGGTGGAGGAGCGGGACGCAGTAGATGTCCTGACAGTTTGCGCTGCAAGTATTAATAAATCCTCGACGGCTTGGATTTTAGATACAAGAGCATCATACCATATGTGCCTGATTAGAGTGTTGTTTACATCATACGAACCACTGAAAGGAGGGATCATTGTTATGGGCAACGATGCACCATGCACTACCGTCAGAGTTGGTTCCATACAGTTCAAGATGTCCGATGGGTGTATTCAAATGCTGACGGGTGTGCGTCATGTTTTGGAGTTGAAGAATAACCTAATATCTCTAGGAGAGCTTGATACTCTCGGGTGGAGATAGTCTGGGGCAGATGGAAAGAACAAGGTCATTCATGGAGCAATGACAGTGATAAAGGAAACTAAGGTAGGCAACTTGTATTGGATGCAGGGAAACGCAGTAGCAGGAAGGGGTGTAGCAAGTGTTGCACAAGACGAAGACAACACTACACTTTGGCATATGAGGCTTGGTCATAAGTCGGAAAAAGGTTTGTGTGAGTTACATAAACAAGGACAGCTGATGGGTGTTAAGAGTTGCAAATTGGTTTTTTGCAAGTATTGTGTCTTCGGTAAACAACACAGGATTCAATTCAAGACGGTGGTGCACAAGATGAAAGGAATATTGGAGTATGTGCACTAAGACGTCTGGGGACCCACACCGGTGCGGTCAGTAGCCAAATATTTCGTCACATTTATCGACAACTTCTCAAGGAAGGTATGGGTTTGCTTTCTGAAAAAAAAGTGGATGTTTTTTAGAAGTTTAAGGTATGGAAGGCTCAAGTAGAGAAAAGTACGAGAAAATTTGTTAAGTACTTGAGGACAAATAATGGAGGTGAGTACACCTCAAAGGAGTTCACGAGTTTCTGTGGAGAAGAAGGCATCACGAGGCATTTCACTACACCACGAAGTCTAGAATAGAATGGAGTAGCTGAAAGGATGAACAAGACATTGTGTGAACGGGCAAGGAACATGAGGCTTCATGCAGATCTGTCGAATGATTTCTAGGCTAAAGTAGTAGATCTTGCATGCTATCTGGTAAATGTCTCACCGTCATTGGCACTTGATTAAAAGACACCTCAGGAAGTGTTAACAGGTGAGCCATTTGATTATTCAAGGCTGAGGATATTCTGATGCAAAGCTTATGCGTTGGTTGATGAAACACAACGATCGAAGCTGGATTTGAAATCGAAGGAATGCATTTTCCTCGACTACGATAGGTCAGTGAAGGGATATAAGCTTTGGGATCCAGTAGGCAAGAAGGTTCTCTTGCGGAGTAATGTGGTCTTTGATGAGACGGGCTTACTCAAGAGCCTTGAGGAGAAAGAGCAGCAAGAGGGTTCCGTGCAGGGACACGAATCTGAAGTGAGGGTCATGACTTCAGGGTGTGAATCAAATGAAGGAGTTCAGTAGGAAACAATTGACTCATGAGTAGAGGAAGAGCCTGAGCGGGAGAGTATAGCTCAAGGGAGACAAAGGAGGATCACTAAGGCACCAGTGAGGTATGACCACAATCACGCTAGCATTGCATTTACACTTGTTACCAAATATGGGGATCCTTCCACCCTCGAAGAAGTCATCGACTAGGAGGATAGGGACAACTGGATTGTGGCCATGACCGGAGAGATGGAGTCTCTTCATAAGAATCAAACTTGGGAGTTAACGGAGCTTCCTAGGGGAAAGCGTGGGATAGGGTGCAAGTGGATCTTTAGGAAGAAAGAAGGGTCAACTCCTAATGAGGAGTTAAAATAGAAAGCAAACTTGGTGTTAAAGGGATATGCCTACAAGGAAGGGGTCGATTACAATGAGATCTTCTCACCCGTTGTAAAGCATACCTCAATTAGAGTGTTGTTATCCGTGGTGGCGATAGATGACATGTAGTTAGAGAAAATGGATGTGAAGACAATGTTTCTTCACGTGTACATAGAGGAGGATATCTATATGAAGCACCTAGATGGGTTCATTACACAAGGCAAAGAAGGTCAAGCATGCAAGCTGAAGAAGTCCCTCTATTGACTTAAGCAGTCACTGAGGTAGTGGAACAAAAGGTTCAATATGCTGATGAATGGTTTTGTACGGTGTGACTATGATAGTTGTTTTTACTTGCGGAGTTTGAATGATGGGACACATGTGTTCTTGCTCTTGTATGTTGATAACATGTTGATCACAGCTAAGGAGATGAAGCATATAGATGATCTCAAACAGATGCATCGTGGGGAGTTTGAGATGAAAGATCTCGGGAGTGCAAAGAAGATTCTCGGTATGGAGATCTCCAGGGATACCGAGAGAGGTGAAATCTTGCTCATTCAAAGGACTTATATCCAGAAAATCCTCAAGAGGTACAATCTCGAGAATGGCAAGCATGTTGCCACACCGATAAGCGCTCACTTCAAGCTCTCGATTAAGTGCAACCCTTCTACAGAAAAGGAAAGGAGAGATATGGATAGAGTTCCATAAGGTAGTGCAATCAAATATGTTATGTACTAGGCCAGACATTTCACACACAGTTAGCCAGGTGAGTCATACGGCTAACCCATGAAAGGAGCACTGGGAGGCATTGAAGTGGTTGATGAGGTACCTGAAGGGAACCATTGATATTAGGTTGAAGTACAACAGAGATGGAGTACAACGGTAGGTGGAGGGGTATGTTGATTCAAATTATGTTGGTGATCAGAACAAATGGAGGTCCACAACAGGATACGTGTTCACTCTAGGTGGAGGACCAGTGAGTTAGAGATCCGTTCTCCAACATACTACCACATTGTCTACGATAGAAGTGGAGTACATTGCAGAGGTTGATGTTCTAAAGGAAGCTATATGGTTGAAGGATTTGGTAAGCTCTCTGGGGATTGAAAAGGAAGTGAGTAAATTGCATTGTGATAGTCAAAGTAAAAAAAAACTAGCCTAAGATCAGACGTTCCATTCAAGGACCAAACATATTGAAGTAAGGTACCATAAGATCCGCGAATAGATAGAGGAAGGCCAGGTTATTCTTCTGAAGATTGAGATAAGCGAGAATCTGGCAAATATGATGACCAAGTGGTCAGTCGGGAGAAGTTCGAGTTGTGCTCGAAGCTTCTCAATGTCCTCTGAAACTGAGAAGGAGCGCTCTGGGGGTTGTTCCAACGGTACTTTATGGAAGCACGAAGAAAGCGGGTTAAAAGACGACTCAGGTAACAAATTCAAACCAAGGTGTAGATGGTTGAAAATTGGTTACGTTTGGTTATGTTTAGTTATGTTCGGTTACATTCAATTTTGTTCAGTTACATTCGGTTATGTTCAGTTATGAGTTTATTTAAGGGCTTGTTCGCCATTGTTCTTGGATATCGCAACACATTATTATATCCTTGAGAGAGATTAGGTCAAGAGAGAGATCTACAGTGCTTTGGAGAACATATTGCCTCCATAAACTTGTAATCTCGGTTGCTTCTCTCGTTGGAGAAGCGAAAGAAGGAAAGGAAACCATCTCCACAAACATATTGAAGTAAGGTACCATAAGATCCGCGAATAGATAGAGGAAGGCCAGGTTATTCTTCTGAAGATTGAGATAAGCGAGAATCTGGCAAATATGATGACCAAGTCGTTAGTCGGGAGAAGTTCGAGATGTGCTTGAAGCTTCTCAATGTCCTCTGAAACTGAGAAGGAGCGCTCTGGGGGTATTGCCAACGGTACTTTATGGAAGCGCAAAGGAAGTGGGTTAAAAGATGACTCAGGTAACAAATTCAAACCAAGGTGCAGATGGTTGAAAATTGGTTATGTTTGGTTATGTTTAGTTATGTTCGTTTACATTCAATTATGTTCAGTTACATTCGGTTATGTTCAGTTATGAGTTTATTTAAGGGCTTATTCGCCATTGTTCTTGGATATCGCAACACATTATTATATCCTTGAGAGAGATTAGGTCAAGAGAGAGATCTACAGTGCTTTGGAGAACATATTGCCTCCATAAACTTGTAATCTCGGTTGCTTCTCTTGTTGGAGAAGCGAAAGAAGGAGAGGAAACCCGCAGGAGACCCCCCCCAAGGACGTAAGCACCTTGCTGAACCTTGTAAAACACATGTGTTGTGGTTTGCTTCAGGTGTGCGTTCGTCTATTGCTTGTGTGTGTCTTGTTGCATTTAAAGTATGGAAGAGAGCCAGAAGTTAGTTAATTCCGTATTACAATATTCTTTGTGATTCCGCTGGTGCGTTTACCTGATATTTTTCGTAGTAGCATTGTTAGGTTCTCTCCCAACATGAACTTGTTGAAGGGGTGAGTTGTAAAACTATCTTAACAATAATAGAAAAATTGTGCAACAATCAGAGCCTGTTTGTAGTGATTCTAAGCATTTGGCAATCTACCTAGAATTATGACCTTCAATTTATAGTTTCATGCAAATGGATGAGAAATCAGAATATTCTATGATGCTTTTACATGATATTTTCCGAAAGGAGATTCACGAAAGACTAATAGTGCAAATTATTATATGTGAAAATAATAATTAAGATATCATGATTTCCTGCATTTCACAAAACAATGAAATTTGTTGTGTGCTCAAGAAAATGTCTCTCTTGGAGATCAAAAACTTGGTGAGTTATATAGTATTGGATACAAAGCAAGATGACATAAGTGATAAAGCAATGACTTACAAATCTTACATGGTATGTTACATCATTAAATCAAAAAATTGCCCATGAATAACGTAATTTATGTACATAGGCACTTAAATGAAAATACATAATGGAAACACTAACTGTAACGTCCCCGAAAACAACGGAAATCTAAACTTTAAAAGATATTCAAAGACATCAACAGGAGGATGCTACTCAATATATATATAAGGTGCACCGTATACAAGAGTTGTCAAAAGTATGACTAAATCCATGAACAATAGACACAAAATACAAGTAGTCATAACCATCTCAAAATAGACTCGAGAATCTGATCCCTAGTTGTACTCGTCTTTGTTCACCACACGATCCGAACCTAAAGTGGCCATGAAAAACGTAAATAACAATGCCTGATTTTCCATAAGTAACCCCTATATACCAAGTCCACCTACATCCACATACACTACATGACTTATCATACTAGTATCATGGCAACATAAAAGATGATAGTCATCTCCCCACTCTGGGGTCATATAGTCATAAACCTCATCATCGGGCATCTGAAGATACCCACTGCATGCACATGCGGTCATACGGAGAGTACGCGACACACCCCTACTCGCGGCTACACTACCATGTGGGTTTGGTAAAGGTCACACACACTTCCAAGTCATCAATCGGATCTGATTCAGTGGTCCCTATGCCACACGCACCAGAGCCGTCACTTTTGCTGGCCATACTCCCCAGCCGTGCCAAAGCTGGATTATCATACCCGCCAGAACAACATCGGTCGATCATACCCGCGAGAACAACATCGGTCAGTCATCTCCGTCGCCAAACAAGCTAAACGGTCATCTCTGTTGCGACGCAGGCTAATGGTCATATTCGTTGCCACACAGGCTAACAGCCATCTTGCTCTGTAGCGCCAATACATATAGATCACACAAAGGGGAACTATGGTCCCTCTGGTCTACTACATATTGTCTCAATGCATATGTCATGAAATAATAATAGTCATAAAGAAAATCCACACGCCAACACACTCATAAACATCCAATACAATCCTGGGCAACGGTCGAACGAAAAGGGTCACGCGGTCGACTGGTTGGTCGTTAATACCGATAGAGGATAAAACCAGCAACCCACATACCGTTCCAACAAACATCAAATCCAATCGATCGTACAAAAGTCTCTGGACGGTCAACCATTTTGAAGGTCTATGCCACATATATCATTAAATAATTCATCCCAACGGTCGAATAACAAAGGGGTCACGGTCAACCGAAAGTAACATGGACTTTCCTATATTTTCTCAAGCCATCACGGATCGAACCACATAACGAACCGATCGAAACATACTTATGTTCACATAAGTTATCGATTGCACCAAATCTTAGGGCGGTCAACCGTTTAGATGGTCTAGGCCCCCAACCAACTAAACTTTCTTAGATCCAATTGGTCGAAAGGCAAGGGATCCGGTTTGGCCGAAACTAATATGGTATTTTTCTTCCTGCGAAAACAAGCATAACCGGTCAACCGCCAAATGGCATCGTTCGACCGGTGTGGGTAAAAACTTCACATTTACATTAAGACCGGTGGACTATTCCAGTGCAGCAACCTTGCTGCACCTTGACATCGATGAGGTTTCCGACCTCCGACGACACCCACGACCGATCACACACCTTGTGTGAACTTCTAATTGAACTTGTCATACCTTTTCTGTGGTCGACGAAGCTCCAAACGTCGACGGCGATCTCCACTTCGTTTTCTTCCTATTCTGGCGAACTCAACTCTGAAAGAAATCCTAATTTCTTTCTGATTCCTTCTCATTCTCTTCTTCTACTTCTGATTTCCAACTTCACTCAACTCTCAAATCTCTTTTCTTCTTCAAAGTTCTTCGTTTTCCTCTCACCAACAACAACTTCTTCTCTTCAACCAAACACCATCCTTTTATACACCCCCAACCTTCACCGCCATTCGTTCCTCCTCTCTCTCACCTACATGTGTAAAGGCATGGGTAATTTGCATTCAATCCTCAAGTATCTACCGAATTACCCAAAGGTCCTTCAAAGGACCTAGGTTCTAACACTAACATCAGAAGATAGATATATTTGGTGTCTTTATAAGCAAAACAAAGTTATGCCAACATAAACCATATTAGACATAAACTGAAGGAAAGCATATACAATGCCAATGACAAAATTGTATTCGTTGTACACAGAGGCAACAACTGACAGAAAACAACGCACCAATATTGACATTCCATTCCATTATAGAGAAGATTGTAAGCATTCCAGGCATTGTCTTATGTAATCTTCACCTCCTTAAACACTGAACCAATACGTTATTAGGTGGGATACGAAAGGATTCATCTTCCATAGCCTATCAAAGAAACGATCTCCACCACCATAAAGGTTCAATTCGTAATCAAATGATTTGTTTGGTGAACTACTCAGTAGTTCTATCTATGATAAATCACAAAACACTATAACTCCTTGGGTATTCTCAGCCTCATTTAACACAACACTGGATTTTTGAGATTTGCCTACTTATAATGATTAGTTGAAAGACACCACTTAAAACAACTTCACTCGTTGATTATTACCCGACCCTTCTATCTTATTCCTAGAAAAACAAAAAAATGGCACAATGAATGTGGGGTTGTAAACGAGCTGAGTTCAAGCGAGTGAGGTTGGCTCAAACTTGGCTCATTTATTTATGGGCTTGTTTGTGGTTTGCTCGGTGCTCGGTTTAAGCGCAAAAATTGTGCTCGACTCGGCTCGATTGCTCGCAAGTCTGATCATCAAATTAATCAACAGTTCAAAATAGATTTCAGAAGTTAATATATTCCACTACATGTTGACGTCATCACATGGGTCAAGATAGTAAGCAAACATGCTTGGTGATAATGACAAAAGTTAGAAACATATAAAGCTCGTCTGACATCCTATTGTTCGTGATGTTGGACTAATTTTTGGTTTTGAGGATGACACTTCAATTTTTTGTCAAGTGGATGTCACTTCAACTTGGGGATTTTGCAGTTCGACAACTCTATTTCTGTCTAATGCAATTTACTTATTTTAAACTAATTTATTTCAATCTCATATTTAAAAAACTATAAGATGATTTTCTATGTAATTAATCATATTATTTTTTCCAAAACATTATTATCTTACAATAATATTGATGAAATTAATCTCTATGTTTTCATTCATTCTCCATGTATAAAGGTATATTTGTAATGTAACATGTTTATGTATAATATGGTCATATACATATATACAAGCAATCAAGTCAAGCTAACGAGCGAGCAGGGTTTCACTCAACTCGAGCGGATTTTTGGCTCGTGCTTGATTCGTTATCAAGCAAAACTGAGCGAGTCTCAGGCAAGTTGTCGAGCGTGAGTAGAAACTGACAACCCTAAATGAATGTAATCTGAAACAAAGATATTTTACAAAATCTATCAGATGTTAATAATTCAGACCATAAACACTAAAATTGAAGTATCGTTTCACCCAATTCCTAATATGTGAATTGTCAAAAAATTACTCATTCTTTTCATTAATCAGTTTGTAAATGAAACACTAACACTTTTGTTTCATTTATCACTAAGAAACATGATTATGTAGCAAAATAGGTGAAACACAAAAACACTGTATGATAATTTTTCACAAACTTGGTGGGAGAAAACCACCACACGCCACAAACCAATCCATAAGCTCCAACCAATAGTTTAAAAGAAGGGTTTTTTTGGGTGCACCTCGCAGGTGTCCTAGTTGATGATATGCACCTGAGTTTTCACTATTGCTGGAGGTGCACTTATAAGCCAAACATATTTTCTCACATGCACCTCTACCGTTTGTAGGACACACTCTGTGACCTTTTCCGGTCAATGTCGTTAGAAGTTTTGCAAGTTAAACCCCATAAAATTACAAATGTCCTTAATATGACAAACAAAAATAAAAAGGTAAAAAAACATAAAAACACCAAGCTCCATTTGTCCTACTCCATCAAACTATCCCCCTCGATGACCCCACCCTCCGCCACCTCATCCATGCGGCCGTCCAAACTCCACCGTCGTCCACCTTATCCAACCTCTGATTCCACATCTCAAAATCACCCAAACATACCAACATATTCTACAACTCAAAATCACTCCCAAACATACCAACGCCAAATCCAAAATGATTAATCCAACCCAAGTAAAGTCAACCTGCTCAAAGCTCTCCTCCGCCAGCTTTTTCCCTCCAGGATCGGAGCTCGCCGCCGCCTGGAGAACGACGACGAGACTCGCAAGATCCGTGCTTGTCGTCCGATCATGCTCCACACCAATCCAACGAGCGTTGATGTTATCTCCCCTTCCTCCTTTGGTAATGTCCTTTGGTCCAGACAGAGTGGTGAAATGGGTATTTATTGGGGGGAGAGGAGTAAGGTTTTAGTGATGACCGGCGACGGTGAAGGTTTGGATGGGATTGGTTGGCGGAGGTTAGGTGGTGGGAAGAGGACATGTGAGTGGCTCAAGTTAGGATCCCAACGAACGGAGTTTGCACTGCGACATGGATGAGGTGTGGATGAGGTGGACGATGACAGAGTTTGGATGGCAGCGTGGATGAGGTGGCGGAGGGTGAGGGCATCAAAGGGGATGGTGGTAGGGAGTAGTAGGAATGGACCTTGGATGTTTTTTACCATTTTGTTTTTGTTTTTTATACTAAGGAGATTTGTAATTTTATGAGGTTTAATTTGCAAAATTTATAAAGGCAAAAGTGCATATGAGGAAATATGTTCAGCTTGCAGGTGCACCTCCAACAATAGTGAAAACCCGATTCATATAGCCAATTAGGATACATGCGAGGTGCACCCAAGCAAAACCTTAAAAGAACAACGAGAGACTACACAAGAACTGAAAGATAACCATTTTGCCACTTGGTCAAATTACTCAGTCTTGCTATGTATTAACAGCAGCAACTCAGAACTTATACTTGAAGTTAGACATAGGTACCGGGTCGGGCCTTGGCCCGGCCCATGAAGGGACATTGGCCCAGGCGGTCCCGCTCTGCTATGACGGGTCAGCCCGACACGGTACCCAGGTCTACTTGAAGTATGTCCACTTCACGAAATTTTTTAAAAACTTGCTGAAAATGCCATACAATATTTAGATTTACGTATTCAGCCTCCAAGCACATTAACAAAAGAGTCCTTATACAAGGACGCGCTCCACGTTACTATCCATGTCATCATTTGTTGTTTTTATTTTTTTGTTGAAAAATGCGGTTTCCAATAAAGTAAGATATGATTGATTCATGCATTAGTAAACACTTAAAATGCAAAGAAAAGATACACATCTGTCCCGCACCATGACATACATTAGTCCCACTTTGGGACACACTAGTCCTGTGCTGGAACACACCAGTCCTGCGTTGGGACCCATTAGTCCCATGTGGGACACATGACTACCCCGTAGGACAAATCAATCCCACATGAGACACAATTTGTCTCGCGGGTCACACACTATGTATCTTGGATTATCAATGGTGATGTGCATTGGCAAACCAATAGACACCTAGATTATCATACCATCAGATTTAGACAACTTAAATAGTTGATAAAAGATTGCACGTGGATGCAGCTTGAAAGAATCATGTCCCTCCGCCTCAAGAGCGTCATAAAGGACCTGTTAAAAGGAATTCATAAATCATTTTCCTTAACAAGAAATGGAAAATGGGCATTTCTTAGATTCTAAATATAGAAGGACAAAAACTTGAAGATAGATTTCACTTGGAAATTGGTAACCATCTTTAATTTAAGCATATGAATTGTGTAGACACCCCGGTCTACAACATTTCCGATCCAAAATACTCAAGCAATGCAAGTCGTAACTGTAATTTATTAGAAAGACAAATCTGACCTTTGCTAATAAAAATCCATCCAACATACACATAAACCCAACCCAAGATCAAAACTCAATCATTCTTATGTGTGTAAATTTTTTTATAAGGATCCCATGGCAATTAATCCAAGATTTTTGTTGGTAGAAAACCAAAGTTAAACTCCATCATTGCCACCAATAATTCTATCCTTAGTTTTTAGGCATAATCCTCATCTTAACAACATCTATCCTTACTTAATGAAGCCTAATCTAATCCCACTCCAACTCTATAAATAGAGAGGAGGTCTTCTTTGTGACATAACGTTCGCAAGGGGTGAGTTGAGGGAATCTAGTGAAGGTTATGTTTATTCCATTTTAAATCTAAATTTCCTACAATCCATCACAACTAATGCCAAAGCTTAATCCGTCCTTCGCCTAACATGTCTAATGAGCTACCAAGAAAAATTGTGGTTTGAACTATGACTTGCAACGCCTAAACCTAGGAGACGAGGTCGACGCCAACATCTTCATCTTCTCCATCTTCTAAGCTCTTCTTCTTTCTACTTTTTTAAAGCATGTTTGTTTGTTCATGTCGTCATGGATTAGGTGCGCTTTCATGTTCTCATTTTTTGTAACTCATGCCATCATTCTTTTGAAAGTACACCAATGCCATGAGTTAACCTCTAATATTTATGCGTGTTACTAAGCTTCATTCTTTGTTTTTATGTCAATGCACTCTCTAGCGTACAAACTCCCATGCTTGAAATTGTTGTGCCTCTCTAGCAACACGATTTCTCACATAAGATGCACTTGAGATCACAAACTTCCCACTTTGTTGCCTGTTCGTCCCTGCTTATATGTCATTTGTATATGAACACTCATGTTCACCACGTACCCATACGTGATCCAATGCATATTCAATGAATCACAAGCGAGGATTCTAGTTTCAATTTTATATGCCAGTTATGCTCTACAAGATAAAACAAATCCCTTTATGCCTTGCTATGCATAAAGTAATCATTCCCACATAGAGTACATGCAGGAAAAGACAAACTCAACATCATCACTGCTAAATAGGGTTTTTATGTCATTTTTCCCTTACTACATTGGGTTAACCACCGCCGTTGACTGACATGGTAAGGGGTACACTTAATTACTGAGAAGTTTTCACGTCGGTCCAAAACCGACGTGATATGTAGGGATTCCACGTTGGTTTTTACTGAACACCGACGTGGTATAGTAATTTCACGCCGGTTTCTACTAAAATCGACGTTATATGATGGGATACCACGTCCTCTTTTTTTTCTAAAAATGACTTAGTATGTCTCTAGTTTTTGGACATTTCATGTTGTTTTTTTGTGAAAAACTGACCTGGTATGTCCAATTAATTTGAAATTTACTAATGCAATTTTTATTTATAATTTCTCATAAATTCTCTGCAATTAGACAAGAAGTTGCACAACATTTCACTTTCACATAAACACCACATCCAAAGCATCAACAATATATCACACAACATTCACATATAATTAAGTCACACATTCGCATATAAGTTGTAAGACCCGCTCTCTCCTGTTATATAAATAAGGTCCTTTTTCATCGTCATGCTTTTGTGCATTATTTGATTGTAGGCTTCAGGTTTTGTATGCTTGTTTTCATTGTTTTGGGAAAATTTCCTTAAGGGGAAAATATTCCTTTTTGGTCAAGTAAAATCGACTTGTAGGCGGGTGCGACCTGATGGAACGTTTTAATTAACCACAAGTGCACGGCCGCGTTGAAGCAGTGGCAAATATGGGTCGATTCACAGGGAGGTGTGTCGACTTTGGTTAGTTCGAAGGTGAGTGGGAAATAAAGGAGAGAAAGATGATTAAACTAAACTACACTAAACTAGTAGCAACAAGGAAGGAAATGAAAGCACAAAACAAACTAAAACTAAGCAACTAATAAAAGAAGATAGAGATCAGGAATGGGAAACCCCTAAGGGGTGGACTGTGTGTACACATGAAATAAGTGTGGTGAATGCATACAATAAGCTCAAGTGTAGTTAGTGTTTGTTAATCCATAAGAAGTACCTAATGGCAAAACCTATCATTCAAAGCACTAACCTAGGTTATTAATATGAGCATGGTAAGTTTGTTATTAAGAACATAAACAAGCATGAAATGCACGTAAACAATTTGGCAGAAAACCATCAAATAAGAGTTATATTAATTCAAACAAGCATACTAACATTTCTCATATACATCAATGTTTAGCATTCATACCATCTACATAACATGCATAGACACCTACTACACCCCCAAAGGGGGATGGAACTACTCAGACATATGTAAACTAACATTTATACTACGGAAAGAAAATGATTGATCGTTTTATTTAAACCGCAAGTGCACGGCCGCGTTGAAGCGGTGGCAAATACGGGTCGTCCACTGGGAGGTGTGTCAACGTTTTGTTTGTGCGAAGGCGAGTGGTAAATAAAGGAGAGAAAGATTGATTACACTAAACTACACTAGAATGCAAAAGGAAATGAAAGATAAGCAATAAAAACTAAACCCCATAGGGGGTAGATAAGTAGTGTGAATATAAAGATGTGTGTGTGTTTAATTAAGCTCCTCACAACATGTAATGCATGAAATCATAAAACTACACCCAACTTTGCCTCCACATGAATTAAGATAAGACTACATCATTAAAGCATACAAGACAATAATTGGAATGAAGCTAAATGAACTCATCTATAAAGACTAGACCCTACTATGCCTCCACATGAATTAAGATAACCCAATATCATTAAAACATACAAGACATTAACTAAGGTAAAGGCAACAAGAGTACATACACTACAAATTGTGTTACCAATATTAATTCTATCAATATCCTAACCTTATCATTCCCCATAAAATAGGTCCACTAATCAAAGCATAAGCTAAGCTTCATTCAAGAGCATTAGCATATCAAAGATAAGAGTGAAAACTCATTAGATGGTTATGGAAATCATATAAAGCTAAAGGGATTAAGATAACACACACTTAATACACTACATGATCATATCACATATTTCTCCACCCCCCAAATGGGGATGGAACTACTCACTACTCATTACACTAACTATATTAACAAAATGAAGCATAATACTGAAATGAAACTACACTAAGCAAGCAAGAAATACTAAATCAACTTAAAAGGAAAGGAAAGACTAAACAAGCATGCACAAATTAAAAGACAAGATTAAAAGAAAGTAGAACAATTATTTTATTAACAATGACTCACATTGAAGGTAGCATTCTTCTCCACCTTGAGTTTTTGCTTCAAGGCTCACTCCTTAGTAGAGAGAATACCACCAAGCAATGGTAATTACAATGGAAGGTGAAGAGTTCTATTTATAGGCATGGAAAAAGCTAATCCGGGACAATCCCCCGATATGGGACTAAACAAATACCAAAAATAGACTAAGCATACACTAATACACGTGCTCCACAAATCTTAGCGGATGCGGAGCTATCTGGACCGCCAATTGGCGGTCTATAAGCTCCAGATCCATTTGGATTTCGTGCAGGGCTTTTCTTGAAGTATTTCTTGGTCTTACATGCTTCTACTTTGTTTATTGGAGCTCCGACCCGAATCGAATTTCCAAAATACTCCCTATGATGGTGTGGAGTTTTCTGTTTTGCTCATAGGTCCTTCGGGCTTACGTTCAGGTCCTTCTCCCTTGCATCTCAGTCCCCAGGTCTCACAATTAAGTCTTTTTTCCTGCTTTTGGGTACTTTCATGGCTCTTCTCTTCAAACCTCTTTATTTCTGAAATTCAAACATAAAACTCGTCACGTAGCATTGCTTAGGTGTAAGATAATGGATATCAGATACAAATATAAACATGAAATGATGTCAATCAAATACCCCCACACCTAAGTCTTTGCTAGTCCTGAGCAAAACAAAGAAAGAGAAAAGCAAACGAGAAACAAGAAATCCTAACTCACTTTCGTAGGAATCACAGTTGCACTTAGCACGTGCAACAAGCCGTTAAACTTCTTTGTTGCCAAGGAGGAGGAGTGTTGTCTCCTGAGGGTTTTCAGCGGATATACCCACAAAATCCGAACAAGATGCATTATTCAATCTAGACACTCGACTCGTTGGACAAATTTTGTCGATCATTGGACGCGGTAATCCTACGGGCCGACTCTATATAGGTAATCAGTCCTCACACCTAACCTAATGAACCATTCGTGGAAGTTAAATAAGGATTTAAGTGAAAGACATGGACAACCTCAACATCCTCAAGTGATACAAAGTGTAAAGTCCATTAAGATTCTTATTTGCATTACCATTTTTTTTCTTTTTGTTTCTTTTCTCATTTTTTTTCTTTTTATTAGTTTGAGCTTTATTCCCCCAGGGTCAGGTTTCGTGCATCATTGCCCATGAGGACTTACACTATCACGTACACCTTTCCCCAAATCTCCACATAGGGCAATCCCTACCACCCGTGTAACGGGAGTTCGGTCGGCGCATCCCAAGTCAGATGACTCGAAAGCACCAGGCACAAAATCCCCTCAGACCTACTTTCCCGAGTGATAGGAGACGTGCGATAAGAGAGAACACCTACTCACTTATTTCTTATCTACACATGAACCAAAACTCCTACACTTAATGTCTCACAACAAGATTTAGAGGGTCCTTAACTACAACAAACTTCCTTAAGTTAACAAACATGAATTATTGACTCACTAGGTTCAGGGTGGACTTCTTTAAATGTTTGAGCACTGAAACCCTATGATTACTCACCCCCAAGGGAAAACTGGGGTGCATCTTAATGACTCGATAAATCCTAAAGCCACTGTCCTAGATATCCTAATGCATCAAGTTCAAATGAATTTTTGAGAGCTTTCTTTTTACTTTGCCTCTCAACGGTTTTGCACATGCTAAACACATGCAAAACCCACAAACATTTTCTTTCGCAAACACATGAAGATTTTGAAAGAAATGTGAAAATTTTAAGGCACTAGGCAAGCAAAAGAAACAAGTAACCCAAGGATCATGGCAAGCAGATATATCGATTTTGAATGCAGCACACTAACATGACCCTAACAATGCAAACAAAATAAAACAAAATCAAAAGAAAAGACTCGACTATGTACACACGTAAAACACCCCCCCCCCCACACACACACACACCTACTGTATGCATTGTCCTCAATGAATGCAAGCAAGATACTACATGGATTTATGCATGAAAAAGGAGAGATCTCACCAACATGAAGTACAAAGGGAAGTTCAAGGTCAGGTTGATGGACACAAACCCGAATTCCCTCAAAACCTGTGAGATGCTAAAGAAGGGATACAAATACGTGAAAGAAATGGAGCCCAAATCCAAAAGGATTGGAGCCCAAAACAATCGATGCTCACTGAAGGAGTCTTTTATTGTACTTTATATATATATATATAACTATGTACCAACATAAGTTCCCATCTTCATTTGTCAAACGACATCAAATGGGAACCTCAAAAGTGGGTCAATGCACTTGGAAAGGGAATATGACACCATGCGGGGCCAGAATACTCATGCGTGGGCCCACTTCACAAAGAGCACAAGATGAATGAGATGTTCATGCATATAAGATACAAATGTATGCATGATATGATGTCAATCACGACCCATCGGACGATTTGGCAATCAGTTGACTTAATCGGGTTGATCGAGTGCAAATCGAGTGTAGGAGTTGGCTTGGATTTGGTTTAGGCGTGTAGGGCTGATGTGTTGGAGTTGGATGACGTGGCTGACATGTCATATTGAGGAGATTCTTGAGATTGCATATTATTTGAATGGGGTGCTTTTTGGTATGTTATTATTTGACTTTTATTTGCAATCAATGGGGTACCCTTTCTAGTTTTTAGGGACTCTAAAAGGACTTAAAAGTAAGAAAATGGACTAAGTTGGAAGACTTATGACTAAGATGCAAGAGAGAGGGACCCAGATGCAAAACCAAAGGACCAATGAGCAAATGAAGAAACTCCACACCATCATGAGGAGTATTTTGGCAATTGGATTCGGGTCGCAAGCTACACAACCGATTAGGGTGCATCAGACATGACGAAATCAAGCCAGACAACTACACTCCAAAACACAACCCGATCCAGACCTTATAGACCACCAATTGGTGGTCCAAGACCGCTGATTGGCGGTCTATTTTGTTCCAGATCCGATAACACTTCGTCAGCTCATGTATTAGAGTGTTTTATGTTTATTTTTAGTGGTGTATTAGTCCCATATCGGGGGATTGTCCCCGGTTGCCTTTTTCTTTGACTATAAATAGAACTCCTCCTCCTCCCTTGTATCCTACCCAATGCTTGGTGGCATTCTCTCCACTTGGAATAAAAGCCTTCCTGCAAAAACTCAAGGTGGAGAAGAATGTCACTTATAATGTGAGTCGTGTAAATAAAATAATTTTTCTTAGTTTCTTTTAATATTGTTTTTTAATTCTTGCATGCTTCTTTAGTTTAATTTCCTTTCATTTAGCTTCTTTAATATTTCTTGTTTGCTTAGTTTAATTTCCTTTCATTAGAATGTTTCATTTTGTAAATGTAGTTAGTATAATGATTAGTGAGTAGTTCCATCCCCATTTGGGGGTGGAGAAATATGTGATGTGATTATGTGATGTATTAGGTGTGTAGGTTATCTTAATCCTTTGGACCTTACATGATTTCCATAACCATCTAATGAGATTTCACTCTTCTCTTTGATATGTTAATGCTCTTTAATGAAGCTTATCATATGCTTAGATTAGTGGACCTATTTGATGGAGAATTGTGATGTGAGGATATGGATGGAATTGATAAAGGAAACATGAATTGTGGTTGCATGTACTCTTGTTTCCCTTATGTTGATTAATGTCTTGTATGTTTTAAAGATTGTATAAATCTTATTTCATGTGGAGACATAGTGGGGTTTGGTCTTTATGCATGAGTTCATTTAGCTTCATTCCAATTATTGTCTTCTATGTTTTAATGATATTGTGTTATCTTATTTCATGTGGAGGCAAAGTTGGTTTTAGTTTTATGATTTTCATGTACTACATGTTGTGCTGAGCACAATTGAACACAAACACATACACATATTTTCGTAGTCACATTCTTTCTCTACCCCCTATGGGGTTTAGTTTTATTGATTGTTCATTCTTAGTTTAGTGTAGTGTAACCAAACTCTTTCTCTCCTTTGTTTCCCACTCACCTTCGACAACCGAAGTCAACACACCTCCCTGTGGATCGACCCGTATTTTCCACTGCTGCAACACGGTCGTGCACTTGCGGTTATTATAACTGATTCAATCAGGTTTTAATGATATTGGCGAAGTTGCCGGGGAGGTGCTCTGTCGAAACTTGGGTTTAGACGATTCGAGTGGTTTTAATTTTTTGTTTTTAGTTCTGGTTTATATCTGGGATCCTTAGGATTTAAGGGATGCTACTAGGGAACTTGGAGGCAAAACTAAGCTAAAGTGACCGCCAATCAGCTGTCTGGGACCGACAACTAGCGACCTCGTAAGTTTCTTTTGCTCCAATTTTCGTTGTAGTTGTTTGTTTCTTCAATTTAGTTGTCTGGGAGTTCAATTTTGCATGTTTGAACCTAGATCCCAGATTAATCAATTCCCCTTTTAAGACAACATGGACCTTAAAATTCAAAGCAAAAGATTAGATTGATTGTTATCTAGGTCATGCATCAATTGTAGACCTTGCACGCATTTGTCTTTTCTTTTCTTTTCTTTTACATTTTTGTTGTCGATTGCTGGAGTGAGCTATGTGCACTCATTCTCTCATTCATTCATGGTTAAAGCATGCATTAGTTAGTAAGGTTCATTGGGACAAGAGTGAGGTGAGTGCTTGTTTGGTGAGTTGCTTGTCAGTCTAACATTTCAAAACATTTTTAAGCGGCACCACCTATAGTATTCAAAGATAAGATGGGGGATTTCATCACCCCTCCCTTAGCCCTAAAAGGTACACTGAAGTAAAGTCTTAATCTAAAATCAAGTAGTCATTGGCCAATAGGACTCTGGCACATTAGGAGACTGATCCGGTCACGACCGTCATAGCCCGATCGGCGTCGCCCACTTTGTCAAATTAGGAGAGACGAGATCTCCAGATCTTGGCTAACTTGCTGGGATTTGTGGTCTTCGCCGTAGGGAGGTGAGGCATGTTGAGGCAGTGTGACCTCGTAGTTAGGCGTCGTCTAGCTGTAAGTACCTATAGTGATTGTTGGTTGCTTGAGCCGTGTTTGCTAAACTAGGCTTCTACCCTCACCCTTTACCCTTGCTAGTTTTTAGGGATTCTTCCCTTCTCCTCTGAGTCATCTTCTTCTCACCTACTTCTACATTCTAGTCTCCTCCCCTTTACACTCTCTGTTAGCATTTTAGGGTCGAATCGAGCACTTTTTGCGAGCTTGGCCTCGTGGTGTTGAGAGTGATTGACTCGAGAGTTTTTTTGTCGAGATGGATGGTTACATGGGTGACCATCCATATCATTGTTGGGACCAGGACAATTCTCCCTGGTACTCTAGACACATGCATCCTGAGGTGCCTCAGACAAACACCCCGTATGGTTGGGACAATTTTCATTGTGTGACTGAGCAATCTTCATATTGGTGTAATATGAGAGATGGATGGTTACATGGGCGACCATCCATATCATTGTTGGGATCAAGACAATTCTCCCTAGTACTCCGGACCCATGCATCCTGGGGTTCCTCAAACAAACACCCCGTATGGTTGGGACAATCTTAATTGTGTGGCTAAGTGACGCCGTGTAGAATTGTGATGGATTCTACAAGCGTATGACACCCACAACTACAAGAAAATTGAAGAGAATAACACGAAGTTGAGATAGAACTATCTCTGATTTTTGTATAATTATTCAAAACGAAAATTGGATCTATTCTTGACCTACAAGCCAGGTCTTATAGCTTTAATTCAGTATAGGAATTAGGAAGTTAACCAACAAGGCAACTCCTATGATTTGCATCTAAATAAACAAATAACAACAAGGAAATAAGTAACTACGAAAATAACTTATTTAAAATTAAGGAAACCTTCCATAAACCTAATTGGAAGTAATTCATATGCGGATGGGGGAGGAAACTTCTTGCTGACTTGGCTTGTTGGCTGGAAGGAAACTTCCTTGCTGAGCTGGCTGGTCGGTAGGAAGTTTCCTTCCTTGCTGATTTGGCAATGGCTCCAGCATGGCTGCTCCTGCATCAGTCACCCCTGGTTGGAAAGAACTCGTCCTCGAGTTTGTCTCAGCGTCCCCCTCGTTGCTGAAGTACGGGCTCAGATGCTTCACATTAAACACATCAGCAGTCTTCAAATGCTTTGGTAGGAGTAATCGGTAGGCGTTATCGTTGATCTTCTGAAGTATCTCACAAGGTCCGACTTTCCGCTCCTTCAACTTGTTGTATTCTCCCACGGGAAATCGGTCTCGCGTTAGAACAGCCCACACGAAATCACCTTCCTTAAAAAGTACTTGCCGGCGACGACGATCTGCATAGCTCTTGTATTTGGTGTTGTTCTCATGGAGAGTTTGCTGCACTTGTTTGTGAATGTCTCGCAAGTGCTCAGTCATCTCATCAGCCTTGGGGTGCAAACGACCAATACGGGGAATAGGCGCTAAGTCTAGCACCCCAGAAGGATTAAACCCATAAACAATTGCAAATGGACTCAGCCCAGCAGTTCTGTTTGCTGATCGGTTGTAAGCAAATTTTGCTTGAGGCAAGGAGAGGTCCCATTGCTTAGGTTTAGTGCTCGCCAAACAACGTAGGAGATTGCCCAAACTCCGGTTGACTACTTCGGTCTGGCCATCCGTCTGAGGGTGGTACGCACTGCTGAAATTCAGACGAGTCCCCAACTTCTCCCATAAGCTCTTCCAGAAGTTGCTGATGAACTTAGTGTTACGATCAGAGGTAATGGAGTGGGGAACTCCATGCAAATGCACCACTTCTTTGAAGTAGAGGTGGGCAATCCGGGCTGCATCCATCGTTTTTTTACATGCTACAAAATGTGCCATCTTGGAGAACCGATCCACTATCACAAAAATGGAATCTGCTGCCCGTTGTGTGCCGGGTAACCCCAGCACGAAATCCATACTAACATCACGCCACAGACCTTCAGGAATAGGCAAAGGCGTGTACAAACCGGCGTTGGTGAGGGTACCTTTGGATCGCAGGCAAACGTAGCACCTCGCCACATAGTGGGCTACATCGCTAGGTAGCTTGGGCCAGTAAAAATCAGAGGAGATCAAGGCTAAGGTCTTGTCCCGTCCAAAATGTCCCTCGCCATGTAATTCGTTGATGATTTGTTGCCTCAATGAGCAATCCAGAATGCACAACTTCGTTCCTCGGAATAGGTAGCCATAGTGTATTAGAAAATCACAACGCTGACCACCCATGACTTGCTGGAATATCTTCCCAAAGGAGGGATCAACTGGATACAAGTCGGGGAAGGTCTCGAATCCGATGACTTGACTGCTCATGGTCGTGAGAAGAGTGTTGCGGCGGCTTAGGGCATCAGCGACACGGTTTTGACTTCCTGATTGGTGCCGAAGGGAGAAGGTGAACTCCTGCAAATACGCCACCCATTTAGCATGACGTCGGTTGAGTTTGTGCTGGCCATTTATGGACTTCAAGGCTTCGTGGTCGGTGAAGAGGATGAACTCACGTTGCACCAAGTAGTGCCGCCAATGCTTCAGAGATTGCACAAATGCGTAGAACTCCAAGTCATAGGTGGAATAATTCTTCTTAGATCCAGATAGTTTCTCGCTGAAGAAAGCTATTGGACGTCCCCCTTGACTCAGAACTCCACCGATACCAATTCCAGATCCGTCACAATTTAGTTCGAACACCTTTTCGAAGTCCGGCATTGCTAAAATTGGAGCCTCGATCATCTTTTGTTTCACCAGCTGGAAGCTCGCCTCTGCCTCCTCAGACCATTTGAGATCTCTTCCCTTTAGACACTCGGTGATGGGTGCGATCAGGGTGCTTAAATTTCGAATGAACCGCCGGTAGAAGGAAGCCAAACCGTGGAAACTCCGAACATCAGCAACGACTTTGGCCTTGGCCACTCAGAAATGGCACTAACCTTGGTGGGGTCAGCATGCACACCGTCGATAGACACCACGAACCCCAGGAAGGTGACGGAGGTTGTGAAGAATGCACATTTCTTTTGATTAATAAACAAACATTCGGATCTCAGCTTGTCAAGAACTGCACGCAGATGTTCCATATGCAACACGGGTGTCTTGCTATAGATGAGGATGTCATCGAAATAAATGACAACAAACTTCCCCATGAAAGGACGAAGAACCTGGTGCATGACCCTCATGAAGGTGCTGGGCACGTTGGATAGTCCAAATGCCATCACCAACCATTCGTACAACCCATGTTGCGTTTTGAATGCCGTCTTCCACTCGTCTCCTGGTCTGATCCGTATCTGTTGATACCCACTCTTGAGGTCGATTTTTGAGAAGATTTTGGATCCCGATAGCTGGTCCAACATGTCATCTAAGTGGGGAATCGGGAATCGGTACCTCACGGTGATACGGTTGATTGCTCTGCTGTCGATGCACATACGCCAGGAACCATCCTTTTTGGTACCAACAGGGCAGGAACGGCACGAGGACTCATGCTCTCTCGGATATAGCCTTTCTCCAGCAGCTCCACCACTTGTCGTTGTAATTCTTCAGACTCTTTAGGGCTGAGACGATAAGCCGGGCGGTTCGGGAGAGTCGATCCTGGGATAAGATCGATTTGGTGCCGGATATCTCTCAACGGTGGTAAGCCGTGGGTGAGATCTTCGGGCATCAGCTCGGAGAACTCTTCCAGAAGTTGCTGGACCTCCTCAGGCATGTTTGAGCTTGAGCCAACCTTGGCTTCACCCTGGGGCAGCAAAGCAAAAACCACCTCTTCTTGCTTCATTTCGGCCAAAAAGTTGTATAGGGACAGCAAGTTGTTGTGAGGGGTTGCCTGGATTGAAGGGGTTTCTTCTTGGTGCGGTGCCAAGACAATCTTCTTCCCTTTGATGTTGAGGGAATAGGTATTCTTTCGTCCATCATGAACGATGCTTCGATTGTACTGCCATGGCCGTCCCAGCAGTAGGTGACAAGCATCCCTTGTCACACCAAGCATTGTCAAAGTATTTTTTGCCGATGGAAAAGGACACCAAACACCTCTTGTCCACCTTTATTTCCGTCTCCTTGTTCAGCCAAGATAATTTGTAGGGTTTGGGATGAGAGTCGGTCTTCAGCTTCAACTTTTGGACTCCTTCTTCGGACACCACGTTCTCGCAGCTGCCGCTATCGATGATCATCTTGCACACCTTGTCCGAGACCGTGCAAGTGGTACGAAAAATATTATTTCTCAACCACTCATCTCCTGACCCTCCCTTAGGGGTTAGAAGACTCTTGCGGATGACTAAAGTTTCTGGTCCGTCCCCGTACAACATTCCACCTTCGTCCTCATATTCATCAAACACGGGCCCGCTATCGATCTCGTCCTCACTCCCAAGATTATCCTCAATCAGGAGGTTCTTTCCACCCTTGCTGGTGGTTTTCCCACAGCTGGATGCGATGTGGCCCTCCTCTCCACACCTAAAACACTTCACGCCCATCTTAGGTCTGCCCTGGAACGGTACTTGCTGAGGGCGCACCTCTGAAGGTCTAGAAGTTCGGTTGGGCTGCTGCTGCTCATGGCTGGTGGTGACTCGCCTTCTTTGCTGCTTCTCTGCTGCGAGGGCTCGTTGATAGGCCTCAGAAACCGTCCATAACGAGTGCAGGCTGAGGGCAACTTGTAGGGATGGTCGTAATCCCCCCAAGTATCGTGCCACTGATTGCTCCTCCGACTCCGATAGATCATTCCGAGCCACCAACTGATAGAACTCCTCCGTGTAGTCATCCACCGACCTCACGCCTTGCCTCAATGCATGAAGCCTCTGAAACAAGGATTGCGTGTAGCCGAAAGGAAGAAAGTGCTCCTTCATCTTTTTTTTCATCTTGCACCATTCGGTCAGCTTGGTCTTGCCTTGCCTTTCGCGGGTGCGCCTCAATTGTTCCCACCACGCAGATGCTCTTCCCTTGAGTCGGATGGCGATTAGCTTAACCTTCATATGCTCTGGAACCTCCTTGTAGTCGAATACACGTTCGACTTCATTCAACCAGTCCACAAAAGCATCAGCATGCAACGTACCAGAAAATTCTGGCAGCTCCATCTTGAAACCGAGGTCTCCATGCCGATCACCCCAACCACGATGTCCTTGACCAGCACCACGATCATGGAACATGTTGTGGAGGTTTGAGCTTGCGTCGGAGTCCGGATCTTCAGTTTCACGATGGCCTGGATCTTGCGCAGCAAGATGTTGGGTTAGCTCAGCAATTTGTCTTTGTAGATCCTCAATCAACTCAGCATCTTCGTTGTTGCGACCATGGTGCGGGAGTCCCTCCTCTGGATTAGCTCCACGATGCCCACGGCCACCACGTCTACCAGCCATCACGCTGATAAAGCAGCAACTAGAGGGAGGATTTCGGCTCTGGTACCAACTGACGTCGTGTAGAATTGTGATGGATTCTACAAGCGTATGACACCCACAACTACAAGAAAATTGAAGAGAATAACACCAAGTTGAGATAGAACTATCTCTGATTTTTGTATAATTATTCAAAACGAAAATTGGATCTATTCTTGACCTACAAGCCAGGTCTTATAGCTTTAATTCAGTATAGGAATTAGGAAGTTAACCAACAAGGCAACTCCTATGATTTGCATCTAAATAAACAAATAACAACGAGGAAATAAGTAACTACGAAAATAACTTATTTAAAATTAAGGAAACCTTCCATAAACCAAAACCTTCCATAAACCTAATTGGAAGTAATTCATATGCGGATAGGGGAGGAAACTTCTTGCTGAATTGGCTTGTTGGCTGGAAGGAAACTTCCTTGCTGAGCTGGCTGGTCGGTAGGAAGTTTCCTTCCTTGCTGATTTGGCAATGGCTCCAGCATGGCAGCTCCTGCATCACTAAGCAATCTTCATATTGGTATAGTATAAGGGATGCACCGACTGCTAGACTACCATGTAGTTATGTCGGATCATATGCTGGTCAACAAACTAAGACATTACAACAAACTTTGTCCTCTTTCATGAGTGTGGTAGTTGACATGAGTGCACCGATGGCTCCAGTAGTCGTATCGTGTGACTGTTGTGGGTTGGGTGGTCATGTTATCGGGGAATGTCCTTATGTTCCCCAAGAGCCTGAGTATGAGCATACATTTTCCCAAAATGCTCAATATGACCATTGAGCGTCTACGTACAACCGAGAGGGATGGATTCGTGGGGAGACAATTTTTATTCAAATTGTTATACATCATTTCCATCCCAATAACCTCCTCCCGAATACCCAGAATTCTACCTACACCCTACTCCAAATCATTGGACTCATTCTCAGCCTATTAACACCCAACCCAACAATTTCCCAAATTCTGACTTGCGCCTCACAGTTGACCGCAGACTTGATTCTTTAGAACAAACCCTCCAAATGTTCATGGAAACCACTCAAAATGTAATGAAGTCCACTCAAAATTCCATACAAACTATGGAAATGTATGTGAGTTAAATTACACAAGAATTAAGTAAACGTCAGGAGGGTGACATTTTTTTCAACATGAGGATTTATCTTCTGATATCGAACCACCACCACATCAACAATTTCAAAGCACAATCTTTCAAAGTCAAACTCCATGTTAGTATGAGGTACTTGGGGTTTCAATTCACGATCACACGGTGGGGATTCGATCCAAATTGAGAAGAGCATGGACCCGTTTCATTATGAGTCGGCACATGATTGTGCCTTATCTTTTTGTCTCATGGCCGTTGAGCCACATGATCGTCATGTTGTGCCTTTTAAGGACTCACCTCTGGTGGAGCATGAGCTCCTTAGTACCCTTAATTTCAAACAAATTGATGAGAGTTTGCCTCTCACTATTGTTCCTGATCATCTTGGAAATGATGGGACATCAAACAATTACATCACGAATGAGGGTATTGGGAGTGCCTTAGAGGATACCTTAGCTAAGACACCCATTTTCTGTTGGCCCGGTGAGTCGGACATAAATAAAGAGGTTCTTGACCTCGTTCCGACTGACCAGCCTGTTGGTTGGAGAGTTTGGATTGAGGATCGTAACTTTAGTACCACAAGGGGAGAAACTCTTCTTCCGTTGCCCCATATTTCCCAAACTCTTGAGAGGTTCAAGCTCTTTCATCTTGATCCTTTGAATGAGACGCCTTGGTATCTAATTCATGAACCTCTCCTTTCATCTTGTGCTCTTTGTGAGGGGGTCCAAGCTTGAGTATTCTGGCCCCACGTGGTGTCATGTTCCCTTTCCAAGTGCATTGACCCACTTTTGACGTTCCCATTTGATGTCCTTTGACAAATGAAGATGAGAACTTATTTTTGTACATAATTATATTCAAAAAAAGAAAAAAAAGTACAATAAAAGACTCCATGAGCGAGCATTGATTGTTGTGGGCCCCACCCCTTTTGTATTTGGGCCATTTTTCTTTAACGTATTTGTATCCCTTCTTAAGCATCTCACATGTTTTGAGGGAATTTGGGTTTTCCATCAACATAACCACAAACTTCTTTTTGCGCTTCATGTTGGTGAGATCTTTCATTTTTCATGCATAAATCCATGTAGTATCTTGCTCACATTCATTGAGGATAATGCGTGAAGTAGGTGTGCGGGGGTGTTTTGCGTATGTACATAGTCGAGTCTTTTTCCTTTGATTTTATTTTCTTTTGTGTGCATTGTTAGGGTCTTTTTGGTGTGCTGCATTTAATATCGATATATCCGCTTTCCATAATCCGTGGGTTACTTGTCTTCTTTTGCTTGCCCAATGCTTTAAAATTATCACATTTCTTTCAAAATCTTCAGGTGTTTGCGAAAGAAAATGTTTTGTGGGTTTTGCGTGTGTTTAGCATGTGCAAAACCGTTGTGAGGAAAAGTAAGAGGAAAGCTCCCGAAATTGTCTTGAACTTGATGCATTAGGATATCTATATAGTGACTTTAGGACTTATCTAGTCATTAGGATGCACCTCGGCCTTCCCTCGGGGGTGACTAATCATAGGGTTTCAGTACTCAAACAATTAAAGAAGTCCACCCTGAACCTAGTAAGTCAATAATTCATGTCTGTTAATATAAGGAAGTTTGTTGTTGTCAAGAAACCTTTAACTTGTATTGTGAGACATTAAGTGTAAGGGTTTTGGTTCATGTGTAGATAAGAAATAAGTGAGTAAGTGTTCTCTCATCTCGCACAACTCCTATCACTCGGGAAATTAGGTCCGAGGGGACTTTGTGCCTGGTTCTTTCGAGTCATCTGACTTGGGATGCACCGACCAAACTCCCGTTACACGGGTGGTAGGGATTGCCCTATGTGGAGATGTGGGGAAAGGTGTACGTGATAGTGTAATTCATCATAGGCAACGATGCACGAAACCTGACCCTGAGAGAATCAAACATCGACTATACAGAAATAAAAATAAAAAATAAATATGGTAATGCAAATAAGAACGTTAATGGACTTGACACATTGTATCACTTGAGGAGTTTAAGGTTGTCCATGTCTTTCACTTAAGTCCTTAATTAACCTGCACGAATGATTCATTAGGCTATGTGTGTGGACTGGATACATATATAGAGTCCGCCCGTAGGATTACTGCGTCCAATGATCGATAAAAATGAGTCCATCGAGTCACGTTTCTAGATTGAATAATGCATCTATGCTCAGATTTTGTGGGTATATCCGCAGAAAACCCTTGGGAGACAATACTCCTCCTCCTTGGCGATAATGAGGTTTAACGGCTTGTTGAACGTGCTAAGTGCAATCGTGATTCCTACGAAAGTTGGTTGGATTTCCCTATTTTTCGTATGTTTTTTACTTCTTTCATTTTTCTCTCTTTGTTTTGCTCTCGACTAGCAAAAGTTAGGTGTGGGGGTATTTGATTCACATCATATCATGCATATATTTGTGTCTTACATCCTTATTATAAGCCTAAGCAATGTTACATAATGAGTTTTATGTTTAAGTTTCAGGAATAAATAGGTTTGAGAAGGAGATACTCTAAAAGGACTTAAAAGTAAGAAAATGGACTAAGTTGCAAGAATTATGGACTAAGATGCAAGAGAGAGGGACCCGAATGCAAAACTAAAGGACCAATGAGCAAATCAAGAAACTCCACACCATCATGAGGAGTAGTTTGGCAATTCGATTTGGGTTGCAATCTACACAACCGATTAGGGTGCATCAGACATGATGAAATCAAGCCAGACAACCACACTCCAAAATACAACCCGATCCAGACATTATAGACCGCCAATTGGCGGTCCAATACCGCTGATTGACGGTCTATTTTGGTCTAGATCTGGTAACACTTCATTGGGTCATGTAATAGAGTGTTTTATGTCTATTCTTAGTAGTCTATTAGTCCCATATCAGGGGATTGTCTCCGAATGCCTTTTTTTACTATAAATAGAACTCATCCTCCTCCTTTGTATCCTACCCATTGCTTGGTGGCATTCACTCTAGTTAGAGTAAAAGCCTTGAAGTAAAAACTCAAGGTGCAGAAGAAAGTCACTTATAATGTGAGTCATGTAAATAAAATAATTTTTCTTAGTTTCTTTTAATATTGTTTTTTAATTCTTGCATGCTTCTTTAGTTTAATTTCCTTTCATTAGAATGTTTCATTTTGTTAATGTAGTTAGTGTAATGATTAGTAAGTATCCATCCCCATTTGAGGGGTGGAGAAATATGTGATGTGATTATGTGATGTATTAGGTGTGTGTGTTATCTTAATCCTTTGAACCTTACATGATTTCGATAACCATCTAATGAGATTTCACTCTTGTCTTTGATATGCTAATGCTCTTTAATGAAGCTTATCATATGCTTACATTAGTGGACCTATTTTATGGGGAATTTTGATGTGAGGATATGGATGGAATTGATAAAGGAAACATGACTTGTTGTTGCATGTACTCTTATTGTCCTTACCTAAATTAATGTCTTGTATGTTTTAAAGATTATATAAATCTTATTTCATGTGGAGACATAGTGGGGTTTGGTCTTTATGCATGAATTCATTTAGCTTCATTCCAATTATTGTCTTCTATGTTTTAATGATATTGTGTTATCTTATTTCATGTGGAGGCAAAGTTGGTTTTAGTTTTATGATTTTCATGTACTACATGTTGTGGTGAGCACAATTGAACACAAACACATACACATATTTTCGTAGTCACATTCTTTCTCTACCCCCTATGGGGTTTAGTTTTATTGATTGTTCATTCCTAGTTTAGTGTAGTGTAACCAAACTCCTTCTCTCCTTTGGTTCCCACTCGCCTTCGATAACATAGTCGACACACCACCCTGTGGATAGACCCGTATTTGCCACTGCTTCAACGCGGTCGTGCACTTGCGGTTATTATAACTGATTCAATCAAGAGCCTACAACCAATATGTTAAATTATAATTTGAAGTGTTAGCTTAATAAGTTCATATTCAAAATTAAACTCAGTAACCTGAAACTCCGGGGTTTCTCTTGATTTTTTAAATTGATCTCATGTACTCTGAGTGATGAAGTGATAGTAATCGTAAGGATTTCTGTCCTGATAGTCTCCGAATATCCACTTGTTTGTTAACTTTGTCTTGAAGTCCCTCCAACGAGTGGACATGTATCTCATCAACTTTTTTTTCAAAGTGGCAGTGGATTCGAATTCAAAACTTGCCTATAACACGTTACTATTTTAAATGTCTATAAATTAAAAGTTTGACTAAAACAAAAAGAACATCATAATGGATTCATTACCTGCACGTAGTCCCAAATGGTGTCTCTCAGCTTCTCATCAAATTCGGTCCAACTCAACAAACAAATGTCAATTTTGGACCTCGCTAGGCTCCCCACATAACTATACCAGTGATCAGACTACATGCCTATCGGCTCAAGACGACCATCAAACTGGATCAAAATTTTATTGTCTCTATTCCTCTTGCCCACGAATGCTTTCATGAGAGTAGGACCTCATGAACTGAAAGTCTTCGAGCCCTCAAACTCTGATGGAGTGGGTTTCTTTTTCGGAGTCATGAAACTATAAAAAGTAAAATCAAGATGTTCAAAAGTAACTGAAGACTCAAGTCATTATATAATTATTGTTGAAATTTTTTTTGCACCTTTAGAATTTCTTTTTTCTTACTGGATATTCAATCCATATACCTTCACTGTGGTCATCTCTTACGATTAAAGTCTCAACATATATTTCGTCATCTAGTGACCTCAACTCGGGTACTTGCTTAGAGAAAGGTGGTGTCTCTTTATACTCGATGACACTACCATCTGATACAACTTTTTCCCCTTCTAGAATTATTAACCATTTTTTATCACATGGATCAGCGACATAAAAGACTTGTTTCGCTTGGGAAGCCAAAATAAAAGGTTCTCCTTTAAATCCTTCTTTGAAAAAAGTGAACCCCAAGTTATCCACTCGAACTCCTCTTATATTACCAACCCACTTGCATCTAAATACAGGCACTTTGAATTTAACAGAGTCTAGCTCCTATATGTCTTCAATAACCCCTTAATAGGGCAGGTTGACGTATACTAGATTCTTATCTTTAGAACTAGACACATGCAAAGACTCTATTATTAAAGTGACCCCACTATTCTGAACAGTACTTTTGACATCTTCACAAACAACGTAGAATGAGTATCTATTGATATCATAGCCAATATAACTTGTAACAGTAGAATGTCGATCGTAGACCAACTACTGTATTGTCTCCGAAACATTACGATTGTAAGCAACCATTTTGAACCAAGAGATGAAATTCTTATTGTGTCTATTAATTACTTGTTGATCACTCCATAAAGGATTCATTTCTTTTTAAAGATTCACGTGTTCATTTAGATAAGGTTGAACTCCACTAGAATTGCAGAGCACATAAAAATTGTTGTCATTAATTAATCGCCATTTGAATTTACCATTTTCATTCCACGCGTTCCTTTACCCTCAGAATGTTTATCATGACGATTGTTAGGAAGTCCAATACTTTTGGTGTTCGCTAGGTATCCAGTGCGAAACTCGATAACCTCCTCAGTGATGTATCCTTCAACAATATTAGCATCTGGCCTTTGACGGTTTTTACAATAACCTTTCAACACTTTCATATAGCACTCGAAATGATACATCCACCTTTAAAAAATAAGTCCACACAATTTAACTTCTCTAACCAAATGAATAACCAGATGAATCATAATGTCGAAAAAAGCTGGTGGAAAATACATCTCCAACTGACACGATTTCATTCTGTAATTGATCTAACTGCACGAGATTAACCACTTTACTGCAAATCTTGTTGAAAAGGGAACACAACTTTACTATGGCATGTCTAACATGTTTCAATAATATGGATCTCAGTGCTACATGTAACAACTGGTGCATTAAAGTGTGGGAATCGTGAGACTTCATCTCCACAAGTTTCAAATCCTTCATAACAACAAGACTGCTAATATTTGAAGAATAACCTTGGGAAACCCTTAAATCATGCAAACACTGATAGAAAATGCTTTTCTCCTTTCTAGACAATGTATAACAAGAAGGAGGTAAGTAGCTACGGTTTCCTTTCTTCTCTGGTGTCTGCCTTGTGCGTATAACAGGGTCAACAAGATCAAGTCTACCATTATATCCATCTTTCATCTTACCAGGTATGTTCAACAAAGTGCCAACAGGACTATCACACACATTTTTCTCTACATGCATCACATCAATACAATGTCTAACTTCTAGAATTTTCCAATAAGAAATATCAAAAAATATGGATTATTTTTTCCAAGAACTTTTGTCATTTCCTCATTTGTACGGTTTTCCAAATTCACACTCAACTTCATTACACGTTGATACACCTTTTCGATGATGATTTCAACTGGCGGATTTTGAAACTTTTGTTTTCTGTTAAATGCAATTTTCAACCTACGATAAGAATGAGAGTTTTGTAAAAATCTCCGATGACCAAGATAGATTGTCTTCCAATCATTAACAAGTTCTAATGAGCACGTATTCTCTTCACAAATTGGACAATCTTTATCACCTTTGACAGAATATCCCGATAGAATATCGTAAGCTGGAAAGTTATTAATCGTGCAATAAACCATTGCCTGCATTACAAATGATTGCTGACAATAAGCATCAAAATCTGGCTCTCCGTCATCCGACAATCCCTTTAGGTCATCAATTAACGGTCTTAGCTACACATCTATGTCATTTCCAGGTTGTTTCGGACCAGAAATCATTAAGGACAACATAATATATTTGTGTTTCATGCATAAGCACAGTGGAAGATTGTAAATTACAAACATAACAGACCAAGAACTGTGAATGTTACTCAGACTACCGAAATGATTCATTCCGTCGGTACAAAGTCCAAGTCGTAGATTCCTGGATTCTTCACCATAGAAAGGGAAGTTGTAATCTACTTTTTTCCACTAAGGTGAATCTGCAAGATGACGTAGCAATTGATCATTTGGTTTCTCACGATCAGCATGTCAAGTCAAGTTTTTGGAAATCTCCTTACACGCAAACAAATGTTTAGGCCTTTGTATTATTGGAAGATACCACAAAACTTTAGTAGGAGGTCCTTTGATTTTCAAATCATCACCATCTACATTGTGCTTCGATCCACTACGTTTCATTTTGAATCGTGAAACATTAACCTGGGGCAGGAATGTATGTTTTGAAACATACAATATATAATCATTCGGACATGCATGTATCTTCTTATATTCCATTCCCATAGGACAACACTTTTTTAGCATCATAAGTTCCATCTGACAGTTCATTATCATCTGGAAGCATCTCTTTCAATAGCTTCAATAGGGATGTGAAACTAACATCAGTTCAACCATTTCTTGCTTTTAAGTTGTACAATTTCAACACCACTGACAATTTAATAAATTTGGTGCAACCATTAGACAACGGCTTCTCATTGTCACTCAACAAACTACCAAGCAAATCGGGGTTGGACAAAAGGTTTTCAGCTATAACCTGAACCATGTCCTGTAACTGATCTCCCACACTTACATTGTTCCCGTCATTCTGTGATCCACTAAATGATTCATTTTTTCCGTGTCATATCCACCGTCTATAACTTGTGTCGAAACCTTTCTCAAACAAATGATCTTTTATTTTCCGAAAACCCAGCATTGACATATAATGAAACTTACTGTAAGGACAATACGACATATCTCTCTCCTTCCTATTCTTTGAATGATTTTTGGCAACCGCTAAGAACATATTCACTCTGTTCTCATACTCATCACTCAATTGGTTTTAAAGAATCCAATCTCGATTCATTTCAATCTAAACATTAAGAAAAATGATTGTTATTATTGAAGTCAAGAAATAAAATTCCAATTTAAAAGAAGGTGTTCGTAGATGAGAAGATCCGGAGACATGAAGATAAGAAAAGAATGACTTGGGACAAAGGAGATGAATTTCTTAATCTAGAAAGGTAATAAGGAAGGTTAGAAACTTAACTAAACAATCAAAGCAAAAGCAAGCCTAAAGTCCACTATAGGTCCTTAGCACTAGACGTCGCCTAACTTCGAGGTCCCACCGAGGACCACTAGTCTGTAGGAAATCAAGAACCTGGAGGTTCTTAAAATCTCTAAGAGGCTAAATGGGCAACGAGGTTCAAGCCATAACGGTCTTAAACGGCGAGGACAACTAGTCTGTAGGAAATCAAGAACCTAGAGGTTCCTGAAATCTCAGAGTGTCTAGATAGGCAATGACGTTCAGGTTGTAAAAGTCTTAAACGGTTTCCTCTCCTTAATGTGTCCAGAAATCCTAGGAGCCAACGTCTAAATTGATTTTATTAATGCTTTTTTATTACGTGGTTTTTGGGCCAAGGAAAGGGTGATTAAATCCTCCACCTCATCTCCTACAGATAACTGCCCCTAGGTGTTTTTCATACATTAATCTAACAAACAGCACACCAAACAATCACTCACTCTCTTGTTTCAATGCAATCTTACTAACTAATGTGTGAATCCTAATGACTGATGAGTGAAAGAGATTACGTACCTTATGCCAGCAATCTACGACAGGAATTAATTGTAAAAGAAAAAATAAATACGATGATGACATGCATGGATCCGTGAGTTGCTATAGGATCTTTTGTTATAGGTTATTATTGGCCAAGTTGCTAAAGGATCGGTGAGTTACTAGAAACTAAACACAAATAAACATTTAACTAAACAAAATAAGTATTTTTCAGCATAAATAAACATTTAACTAAACTAAATTTAAATAAACGTAAATAAATATTTAACTAAACATAAATAAACATTTAACTAAACTTTAATAAAAAATAAACATAAATAAACATTTAATTAAACTAAATTGATTTGTTTATGTTTTTCAAGTTTATCAAGTTTTCAATTG
Organism: Triglochin maritima; assembly: GCA_963682175.1. Lineage (NCBI taxonomy): Eukaryota > Viridiplantae > Streptophyta > Magnoliopsida > Alismatales > Juncaginaceae > Triglochin > Triglochin maritima. The sequence goes on from OY821779.1 coordinate 29,770,358, forward strand.
TTTATGTCCTAAACACGTTGGTCTTTACTAAATAAGTATTGAGTATTGATGAATAATAACATCCACTAGCTACATCAGAATTAAGCTACCTTTGAAGTTACACAAGTCATCCAAACTCAAACTTCACTTCAAAACTACTTCCCACGACCATATAGCACTAAATAGAATTCATTCTTCTCCTTATTTCAAAAATGTTTCCCATGTACGGCAAGTTAGCAACACATCCACTCATAGGTCACTAAGCTAAAACCCAACCGAACTCCAACCTTACATACACAACAAATTTATCTACCATTACCAATCACAACTAGGAAACTCAACCAAACTCTAATATCACTTCAGTATCACATACTTAACCAAAATGGTTTAAATGTGAAACTAGTAATGCTATTAAAGATAGAAAGACAAGTCTATGGAAATTGTTGGGATTAATACCCCTACATAACCACATAAGTCTATGGAACCTAGGAATCAAACACAATATCATATAAACTAAATATATTATACACAATCAACATCGATTTCAACAAACCCAAACTAAAATCATAAAACCAATACGAAATTGATTTCAACAAGCTGCTACAACCTATCGATTCAAAAAAATAAAACCACAATATATATTTGTCGAACCTATACAGTCCAATATAGGTACATAGTCCAACATACTCACTAAAGTAGTACCATAACATGGGAACGGGCTACACATAGGTAGGCAAAAGTACAACAAATACAAAGAAATCACATAAATTTATTTATATGATATGAATTCACTTCACATAATACTATTTATCCTTTCTATGAAACAAAAGACAACATTTTGAAGCCTGAACTTCACTAAAAAGGTGTGGCTATTCCAAGTGTTGTAAACACAAAACACTAGTGCAGTGAAACCATGGTAGCAATTTCTACTCAAGTTTGATAAGCAACATAACACTCCCAAATTAGCTAAGCCAATTCTAAGTTGTTAAAAGAAAGATTAAATTAAGCTATTAAAAACACAAAAACACAAAATTAAGTAAGCTTCTTTCAATAACTTCCTTCATGAAACCTTTCTACACATTCCACTCAAACAGGAAATTAATAAAGTTCCAAACTTTACCATTCAACTTCAACAACAAAGACACAACTTTACAACACAAAATCCATTACGAACTATAAAGAGAGAAAGAGAGAGTGATCAAAAGTAAAAGAAACAAAGAATATAAGCATGTTGAAATCAGAACAGGAACCTTCATGTTTGTTTTTCTTTGATTTTTAGCGTACATGAAAAAACAAACATGGTTGTCAATGAGCATGATCATGTACATTTTCACAGAGAGTCGGGGCCGTGGAGAGTTGGATGTCATCGCGCAGGAGGTCGGGGGTCGTGGAGGGTCGGAATTCGTCGCGGAGGAGGTCCGGGGTCATGGAGGGTCGAATTTTGTCGCACGGGAGTTCGGGGATTGTGGAGGGTCGAATGTCATCGCACAGGAGGTCGAGGGTCGGATGTCGTCGCGGAGGAGGTCGCGAAGGGGGCGGTTTGGTAGGAGATTAGTCGCGAAGGGATCTAGGGTTTGGTCGGGGTGGGGGTTTTGTTGGGATGAAAAGATAAAATGAAACGGTTTTTGTAAATATAAGACCAATATAAGTCGGTTGTATATAACAAGCAACATCTATTTGGGAATAGACGTCGTCTGTAATATCCACGTGACGTCTATACACCGACGTCTATAGACTGGGTAAGAAACGGCACCTAATACGCGTCGGTTAAAATGGATATTACAACAACGAACGTCAATATGGCCATATAGACGCCGGCTATCCAAACATGCAACGTCTATGACTTCACGTCGCCCATAGATGTCCGATTTGTTGATAGCCGACGTATATTGTGTGATGACTATTCACTATTCTGCACTAGTATATAGACTTATGCAAAGTCACTTTCACATCTTTTGATCCAATGTTCTCTCTGTAATGACCCTTTTGTGTGTATACCTTCCCATATGCTATGAGCTCCCTATCTGGATCATTCACAAAAAGACCACATTTAACTCCATCTTGTGAATAGCAAGACAAAATTGTCACAAGTACTATTACACAATACGAAGAATGAAAATAAAAAATTGAAAAAATTCACCTCAAACACACCGAGTGAGTCCTTTTGTTGAAATGCTTGTACTGGTGTTTCCTCAATTATACTTGGTTGATGGATTGAAATTCAGACTTCAGCCTCAGAATTCACAATTGACGCACTCTATGGTGTTGGTACCTTGGTACCAATACTGGCGGAAATTACAAAGTGGCTATAGAAACTCTTCAATTCCAAAGTGGTTATTGTAAGACCCGCTCTCCGGTACCTTATTAAGTCGTATTCATCCTTATGCACGAGTTTGTGTTTTCTTGATGAACGATGATAGTTGTGTGATTTTATGCTTTGTTTTGGAAAAACTTCCTTTCGGGGAAAATTTTCCTTTTTGGGTGATTTAATGCGACTTGTGGACGGGTTCGACCCGTCGGGCAATTTTCCAATCGGTTGACTTAATCGGGTCGATCGGGTGCAATTCATGTGTGTAATTTGGCTTGTGCTTTGAGGAGGCATTTAGGGCTCGGGTGTGAAGGCTGGGTGATGTGGATGCCACATGAGTAAGAGCAAATCTCTTGAGATTTGCAAACTTTTGAATTGGGAGCTTCTTGGTAAGTTTTGATTGGCCTTCAATTGTAATCACTCCTTTCCTTTTGTGTTGGTTTCCTTGTGACAAACACAACCCTAACCAGCCGTCCCATACCTCCCTCCCCTCCCTTCTCTTCTCCATGCCATCCACCTCAGACAACCTCCACCTCCCTTTCCGGCGAGCTACTGGACTGATCTCCGGCAAGATTGGTAGAGCAAGCTAGTGGGCATCATTTGTGCGGCTAGAAGAGGAGTGGTGATCTCCGGCTAAGCTCAGTCTTTATTTCCTTGCTGATCAGGTATGCCTCTAGCCCTTAGCATAGGATATAGTGGTGGGTGTTGGGCGGAATGCTGCTCAATACCAATGGTTGGTCTGTCATGAGGATTAGGGTTTGCACAACAAGAGTGCCACCGATCGGGTGGACTGTGGTGCAAATCAGGTCTTCAGTGGCTGACCATGCATCCCTTCCCTCTAGCACGTTCTCTTCTCCATGTCTCCTTGGTGGTTGATGGAGAAATCAGTAGGGAGGAGACAGGGCTGTGGTTAGTATGTCGGGTGGGGTTGTACGTGCATCTCGTGTGAGGTACAACTCTTCCCGTATGGTCTGATTTTTGAGATTCTTTGATGGTTTGTTAATATGTTTATCATGCTGTTGCATAATCCTTCTCCTAGTCATATTATTGATTAGTCATTCCACTTATTGGCATGATTTCATGACTCTTTATGTATATATATATATATATATATATATGTCATAAATCATCATTAGTTTCAGATCTGGTGTTATGTGTGATTTTTCAAAACTGTCCAAATTTTCATGCAAGAGGAGGTTGATAATATTAGTTCTGATACTCATGTTTTGATTCATGATTTCATTCAGACTTTAGGATATACCTTGTTACTTATTTCAGATCGTTACTCATGCATTAATTACTACTCTGCTCGGATAGTATGTCAATGAGTCGTTGCTGATTTCAGATAATACATAGTCATGCGTAACTAATGATTACATTCTGCTAACAAACCATGATAGTGTGCTGAAATGAGATCATATGTGTTCGTTATTATTTAGTAACCTTATTCTGATAATTTCCTATCTTGGATACTGATTTTGGATTTCATACGCATGTATTCGTGCCATACATAGATGATTCTGTCACGATCGGTTGCTGACCCTAGGTCTTGTAATCGTGCATCATTTCTTTAACCTATTTTATAACCTTTCATGACTTGTTTACAGATCATAGTACACATTTTCATGCATTATCTCTGTTTTACATTCATATAAATCCTATTATGGTATGGGATTCTAAGTTCCTAACATACATGTGCTCTGAAATGCATGTTGTAGAATACCGATTGCATGCATATATGCCAGCAGATACCCATAGCATTGCTGATGCTATATGCATGTTTTGTCATGTGGTTCTACTGGTATTTATTGAATTTCATATGTTTATAAACTATGATCATATTATGAGGTTTTGGTACAGCCGCATGCACGCTGTGAAATGGACGAATGTATGTCTTCGATTATTATTGCATTCGACTATGGCATGTTTTGCTGTCTTGCATCATCCCATTGTTTCTTTCATGTTGATGCATTACTGATGTGATGTGTGATGTTGTGCTGGGGTATGACCCTTAGGATAACAGACCATATAACATCCTTATCATGACCCGTAGATGACTCGATTAGTTGTTATCTTGATTTGCCGATCCAGTTATGATTGCTTGCTGTTGTGAGTTTCGTTTGATTCCTAACTGGGTGTTCTAACTCTAATTTGTTTGGGGATGTTAGGAGGGTATCCGAATACTCTTCCTTGAGCTCGTTCCGTATACTGTAGCTACATTAGATCTTAGATACTTAAGTAGCTTGCATTGCATTTAATCTGATTAATAATTCCGGGCACATTCTATTTTCTGGGCTGACGGGCCACGAGTGGGTCCTCTAGCTTCAGAGGCCATTCGCATAAGACCTTCACGTTGGGAGGCTAGGCGTAAGATAAGTCCTGGGCAGACTCCCTGCCATTCTGTCTCAGGGTAGATGTTCCCAAGTCCGTGATGACACCATGTAAATTTATTTCCACGAATTGGGGTATTTATCCGGCGCACCGCTTTGTGTCGAGCGGTGGGTCACTATCGAGTGACCAGTTCTGACCAACGAGGCTGGTGTTCTGGTTCCTTGCGAGGAACATGTCGGGTGTGCCCAATTACCATGGCTTGTGGAGTCATAGCCTTCGAATGCATTATGTGCGCTTCTGTTTCTGTTATGTTTTGATGCTTGTCTTAGTTAGACTTCATGAATAGTTCTATTATTGTTTGGTTGGGGCATACTGGGTTTTCTTTATAGAAAACTCATGCATATGTTGATGTAGTGCCTGCAGGTACTTAGGTTTCCACAGGGCAGACTGGACGAGTGTTGAAAATTTTGTACACGAGGGACACGTCGACCAGAGTCTTCAGTTGTCTTTTTCTTCCGCTTTATTGATGTATTTCCTTCTTGAAACTCAAGTTTTGTAATGAATCTTTCATACATGGATATTTAGTTATTTCAGTTACTTTTATTCGTCAGCTATCCATGTATGTCTTCATATATTGTCGAGTTGGTCAGTCTTGTCAGTCTTTCTTTGTAACTCCTTCGGTCATCGCGGAGGTCTCTTATCGCGACGCTTGAGTTGGTTCCCAGTGTGCGTACCCGTAAGATCGGGTGGCGTTACAGCTATAGAAAATTTTCACTAGGTTTTCCAGCTCATGGATCTTCTAATGGCATTTCACGTGATCACCTTTGGAACTACGATGTGCAGATGATGACCCAAAGTATTGATGTTATCTATTTGACTACCGACACCACATACTCGCCCAAGATGCTCCTCTTTGCCCAAGGTAGAAGACAATATATCATTTCTACATTATGAAACAAATTCACATTGGCAAGCTTGCAATGTAAAATCATCCTATTACGAAAATCATGTTAAAACTAATTTATTAGTTAATAAACATATACAAACCAAAAGAATTAAATGTAATTGCTTAGTGTAAATGTTGCAGATTCATCATTAATGCAAATGCCATCTGGACTAACAAGCACTCTCTTTAATTTCTCTTGACTAGCAAGGGAAGACCAAGGACACAAATTACTTACTTGCCCTTTTCTCAGACCAGCAACTAAAGCCTTATGTTTTTTCTTTGCAACCTTTTCCCAAATCATGTCTTCCTCAAGTTTACAATATCCTCCCATGATAATCTATGTTGAAACTTGTTCTTAGATTGTCGTTCTTTGTTTACCGCTCATAGTTCCTACAAACAAAAATAAGCGATTAGTTATGATACTAAAAATTCAATTTATATAGAAGTATGATTGTATATTACCAAAAATTCCGGACATTGTCTTGATCTTTTGAAATCAGCCCATGTTGTTTGAGAAATGAAATTATAAATTGCATGGATCAAGATTCTTATACTTCTCAAAGATGAAATTAGAGGTCAACTTGATTTTGAAATCTTTCCTTCGACTACCTACAAACGACATTCACTTCTTCAACGCTTTAGTGGAATGAAAAATGTATTTTCCTACAACATATATACAATGAAAGGTAATATAAATTAGATACCAAACTATAGAGAAAAATAATCAACTCAAATGACAATCTCAAAAACCAAGTCATACCATTGCATCTTTCCAAACACATCCACTTTTGACCACTTTTCAATAAAGATATCTATTCGGATTGATGACCCTCTAATCTCAAACTAAATGCAAAATTAAAATAGTAATTAAGGGATTAAAGATAAGACAAGCAAACCACAATGGAGTCATTAGATTTGGAGAGGTTCGACAACACACCCGGTCATAGCCACCTCGCAAACCCACATCAATACTCTGAGCCCCTCTTACGGTTCCACTAAGCTATCTCCATTCTGGTCCAAGATTAACTCCGGTATGAACACCGAGCATCACAAACAACCTTGCATCACTCATGTCTTCTTTCAGAACCAGAGAGGGAGCTTCTTCGAAGCTTTACAACCCTTTGGTGATTCTTGAATATAGAAATAGAATCACAATCTAAACACTCTAACTTGAGCACACTTGGATATGGATATGGAATTGATATGCAAGTGGTGAAGATGAAGCTTTGAGTGTATTTGGGCTTTGATGACTTGGGAATTGAGAGCACAAAGAGTATCGATGAATTGATAATGTAGAGTTCTAGTTTTCGTTTCTTAAGTGGTGTTTATATAGGCTTCAAAGCTTAGAGCCATTAGGGAGTTATGGACCAATTATAAGTTTACTTAATGCTCGAGCAAATTCTGAGCAGGTTCGGTCAACCATTTATGGAACGGTAGTCCAAAACAAGATAGTTGGCTTCGTCAGAATGAAGCATTCAGTTGACTAAATAGGATTTGGATCACCGTTCACCAAGTTCCAGTATCTTTTTCTACTTTTGATCTATTTAATTTCTGATTATTCAAGTTCAGTAGATCGTTCGCTATTCCGATGACCAAAGTTAGCATGAGTTTTGTGTTGATAGTTATGACTCAAAAGTTTGGTGAAGACTACGATCACGTGCCAATGGCCAAGAAGGAATCAATTGACCAATAGGAGTTCAGTTATCCAAAACTAGACAAGTCAATTGGGCTCTAAGGAAAATTTTAAATGAGACCATTGGAGTAAAATCCAAAACAGGTACAAGGCATTTCGATCAACCGAATGACTTTTGGTCTTTCGGCTGGACAACTCTAGAGAGCAAGCTATGTTTACTGATTGTAAGTTTTCAGTTATCCATTAGGGGTTCGATTGACCGAACTTAGTCGAGACAGAATCCTAGTGCTCATGTTTACATTTAATCCTATGGACTTAATAAATAAAAAATTACAAATCTCCAAAGCTTTGATTAGAAGTCTTGATGTCTTTGTCCCAATGCTCATTCTCTTGATTATCTTGATCAACCAATTAAGATGATTGCAAGTATACAAGTATGTATGCAACACATGTAATCATGTTTGCCCACTTTGATTGATTTGGTTTATTGATTAAGATTAGTTTGATTAAACATAAAAATTAATATAGATTAAGGCCTAAAAGCGAACACTATCTACATTGCTTCTCCCAAGAGTAGCCAAATAACTTGTTCAAAATATTTTTGTTTTCTTTGGTTGGCTCGAGGACATAATCAAACTCCAAAAGCAATGAACGTAAGTCTAACATAAGAGTTACTCCACGGGTATGAGACGATATCTGATTAGTAGCATACATACATTGTGTTCATGCTATATATCCTTTATTTTACCCCATATTTGTGCTACTCGAGTGATTATTTAATATGTTTCAGGGTTTAGGCAATAAAGAAATGAAATGAAGAGAAAAGGACAAAAATGCGAGAAAAATGACTGATCGGTCAGACTTATGGACTTATCTGCAAGAGGGAATGACCTCGATGTAAGCCAAGAGGACAAATTATCAAATCGAGAAACTCCACACCATCATGAGGAGTATTTTGGCAATTAGATTTTGGCCTAGACTCAAACAACCAATCCGGATGCACCCTACGTAGATAATTGAAGAAATGAAGAAGCCAACCGAAAATGGGTCGAATCCGACCAAACATGACCACCAATTGGTGGCCCTAGACAATAAATTGGCGGTCTAGTTGTGTCAGGATATGACCTGGCTTCTCGTGATTGTGTATTATGTTGTTTTCATCCATTTGTAGAATTTTCATTAGTCCCATATCAGGGGATTGTCCCCAGTTGCCTTTTTCATGTCTATAAATAGAACTTCTCTTCCTTTGTAATTCACTCATTGCTTGGTGGTCATTCTCTATACTTAGAGTAAGCCTTGGAGCAAAACTCAAGTAGAGAAGAATGCTTCTTGTAATGTGAGTCATGTAAATAAAATAATTCTTAATAGTTTTGTTTTAATGCTTACATGTTTAGCTTAGTTTGTTTTCTTAATTTTAGAATAATTAGTTATAATGTCTTTCTTTCTTAATATAGTTTGTAGCTTAATGTGTAGTGAGTAGTTCTATCCCCCTTTGGGGGTGGAGATGTTGTTTATACATGTAATGGAGAATGAGATGAATGCTACCTTTTGCAATATGTCATGAATGTGAATGTATGCATGTTTGTTTAAAAAAGAATACTCAACTTGATGGGTTTTGCCATAACCATTAGGTACTTCTCATGCTTGTTTAGGTTCTTAATAACCAACTTGTTTATTCTCATGTTAATCAACTAGGTTAGTAATTGGAATGTTAGGTTTTGCCACAACCATTAGGTACTTCCTATGCATGAAAACACAACCTACACTTGTGCCTTATTGAATGCATTCTTAACCACCTTATCACTTGTGTACACACACTTCATCCCTTAGGGGTTTTCCTTCTAAATTTCATCTTTCTAGTTTGTTAGTTGCTAGTTTAGTTTCATGTTAGTCTTGTGCTTCCATCTTTCTTTTTGTTAATTGCTAGTTTAGTGTAATCAAACTTCTTATCCCCTTATTTTCCACTTGATTTCTAAAGAACTAAAGTTTACACATACCTATGGACTCGACCCGTAGTTTATGTGTCTTCACCGACGCCATGCACTTGCGGTTATTATAACTGAATCAATCAATATCATGTCATCATCGTCACTTGTAGCATCATCACTTTTGCACTCTTCGACTTGGGCCGGTCGGGAATCTTGTTGGGAGTCATTCACCTAAAAAACCATAAAAATAAAGTTAATGCAATATGAATTAAAATAGTCAGTTCATAAACATAATAAACTCATAAGATCTTTAAAAAAACCAAAAAAGTACTCTAACCTTTATGTGTTTATTGTTTGTCATTAGATCTTCGATCCATATTCCTTCACGATGATCATCCCAAATCAGTAAGTTAACATTTGTATCATCATCGACTGACTTGTTCAAGCACTTGTTGTAAAAATGAATCAATTTCTTCAATCTCATTTACACTTCTTGAGAAATAACATGACGCTTTTCTTTTAAGACTGCCAACCATTCATTATCACAGGGGTTTGCTACATAGAAAATTTGTTTTTCTTGAGATGCAAAAATAAAAGGATCTTCCATTGATCCTTCTTTTTTAAGGTTCACCAAAGTAAATCCCAACTCATTAACTTGAAGCCCCATTTTTATTGTACGTCCACTTTCATTTAAATACTACTACATTGCATTTGGTGAAGTTCTACCCCCATATTTCTTCAATTTAACCATAATATGACATATTGGAATACATAGAATTTTATCTTTGGGACTAAAGATATGCAATGATTGATCTACTATATTAACCTCGTTGCTCTACATTGTGCTTTTATTGTCCTCCATTTTGGTGTAGGAGTATCCATTGATATCATAGGCACTCTAAGATGTGACAACAGTATTAGTTGTAGGAGGAGTATCCAACCACTTCAAATTCTCAGAAACATTTCAGTTGTATATCGTTTTCTTGAACCAATAAATGAAAATTTTGTTGAGAGCATTAGTTATTTTTTTATCACTCCATGTGTGATGTTTTGTCCTTGGTTAAGGTCATGCACTCATCCAGAAAAAGGAAGAACTTCGTTAGAGTTGCACAATACATAAAAATACACCTTAAAGATATTCTTGCCTTTTGCACGTATCAACTTTGGATCACGTGTGCCATAACCTCCAACCCTCTCTTCATGTCGATTCTTTGGAAGTCTCACACTTTTTGTTTGAGTCTATTACTCATTAGAGAAATCAATAACCTCTTGGGATATGTAATCTTCAATAATGCTAGCATCGGGCCTCCGTCGATTGTTACAATAACCTTTCAATACACCCATGTAAGGCTCAAAATGATACATCCACCTCCGAAATACCGGTCCATCTATTTTAACTTCTCTAACTAGATGAATCCCTCAATGCACCATAGTGTCAAAAAATGATGGTGGGAAGTACATTGCCAGCTGATATATTGTAACAACCACTTCATTCTGCAACTTATCCAAGTACTTTAGATCAAGTACTTTGTTGCAAATCTTGTTGAAGAAAAATCAAAGTTTGATAATAACATGTCTAACGTGTATCGGCAACATCGATCTAATAGCAACAAGTATTAACTGCTACATCAAGGCATGACAATCTTGAGACCTCAAACCAAGTAGTTTCAAATCTTCATCAAAATAACACTACTAATATTTGAAGAATACCCCTATTGCACTTTGACACCGTATAGACACTGACATAAAGTTAACTTCTCTTTTCTGAACAATGTGGAACAAGCTCGTGGTAAATATTTACGTTTCCCTTTATTCTTTTGTGTTAGTTTTGCTCATATACCAAGTTTAACTAGATAAAATCTGAATTTACATCCACCTTTAGTCTTGTCATATATGTTGAGATCAGTTCCCAAAAACTGTCATAATTCTTTTTTTGCATGCATCACATCAATACAATGTGTGACTTCTAAAGTCTCCCAATAGGGTAAGTCAAAAAAGATGGATTTCTTTTTCCAATTGTTTTTTTTATCATTTCTGTATCTGTAAGGCTTGTCAATTTCACATTGAATGTTTTCACACTTTCATATACTTGGTTGGCACTGATTTCTATTGGTGGTTGCTTATATTCCAATTTTCTGTTGAATGCCTTCTTCAGTCTATGATACATATGAGTCATAAGAAGAAACCTCCGATAAGCAAGATACATCATGTTACTTCCATGAACAAGATGCAAAGAACACATGTTTTCTTCACAAATAGGACATGCTTTGTTACCTTTCACGAAATATCCAGACAACTTTCCATATGCAGGAAAGTCATTTATAGTATAAAATATTATGACACGTAATGTAAATGACTGTTGACGATGGACATTCGACACTTGCTCACCATCATCCCACAATCTCTTTAGGGCATCAATTAGGGGTCTCAAATACACATCGATGTTGTGTAACCGTTGTCTCTGGACCAGAAGTCAGTAACGACAACACCATATATCTTCGTTTCATGCTTAATCAAGGAGGGAGATTGTAAGAAACAAGCAAAACATTCTATGAACTATGGAGGCTACTCAAACTACCATAAGGATTCATTCCATCGGTACACAAACCAAGTCTCAGATTTCTGGATTCCTCACCGAATAATGGAAAGTCAGAAACAATTTTATGCCATTAGGTAGAATCTCTAGGATGTCAAAGCAATTGATCATTCGTTGTCTCTCGTTCTACTTGCCATGTTAGGTTCTTAGAGTCCTCAGGACATGCAAAAAAACACTTCAACCTTGGAATTATTGGAAGATACCACAACACCTTTGCAGGTGACCCTTTTAGTTGTTTTTTGTTCTCATCTCCACTCAAAATTTTCTTTTGTTTGTATTGTGGCACATAATGATCATTAGGAAATGTATCTATTTTCCTATACTGCATCCTCATTGGACAAAAAAATTGCCTGATAGGTACGATCTGGAAGTTCGTCGCTATCTAGAAGAATCTCTTTCAACAACTTTAGTACGACAATGAAACTGACATCACTCCAACCATTTGTTTCTTTCAAGGTACACAATTTTAACATTGTGGACAACCTACTAAACTCGATACAACTAGGAGACAAAGGCTTTTCATGTCAGACAACAAATTACTAAGTACGTGAGGTTTATCACCAAAATTAACAATATCTCTGATCATATCCTCTAACCAATCACCATCATTGACATCCTCCTGTGACTCACTATCACTTTCGCCCTTCGTACATATTTCACTTTCACATGTGACATCCAACGTGGATATCCTTCATCAAAACATTTCTAAAACAAATGATTTTATCTCATTTACATCTCGTAAGAACATGTTATGACACCTCCTGCATGGACATAAGACATTTTCTTCATTTCTAACATGTGCATTATTTTGGGCAAACTCTAGAAATTTATCAACTCGGTCCTCATACTCATCACTTAATTGACTTGGGAAAATCCAATTTTGATCCATAGCTATTTACACATCAAGAGAAACAGTCGTGATATAAAATATGACCATTATAAATGAATTTTCCGAAATTTTGGCATTAACCTCTCCTTAAAATTCCATGCTAATAAAATTTACCTTGGTAGACACAATACAAGCATATACAGCTATACATCACAAACCATCCAAATCAACTTTCCTACAACATTATCATTCACAACATCAAACAAACATCCAATTGGGTAACAAACAAAATGTTGATGTCTAAACTCCAAATTTTACCTCAATGGCGCAAGAGGAGGCAACAAGCAAGAGTGGAAATGGATGTGGTGGTTGACCGCAATGAGATGAGCAGTTGCTAACAATACAATTGCGCTGAAACAACATACTGTTACGTATGTAACTTTAACATATCCAACAAATCAAACCTAAGTAAATTCCAAAAATATAATCAAATATGATAACAAAATTCATAATTAAATATATATACCTACTTAAGAACACCAAAAAAATTTAGTTTGATCCCTACCATCACAATTATACAATTGTAGTGAATTATGGAACCCAACACAACATCAAATATAACTATATCTTCTTTTGTCCTTTTCATAAAGGTAAATGTATTCATATATAGTGATAGATGGGTCGTCGAAATCCTTATTATGTACAAAAGAAAGACCTATATTTAGAATTGCTTCCTATAATAGTCTGAAAAGGTAAATTCCATAAAGAAACTGACGATCCATTAATAACATTGAAACAATATATAAGGCATCCAATTCCATCAAACATAAATCAAATGATCAAATATTTGAATCCAACACATGCCAACGTTCAAGAACACCTTAATTGCACTCCTAAGCAACATGAAATCCCACATGCATGTGAGCCCATTAAACCAAAATGGGACCAAGGTGGAGATTGTTGCAAATTGGTCCAAATTTTTTAAGGCAGAAATAGGGAAAATGGTCGACCAGTGTGGCACACTGTTGGACCGATTTTTTCAAGATTTTTCAAGACGTAAAAAACGGTCGACCAGTGTTGTACATTGTTCGACCAAATTTTTCAGGCCCTTTCAAAAGTGATATGGTAGACCAGTGCTGGACATCGTTGGATCAATTTTTTCATAGACATTTTGGAGTTTACAAATGATCGACCGAAGAGTATACCGGTCGAGCAGAAAGTTGGGGAAAGTTGAAGATAACTGTGGAGCGGTCCACCAGTGTGGGACACCGTTCAACCAAAATTAGCAAGAAACATTCCTAGTAACGGTACCAGTCATCCAAGTTTTTCTATACGGTTTTGAATATAGTATTTAAGGATTTTCCACCCTTATTTTGTACACAACGCATCATTATTATTTACTTTTGAGAGATTAGGGTTAGAGAGAGTTCTTGAGAGCTTTGGGGGACACATTGCCTCCAAACCCTTGTATTCTTGGTTGTTTCTCTTATTGGAGAAGAAGGAAGAAGAAAAGGAAACAAGCGAAGGAGTCCCCAAGGACGTAGGCACGTTGTCGGACCTTGTAAAACTTGTGTGTCTTGGTTGTTTCAGGTGTGCGTTTGTCTATTGCTTGTTTCTTTCATCTTGTGTGTGTTTGTTCCTTATTAAGTTTGGGAGAGAGAGAAATTTTGTTTATTCGGCATTAAATATTCGTATTCTACTGGTGCATTTAATCAATTATCTCGTAGTAGCATTGTTAGACTCTCTCCTAACAACTAGTATCAGATCTTTGGTTGTTGCTAGAGATGGCCGAGGATGCAAGAAATTTACGGGTTGAAATTCACTGGAAAATGGAACTTTTTCACCAGGCAAAGGAGGGTCTGTGCGTTGTTGTCTCAGACGGACGTCTCTTGAAAACTTTGGGCGGGGAGTAAAAGTGGTCATCGAGGAACCGATGTGAAGTGGGAGATGTTGAATCTCTAGGTGATAGAGATCATCGAATTGTGTCTTTCTGATGATATTTTCTTCGAGGAATCGACGACGAAAGTGGTTGAATATTGGAAACTTATGGAAGATAGGGAAACAAATTGAACCTGAAGCGTCAGCTGTACATGCTACAGATGAGGGAGAACACATTATTTGATGATCACCTATCGGTATTAAACAAGCTTATCACAGATTTGACTCAGCTGGGTGTCAAATTGGAAGATGAGGACAAAGAAATGGTGTTGTTAACATCTCTACCGGACCCATTGGAGAATTTACTGAACACGGTCATATATGGGAAGGATTCGCTAGTGTTAGAAGAGGTCAAGGGCCCACTGATCTCTTTTGATGCAAGGAAGAATTCAGGTAGTAGCTTTTCTTATAAGGGTGAAGGATTGTGTTGGCTTTTTAGCCTTAATCTACGTTTTGATTATTTAATCAACCTAATCTTAATTATAATCAATGTAGAATAGCACACACTATGCATAGCATATATATTCTATTGTGCTAACTTCTACAAGTGATCAAAACTCAAGAAAGATGGAAATGAAGTCAAGACATGTAATTAAAGTTATATTGAAGACATGTAATCTTGATTTCTTTTGAGTCTTAAGAACATTGTGTAATTGAGCATACTTGAGCTAAAAACTAATCAAACACATACTTGGTTCCCTATAGAAGTCACACACAGAATCTCACATCAATTGGACTTCAATAGATCACCCAAACTTAGACCGGAATTCACTAACTAGAAGTGACATAGCCATTTCGGTTGACCGTTCAGACCTTCGGTCAACTGCTTATTTCCTTTAACATATAGTGAATTTTACTACCAGACCGGTCGACCGTCGAGACCTTTTCGGTCGACCATCTACACATAGTTTTCGACTCTTAGACTTGTTGTATTATACAACGGTTGTATTCTCATTATTCATCCAAACCCCAAAATACAAATGCCTATCAGTCGACTGTGGACCTTATTTCAGTCGACCGAACCTAAATGTCTTGACAAACCCCAAGTTCCATGAAGTTTCTGGTGGACTGTGGGCATTGTTTCGGTCGACCGAATATCAACATTTGTTTCAACCCCATAGAGTCTAGAAGTTTACGGTTGACCAAATCTATCTCTGTGTCCGACCGATGACTTAAGTGGACCTAAGTAATAGCCTGATCAATTCGACCGTTCCCTTATCGGTCGACCGAACCTTGTTCCAAATTACCTACCGATCGACTGTGAGATCCAATTCGGTCGACCGAACTTGTTCTGAAATGTGTGTTGTAGGTTTTTGTTTTGTGTATCCTACACAACCACTTACCAAACTTGCCCCAATGGCTATAACCCCTTAGCAGCTTATAAATAGAGTTGTCCAAGACAAAATTACACAACTCTTCCACGCATACTTGCCTCCTACATTAGAGAGATCATTCCAAACACTCCAAGCCTCAATTTCCACACTATAGATCAATTCTTATCTTTCTCAAGTGTGCTCAAATTTAGAGAGTGATTGTCCCACTCAAGTTTGTTACTGTCAAAGTGTTGTAAAGGTTTCGGTGAAAGCCCAAAGCATCCCTCTTGGATTGTGAGAGGAGGAGCCAATCTCGGCGAGGGTTGTTCGCGAGCTTGAAGATTGTAAAGGCGTTCCCTCCTAGCCCGGACTGCGGAGTGGATAGTCAAGTCGTGAGCAGAGCTTGGTGATTCAAGCAGAGCTTGCAAGAGAGGACTAGGACCCGGGTGGGGTGTTGAACCTCCATAAATATGTCGTCTTCTTTTGTAGTTTGCATATTTCCATCGATTACTTGTTTTAAATTCCCCTGTGCATTCTTGATTTCTTAAGAAAGTAGGTAATTAGGTTTAAAGTGATTAGAATTATGACCATACACGTTTCTACAATTGGTATCAGAGCTTTGTGAGCTGAATTGCATACTTAATCGTATTTTTAGCATGGCGTCTACATCATCTAATCATATAGAAGGATTATGCACAACTATGCCTCATTCGCTTAATGGGTCTAATTATGATTATTCAAAGAATAGGATGAAAATTTTCCTAATTTCTAATGACCTTAAGTATTGGATTTTCTTTCAAAATCCCTACACATCCCCAAATGAAGATGAATTAGCCACCTTGTCTAGGGCCAAAATGAAAGAAATTGAAATGAATTCAAAGATTATGAACATCTTATATTGTGGCCTTAATGAGGGTGAATAAAATAGAATCAGGGGTTGTGAGAGTGCTTTTGAAATTTGGCATAGATTACAAATGCATCATGAAGGTGATAGCAAAACTAAGCAAACTCGCATTAGTCTCCTCGTGCATAAATATGAGATATTTTATATGCAAATCGGTGAAAACATAAGCGAAATGAATACTCACTTCACCGATATCACTAACTCTCTTTTGGTTCTTGGAAGAAAAATTAATGAAGGAGAGATGACAAGGAAGTTCCTCCAGTCTCTAAGCAACGATTGGGAAGATAAGGTGGTTGCTATTGAAGAAGCTCATGACCTATCCCAACTAAAGATGGAGGAATTAATTGGAAATTTGATGGCTTATGAACTTCAAATCAACCATCGAAAGGAGAAGGAAACCTCCAAGAACAAACCCACCTTGGCATTACATGCAAATCTTGATGAACCAAGGAGGAAGGTAGAAGATGAGGAGATTGAAGTCCTAGCCAAAGTCTTCTTTAAATACCATAAGAAAGATAAGGGAGAAAAGAAGGAAAGAAGAGGTAGAAGGAGTGAGATAAGAGAAGAAAAGGAGAAGGAGGAGAGTGAAAATGAGAGAAGAGAAAATGAGAAGAAAATGGAGAGAAGGGAGAGAAGAAGAGAAAAGTAGAGGAGCAAGAGAAAAGAAAAGAAGATGGAAGCTCACAAAGATACATGGGAAGATTCTTCATCACCATCATCATCATCTTCCTTGCAAAGTAGAAGGGAGGTTGCCCACTCACGCTTCATGGTTATTGAAGATGAGCAAAGTGAGGTAGACTGTAACTCTTGCTCTACTAGATCACATTCTTGTGCATCTAAGTCATATGCTAGTGATAGTTCATACTCTAAAGAAGAAACATATTCACATGATGAACTTCAAAATGCATTTCAAGACTTAGTTAGACAATATGAGATTATTTGTGAAAAGAACAAGAATGCTAAAAAGCTAATCAATGATCTCAGATGCAAAATTGAAATAGTTATGTAAGAGAAGAATGAGGTGCTTGCTAGACATGACAAAAATCCATTGAAACTTAGTAGTCTAAAAGCAGCACGCATTGATGTTGAACAATTAGATCTTAAGGCATCAAATGCTCAACTTAGAAAAGATCTAGAAAGGTTCACAAATGGAACCAAGATGCTTGACATGCTCTTAGGTAGTAGTCAAAGACAATCCCTAGATTAACATGGTTTAGAATACAATCCTAAATTGAAAAACCATGTTTCTCATACTACACTAAAGGGCAAGCATTTGTTTGTTAATCATAGCTCTTCAAGTGTGTGGGCTCCTAAAATCAAAATGGTTTGGGTTCCCAAAGCTAATGTTCAAGGACCGATAGTGATTTGAGTACCTAAATCTACACTTGTAGGTACTTGAAGGAGGAGATTGGTGGTGACCGGGCAAGCTTAAAGAGTCAAATTCAAAGTCAATTGCATCACCGAAAGAAGATTGGAACCAATTCAAGGATAAAAAGTTGGGTATAATTTTCTATCCTCTTCATTTTTTTGAAATAATTGGTTCTAGTCTAGGTTATAATATGCTTAATTAACATATAATATTTATTATTCATTGAAAATATTGAAAATTTGAATGACATTCATTGCTTAAGTGTCAAATTTGTAGATGGATGTCAAAAGAAGTGTAATACATCACATGGTCATATGTCATATTTGCTTGATGTTAAAAGGGAATATAATTTGAACTTAATTGCAAAATCATATTCATTTTGACAGGGGGAGCTTAATGAATATCATATACTTAGGGTAATGAAGTGGAAAATTTAGGGGGAGCAACTTCATTACAAGACATCCTTAAATTCCATGTTAATGTTGTTTTTGAAGGATGTCAAAGGGTGAAAGATAATTAAGGGGAGTTGACTTGAAACTTGATGAAAATTGAACAAAAACTATGCACGTCCATAGGAGGAGCATTTATATGCAGAGTTTACATCTAGAAAGTTCAAGTATGAAGATATAGGTTGTCATCATTAAAAAATGGAGATTGTTGCCTTTTTTGCCTTAATCTATGCTTTGATGATTTAATCAACCTAATCTTAATTATAATCAATGTAGAATAGCACACACTATGCATAGCATATATATTGTATTATGCTAACTTCTACAGGTGATCAAGACTCAAGAAAGAAGGAAATAAGGTCAAGACATGTAATTAAAGCTACATTGAGTCTTAGGAACATTGTGTATCTATAAAAGTCACACACAGAATCTCACATCAATTGGACTTCAATATATCACCCAAAATTAGACTGGAATTCACTAACTAGAACTTCCAGAGCCATTTCGGTCGACATTTCAGACCTTCGGTCGACCGCTTGTTTCCTTTAACAAATAGTGAATTTTACTACCTGACCGGTCGACCGTCTACACATAGTTTTTGACTGTTAGATTTGTCGTATTATACCAACGGTCATATTCTCATTATTCATCCAAACCCCAAAATACATATGCCTATCGGTCGATCGTGAACCATATTTCGGTCAGCCGAACCTAAATGTCTTGACAAACCCCCAGTGTCTGGATGTTTTTGGTCGACCGTGGACATTGTTTCGGTCGACCGAATATCAACGTTTTTCAACCCCATAAAGTCTCGAAGTTTTGGGTCGACCGAATCTATCTCAGTGTCCGACCTATGACTTAAATGAACCTAAGTAATAACCTGATCCGTTCATGTGTTCCCTTATCGGTAGACCGAAACATGTTCGAAATTGCCTACCAGTCGACCGTGAGACCTGATTCGGTCGACCGAACTTGTTATGAAATGTGTGTTGTAGGTTTTTGTTTTGTGTATCCTACACAACCACTTACCAAACTTGCCCCAATGGCTATAACCCCTTAGCAGCTTATAAATAGAGTTGTCCAAGACAAAATTACACAACTCTTCCACACATACTTGCCTCCTACATTAGAGAGATCATTCCAAACACTCCAAGCCTCAATTTCCACACTATAGATCAATTCTTATCTTTCTCAAGTGCGCTCAAATTTAGAGAGTGATTGTCCTACTCAAGTTTGTTGTTGTCAAAGGCTTGTAAAGGTTTCGGTGAAAGCCCAAAGCATCCCTCTCGGATTGTGAGAGGAGGAGACAAGTTAGGCGAGGGTTGTTCGTGAACTGAAGATTGTAAATGTGTTCTCTCCCAGCCCGGAACAGGTAGTGGATCTCGGTGATTCAAGCGGAGCTTGCAAAAGTGGACTACGACCCGGGTGGGGTGCCGAACCTCTATAAAAAGGTCGTCTGCTTTTGTGGTTTGCATATTTCCTTTGATTACTTGCTTGTTTGTTTAAAATTCCATTGTGCATTCTTGATTGCTTAAGGAAGTAGGTAATTAGGTTAAAAGTGATTAGAATTAGGGCCATACATGTTCCTACAGATTGATCATCTAACCGAATGGACGGGGCTTATGGGTAACAAAGGTAGTGGAAACAACAAGGGCAGGTCTAAATCAAGTGGGAGATCATTTGTGTAACGCTCTCGATCTCGCAGGTACGCACGCTGGGGAAACCAAGCGAACTATCACAATCCGAGTCATCCACGACGACCGAAGGGGTTACCATAGAAGACAACATATACAAGACATAGTGAATAAAAACATACATGGATAGATAAAATTGAGATATTAACTGAAAAGGAAAATTATCCATATATGGGAATAATATCAAATACATTATATCGAGTTTAAATAGGAAATACATCATAAATAATGCGGAAGCAAAAGTCATCTCGAAGAAGTTGGTCAATGTGTCCCTATTGTACAAAATCCTACAAAACTCTCGCAGTCTAACCCCTAAAGAAACCTAAGTACCTAAGGAAAAACAACAACAAATATGCATGAGTTTTCAATCAAGAAAACATTGTATGCCCCGGGTCCAAAAGTAGGATAAGAAGTTACGCATGAGACCTATCCAGTACACATGAAAAGCAAAAAGGCAACAACTCCACAGAGTTGCGCGAGGCGGCAACTCGACATAGGAATACCACTCGGGTTTCACCCAAAGGGAGGGATTCCTCTACATAGGAATCCAACCACCAGCCATGCTGGTCTAATCCACAAGAAGTTCACCAAAAAGTGACCCATCTCTCTGAACAAAGCGGTCTTCCAGATTGACACCCCAACTCGCTGCAAGTGACCTACAAGGTTCCATCGCGAAGCTGGGAATGCCCATCTTGTAGTAACTGACGGTGCACACGTCTAGGTCTTATGTTATGGCCGACCACTCTACATAGAGGTCTTTCAAATAGGCATGTCACCCCCTCAACATTAGTGCACAATATTTATTTTATTAATCACTATGCAAATGCAAGCTATCTTTAGGCTACATTCCATCTAGAGTTCGAATTCAACTCATGCCCAATTCAATGAGCAACAAAACTTCCATAAGGTGATTAAGCAAAATATAACAAAAGTCGACACAAGCAAAACAATATAATAGGCAGCGAGAACACCATCAGATGACTATATCAAATCAACACAATTAAGCACATCACTAAGTATGCTACCTACGGGTCATGAAACAATAATGATAGCATCGTATTCTGATCTATATACTTTCATCAACATCATCACAAACATGATAGTAGCAACAATAGTTATGAGATTATTGAATACAACTACCATAACATACATGAATATATGACATATTGACAGAAACTACTCATGACGATGATGTAAAATACAGTACTTAATAATACATGATCATATGTGATATCGACAGTAAACAAATCATGAATCTTACATAAAATTCTGCAATTAATAATACATGATCCCATGATATATTGACAGCAACTAATACTACATGATTATAAGATATATTGGCAGCAAGCTAATCATGAAGGTCATGTAAAATACAGCCACTAAATATACCTGAACATATAATATACTGACAGCAACTAATCACCAAGATATTGTAAAATACAGCCACTAATAATACATGAACATATAATATATTGACAGCAACTAAGCACCAAGATCATGTAAAATATAGTCACTAAATATACATGAACATATAACATATGGACAGCAACTGACCACGAAGATCATGTAAAATACAACCACTAAATAATACATGAATCCATAATATTTTGATAGCAAACTACTCATGTGTGTTCATGTAGGTTTTTAACAGTAAATGAAACATAGATGATAGCCTGTATTCAGCATGAGAAACACATCCACTAGCATACAACCAATCACTAATCCAACAGCAACAAGGTGCAACACACGAAACCAAAATCATGCATGTTTTGAACCCGACGCGCTTCCCCCACGACTCAGCCACACATGCGATTTCTCTCATCAAACCACCTAGTAATGTGTACCTAAAGTCGTGCTGGAGAGGGAAGGTGTAACGTACCCGAAAACAGCGGAAATTTAAACAATAATAAAGACGGTCAACGGTCAACACAGGGCACGTCACTGGAAAACAAACCAACATATATATATATAATATATAAGATACAGACCCACGTGGAAGTCAAAGTATACATAAGAGTCAACTGTGATTACAACAAAAATGAATGTACATGTAATCACTACCTCAACAAAAGAAGTATAAAAGATGACACAGGATCTGATCCCGGGGGCACCGTCCTCAGTCACCACCTCAAACTCTAACCCTGCTCGCTACCTGAAATGCAAACAAACAAACATGCCTGAGTTCCCTGCAGGAACCCCGTATACCAAACCTCCTAAAATATGAAAAGGAAAATTAAAGACAATGCAATGCAATACACATGATCATCCGCCTCGGGCCCACAATAATGCCCTCACCGCCTCCGCGGCACTGAACCACTCCTGCCGCTAGGGTCAAGTCAGTCCACCACTGCCTCACAAGGGTCAGTCGACACCACTGCTCCCCAAAAAGTGCAGGAAGGAACCCCTGGTACACGCCGCACCCAAAGAGCGAGTCAGCCCGCCGAATACACAACTCGGGTCAGACGACAGCCACTGCTCCCCCAAGAGTCGCCTAGCGCGCACCCTGCCGGAACATCCTCGGCCTACCGCTAAACCCTCGCAAACTGCCCAAGGTTTACGGTACACATCCCTCACACCCCGCTCGGTAAGAGAGGAAAAAGTACAACAATAATACGCCTTCGTCGAAGGTGAAATCCGTAGCTCTCAAAGTCGGTAATCAACCGTCGCCTCGGAGCCGGTAGTCGACCTATACTCAACGGATCGCGTGTGGATAAATCCACCAACCTGCGGCAGATCGGTCGACCGCTAAAAGCACACCGGTCGACCGGTCCCCCACACAGTACACAGTACTGTACAAACAAGTCTACCGGTCGAACCACGCCAACCGAATTACCGACCAATCGGTCGAACAAAAGTCATCTAGCGGTCGACCGTTTGGATGGTCTACGCTATACAATTTTATATAATATATATATCCGACCGGTCGAACCAAGGGGTCGTTCAACCGATAACAGGACTTTCCGTATTTTGCGTAAGTGATATTCGGTCGACCGAAACTGCTATACAGTTCGACCGAATCAACACACGCACTCTACCGCTTAAATAAAATGCTCAGTCGGTCGACCGAAAGTTAAAGAGCGGTCGACCGTTTTGATGGTCAAAGCTCCCAACCGACTAAGCATCGAATGGATCGGTCGAACAAGGTTAAGGACGTTCGACCGTTTGATAAGTCAAAATCCCCAACCGACTCATTCTCATTGTTATTCGGTCGACCGGCTAAGTGGTCCCGTTCGACCGATAACAGCATAACCCCTTTTTCCCGCACAAATCTGGCATAACGGTTGACCGTCTAACAACATCGTTCGACCGTTCGCGGGTAAACATCAATATAATAATAGGATCGGTCGACTGCCCACAGGCACCGGTCGACCGATCGTCGTCTTCAACCTCTGAATTGGTTGAATTCCGACGGGGAATTCGACACCAACGTCGATCCCCAACACTCACAAGGCATAAGTGAGTTATATTGAAGATTGGCATACCTTTTTGACGGTTGTGGAAGCCTCCCAAGCTTTGGCAACCTCTTCTCTTCTTTTTCCCTTCTTCTTCTCCTCTTCTTCTTCTTTACTTCTTCTCTCCTCCTTCTTCTTCTCCGAATTCACTCTTCTCACGCTCTGGATAATCCAACAATGAAGCAAAACGTTTTCAATTAATCCTCACCCTCCTATTTATAGAAGAAATCCAATCTTATCTCCCACTCCACCTCCAAAGCCTCCAACCAAAACTATCCACCTCAATCTCCACATGTCTAACACCTCCACCTCTTCATGCATGTATTAATTAGGGTTAATTAGGTTTAGTTTAATTTAATTAGGGTGCTTAGATTAAGTTATTACAGAAGGTCGTCCCAGCCAGCCACAGCAGCCCAGAGGTCACTCCAAAACCAACCCAAACAGCTGATCACCACCAGTGTGTGCCCTAAACGTGTGACCGGACAGACCCTTTGGTGTTGGATGAACGTTCGTCCAACACCCCCACTTATTATCCTCCTATTGAGCCAGAAGCATACCTGAATCAAATGGAGAAGGTGCCCGGAGTTTGCTGGTACCCAGCTGCAGCCGTCCCCTCTTACTCGCCTCTCTTCCTTGCTCTTCTTGCACACCGGGATGCTCAACTCACCGGAGATCTCCGCGACCAGGACAACGGAGAGGAGGTGGAGGTCGATTTTTGTGTGGAAGAGGAGAATGCACCAAAGGTCGGCTAGGATTGTGTTTTGTTTCTATGCGGACAAGGAAATCTCCAAGTATGGATAGTCAATAAAGCCAAATAATTCCCTCATCAACCCTTACCAAAACAATGCAAATTCAAATATTTTCACATGGTGACTAGGCACCACCTCACCCATGTAGACTCAGCCCAACAACCACACACAAGCCCATGCGGCCCAGGGAAAGTAAATCCAATGCCACATGAAACCCCAACCAAATAGATCAAGTTAGGTTGTGCACCTGCCCGACCAAAAGGAAATCTTCCCAAAAATGGAAACTTCTGTGAAACCAAAAAACATACAATACACAATCACACAATAAAACAAATAAACACACATGCATTAAGATGAAGGACTTTATTAATATAACAGGAGAGTGGGTCTTACACTTTGAATGTTTCTTCTGCAAGAAGACGAGTCACATGAAGCGTGACTGTAGAGCCTTCAAGGAGGCACAACAGAAGGGTAAAGCATCCAGGTATGATTCCTCCAGTGTGGTGAATGAACGAGACAAAGTAGATGTCCTAACAATATGCAGAACATGTATCGACAAATCATCGAATGCATGGATATTGGATACAGGAGCATCATATCACATGTGCCCGGTAGGAGAGTTGTTCACCTCTTATGAATCACTAAAATGAGGAATCATTGTTATGGTCAACAATGCATTATGCACTACCGTCAGGATTGGTTCCACACAATTTAAGATGTTCAATAGATGCATTCAAACGTTTACGGGAGTGCATCATGTTCCGGAGTTGAAGAAGAAGAACCTAATATTTCTAGGAGATGGATACTCTCGGGTGGAGATGGTCCAGTGGGGACGGAAAAGTGAAGGTCAATCATGGAGCGATGATAGTGATAAAAGGAATCAAAGTGGACAATTTGTATTGGATGCAGGAGAATGCAGTTGCTAGAAAAAGGTGCAGCAAATGCTACACAAATTGACAAAGACAACCATATTGTGGCATATGAGGTTTGGTCTTATGTCGGAAAAGGGTTTGTGTGAGTTACATAAACAAGGTCTGTTGAAGGGTGTTAAGAGTTGCAAATTTAATTTTTTGGCAAATATTGTGTCTTCGGGAAATAACATAAGATCTGGTTCAAGATAGCTATCCACAAGACAAGAAGCATATTAGAGTATGTGCATTCAGACGTCTAGGGACCAACACGGGTTTAGTCAAAAGGTGGAGCCGAATATTTCGTCACATTAATCAACGACTTCTCAATGAAGGTATGAGATTTTTCCCTGAAATAAATCTGATGTGTTTGAGAAGTTTAAAGCATGGAAGGCTCAACTAGAGAAAAGTACGGGAAAATCTATTAAGTACTTCAAGACAAATAATGGAGGTGAATACACCTTCAAGGAGTTCACTAGATTCTATGAAGTAGAAGGCATCATAAGGCATTTCACTACACCGCGAAATCCAGAGCAAAATGGGGTAGCTGAAAGGATGAACAAGACTTAGTGTGAACGGGCTAGAAGCATGAGGCTTCACGTGAATCTGTCCAAGGATTTCAGGGCTGAGGCAGTTGATTTGGCTTGCCATCTGGTAAATGTCTCACCGTCATTGGCACTTGAATTAATGACTCCTCAAGAAGTGTGGATGGGTGAGCCATATGATTATTCAAGGCGGAGAATATTTGGATGCAAAGTTTATGCATTGGTTGATGCGACACAATGTTTGAAACTGGATTCAAAATCGAATGAATGTATTTTCCTTGGTTATGAAAGGTCAGTTAAAGGATATACGCTTCAGGATCCAATGGACAAGAAGGTGCTATTAAGGAGTAATGTAGTCTTTGATGAGACGAGTTTACTCAAATGCCTTGAGGAGAAACATGGGCAAGATGGTTCCATGAAGGGGGACAAAATTGAAGTAAGGGTCACAACTTCAAAGGGCGAATCAAATAAAGAAGTTCAGTAGGAAAGAAATGACTCGTGGAGAGGAAGAGCCTGAGCAGGAGAGTATAGCTCAGGGGAGACAGAGGAGGATCACTAGGGCACTGCAGAGGTATGGTCATGATGACGCTAGCATTGCGTTTGCACTTGTAACTTAATGTGGGGACCCTTCCACATTCATGGAGGTCGTTGAGCAGGAGGACAACAACAAGTGACTGATGGCCAAGACAGAAGAGATGGAGTCTCTTCCAAAGAATGAGACTTGGGAGTTAATGGAGCTTCCAAGAGGAAATCGTGTGATTGGGTGCAAGTGGATCTTAAGAAAGAAGGGTCAACTCTGAATGAGGAGTTAAAATACAAGGTGAGGTTGGTGGTAAAAGTATATGCTCAAAAGGAAGGGGTGGACTACAACGAGATCTTCTCACCCATTGTAAAGCATACCTCTATTAGAGTGTTCTTATCCATGGTGGCAATGGATGATATGGAGCTGGCGCAAATGGATGTGAAGATGCCATTTCGTCACGGGCACATAGAGGAGGAGATCTATATGAAGCAGCCGAATGAGTTCATTACAAAAGGCAAAGAAAGTCAAGTATGCAAGCTGAAGAAGCCTTTTTACGGGCTGAAGCAGTCACCGAGGTAGTGGTACAAAAGGTTCGATACATTTATGTTAGATAATGGTTTCGTACATTGAAACTACTACTTGCAGAGTGTCAAAGACGGGTCATATGTATTCTTGCTCTTGTATGTTGATGATATGTTGATCGCGGCAAAAGAGATGAAGCATATAGATGATCTCAAACAAAAACTTCGTGGCAAGCTTGAGATAAAGGACCTCGGGAGTGCGAAGAAAATTCTCGGTATAGAGATCATGAGGGATACCGAAAGAGGTGAAATTTTGCTCACTCAAATGAGTTATATCCGGAAAATTCTCGAAATGTACAATCTCGAGTATGTCAAGCAAGTTGCCACACTTATTAGTACTCACTTCAAGCTTTCTATGAAGTGCAACTCGTCTACGGAAAAGCAAGGAAAGATATGGATAAAGTTACATATACTAGTGCAGTTGGGTCCGTTATGTATGTTATGATATGCACTAGGCCAGTCATTTCACACGCAGTTAGCCTGGTGAGTCATTATATGGCTAACCCAAGAAAAGAGCATTGGGAAGCGTTGAAGTGGTTGTTCAGGTACCTAAAGGGAGCCAGTGATGTTAGCTTGAAATACACCAGAGATGGAGCGCAAAGACAGTGGAGGGTTACATGGATTTGGATTATGCTCGTAATATGGATAAACAAAGGTCCATAATAGGATTTGTGTTCACTCTAGGTGGAGGACCAGTAAGTTGGAGATCTATTCTCCGAAATACAACTACGTTGTCTACAACGGAAGCAGAGTATATAGCAGTCATTGATGTCGGGAAAGAAGCTATATAGTTGAAGGGTTTGGTAAGCTCTTTGGGAGGGGAACAAGAAGTGACCAAATTGTATTGTGACAACCAAATTGCAATTTTTCTAGCCAAAGACCAGACATTTCACTCAAGAACCAAACATATTGAAGTAAGGTACCACAAGATCCGTGGATGGATCCAAGAAGTCAAGATTATTCTCAAGAAGATCGATACAAGTGAATCTGGTGCATATGATTATCAAGGTAGTCACTCAGGAGAAGTTCGCGTTACACTCAAAACTTCTCAATGCCCTCAGAAATGGAGAAGGATGGACCGCTCCGAGGGGTAGCGCCAATGGTGCTTCAGGGAAGCGGGATTGAAGCTGACTCAGGTAACACATTTGAACCAAGGTGGAGATTGTTGGGAATTGGTCAAAAAAATTTAAGGCAGAAATAGGGGAAAATGGTCAACCAGTGTAGGACATTGTTTGACTGATTTTCTCACGAGCTTTCAAGAGGTGAAAAACGGTTGACCGGTGTTGGACACCGTTCAACCAAATTTTTTTGGGGATTTTTTGGAGTTCACAAACGTTCGACTGAATGGGTATATCGGTCGACCAGAAAGCTGTGTTGAGCTGAAGATAATTGTGGAGCGGTCGACTGGAGTGGGACACCTTTCGATCGAAATTATCTGGAAGCGTTCCTGGTAATGGTATTGGTCGACCGGTGGAGAATTTCGGTCCACCGTCGAAGTTTTGAATGTTTTTCTGTACGGTTTTGAGTCTAGTATTTAAGGGGTTTTCACCCTTATTTTGTATACAACGCATCATTATCATTTCCTTTTGAGAGATTAGGGTTAGAGAGAGTTCTTGCCTCCAAACCCTTGTAATCTTGGTTGATTCTCTTGTTGGAGAAGGAAAAAAAGGAAAGGAAACCCACATGGCTGGTCGGGGTGGGGTTTGGACAGGGTGGGAGCTGGACGGAGTGGAGGCTAGACAAGGTGGGGTATGGACGGAGTGGGGGCTGGTCGGGGTGGGGACTAGAAGGTCGGGATCTGGGCGATGGGGGTCCGGATGATGAGCAAAGGATGGGAACGAGGAGGTCGGGGGTCTGGCAATTATTTGGGCTGATGTGGGATCAGTTTGTCAGGGGTCAGCTGGTCGGCTGGTTGGGGGTCCGATTGTTGGGGGTCAGGTGTTAGGGGATCGGGTGTTGGGGGATCGCGTGTTGGGGGTAGTTTTACGATTAGTGATATTTGGAAGTTTGATTTTGGATGCAATACTGGTGGAGAATTTTAAAAAAAATTGAACTTTTTCATCGTAAATAAGGAAACCGACTTGGTAAATGAAAATTCTCATAGGTTTCTCCCAGACTTGACGTCGAAAGTTTGTTTTTACGTTGCCTCAGTAAAAACTAACGTGTCAACCAACATTCTATTTCGTTTTTTCTTAAACCAACGTTGAAACTGCTTACTACGTTGGTTTTTACTAACTACGTGAAAAGTCCGACTTTGAAACTATATTTTGCAGTAGTGCATGTTGTATTCCAATCCTCACATTTATTCTATTTATGAGCCAAACTCCATGTATGTTTTATGTGAGGGTTTATATTCTTTTTTGTTTGGCTTGCATTGCGTCAAGCCAAACTCTTGTGCTTGTCACTCATGAGCCCCACTCGCTAACGTTATGTTTCACCATTCATATGAATTAATAGTTCTTTCTTGTATTTAAACATGGAATTATCTACATTTTATGCGTGAATTCGTCTTGAACCAAGTGAAGGGACCAGTTGTGTCAGGTTGTCAGTTTCTACTTGTGATCATCAAGACCCAAGCCTAATCTCTGGTCAAGCTCCCATTCTGGGATTTTAGTGTTCGCCATTTTGTTTTTCTTGTGTTTTGTCCCTTTTGCAACTGTTTGTGAAGTTCCAAAAAAAAGAGTGGCAACTCCATTTTTCCGCCCAATGTCTCGATTTTCCGTCTGGGTTTTTGCGTGATTTCCAATTTTCTCCCCACTATCACATTTTGGCGACTTTGCTATGGGTGTATTAGAGGCGTAACCCTTGGTATGCTTGGTTTGGTTGAGCTTTCATGCCTTAAAATAATCACACTTTTCCATGTTTCATTTGACAAAAGAAGCAACGTTTGAGTGGCAAAAGTTGATCGCTTTGGCAAATTGTTTGACGGATATGAAACCACGAGTTAATTTTCAAATATACTTCATTTTTTTCTTGCCAATTATGTTTTGTCTCACGTCCCAAAGCATTGTTGGAGTTTTTAATTGTAATAACTACTTCTAAGAATCTTTCTCGTTCTTATAGAGTAGTGTGAAGAAATGACAAGCACAAAAAAAGAGGAACAAAGGGAACAAGTCACGGATTTGACCAATACTTTGGTCATTAAAATGAAAGGGTCTCAACACCTTGTCTCCTGAGCTGAAAAAAAGGATTTGAACACGTGCATTCATTGCATCAACAAGACCCTTTACGACCCTTTGTTGTTTGGTAGGGGTACAATGCCATTTGACTTAAGTGGTGGTACGGACCTAGAAAGCTCCTACCCTACTACCCTGGTGATCCTGGAGAACATACATATCGCTAGTATAAAACCCATAGTAGACAACCTTAGGAACACCGTGGGAATTTGTAATGGGAAGGAGAGTCGATAATCGTTTTTTTGGCATATAGAAATCACCACTCAACTTCAAGAATATCTTCCCACGGTGTTTGTCACTTGTACAGATGGCATGTGCCAGATTAAGAGGCAGTTCAGCGTAGTATTACCACCCTCGGACCCAGAGATGGAAAGAAAACCGCAACTTGTGAAGAAACTCGTAGTGAGAATTAGTTCCTAGGACCGCTCTACTACAAATTTGGATGACAAAAAACCGCAACCCCACACCTATAACGAGATGTGAACCTCAGTATAATAAAAATGCAACAATCAAGAGATAGAGACTTGATTGATAAGTCAATGTGTGAATATCACAGATAGATCTAATAAGTTCGAAAAGTTCTTTAAGAACCCAAGAGAAAATTAACTCTCACAAATTTGTTTGATTCAAAATTGTCCTCTTATTAACATGCAAAGGCCTATTATTGGTTTTACATGCTTATTACAAAGACAATGTAACTACCAAAGAGCAAAAATGTCTACTACAAAGAAAAGATAACTACCATAGAGTAAACATGTCTATTACAAAAAAATGTAACTACTAAAGAGGCATGTGGTACAAGTGTACATGGACTGGATTCTTTGGGTAGACCACGTCATGATGGTGCACGTGGGCTGGATTCTTCAAGTGGTACAAGTCCACATGGGATGGATTCTTCAAGAGTTTCAAATGCACATGGGGTGGATTCTTTGGGTAGATCAAGTCATGATGTTGCAAATGGTACAAGGATAGGCTCATTCATGGTGAGTCATATAAAAGAAAACTAATAAGAAGAAAACTATAAAAATCAAACTTCTAAAAAGGAAACTTCCAAAAAGAAAACTACCAAAAAGAAAACATCCGAAAATGAAACTTTCAAAAAATCGAACTTTGAAAAAAGGGAACTACCAAAAAGGAAACTAGCCTAATTAGATGTTGAAAACTTAAAAAGAAAACAAACAATTTCATGAGAAAAAATCTTGAATTTATTCCTCCAATTGGGTTATGAAAATCGAATTGGCTTGAACCCGTTGCTTGAATTAGCACATTAAGTGCCTCTTTGAAATGCTTTGTACGGGCCCTTGTGACTAGGCCAACTGGAACTTGAATTGGATCAGCCTCCTTACACATGATTGAGCTATCCACGTTACGATCATTCCCCTCCACATTTGAAATGGATTTATCCTCAAATCATTGTCTTCGTCAAAAGGACATAGATCAAAAACATCAAAACTAGCACTAACAGTATACTCACCAGGCAAGTCTAACTTGTAGGTATCGTCATTGATTCTTTTGATGACATGAAATGGATCATCCCCTTGTGGTAGTGACTTTTATTTTTATGTTCTGGAAAGTGCTCTTTTCTCATGTGTAGCCAAACCCAATCTTCAGGATCAAAGATCAACTTATCCCTTTGTTAGCTTGTTTGGCGTATTGTTCGGTTCTCCTATCGATGATGAGCATTGCGTTCTCATCAATCCACTTAACAAAATCTACATTCTTTTTTCCATCTAAATTAACATTCTCGATCATACGTAAAGGTAATAAATCCAATGGAGACGGATTAAAACCATTAACAAATTCAAATGGTGAAAATTTAGTAGCATAATGAATAGAACGATTATTTGCAAACTCAACATATGGTAAACACACTTCCCATGTTTTGATGTTCTTTTTTATGATAGTCCTTAACAGTGTAGACAACGTCCTACTCACTACTTCGGTTTGGCCATCAGTTTGTGGGTGACAAGTAGTAGAGAACAACAACATAGTTCCTTACACCACAAAATCTTCCAAAAGAAACTCAAGAACTTAGCATCTCTATCACAACACAGTTGTTCTAGGCATCCAATGTAACCTTACAATCTCCCTGAAGAAAAACAACAACATTAGAAACATCATCTATTTTGTGAGAAGGAATTAAGTGTGCCATCGTAGAAAATCTATCCACGACAACATACACACTATCCGTACCACGTTTACTCCTAGGCAAACCTAACACAAAATCCCTTAAAATATCAGTCCAAGGTGTGCTAGGAATGGGTAGTGGGGTATAAAATTCATGAGGTTGCACTCGATAATTAGCTTGCCTACAGGTGACACATCTGTCACAAAACCTCTCAACATTTCTTTTCATATGTTGCCAATAAAAGTGCTCTTGCAAAACAGCTAAAGCTTTAGCTACCCCAAAATGACTCATCGATCCTCCACCATGAGGCTCCCACACCAATAACTTCCGAATTGAACAATTTAGAATGCCTAGTTTATTTTCTTGAAACAAGAACCCATCAAGTCTATAGAACTTTCTATTGGCTACCTTTCACATAATGCATACTCCTCACTAAAATCTGAATTTAAATGATATAACTCTTTAATATTATCAAAACCAAGTAATTTTGCATCAAGAGTAGAGAGAAGTACATACCTGCGAGAAAGTGTATTGGCAACCACACTCTCCTTACCTTGCTTGTATCGGATAACGTAGCGAAATATTTCTATGAACTCCACCAAACGTGCATGCCTCTTGTTCAACTTGTGTTGACCCTTCAAATGTTTCAAGGACTCATGGTCAGTGTGGATCACGAACTCCTTACGCCAAAGATAGTGTTGCCATGCCTCCAAAACCCGAACCAACACATACAACTCCTTGTCATAAGAATGTTACTTTTGTTGG
This sequence comes from Triglochin maritima, assembly GCA_963682175.1. Classification (NCBI taxonomy): domain Eukaryota; kingdom Viridiplantae; phylum Streptophyta; class Magnoliopsida; order Alismatales; family Juncaginaceae; genus Triglochin; species Triglochin maritima. The sequence continues at coordinate 29,803,402 of OY821779.1, forward strand.
CTTTTTAGCCTTAATCTTTATTTAGTTTTGATGATTAAGTAATCTAATCTTAATCTATATTTAATCAATAAACATAGACAATCAAAGTAAGCAAACATGAATACATGCATTGCATATATATTCGTGTACTTGCGATATTCTTAATAGGTTGATGAAGAATCAAGCTAAGGAGCTTGAGGACAAGAAGATAAAGACTCAAGACATGTAATCAAACTTTGGACCAATATGTAATGTAGTATAATTTGAGTCCTAAGGATTAATGTAAACTTGAGCACATTAGGATTCTGTTCCGTATCCCCACGGTTAACCGACCCCTTCTCGGTAAACCGAATCTTGTAGAGTTCGGTCCACCGAACACCTTGCGGTCAACCGTGTAGAATCCTTTAGGTGTTCCCTGGAATAACCACCTCGGTATACCGAACCGCCTTCGGTAGACCGAATTAGCCTGGACCGGTTTTGGACTTTGCTCCAACGGTCGTATTTAAATCTTGACCTAAAGCCAAATTGACTTATCCATATTCGGTACACCGAACTTCATTCGGTCAACCGAATCATATTGCTTTAGGAGACCAACGGCTATTTAACTTGACCGTTATTGGTAAACCAATCTCCCACGCTTTGTCAGCGCAATTCCCGCGCTACTTCGGTTTACCGAAGTATACACAGTCAACCGAACTTGAGTAGATCAGAGCCCAATCAATTCTACTGTCCACCTTGGAACGGTGAACCAAATTTAATTAGGGATAAATAGATAAAAGCTACTGGAGGTTGGTGAACGGTGATCCGATACATAATCGGTCAACCGAGTTCTTTGTTCAGACCAATGTTTCGGACTACCGTGTGGATAACGGTCGACCGAATCTGTCTCGATTTCTGGCCGAGCTTAAGTCACATCTTGCTTTCTCATTGGTCCATTCCCCCACCAACTCCCAAACGGCTAGATGAGCTTGAAGGCTTATAAATAGGACCTCATTTGGTTGCTTTGGAGATCTTGAACACTTCCTATCTATCCAATACTCAAAGCCAAATCCTCTCCATCTTCAAGCTCTCAATCCACAACACTCAAGCCTAAACTTCACCACTTGCATATCCAATTCCATATCATATCCAAGTGTGCTCAAGTATAGAGTGTTAGTTAGATTGTGATTCCAATTCCTTATTCAAGAATCACCAAGTTGTAAAGCTTCGAGGAAGCTCCCTCTCGGGTTGTGAGAGGAGACACGAGCGAGGCGAGGTTGTTCGCGAGGCTCGGTGTTGTAAACGGCGTTGGTCTCGTCCCGGAACGGAGATCGGTTAGTGGAACCGTAAGCGAGGCTCGGGGGATCGAGCGAGGCTTGCGAGGAGGACTAGGACCCGGGTGTGGGTGCCGAACCTCTCTAAACTCCGGTGTCGACGAATTTGTGGTTTGCAATTGTCTCTTCCTTAATCCTTCGATTAGTATTTTTTAATTCCGCATTTTTCTATCGATTAGAGGGCCATAGATCCTAACAATTGGTATCAGAGCATTAGGTTGCTAATTTCATTTACTTAATCGTAATTTAGCATGACATCTAATTCTAATCATTGTGAAGGATTATCCACATCTAAGCCACCTTTGTTTAATGGGTTAAATTATGACTATTGGAAGAAAAGAATGAGAATATATTTGCAATCAAATGATTTGAAATATTGGACATTCATATTAAACTCATATACACCTCCTAATGATGATGAAATTGTATCCTTAACAAAACCCAAAATTAAGGAAGCGGAGATGAATTCCCGCATTATGAATATCTTGTATTGTGGGTTAAATGAAGGGGAATACAATAGGGTAAGAGGTTGTGAAAGTGCTTATGATATTTGGCATACATTAGAAATGCATCATGAGGGTTCAAATAGATTGAAAGAAACTAGGATTAATTTGCTCATGCATAAATATGAATTATTTCGTATGCAATCCGGTGAAAACATAAGTGAGATGCACACTCGCTTCACCGAGATAATTAACTCTCTTAAAGCACTTGGCAAGGATTTTAGCAAGGGAGAGATTACTCGAAAGATTCTCCGATCACTCACCGACGATTGGGAGGAGAAGACGACCACCATCGAAGAAGCACATGATCTCACAAAATTATCGGTCGAGGAGCTAATGGGTAGTCTCATGACATATGAGATACAAATGAAAGACCGCATTGAGAAGAGAGTCAAGAAATCCTTAGGGCTACACGTCGTCGCCAATTCGATAAAAGGAGATAGTGATATCGAGGAACAATTGGCGACACAACAATTTAAGGAATTTCTCAAAGAAGAGAAAGAAAGAAGAAAAGAGAAGAAGAAGAGCAAGAGAAAAGAGAAGAAGAAGAAAGCTCTTAAAGCTACTTGGGACACTTCATCATCTTCATCAATTGAAGGCGAATTCGCCTCAATGTGCTTCATGGCAATAGAAGACGATGATAGTGAGGTATCTTCTTGCTCTAGTCATGATTCAAATGATTCAAATGCATATAATGAACTTCAATGTGAATTCAATGAATTGCTTGAAAATTTTGAGAAAATTTGTCAAAAGAATAAACTAGCAAGAAAGAAAATCAATGAGCTACAATCTCAAATTGAATCTATCATGAATGATAAGAATGAATTACTTGCTAGTCATGATAAAATTGCATTAGAGAACACTCAATTAATTGATGAAATTGCAACTCTAAATGCAAAACCTTCGTGTAGTGTTGATATTCAAGATCTAATTGCTAAGAATGTTCTATTACAAAAAGATCTTGAAAAATTCACAAGTGGAAAGAAAATGCTTGAAATGCTTATTGGTAGTCAAAGACAATCACTAGATAAACATGGTATAGGTTTTTATGCTAATAACTTTAAGAACCATGTTATTCTCACTACTTTGAATGTAAAGCATTTTGTAGTGAATAAAACTTCCTCAAGTATTTGGGCACCTAAAACCAAAATGGTTTGGGTTCCAAAAACTAACATGATTGGACCCAATCAAAAATGGGTACTAAAATCTTCAATTGTAGGTACTTGAAGGAGGAAATCGGTGGTGACCGGATGAGCTTCAAAGAAAAATTTAAAACCGGTTGCATCACCGAATACGGGTTGAGTCAATTCAAAGCGCCACGACGGTATAAATTTTGATTGATTCTAATCTAAATTTTAGAGCTTAATAGACATATCTTATGATATAATTCATTGCATATCTTATACCCTATTCATTGCATATCGTATAACAACATCCATAATCATACATGTAAAATTGTAAAATGGATGTTAAATAGGCTAAGAGGGAGAATAGAAATGCACTTAATTGTTAATACTCACTGTTGTTATTTAGACTAATTGATAGGGGGAGCCTTAAAGTACAAAATCATATAATTAAGGGGGAGAGTTAGATATCTCTTACCTCTGCATCAAATGCTTAATGTTTGCTTTTTGATTGATGTCAAAGGGGGAGAAGAATTAAGATGAGCTTCAATTTTAAATAAACTATGCATGTTGTTAGGGGGAGAAATCTTGTAAATGCATAGATTACATATATGTTAAGAAACAAAACATATAGAAAGGGGAGAAATACAATTGAACTCAAAATATTAAGATATAGATTTGCCATCATCAAAAAGGGGGAGATTGTTGGCTTTTTAGCCTTAATCTTTATTTAGTTTTGATGATTAAGTAATCTAATCTTAATCTATATTTAATCAATCAACCTAGACAATCAAAGTAAGCAAACATGAATACATGCATTGCATATATATTCGTGTACTTGCGATATTCTTAATAGGTTGATGAAGAATCAAGCTAAGGAGCTTGGGGACAAGAAGATAAAGACTCAAGACATGTAATCAAGCTTTGGACCAATATGTAATGTAGTATAATTTGAGTCCTAAGGATTAATGTAAACTTGAGCACATTAGGATTCTGTCCCGTATCCCCACGGTTAACCGACCCCTTCTCGGTAAACCGAATCTTGTAGAGTTCGGTCCACCGAACACCTTGCGGTCAACCGTGTAGAATCCTTTAGGTGTTCCCTGGAATAACCACCTCGGTATACCGAACCGCCTTCGGTAGACCGAATTAGCCTGGACCGGTTTTGGACTTTGCTCCAACGGTCGTATTTAAATCTTGACCTAAAGCCAAATTGACTTATCCATATTCGGTACACCGAACTTCATTCGGTCAACCGAATCATATTGCTTTAGGAGACCAACGGCTATTTAACTTGACCGTTATTGTTAAACCAATCTCCCACGCTTTGTCAGCGCAATTCCCGTGCTACTTCGGTCTACCGAAGTATACACAGTCAACCGAACTTGAGTAGATCAGAGCCCAATCAATTCTACTGTCCACCTTGGAACGGTGAACCGAATGGACTTCGGTGAACCGAATTTAATTAGGGCTAAATAGATAAAAGCTACTGGAGGTTGGTGAACGGTGATCCGATACATAATCGGTCAACCGAGTTCTTTGTTCAGACCAATGTTTCGGACTACCGTGTGGATAACGGTCGACCGAATCTGTCTCGATTTCTGGCCGAGCTTAAGTCACATCTTGCTTTCTCATTGGTCCATTCCCCCACCAACTCCCAAACGGCTAGATGAGCTTGAAGGCTTATAAATAGGACCTCATTTGGTTGCTTTGGAGATCTTGAACACTTCCTATCTATCCAATACTCAAAGCCAAATCCTCTCCATCTTCAAGCTCTCAATCCACAACACTCAAGCCTAAACTTCACCACTTGCATATCCAATTCCATATCATATCCAAGTGTGCTCAAGTATAGAGTGTTAGTTAGATTGTGATTCCAATTACTTATTCAAGAATCACCAAATTGTAAAGCTTCGAGGAAGCTCCCTCTCAGGTTGTGAGAGGAGACACGAGCAAGGCGAGGTTGTTCGCGAGGCTCGGTGTTGTAAACGGCGTTGGTCTCGGCCCGGAACGGAGATCGGTTAGTGGAACCGTAAACGAGGCTCGGGGGATCGAGCGAGGCCTGCGAGGAGGACTAGGACCCGGGTGTGGGTGCCGAACCTCTCTAAACTCCGGTGTCGACGAATTTGTGGTTTGCAATTGTCTCTTCCTTAATCATTCGATTAGTATTTTTTAATTCCACATTTTTCTATCGATTAGAGGGTCATAGATCCTAACAACTTTAATGTAGCCGCAAAAAGTTTCTCGCTAAAGAATGCCATTAGTTGTCTTACATTAGAGCAACACCAACACCTATACTTGAAGCATCACCTTCGATCTCAAAAGTTATCACGAAGTTAGGTAAAAACAATAAACGAGCATGAGTTAATTTTTCCTTAAGCAATTGGAATGCCTTTTCTTGCTCTTCTCCCCATTTGAACCCAACATTCTTTTTGATGACTTCGTTAATCGGTGTGGCGATGCTACTAAAGTACTTCTTAAATGGCCGATAAAAATAGCATGTCCATGAAAACTTCGAACATTACTTACATTTGTTGGACTTGGCCACTTCTGGATATCCCGAATCTTTTCAACATCGAAACCAAGAAACACCTTGTTCACTCACAACCAAACCAATAAAAACGAGCTTATTGGTGCAAAATGTGCACCTCTTACTGCATACGGTTTCTCTTCCCTGAGCACTTCAAGAACAGATTGTAAATGCATCAAATGGTCCTCCAAACTTTTACGATAAATGAGTATATCTTCAAAATGGACTACAAATTTTCCAATAAAGGCAAGCAAAACAAGGTTCATTAATCTAATTAAGGTACTAGGAGCATTCATTAAACCGAAAGGCATGACTAACCATTCATATAAAGCATATTTTGTTTTAAATGCGGTTTTCCATTCATCACATGCTTTCATCCTAATTTGGTCATATCCACTTTTCAAATCAACTTTAGAAACAACACATGAACCATGCAACTCAACTAACATATCATCTAAATGAGGAATAGGACGACGATACTTTACCATAATGTTGTTGATTGCTTGACAGTCTACGCACATCCTCCACGTCCCGTCCTTCTTAGAAACCAAAATAACTGGAACAAGGCATGAACTCATGGTTTCTCTTACATACCCCTTTTACATCAACTCAGTAACCTACCTTGGTAGTTCCTTTATGTCCTCGGGATTACTCCTATAGGTTGGTCGGTTTGGAATGGTAGCACCGAGTACAAAATCTATTAGGAATTTCCTCGGGAAAGACATCCTAAAATTCTTGTAATATAGAAACAATTGATCTAGGCAAAGCATCATGAAGTTGGTTAGTTTTCAAAAATGTCTCTTTGTACAAACGTATAATCATTGGCTGGTTAAGAAACATTGCTCCCTTATTTCACTCGCCTTTGCATAGACATTTGTTTTTCTCTCAGCTTTTTCAATATCTCTTTATTTTTCTTTATGATTTTATCTCAATTTCTTTTTCTTCTTTTCACTCTTTTTATTTTGCTCAACTCTCTTTTTGTAACCTCACTTGATCCTCATAAACTTGTTTAGGTGTCCAAGAGACAAGACTAATTGTTCTTTGGTTGTAAACAAATGAATACTTTTTGTTGAAGCCGTCATGCTTCACTCGTCTATCAAATTGTCATGGTCTTCCTAATAGCAAGTGCCCAGCTTGCACGGGAAACTCATCACGCAACACCTCACCTTATACTTCCCAATGCGACAAGTAACTAACACTTGTTTATTCACCTTTACCTCCCCACTATCATTTAAACACTGCAATTTGTGAGGCCGAGGATGCTTAATTGTTGGCATGACTAACTTCTCCACCATAGTAGTGCTACCAACATTGTCCATCAATAATTACACTACATACTTTATTTTAAACATTACATCTAGTATGAAATATGTTCTCCCGCTGCACTTCATCCTCCTCCTTGGATTGCAAACTCAAAGCTCTCCTCACCACCAATAATTCACCTTGGGTAGTATACTCATCATCAGCAACATCCTCGAATGGTGGCATAGAGTCGTGATCCAATTCATTATCAGTTTCAATCTCACCATTGTCTTTCATCATCATCACTCTTTTGTTTGGACATTGACTAGCTATGTTGCCCCTGCCTTGGCATTTAAAACACTTAATATAACGATTCCAAGTGATGGATGAATCTAATTTACCTTGAGTTCCTTGGCTAGTTCCTGCTTGTTTTTGCTCCTATTTCTTGCTTCAATGAGTTCGACTTACAAGTTGATGTACTTTGGTCATGGCTCGCACGAGTATTGCCTCCCCTATTGAGTTGACTCTCAATCTCAACCGTGGCCTCTCGATCCTCTTCAATGTTTGCCCCGATCGTTGTGACTTCCATCTCCTTGTAATAATCCTCTACACTCTAATTTCCCTGCTTGAGGCTTTGCAACCTATTGTACAACTCTCGGTAGTAGTAATTAGGCACAAATCGCTTCCTCGTCACAGTTTTCATCTCTACACACGTCTCTATTGGACGTTCCCGATTTCTCCTCCGGTTCAAGATCAATTGATCCCACTAAATAATAGCATAGTCAAAAAATTCAATACCAGCAAGTTTTATCATGTTTACCTCGGAATAAATGTGACAATCAAATACTGACTCGACCTTCTTCTCCCATTCAAGGTATGTTTCTGGGTCATTCTTCCCTTCGAATGATGGGATCTTCATCTTAATATTACCCGAGTTGTTATCTTCCCAATTCCTACCTTCTCTAAATTGTCCAACATGCCTCCACTTCAGGAGAAAATGCTATAACGTCGGCATTTCACGCCGCCTTTAAAGAAATCAATATGAAAGGATCTTATCATGTCGGTATAGAAAAACCGACATGAAATACAAATATAACACGTCTTTTTCTCCTAAACCAATGTGATAAAGAACTTCTCACAGTATTTTCACGTTGGTTTATAACAACCTACGTGTTTTCTCTAAAACAAAAACAACATTTCACGACCCCTTTATCAAATCCCCAAATCCTCCTACCCCCTTGTCAAACCCCCTAAATACTCTCCTAAATTTTCCGACGTCCCCGACGTCATGCTCTCCTCCCTCACGTCACTACCACCCTCTCCTCCCTCGTCCTGCATGATCACATATTCAAACCCATCGAAGCCCAAACCCGTAATTTCACACCCCATCTCTTCTTCATCTGCCTAGGGTTCGACTCCCGTATGGAAACAACCCCAAACTCAAATCTCATCAAAAACCATTTCTAGGCTTTTCAATAGTCGTCACCTCCATGGACATCGCCGTGTTCGCCCTCGACACCTCAGATGTTCCTTCAACAATTCCCGGACGCAACTCATCGGCACTTCCCAGGACTCCATCTTCACTAGACCGCGGTCTTGAACCACAAATATTGAGGGTTTCAGCACCAAATCTCCTACATAAGTTTAATTTTCCTGCAAAATTTCGTCACGATCTATTTGGTTGTGTAAAAATCTCATTTTTTAATGTAAATTAGTGTGCCTGAAAGTGTAATATGAAAATAGTTTATTTTATGTGAATAAGTCCTTGGTGTCATCAAAATGAGATTTTTTATGTCTTAATGTTCTTGATGGCGTAAAATGTGTCGTGACTGTTCTAACAAGACTCAATTTCCATGCGATTTCAAGTGTGCGGTGTCAATTTTATGTTTTTTGAATCCATTTACCAAAAAATGTGATTTTTTGTGTGTTCCCATCATTAAGACATTCTTGCATGAATTAGCATGTAAAACTTGTTTTGTTGTGTTATGTTCTTAGATTCATGGAATTTAGGAGTGGAGCTTCAACCATGTTCAACTATCATCCGGTTAATTTCACAACCCTATTTGATTGTTGGAATAATTTTGTCACCTTTTAAAACACCACCACTTTTAGTAGTTTGCATAGTAGTTCTTAGATCCATCGAACCAAAGCACAACAATTTGTTTGAACACCAAGTCCACCCTCCCTCGTATTGTTTTGACACCAAGTTTACCTTTCCTAATTCATGTCAAAGCATACATAATAGATATACCTCTAAGCATTAGAGACAAGCCTTATTCTTGATTTCAAGAAAAAACTTATGAATTGCAAGAAAATATTTATGGTTGTTCATCATCTAAAGTTGACTAATTGACATCAATTTTTTCAGGGCTTTAGGTGGCCTTGGTGTCTTATTAATGTGAAACTCTTATTCTTGTTGTGGAGATCTTGATGGATATGAAAATAAAGTTATCCTCATTTGATGGCATCAACTAGGCTTACACTATTGAGAATTGAACTTAATCCTAGGTGGCGACTTAACCCTATGTGGCGTCCTAGTCACCCGCCACATCATCATTGCTTGATGACTCATCAAGGGGGTGAAGAGTCAACACATGAGAAGACAAAAGGTTGAGGGAGTGGAAGAGACAAGAGTCTTTTCATTTTTTGAGTAATTTTCGTCCTAATTATGTATGCAATTTAAGTAGAGGGTGTAATGATCTTGAATGATCATGTTTATGTAGTCTTTATGTTTGGAAGTTGTAGGGTCATGTAAGTGCCTATATAAAGCACTAGAATTCACCGTTTGTAGGACAACAACAATAGAACAACAATATAGATCAAGCATTAGAAGTTGAGCCACGAAATTGTGTGAGAAAAGAGTGAGTATGTGAGTAGAAAAAAGAAGAAGAATGTGCATTGCAAAATCGTTTTTTTGCTTTGTGAGTGTCAAGGAGAGAGCCACCTTCTTTCCTTCGTGCCCCCCAGTAGAATAGATCAAGAATGGATCTAGTGGTGTCAAAAGAAGGCAAAAGGAATGGTGATCAGGGCGGTCTAAGGCAACGCACTAGGTGCGCCTTTTAGACCGCCAATCGGTGGTTGGGGACCGCCAATCAACGGTCCTTGTAGCCCAGGAGACGTGCATTCTCCTGTGGTGGGTTGATCAGTAGCTTTCCGTCCTCCTCCCGTCCTCCAACATCTGGTATCAGAGCCTCGTCCGATGGGAAGCTCGGGAATGACCTCGTTTGGTCATGCGTCGTTGCCTCGATTGTCGAAAGGCAACTATGACAATTGGAGTATCCAAATGCGTGCGCTGCTGGGAGCGCATGATGCTTGGGATCTTGTGGAGAGCGGCTTCGAGGAGGAGGCCGAGACGGGAGAAGAAACCGTCGCACAAATCAAAGCACAAAAAGAGAGAAGAGCCAAAGATAAGAGTGCTCTCTTCCTTCTCTTCCAAGCGGTGGATGAGAGTGGCTTTGAAAAGATCGCTGAAGCGAGGATGTCAAAGGAGGCGTGGGATACTCTTGAAAGGAGCTACAAGGGGGCTGATCGAGTGAGGCAAGTGCGCCTCCAAATGCTTCAAGGCGAGTTCGAGGCGTTAAAAATAAAGGAATCGGAAGGTGTTGCCGATTTCGTGACGAGAGTTCTCATGGTGGCGAACAAGTTAAAAAGAAATGGGGAGGCGCTGACCAAAGGAAGAGTGGTGGAGAAGGCGTTGCGTTCTCTCACCGAGGACTTCGAGAATGTGGTGTGCACAATCGAGGAATCAAAGGACCTCGAGAAGATGACTATTGATGATCTAGCTAGCTCGTTGGAGGCACACGAGCAAAGAAAGAAGAAAAAAGACAAGATGTCTTGGAGGAGGCGTTGCAAGCGCAGATGTCGCTTAAGGAGGAGAAACCTCGCAACGTAGATCGTGGAAGCGGTCGTGATTATAAAGGTCATCCAAGAAAGAAGGAGGTCGAATGCTTCAAGTGTGGGAAGCGTGGTCATTTTGCGAAAGAATGTTGGTCGCAAAAGAAGGTGGAAGAGAGCTCCAGCCGTGGCCGTGGTGATCGCGGATCGAAGAAGGTGATTGAGTGCTTCAATTGTGGGAAGCATGGACACTACGCAAGCGAGTGTTGGTCAAAGAAAAGGGTGGAAGAAAACTCCAACCTTGTGGCCGTGGAGGAGAATGCTTGTGATGAGGATGTAGTCTTGCTTGCCGACAAAGGAGTGGAAGTCGAACAAGAAGGAGTTTGGTATCTCGATATGGGAGCAAGCAACCACATGTGTGGAAATAGACACATGTTCGCACATTTGGAGGAAGGAGTACATGGGCACGTTTCGTTTCGAGATGCATCAAAGGTGCGCGTGGAAGGGAAAGGCCACATCATGATTCGAGTGAAGGATGGATCACAAAAGCTTATCTCCAACGTCTACTTTGTGCCCGATATGAAGACAAACATACTAAGCATGGGACAACTCTTGGAGAAAGGGTTCACGATCTTGATGAAGGATCGACACATGACCGTGCATGGACAAGATGGACATCTGATTGCAAAGGTAGAAATGTCAAAAAATCGAATGTTTAAATTGAATCTAACCTGTACTCGTGCTAGATGCTTGAATGCATGCATTGAGGGAGATTGGTTGTGGCATATGCGACTTGGACACTCGAATTTCGGCGGGATCCAAGAAATGGCACAAAAGGGAATGGTGCATGGTCTGCCGATGATCGAATCCAAAAAAAAGACGGATTTTGTGAAGGTTGCATGGTTGGAAAATTACCAAGGAAGAGTTTTCCAAAGCAAGCTGAACATAGAGCAAAGAAGGTGCTAGAGTTGGTGCATACCGACATATGTGGACCGATCACTCCACACTCGATTAGTAAGAATCGTTATTTCTTAACGTTTATTGATGACTTTTCACGGAAAACGTGGGTGTACTTCTTGAAGGAGAAATCTGAGGCATTTCGCATGTTCAAGAAGTTCAAGGCATATGTGGAGAAACAAAGTGGCGACAACATCAAGACATTAAGGTCTGATCGAGGAGGCGAGTTCACATCAACCGAGTTCAACAACTTTTGTGAGGAGAATGGCATAAAATGCCATTTGACGGCTCCATACTCACCACAACAAAATGGTGTAGCTGAAAGGAAGAATAGAACCATCATGGACATGGTTCGAAGTATGTTGAAAAGCAAGAACATGTCAAAAGAGCTATGGGCCGAAGCAGTGGCATGTGCAGTGTACACGTTGAATCATTGCAAAACTGCAAGCTTAGAGGGAGTAACTCCACAAGAAGCGTGGAGTGGCTACAAGCCAACCGTAGCACATATGAAGGTGTTTGGAAGCACAGCATATGCACATGTACCAAAAGAAAGAAGGATAAAACTTGATGATAGGAGCATCAAGCTTGTATTTGTTGGCTATGATGAACGATCGAAAGCTTATAGGCTTCTCGATCCGACTAACAACAAAATTGTCATTAGTCGTGATGTACAGGTTAACGAGGAGGTAACATGGGAGTCCAAAGAGGAGATTCCACAAGTGCCAAATGAAGAACAAGAAGAGGAGATAGCCAACCCCACTGATCATGAAACGGTTCCATCTGACAAGCAAGACGAGATGAGACCAAGGAAGTTCAAGACACTTCGCGAAATCTACGAGGCGACGAGTGAGTTGCACATGGTGTGTCTTCTCACACAAAACAAAAGCATTGGCAATCCGCTTGTATGTGAAGTTGAGAAATCAACTTGGGATGGAAGATGGAAGAGGATTAAGTTCAAGGAGGAGTATTGAGAATTGAACTTAATCCTAGGTGGCGACTTAACCCTATGTGGCGTCCTAGTCACCAGCCACATCATCATTGCTTGATGACTCATCAAGGGGGTGAAGAGTCAACACATGAGAAGACAAAAGGTTGAGGGAGTGGAAGAGACAAGAGTCTTTTCATTTTTTGAGTAATTTTCGTCCTAATTATGTATGCAATTTAAGTAGAGGGTGTAATGATCTTGAATGATCATGTTTATGTAGTCTTTATGTTTGGAAGTTGTAGGGTCATGTAAGTGCCTATATAAAGCACTAGAATTCACCGTTTGTAGGACAACAACAATAGAACAACAATATAGATCAAGCATTAGAAGTTGAGCCACGAAATTGTGTGAGAAAAGAGTGAGTATGTGAGTAGAAAAAAGAAGAAGAGTGTGCATTGCAAAATCGTTTTTTTGCTTTGTGAGTGTCAAGGAGAGAGCCACCTTCTTTCCTTCGTTCCCCCCAGTAGAATAGATCAAGAATGGATCTAGTGGTGTCAAAAGAAGGCAAAAGGAATGGTGATCAGGGCGGTCTAAGGCAACGCACTAGGTGCGCCTTTTAGACCGCCAATCGGCGGTTGGGGACCGCCAATCAGCGGTCCTTGTAGCCCAGGAGACGTGCATTCTCCTGTGGTGGGTTGATCAGTAGCTCCCCGTCCTCCTGCCGTCCTCCAACATACACAAGTCCAAATTCAGCTCCTTGTTTACTTACAAGTGAACTATGAGTTGGATATTATTGAATGAAGTGACAACGCTTTCCAAACTATTTAAGGTTGTGTGTGCTTTTCGTGAAGGGTTTGGTTGTGGTTGTTTCAAATCAATTTCATACTTTTATGGTTTTTATTCCTTCAGAACATGTGTTTTGGTATGATATGTTCTTTTCATATGCACTCATGCTTGTTTTGGTTGTCTGTGCTTTTTGTGAAGGGTTTTGTTGTTTTTTGATCATTTTTGGGATTTTGTTTTGTTTCTATAGTTTCAAATCTCAAAACGTTATGTACGTGTCCTAGTAGTTGGTAGTCAGACCCTTTTGTTGTTTCATATCAAAAAAAATCATTTTGGTATTTTTTTGTTTGTTTTAAAACATGTTTTAAGCTTGCTGTATTTCATCCTATAAATGTTCTTAGATACATAGACACATTTACTTGTTCTTTGTGCCTTTGAGGGTGTTATGTTGTTAGGTGTTATGCTACTTGCATTGCCTCATTGCTTACATTTATTTCATTCATGATCCAAACCACCATGTATGTTGTATGTGACTGTTGAATTTTTTTTTGCTTGCATTGCCTCAGGCCAAGCTGTTAAGGCCTAATCCTTTTTGTGTGGTTAAGCATGTTTAGTGGATTTGGTTAGCACAAATGTTGCTTTGACTTGGGAGGTATGGGTGGAAGTGTGGTGGGTATGGGTGGAAGTATGGTGTAGGTGTGCATAGGCTGAGGTTGCATGGTAGACCATGCTTTCTTTGGTTGGTGTGTGCTTGTTGGAGAGAAAAAACACCCAACTCTCTCACTCATCCCATTTCAACCTTTCTCTCCACCCCATCTCTCTCCCTCTCTTCCTCTATTGTCGGAGGAGTTGTTGGCCGGCGGCGCAAGGAAGAGGCACGAAAAGGTGTGGCCGGCGGTGAACGTGTGGCATAAAAGCATGACCAACGTGGAGCTCGACGCAAGGAGGCTCCCGACGACTTAGTGGTTGCTGAAGGTGCACGACGGCAAGGGAGGTGGCTACCGACGACGATCGGAACTTCGGAAAACTTGAAAAAGGTATGCCAAGTATACATTTTAACTCACACAAGGTGTGAGGGGGACTCGTCGGTGACCAGTTGCCAGAGTGGTCTGTCCCTCTGTGACGTTAGGCAACGCCGGTGTTGCCGGATGTTGGACTGCTGAACTGCCGGACAAGAGAGCTGGACTGAGCTGCTGGACTACAGGACGGGACTGCTGGACTACGAGACTGGATTGTGGGGCTGGACTGGTGAACTGCTGGACTGGACTGCAGCACAACTGGCGTGAGAGCCTTGTGTCGAGTTGTTCCCTTGGAAACTCGTGTCCTCGCTTCTTGCATAAGCCGGGAGGTGACAGTAATCGAAGACATTGGTTCTTGGATAACCATCGTGATATACCCCATATTTATCACATAAATGCGTGGTATATCATGTGCAGGGACATATCAGTAGATTTATAACAAATAAATTTTATTTTTTATTCTGAAAAGAGCATATATCACGTCAGTTCTATGGAAACCGACGCGAGATATAGTATATCACGCCAGTTCTCAAATGAACCGATGTGATATACTTGGTATATCACGTCGGTTTTCGTCGAACCGATGTTATATACTTGGTATATCATGTCGGTTCATTTGATAACCGACGTGATATACTATATATCACCTTGGTTTTCCATAGAATCAACGTGATATATGCTTTTTTCAGAATAAAAAATAATATTTTTTTTTAAATCTACTGATATGTCCCTGTACTAAACACATTCACAATTGCATCACATACTCAATGTAATATAAGTGTCGACACTCAAGTCATTAAATCACAATTACAATTGATTTTAACATTCAATGTCTTCGATTTCCATTCGAGCAAACTAACAAGTTAACATTCAATGTATCGAGCAAATTAACAAGCATTCAATGTATCGAGGAAACTATCAAGTTAACATTCAATGTATCGAGGAAACTAATAAGCATTCAATGTATCAAGCAAACTAACAAGTTAACAATCAATACATCGAGGAAACTAAAAAGTTAACAATATCGAGTAAACTAACATTAATAATGTCATCAACTTACAAGCATACGTGTAATGAAAAAGGAAACCCATCTCTCACGTGTGTAGTCGAGCTCTTCCGATGAAAATGGTTCAAGAGTTGATCCAAAGATCTACAAATTAAACAAAGAATTCCGTAAACATCGCCTTTATCAAAATAAGATATATTACTTCAATGTAGTGTACAAAGTATATATTACCTCGTGTAAATCTTTCCCCACCAAACCGAACTCTACAATTTATTCCATATACCTCATGACATAGTACCCACACTCCGTATTTCTGGTTTGTTTATTATACTAAAATTAATAAAAATGTACATTCTAAACAAAATTAATAGAAAATATAATGCTCATTGTTTCCTAAATAAATAAATTACCCTACCTTCATAGGATACCACGTTGTTTTTGTTTTTTGGCTTCCGTTTCGTCCAAATTGATATATCAAAAATTGTTATAAAATCTAACTACAACGTATTTTCATGTTTTAAAATAGTAATTTAATATAACTTACAATTGCACCAAGTCCTTCAACTATTTCCTTGGTTTCTCGGAACCTAAAGGATCAAACCAATATCCAGTATTTGTATCGAGAAGAATCACAACTAACATCCAATGGAGGCAGATTAAAGATAGGAACATCATGTATCTATGTTTCTATGTCAATACCCGGTAGTTTTAGACCAGAAATCATTAAACATAACATCATGTATCTATGTCTCATGCTTAACCATGGAGGCAGATTGTACATAACCAGAAGAATAGGCAACAAACTATGAAGGCTACTCAAACTCCCGTAAAGATTCATTCCGTCAGTACACAGATCAAGTCTCAGATTTCTGGATTCTTAACCGAACACTTGAAAACCTGAATCGATCTTCTTCCACTGAGAAGAATCTGCAGGATGTCGAAGCATCTGATCGTTCACTTTGTCACGATTTGCGTGCCATGTCAGATTCTTTGAATCCGCAGGGCAGGCAAACAAACGTTTCAACCTTGGAATTATCAAAAGATACCACAACACCATTCGTAGGTGGTCTTTGTAGAGGCATATCACCACTCCCATTTTTCTTATGTTTGTATCGTGACACATTACAAACCGGACAACAATGCAGATTTTCATATTCAGCCATATATAATATACAATCATTAGGACATGCATATATTTTCCTATACTGCATTCCCATCGGACACAAATTTTTTTGGCCACAAATGTACGGTCCGGAAGTTCATTTGTTTCTGGAAGAATTTCTTTTAACAGCTTAAGTAAGGCAGTAAAACTCACATCACTCCAACTATTCGAGACTTTTAAGGTATATAACTATAACGCTGTAGACAATCTACTGAAATCGGTGCAACCCGGATACAAAGGTTTTTCATTATCAGACAACACACTACTAAGTACTTGGGGTTTATCATCAAACTTATCGGTAACATCTCGAATAAAAATCAAACAAAATCCTCACTCAACAATATTGGCAACTTGTGGTGGGTACTCGTGTATTACAAAACTCAATTGAAACAAGTAATAGGTAACAAAACTCAAACTTTGACATAAGAACATAATGTTAGTAAAAATTTGGAACATAATGTTACTAAGAATTTCAAGTTGAGAGTGGACCTTAATCAAGTTGAGAGTCGTGCACAAATATTTTGGAGTCGAGTTCGGAGGAGAACGACAAGGTCGGAGGACCACAGTGAGTACGGAGGACCTCGACGAGTTCTTGGGTTGGAGGTGTTGCGAGGCGCAAAGGTTGTGCGGCGAAGGTGGTCGTGGGTGGTGAGTTGGGTCGGAGGTGTTGCGGTGCGCGAAGATTGTGGGGGCGGAGGTGGTGCGGTGTGGGTTGGCTTGTGTGATGCGTTGGGGTGAGGTCGGGCCTGAGGCTTCGTGGAGGCGTGGGTTGGTGGTGGCAGCTTGGGGCAGAGGAATCAAAGGTTGGGTTGTGTTTGTGTTAGGGCGGAGTAAACAAGAAGATCGTGGAACGGATTTCAAAAAAAAACACGCCGGGTTTGCTGCAAACCGACATGATAAGGCCACCAAAACACATCGGTCTTAATAAAACCGACGTGACACGTGTTATCAATGTTATTTGGTTTTAAAAAAAAATAAAAATAAACCAATCACCGTGGTTTTTCCTCCAACCGATGTGACAATACAAATAAAACATGTCGGTTGAACAAAAACCAACTCGATATAGGTATATATCACGTCGGTTTTTGTTCAACCGACGTAACGTATTACCGTGTCACGTCGGTTGAGCAAAACCCGACGTGATATATACCATATCAAGTCGGGTTTTGTTTAACCGACGTGACAAGTTTGTTTCACGGCGAGTTCTTAATACCCGACGTGACATGACGATGTAATTCCACGTTTTTCCAGCAGTGGCTACCTTAAAATAATGTATAGATGGTATATATGTATTACATAATAAATGTAGAGCTTAAAGGAGGCCCAATTCATTGGGTTGGGCTTGATGGTTTAATGAGTAGTTGGTCAAACACACATTATAGTACCTCTTACTTGTGTTTTGGTTAATCAACACACGTAATAGGTGAACTTATTACGTCGGGACCTTGTTACATGTAGACCTATTTAATTATGTTGGCCTAGTTGGTTAAAAACACGTATGGTATTGCCCCCCAATAGTTGAGTTTGGAGAATCCAAAAACGTTGTTGATGCGATGATTTGGAAGGAAGCCCATGTTATGCGTTATTACTTATTATCTTTAAACTTCAGCACTTCTATTCTTGAATTCATTTTGCTATACTTCTGGGATATACTACGTTCTTTCTTTTGCGTTTAAAAAAAGTAAGACGTTGTTGAAGGGGACCTGCGACGTTTCATCATACACATACTGTCAAGAAAAAATAATTCCATCTTAAATTGTACTTCGTGGTCTTACTTGTTGCCGAGAAAGCATTTGGAACATGGAAATACTAACTAACACGATAGGAGGGCTTGGGTTGTTTAGATTATTGGACAAGCAAACAAAGTCGACCTCATGGAAGGAATCAACAAAAACCGTCATGTTGTTTTCATTTGAAGGTGTTTCGTTCGAGTTCTAGTCAAATATCAGCTTATCTCCGTCACACCTAAGAAGATAAAAGAGTGAAAAATGGAATCAAAATATTCAATGTGCTACTGTTTCTATGTTGACAAGAGGCTAAGGCCCACCCCAGCTTTTGTCAGAATCTCAATTCCTATCCACATTTAGTTGGCCATTTTACGAAAGATCCGATACGCAATCAAAAGAAAACAATTTAACCAGAGCATTAGGTTTCACACGTCGCTTTCTGGTTTCTTCAAGCCACGTGAAGGTTGAAAGTGCTTTTTGGTTGAAAAAGATAATTATGGTTGTGATGGACGGACGGACGGACGAGAGGACTGTCTGATTTGGAAGAATATTTTGAAAAATAAGGGAAATTGACTTTTTATGTGTAAAATGATCCAAAATTGAAAGAAAAAAACTCATATTTAAATCTTCCGAAAAATATGTTTATCTTTTCGTTTCGTTACAAAATACTCTTGTCTAAATCCCGGGACCATTTCCCTCTTTCTCTTTTCTTTCTTTCTTTTCAGGCGTATCGAACTTGGATTTTTAAGTTTGGAGTGAAGACAAGATCAAACTCATTGTAGCCATTATCGAGGTGAGATCGTCCCATTCGGCCTCTCGGCGGACCCCCACCAGAATCCACAAGTTGTTTTAGTGTTCTTGGTGGAGAAATCGGTCAACAAAAAGAATGGGTAAGTGAAAGTGTAAAAAATTATTGTGGGTATTACTTTGTTGCATTTTCTTTCCATTTTTGAATAGACCAGTCAATGTGTTGATGTGTTTTGTTGGTTTGTTCAAGTTTTGTTTGAATCTGCCTTTTGTGTGGGTGTTGTGCTCGATCGTGCTCGATAAAGCTCGACAAATGAACATTTCTGATGGTTGAACGTGATGCCAGACGGTACTTGATTGACATCATTTCATGATTATATTTGTATCTTATATCCATTATCTTACACCTAAGCAATGCTACGTGACGAGTTTTATGTTTAGTTTTCAGAAATAAAGAGGTTTGAAGAGAAGAGTCATGAAAGGATCCAAAAGCAGGAAAAAGTACTTAATTGTGAGACCTGGGGACTAAGATGCAAGGGAGAAGGACCTGATCGTAAGACCGAATGACCTAAGAGCAAAAAAGAATACTCCACACCATCATGGGGAGTATTTTACAAATTCGAGTCGGGTCGGAGCTCCAACAAGTCAAGTAACCGCATCAAAGACCAACAATACCAGAAAGAAAAGCCCACAACAAATTCCAACACGATCCGAAGATTTTGGACCGCCAATTGGCGGTCTTGGACCGCTACTTGGCGGTCCATATTGCTCAGGATCTATCGAAATTTCTCCTGGACTTGTATTAATGTTCGTTTAGGCTATTTTTGGTATTGGTTTAGTCCCACATCGGGGGATTGTCCCCGATTAGCTTTTTCCATGCTTATAAATAGAACTCTTCACCTTCCATTGTAATTACCCATTGCTTGGTGGCATTCTCTCTACTAAGGAGTGAGCCTTGAAGCAAAAACTCAAGGTGGAGAAGAATGCTACCTTCAATGTGAGTCATTTGTTAATAAAATAATTCTTCTAGTTTCTTTAAATCTTGTCTTTTAATTTGTGCATGTTTGTTTAGTCTTTCCTATCCTTTTATGTTTCTTTAATGCTTCTTGCCTTCTTAGTTAACTTTCATTTCAGTATTATGCTTTCTTTTGCTAATATAGTTAGTGTAATGAGTAGTGAGTAGTTCCATCCCCATTTGGGGGGTGGAGAAATATGTGATATAATTATGTAGTGTATTAAGTGTGTGTTATTTTTATCCCTTGAGCTTTATATGATTTCCATAACCATCTAATGGGTCTCCACTCTTATCTTTGATATGCTAATGCTCTTGAATGAAGCTTAGCTTATGCTTTGATTAGTGGACCTATTTTATGGGGAATGATAAGGTTAGGATATGGATGAAGTTAATATTGGAAACACAATTTGTAGTGTATGTACTCTTGTTGCCTTTACCTTAGCTAATGTCTTGTATGTTTTAATGATGTAGTGAAATCTTAATTCATGTAGAGGCATAGTAGGGTATAGTCTTTATACTTGAGTTCATGTAGCTTCATTCCAATTATTGTCTTGTATGTTTTAATGATGTAGTCTTATCTTAATTCATGTAGAGGCAAAGTTGGATGTAGTTTTATGATTTCATGTACTACATGTTGTGAGGAGCTTAATGAACACACACACACACACTTCTTTATGTTCACATTATTTCTCTACCCCCTTTGGGGCTTAGTTTATTGCTTATCTCCATTTCCATTTGCATCTTAGTGTAGTTTAGTGTAACCAACCTTTCTTCCCTTTCTTTACCTCTCGCCTTCGCACAAACCACGTGTCGACACACCTCCCAGTGGACGACCCGTATTTGCCACCGCTTCAACACGGCCGTGCACTTGCGGTTAAATATAAAACGATCAATCAAGTTTTTGGCGCCGTTGTCGGGGAGGTGCTCTGTCCAGACGTTGGTTTGGGCGATTCGAGGGGTTTTTAATTTTTTGTTTCCAGTGTTGTTTAGTTTCAGGGAACCTAAGGATCAAGGGGAGGCTACTGGAGAAGTTTGAGGACCAGAAGCTACAAAAAGACCGCCAATTAGCGGTCTGGGACCGCCAATTGGCGGCCTGGTGAGCCTCAATTATTCTCAAATTTGTTCCAGTTGTTATATTGTTCATGTTAGCTATCTGGGAGCACAATTTTTCATGCTGTGACTTCTACTTTGCTCCCAGATTTAATTTCAATCCCCTTTAATCAACTTGGACCATAAAACTCAAAGCAAAAGACTAGACTTCTTGCCATCTAGGTCATGCATCATTTGTAGACCTTGCATGCATTTGTCTTTTCTTTTCTTTACATTTTATTGTTGATTGCTGGCGTGAGGTACGTGCACCCCGATCTCTCATTCATGCATGTTTCGATCATGCATTAGTTAGTAAGGTGCATCGGGACAAGAGTGAGTTGAGCGTTTGATTGGAGTGATTGATTGCTAGATTTAAGCTCAAAACGCTACTAAGGAGGGGCTGTCCCATAAAAGATAAGGTGAGGGATTTCATCACCCTTTCCTTGGCCCCAAAAACCACTCTTAATAAAGCCTTAACTAAAAGCAAGTAGACATTGGCACTAGGATTGCGGGCGCACTAGGAGAGTAATCTAGTTGAGACCGTCATGACCTGATCGGCGTTGCCTACCTTGTCGATAGTAGGAGGTACTGGATCTCCAGATTTGGTATCACTTGCTGGGCATTGTGGTCCTTGTTGTAGGGAGGTGAGGCGTGTCGAGGCTAGTGACCTCGAAGTTAGGCGTCGTCTAGCCTAAGGACCCATTGTCTTACATTGTTTGAGCCGTGCTTGCTAAATTAGGCTTCTTCCTGATCCCGTTACCCACGCTAGCTTTAGGGATTCTTCCCTTCTCCTCTGAGTCATCTTCTTCTCACCTTCTTCTACGTTATAGTCTCCTCCCCTTTACACTCTCTGGTAGCGTTTTAGGGTCGAGTCGAGCACTTTTTGCGAGCTTAGTCTCGTGGTGGTGAGAGTGGTCGACTCGAGAGTTTTTCTTGTGATGGATGGTTACATGGGCGACCATCCATATCATTCTTGGGACCAGGCGGATTCTCCCTGGTACTCCCAACCCATGCATCCTGGGGTGGCTCAGACTAACACCCTGTATAGTTGGGACAATCTTAATTATGTGTCTGAGCAATCTTCATATTGGGGTAGTATGAGAGAGGCACCGACTGCTAGACCACCATCTAGTTACGTCGGATCATATGTTGGTCATCAATCTGAGACATTACAAGAACCTTTAGCCTCTTTCATGCATGTGGTAGATGACATGGGTGCACCGGTGGCTCCAGTAGCCGTACCATGTGACTGTTGTGGGTTGAGTGGTCATGTTATAGGGGAATGTCCCTATATTGCCCCTGAGCCTGAGTATGAGCACACTTTTTTCCAAAAATGCTCATTTTGACCATTACGCATCCGCGTACAACCCGAGAGGGATGGATTCGTGGGGAGACAATTCATATTCAAATTCTTATATATCATTTCCACCCTAGTATCCTCCTCCCGAATACCCAGAATTCTACCAACACCCCACTTCAAATCATTGGACTCATTCTCAACCCATCAACACCCAACCCCAAAATTTCCCAAGCTCTGACTTGGACCCCATCGTTGACCGCATACCTGATTCCTTGAAACAAACTCTCCAAACATTCATGGAAACCACACAAAACTTATTGAAGTCCAACTTGAATTCCTTGCAAACCATGGAAATGCAAGTGAGCCAGATGACACAACAATTCCATGAACGTGAGGAGGGTAACTTTTCTTGTCAACATGAGGATTCATCTTTTGATATCGAACCACCA
The DNA here is from genome assembly GCA_963682175.1 of Triglochin maritima. Classification (NCBI taxonomy): domain Eukaryota; kingdom Viridiplantae; phylum Streptophyta; class Magnoliopsida; order Alismatales; family Juncaginaceae; genus Triglochin; species Triglochin maritima. The sequence goes on from OY821779.1 coordinate 29,826,106, forward strand.
CCACATCCACAAATTCCAAGCACAACCTTTCAAAGTCAAACTCCTAGTCAGTCTGAGGGACTTGGGGTTTCAATTCACGATCACTTAGTGGAGGATTCGATTCAAATTGAGAATAACTTGGACCAGTTTCATTATGAGTCGGCACATGATTGTGCCTTATCTTTTTGTCCAGTGGCCCTTGAGCCACATGATCTTCATGTTGTGCCTCTTAAGGACTCACCTCTGGTGGAGCAAGAGCTCCCTAGTACCCTCAATTTCAAACAACCTGATGAGAGTTTGCCTCTCACTATTGTTCCTGATCATCTTGGAAATGATGGAACATCAAACAACTACATTACTCATGAGGGTATTAGGAGTTCCTTGGAGGTTACTTTGGGTATGAGACCCATTGTTTGTTCGCCTGGTGTGTCGGATATGCCTAACGAGGTTCTTGACCTCGTTCCGACGCACCAGCCTGTTGGTTGGAGAGTTTGGATTGACGATCATAACTTCAGCAGCGCAATAGGAGAAACTCTTCTTCCGTTGCCCCTCATTTCCCAAACTCTTGAGAGGTTCAAGCTCTTTCAGTTTGATCCTTTGAATGAGACGCCTTTGCGTCCAATTCACGAACCTCTCATTTCATCCGGTGCTCCTTGTGAAGGGGGCCCACGCATGAGTATTCTGGCCCCGCGTGGTGTCATGTTCCCTTTCCAAGTGCATTGACCCACTCTTGAGGTTTCCATTTGATGTCTTTTGACAAATGAAGATGGGAACTTATGTTTGTACATAGTTATATAAAAAAGGAAAAAAAAGAAAAAAAAGAAAAAGAAAAAAAAAGTTCAATAAAAGACTCCTTCAGTGAGCATTGATTGTTGTGGGCCCCAACCCTTTAGTATTTGGGCCCCAATTCTTTCATGTATTTGTATCCCTTCCGTAGCATCTCACAGATTTTAAGGGAATTTGGGTTGTGTCCATCAACATAGCCATGAACTCTCCTGTGTACTTCATGTTGGTGAGATCTTTCCTTTTTCATGCATAAATCCATGTAGTTTCATGCTCACATTCATTGAGGACAATGCATGAAGTAGGTGTGGGGGGGTGTTTTACGTGTGTACATAGTCGAGTCTTTTCTTTTGATTTTGCTTTCTTTTGTTTGCATTTTTAGGGTCATGTTAGTGTGCTGCATTTAATATCAATATATCTGCTTGCCATGATCCTTGGGTGACTTGTCTTCTTTTGCTTGCCTAGTGCTTCAAAATTTTCACATTTCTTTCAAAATCTTCATGTGTTTTCGAAAGAAAATGTTTTGTGGGTTTTGCGTGTGTTTAGCACGTGCAAAACCGTTGAGAGGCAAAGTAAAAAGAAAGCTCCCAAAATTGTCTTGAACTTGATGCATTAGGATATCTAGTACGTGGCTTTTGGATTTATCGAGTCGTTAGGATGCACCCCAGTTTTCCTTTGGGGGTGAGTAATCATAGGGTTTCAGTGCTCAAACATTCAAAGAAGTACACCCTGAACCTAGTGAGTCAATAATTCGTGTTTGTTAATTTAGGAAGTTTGTTGTAGTCAAGGACCCTCTTAATCTTGTTGTGAGACATTAGTGTAGGGGTTTTGGTTCATGTGTAGATAAGAAATAAGTGAGTAGATGTTCTCTCTTCTCGCACGGCTCCTATCACTCGGGAAAGTAGGTCTGAGGGGACTTTGTGCCTGGTGCTTTCGAGTCATCTGACTTGGGATGCGCCGACCGAACTCCCGTTACACGGGTGGTAGGGATTGCCCTATGTGGAGATTTGGGGAAAGGTGTACGTGATAGTGTAAGTCCTCATGGGCAATGATGCACGAAACCTGACCCTGGGAGAATGAAGCTCCAACTAATAAAAAGAAAAAAAATTGTGTGAAAAGAAACAAAAAGAAAAAAAATGGTAATGCAAATAAGAACCTTAATGGACCTTACACTTTGTATCACTTGAGGATCTTGAGGTTGTCCATGTCTTTTACTTAATTCCTTATTTAACTTGCACGAATGGTTTATTAGGCTAGGTGTGGACTGATTACCTATATAGAGTCGGCCCGTAGAATTACCGCGTCCATTGATCGACAAAATATTTCCAACGAGTCGAGGTCTAGATTGAATAATGCATCTTGTTCGGATTTTGTGGGTATATCCGCTGAAAACCCTCAGGAGACAACACTCCTCCTCCTTGGCAACAAAGAGGTTTAACGGCTTGTTGCACGTGCTAAGTGCAACCGTGATTCCTACGAAAGTGAGTTAGGATTTCTTGTTTCTCGTTTGCTTTTCTCTTTCTTTGTTTTGCTCGGGACTAGCAAAAACTTAGGTGTGGGGGTATTTGATTGACATCATTTCATGCTTATATTTGTATCTTATATCCATTATCTTACACCTAAGCAATGCTACGTGACGAGTTTTATGTTTAGTTTTCAGAAATAAAGAGGTTTGAAGAGAAGAGTCATGAAAGGATCCAAAAGCAGGAAAAAGTACTTAATTGTGAGACCTGGGGACTAAGATTCAAGGGAGAAGGACCTGATCGTAAGACCGAATGACCTAAGAGCAAAAAAGAATACTCCACACCATCATGGGGAGTATTTTACCAATTCGAGTCGGGTCTGAGCTCCAACAAGTCAAGTAACCGCATCAAAGACCAACAATACCAGAAAGAAAAGCCCACAACAAATTCCAACACGATCCGAAGATTGTGGACCGCCAATTGGCGGTCTTGGACCGTTAATTGGCGGTCCATATTGCTCAGGATCCGTCGAAATTTCTTCTGGACTTGTATTAATGTTCGTTTAGGCTATTTTTGGTATTGGTTTAGTCCCACATCGGGGGATTGTCCCCGATTATCTTTTCCCATGCTTATAAATAGAACTCTTCACCTTCCATTGTAATTACCCATTGCTTGGTGGCATTCTCTATACTAAGGAGTGAGCCTTGAAGCAAAAACTCAAGGTGGAGATGAATGCTACCTTCAATGTGAGTCATTTGTTAATAAAATAATTCTTCTAGTTTCTTTCAATCTTGTCTTTTAATTTGTGCATGTTTGTTTAGTCTTTCCTTTCCTTTTATGTTTCTTTAATGCTTCTTGCCTTCTTAGTTAACTTTCATTTCAGTATTATGCTTTATTTTGCTAATATAGTTAGTGTAATGAGTACTGAGTAGTTCCATCCCCATTTGGGGGGGGTGGAGAAATATGTGATATAATTATGTAGTGTATTAAGTGTGTGTTATTTTTATCCCTTGAGCTTTATATGATTTCCATAACCATCTAATGGATCTCCACTCTTATCTTTGATATGCTAATGCTCTTGAATAAAGCTTAGCTTATGCTTTGATTAGTGGACCTATTTTATGGGGAATGATAAGGTTAGGATATGGATGAAGTTAATATTGGAAACAAAATTTGTAGTGTATGTACTCTTGTTGCCTTTACCTTAGCTAATGTCTTGTATGTTTTAAAGATGTAGTGAAATCTTAATTCATGTAGAGGCATAGTAGGGTATAGTCTTTATACTTGAGTTCATGTAGCTTCATTCCAACTATTGTCTTGTATGTTTTAATGATGTAGTCTTATCTTAATTCATGTAGAGGCAAAGTTGGATGTAGTTTTATGATTTCATGTACTACATGTTGTGAGGAGCTTAATGAACACACACACACTTCTTTATGTTCACATTATTTCTCTACCCCCTTTGGGGCTTAGTTTATTGCTTATCTCCATTTCCATTTGCATCTTAGTGTAGTTTAGTGTAACCAACCTTTCTTCCCTTTCTTTACCTCTCGCCTTCGCACAAACCACGTGTCGACACACCTCCCAGTGGACGACCCGTATTTGCCACCGCTTCAACGCGGCCGTGCACTTCGGCTAAATATAAAACGATCAATCAGTACTCGATCGTACTCGGAGATACGCGATAGATAGGCACAATGAGTTTGCTCGATAGTTAAAATTATTTTACTGCTCGATTGAGTTCGAGTGAATTCGACGGTACGCAGGTGGATCGATGTGTATGCTCAATAGTTATACCTGATTAGAGTTCGATTTAACTAAATTGTGCTCGATTTGGTTACTCGATATATGTTTGATAGAAACTCGATAGAACTCGATGTTCTATGATTATTAATCTTAACTCCACTCTTTTGACATTTTTACTGCTTTTTGTCATATCAGGTGCGACTGTTAACGTATTTGCTATGTATAATAGTGTTTGGGAGATGGATGGTAGAGAATGGTTTTTCAAGGACGACAATGGTAAAGAGATCATGCTAGAAAAGGATGTAACATACTTGCAACTGCTTGAAATTTTGCATAAGGCGTTTGATGTTGATAAGTTGAAGCATGAGCTCACAGTACTGGAGCCGCTTACAAAACACTGGGGCATCCATTGAGACCTATTAAAATTACAGATGATTCTGATGTCCATTTCATTGTCTCTGAAATATTACAGGACATGATCATTTTATGTGTCACTCCGGTTAAAGAGAACACACCTATAGAACCATCGCCCAATTCCAACTTTAATAAAGAAGTTAGGAGTCAAGTTGGGACTTTTGTTTCCCAAACATATCCCATGACTATCGGAGGTGAGATAGTTGTTCCTGATGTTGATGTCCCTCACCCATAGCCCTGTGTGAATGACAATCCTGCTATGAACTTAAGTGACGAAGATGGAAATTGGGAAGAAGATTCCGAAGGAGATGGTAGTGAAGGCTTGCCATTCACACACCCACAACCCCAACGGAAAGACACCCACGACTCAGAAGTCAAGGAAACCGAACACCTAGGACAAGCAGCAGTCGTCCAAGTAGAACGGAAAATAACACATGACAGAGTTCTCAATTCATTTCACCAAAATATCACAGAAGTTTGAGTGCTCTAATGTTATCAATAGAAGATATATTGGATTCTAGCCACACTCATACATCCTCTGTCGGCGAATCATCTGGAGAATTCCACCTTGGTAAGACTTTCGAAAGCAAGAGTGAATTGAAAACCAAAGTTGATCTCTTTGCAATAAAGAATAATTTTGAGTTTATAGTGAAGAAGTCTGGTAAACATGTGTGGTATATCACCTACAAGGATCCTAATTGTGGTTGGAGATTGAGGGGTAAAAAACAAGTGCACTCACCTATGTTTGAGTTTACTGTCTTCCACAATGTGCATAATTAAACATTGGAACTCAGAAAAAAAGAACACTTACAAGCAACACCTTGGGTAGTTAGCCACCTAATCAAGAACAAATATGCTAGTGACGGTACTGACTACTTGGCAAAAGACATAAGGGAGGATATGAAGGAACAATACCGTATAAATATGAGTTAAGAAAAGGCATGGAGATGCAGAGAGAAGACATTTACGTATGTAACGGGGACACTGAAGGAATCTTATTCAAAGTTACTTGCATACCTGTACATGTTGGAGCAAAAGAATCCAGGCACGAACACTTGTTTTCACAAAAAATGGCAAGTTCCTATATTGCTTCTTCTCTCTTGGAGCTTCAAGAAGGAGATTTAGATGGTTTCGTCCTATGCTATGTGTAGATGGCTCATTCTTGAAGACTAAATACGATGGGCACATGTTATGTGTCGTTCCATTGGATGCAACTGACCACTTGTATCCTATTGAGTTTGCACGGGTGGGCAGTGAGAACCACAACTTTTGGACCTATTTCATGAATAAGTTGAAGGAAGTCATTGGGGATGTCGAGGATCTAGATTTTATATCAGACAAGCATGCTAGCATAATTCATGTTTTGCTCATCGAGCCCATCGAGCCCAAAGTTCTAAACACTCAATCTAATCTTATCGAGCTCACATATACATTATCAAGCCTATCGAGTTAAACCTATAAAATAATGGATTTTGAATTATTTGAAATACTTACGTCGTGCCGAGCCAAAATGTGGTTGTCTTCATCGCCAAGAACTACATTGGACCATGATGCCCCATCATCACATTAACATCCTTGTTATTGGGGATCGTCCCCAATATCCACTGTCTGAATTTCTTTAATTTTTTTGGGTCCGACTTCTTCAGAGAGTCGAGTACTAAATTCTCTTCAACTTGGGCTGAAGGTCGCAGTTTCTTGGTTAGGTCGGTGTAGATATTGTGAAGATGTTTTGGGCGATGCCTCTTCCTAGACGAGGTGGATGGATCTACTTCAGGTTCGTAACCGTCGGGTAGTTTGTCTTCATCATCGAATGACTGATTCTCATCAGATGGTGGTCTCAATGTGCCTCTAACAAAGACACAATCTTAGCCATGTGGTCCACCGTGGGCAACTGATTCTCATCAGTTGATGGTCTCGGAGGTGCTTCTAACAAGGTCACCATCTTAACCATTTCGCCCATCATGGAATGTTGATTTTCAATGACACTCTTCGGTTGACCTTCCATCGATAGTTTCTTTGCTTCCATCGATAGTTGTGTCACTTCCATCGACAGTTGTTTTGCTATCACCAACGATTGCGTTGCTTCCACCCTCTCCAACCTTTCTACCAGAAGTTGGTCAGCATGGGATGGGGCTGAAGCAAGGATTGGGGTGGTTGTCTGGGATTAGGTTATGGCTGGGGCAGAGGTAGGAATAGTTGTTTCCTCCTCTAAGGCATCATCTGCAAAAATGTTTGCCTCCTTGGCAGCCTTAGACAATCTCTCAACAGCCTTATTATCACCCTGATCAACATCCTCCTTGAGCTCGGGTGGTAGGGGGTCATCACCCTCTGTACGGTTGTTGTATATTCATCCTCCGATGTACGAGACGACAAAAAAATGTACACAGTCAACTACTAGGAATATACAACATGATGTTAGGTTCAGTAACTAACACCAAATCTAAACTATTGAGATCTATCGTGCTCCTATCGATCAAATCGAGCACACTAAATAATCTGGTAACTAACAACGAATCTAAAATATCGAGGTTTATCGAACTCATATCGATCCTATCGAGCGAGCTAAGTACTCGGGTAAATAAAAACAAAGCAATTCATACCAAGTGTCTATCAAACCCATTGAGCAAACTAAGTAATCCATAAAATAAAATAAAAACAAATGTTAACTATCGTGTTCATATCGAATGGCTCTCGAACCCATCGAGAAAACTAAATAATCCAGAAATGAACAAATCTAACCTATCTAGAACTTTCGAACTCCTATCGAGCAAACTATTGTACTCCAGCAAATAAAAACATGAATTGACAATAGTGAAGATGAATTTACGTTTCTTATTGAAGAAACCATGCGTGCAACCTGATTCTTCTGCAGGGCATTTTTCTCATTGCTCGTTCAGTTTAGCATCCTGGGGAATTGGTGTTCACGGTTCACAACATACTGGGTGACGAATTGCTGAAGGGCCTTGTACGCCCAATACTATAATGTAGGTGCATAACTGTATATACTATATTTGGCCTCTTTTTGTTTCCCCCTCACTTCCTTCTTCTTGTCATACAATTCTTTCTGCTTAATCATGTCTTTTTGACGTGATGTTAGCATCTTCTGGTAAGGCAATTTCCCCATGGATACTCGAAGAGTAGTCCAGGTCCTCGACCATCTTGACCATATCCGTCCATATGAATAGCTTACCTTTTCCACTATATAGAACACCTTCAATCAGGAGGCATAATCCCAACTTGAAGACGTCGTCAGCATTTGTACAGTTTTTGAATGACGCCTCCAACGTGAATATCTGAATTTTAGGTTGTCTATTGAAATAATCCCTAATTAGTTGGTCACTCGTATAGTGCTCCTGCAATTTAGCCTCTGACGGTACAATATTGAAGTTCAAATTGGTGATAAGTGCAAACTCATATTTACTGAATCTACAGGTCTTAGTGCCGAAGCAGAAATGAACCTCGTCATCTCTACTACTGTAGATCTTGTGCAACAGTAACTAAATCACAAGAACACCAGAGAACTGTAATTCGCTAACCTCGAAAAATTGTCTAAATGCGGATTCCTTTGCCCTTTCCAACAACCCATACTCCCAGAACTTCTCTTTTATGTCATTCATAGGCTTACTGCCCATGTATTTCACACGACCGGGGAAATGATCCTTGGTTGGAACTATTAACTTTGTCATCTGAAAAAAAAACACAGGAAAAAACCACAACCAGTTAAGAGATGGGGAAAATTTCAAAGGGAAAGTAAATCGAGTTCATATCAAGCTCATCGAGTTGGAAGTTCTTCATAGTTAAACTGATCCTATCAATCTCACATATAAAATGAATCAAACTTATCGAACTCAAAGGAATAGTGGTTTGATTTCCATCGAGCACAACTATCGAACTTATCGAGGTGAAAGGAAAAACGGTCTGATTTCCATCGATCGCAACAATCGAGTACCTATCAAACTACAATCGAACCTATCGAGCATCATCAAAAACACAGGAAAACGATTTCACTTCCAACCCAGGCGACAAAACTCAGATGAATACCAATAGATGGATGAAATTAACTACATTTTCGATAGCAACAATAACATAACCTTATAAAACTATGTCAAGAAGTAAAAAGAACCATAAAAAACGTGCCCTAAAACCGACCTTCGTCGTTGGCTACTCGGCTTCAACGTAGGAGTTGTTCGGCATGGTACGTCATTGATCTCGAATGATGGGTCAAGTGCGAGAGAGAAGGGATGTGCGAACTAGAGAGAGAAAGAGAAGACAACGAATGCGTGAGAGAGGTTTGAAACTGTCGAAGGAAAGAAAGAAGGAGACATAGAGGATGAGGGGAATGGTCCCACGATTTTGGTAGAGGTATTTTGGGGAAAAGTGGAAACATAAAGATTTTTTTCAGAGGATGTCTAAGTGTGGGTTTTTTTCAATTTTGGGTCACTTTGAGTACAGAAAGTTGAATTTTCCTATTTAATTCACTTTATTAATTGGATTATATATGATACACCCACTTATATAGAGGTGAACTCCTCCTAAAACACAACACAACATATTTTGTGGTGGATTTACGAGTGATTGGGCATCTTGCGTAATCATTGTCTCAATAAGCTCTGAGGTAGCCATACAATTTCACAGTTTGTATTCGTCATTGATTGAATCCTGTTAGCTTCTGAGGAAGAACGAGAGAGGGTTTGATGCTTCTTAGTCTTTCAAGATATGATTGATTCCCCTGGAAACACAAACATATCTTGTGGTGGATTTACGAGTGATTGGGCAGCTCTGGATTATTCAAGTCCCAAGAAGAACTTCATAGCTCCTAGGTCTTTGATGTGAAACTTGTCTTTAAGCCTCTTAAATGTTGCAATAGTAAAAAAATCATTTCCCTCAATCAAAGGGTCATCATCATATATTAAAATAATGATAAAGGAGTTTCCTAGCTTTGTGGTGAACAAACAATGATCATATTAAATTGCTGAAAACCATGTTGTAGTAAAGGTTGAGAAAGCTTCTCAAACAACCATCTAGAGGAATATTTAAGTCCATATAAAGATTTATTGAGCTTGCAAACTAATGATTTTTCTTTGTTTCCAAAGCCAGGAGGGGGAGTCATGTGTACATCTTCATGCAAATCTCCATGAAGAAATGAAATATGTACATCCATTAATCTATTGAAGATACCAATGGTTAATGGAACCAAAGATTAATAATGTCCTAACATACACCATTTTGGTGACAGGGGCATACGTTTCATGATAATCCAATCCCTCAACTTGGTGAAATACTTTGGCTACTAATCTAGCCTTATATCTTTCTAATTCCCCATTGGCTTTGTATTTCACTTTGAAAACCCATTTACATCCAATGTATTTTTATTTTTAGGTAGAGATACCATTGTCCAAGTGTTGTTGTCATGTGATGGATTTAGTTCGGTGTTCATTGCTTGTACCCAATTTGGATCTTGACATGCTACTTTACAATTAGGAGGTTCAACTAACTAGTCAAATTTATTAACAATGCAAGCATACTTATGAGATAGTGCATCTAGGATAACAAATTACTCGTAGGATATCTGGACGAGGATTTACTTGTTTGCTGCATGGTTTGTACATTAGAACTTACTTGACTATGATTACCTATGACGGTTGGACAATGATACTCTTGGGATCTAGCTGGTTTGTTTTGTTGTCTTGATGATCTTCATATATGTAGTTCTAGTTGTTTTGTCATGGGCTCATGTGCTGGTTATGTAGTTGGTTGTTTTTCTGAACTCTAACCACTTGTTTCTTCTACTGCTTGGTTGGTGTCATGGAATCCACTGCTTCTAATGTGTCATTTGGATGGTGAATGGTTGTTGCTGGATTTGGTTGGATGTTGTCTTCACAGAGTAATGGTATGACCACTTTGTTTTGATGTTTTTTGGGTGCAATTGTTTTGGTATGGCAAAATATGCTCTTGAAAAATAACATCCCTGCTCACAAAGAATTTTTTGTGTTCTATATCATATAATTTATACAGCTTTTGACCATATGGGTATCCAAGTAATATACATTTGGTTGCTCTTTGATCAAATTTATTGTGGGGTTTAACATTGATAGAATAGCAAAGGCTACCAAAAACCCTTAAGTGACTATATTTAGGTTCTATCTTAAACAAAATCACATATGGTATTTTATTGTCTAGAACCATAGTAGGGAGTCTATTTATAATATACATAGCAATAAGCACAGAATCACTCCAAAAACTTAGAGGTAAATTAGCTTGAAATCTCATAGCTCTAGCCATATCAAGTATATGCCTATGTTTTCTTTCAACAATAGCATTTTGTTGTGGAGTATGTGGGCAACTTTTTTCATGAATAATAACTTGATTGACTATAAGTTGCTGGAATTGATTAGATAGAAATTCCATGCCATTATCACTTCTATGCCTTTTTACCTTGGATCCATGTCTATGAATGCTTTAACAATACTATATGTTTCAGACTTTGATTTCATGACAAAGACCCATGTATTTCTACCATAATCACCCATGTATTTCTACTATAATCATCAACAGTAGCGAGGAAGTAGTGAAAATGATTATGACAAGTAACATAAAATTTCCCCCGTAGATCTATATGTATCAAGTCAAAGATATTACAAGTATTGGAAGAATATAAAAAAACTAAGTCTAGTTTGTTTGCCCATGTAACAAAACTTACAATGGTTATTACAAGAAGTAGTTGCATCATTGAATCTATTAGCTAACACTTGAAGTTTATATCACGAGAAGTATGGCCTAATTTGTTGTGCTAATCAATAGGTATTGTTAGGGGTACTAAGAGCAAGATGACTGATGTTGTTGGAGTAGATGTACAAATCATCAACCTCTTTCCTCATATATACTAGTCATCCTCCTCACAACAAGGTCTTGGATAAGGCAAAATCTGGGTAGAAACTAACACTACACTTAGAATTATGTGCCAGATTAGCAACAGACATAAGATTGATTTTGAATTCAAGAACATAAAACACTTCAGTGAATATCTTTGTTGATTCTAACCCGACCTATGATGTTAGATTGAACTATTTTATTATTGGGTAATCTGATTGGCACATTATTTTCTATTTCTTTGTAGTCTTACATCAAGTCTAACCTAGTACACATGTGATCACTTGCACCACTGTCAATGATCCATGTTTTATCATTAGTAACAGAGAACAAATAACCTTCTGCATTGACAAGTGCTATCTCCCCTTTTCCTTTCTTTGTTTGTTGCTTTTGCCATTTATTATGCTATAAGGATCTGGTTCTATTGCTCTTGTGTAATGGATGAATTAGCAACTTGTGCATCTGCATGTGTTGCCTTGCCGCCTTTGTGTCCTTCTTTAGAGTTCTGCCCTTTCTTTTTGAAGTTACTAGACTTAAGGGAAAACCTATTATATAGTAGCATCTCTCAGCTGTATGTCCAACTTTCTTGCAGTTGGTTCACAAAAGTTTGTTCTTGAAGTTGTTGTTGTTGTTGTTCTGACCATTATTTTGCCACGTTGTTGTTGATTATTCTGGTTTGTTTGTTGATTGTTTTTGCTTGCAGCTAGAGCATTGGACTCTTGGAAATGATTTGATGTGCTACACACCTCTCTTTGTGTTTCTTCATAAAGACTCAAAGGCAAATCTTGCTGACAGAGTGTAATGAAGTAGTAAGCAAGTTCTGCCCTCTTATGGCATAATATGACTTATCGAGGACCAATAAAAATTATAATCACTTTTGACCTTAAACAATCTCTACTTGCTTAACAATCACAGATGCAGCGGGAATAAAAAAACAAAATAAGCAAGCAAAGTAAATATGCAAACCGCAAAGGCACTGGACAATTTTTATAGAGGTTCGGCCTCCCGCTTACTTTCTCTCTTGCATGCTCCGCTCGATCTCCCTCGAGCTCCGCTCATGTCTTCACTATCAACCTTGTTCCGGGCTGAGATTAAGCCTTTACACCACAAGCACCGTAAACACCCTCGCTTGCTTGATTTCTTCCTCTCACAATCCGAGAGGGAACACTTCGGGCTTTCACCAAAGTCCTTGCTTCTTTACAACAATATGTTTGAGTGGATCACCCACTCTCTAACTTGAGCACACTTAGCTTAGGATATGGAATTGATCTAAGATGTGGAAGTATAGCTTGGAGAGTAGGATTTGGGGAATGGGAGACTTGGAGTTTTCTCTTAAGTGTATATGACAATACGAATTAGAAAAGTTGTGTTGATGTGTCAAGGTAACACCTATTTATAAGCTCTAAGTGAGTTATAGCCGTTGGGATTAAATGAGTAAGACTTTGTGTAAGAAACACAAAACAAAAACCTGCAACACACATTTCAGAACAAGTTCGGTCGACCGAATCAAGTTGCACGGTCGACCGATAGGCAATTTGGAACAACATTCAGTTGACCGATAAATGAACGGTCCAATGGATCAGGCTATAACTTAGGTTCACTTAAGTTAACGGTCGAACACCGAGATAAGTTCGATCGACCGTAATCTTCGAGACACTACGGGGTTGACAAAAACGATCATGTTCGGTCGACCCAAACATGGTGTACGGTTGACCGAAAACTTCCAGGCAGTTGGGGTTTGTCGAGACATTTAGGTTCAGTCGACCGAAACAAGGTCCACGGTCGATCGATAAACATTTGTATTTTGGGATTTGGATGAATAATGAGAATATGACCGTTGGTATAATACGACAAGTCTAACGGTAAAAAACTATGTGTAGATTGTCAACCGAAAAGGTTTGAACGGTCAACCGGTCGGGTAGTAAAAATTACTATTTGTTAAATGAAACAAATGGTCGACCGAAATGGCTTTGATAGTTCTAGTTAGTGAATTTCGGTCTAAGTTTAGGTGATCTATTCAAGTCTAATTGATGTGAGATTTTGTGTGTGACTTCTATAGAGAACTTAGTGTGTGTTTGATTAGTTTTTAGCTTAAGTATGCTCAATTGCACAATGTTTCTAAGACTCAAAAGAAATCAAGATTACATGTCTTCAATATAGCTTTAATTACATGTCTTAACTTCATTTCTCTATTTCTTGAGTCTTGATCACCTGTAGAAGTTAGCACAATACAATATATATGTTATGCATAGTGTGTGCTATTCTACATTGATTATAATTAAGATTAGGTTGATTAAATCATCAAAACATAAATTAAGACAAAAAAACCAACACTTATCCTCATTTTCTTGCTCCTATTATCCTTGTCAGCACCACAAGTGCATACTGATTTCCCATGATCCTTTTAAATTTGCATAATATGCAGTTACCGAACAATTATCCTACCTTACGATCAGAAATAATATTTTTGCTTTGAAATAACTTTGGTAGATTAGATTTTGGGAATCTTTCTTGGAGATTTACACAAATTTCCTTGGATGTTTCGTGATATATGACAGGATTAAGTAATTCTGGACATATGACGTGAAGAATCCAAGAAGAAACTAAATCATCACATTTCTCCCATTTTGCATAATCAACATGAGATTTCTATGCGTCTGGTTTCTCTAAAGTTTCGTTCACAAATCCTAATTTACTCTTGGAATTTAAGATTTTCTTCATTCTCCTTGACCAGGTTGGTATTTTTGTCATTCAATAGTTAAGAACAAGGAACTGAGATAATAACGACCATACACGTCATACATTCTATGAAATCACCCAGAACCAAAGGTACGCTAGAAAAACTACACCGGCCAGCCCGTAAGGAATTTTATTGATATCACCGGTCAAACAAAATGACTACAATTTCTTTATCTCCTACATCGTGACAATTACATTTATCTTGTCGAAATCCGCATGTGAACGACAATTTCAATATCATGTAGCATCAATACCCAGACGTCAAAACCAGACCCTTAGAGCATCCCTGCTCAGAAACTGCGGTGAATCGGTCATCCCACGGTCGTGAATAAAAAATTATTTTTTTGGACCAAAAACTTCGGCCGAAGACGACCCGGTCATCAAATATTTTATTATTTTTTTAATTTTTTTTGTTTTTGTTTTGATTGTTTTAATTTTTTGTTCGAGTTTTTAAATATTTTTTTCCCGAAAATACGTTTTATAATTGTTTTGATTTTTTAGAATTTGTTTTTATATTTTTTAAATTTTTATCAAAATGGACCCCGAAATGATGTGAAGGAGATAGGTAGGTTGTTGTGGGTTGTGTTGCGTTGTGGTTAAGAGATGAATAGTGTAGGAAAGAGAAAAATGTGGGTTGAAGAAAGAGAAAGCTGATGTGGAGGAGAGAGAAAACTGATTTTAAAGAGTGAGAGCTGATGACCAGGTCGTCCAGGTCATGGTTAGTGATGGTCTTACAAGGCCTTGGGTGGAGAATTTTCCTCGGGTGCCAGTTGCCCAACACACGCCACTTTCGATTGGTGGGTGGTCAATATTCACCCATGACGACGATTTGTACTACAGCTTCAATCTTGGCTCTCTCCAAATATGGAATTACCACAGTACAACCATTCCCCCTCAGTTATTTATCACCGCACCACTACCATTCGCCACTACATATGTGTGTGCCTACCGAAAAAGCACCGCATACATATCTCTGCAACTCTGCTTAGCAGGTTAGCTTCCATCGGTTGCATGCCGCATTGCTTCGATTCTTTACATCTTTATTATAATGGAATGTGTTCAATTTTAAAAAGGACATGTAGTTTGTTTGGTTATTTTATTGTTGGTGTTTCTTGTTGGTCTTTAATTTACCAAAGAGGAAGCGACCTCACGTGATGCATTTGTTGAAATGAAGGATCTGAGGAGGAGCTGGAAGGGGCAGGCGGCGGAGTACGAGATGGTGACCACGGCAGGCGGGGCGAGAGGTGAGATCGAGAGTGGCAAGGATGTGGAAGCAATGGCAGGGGATGAACGGAGGGAGGAGTGTTTGGAGAAGATCCAGGACTGGACGAAGCAGCTCACTGCCCGAGGAATGGTGGCGAGTTTTGTTATTGGGGTTATGTACAGTGTGATCGTGATGAAGCTCAGCCTTACGACCGGTCTCGTTCCGACTCTCAACGTGTCGGCCGCGCTTCTGGCGTTTGTGTTTCTTAGGACTTGGACGAAGTTGATTCATAAATTGGGGTTCGTGTCTGCACCTTTCACGGCGCAGGAGAATACGGTAGTTCAGACGTGTGCCGTCGCGTGCTATACCATCACTTACGGAGGTTTGGAGAGATTTATTTATTTGTAATTGATGATGATTTTGATTTTGTATTTGATTTTGATGTATTTTTGTAGGAGGATTCGGGTCGTACTTGCTGGGATTGAATAAGAAGACTTATGAGCAGGCGGGAGTCGATACCGACGGGAATGTGCCCGGGAGCTATAAGGAACCTGGGATCGGTTGGATGACCGGTTTTCTCTTTGTTGTCAGCTTCGTCGGGCTTCTTGGTTTGGTTCCTCTCAGAAAGGTGGTTTTCTCCTGTTCTTGTACGGAAGTTGTTTTTTTTGGGATTATTAAGTAATCCCGGTTCTTTTGCCCCTTTTGGGTGATGGATGGCATAAGTACCCACCCAAAGAGGATGGTGGTTGACTGGTTGTCCCGGAATCTGGTTTACTATTGGTTCTTGTTCTCTTTACTCATATAGTTGGGTGGTGTCTCTCTTTGATGGATTTTGTTTTAAAATTCTCTTCTTTTCTGTGAACCTGAATTTCTAATTTTTTTTTGGGTGTGTAGATCATGATCATTGATTACAAACTTATATATCCAAGTGGAACTGCAACTGCTGTCCTCATAAATGGCTTCCACACTCCACATGGAGATAAGATGGCTAGGTATTTGTTTTTTGTACTATCTCGCTGACAATTCTGATATCTTTGATGCCTTATTGGGGCTTTTTTCGTCGGTTTGATGTTCAATTCAGGAAACAAGTGCGTGGGTTTTCCAAATTTTTCTGCATTAGTTTCCTGTGGGGTTTATTCCAATGGTTCTACTCCGGAGGAGATGTGTGTGGTTTCTCTCAGTTCCCGACTTTTGGTCTCAAAGCATGGAAGCAAACGTAAGCTCTCTTATCTAGTCTTCTTCTTTGCTTTATGTATAGCATGTTTATTTTATTGGATGGACAAATGGTTGAATTTTATTTGCACTTTCAGGTTCTTCTTCGATTTTAGTGCAACATATGTTGGTGCGGGGATGATCTGCTCGCATCTCGTGAATCTCTCCCTTCTAGGTGGTTCAATTCTGTCATGGGGAATAATGTGGCCTTTGATAAGTAAACTCAAAGGAGAATGGTACCCAGAAAACTTATCAGAAAGTAGCATGAGAAGTTTGCAAGGATACAAGGTAAAACTAGTTGAATATTTGTTTTGTTTTTTTCAAGTAGGAAGCTTTATTCGATTTTGATGCCATATTTTAAGTGATATTTGTTGTTGCAGGTCTTCATATCAATTTCACTCATTTTGGGTGACGGACTTTATAATTTTGCAAAGATACTTATTTTCACCATGAGAAATATGATTATACAATCAAGACAAAGAAAGTCAAAGTTAGGTAAGCAGTTTCTTGTACCAACATCTCAGAAATTTGTCTGAATTCTGAATGTAATTTTATATTTTCAGATTTGATGAACAACGATGCCCATGACCTTAATGACGTCCAACGAAATCAACTATTCATGAGAGAGGGAATTCCTGTCTGGATAGCATTTTCTGGATACATAGCCTTTGCAGTGGTATCTGTAATTATCATCCCTTTGATGTTTCCTGAAGTGAAATGGTACTACGTTGTCATAGCATACATACTTGCCCCGGGACTTGGTTTTTGTAATGCCTATGGTGCCGGGCTCACAGATATGAACATGGCATATAACTATGGCAAAGTTTCCCTCTTTATAATTGCCGCTTGGGCAGGAAGTAATTCTGGAGTTGTGGCTGGTTTGGTTTGTTGTGGACTGATAAAATCCGTGGTCTCTATCTCCGCTGATCTGATGCATGACTTCAAAACAGGCCACCTTACACTCACATCACCTCGATCAATGCTTGTCAGTCAGGCAATAGGAACTGCAATGGGATGCATCGTAGCTCCTCTTACATTTTTTCTCTTTTATAAGGCATTCGATGTTGGAAATCCTGATGGGAATTTCAAGGCTCCCTATGCTCTTATCTACCGAAACATGGCGATATTGGGTGTTGAAGGCTTTTCAGCACTTCCCCAACATTGCTTACAGCTCTGTTATGGCTTCTTTGGATTTGCAGTGGCATCTAATTTGATCAGAGACCTCGTTCCTCAACGATTTGGAAATCTCATTCCACTTCCTATGGTTATGGCAGTGCCGTTTCTCGTTGGAGCGAGTTTTGCGATTGATATGTCCTTAGGAAGCTTGATAGTTTTCTGTTGGAATTACATTGGAGGAAGCAAACAGGCTAGTCTAATGGTCCCTGCAATAGCTTCTGGTCTTATCTGTGGGGATGGTCTGTGGACACTTCCTTCTTCATTACTTGCTCTTGCAAAGATCAATCCACCAATTTGCATGAAATTCTTGCCAAGTTAGAATGACAGAACATTGATCTCCTCTAGAAGAGGGAAGCATGCTTTAGCAAAAGGGATCGCCTTTTTAGGTGTGGCTGTAATTATTTTTCAGAAATGAAACTACAGGAACATAGATCAGGTGATATGCCATGTGAGCAAAAGATGGAATAGGAGACAAATACCTTCTACTAATCTTATTAACAAATAACTTTGAGCTCTGTCGTACTAACTTATTTGAGAAATGAAATCAGATTATTGGCAATATTAACTCATTCTCAACCATTGATTGTAGTATATGAATAACCCCCTTGTTGATGACCTGAGTTCACTGTAATAATGCTTAATGCGATTATAAACCCATGAAACAGGCCACGTTACACTCACATCACCTCGATCAATGCTTGTCAGTCAGGCAATAGGAACTGCAATGGGATGCGTCGTAGCTCCTCTTACATTTTTTCTCTTTATAAGGCATTCGATGTTGGAAATCCTGATGGGAATTTCAAGGTGGGAATTTCAAGGTTCCCCATGCTCTTATCTACAGAAACATGGCCATATTGGGTGTTGAAGGCTGTTCAGCACTTCCCCAACATTGCTTACAGCTCTGTCATGGTTTCTTCGGATTCGCAGTGGCATCTAATTTGATGAGAGACCTCGTTCCTCAACGATTTGGAAATTTCATTCTACTTCCTTTGGTTATGGCAGTGCCGTTTCTCGGTTGAGCCAGCTTTGCGATTGATATGTGCATAGGAAGCTTGATAGTTTTCTGTTGGAGGAAGCAGAAAGGCTAGTCTAATGGTCCCTGCAATAGCTTCTGGTCTTATGTGTGGGCATGGTCTGTGGACACAACCTTCTTCTTTACTTGCTCTTGCAAAAGATCAATCCACCAATTTGCATGAAATTTTCGCCAAGTTAGAATGACAGAACAGTGATATCCCCTAGCAGAGCGGAGCATGTTTTAGCAAAATGGGTGTCCTTTTTACGTGTGACTATAATTATTGTTAGAAATGAAACTTATGCTCAACTATTGACATATGCTCTGTTGTATACTAACTTGTCTGAGAAATAAATCTAATCATTGACTATTAATATATGCTCAATCATTGTAGCATATGAATAACCCTCTTGTTGATGACCTGGGTTCACCCCAAAAAATCTACGTCTAATAATGCTGAATGCGATTGTAAACCAAATTTCGAAATCTTAGATGTTTCATATATGCTATCGAAGTTGTTTTACAAGAATCACCAACTCATCGCATGGATGTTGTTCTTCTATGTCATAAATGAAATCTTTCAGTGCTTATACAGCTCCTTGGGAAAATTGTGTAACATGTTTTCGAAATTTGTATCAAACTACTAAGATTTCTAGACACTATTGATCCGAATTCACGAGCCTTGTCATATTCCTTCAACCACTAGTTCCAGAAATGGAATGTTTTTACTTTTTTAGCCACAGTAGCCTACTTGGAAGTTGAAAGAAACTTACCGCTAAAATTACATCTAAGGTTTGAGTTCAGATTCCACCATATCGGCATATCCGGCAAAAAATATATTGGAATAAATTATAGACTTCGTTTCATGCAAGCGTCATCCTAAAGAACGGACAGAGACTGAGATGTCAAAGGCTTAGCAAGCTACAGTTTCCCAAAACAGACTGAAAGCGAGCCCCATCCACACACCAATAATTGAGTTTGAAGAATTCCCAAAACGTAGTTTATGCGTTGATTTGGACGGAAGCCCATGTTCTGCATTATCAACTCTAAACTTCCAACATCTTCTATTCTTGAATTCATTTTGTTATGTTTCTGGGTTATATAACTAGGTTGTTTGTTTCGGGAATAAATCGGTAAGACTTCGTTGTCGAAGGGGACCTGAGACGTTTCATCATAAACATACTCTGGAGAAGAAATAATTTTACCTCAAATTGGACTTCAAGGTCTTACTTGTTGCCGAGAAAGTAATTCGAACATGGAAACATGTTAGACAGGAAGGATGGCTTTGGTTGTTTAGATTATTGGACATGGAAACAAAATCAACAAATTCGACCTTATGGAAGGAATCTAGGAACATTGTCATATTGTATTCATTTGAGGATGTTTTGTTCGATTTCTAGTCAAATATCAGCTTATGTTCGTCACACCTAAACAGACAAAAGAGTGAAAATGGAATCAAAATTTTCAGTGTGCTACTTTAAATAAAACTAACTCTTTGCCTAATTGGTCTATTGATTTTCGCTTGTCAACCCAACCCACTACACATTGACCCACAAAGTTCAACAAAATGAAACCCTCTCCAATCAAATCAACTCACATTTTCCCAATCTGACCCAATCCAACCGAAAACCTTAAAATTCGGCCTGCCGACAAAAAAATTCTCATACGGGTTTTGCCACAGTTTGTGAAGTTTTGGTCCAAAGGTTTGAATGTTTAATTAAGATGGCCTGTGTTTTCATGTTATTTGGATTTTCTTCTTCTTGTTTTTAAGAAATAGAGAGACTTGGACTTTGCTTGCTTACCTTCAAACTGTAATACTATTTTTTTTATAGTAATTAGGTTGTTAAACTTTGATGCTTAAACTGGAATTTTCTTTTGTGTGCCATTATTGCTTTTCGTATGTTGTTTTTGCTGCTTTAAACTTTAGGGTTTTTCGCTTGCGTGCCACTTCAAAACACCATAATTCTGATTCTATAATCGTTTTGCAACTATTTCTATGCATGTCACTCCAAAATCGTTGTGTTGTTCATTAATACTAATTTTATAAAGTAATTTATAAAATTTCTCCTAAATAACATCACAAATAAGATAAAACTCGCATCTCTTCTCTTTCTACTCTCCCTCCTCTTTCTTGTCCCTCTTCTCCAGCATTTCTCTCTTTTATTGTTTTCACGTTCTCTCCAAATTCTTCTAGTCACGAATGCAGAAGATGAGGGCAAGAGGAGAATTTGAGTGCCTTAATGGGATCATCATTGGGGGAGGAAGTGAGGCGAGAGGCGATGAAGCTCTAGGTCTTAAGGTGGGAGAGGAGGCTGGAGCAAAGCATATATGAATAAGAAGACATAAAGAGCATAAAGAGATTGGATCAAACTCGAGTAGCAAAGATGGCGAGGAGGTGACATTACTGGAAAATACAAGTATTACGTCGAAGAGTTTACGACCGGCGTGAATGTTCACGTACCACGTCGTACCCAACCAGCCCTGACCATCTTTCAAAGCCAACATTGCCCACGAAGGTGGGATCAATGCTTCCATTTGCAACTCTTTTACTTACTATAATTAAAAAGACTCATTTTAATTAGTTCCCAGAGAGCATATATTGAAGTGTTGTTAGTTTGAAATTTATGATGGAATGATATTTTATATATTCGAATTGAAATTTACATCCGTCTTTACATTGTGATTTTTCTGCTTGATGTGTAAAAAGCTATGGATTGAAAATGGATTTTTGCTAGTTGATTGTGTGATGAGTACAAGGCGGGGATTGATCTCTTGAATTTTCCTTGAAGAATGTAAATGTTTGAAGTGAGAGAATGATCTTATGTTCATGTAGGAGTTGTTTTAACTTTTTCTTACGAGATGTAAAGGAGAAAAAAATTCATTTGTTCGAGAAAGGTTTTGATGAAGGATATACTCGTTGGATATGACATGGTAAAAATGAAATAAGCCTGAAAGAAGAAGGTGATCATAGTGACCTAGTGGTGTATGGCAATGATGATGATCATTTAGAGGATATGATCTGAGATGTTGCCGACAATTATTGTGATAAACTCTATGTACTTGGTAGTGTATTGTCTGATAATGAAAACACTTTGTATACGGGATGCACCAAGTTCAGTAGGTTGTCTGCAGTTTTAAGGTTGTATACCTTGAAAGCAGCAAATGGTTGGAATGATGTCAGTTTCACTGCCCTATTAAAGTTGTTGAAAGAGATTCTTCCAGATAGTAATGAACTTCCAGATCGTACCTATGAGGCTAAAATGTTGTTGTGTCATGAGGCTGAAGTATAGGAAAATACATGCATGTATTAATGATTGTATTCTCTATATAGGTGACTCTGAAAACCAACATTATTGTCATGTTTTTAATGTCTCACGGTATAAACAAAAGAAAAATATGAGTGTTGCTGAGAACGAAAAACTACAAGGTCCTCCTGCAAAGGTGTTGTGGTATCTTCCGATAATTCCAATGTTGAAGCGTTTGTTTGCATGTTCTGAGGACTCAAAGAAATTGACATGGCATGCAAATCAAGAGACAGTGAATGACTAGTTGCTTTGGCATCCTGCATATTCTCCTCAATGGAAATTGGTTCTGACTTTCCGTTATTTGGAAAGGAATCCAAAAATCTGAGACTTGGTCTGTACCGATGGAATGAATCTGTGAGATTAGGGTAAAATGTTTCTTAGTAGGGTAAAGAAGGAGTACAAGTGGTATATACAGGTTGGACTCCATTAAATGGATATTCACATAAACCAATAACAACAAACCCAATTACACCATGACTAATAACTCTAACATTCCCCCTCAAGCTGGACCATATATATCTAACATGCCCAACTTATTACATAAACTACTAAAAACATTAACACCAAGTCCCTTAGTGAGAATATTTGCCAGTTGTTCAGATGATTGGTGATTAGTAGCATATCATACAATGCATTCATGTTATATATCTTTTATTGTACCCCATATTTGTGCTACATGGGTATTTGTTTCTAACATTTCTAAGTTTAGGTGATAGAGAAGAGAAGGAAGCAAAAAAGACCTAAATACAAGAAGAAATAATTGATTTGCAAGCCTTCTGGACCTATTTCTAATGCTCAAGGACCAGATTGCACGTCAGGAAGGACCTAGGTGAAAACCCAACGGGACATGATCGTAAAGAAAATATGTTGGTCGTAAAAGTTCGTAATCTCACGAACCTGAGGTGTAGTTCAGCAATTAAGATAAAACGAACTCAAACTAACGACTCCGGCTACCCCCACGTGGTAAATTGGTTAACTTAAGCTACTGGTGAAATTTGGGCTGATTCGACCCAAATGATCAGTGATTGACACTCAAATTTCTCGAGCATGTCGGGTAGTCAGGTTGGAGTACTCCGAAAGATCCATATCTGATTTACAGTCGTCCGATCGTGCCTCGATTAATCCAGACCATTTTTCCATAAATAAGCTTGTAATCCTTCCTTATTCTCCTCTTCTTCCTCATTCTCCTCATTATGTTAGGTTTATTTCTTGCTTAGTAGAGTAGTGGAGGAGAGGTGAAGAACACTTGTAAGTTGTAATCTTGTTTCATTAATCATATATATTTGTGGTGTTTACATCTTATTTTGATTGAATCTAGTTTTCTCTACATGTGGATGTGTTGTTTTTATTTTGTTGTTTCCTTTGTTAACATGGTGATTATTGAGTAATCTATCTCCATTGGGGGGTGGAGGATGATGTGAAGTGTCGATGTATTTGATTTGTGTGTTTTAATCTTTATCTTGGAGTCTCAAATGATTTCCACATTCATTTGATGAGTTTCTCACTCTTGCCTTTGATGT
Source organism: Triglochin maritima (assembly GCA_963682175.1). Taxonomy (NCBI): domain Eukaryota; kingdom Viridiplantae; phylum Streptophyta; class Magnoliopsida; order Alismatales; family Juncaginaceae; genus Triglochin; species Triglochin maritima. The sequence continues at coordinate 29,849,529 of OY821779.1, forward strand.
GTTAATGATCATAATGGATGCTTGGAACATGCTTTGGTTAGTGGGCCCACTTTGTGGGGAATAATGATGTGAGGATAAGATTGGAGTGGATAAGGAGATGAGATTGATATGTAAGCTTGTGGTTATCTTTAGTCTTATGGTAAGTTGTATTTTGTATGTTTTAATATTGGTGATAAATCTTAATCCATGTAGAGACACACTTATGGTTTGGTCTTTATAGATTTCTTTGGTATTGATGTGAATTAAATTTATACCGCAAGTGCACGGTGTCAATGAAGACGTAGCAAATACGGGTCGAACACAAGGAGGGAGAGATTTCGTTGTTAGTGTGATTTCGATTGAGGGGAAGAAGGGAGAAGAAATAAGTTGGGTTTTTGGTATTTTTGATTTAATTATCTAAAGTACGAAACAAAAGCAATTAGAACTAAAACAAGAAATAAGAAGAGAATTCCGGTTGGTGGAGGTTTAGATTTAAGGTTTAGATTAGAGAACTTAGAAACTTATAATAAATCATGTTTAGTTATGAAGCATTACAAGATAAATGATTTAACATAAACTCAAGTAATCAAAATACTAATCACGAACTTAGAATAATAACGTTCATTCATCTTCTCTAACCCTAAATCCGTCACCTCCACCCTTCGGAAAGAGTTAGAAACTCATGGAGGGAGGAAGAAGAAGGGGTCCTTGAGACATTACAAAGAAAACTAAAAAGTAAGAAATAAGAAACAGAATTTTATTAATAAAACTAAGGTACACAAATAAGAATAACAACCAAGGACCCTTTTTACATCGTTCTCGGGTCTATTTATAGTTGCTACAGGGGATACGAATACATAAAAGGAGAGTACACGCGTCAAAGCAACACTGGAAGAAATTTGAAATCTTTTGGAGCAAGAGGGGCGGCGAATTCGCCGCCCAATACATGGGAGGTGCGGCTAATTCGCCGCCCAGGTTGATGGGATTGGGTCCGGATTTCTGCGGTGCGTTTATGGCATGATTTGATCTTTATTTGCGCGTCTGGATGATTTCTTTCCATTGTCTTGAGCTCCGGATTAATTCCTTCCATTGTTGGGGATTTATTTTTGACTTTTATTTTGACTTTTCCAACAAAATAACTTGATCCTTTTCTTTTGCAATCAGGTCCTTGGCATTTTGCAATTAAGCCCTTGACCTTTTTGTGATTAGCTCCTTGAATGCTTTTATGCTTGGATGCATTTCCAATTGAAACCCGATAAACTTGAATTCGGTCTTTATGATAGAAATGAATCTTTTGCACACGTTTATGCTCGGAATGTGGTTAATTTGCATTCAGGTCCCTGTATTTTGTAAATACGACTAAACACATACCTTAGTAGCATTTATTGATATAAAAGTAATCTAAATGAAAGACATATGATGCAATGTATGCAATGCATCAAATACCCCCACACCTAGATTTTGCTAGTCCCTAGCAAAGCAGAATATAAGAAAATGAAAGCAGGGAAATCCTAACTCACTTTCGTAGGAATCACGGTTGCACTTAGCATGTGCAACAAGCCTTTAAACCTCCAGGTTGCCTTAGAGGACGAGTTTTGTCTCGTGAGGGTTTTCAGTTGACACACCCACAAAGTCTTAATTCAACATTCCATTAATAGCTCTTAATATTTCTGCCTTAACCTTATACATCTCACTTAAAGTTCTCTCATGCTCATTATACAGTTCTAACTTATAAAAAGTTTGACTTGGTCTTTATTCCTCCAACATTCACACCACTAACCCCTCTACACATGTTATCACATAAATTATTTTGCACGCCTCCTCTGGTGGTGAAGTATCATTTGGATCAACCATGACATGGATCATTCCTTTAGCTTTGGGCCTTGAGTATCTTAAAGTATTTATTTATTTTTATCCTTTTTCCGTGATTCAACACATTTGCTTTTCTTTTTGACACTTATACCCTTTTTGCATTCGTGTAGCAAGTTTGGTCGATAATCCCGAGCTGGCAGACTCAAGTTACCGGGTTTCAAGATACCCCTACGGACCAGTGACTCGAAGGCTTGGGCTTTTGTAATCATTTTGCAAAATGTGTTTTCCTCACTTTATTTTTATTTTATTTTACTTTTATTTTCCTCAAGGCTTAATTGCTATTAGAAGTCCACACTTCCCGGTATATTTTCCTCAACCTCTGCTTTTTATCAACCACTTCAAAGATTTGATTCATCCAATTTAAGTGCATACATGTCTTACAAGGGTCATGGGTTATTTCTTTGGAACTTAGATTTATGTCATAATTTCTACAAGCAGAACTATATAATAGGGAACAAAAACTTAATGCAATTTGTACACGGGTTTTGGCAGTTCAATCTTAAGCTATGTCATAGAATATTGATTTTTTTTTTTTAAAAATAAAGCAGAACAGAAAATCAAATAGATAGATATGTACATATATAAACACCCCCCCACACCTAAATCATGCATTGTCCTCAATGTATGCACAGATACAATAAATGCACTTATTACCTGCGTCGGCTTGCGGTAGAGGGGTTGAGTTTGCTCAAAGTCAACCATAATCAGAACTGGATTGAATGACACCATGTTGGTGCATGTATCCAGTTGAATTGTTCCCCATGTTGACTTGAGGAAAAGATTCCACTCTTCTCACTTGAATTGGTTCGCTTGTTTGCTCGAGTGATGGTGGTTGGGTAAATGAATTACTCCCTTTTTTCTTACATCCTTTTTGCTTATGTGATGATTTATTTGATTCAGAAATCTGATAAATACGTGCTCTCATCACAACATCACTTGGGTTGCATATTATTTCTGGCTCATTATCAATATGGAAGATATTAAATTCTGCTTTTAAGTTCCCGAAAGATAATTGCATGAGCCCATTTCGACAGTTTATTAATGCTTCCGAAGTGGCTAAAAAGGGTCTTCCTAAAATTACAGGGATTTGTCGATTAGGATTTACAACAGGTTCAGTATCAAGTACGACAAAATCCACAGGATAAATGAAGTCACCAACCTTAATCAAAACGTCCTCTACTATACCTATCGGTTTCTTAACAGAACAATCAGCGAATTGGAGGGTTGTCCTAGAGGGTTTCAGTGGACCAAGGTTGAGTTGCTCGTAGACAGAAAATGGGAGCAAGTTAACGCTTGCACCAAGGTCTAGAAGGGCTTTATTGATAAACGTATCTCCTATTGAACATGAAATTGTGGGACACCCCGGGTCCTTATATTTTATAGGAGATGTGTTGGAAAGAATTGAGCATATGTTTGCAGTTAAGAATGCCTTCTTTGGTACATTCGTTTTTCTCTTCTTAGTGCACAAATCTTTTAAGAATTTAGCATAAGCAGGTATTTGTTGAATCATGTCTAAGAGTGGAATGTTTACCTTAACTTGCTTAAATACTTCCAAGATTTTCTCTATTTGTGCACTAGAGTTCTTTTTGAGTCTATTGGGAAATGGGGCTTTAGGCACATAGACTCGCTCAGGTTCAGGTTGAGCTACAGGTTCAGGTTGGGTAGGTGGATTGGGCTTTTCAATTTGGACGTCGGGTTCAATGGTCAAGTCATATGTGGGTGCTTGATGGCTAGATTGATTAGTCATTCTAGGGTTTACCACATTATTGTCAATTTGTCTTTCGGACCGTAATGATACTACAGCATTGATTTGTTGGAGCGGTCCTTCCTCATTAACCATTTGAACCGGTCTAGGGTTGTTATTTCCTGAAGGTGGTTGATAAGATTGATATTGATTATTAGTTCTGGGGTTTACCTCAGGTTGACTTGGAAATTGGCCCTTTTCTCTTTCACCTATTATCTGTGCTAATTGGCTGACCTGTGTCTCTAGCCTTTGGAATGATTGGTTGGTTGTTTGTATAAAGGTTGTCATTAAATTTTCTAATTTTGTCAACCTAACCTCATGATTTCCATTATTACCCCCAGATGATGTATTATTTTGGTTATATGGGGTTGGTTGTTGTCTAGGAGGTTGTCCTTGTTGGGTCCACGAAAAATTGGGATGATTACGCCAACCTGGGTTATAGGTTGATGCGTAAGGATCATTTCTAGAATTGTTAAATGTGGCATTAACATGTTCCAGGTTCACACAGTCCTCCATTAAATGACCAGTCTGACCACATCTAGAGCAGGGGATAGACAAGGGTTGATTCATTCGGGGTTGATTTTGTAGCTCTAGACTTTCCATTCTACGCATTAGGGTAGCTAGTTTTGCCTCAGCCGCTATGTTGGAGTCTATAGCTAAGACACCTGGTCGGGGTTGACTCGCTATTCTAGATCCAATACTCGGGTTGATGGGTGTTCTAGCATTGTCCCATTGCATACTATTTTCAGCTAAATCCTCAAGAAAAGTCCAGGCATCATTTTCATTTTTGGACATAAAGTTCCCTTGGCTCACAGATTCTAGCATAACCCTAGATGTGGGTGTCAATCCCTCATAAATAATTTGGCATAATTGCCACTTCGGAATTCCGTGATGAGGGCATTGGGTCAAGACACTCTTAAATCTCTCAAGATAGGAATAGAACGGCTCGCTCTCAGACTGAACGAATGCAACAATTTCATTCCTAATCTTCATAGTCTTATGGTTGGGGAAATATTTTTTTAGGAAAGCTTGAACAAATTCGGCCCAACTTCTAATAGATCTTTCGGCTAGACTATATAGCCATTTCTTAGCGTCGTCCTTCAGTGCTAGAGGCACGAATTTCAGACGCACTGCCTCTTCAGGGATATGCTAGTATTGCATAAGAGAGCAGATTTCTTCAAATTCTCTAAGGAAGAGATATGGGTCTTCCCTAGAGGTGAACTTAGGCAGCATACTCATGTATTGTGCCTTAAGTTCGAAGTCGCGACCCGGTATGGTGGGCATGACGATGCACGATGGCTGAGCAGCCATCGTTGGGTAGCACCGATCCCTCAGAGTCATAGGCGGGTTCACGACATTCTCACCCATTAGATTCGGGTGAGGTGGTGCAACAGGTGGATTGGGGTTACGCTCTAGACTGGAATCCAGATGAACTCATGAGAGTCGATTGCTTAAATCCCGAATCCAAATCTGAGTGCACTGGGTTGAATCAATTTTTGAATTCAAATTCGAAATTTAAATTCCAAATTTAATTTCAAGAATTAATTACAATTTTTTTTTTAATTTTCGTTTTTTTTTTCAAAAGGGGAAACAAACAATAGAATGGGGCAAGATGAGAAAGGAATCCTAATCTAGAGAATTTAGGTAAGAAGAGAAAGAAGACTCGGATGAGAAAGGAAACTTAACTCTAAAGATAGAAAAGAGGGTTGGTCAGAAATTTCCTGAACAAGCACGGTTCAAACAATCCTAGACCTAGTGTCACTTAGATCTAGACGACTCCTAACTGGTTGAGTCGAATTGATTTGCTTGGTTCACCTCCCTCACCAATCAAACCAAGTTGGCCAGTTAGTGTATAGCTAGTGGGGGCGCTTCCGACAGAGTCGGTGCCAATTAGACAACCACGTCGCTTGGAAGACTTTCGTCGACACAAAAACACTTTCTAGACACCAAATTGAATTCAATTAGCTTCAGGTCATAGCAAGTCAAACCAATCTCCTCCTTAATTGAGTCCGAGTCCTAAGGGGCCAATGTCTAATTGATTTTAAATTTTAGGCTTAGGCGACACTTCAAGAATGTGGTTTGTGGGCTACGGGAGGGTGATGAAATCCCCACCGTATCTTTTCCTACGGAGTTGCCCTTAAGATAGTTTAACTTAAATCTAGCAAAGATAATCAAACAATGGTCCTTTTAATGGGGGCAATTGCAAGGTTGTATGCAACTAAATTATATGCTCTAATGCAATCGATAAAAACCTCGATACGTACCTTGCCTCCAGCAATCTTCAACAAGTATTAATTTGCAAGAATTTAGCAAGAATAATGCAAGCAAAACATTATATGATGCATGCACTAAGGTCTTTCTAATTTTGCCAATTTTAGGTCAGAGTTGAATTATTGCCAATTATGGAATTGTAACCCTAACACGTGCAATTCTACGAAAGGAAACTTTTCAACTATTCAGATTTTACGAGAAAGGCAAGAAAAGTTACCTCCGCAATGCTCAGTCGGGTTCGCCGCCCGCTCTCGGAGATTCCAGTAGCTCAATGCGACCACCCAGAGATGCCGACGACGCCCTCAAAATTTGAAGACCGGAAGACCAACCTGTGCGGCGATTTCGCCGCAAATGCTTCTTATGGGGCGGCGGATTCGCCGCTCTTTAAGCTCAGAATGCGCTCGTATTTCGCCGCGCGCTCTGTTGTCTCCTGAAACACAAATCCAAATACTTAGATCGCGCACAAGATAAACAGGAAAAATCGAAAACACAAAAACAACAAAAATCTGCGTCGCCTCCCCGGCAACGGCGCCAAAAACTTGATGTGAATTAAATTTATACCGCAAGTGCACAGTGTCAATGAAGACGTGACAACTACGGGTCGAACACAAGGAGGGAGAGATTTCGTTGTTAGTGTGATTTCGATTGAGGGGAAGAAGGGAGAAGAAATAAGTTGGGTTTTTGGTATTTTTGATTTAATTATCTAAAGTACGAAACAAAAGCAATTAGAACTAAAACAAGAAATAAGAAGAGAATTCCGGTTGGTGGAGGTTTAGATTTAAGGTTTAGATTAGAGAACTTAGAAACTTATAATAAATCATGTTTAGTTATGAAGCATTACAAGATAAATGATTTAACATAAACTCAAGTAATCAAAATACTAATCACGAACTTAGAATAATAACGTTCATTCATCTTCTCTAACCCTAAATCCGTCACCTCCACCCTTCGGAAAGAGTTAGAAACTCATGGAGGGAGGAAGAAGAAGGGGTCCTTGAGACATTACAAAGAAAACTAAAAAGTAAGAAATAAGAAACAGAATTTTATTAATAAAACTAAGGTACACAAATAAGAACAACAACCAAGGACCCTTTTTACATCGTTCTCGGGTCTATTTATAGTTGCTACAAGGGATACGAATACATAAAAGGAGAGTACACGCGTCAAAGCAACACTGGAAGAAATTTGAAATCTTTTGGAGCAAGAGGGGCGGCGAATTCGCCGCCCAATACATGGGAGGTGCGGCTAATTCGCCGCCCAGGTTGATGGGATTGGGTCCGGATTTCTGCGGTGCGTTTATGGCATGATTTGATCTTTATTTGCGCGTCTGGATGATTTCTTTCCATTGTCTTGAGCTCCGGATTAATTCCTTCCATTGTTGGGGATTTATTTTTGACTTTTCCAACAAAAAAACTTGATCCTTTTCTTTTGCAATCAGGTCCTTGGCATTTTGCAATTAAGCCCTTGACCTTTTTGTGATTAGCTCCTTGAATGCTTTTATGCTTGGATGCATTTCCAATTGAAACCCGATAAACTTGAATTCGGTCTTTATGATAGAAATGAATCTTTTGCACACGTTTATGCTCGGAATGTGGTTAATTTGCATTCAGGTCCCTGTATTTTGTAAATACGACTAAACACATACCTTAGTAGCATTTATTGATATAAAAGTAATCTAAATGAAAGACATATGATGCAATGTATGCAATGCATCAGGTATGCATGTCATTATGGCTTAATTGTGCACACACATTTATCGCATATCTACACTTTTGCATGCATTCTCTACCTCATACGAGAACAATCATGTTAGGTTCATTTAAGCATTCGTGTCACATTGGTTAGTTAGTTTAGTTACTCTCCATCTTCATTTTTTTCGCCCACTCGAGTATGGGTGATGACGACCCACACTCACTCCTCGTGGACATGACCTGTACTTGCCACCAATCCAACGCGGCCATGCACTTGCGGTTTTGAGCTTTAAAATCACCAACAACTGGCTTTTTGGTGTAGAAATCACTCCTTCCCGAACCATACCATGATCATAATGATAATCAACTTCAACATGCTTAGTGCACTCATGAAATGTTGAGTTGTTTGCAATAAAGATAACTACATGATTACCGCAAAACATCTGCATGGGAACCTTGACAGAGAGTCCCAAGGTAGATAAACCATCTCACAAGTTGTTTGTGCCGTTGATCTGTATTCTGCTTCACCCCTTGATCAAGACACCACATTCTGTTTCTTGCTGCGCCAAGTAACTAGATTGCTAGCTACGTATGTGCAAAAACCTGATGTGGATTTCTGATCTCCTTTATCACCAACATAAGCAGAGTCTGAATAAGCTGCAACATCCATGTTACAATGGTTCCTATAAAGAGGTCCTTTTCTAGGAGATCCCTTAATATATGCTAAACTCTCAGAATCTCTTGTGGTTCATGCATAAACTGACTCAGAAGACCCACTGCATAGGAGATATCAGGACTAGTGACTTTCAGATATATAAGTTTTCCAATAAGATGCTTGTACTGGGTCAAATTTTGAAGAGATCGTGAGGATGTCTCCCAGTAAGGTGGTGTCTGCTCGACAGGTGTACTCTCTGGTTTGCAGCCCAGAAGTCATATTTCTTCAAGTAGATCCAGTACATGTTTCCTCTCTGAAAGAGGCAATTTTCCTTTGGCATATGGAAAATGGCAAGAAAATATCTCAGTTTTCCCATGTCCCTCTTCATAAAGTGTTTCGTCAGATGCGTCTTTGTTGCTTGGATGCATTGACTATCACTCCCTGTCAGTAAAATGTCATCAACGTATACTGCAAGTATCAGATAAACTGCAGGAGTAGTTTTAAAGAGCACTGAGTTATTGACAACACATCTGTGAAAACCTTCTGCAATTGCCACCATACTAAATTTCTAAAACCAGGCACGAGGGTTCTGCTTGAGACCATATATTGCCTTGTTGAGACTGCATATAATATTCTCCCCTTGAGCAACATACCCTGGTAGTTGTTCTATAAACACGGTCTCAACCAAGTTACCATACGAGAAGGCATTCTTTACATCAAGTTGATATAACTTCCATGATTGATTGATCACTATAGAAAACGGAATCCAAATAGAATTCAAACGAGCAACTAGAGAAAATGTCTCAACATAGTCAACACTGTAGGTAAAAGTAAAGCCGTGAGCCACCAATCAGGTCTTCTAATGGTCCTCTGTACCAACCTCCTTGTGCTTCACAGAGAAGACCCACTGATTGGTGATAACACTGGTCATAGCAGGTTATATTAGGAAGCTTCCTGTTAGTTCCTGGGAATTGATTCAACAAACAAAGATAAGGCAAAATAATGAAAAGATGGGTGAAGATGATCGTATGAAACAAAATGAGAGACATGGTGTCGAGTACATGAGCGAGTACCTTTCCAAAGGATATAGGAAGGTCAAGAGAAGAATCTACTTCGATCATATGAGGGTTCGTGTGGCAGAGTCAGAGGTGGTAGGTGTGTCTTCCGGTTGCTCTACGATAAACGTTTTTGAATCGGCGATCCTCTGTGATCTCTGGAGTAGTCACCACACTACACACTAAAACAGGTAAGATAACTTTAGTGGGCATGATGGACGTAGACACCAAACCTGGAAAATAGGATTGAGACTAAAAAGAGGTTGCATCCATAGACACAATCTTTCCAATTAAGTGAATGATATAACTTGTACCCTCACAGAGTCCTAGAGTACCCAACAAAGACACTTTATTGCTTGCGAAGACAACTTGTCCAAACCCGGAGACAAATCCTAAACAAAAGCGGCACACCCAAAGATACGAGGAGTGACACGAAATAACTCAGTCTTAGGAAGGAGACAATGAAGAGGAATGTCTTCCCCTAACGGAGTAGATGACATTCGGTTAATTAGGTAGACTGCAGTGAGGACAACATCATACCACAAGCATCGAGGGATATTGCATTTAGCCATGACGGTACATCCAACATCCAAAATATGACGATGTTCCCGTTCAGCAATACCATTTTATTAGGATGTGTGGGGACAAATGGTCTAATGAATGATACTGAACGACGCATACAATGAGTTGACAACATAAGAAACAAACTCCAAAGCATTATCAGTGTGAAGACATTTAATGACAATAGAAAATTGATTTTTTTTATTTCTAATGGCAAATGTTTGAGTACATCTGCCACAAAGGTGGCAATTCTTTAGCAAGTATATCCAAGACACATGAGAGAAATCATCAACAAAGACTACATAACAAAAATGACCTGACACAGATGGGATCCTAGAAGGTCCTCAGATATCACAATATGACTAACTCAAACATAGACTTACTAGACACAATACTAGGACATTTGTTGGTGGCATGATGGTGCTTATCTAACTGACATGAATCACAATCAAAGGACTCAACACTAATCCAAGGTACTGCCTGCCGAAAACGTCGATCAGATAGATGACCCAATTGACAGTGACACATGTGCGGTGACTCTGAAGTTAAAACCAATGCTGCGAAACCACGAGGAATATGATCACAGACCAACACATACTGACCATTACCACGATCACAACCCAAACCAATCCTCTTCCCCATCTACAGATCTTGAAAAATGCAGTGAAAAATGCTTAGTCCAACAATGATCCTCCAGGTGACTAGATAGTCAACAAAGCGTACATACTGATCATCTACCTCGACCCTTTCCTCGACCACTGTGAGACGATACACGACCCGGACCATGAGATGTAGGAGTGGTCACTGATGTAGAAGAAAGGCAGAGTACACTAGCATACACACCCGTAAGGTCAGGGGCTTTATCAGAACCAAAAATTGAGTCTTTCACCTGCTGCTAGACCTTCGTATTGAGCCTAGAAAGATAATACACCTCTGCAATTTTGTTCTGATAATGAGAAGTGTAGCTAAATCAAGGACAAGTGGTTGATAAACGTCGATCTCATCTAACATGCTGTGAATCTGAGTGAAGAATTGTGGTATTATGAGATCTCCGTGATGGGCAGAGAACAATTGCTTATACAACTCAAAAACATGATAAACATTATTCTCGTTCCCATAAGTGAGCATGCACATCTTCCAAACGGCCTTCGCCAACTCTAATATCATCACCCTCTGGGCAATATCAGTCTCCATACACTTTTTATGCCACCCAATTTGTATAACTCGTCCTTCACATTTGGAGGATCCTTTGTCAAATAATGCAAATTCTTATGCGTAAGAAGAAACTGCTCAAAACTCTAAGCCCAGAATAAGAAATTCCTCTCATTAAATTTATGTGAAGTACTCTGCAGATTCTTAACTAACGAATCTGCATACGACATGGTAACAACGAAAAAACTATAAAATGACAATAATCATCAAGAGATCATACTAGAGGGGTTACACAACCTACAAACTTTCATCAACCTCGACGAAGAGATAAGAGCTCAGCACTTGAATTATGGCAGTGCTTCGTGGTTCCTGAATAGGTGTGGCCATACGGTTAATGCACTTAATTTATTAAGTGCCACAACCATATGCTCTTGCAGCGTATGTATCTTTTCTTCGCAACTCCCGTGAATTCCTTTCCTACTACTATTCGAGGAGGATGACTAAAAGTATTGTCATAGTCCTATTCGACTACGGACACCACATACTCATCTATCATGTTCCTTTTTGCCTAGGGCTACATTCAAAATATCTTTTCTTCCCACTGAAACAAATTCACCTTGAGAAGCTTGTAGTGTAAGATCGTCCTATTATGAAACATAAGAATATTAGAACTATATCATTTTCTAGCATTAAACACTATTTTATTAATTAATTAGGTAATATACAAATACAAGAATCAAATGTAACCACTTATAATCTTTGTTGCAACCTCTACCGACCCATTGTCAATATAACTCACGTCCGGAATAACACACTCTCTCCTCCACTTATCTTGTCTAGCTGGGGGAGAAGGGGGAGCCAAATTACTGGCTTGCTCTTTGCTAAAACGGGCCTTTAAACTATCTTGCCTTTTATTAGTTTACGGTACCCCCCCTACGACAATCTCTCTTGAAACTTGTTCTTCGATTGTCGTTTTCTGTTGAGCGCATGTAGATCCTACAAACCAAAAAAAGAGATTAGTTATCATGTTAAACATTTCAATGTGTGAAAAATGAATGTATATTTTACCAAAACTTCTGGAGTTAGCCTTGAGCTTTTGAATTCAGCTCATGTCGTCTGAGTAATAAAATTTTAAATTTTCCATGGATCTCTATCCTTATACTATCCAAAAATGAAATTAGACGTCAACTTTGTTTTTAAATCCTTCCACTTCCTTTCAAACTCTTTAGTTAGTTGGAAAATGAATTTTTCGTGCAACACGAAATAAAGAAAACTAGTATTCATTAGATAAAAACCTGTAAAGAAAGGAATTAACTTAAGAGAAAATATGGATAATCATGAACTAACCATTGTATTTTTCCAAATTTGCTCTTTCAATGATTCATCCACCATTGACCACTTAGCAATACAAATACAAACTTTGCTTCTCGCCAGAGTACCCATATAACTAATCCAATAGCCATTGTTTTCTCTAGTTGGCTGGTTGGTCTACTTGTTGGAAGTCATTTACCTGGTCGCGAATGGTCGGGACGTTGAAAGACAACTTATGTCCTTTGAATCAAGTGTGTCCTTTAAAGCACAATCTTGCCATAATTTCTTATAAAAAGGGTAAATGTCTTTTAGAGGACAATATTTCCCAAGCAATTGTCTTATATTGTGCTAGGATGGTCATTGTAAGACAAGACATGATTTTACACAACAAAAAGTTAAAGAATAATATGGTTTTTTTTAGCGAAGGAAGGGATTCAGGAATATGGATTGGAATTTTTTATGCAAGATTAGGTTTTTTGTGTAACGTTGTAACACAATTAATAAATAGATGTTTGATATACATTAAATGGACAAACACAATTAACACTATAAAGATACAATAGTACACCACCACTAGTTCTACTTCTACAAACACTAATAATCGAATATAAGTATTAATGCATGATTGCTACATGTATTTCACATGCGTAAACATTAGGTGAGTAGTTAACTGAAATGCAACACAAAAAAGGAAATACAATTACATCAGTTTTGCATGCAACTATAACATATCAATCAAGAAGTCAATTAATCACAAAATGGAACATTGGAGGGAGTAGTACATTTGGTAAGAGATTTGATTTTGTGGATTCATGATCGATATTCATCTAGCTTACTTGAAATATAGTTATTTTTTAGAGGGAGGCTCTCTTGACTTATAGATTCGATTTGACTCTGTGGATGGGGGATTGGGGGTTGTCTGTGCACTTCTGCAAATTCATGCCTACTTTTCCTTTCTCAACATCTGAGGTAAAAAAGAAACAGAAACCCATGTGCTAAATTTATCACTGAACACGTGTCGGTCCACCAACTGAACAAATGGGCTAGTTTTCCGACTTGTTCATACTGTGAAGGAAATCCATGATCTCATTTTGAGAATTGATGAACACTTGGCTAGAATCTCCAACCACACAAATCACATCCATGTCTAATTTTCCTTTTCCTTTCTCAATGTTTGAGGTCGGAAAGCAATGGAAACCCATCGTATACGGTCGCTCGAAGAAATTCGTTCCACCGAAACGTGCTACCCGGACGACCGAACCTATTTCGGTCCCCTAAAACCCCTAACTAGAATCACAAGCTCAGAAAACCAAAATCTAATATGTCAATATGAGATGATTTCTTGGGAAATATTGTGCTAGGATGGTCAAGGAGAGTTCTTAGGAAAGGATGAAAGGGAGGCATGAGCTCTCCTAGAAGACCTCGCTGAAAAAATCATGCAGTGGGAAAGTGTAAGGGAACCCCAGCATCATCCAGCATAGGAGCGAGGATCACGAATGCAAACTCGACTAGATCGGGTGCCGCATTTGCTGTCGATACCACTACAACCACCGAGGCGCGCATGGCAGCCTTAATGCGCCGTATGGATTCGATTGAGCTCCAAAACCAACAAGGTGCACCTCATGTGTCGACATCTGGTCCAGTTCCCTGTCATTCATGTGGTAGGATAGGTCATGTTGGAAGCTAGTGTGCGTCACCTTCTCCTAAGACGGAACATGTCAACGTCATCTATGATAGAGCTAGGAATGATCCATACCCATCATCTTATAATCCCAGATGGAGGAACCACCCCAATTTTTCGTGGAACCAAAATAGTGCCTTGGGTGGTCCTTCAAACTCCTCTCAACCACCTAACCAGCTACACCAACCTCCCATGCATGCACAATCCTATCAGCCACCCCAAGCACAAATCACCAATCAATCAGGTTTCCCGAATTCCAGCAATATGGAAACCCGATTCAATTCGCTTGAGACATTGACTTGTGGACTTGAAAACTCAATGAATTTTTTTATGTCAACCACAAGTCAAGTTCTCACTTCAAATCAGCAGACCATCAAATCTCTAGAGCTTCAGACGGAATTGGCTCAGTCTGTACATGAAAGAGAAAGAGAGGGAATCTGCCTAGCCAGCCTGAGGCTAACCCCCGCATGTATCAGGAAAAACACATGCAAAATGAGAATGTGGTACCTCGGGGGTGGCAAGTGAACCATGTGGAGGAACCTGTTCACCATGTCAATTCTATTGTAACCTTAAGGAATGGAAAGCAGGTTGACAATCACATGTCCTTGCCACACCCACCACCATTTATGCAGCCCCTCAGTGGGAATGGTGGTGAAGAAGAGGCTGAGGGTGATGGTAATACACCAATGCCTCTTTCTCAGGAACCGTAAAAAACCTATCTGCCAAAAGCTCCCTATCCTAGTAGGTTAACAAAAAATCAGAGTGACACGATGGATAAGATATTAGAGGGGTTTAAGCAAGTGACGTTTAACATCCCCTTGTTGGATGTCATCCAACAAATACCTTAATATGCCAAAGTGTTAAAAGATCTCTGCACAACCAAGAGGAAAACCAATGTTCCTAAGAAAGCATTCTTGGCTGCAAATGTAAGCTCACTTTTGTCCAATCATACCTACACAAAATACAAGGACACTAGGTGTCCGACTATTCACTGTACGATAGGGGACACTAGCATGAGTAATGTATGGCTTGATTTCGGATCGGCGAACCTCCTCCCATTTTCTGTTTATCAACAGTTAAACTTGGGAGAATTGAAACCAACTAAGATCACCCTCCAATTGGCGGATAGATCCATTCGTATTCCAAAGGGGATTATCGAGGACGTGCTTATCAAAGTTGGAGATATTATATTTCTAGTCGATTTTATCATCCTCGATACCAATCCTGTTGCAAACACCCACTCTAAAATACCTTTGATTTTGGGTAGACCATTTCTGGCAATCTCCAATACCTTAATTAATTATAGAAATGGTCTCATGAAGCTCTTATTCGGTAACATGAGTGCTGAGTTTCATGTGTTCAACTATAGTAGGCAACAAGAGCCCATGGACCAACCTTTAAATCTCAATCTCATCCGCCATTAGAGAAAGAACCGCAAAATCAACGAACATCCCTAACACCAATGCAACCCGTTGAGAATGTTTGTGGGCCCAACGTAAACTCATTGCCTGTCTTTGCAATGCAACAGAGTGAGCTGGCATCAAACATGAATGTCCAAAGGGAGTGTTCGTTGCATGATTTAGTGGAGACCATTAGTGAGGGGGACACACCTCAGCATATGCCCATTCCAGAAGGTGTCATCACCCCATGTCTTAGGGCTATTGATCCATTTGAGCTTTAGATTGACTCCAACAAGGACCCACCTACGACCGAGCTTATGCTTGATGATATAAATGATGGTGGGAGGTCCTTGTTGGATGACTTGGGGAGAAGCCCCATTCTTAGTAATGTAGGTCTGCTGCATCCATCGAATGAGCTTGAGCAACTCATTCTGATGCACCCACCTATTGGTTGGAGGGTTTTGTTCGATGAGCAACTAAACCCTAGTGAGGCAACACAACTTCACTCATTCATGTTGCCTACACCCAACCAATATCATGAGGGGTTCGAGCCTTTCAACTTTGACCTTTCACCCCTCATGACACCTCAGAGTACCATTGAAGTTTGCCTATCTCGGCTAGTCTCTGGTCCTCATAACTCGATGTTCTCATTTGATGTTCCTTGACCAAATGATTATGAGAATATCTTTGTTGATGTATATATCTTGTAAAAAAGAAAAAATAAAAAAATAAAAAGAAAAGAAAACAGAAAAAAAGAAAAAGCGAGTAATAAAAGACTCCATGAGCGAGCATTAATTGTGTGGGCCCCAACCCTTGTGTACTTGGGCCCCATTTCTTCACGTAATTGTTTCCCTTCTTCAGTATCTCACAGGTTTTGAGGGAATTCTGGTTTGTGTCCATCACTATAACCAAGAACTTCCTGTTGCGCTTCATGTTCGTGAGATCTTTCATTTTTCATGCATAAATCCATGTAGTATCATGCTCACATTCATTGAGGACAATGCATGAAGAAGGTGTGGGGGGTGTTTTACGTGTGTACATAGTCGAGTTGTTTTTTCTTTGATTTTGCTTTCTTTTGTGTGTATTGATAGGGTCATGATAGTGTGCTGCATTTAACATCAATATATCTGCTTGCCATTATCCTTTGGTGACTTGTTTTCTTTTGCTTGCCTAGTGCTTTAAAATTTTCACATTTCTTTCAAAATTTTCATGTGTTTGCAAAAGAAAATGTTTTGTGCGTTTTACGTGTGTTTAACATGTGCAAAACTGTTGAGAGACAAAGTAAAAAGAATGCTCCCAAAATTGTATTGAACATGATGCATTATGATATCTAGTTTACTAGCTTTCGGTCTTATCAAGTCGTAAGGATGCACCCCATTTTTCCCTCGGGGGCGAGTAATCATAGTGTTTCACTACTCAAACAAATAAAGAAGTCCACCCTGAACCTAGCGAGTCAAATAATTCGTATCTGTTAGTATAAGGAAGTTTGTTGTAGTCAAAGGCTGATTGATACGTTTCAATTAAACTATAAGTGCACGACCGCATTGAAGCGGTGGCAAATACGGGTCGATCCACAGGGAGGTGTGTCGACTTTTGGTTTGTGCAAAGGCGAGTGGGAAAGAAAGTAGAGAAAGATTGATTACACTAAACTATACTAATCTAAACTAGTAAACTAGAAAGGCTGAAATGAAATCACAAAACAAACTAAACTAAGCAACTAATGTAGGAAGATAGAACTCAGGAATGGAAAACCCCTAAGGGGGGAGTGTGTGTGTGTGTGTGCACATGAAATAAGTGTGGTGAATGCATACAAGAAGCTCAAGTTTAGTTAGTGTTTGTTAATGCATAAGAAGTACCTAATGGCAAGACCTATCATTTACAACACTAACCTAGGTGATTAATATGAGCAATGCAAGGTTGTTATTAAGAACATAACGAGCATGGAATGTACCTAACTATGGCAGAAACCATCAAGTAAAGTTCTTATTAATTCAAGCAAGCATACTAATATCTCTCACAAACAATAATATCTAGCATTCATACCATCTACATAGCATGTACACACATCTACTCCACCCCCAAAGGGGATGAAACTACTCACACATATTTAAAATAACATGTATACTAAGGAAGGAAGACATGCTTAAACTAATTATAGAAAGACTAAACAAGAAGTTAACTAAAAGACAAAACAAAACAAACATGCAAGCATATTAAAGGAAATTAAACTAAGCAAAAAACCAACATACTAATGGAAAACATCTATTATTAACTCACTCAATTACAAGTAGCCTCTTTCTCCACCAGATTTTTGCTTCATGGCTTCACTCTTAGTAGAGAAGATGGTCACCAAGAGAGGAGATGGGGTACAAGAGAGGAGGGAAAGTTCTATTTATAGCAATAGAAAAAGGTAATCCAGGACAATCCCCAGGTATGGGACTAAACAAATACTAAACATAGCCTAAACAAACACTAATACATGTGCACGCGAAATCATAGCGGATCAGGAGAGATCCGGACCGCCAATTGGCGGTCTACAGGATCCGGTTCCATCTGGTTTTCATTCTGGGCTTTTCTTGATGTATTTGTTGGTCTTGGATGCATCTACTTCGCTTGTTAGAGCTCCGACCCGAATAGAATTGTCAAAATATTCCCCATGATGGTGTGAAGTTTTCTGTTTTGCTCTTTGATCCATCGGTCTTACGTTCAGGTCCTTCTCCCTTGCATCTTAGTCCCCAGGTCTCACAATTCAGTCCTTTTTCCTATCTTTTAGGTCATTTCATGCCTCTTCTCATCAAACCTCTTTATTTCTGAAATTCAAACATAAAACTCATCCTGTAGCATTGCTTAGGTGTAAGATAATGGATATAAGATACAAATTTGAGCATGAAATGATGTCAATCAAATATCCCCACACCTAAGTTTTTGCTAGTCCCGACCAAAAGAAAGAAAGAGAAAAGCGAACAAGAAACAAAAAATCCTAACTCACTTTCGTAGGAATCACGGTTGCACTTAGCACGTGCAACAAGTTGTTAGACCTCATTGTTGCCAAGGAGGAGGAGTGTTGTCTCCTGATGATTTTCAGCGGATATACCCACAAAATCCGAACAAGATGCATTATTCAATCTAGACACACGACTCGTTGGACTTATTTTGTCGATCATGGGACGCGGTAATACTACGGGTCGACTCTATATATGTAATCGGTCCACACACCTAGCCTAATAAATCATTCGTGAAAGTTATAAAGGACTTAAGTGAAAGACATGGGCAACCTTAACTTCTGAAAGTGATACAATGTGTAAAGTCCATTAAGGTTCTTATTTAACACTTTAAATATATATATATATATATATATATTTCTTTCTTTGGAGCATTTTATTGGTTGGTGTTTGATTCTCCCAGGGTCGGGTTTCGTGCATCATTGCCTATGAGTACTTACACTATCACGTACACCTTCCCTCAAATCTCCACATAGGGCGATCCCTACCACTCGTGTAACGGGAGTTCGGTCGGTGCTTCCAAAGTCAGATTACTCGAAAGCACCAGGCACAAAGTCCCCTTAGACCTACTTTCCTGAGTGATAGGAGTCGTGCGAGAATAGAGAACACCATTTATTCATTTATCTACATGGGAACCAAAACCCCTACACTTAAGTTTCACAAAAAGAGTTTAAGGGCCCTTGACTACGACAAACCTCCTTATACTAACACACACGAATTATTGACTCACTAGGTTCAGGGTGGACTTCTTTAATTGTTTGAGTACTGAAACCCTATGATTACACACCCCCGAGGGAAAATTGGGGTGCATCCTAACGACTATATAAGACCTAAAGCCAGTAAACTGGACATCCTAATGCATTATGTTCAAGAAAATTTTGGGAGCTTTCTTTTCACTTTGTTTCTCAACGGTTTTGCACATGCTAAACATACACAAAACCCACAAAACATTTTCTTTCGCAAACACATGAAGCTTTTGAAAGAAATGTGAAAATTTTGAAGCACTAGGCAAGCAAAAGAAGACAAGTCACCCAAGGATCATGACAAGCAGATATATCGATATTAAATGCAGCACACTAACATGACCCTATCAATGCATACAAAAGAAAACAAAACCAAAATCAAAGGAAAATGACTCCACTATGTACACACGTAGAACACTCCCCACACCTACTTCATGCATTGTCCACAATGAATGTGAGCAAAATACTACATGGATTTATGCATGAAAAAGAATAGATCTCACCAACGTGAAGTTCTAAAGGAAGTTCATGGTCATGTTGATGGACACAAATCCGAATTTCATCAAAACCTGTGAGATGCTAAAGAAGGGATACAAATACATGAAAGAAATGGGGCCAAAAAACTCAAGGGTTGGAGCCCACAACAATCAATGCTCGCTCATGGAGTCTTTTATTACTCATTTTTTAACTTTATACAAACATGAAAGCTCAACCATTCATGTAGGAGCATGAATAGTTGAGTGCGAGAGAGGTTCACGAAGGAACATGACCTCCTTGACTTCTGCTGGTGCCTCCTCCAAGTAGGGTTTGAGGCGTTGTCCGTTAACTTTGAACACGTCCCCATTCCCTGGGTTCAAGATGTCAACCGCTCCATGAGGAAACACGGTGTGGACAATAAAAGGGCCAGACCAGTGACTGCGGAGCTTACCCGTAAACAGATGAAGCCGGGAATTGTAGAGCAACACCTTCTGCCCGGCCGTAAACAACTTTCGCATAATCATGCGATCGTGAAACAACTTGGCTCGGTACTTATGAATTTTGGCATTTTCATACGCATCATTGCGTAGCCCTTCCAACTCCACAATGCCGAGCTTACGCTGCACCCCTGCTTGATCAAGATCCATATTCAGGTTCTTGATGGCCCAGAAAGCACGATGCTCAAACTCGACGGGTTGGTGGCAAGTCTTGCCGTACACTACCCGATATGGGGACATACCCAAATTGGTCTTGTACGCGGTGCGGAAGGCCCACATCGCATCATTCAACTTAGTTGACAAATCCTTCCTCGAGGAACTAACCGTCTTCTCAAGAATTTGCTTTAATTGACGGTTAGAGACTTCGACCTGCCCACTAAATTTGCGGATGATATGGGGTCGCAAGCTTGTGGGTGATCGAATATTTCCTCATAAGTGATTGATTCGTTTTATATTAACCGCAAGTGCACGGCCGCGTTGAAGCGGTGGAAAATACGGGTCGATCCACAGGGAGGTGTGTCGACTTTTGGTTTGTTCGAAGGCGAGTGGTAAAGAAAGGAGAGAACGATTGATTACACTAAACAACGCTAGAATGCAAAATGAAATGAAAGATAAGCAATAAAAACTAAACCCCATAGGGGGTAGAGAAATAATGTGAATATAAAGATGTGTGTGTGTGTGTGTGTTCAATTAAGCTCCTCACAACATGTAGTGCATGAAATCATAAAACTACATCCAACTTTGCCTCCACATGAATTAAGATAAGACTACATCATTAAAACATACAAGACAATAATTGGAATGAAGCTAAATGAACTCATTTATAAAGACTAGATCCTTCTATGCCTCCACATGAATTAAGATAACCCAATATCATTAAAACATACAATACATTAACCAAGGTAAAGGCAACAAGAGTACATACACTACAACTTGTGTTTCCAATATTAACTTCATCCATATCCTAACCTTATCATTCCCCATAAAATAGGTCCACTAATCAAAGCATAAGCTAAGCTTCATTCAAGAGCATTAGCATATCAAAGATAAGAGTGAAAACCCATTAGATGGTTATGGAAATCATATAAAGCTCAAGGGATAAAGATAACACACCCTTAATACACTACATGATCATATCACATATTACTCCACCCCCCAAATGGGGATGGAACTACTCACGCATATTTAAACTAACTACTCTAACAAAATGAAGCATTATACTGAAATGAAACTACAGTAATCAAGCAAGAAATATTAAAGAAGCATAAAACAAAACAAACAAGCAAGCATGCATATGAAAGGAAATGAAACTAAGAGAGAAACAACACAATTAAAGGAAAAACATCTATTATTAACTCACTCAATACAAGCAGCCCTTCCTCCACCAGAGTTTTGCTTCAATGCTTCACTCTTAGTAGGGAAGATGACCACGAAAGAGGGACATGGATACAATTGAAGGTGAAGAGTTCTATTTATAAGCATGGAAAAAGATAATCCGGGACAATCCCCCGATGTGGGACTAAACAAATACCAAAAATAGACTAAGAATACACTAATACACACGCACCTAACCTAATGAACCATTCGTGCAAGTTAAATAAGTAATTAAGTGAAAGACATGGACAATCTCAACATCCTCAAGTGATACAAAGTGCAAAGTCCATTAAGGTTCTTATTTGCATTACCATTTTTTTTCTTTTTGTTTCTTTTCTCTTTTTATTAGTTGGAGCTTCATTCTCCCAGGGCCAGGTTTCGTGCATCATTGCCCATGAGGACTTACACTTTCACGTACACCTTTCCCCAAATCTCCACATAGGGCTATCCCTACCACCCGTGTAACGGGAGTTCGGTCGGCGCATCCCAAGTCAGATGACTCGAAAGCACCAGGCACAAAGTCCCCTCAGACCTACTTTCCCGAGTGATAGGAGCCGTGCGAGAAGAGAGAACACCTACTCACTTATTTCTTATCTAGACATGAACCAAAACCCCTACACTTAATGTCTCACAACAAGATTTAAAGGATCCTTGACTACAACAAACTTCCTTAAGTTAACAGACACGAATTATTGGCTCACTAGGTTCAGGGTGCACTTCTTTAAATGTTTGAGCACTGAAACCCTATGATTACTCACTCCCAAGGGAAAACTGGGGTGCATCCTAACGAGTCGATAAATCCTAAAGCCACTGTACTAGATATCCTAATGCATCAAGTTCAAGACAATTTTGGGAGTTTTCTTTTTACTTTGCCTCTCAACGGTTTTGCACATGCTAAACACACGCAAAACCACAAAACATTTTCTTTCGCAAACACATGAAGATTTTGAAAGAAATGTGAAAATTTTAAAGCACTAGGCACGCAAAAGAAGACAAGTCACCCAAGGATCATGGAAAGCAGATATATCGATATTAAATGCAGCACACTAACATGACCCTAACAATGCACACAAAAGAAAACAAAAATCAAAGGAAAAGACTCAACTATGTACACATGTAAAACACCCCCCACACCTACTTCATGCATTGTCCTCAATGAATGTGAGCAAGATACTACATGGATTTATACATGAAAAAGAATAGATCTCACCAACGTGAAGTACACAGGGAAGTTCATGGTCATGTTGATGGACACAACCTAAATTCCTCTCAAAACCTGTGAGATACTTAAAAAGGGAGACCAAATACGTGAAAGAAAGGGTGCCCAAATACTCAAGCGTTGGAGCCCACAACAATCAAAGCTCGCTCATGGAGTTTTTTTGTTTTTTTATAACTATGTACAACAATAGGCTTCCATCTTCATATGTCAAGGTACATCAAATGGGAACCCACCATCTCTGGAGCCTGAAATGCACATGCATGGGCTCGCAACATACAAAACAGAATTGCTTGACCACCTGACACCCTTATATACATTGTGGTCGTTCGATGCCTCTTGAGAGTTAGCAAAAGAGGAGGCATGAATAAGAGGTGAACCTCTAACAGGTTGAAGGGTATCAGGTGGTTGATTCTTAACCCACATGGGGTCCTCAGCAGATACAGAATGAAGAGCATGTGGCCGAGAGGCCATAAAAATAGTATCTTGTGGCTCAAAAGCCACATGATCAAAAGGATGTGGCTCAAGGGTCACGTGATAAAAAAGAAGTGGCTCAAGGGTCACGTGATAAAAAAGAAGTGGCTCAAGGGCCACACGATCAGAAGAATGTCGCTCAAGGGCCACAAGATCAGAAGAATGTGGCTCAAGGGCCAGAAGATCAGAAAGAGGTGGCACTGAGGCCACTTGATCAAAAGGCACCTTCTTGTGCCAGCCCAGGTGAAACATCTTCACCACCTTCAGGATTTTCATCGAACAATTCTCTGAAGTACTTGAAGGTGCCCTCAACTTCAATTTCATCCAAACCTTGGGTAAGGTTGACCCCAACAGGGTCATTGAAGGCACCTGGCTTCTTGCCGATGGTGAAGATGTTGAAATCAGGGCATTGACTACCATAAGTCAAGCACATCAGACCATTGCGACAATTGATCAATGCATTGGAAGTCGCAAGGAATGGTCGCCCCAGAATGACAGGAATTTGTCCAAGTGGGTTTGGCACAGGTTCAGTATCCAAGACAAAGAAATCGACTGGATAAATGAACTCTCCCACTTTGATCAGCACATCTTCCACCACACCCCTCGGTTTCTTCATAGATCTATCAGCCAATTGAAGAGTGGTCTTTGTTTGTTTGAGGTCTCCAAGACCGAGGTGGACGTAGACAGAATATGGCAGAAGATTAACAGATGCACCAAGGTCCAATAAGGCTCGATGTATGGACACATCACCATTCACACAAGAGATAGTAGGACAACCAGGGTCCTTGTACTTGACTTGCATGGGTTGTGCCAACAAAGAACTCACGTTAGCCGCAAGAAAAGCTTTCTTTGGAACATGAGTTTTTCTCTTCTTGGTGCATAAGTCCTTAGAACCTTGGCATAAGGTGGCATTTGCTGAATCACCTCGAAGAGAGGGATGTTCACCTTAACTTGCTGAAACATCTCAAGCATCTTGTCATGGTGATCAGAGGTTTTCTTTTTAAGGCGCTCAGGGAATGGCCCCTTCGGGCATAAAGGTGCGAAGGAACCTCAGAATTCTGGTCCAAAGAAGCATGAGTGGGGACCTAAGAATCTGATTCCTTCGACACAAGAGGAGACGAGGGGACCTCAGGATTCGGCCCCTTTGTCGAAGGAAATGTAGAAGGAACCTCAAGATCCGGCTCCTACCTGGAAGTATTGGTGGAGGGAACCTCAGGATCCGGCTCCCTCAGAGATGCAGGTATCACCGCAGGTCTAGTGTCACCAAGAGATGGTGATGACAAGGAAGGCACCCCAATGTGGTTATCCACCTCCTTACCAGACCTCAAAGTATGAATCACATTAATATGATAGGTCGGTTCAGAGGTAGCATGAGGTACATGTGGCCTTCCTTGGGAATGGTACCCCGACGATTTACCTCAGGTTGACTCGGGAACTGACCCTTCTTGCGTTCATGGAATTGATGAGCCAACTGGCTAACTTGCATTTCTAAAGCCTTGACTATACTTTGCAACGCTTGAAGGGTCAAATCACAAGAAGGGTCCTTGGGGTCAACCCGCTGGGGTGGTGGAGTCTGGTTGGAATAACCCGACGATGAGGCATGAGCAGGTTGGTAATTATGGTGCTGAGACCTTTGATGTGGGGGTTGGTACGTCACCGATGGACGTGGAGGTTGATAAGGTGGACGTTGAGGTTGAGCGTGCGAGCTCTGACTGTGACCCCCACTAGGCCCCCAAGAGAAGTTAGGATGGTTACGTCATCCCGGGTTATAGAAGTGACTGTACGGGTCGTTACGGGGCATCTGTTGATACATCGCATTCGCATGCTCAATAACCCTTGGAGAGTAGGCGCACTCCAAGTCATCATGGCCCGTAAGTCCACACCTACTACACCCAGGAGTAGCGACCTGAGCTACAGGAGCTCGGTCCAACTCTAAACTCTCAATCCTACGCATGAGAGCAGCCAATTTCTCCTCAGACGCGATAGTTGACTCGACATGATATGATCCAGCCCGACCGGAAGACATGGAGGCTTGTGGCTCTCTCATGGTGTCCCACGCGAAGGTACGTTCAGCCATGGACTCAAAAGTGTCCCATGCCTCCTCGATGGGTTTCATTTGGAAGTCACCCTGACACATCGACTCCAACAATGTGCGGGTGTTGTAGTTGATGACCTCATAAACAATTTGGCACAGCTGCCATAGCTCAAGTCCATGATGACGGCACTGTTGGAGAAGGTCCTTGAACCTCTCAAAGAAAGCATGAAAAGATTAGGTCTCAGTCTGATACATTTGATGTATCTGGTTCCGTATCTGTTGAGTTTTACTTTGAGGGAAAAATCTCTTCAGAAATACGGTCACAAAGTGATCCCAAGACCAAATGGAGCTCGTCGGGAGGCTGTACATCCATTTCTTCGCGTTATCCTTCAACGCAAAAGAAATCATCCTCAACCGGACTGAATCCTCGTCAAGCTGTTGAAGCTTGAACATGGAGCATACTTCCTCTAATTCGCGTATAAAAATATACGGATCCTCCTTATTGGCAGTAAAGGTTGGAAGCATGCTCACATATTGAGGCTTCAGCTCATAGTTGTTCCCGCGAGCAGGGGGAAGAACTATGCAAGAAGGTTGCGCGGCCCGAACAGGATGGGTCCGCTCCCACAAAGTCATCGGTCTATCCTGTCGAGCTAAAGGTGGTGGTGCACTAAGAACTCGATCCTGACCGAATCTCCCTTCCTCTAGAGTCAGAGGAGGAGGAGAAGGAGGTCCACGAGGTGGTGGGAGAGGACCGAGGTAATCCATGTATGTAACCCGGTCTCCCTCGCCACCACGAGACGACTCGGCCTCATGCTCCAAAGGAGCACGAGGCGGAGATGGTCGATCACCAAGACCGTCCGTCTCAGAAGAATGCACTCTCTCTAGTCGAGCGCTCTCACCAGAACGAGCCCAACCTCGCATAAAAATGCTCGACTCGACTTTAAAAACACACAACAAAAGGTGTACTTAGAGGAGGAGACTACTCTTCGAGAATAGATGAGGAGAGGACTCAGATGAGGAGGGAAGAATCCTTAGATCTAACGTGGGTAGTGGGATCAGGTAGAAGCCTAACTAGCAAGCACTGCTCAAACAACTTAAGGCTATGGGTCCTTACGCTAGACGACGCCTAACTTTGAGGTCACTAGCCTCGACATGCCTCACTTCCCTACAACGAGGACCGCAATGCCCAGCAAGTGATACCAGATCCGGAGATCCAGTACCTCCTACTATCGACAAGGTAGGCAACGCTGATCAGGTCATGACAGTCTCAACTAGATTACTCTTCTAGTGCGTCCGCAATCCGTAGGGCCAATGTCTACTTGCTTTTAGTTAAGGCTTGATTAAGAGTGATTTTTGGGGCAAGGGAAAGGGTGATGAAATCCCTCACCTTATCTTTTATTGGACAACCCCTCCTTAGTAGCGTTTAGATCCTAGATCTAGCAATCAATCGCTCCATTCAAACGCTCAACTCACTCTTGTCCTGATGCAATTCCTACTAACTAATTCATGGACATACAAGATGCATGAATGAGTGTAGGAAATGCGTAACTCACGCCAGCACTCAACAACTGAAGATAAAGCTAAAAGAAAAGACGACTATATGCCTAAGTCAAGTACATGATGCGTGACCTAAACAAGTAAGAGCGTCTAGTCTTTTGCTTTGGATTTTAAGGCCAAGTTGATTAATGGGGGAGTGATTAATGATCTGGGAGCAAACTAGAAGTCACAGCATGCAAAATAGGGCTCCCAGATAACGAAAATGAAGAACAAAACTACCAGAAGAAAAATGGAAGCAAGAAGACCTCACTAGGCCGCCAATTGGCGGTCTCAGACTGCTGATTGGCGGTCCCTTTTGATGTTCAGGTGCTCCAACTCCTCCAGTAGCCTCCCCGTGATCTCTAGGATCCCTGAAACCAAGAAAAACTGAAAACAAAAAATTAAAAACCACTCGAATCGTCCAAACCAAAGTCTGGACAGAGCACCTCCCCGGTAACGACGCCAAAAACTTGATTGATTCGTTTTATATTAACCGCAAGTGCACGGCCGCGTTGAAGCGGTGGCAAATACGGGTCGATCCACAGGGAGGTGTGTCGACTTTTGGTTTGTTCGAAGGCGAGTGGCAAAGAAAGGATAGAAAGATTGATTACACTAAACTACGCTAGAATGCAAAAGGAAATGAAAGATAAGCAATAAAAACTAAACCCCATAGCGGGTAGAGAAATAATGTGAATATAAAGATGTGTGTGTGTGTGTGTGTTCAATTAAGCTCCTCACAACATGTAGTGCATGAAATCATAAAACTACATCCAACTTTGCCTCCACATGAATTAAGATAAGACTACATCATTAAAACATACAAGACAATAATTGGAATGAAGCTAAATGAACTCATGTATAAAGACTAGACCCTACTATGCCTCCACATGAATTAAGATAACCCAATATCATTAAAACATACAAGACATTAACCAAGGTAAAGGCAACAAGAGTACATACACTACAACTTGTGTTTCCAATATTAACTTCATCCATATCCTAACCTTATCATTCCCCATAAAATAGATCCACTAATCAAAGCATAAGCTAAGCTTCATTCAAGAGCATTAGCATATCAAAGATAAGAGTGAAAACTCATTAGATGGTTATGGAAATCATATAAAGCTCAAGGGATAAAGATAACACACCCTTAATACACTACATAATCATATCACCTATTACTCCACCCCAAATGGGGATGGAACTACTCACACATATTTAAACTAACTACTCTAAAAAAATGAAGCATTATACTGAAATGAAACTACAGTAATCAAGCAAGAAATATTAAAGAAGCATAAAACAAAACAAACAAGCAAGCATGCATATGAAAGGAAATGAAACTAATAGAGAAACAACACAATTAAAGGAAACACATCTATTATTAACTCACTCAATACAAGCAGCCCTTCCTCCACCAGAGTTTTGCTTCAAGGCTTCACTCTTAGTAGGGAAGATGGCCACCAAAGAGGGAGATGGATACAATTGAAGGTGAAGAGTTCTATTTATAAGCATGGAAAAAGCTAATCCGGGACAATCCCCCGATGTGGGACTAAACAAATACCAAAAATAGACGAAGAATACACTAATACACGTGCTCCTGAAAGCTAAGTGGATCCAGAGTTATCTAGACCGCCAATTAGTGGTCTATAAGTTCTAGATCCGTCCGGTTTTCATGCTGGGTTTTTCTTGGTATATTTGTTGGTCTTGGATGCATCTACTTCGCTTGTTGGAGATCCGACCCGAATAGAATTGCCAAAATACTCCCCACGATGGTGTGGAGTTTTCTGTTTTGCTCTAAGGTCCTTCGGTCTTACATTCAGGTCTTTCTCCCTTGCATCTTAGTCCCCAGGTCTCACAATTAAGTCCTTTTTCGTGCTTTTGGTTCCTTTCATGGCTCTTCTCTTCAAACCTCTTTATTTCTGAAATTCAAACATAAAACACGTCACGTAGCATTGCTTAGGTGTAAGATAATGGATATAAGATACAAATATAAGCATGAAATGATGTCAATCAATAAGCGCTTCAAAGGAGCTATTACAGAAATGGGTACACGTCTATCGCTGATTATGGTACGAGGAGTACCAAATCGCACAAAAATGTCCCTTAAGAATTTGGTGACCACCTTGTTGTCATTGGTCTTGGTGGGTAAAGCCTCAACCCATTTAAACACGCAATCAACGACCACCAGAATGTAAACATTCCCGAACGAGTTCGGGAAGGGACCCATAAAGTCGATGCCCCACACATCGAAGATGTCTACAACAAGGACATTTTGCAAAGGCATCATGTCATATCGACCAATCCTGCCAAGGCGCTGACACCTATCACATTGCTTACAAAAGTCGTAAGCATCTTTGAAAATAGAAGGCCAGTAGAATCTAGATTGGAGCACCTTGGTGGCAGTTTTCTTTGCTCCAAAGTGTCCTCCACATGCCTTAGAGTGGCAGAAATGGAGCACACTTTGGAACATGTTATCTGGGACGCACCGCCTGAAAATTTGGTCAGAGCAGTATTTGAATAGGTAGGGGTCGTCCCAATGAATCTGACAATAGATCTAAATTTGGTTTGGTCAGATTTTGACTAACCCAGAAGAAGTTGCTCGGTCATGAGGTACTTCACGATGTCGGCAAACCAAGGGTTATCTTCGATCGTGAACAACTTCTCGTCAGGAAATTTGTCATCAATAATTTGGTCCTGTGGGTTGGTCGTATCTAGACGAGACAGGTGGTCTGCTACAACATTTTCACACCCTTTTTTGTCCCGAATCTCGAGATCAAATTTGTGTAACAACAAGATCCATCTCAAGAGTCGAGATTTTGCATCTTTCTTCGCCATGAGGTGCTTGATGGCTGTGTGATCAGAATAGATAATCACGTGGGAGCCAATCAAGTACGACCGGAATTTCTCCAAAGCAAATATGATCGCTAAGAATTCCTTCTCGATCACAGTGTAGTTCAATTGGGCATCATTGAGTGTTCTACTGGCATAGTAGATCACATGAGGCAATTTGTCCAATCGTTGCCCAAGCACTGCTCCCACAACGAAGTCAGATACATCACACATTAACTCAAAGGGTTCAGTCCACACTGGTGCCTTAATAATGGGAGCTGAAGTCAACTCTTTCTTCAAGGTAAAAAAGACATGGTGGCAATCCGGTGTGAACTGAAAAATGGCATCCTTAGCTAACAAGGTGGTGAGAGGTTGAGCAATTTTGCTAAAATCCCGAATGAACCGCCGATAGAATCCAACATGCCCCAAAAAGGTGCGGATATCCTTCACAATACGTGGTGATTGATCGTTTTATATTTCTACCGCAAGTGCACGACCGCGTTGAAGCGGTGGCAAATACGGGTCGTCCACTGGGAGGTGTGTCGACGATTGGTTTGTTCGAAGGCGAGAGGTAAAAAGAAGGAGAGAAAGGTTGGTTACACTAAACTACACTAAGATGCAAATGGAAATGGAGATAAGCAATAAACTAAGCCCCAAAGGGGGTAGAGAAATAATGCGAACATAAAGAAGTGTGTGTGTGTGTTCATTAAGCTCTTCACAACATGTAGTGCATGAGATCATAAAACTACATCCAACTTTGCCTCTACATGAATTAAGATAAGACTACATCATTAAAACATACAAGACAATAATTGGAATGAAGCTACATGAACTCAAGTATAAAGACTATACCCTACTATGCCTCTACATGAATTAAGATTTCACTACATCATTAAAACATACAAGACATTAGCTAAGGTAAAGGCAACAAGAGCACATACATTACAAATTGTGTTTCCAATATTAACTTCATCCATATCCTAACCTTATCATTCCCCATAAAATAGGTCCACTAATCAAAGCATAAGCTAAGCTTCATTCAAGAGCATTAGCATATCAAAGATAAGAGTGGAGACCCATTAGATGGTTATGGAAATCATATAAAGCTCAATGGATAAAAATAACACACACTTAATACACTACATAATTATATCACATATTTCTCCACCCCCCAAATGGGGATGAAACTACTCACTACTCATTACACTACTGATTAGACTAAGTAAAGAAAACATTTAACTAAGATACTAAAATTACTAAACAAGAAATTAAACAAAGTAAAGCAACCCACACAAAACAAACAACATAACAAAACAAGATTAAAAGAAACAAATAAACTTTTATTAACAATGACTCACATTGAAGGTAGCATTCATCTTCACCTTGAGTTTTTGCTTCAAGGCTCACTCCTTAGTAGAGAGAATGCCACCAAGCAATGGGTAATTACAATGGAAGGTGAAGAGTTCTATTTATAAGCATGGAAAAAGCTAATCGGGGACAATCCCCCGATGTGGGACTAAACCAATACCAAAAATAGCCTAAAAGAACATTAATACAAGTCCAGGAGAAATTTCGACGGATCCTGAGCAATATGGACCGCCAATTAGCGGTCCAAGACCGCCAATTGGCGATCCAAAATTGTCGGATCGTGTTGGAATTTGTTGTGGGCTTTGCTTTCTGGTATTGTTGGTCTTTGATGCAGTTACTCGACTTGTTGGAGCTCCGACCCGAATAGAATTGGTAAAATACTCCCCATGATGGTGTGGAGTATTCTGTTTTGCTCTTAGGTCCTTCTGTCTTACATTCAGGTCCTTCTCCCTTGCATCTTGGTCCCTAGATCTCACCATTCAGTCCTTTTTCCCAGCTTTTGGGTCCTTTCATGGCTCTTCTCTTCAAACCTCTTTATTCCTGAAAACTAAACATAAAACTCGTCACGTAGCATTGCTTAGGTGTAAGATAATGGATATAAGATACAAATATGAGCATGAAATGATGTCAATCAAATACCCCCACACCTAAGTTTTTGCTAGTCTCGAGCAAAACAAAGAAAGAGAAAAACAAACGAGAAACAAGAAATCCTAACTCACTTTCGTAGGAATCACGGTTGCACTTAGCACGTGCAACAAGCCGTTAAACCTCTTTGTTGCCAAGGAGGAGGAGTGTTGTCTCCTGAGGGTTTTCAGCGGATATACCCACAAAATCCGAACAAGATGCATTAATCAATCTAGCTACACGACTCGTTGGACTTATTTTGTCGATCATGGAATGCGGTAATACTACGGGTCGACTCTATATATGTAATCAGTCCACACACCTAGCCTAATGAGTTATTCGTGAAAGTTAACTAATGAATTAAGTGAAAGACATGGGCAACCTTAACTTCTGAATGTGAAACAAAGTGTAAAGTCCATTTTGGTTCTTATTCGACTCTTCTTTTCTTTTTTTTCTTTTTTTTCTTTTTCTTTTTTTTTCTTTTTTTTTTCTTTTTCTTTGGAGCATTTATTGGTTGGTGTTTGATTCTCCCAGGGTCAGGTTTCGTGCATCATTGCCTATGAGGACTTACACTATCACGTACACCTTCCCCCAAATC
The DNA here is from genome assembly GCA_963682175.1 of Triglochin maritima. Lineage (NCBI taxonomy): Eukaryota > Viridiplantae > Streptophyta > Magnoliopsida > Alismatales > Juncaginaceae > Triglochin > Triglochin maritima. Next base: position 29,881,677 of record OY821779.1, read on the forward strand.
TCCACATAGGGCGATCCCTACCACCCGTGTAACGGGAGTTCGGTCGGTGCATCCCAAGTAAGATGACTCGAAAGCACCAGGCACAAAGTCCCCTCAGACCTACTTTCCCGAGTGATAGGAGCCGTGCGAGAAGAGAGAACACCACTTATTTATTCATTTATCTACATGGGAACCAAAACCCCTACACTTAAGTTTCACAAAAAGATATTAAGGGCCCTTGACTACAACAAACTTCCTAAATTAACAAACACGAATTATTTGACTCACTAGGTTCAGGGTGGACTTCTTTAAATGTTTGAGCACTGAAACCCACTGATTACTCACCCCCAAGGGAAAACTGGGGTGCATCCTAACGACTCGATAAATCCTAAAGCCACGTACTAGATATCCTAATGCATCAAGTTCAAGACAATTTTGGGAGCTTTCTTTTTACTTTGCCTCTCAACGGTTTTGCACATGCTAAACACACGCAAAACCCACAAAACATTTTCTTTCGAAAACACATGAAGATTTTGAAAGAAATGTGAAAATTTTGAAACACTAGGCAAGCAAAAGAAGACAAGTCACCCAAGGATCATGGCAAGCAGATATATCGATATTAAATGCAGCACACTATCATGACCCTAACAATGCAAACAAAAGAAAACAAAATCAAAGGAAAAAGACTCGACTATGTACACACGAAAAACACCCCCCCACACCTACTTCATGCATTGTCCTCAATGAATGTGAGCAAAATACGACATAGATGTATGCATGAAACAGAAGAGATCTCACCAACGTGAAGTACAAAGGGAAGTGCAAGGTCATGTTGATGGACATAACCCGAATTCCCTCAAAACCTGTGAGATGCTAAAGAAGGGATACAAATACGTGAAAGAAATGGAGCCCAAATACACAAGGGTTGGGGCTCACAACAATCAATGCTCACTGAAGGAGTCTTTTATTGTACTTCTTTTTTTTTCTTTTTTTCTTTTTTTATATAACTATGTACAAACATAAGTTCCCATCTTCATTTGTCAAAAGACATCAAATGGGAACCTCAAGAGTGGGTCAATGCACTTGGAAATGGAACATGACACCACGCGGGGCCAGAATACGCATGCGTGGGCCCCCTTCACAAAGAGCACCAGATGAAATGAGAGGTTCATGAATTGGACGCAAAGGCGTCTCATTCAAAGGATCAAACTGAAAGAGCTTGAACCTCTCGAGAGTTTGGGAAATAAGGGGCAACGGAAGAAAAATATCTCCCGTTGCGGAACTGAAGTTATGATCATCAATCCAAACTCTCCAACCAACAGGCTGGTGGGTCGGAACGAGGTCAAGCACCTCGTTATGCATGTCCAACTCACCAAGAGAACAGGAAGTGGGTCTCATACCCAAAGTATCCTCCAAGGAACTCGTAATACCCTCATGAGGAATGTAGTTGTTTGATGTTCCATCATTTCCAAGATGATCAGGAACAATAGTGAGAGGCAAACTCTCATCAGGTTGTTTGAAATTGAGGGTACTAGGGAGCTCTTGCTCCACCAGAGGTGAGTCCTTAAGAGGCACAACATGAAGATCATGTGGCTCAAGGGCCACGGGACAAAAAGATAAGGCACAATCATGTGCCGACTCATAATGAAACTGGTCCAAGTTATTCTCAATTTGAATCGAATCCTCCACTAAGTGATCGTGAATTGAAACCCCAAGTCCCTCAGACTGACTAGGAGTTTGACTTTTAAAGATTGTACTTTGAATTTGTGGATGTGGTGGTGGTTCGATATCAAAAGATGAATCCTCATGTTGACAAGAAAAGTTACCCTCCTCACGTTCATGGAATTGCTGTGTCATCTGGCTCACTTGCATTTCCATGGTTTGCAAGGAATTCAAGTTGGACTTCAATAAATTTTGTGTGGTTTCCATGAATGTTTGGAGAGTTTGTTTCAAGGAATCAGGTATGCGGTCAACGATGGGGTCCAAGTCAGAGCTTGGGAAATTTTGGGGTTGGGTGTTGATGGGCTGAGAATGAGTCCAATGATTTGGAGTGGGGTGCTGGTAGAATTCTGGGTATTCGGGAGGAGGATACTGGGGTGAATATGAAGTATAAGAATTTGAATAAGAATTGTTTCCCCATGAATCCATCACTCTCGGGATGTACGCGGATGCGTAATGGTCATATTGAGCATTTTGGGAAAATGTATGCTCATACTCAGGCTCTGGGGGAACATAAGGACATTCCCCGATATTATGACCACTCAACCCACAACAATCGCACAGTATGGCTACTGGAGCCACTGGTGCACTCATGTCGTCTACCGCATGCATGAAAGAGGCCAAAGTTTGTTGTCCAGAGTATGATCCAACATAACTAGATGGAGATCTAGCCGTCGGTACCTCTCTCATATCACCCCTATATGAAGATTGCTCAGTCACATAATGAAGATCATCCCAACCGTACGGGGTGTTCGTCTGAGCCACCCCCGGTTGCATGGGTCCGGAATACCAGGGAGAATCATCCTGGTCCCAACAATGATATGAATGGTCGCCCATGTAACCATCCATCTCAATAAACAACTCTCGAGTCGACCACTCTCACCACCACGAGACTAAGCTCGCAAAAAGTGCTCGACTCGACCCTAAAACGCTACCAGAGAGTGTAAAGGGGAGGAGACTATAACGTAGAAGAAGGTGAGAAGAAGATGACTCAGAGGAGAAGGGAAGAATCCCTAGAGCTAGCGAGGGTACAGGGTGAAGGTAGAAGCCTAACTAGCAAGCATGGCTCAAACAATGTAAGGCAATGGGTCCTTAGGCTAGACGATGCCTAACTTCGAGGTCACTAGCCTCGACACGCCTCACCTCCCTACAACGAGGACCACAATGCCCAGCAAGTGATACCAGATCCGGAGATCCAATACCTCCTACTATCGACAAGGTAGGCAACGCCGATCAGGTCATGGCGGTCTCAACTAGATTACTCTCCTAGTGCGTCCAAAATCCTAGGGCCAATGTCTACTTGCTTTTAGTTAAGACTTTACTTGAGTGTGCTTTTTGGGGCTAAGGGAGGGGTGATGAAATCCCCCACCTTATCTTTGAAGACTATAGGTGATGCGCCTTAAAGATGTTTTGAAATCTTAGGCTAGCAAGCAACTCACCAAACAAGCACTCACCTCACTCTTGTTTCGATGCAAACCTTACTCACTAATGAATGTCCAAATGCGTGAATAAGTGATAAGGAATGCGTACCTCGCTCCAGCAATCAACGACAAAATGTAAAGCAAAGAAAAGAAAGATGCATGCAAGGTCTACATATGATGCATGACCTAGATGGCAAAGAGTCTAATCTTTTGCTTTGAGTTTTATGGTCCAAGTTGATTAAAGGGGGAGTGATTAATGATCTGGGAGCAAGCACGAAGTCACAACATGCAAAATTGGACTCCCAGACAACACCAATTACAGAACTAACTACCACAAAAAATTTGGAAGCAGGAAACCCTTACCAGGCCGCCAATTGGCGGGCTCTAACCGCTGATTGGCGGTCCTTTTGTGGTTTCTCTTCCTCAATCTTCTTCAGTAGCCTCCCCTTGATGTGCTGGTTCCCTGAAACTAAGAAACACTGGAAACAAAAAATTAAAAACCCCTCGAATCGTCCCAACCAAGGTCTGGACAGAGCACCTCCCCGGCAACGGCGCCAAAAACTTGATTGATCGTTTTATATTTCTACCGCAAGTGCACGACCGCGTTGAAGCGGTGGCAAATACGGGTCGTCCACTGGGAGGTGTGTCGACGATTGGTTTGTTCGAAGGCGAGAGGTAAAAAGAAGGAGAGAAAGGTTGGTTACACTAAACTACACTAAGATGCAAATGGAAATGGAGATAAGCAATAAACTAAGCCCCAAAGGGGGTAGAGAAATAATGTGAACATAAAGAAGTGTGTGTGTGTGTTCATTAAGCTCTTCACAACATGTAGTGCATGAGATCATAAAACTACATCCAACTTTGCCTCTACATGAATTAAGATAAGACTACATCATTAAAACATACAAGACAATAATTGGAATGAAGCTACATGAACTCAAGTATAAAGACTATACCCTACTATGCCTCTACATGAATTAAGATTTCACTACATCATTAAAACATACAAGACATTAGCTAAGGTAAAGGCAACAAGAGCACATACATTACAAATTGTGTTTCCAATATTAACTTCATCCATATCCTAACCTTATCATTCCCCATAAAATAGGTCCACTAATCAAAGCATAAGCTAAGCTTCATTCAAGAGCATTAGCATATCAAAGATAAGAGTGGAGACCCATTAGATGGTTATGGAAATCATATAAAGCTCAATGGATAAAAATAACACACACTTAATACACTACATAATTATATCACATATTTCTCCACCCCCCAAATGGGGATGAAACTACTCACTACTCATTACACTACTGATTAGACTAAGTAAAGAAAACATTTAACTAAGATACTAAAATTACTAAACAAGAAATTAAACAAAGTAAAGCAACCCACACAAAACAAACAACATAACAAAACAAGATTAAAAGAAACAAATAAACTTTTATTAACAATGACTCACATTGAAGGTAGCATTCATCTCCACCTTGAGTTTTTGCTTCAAGGCTCACTCCTTAGTAGAGAGAATGCCACCAAGCAATGGGTAATTACAATGGAAGGTGAAGAGTTCTATTTATAAGCATGGAAAAAGCTAATCGGGGACAATCCCCCGATGTGGGACTAAACCAATACCAAAAATAGCCTAAAAGAACATTAATACAAGTCCAGGAGAAATTTCGACGGATCCTGAGCAATATGGACCGCCAATTAGCGGTCCAAGACCGCCAATTGGCGGTCCAAAATTGTCGGATCGTGTTGGAATTTGTTGTGGGCTTTGCTTTCTGGTATTGTTGGTCTTTGATGCGGTTACTCGACTTGTTGGAGCTCCGACCCGAATAGAATTGGTAAAATACTCCCCATGATGGTGTGGAGTATTCTGTTTTGCTCTTAGGTCCTTCTGTCTTACATTCAGGTCCTTCTCCCTTGCATCTTGGTCCCTAGATCTCACCATTCAGTCCTTTTTCCCAGCTTTTGGGTCCTTTCATGGCTCTTCTCTTCAAACCTCTTTATTCCTGAAAACTAAACATAAAACTCGTCACGTAGCATTGCTTAGGTGTAAGATAATGGATATAAGATACAAATATGAGCATGAAATGATGTCAATCAAATACCCCCACACCTAAGTTTTTGCTAGTCTCGAGCAAAACAAAGAAAGAGAAAAACAAACGAGAAACAAGAAATCCTAACTCACTTTCGTAGGAATCACGGTTGCACTTAGCACGTGCAACAAGCCGTTAAACCTCTTTGTTGCCAAGGAGGAGGAGTGTTGTCTCCTGAGGGTTTTCAGCGGATATACCCACAAAATCCGAACAAGATGCATTAATCAATCTAGCTACACGACTCGTTGGACTTATTTTGTCGATCATGGAATGCGGTAATACTACGGGTCGACTCTATATATGTAATCAGTCCACACACCTAGCCTAATGAGTTATTCGTGAAAGTTAACTAATGAATTAAGTGAAAGACATGGGCAACCTTAACTTCTGAATGTGAAACAAAGTGTAAAGTCCATTTTGGTTCTTATTTGACTCTTCTTTTCTTTTTTTTCTTTTTTTTCTTTTTCTTTTTTTTTCTTTTTTTTTCTTTTTCTTTGGAGCATTTATTGGTTGGTGTTTGATTCTCCCAGGGTCAGGTTTCGTGCATCATTGCCTATGAGGACTTACACTATCACGTACACCTTCCCCCAAATCTCCACATAGGGCGATCCCTACCACCCGTGTAACGGGAGTTCGGTCGGTGCATCCCAAGTCAGATGACTCTAAAGCACCAGGCACAAAGTCCCCTCAGACCTACTTTCCCGAGTGATAGGAGCCGTGCGAGAAGAGAGAACACCACTTATTTATTCATTTATCTACATGGGAACCAAAACCCCTACACTTAAGTTTCACAAAAAGATATTAAGGGCCCTTGACTACAACAAACTTCCTAAATTAACAAACACGAATTATTTGACTCACTAGGTTCAGGGTGGACTTCTTTAAATGTTTGAGCACTGAAACCCACTGATTACTCACCCCCAAGGGAAAACTGGGGTGCATCCTAACGACTCGATAAATCCTAAAGCCACGTACTAGATATCCTAATGCATCAAGTTCAAGACAATTTTGGGAGCTTTCTTTTTACTTTGCCTCTCAACGGTTTTGCACATGCTAAACACACGCAAAACCCACAAAACATTTTCTTTCGAAAACACATGAAGATTTTGAAAGAAATGTGAAAATTTTGAAACACTAGGCAAGCAAAAGAAGACAAGTCACCCAAGGATCATGGCAAGCAGATATATCGATATTAAATGCAGCACACTATCATGACCCTAACAATGCAAACAAAAGAAAACAAAATCAAAGGAAAAAGACTCGACTATGTACACACGTAAAACACCCCCCCACACCTACTTCATGCATTGTCCTCAATGAATGTGAGCAAAATACGACATAGATGTATGCATGAAACAGAAGAGATCTCACCAACGTGAAGTACAAAGGGAAGTGCAAGGTCATGTTGATGGACATAACCCGAATTCCCTCAAAACCTGTGAGATGCTAAAGAAGGGATACAAATACGTGAAAGAAATGGAGCCCAAATACACAAGGGTTGGGGCTCACAACAATCAATGCTCACTGAAGGAGTCTTTTATTGTACTTCTTTTTTTTTCTTTTTTTCTTTTTTTATATAACTATGTACAAACATAAGTTCCCATCTTCATTTGTCAAAAGACATCAAATGGGAACCTCAAGAGTGGGTCAATGCACTTGGAAATGGAACATGACACCACGCGGGGCCAGAATACGCATGCGTGGGCCCCCTTCACAAAGAGCACCAGATGAAATGAGAGGTTCATGAATTGGACGCAAAGGCGTCTCATTCAAAGGATCAAACTGAAAGAGCTTGAACCTCTCGAGAGTTTGGGAAATAAGGGGCAACGGAAGAAAAATATCTCCCGTTGCGGAACTGAAGTTATGATCATCAATCCAAACTCTCCAACCAACAGGCTGGTGGGTCGGAACGAGGTCAAGCACCTCGTTATGCATGTCCAACTCACCAAGAGAACAGGAAGTGGGTCTCATACCCAAAGTATCCTCCAAGGAACTCGTAATACCCTCATGAGCAATGTAGTTGTTTGATGTTCCATCATTTCCAAGATGATCAGGAACAATAGTGAGAGGCAAACTCTCATCAGGTTGTTTGAAATTGAGGGTACTAGGGAGCTCTTGCTCCACCAGAGGTGAGTCCTTAAGAGGCACAACATGAAGATCATGTGGCTCAAGGGCCACGGGACAAAAAGATAAGGCACAATCATGTGCCGACTCATAATGAAACTGGTCCAAGTTATTCTCAATTTGAATCGAATCCTCCACTAAGTGATCGTGAATTGAAACCCCAAGTCCCTCAGACTGACTAGGAGTTTGACTTTTAAAGATTGTACTTTGAATTTGTGGATGTGGTGGTGGTTCGATATCAAAAGATGAATCCTCATGTTGACAAGAAAAGTTACCCTCCTCACGTTCATGGAATTGCTGTGTCATCTGGCTCACTTGCATTTCCATGGTTTGCAAGGAATTCAAGTTGGACTTCAATAAATTTTGTGTGGTTTCCATGAATGTTTGGAGAGTTTGTTTCAAGGAATCAGGTATGCGGTCAACGATGGGGTCCAAGTCAGAGCTTGGGAAATTTTGGGGTTGGGTGTTGATGGGCTGAGAATGAGTCCAATGATTTGGAGTGGGGTGCTGGTAGAATTCTGGGTATTCGGGAGGAGGATACTGGGGTGAATATGAAGTATAAGAATTTGAATAAGAATTGTTTCCCCATGAATCCATCACTCTCGGGATGTACGCGGATGCGTAATGGTCATATTGAGCATTTTGGGAAAATGTATGCTCATACTCAGGCTCTGGGGGAACATAAGGACATTCCCCGATATTATGACCACTCAACCCACAACAATCGCACAGTATGGCTACTGGAGCCACTGGTGCACTCATGTCGTCTACCGCATGCATGAAAGAGGCCAAAGTTTGTTGTCCAGAGTATGATCCAACATAACTAGATGGAGATCTAGCCGTCGGTACCTCTCTCATATCACCCCTATATGAAGATTGCTCAGTCACATAATGAAGATCATCCCAACCGTACGGGGTGTTCGTCTGAGCCACCCCCAGTTGCATGGGTCCGGAATACCAGGGAGAATCATCCTGGTCCCAACAATGATATGAATGGTCGCCCATGTAACCATCCATCTCAATAAACAACTCTCGAGTCGACCACTCTCACCACCACGAGACTAAGCTCGCAAAAAGTGCTCGACTCGACCCTAAAACGCTACCAGAGAGTGTAAAGGGGAGGAGACTATAACGTAGAAGAAGGTGAGAAGAAGATGACTCAGAGGAGAAGGGAAGAATCCCTAGAGCTAGCGAGGGTACAGGGTGAAGGTAGAAGCCTAACTAGCAAGCATGGCTCAAACAATGTAAGGCAATGGGTCCTTAGGCTAGACGATGCCTAACTTCGAGGTCACTAGCCTCGACACGCCTCACCTCCCTACAACGAGGACCACAATGCCCAGCAAGTGATACCAGATCCGGAGATCCAATACCTCCTACTATCGACAAGGTAGGCAACGCCGATCAGGTCATGGCGGTCTCAACTAGATTACTCTCCTAGTGCGTCCAAAATCCTAGGGCCAATGTCTACTTGCTTTTAGTTAAGACTTTACTTGAGTGTGCTTTTTGGGGCTAAGGGAGGGGTGATGAAATCCCCCACCTTATCTTTGAAGACTATAGGTGATGCGCCTTAAAGATGTTTTGAAATCTTAGGCTAGCAAGCAACTCACCAAACAAGCACTCACCTCACTCTTGTTTCGATGCAAACCTTACTCACTAATGAATGTCCAAATGCGTGAATAAGTGATAAGGAATGCGTACCTCGCTCCAGCAATCAACGACAAAATGTAAAGCAAAGAAAAGAAAGATGCATGCAAGGTCTACATATGATGCATGACCTAGATGGCAAAGAGTCTAATCTTTTGCTTTGAGTTTTATGGTCCAAGTTGATTAAAGGGGGAGTGATTAATGATCTGGGAGCAAGCACGAAGTCACAACATGCAAAATTGGACTCCCAGACAACACCAATTACAGAACTAACTACCACAAAAAATTTGGAAGCAGGAAACCCTTACCAGGCCGCCAATTGGCGGGCTCTAACCGCTGATTGGCGGTCCTTTTGTGGTTTCTCTTCCTCAATCTTCTTCAGTAGCCTCCCCTTGATGTGCTGGTTCCCTGAAACTAAGAAACACTGGAAACAAAAAATTAAAAACCCCTCGAATCGTCCCAACCAAGGTCTGGACAGAGCACCTCCCCGGCAACGGCGCCAAAAACTTGATTGATCGTTTTATATTTCTACCGCAAGTGCACGACCGCGTTGAAGCGGTGGCAAATACGGGTCGTCCACTGGGAGGTGTGTCGACGATTGGTTTGTTCGAAGGCGAGAGGTAAAAAGAAGGAGAGAAAGGTTGGTTACACTAAACTACACTAAGATGCAAATGGAAATGGAGATAAGCAATAAACTAAGCCCCAAAGGGGGTAGAGAAATAATGTGAACATAAAGAAGTGTGTGTGTGTGTTCATTAAGCTCTTCACAACATGTAGTGCATGAGATCATAAAACTACATCCAACTTTGCCTCTACATGAATTAAGATAAGACTACATCATTAAAACATACAAGACAATAATTGGAATGAAGCTACATGAACTCAAGTATAAAGACTATACCCTACTATGCCTCTACATGAATTAAGATTTCACTACATCATTAAAACATACAAGACATTAGCTAAGGTAAAGGCAACAAGAGCACATACATTACAAATTGTGTTTCCAATATTAACTTCATCCATATCCTAACCTTATCATTCCCCATAAAATAGGTCCACTAATCAAAGCATAAGCTAAGCTTCATTCAAGAGCATTAGCATATCAAAGATAAGAGTGGAGACCCATTAGATGGTTATGGAAATCATATAAAGCTCAATGGATAAAAATAACACACACTTAATACACTACATAATTATATCACATATTTCTCCACCCCCCAAATGGGGATGAAACTACTCACTACTCATTACACTACTGATTAGACTAAGTAAAGAAAACATTTAACTAAGATACTAAAATTACTAAACAAGAAATTAAACAAAGTAAAGCAACCCACACAAAACAAACAACATAACAAAACAAGATTAAAAGAAACAAATAAACTTTTATTAACAATGACTCACATTGAAGGTAGCATTCATCTCCACCTTGAGTTTTTGCTTCAAGGCTCACTCCTTAGTAGAGAGAATGCCACCAAGCAATGGGTAATTACAATGGAAGGTGAAGAGTTCTATTTATAAGCATGGAAAAAGCTAATCGGGGACAATCCCCCAATGTGGGACTAAACCAATACCAAAAATAGCCTAAAAGAACATTAATACAAGTCCAGGAGAAATTTCGACGGATCCTGAGCAATATGGACCGCCAATTAGCGGTCCAAGACCGCCAATTGGCGGTCCAAGACCGCCAATTGGCGGTCCAAAATTGTCGGATCGTGTTGGAATTTGTTGTGGGCTTTGCTTTCTGGTATTGTTGGTCTTTGATGCGGTTACTCGACTTGTTGGAGCTCCGACCCGAATAGAATTGGTAAAATACTCCCCATGATGGTGTGGAGTATTCTGTTTTGCTCTTAGGTCCTTCTGTCTTACATTCAGGTCCTTCTCCCTTGCATCTTGGTCCCTAGATCTCACCATTCAGTCCTTTTTCCCAGCTTTTGGGTCCTTTCATGGCTCTTCTCTTCAAACCTCTTTATTCCTGAAAACTAAACATAAAACTCGTCACGTAGCATTGCTTAGGTGTAAGATAATGGATATAAGATACAAATATGAGCATGAAATGATGTCAATCACGTGGCGGTGGGAGATTAGCAATAAGACCCACTTTGGCGGGATCGAACTCAATTCCCATACTTGAGACCACATGTCCAAGTACAATCCCTCGCTTCACCATGAAGTGACATTTCTCCCAATTGAGAGCGAGGTTCTTCTCACGGCATCACTTGAGGACAAGGCTCAAGTGACGAAGACACTCATCAAAGGAAGCGCCAAATATGGAAAAGTCATCCATGAAAATCTCATGGAAACACTCTACCATATCGGAGAAGATGCTGATCATACACCTTTGAAACGTTGTCGGCGCATTACATTACCCAAAGGGCATGCGACGGTAGGCAAACGTGCCAAAGGGACAAGTAAATGTGGTTTTCTCTTGATCCTCGAGGGCGATGGGAATTTGGTTTTAACCGGAGTATCCATCAAGAAAACAATAATACTCATGTCCGGCCAACCTTTCCAACATCTGATCTATGAATGGCAACGAGAAATGTTCTTTCTGCGTTGCCGCATTGAGCTTGCGATAATCAACGCAAACTCGCCATCCAGTTTGCAGGCGTGTCGGTATAAGCTCATTATGCTCATTCTCCACAACCGTCACGCCTGACTTCTAGGGAACCACATGGATAGGACTCACCCATGAACTATCAGAGAGGATAGATTATGCCATGATCCAAGCATTTGAGAACCTCCTTTCGGACGACTTCTTTCAGTATAGGATTCATTCTTCGTTGTGGGTCCCTGCGGGGCCTAGAATCCTCTTCCATGTGGATCCGATGCTGAACAATACTAGGGCTAATTCCCTTGATATCCTTCAAGGACCACCTGATCGCCTCTTTGTTTTCAAAGATTACTCTTTTGAGGGCAACCTCTTGATCTTGTGCAATATCAGAAGCAATAATGAGTGGCAAGGTCTCGTTATCCCCTAAAAAGATGTACTTTAGGTTATCGAGGAGCGGTTTAAGCTCGACCAGAGGTGGGTCCTTGTCGGATTCAGAGTTACTTTCAAGTGGCTCAATGGCCACGAGGTAAGAGGAGAAAGCACCCATATGTGCCTCCCCGTCTAGAGATACGCTGGCGGATTCCTCAAGATCCTCTTCACTCGTAACCTGGTCATTAGGCACCTTAAAAATATGTCGTTGTGAATCGAACATGCCTAATGACTCGGGCTCATCCGTGTCCTAGATGAAATTGGTTCTGACAGTATTGTCGAAGAGCCCGGGTTGCTTACCAAGAGTAAAGATGTTGAAATCCACTGTGAGGTTTCCAAAAGACAACCTCATCAAGCTATTGCGACAATTGATCAAAACATTAGATGTCACAAGAAACGGCCTCCCAAGGATTACATGAATTTATCTTTGTGGGTTGGACACGGGTTCAGTATCCAAGATGATGAAATCAACTGGAAATACGAACTCACCCACTTTGATAAGGACAACCTCCACACTCCCTCGTGGAATCTTGACGGATCTGTCAGCCAATTGGAGGGTTGTCCTTGTTGGTTTAAGATCGCCTATTCCAAGGTTGACCTTGACAGAGTAGGGCAGGAGGTTCACAGATGCTCATAGACATAGTAAGGTTGTATGGACATCGATCTCCCCGTCCCCACGAGACGACTCAGCCTCCTGCTCCAAAGGAGCACGAGACGACTCGGCCTCGTGCTCCAAAGGAGCACGAGGTGGAGATGGCCGATCACCTAGACTGTCCATCTCAGAAAAATGCATTCTCTCAAGTCGAGCGCTCTCACAAGAACGAGCCCAACCTCGCATAAAATGCTCGACTCGACTCTAAAAAACACACAACTGAAGGTGTACACAGAGGAGGAGACTACTCATAGAGAATAGATGAGGAGAGGACTCAGATGATGAGGGAAGAATCCTTAGATCTAGCGTGGGTAATGGGATCAGGAAGAAGCCTAACTAGCAAGCACGACTCAATCAACTTAAGGCTATAGGTCATTAGGCTAGGCGACGCCTAACTTCGAGGTCACTAGCCTCGACACGCCTCACCTCCTTACAATGAAGACTGCAATTCCCAGCAAGTGATACTAGATCCGGAGATCCAGTACCTCCTACTATCGACAAGGTAGGCAACGCCGATCAGGCCATGATGGTCTCAACTAGATTACTCTCCTACTGCGTCCGCAATCCTTAGGGCCAATGTCTACTTGCTTTTTGAATTAAGGCTTTGATTAAGAGTAATTTTTGGGACCAAGGAAAGGGTGATGAAATCCCCCACCTTATGTTGTATGGGATAGCCCCTCCTTAGTAGTGTTTTGATCCTAAATCTCGCAATCAACGCTCCAATCAAACACTCAACTCACTCTTGTCCTGATGCACCTTACTAACTAATGCATGATCAAAACATGCATGAATGAGAGATTTGGGTGCACGTACCTCACGCCAGAAATCAACAACAAAATGTAAAGCAAAGAAAAGACAAATGCATGCAAGGTCTACAAATGATGCATGACCTAGATGGCAAGAAGTCTAATCTTTTGCTTTGAGTTTTATGGTCCAAGTTGATTAAAGGGGGTTCATTTTTAATCTGAGAGCAAACTAGAAGTCACAGCATGCAAAATAGTGCTCCCAGATAACTACAATGAACAAAACAACAACCATAAAACAATTGAGAGAGATTGAGGCTCACCAGGCCGCCAATTGGCAATCCCAGACCGCTGATTGGCAGTCACTTTTGGGTCTCTCGCTCTCAAATTCCTCCAGTCGCTTCCCTTGTTCCTCAGAATGCCTGAAACACACAAAATCTAAAAACAAACAATTAAAACCACTCGAATAGTCCAAACCAAAGTCTCGACAGAGCACCTCCCCGGCAACGACACCAAAAACTTGATTGATACGTTTTAATTAAACCGCAAGTGCACGGCCACGTTGAATCGGTGACAAATACGGGTCGATCCATAGGGAGCTGTGTCTACTTTTGGTTTGTGCGAAAGCAAGTGGGAAAGAAAGGAGATAAAGATTGATTACACTAAACTATACTAATCAAAACTAGTAAACTAGAAAGGCTGAAATGAAATCACAAAACAAACTAAGCTAAGCAACTAATGTAGGAAGATAGAACTCAGGAATGGAAAACCCCTAAGGGGTGGAGTGTGTGTGTGTGCATGAAATAAGTGTGGTGAATGCATACAAGAAGCTCAAGTTTAGTTAGTGTTTGTTAATTCATAAGAAGTACCTAATGACAAGACATATCATTTACAACACTAACCTAGGTGATTAATATGAGAAATGCAAGGTTGTTATTAAGAACATAACGAGCATGAAATGTACCTAACTATGACAGAAACCATCAAGTAAAGTTCTTATTAATTCAAGCAAGCATACTAATATCTCTCACAAACAATAATATCTAGCATTCATACAATCTACATAACATGTACACACATCTACTCCACCCCCAAAGGGGATGGAACTACTGACACATATTTAAAATGACATGTATACTAATGAATGAAGACATGATAAAACTAATTATAGAAAGACTAAACAAGAAGTTAACTAAAAGACATAAAACAAAACAAACATGCAAGCATATTAAAGGAAATTAAACTAAGCAAGAACCAACATACTAATGGAAAACATCTATTACTAACTCACTCAATTACAAGTAACCTCTTTCTCCACCCGAGTTTTGCTTCAAGGCTTCACTCTTAGTAGAGAAGATGGCCACCAAGAGAGGAGATGGGGTACAAGAGAGGAAGGAGAGTTCTATTTATAGCCATAGAAAAAAGTAATCTAGGACAATCCCCCGGTATGGGACTAAACAAATACCAAACATAGCCTAAACAAACACTAATACATGTGCACGCGAAATCATAGCGGATCAGGAGAGATCCGGACTGCCAATTAGCGGTCCCAGACCGCCAATGGCAGTCTACAGGATCCGGATCCATCTGGTTTTCATTCTGGGCTTTTCTTGATGTATTTGTTGGTCTTGGATACATCTATTTCGCTTGTTGGAGCTCCGACCCGAATAGAATTGCCAAAATACTCCCTATGATGGTGTGGAGTTTTTTGTTTTGCTCTTTGGTCCTTCGGTCATACGTTCAGGTCCTTCTCCCTTGCATCTTAGTCCTAAGGTCTCACAATTCAGTCCTTTTTCCTATCTTTTAGGTCCTTTCATGCCTCTTCTCATCAAACCTTTTTATTTCTGAAATTCAAATATAAAACGTGTCACATAGCATTGCTTAGGTGTAAGATAATGGATATAAGATACAAATATAAGCATGAAATGATGTCAATCAAAGGCCCTTAAACTCTTTTTGTGAAACTGTAAGTGTAGGGGTTTTGGTTCCCATGTAGATAAATGAATAAGTGGTGTTCTCTCTTCTCGCACGGCTCCTATCACTTGGGAAATTAGATCCAAGGGGACTTAGTGCGTGGTGCTCTCGAGTCATCTGACTTAGGATGCACCGACCGAACTCCCGTTACACGGGTGGTACGGATCGCCCTATGTGGAGATTTGGGAAAATGTGTACGTGATAGTGTAAGTCCTCACAGGCATGATGCACGAAACCCGACCCTCGGAGAATCAAATACCAACCAATATAATGCTCCAAAAAAAGAAAAGAAAAAAAGAGTCAAATAAGAACCTTAATGGACTTTACACAATGTATAACTTTCAGAAGTTAAGGTTGCCTATGTCTTTCACTTAAGTCCTTAATTAACTTTCAGGAATGATTCATTAGGCTAGGTGTGTTGACTGATTACATATATAGAGTCGGCCCGTAGGATTATCGCGTCCAATGATCGATAAAAATGAGTCCATGGAGTCGAGTTTCTAGATTGAATAATACATCTTTTTTCGGATTTTGTGGGTGTATCCGCTGAAAACCCTCAGGAGACAACACTCCTCCTCCTTGGCAACAAGGAGGTTTAACGGCTTGTTGCATGTGCTAAGTGCAATCGTGATTCCTACGAAAGTGAGTTAGGGTTTCTTATTTTTCGTATGCTTTTCCCTTTCTTTTTTTGCTCGGGACTAGCAAAAGTTAGGTGTGGGGGTATGTGATTGACATCATTTCATGCTTATATTTGTATCTTATATCCATTATCTTTCACCTAAACAATGCTACGTGACGAGTTTTATGTTTGAATTTCAGAAATAAATAGGTTTGAAGAGAAGAGGCATAAAAGGACCTAAAAGCATGAAAAAAGACTGAGTTGAGAGACTCAAAGACTAAGATGCAAGATCGAAGGACCTGAATGTAAGATCAAAGGACCAATGAGCAAACAAGAATACATCACACCATCATGGGGAGTATTTTGGCAATTCTATTCGAGTCGGAGCTCCAACAAGCGAAGTAGATGCATCAAAGACAAGCACAACCATCCAGAAAGACCCAGAAGAAAATCCAGCGTGATCCGAACCATATAGACCGCGAATTGGCGGTCCAAGACCGCTAATCGGCGGTCTGTTTTTCTCCAGATCCACTAAGCTTTCTGTGGGACGTGTATTTGTATGTATTTAGTCTATTTTTGGTATTTGTTTAGTCCCATACCGGGGGATTTTCCCGGATTATCTTTTTCTATGGCTATAAATAGAACTCTTCACCTTCTATTTGTTGGCTTTTTGGCCTTAATATATGTTTTGATGATTTAATCAACCTAATCTTAATTATAATCATGTAGAGTAGCACACATATTGCATTGCATATATATTGCATTGTGCTAACCTCTACAGGTGATCAAGACTCAAGGAAGAAAGGAAATCAAGTCAAGACATGTAATCAAGCTCATTTGAAGACATGTATTTTGCATTTCATTGAGTATTTAGGAACTTGTGTATATTGAGCATACTTGAGCTAAAATCAACTGAAACACACACTAGGTTTCTCATAGAAGTCACACACGAAATTTCACATAATTTGGACTTCAATAGATCACCCAAACTTAGACCGGAAAACACTAAACCTGAACCCTAACTGTCTGCCCACATTCGGTCGACCGCAACAGGCCGTTCGGTCGACCGGATGATCAAGGATTCTGTTTTGTGTTTCCCTGTCTAGTTTCGGTTGACCGTACCTTCTCTTTCGGTCGACCGTTTGAACTTAATTTTTCGACCGTTAATTTTGTCGTATATTCCCAACGGTCGTATTCGTATTAAAACAATAATACCCCAAATACATTTCATGTATCGGTCGACCGAGGACACAGATCGGTCGACCGTTTGTCCATCTCTTGACAAACCCGAATCACCTGTTGAAAAACGGTCGATCGCTAGACCTGTTTCGGTCGACCGAATATCCAATTGTTTGTCAACCCCAAAGTGTCTGGTACAAATCGGTCGACCGTTCCCCTTTAGGTGTTCGAACGATGACTTAAGTGTACCTAAGTCGTAGCGTTGGGCGGTCGACTGTTTCCTTACCGGTCGACCGAACCTTGTGCAAAACTGCCAAACGGTCGACCGTTCTTCCCGTTTCGGTCGACCGATTTTATCTAGAATTGGGTCCTGCAGTTTCTGTTTTGTGTAATCACACTTCAACTCATACCCAATCAATCCCAACGGCTCTATTCTCTCGAATGCCTATATAAGGAGTTGTAAAACACATTTTAACACAACTCTCCCACTCATACTTGTCCAATACATTAGAGAGAAACCCAACACACTCAAAGCCTCAAACCTTCCACACTTTAATCACAAATCCAATCTCATTAAGTGTGCTCAAGTTTAGAGAGTGTGTTCCACTCAAGTTTGTTGCTGTCCAAGTAAAGTAAAGGTTTCAGTGAAAGCCCGAAGCATTCCTCTCAGATTGTGAGAGAAGAAAGTCAAGCTCGCGAGGTTGTTCACGGAGTTTGTTTTGTAAAGGCGTTCTTTCCCGGCCCGGAACGGGGAGTGGTTAGTGAAGACGTAGGCGGAGCTCGCGGAGTCGAGCGGAGCTTACAAGAGAGGACTAGGACCCGGGTGGGGTGCCGAACCTCTATAAAAACCGACCCGTCTCATTGTGGTTTGCTTATTTCTTCCTTTACTTGCTTGTTTGTTTTTAATTCCGCTGTGCATGTCTTGATTGCTTAAACAAGTAGGTAATTAGCCTTAATTGTGGACCCATAGACCCACACGATCCCACACTATTGTATTCACCCATTGCTTGGTGGCATTCTCTCTACTTGGAGTAAGCTTTGGAGCAAAATCTCAAGGTGGAGAAGAATGCTGCTAGTGATGTGAGTCATTTAATAAAATAATTTTTTCATTGTTTTGTTCTTATGTTGTTTCTTTATGCATGCTTAGCTTAGTTTTATTTCTTTGATTGTAGGCTAAAGTAGTTAGAATGTTTCCTTTCTTCTTTAGTTTAATTGTTAGAATAATGTGTAGTGAGTAGATCCATCCCCCTTTGGGGGTGGAGATGATCATACATCCATTAAAGAATGGATATGAATGTTTTATATTTTGATTGTGTTGATAAATGTGAATGTATGCTTGCTTGTTAGAGTAGAATACTACACTTGATGGGTTTTGACACAAATCTTAGACACCTCCCATGCTTGTTTAGGTTCTGAAATAACCAGCTTGTGTATATGAATGTTAATCAACTAGGTTAGTGAATGGATTGATAGGTTTTGCTATAACATTTAGACACTTCATATGCAAGAAAACACTACCTACATTTGTGCCTATAGAATGCATTCTTCACCATCTTTTTACATGTGTGCACACACTCCACCCTTAGGGGTCTTTATCGTCTTGATTCCAGCTTAGTTTTACATTCTTTTAGTTTTGATTCGAAGTAATCGTTAGTTGTTTTACTTTACGTTTCTCTTCTTAGTAGTTTAGTGTAGCGTAGATTAGCATAGACAAACTCTTCTCCATTTTTGTTGACACTTGATTTCTGAAAAAACCAGAGACTACGCACTTCCCTGAGGATCGACCCGTACTTGTCACCGCTTCAACGCGGCCGTGCACTTTCGGTATTTAAAACAATTAAACAAGAATCGTCATTGGGATGGAAGGGATGGTCCCTTACACCCCAAATTCTGGCCCCGTGTAGAGTAAGAGAGGCGTGACGGAGCTTTTGTGATCTCGGAGATGCACGTGGTGGCGGAGGTGCTTTCAGAACCTTCAGATTGCTCGTACCATCACTGTCTCGAAAGGGCACCTCAAATTCGCAGCTGGTTGGATCCGTGATGGGCTCTTGGGCTAGCTCTCCACGTGAGTGCAACAGTTTGCTGGAAGTTTCCTTTCCTTACAATGAGATTTCACGCACATGGGATCCTTCCATTTCCTGGACCACATCAGATCTGGCACGTTCATGTGCGTGGCAGTTTTCCCTCTCAATGATACCTTCATTATTGCACGAAAGAATCTTATTTCTTTCGATATCCTCCGGGTGAGCCTCTGAAGAAGCTTCCTTATTCGGTTCTGGATTCATCTCATCATTGGTGAAGTCACCAAATTAGTATCCAATCGTGTTCCACGTTATTTGAGTACGAATTTGCGTGGGTTTCCTCCGGAGTGCCTTTGCTGGGACATTCCAAATTCGAACTTTTAGTCCTTTCTATCTCTGATATAACCGGTCAGGACGATTTTTATGCTTATCCGATTTTGATTCGGATGACCATTGCAGAGCTTTTGACTTTTCTTGTCAGATGGATAGCGGAGGACCATGACCTTTTCAGTCATATGTTGTTTAAGATCCAGTAAGTAATTCATCTCTTACTATCCAACCTTTTCAGTACACCAAACTCTATTCGGTCGACTGATGCGTTCATATTTCTAGCCATTGGAATTGTTCCAACAATCATCCGACACATTTATGGACGATTGTTGGACACGTTTTTCCTGCTTTTACCCCTCCCATCTTCTATATATTTGATTCTTCTCCTTCACTTCTATCACCCCCAAAGCAAACGGTTGCAACCTTCCCTTTCTCCAATCACCAAATCTTCATCTCTCCATCAAATCTTCTTCTCCTCCTATGGTCCAAGGAAAGTTCGTGCAACCAAGAAGGTGGTGGAACTAACAAAGCAACCGACGACTAAGAAAGGAAAGAAACTCGTTCCTCCGGGGAAGAAGATGAGACACAACCCCGACATACCTTCCTCTTTTGCAAAATCCGGCGAATGAACCTATCGACGACTATCTTCGTCCTTTCAATGATAGCATCTTCTACAATCTAAAGGCAGAGGAACACTATTGAACTATTAGTGGTGCCAATCCAATTATGGAGTGGAAGATCATCATCAAAGATTTCTAGTGAATTGGTCTTTCTACATATCTTGTCATTGATCGCCTTGGAGATTTATTTCAGGACAAATTTTTGGTCCCTAACTCCACGGAAGCTTGTCGCCACTTTTTTGCCAATCTCTAGGAGACAACCACGCTTGATGGCACTCAAGCGTCTCTTACAACTCAAATCATTTGTATCTCCTTTATTCTCACCTCATATATCCTTTCGGAGATCACCAGACTTCCTAGTGCCGGAGATGATATTTATAACCTCTCTTGTGAAGAGGTTTGTGATTCGATGAATCAATTTTTGGAGGTTACTCAACCGGAAATTCCTCAAGGTGGAAAGCATATGATTCCTCATCTTTTGGTTCTCAACCGCATTCATAACAACAAACTTGGCCACCAAATGATGAAGTGTCTTTTCAATCTCTCCACCGGTGCTCGCATAAATTGGCCCCTATTCATCATCAACCACATGTTTTACACTACGCGGCGGAAGTGTAACTTTCTCCCATTCTCAATGATCATCTTGTTGATTCTAACTCACTTGAACATCAAACTCAACCGCAATCTTTTCAAACCCTCTAAAACCTCCATTGACAAATATACACTAAAACGAATGCGCTCGGGAAAGCAAGCAATTGTGAAAGAAGCCGGAGATGAATCCACTAAAAATGAAGATGACGCCACATCAACCGACGCTCCACCTTGTTCTCCTCCTCTGTCCGAGGTCAAGGTTAATCCCAATTGGGATCCCAGCTCGACTCATGATCCTCGGCGCTACTCTCGTCCTGAATGGTCATCTGGAGTTGATGCTCGATGGAACCAACCTGCTTGGGCCTATCATCATGAGAAGCTCTTGGACAGTAATTACGACGAGATCCACAAGGTTCATGGGTTAGTGAATCGAAATTACCAAGGCATTCAAGAGCTCACTTCCGATTTCCAAGCTTTCAGTTGGCGACGTCGAAATCGCTCAACGAGATTAACAACCAAATTCGTGTGGTTGGAGATTCTCACCAAGCATTTCTCGACTCACAAAATGAAATCATGGATCTTCTTAGGAGCATGAACAAGCCAGACAACTAGACTACTCTTTATGCTTGTTTGTGCGTTTATTTTTTTGCTTGGTTTATCAAATGCATTTGTTTTCGTTTATTTTATTTTGTATCGGCTTTATGCCTTATGTTCCCTTTTAGCAATGAAATTTCATTTCCTTATTGTGTGTCTTTTTGTCTCAACGTATGCTTGATTCTTCTTTTTGATTGATGTCAAAAAGGGGAGAAAAATGGACATAATATGCTTCAATGAATATATGGAATTCATGCACATTGTAAGGGGAGTTATTATCTAGCTTGTGCATATTAATAGGGGGAGCACTTATACAATTTGACATTAGTTTGTCATCATCAAAAAGGGGGACATTGTTGGCTTTTTGGCTTCATTACTCTTGATTTTGATGATTAAAAAACTAATATTATGCACAACTCCAAGTAACAAATCACACACATCTTATTATCAAATTTTATATATATTGTATATTCCTAACATTGTCGGTGCTCAAACCAAAATACTAATCAACTTCAAGATCAAGGCTCAAGACTTGTAATCAAAGCTCAAGGACTTCACATGTAATTTTATATTTATTTGAGTCATAGTACTAAATGTACACATGATGCACAAAAGAATAAATTTGTCTCTGTCAGTCGATCGTATTCTCTTCGGTCTACCGAACCTATCCCAAACGGATGACATAGACTTCCTTGGTGTATTGTTTCCTTAGAATCTGTAGCTACCTGATCTTCCCTGGAATCCTTGGTTCAGGATACCAAAGGCATACCGGTCAACCGTTCCCTTATTTCAGTAGCATTCAGACCATCTCTGGATATCTCGATTCGGTCTACCGAATGGGTATCAGTCATCGGAACTTGACCTATGTTTATTATCCTAACGGCCATATCTGGCAAAAAGTTCTTCAACAGACTTATCTTTTGTCGTTTAGCAATACCTTTTGAAATGTCCAAACACGATCTACCGAATCTTCTTCAGTCCACCAAAGCCTTGATGATAATCGGAGCACAACGACTCTTTACCACATGGCTTTTGACCGTTACTCGTTAACCAAGTTTTGAGCCACAACTGTCAATGGAAAACCCACACTTACGTCAGCCTACCGAAGACCCGATGGTCGTCCGAACTAGATCATCAGAGCCCAGCCATTCCTTATTGTCCATCTTTGCACAGTGAACCAAATTTAATTGGTTTAAATTAGAAAAAAGTTACTGGAAGTTGGTGAACAGTTATCCGAACACTAGTTGGTCAACCGAGTTCTGTAATCTGACCAATACACCCACATCTTGTCGAACGATAGTTTATTTCCCGGTCAACCGAATCCGTTCTGAATTCTACCGTAGCTTAAGTCATTACTTGCTTCATATTGATCCAAACTTCACCAACTCACTATAACGGCTCTATTTGCTTTGAAGACTATAAACGCTTCATTTAAGAGACATAATCATTACTTTACATGCCAAAAATCTTTCATACTCTTGTGCTCTCTACCTCCAAGTCTTGAAAGTTCCATCAACTCTCAAACTTCAATCAAATTTACTCCAAGCTCAATGTCAATCCTTGAGTGCATTCAAGTTAGAGTTCAACAACTTCATTCAACTTCAATTGTGTTTTAAAACTTCGAGGAAGTACGCTCTCGGGTTGTGAGAGGAGATCCAAGCAACGCGAGGGTGTTCGCAAGGCTTCGATTTTAAGAGGGTTTATCTTTAACCCGGAACGAAGATAGTAGGGATTGAAGGAGCGATCAGAACTTGAGGAGAGGACTAGATCACGGTGGTGTGATCAAACCTCTCTAATCTCCAGAATCGTTTTTTGATTTGCAATCTTTTCTTCACTATTTTTAAAATTGTGCATTATTTAACTACTTTGGCATATAATCTATTCACCCCCCTCTAGTTTAGCGATTGATCTACTTACACATCATTTCTTCTTTCTTCCTCTACTTTTGTTTGGTCTTTCCTCTTCATCCTTCTCTTTCTCCTCCTCATCCTTCCTCCTCACTTCTTCTTCTCTAGCTGAGAAGGACATATTCATCTTTTTGTTCTGTTAAATATGTTATAAGTTACTTACTACAAGAAAATTGTTTATGATTGTGTCCTTCAAAGGACAGATTCTTTAAAGGGCATTTTCGATTTAAAAAACAAACATGTCCTTAAAAAGCATATGTGTCCTTAAAAATAGACTGAAAGTTTACAAGACACACTCGTCATTTAAAGGACATAATTGACATTAACCTATCAAGTAATTATAAATCATCTATCTCTTTCAAGTGAATTAGAAAAAGTAATAACAAATCAAAATATGAACATGATGACAACCCTAATTCTTAATTTTTCCTGGCTCATATCTCCACCATGAGATGAATTTAGTTACACATGATGAGATAAAACATAAAAGAAAAGAATAGAGACATGAGAAGAAAAGAGAAAATTTATTTATCTAGGAATAAAAATAGAAACTAAGTACATCAAACATGAAATTCTCTCCCCATAAAAAGAAAGAAAAATTAAAGTTGGAAGGGTTCCCTTGATTAGAGAATATAAAGTTTTATATAGAATTTTGTCTCTCCCAGGTCAGCTGTCTTTCATGCACCGCTTGACCCCTGCAATGTCTGAATTTGGAATATCTCGTGAGAGAGTAAATCGTGATCCTTCTAACTATATTTTGAATGCCGCTGGAATCATTTGATTTTGATATTGGAGAAGAAAGTTATGCACAACTTATTAATGATCTGTTGATTGTCCGATTTCACACTTGTATAATCCGAATTTTGCAAGACTTATGGGAAAAGAATATTTGATCCTTTAAATTGTCTTTCCAACGGATCTCAAATCATCAAATTTGGTATTTGGATGCGGACGTTATGAATAAAACAAGTGGCATGTGCTGGCAGTCCGGACTTTACATATCTGAACACCTATTTGATATTAATTGAATGATCCGAATTTACCTTATAATTTCAATATTATCCCATAACTTTGCAGACCAATAGAGTGCATAAACAAGTGAAGTGGATTTCTTGTATCATGTCCTTCAACTTTCACTTTGTATATCAGATTTTGCATTTACGTCATTTCACTTTTCAATATTTTCAGAAGTTGATCAAATTATATGTGATGATCAGAATTTTGTGTGGTGTATGCAGGTTTCAATTGCAGGGAATTTTATGTGGTGTTTGCTTATTTCAATTGTAGGGAATTATTTGTGAAATTCAAAATAAAATCAGAATATTCAAAAAAATACAAAAGGAATATGACATCCGTTATTTTTTGAAATCGACATTATATTTCCACTTCAAACTTTGAACTTTGGGTTAATGTCCGACGTCAGATATCCTTTAATTTGATTTTTGGTGATATTTCCCATGTTGGTGTTTTTTAATAAAATCCGACATGATATATATATATATATCTACCACGTCGGTCAATTGGCTACAAATCGACATGGCATGTCCTTTTATTTGACATTTCGTTGAAATTATTATTTTTTATAAAAGACTATATGATATTGAATTGGCTAAAAACCGATATGGTATGTTTTTTTATTTGACATTTTGTTGAAATTATTAATTTTAATAAAATGACATATCACATCGGATTGGTCTGGTTAACCAGCGTGGTATGTATATGTACTACAATATGGTGGATTGGCGAAACACTAATGTGGCATGTTCTTGTATTTGTTTTTTTATTCTGTTTTTAATAATGTTCAGTGTTTAGTCAATCCACTGACATGTTATGTCCTCTATATCACGTCGGTTTTATTTTAAAAAGTCGACATGGTATACCTACATACCACGTCGGATTATAGGCCAACGTAATATTCTCTCCCTTACCACTTCCCCTCAAACACACGTTGGTCAGCTAGAGTTGGTCAATCGATGTGATACCTCAAAAAAATATGACGTAATAATCCTATTTTGCAGCAACGTGGATATGGTCGAAATTGTGTGAAACCACATCCAAACTACAAACCTACTTCACAACCAAAACATCATACAATCCACTTATGCATGGTAAAATTTGACTTAAGTCATACGTCAAACCAACACTCCACTACCAACAACCTTAAAATGTAAACTTTACTACTTGAATTGTGCAAAACTCAACAGACCCACTTGTGCAGTACCACATCCAAACGACGGACCAACTTCACATTAATTCTCCACAACCACGAACCCATTTGTTATTGAGAGGTGGTTATAGTTAAGGGGTGGAATGGGAGGAGTCGAGTAGGAGATTGATCTCGGTGAGGACTTCGTCGTCAGAGGGGTCGAGATGAGGGCGGAGAGGATGCCATAGAGGAACAAGAGGTGAGGGTGGGAGGAGTGGTTGGGGGAAGGCTGCAATCTCAGCGTGGCTGTCGTCGGTGATAGAGAACAAGGTGGCCAGGTAGGAGGGTGATGGAGTGGTTGGAGACGACGCAATAGAGGTCGTCGGAGATTGCAGGAGGAGGGTTGGGGACGACTATTGGGGAGTGGATATTTTTTGTTATGGATTTTGCTTACGTTTTGTTGGTACTACCTTGTACATGTAACATATATCCATGTGTACAAGGTAGTTACTTTTAAAGTTTTGATGATTGAAAAATATTAGGTATTGTGTTTATAAAAGATGGTAGAAGCAGCAAAACTTGGGAAAAACCCATGACAACAGATCCAAAGGGGGCCATTGGGGGCTGGGGTTTGATTTGGGTTTGGATTTTGTTACAAAGGGAAGACAGTGAGAGAAGAGAGGAGAGAGATATGAGAGGGGAGACTTAGAGCGAGAAGAAAAGGAAAAGAGTTTAGTGTTGTCTTTTTTTTTATGCTATTAAAGGAAAATTTTGTAAATTTTACATCTAAAAATTAATATCCTTAACTCCGTTAATAGAAACTTCACATCATTAATTGAAAATTGTAAGGGAGTGACAATCCCAAAAAAGTATTGGCATCAATGAACATATCAGGATTTTCGAGTGACATGGATAGAAATGACTATAGAACGATGGTAGAGTTTGAATTATGATGCTTTGAAGTGGCACATAAGCAAAAAAAAACCTAAACTTTAAGATGTAATTTTGATTGATTTTTTTCCTTCAATTAGATTGTAGTAACGAAGAAAGTTTTCCTAACTCTTCCTAAAATATCTCTGTAAAGTTCAAATTCTAGAGAATGACTGGCTAGTTCTCAAGCAAGGTGTTGACTTTTGTGGTTGCGATCGCAACAATTTAATGAGCATCTTTGTCTATCAAAATAGTAAAATGATCTTCGTAATCGAATGGAAAATGAACTTTTGATGATCTTTTTAGTCACACTCATTGAGACAGATGTTCTTAATAGCATTAAAAATGATGATATTGTACAACGATGTACTCGAAGAGGAGAATTGTAAATGTTTTTTTAGATTTTGTTAATAAATTCGAACCCCTGGAGTGCAATCTTGGCACCACTTCTGATTGTATATAATGTGTAATAAAAAAATTACTTTGATATATAGTAGGTTTTTTCTCTGACAAAAAGTAGGGTTAATCTTAATTATTACGGTAGGTTGGATATAACGGTAGGGTTTTCTTTTCTCTCCCTTACCTAACTAGTTTTAAGATAGTCGAGATACATATCTAGTGTTAGATATTGATGATTTTGAACAGTAGAATTATATCTTTATTTAGGGTTTTGAAGTTGTATTTATACAATTGGATACTAGAGAATACCGTTGCTCTTTCCATATACATTATATCCTTGATTTTCTTGATTGGATAAAGAGATTGGGAGAATTGTCTTGATGGAGTATGTTTCTGGTATGTTTTTTAACGTCTTTTTCTTTCCATATTTCAACATTCCCCCTCAAGTTGACTCCGGAAGATGTTGAAGGAGCCTAACTCGTGAAGAATGTGTTGGAAGGGTTTATGATCGAGTGCTTTGGTGAAGATGTGTGCTAGTTGATCATTACTCTGAACATAGGGAACTTCGATTTATTTAGCTTGTATCTTCTCACGAATGAAATGACAATCCACTTCAATGTGTTTGGTTTGTTTGTGAAAAATAGGACTGGAGGCGATATGTCTTGCGGCGTTATTGTCACAGAACATTTGTATTGGGTTCTGATTGCTTATATTCATCTATTTGAGAAGTTGTTTGAGCCAAATTAGCTCACTTGTTGTGGAGGCCATTGCACGGTATTCTGCTTCGGCGCTTGATCTTGCCACCACATTCTGTTTCTTGCTTCTCCAAGTGACTAAGTTTCCACCAACGAAAGTGACCCTATCTTTCCAGTTTCATGTAAGAGATCTAGAACGTATTTCCTTTGGGATAGAAATAGTTTTTTTTTGAGTGAGCAATTTCAATTCCAAGAAAATATTTGATGATGCCTAGATATTTAATATCAAATTTGATTTTAAGATAATGTTTGACTAAAGTTATCTCTTTATCATTATTTCTGGTTATTATAATGTCATCCACATATACTAAGATAATTATAGTGGTTTCATGAGAGCGTTTAATAAACATGGAGGCATCAGCTGAACTTTTAGTGAACCCATAAAGAAGAAGGGAGTGACTGAGTTTTGCATACCATGCACTAGGAGATTATTTGAGCCCATATATGGACTTGTGAAGTCTGCATACCTTTTTCGGAATTGTTTTGTAGCCTGGGGGAGGAGTCATATAGACTTCTTCCTCTAGGTTGTGCTGCAAAAAAGCGTTCCTAACATCCATTTGGAAGAGATTCCATCCTGAGTTAATAGCTACAGAGAGGAGAAGACGAACAGTGTTCATCTTTGCAACTGGGGCAAAGGTTTCTTGATAATCTAACCCATAAGTCTGACTGTATCCTCTTGCAACTAATCGAGCCTTAAATCTTTCTATGGTTCCGTCGCTATTATACTTGATCTTGTAAACTCATTTGCAACCTACTGGTTTTATTGCTTGTGGAGGGGTCACAAGACTCCAAGTTTGGCTAGTTTCTAGAACTTTTAGTTCACCCTCCATAGATTTAGCCAACTTAGGGTGTTTAATTACTTCATGAAAGTTGGTGGGTTCCTGAATTTTATCTATTTGACTTAAGAAGGCATGGTGGGTGGGTTTGATTTGAGAGTAGGACAAGTAGTCATCGATAGGGTAGGTAACATGAGATACCACATAGTCTTGAAGTCGGAGAGGTGGACGAGTAGGACAGGTGGTTCTTCTTTGAGGAAGACCCTCAACTCCCCCTTGGTCGTCCATTAGAGGAGGTTCAATTGCTTCTTGTTGAGGAGTTTCGATGATAGTATTCGGTGAGGAGGCAACGTCGAAGATGTCCGCAACCGATAGAGGAGCTTCGGGTGCAGCGGAAGAGTCTTGATGATCTTTGAAGTATGGAACAATTTCGAAAAAGGACACATCACGAGAAATATAGAATTTACAATTAATGGGGTCATAACATTTGTACCTTTTTTCCTAACAGAATATCCTAAAACATACATTTGATGGAATTGTGATCAAGCTTGTCCATGCACTTCTTGTGAACAAAACAAGTACAACCAAAAATCCGAAGGGGGTTAAGGCTCTTTTTTTCATGTAAAATCTCTAAGGGTTGCATGTTTTGAATTGTCGGGCTAGGCAAGCGATTTATAAGGTAAGTGGCAGTTAAAATATCATCACACCAAAAACATTTTGGAATGTTATTTTGAAAAGGTAAGGATCGAGTAACATTTAAAATGTGAAGATTTTTTTCGTTCGGAAACACCATTTTCTGCAGGAGTGTTTTTGCATGTGGTTTGGTGGAAAATCCATTTTTGTTTCAAAAAACTTTGAAAATTGTTACTAGTATACTTGGATCCATTATCGGATCTAAGTATTCTAATTTTAGAATCAACCAAATTTTCAACAAAGGCAAAAAATTCACAAAAG
Organism: Triglochin maritima; assembly: GCA_963682175.1. NCBI lineage: Eukaryota > Viridiplantae > Streptophyta > Magnoliopsida > Alismatales > Juncaginaceae > Triglochin > Triglochin maritima. The sequence continues at coordinate 29,910,839 of OY821779.1, forward strand.
ACCAAAAATGCATCAGATTTAGCTTTCAATAAGTATAGCTAGGTTGTACGATAGAAGTCATCAATAAATGAAATAAAATAATTGAATCCATTATAGGATTCCAAAAGGGTGGGCCCCCAAATGTCTAAGTCAATCAATTTGAGAGCGCGACCTATCTTTTTCAGAAGCATAAAAAGGGAGTCTGGTTTGTTTTGATAAACGACACACATCACAAGGCAATTCATTTTGAAGAGACAAAAATAACTTTTGTAAAACCATATGAGACGGGTGCCCCATTCTTTGGTGCCAGGTATCGTGATTTGGAACATTAACTAGCATTCCCCTTATTTGATTTTAGAGCACATAAAGTCCTTGGCGAGTTTTCCTCTACCAATTGTCTTCCCTGTGGTACGATCCTGAAATATTACATCAAAAGGAGTAAATATAATATTGCAATTTAATTTTTTTGTAAGCCTCGCAACCGACAAAAGATTAGAATCAAAATCAGGTACGTACAAGACATTTTCAGGCATTTGATTATCAAAGAATTGCATTTCTCCTGTACCATAAATTTGTGCTTTGTTTCCATTAGTGACTGTGACAAATTTATTTAGAAAATTTAAACTTCTTTTCATGTTATTTATCATGGAGGAATTTCTTATCATGTGATCAGTTGCACCGGAATCTATAATCCAACTAGAGTTATGAGAATTATTTACTAAATATGCATTGTAATTATCTAAGACGGAATTTATACCTAATATATTACCTTTACTTGGGGTATTGGACTGCTGCAAAAAAGAATTCAAGTGGGCTAGAAGTGCACCAAGTTGGGTTGGGTCAGCTCCCATGCTTACATATCCGGGCTCAGATTGTTGAAGAGGTGGACCATCGGATGTCGGATTCGGGCTTGCGTAACCGGATGCTCCATTTGTTGCCGTATAAAAGCTCTGCTGATCCGCTACCGACCCGATATGTGCCCACTTGTTTCCTTCCACCCGAAAGCTAGGGTTTCCTTCGTGTCCGTCGTCGCCTCTCCCTGTGGGGTTGCCTAGTTGCTGCTCCTCCCATCCCCCTCCTTTCTGAGCTGTCCTTGGATGGACGGAGGTGTGGGTAGAGGAAGTTGCAAGTGGATCTGTTGTGTCCCTGTTTTTTACAGTTATCGCAATATTCTTGACTTTTATTTCCATATTTTGTTTTACCTTTGTCACAATGGTTTATGTTGGTTTTTGCGGTGACGAATGCCTGATTTTCTTTGTTTTCCGACTGAGCGGGTTTCGTTTTCTAGAGGGTTTCCTCACGGTTAACCATCGCAATGATGGTCGAGAAGGTGGGTAGTTCCGGCGACAAAAGGATGCTGGAACGGAGTGCTTCGTAGCTCGAGTCCAGTCCAACGTGAAATGTGTAGATGAGATCTTGTTCGGTTCGGGATTGTATGGTTTTTGAATCAGTTGTCGGTGGCTCGTAGATGGCGAGTTTGTCCCATGTTTTCTTTAGCATGCCGAGATATTCGGTCACGTTTTTTTGAAAATATGCGCAAAACTTTGTTGCTTACCATAGTGTTCATGGACGGAGTCCCATAATTCTTTTGCGTTGTTTTTTGTACATGAAGATCTCCGCTATTTGGTTTTGCATCGACTAGAGGACCCAAGACATTACGAGGTGGTCAGCATTCTGTCATTCCTCTTGTTTGGCTTTGGATCCTTGGTCGGTGGGTCATGCGGTTTTCCCGATGAGGTGGCCTAGCTTCCCCTTGCCACTTAGGGACAAAGAGATGGCATGTGCCCAGGAGAGAAAGTTTGTCCCATTGAGAGGTTGTGTGCTGAGGCGCTGAGAGTCGCCACCGCCGTTCGTCATTGGTAGGAGTGGAGGGCAACAGAGGTCGCAACTGCCTGGCTATCCCGACCGATGATGAGCTCCGGGGAGCTTCTTAGGCGGAGGTGGGTTTGGGTTTGGGTGGGGGTTTTTTGGATTTTGTTTTTCTCAGAACGCACGTTTTGGAACCATGATGATTTTGAACAGTATACTTATATCTTTATTTAGGGTTTTGAAGTTGTATTTATACAATTGGATACTAGAGAATATTGTTGCTCTTTCCATATACATTATATCCTTGATTTTCTTGATTGGATAACGAGATTGGGAGAATTGTCTTGGTGGATTATGTTTCTGGTATGTTTCTTAAACGTCTCTTTCTTTCCATATTTCAACAGATATATAGTAAGTTGGGTTTGATTTTATTGAATTTTGAAAGTAAATTCGATTATGTGGTTATAGCTGAATTTGTGTCCTGTAAACTTTATGATCCTGATATGGGAAAAAAATTGGTGGATGAATTATTTTAAGTGTATAGAATCTAATTCCCCTTATTTTTTTGGGCTTCAAAATTATTTTGTCATTGAATTTCAAATTTAATTATTAGTTATCAAGTGAATGCTAACTTAAAGTATTATTTCAGTCATTGGAATGTTAGTGATTTCACTTGAAGTGACTTTTAATTGGAATCGTTCAAACTAATTATGTCTTATTTGGTTGGATATTAACCATGACTTTTAAAAGTGAATTGTAATCTAATCTTTAGTGTAATTATATGGTGTTAGGATGTATTGATGTCCTTAATTTATATTAGTGTAATTATATTGTAAAGATGTATTGAGCCCCTTAATTGTAAGAATTGCAATAAGAAGGTGGAGTGTTGTAGTCAGTGGGTGGTTAACTACCCAATATTTGTACATAGGAATCTGTTTTTCGTTTTTCTTTCTATTAAAACCGTAAACAATGTGCTCTTAGATGGAGGAATATGTTAGTGGTTCAAATTGAAGGTCACATCTGTTACAGGTATGTAATATCGATATATTAATTAAGCAAATTTTAAGGGATCGCTTCTCTAAATGATTGTCAGGTTTGAGCGATTCAAGATGCATTTGGAAGGTGGTTGGAAGCCCTACAACTTCGGTGTTTTGAGTTATGAAGATTGTATGTTGCAAAAAAGAAGTATCTAGAGATTGCGAAGCCTTACCTTTTCAATTGCTCAAATTTTGGGATTGGTCACGTACTCCGAGAGAAAAGTAAAATTTATATTTGGTTTCGTAATAAAGATGTCTTGTGGTTGGTAATTAAGACAAGTATTGACAGTAACAATATTGGGTTTTCTTGCTTTATCTTTAGTTCTGGATCTTTTTTTTCTTATAATTCATCATGTGTAATGAATTCGGTGTCATCCATCGACGTTGGTTTATTGATCGAGTTTGATCATTATTCTTGTCATGTGTCTTTATTTAATGAATGACAACATTGTTGGATCAATGTGGTTTATGTATTAAATTATATTTAGGAGAATCAATAAACAAACACAAACACAATAGATTTAGGAAGGAGCACGTAGTCATCCTACGTGAAAAGACATGAGTCTCATGTCTTATGATTCAAGACATAGTGAAAACATTAATGACACATAACACAATTTCATAATGTTTCACTTGCTAAGTCTATTCAATATATAAAAGTAACTATTTTCCTCTTTTATATACTCGTGTCGTCAAATATTTGTAGAGCTACAATGATCGATAACTACCACGATAATTTTATCTCGGTAATTAATGTTCCATGTCAATTACCATTATTGTGAATAACTTTTGATTTATGTAAACCATTATCTTTTAGAGCTCTACAGTTAAGGACCAAAAGTGTCTTCCATAACACTTCTAAAAGACAAATACATTAATCAATGAACAAAATATTTGTACATCAAATTCATAATAATTGACATATAAAAGTAATTTTAGAACACAATCCCATCAGAAAGTACTAACAAATCCAAAATCAAACCTTAAATGTCAAATTACTAACAAATACTAAATCAAATCCTAAATCTTAAAATACTAACAAATCAAAAATCAAACCCTAATCTTAAACTAACATATACTAAGTCAAATCGTAAATCTTAAATTACTAACAAATCAAACTAAAAGATCCAATTAAAAGATTCAAATGTAAGCTAACATCCAAGTCCACTTAATCCAATTGAAATCCAATAGCATGTTATTGATTACAATTGAAATCAAATTGAAATCTAATTAAATGTTACAGGGGAATCAATAGAGGGTTATTGATTACAGTTCTGCCAAATTTTGAAAAAAAGGCAATGAAAATTTGTTTAAATTCTTGTAGAAACATAAATCAACAATGAAAATTTGTTTAAATTCCTATAGACACAAAAATAAACTTCACAATTTCAATATTCACTGCATTTCACATTCAAAATTACATTGAAACTATCAAACTAATCAAATTAAAACTACATTCAAACCAAAATAAATAGTCTAAATTTATCAAAATAAATAATCTAAACACACATATATATAAAAGTTCTACTCAAATTAAATTCGAACTATATTTAAAACACATTAAAACTACATTCAATTAATCACATTCAAACTAAAAAACAATCTAACGTATAAATTGTTCAATTCAATTCAAATTTATAACTTTCAATCTATAATCCAAACTAAAAACAAATAATCAATTTAATTTTATTAAACAAATAAATCTTAATATTTTTATAGAAAAAACAAATCTAGACGAGTCTAAGGTCTATTTTGGGGTCAAGTTTTAGGTTGCGGGTCGGGTTTAGGGTTGCGGGTTGAGTTTGGGGCCGGGGGTGGGTTTTGGGGCCTTATTCGCGAATAGGGTTGAGAATTGGGGCTAGATCATCGTTGCGGGTCGGGGCTGGGGTTGGGGGTTCGGGTTCGCGTCTCAAAAAGGTCAGATTCGAGGAGGGAGGGGACGTGACTTGGAAGGGCTGGTTCGGGGAGGGAGGGAGGGTGTGTACTAGGAAAGGTGGGAGTTGGGTGCGGGGAGGTTGTGGGGTTCAGGGGGACGGAGGGGAGGCTGTGGGGTGATCGGTGAGGGGTTGGGAGGGCAGGTGGTTGGCTGCAAGTAGATCGATGTGCGGTTTTGAGGTTGGGTGATTAGAGAGTAATGTAGGAAGAGGGATGTTACCACACCGGAGGAGACAGTGGGAGCGGCGAACGACCCGATGGTGAGTGACGATCGATAGTAGAGAGGCGGCGATTAGGGTAGGGGATTAGGCTATGCAGGAAGTGAATCGATTTTGTCGAAGGGTTACTGATATAAACCCTACACCGACGGTAGTTGTCCATCTGTGTAGATAAGATGCATCGTCAGTGTAATCTTAACTAATCCTTCGACGGATAGATCCGTCAGTGAATATCAGAGAATACGTTGATGTAATATTTACCAATTGTCCGACGGATATATCTGTCGGTGTACGGTAACATAGGCGTCGGGGTATCGAAGCGTAAGTAATGATAATGTTTCTTTTTCAAACTTGACACTAATGGACACTATCCGTCGATGTATCTAAGCGTATACGTACTTATAATTACTATTTGTCCGACGGATAGATCCATCAGTATATCCATTAGTGTAGGTTAATGTAATAAAATTTAACGGTTTTCCAAACTCTACTCCTACGGATAGACATTGTCAGTGTACAGTGCTAAAAAAACTACACCCACAGATATATTTGTCGGTGTAGTGAAACCTAACCATCTGTGTGGTTTTACCCGTGAGAAGTTTCATTTTCCCGCAGATTGTTTTTTCGAAAATATACACGGACAAGATTAATCCATCGGTGTAGACTAGTTGACCGACGAATACTGCGAAAATATTAAGCGACATATATATCCGTCGGTGTTAACTTTCCCATCCGTCGGAGGAAGTCTACACCTACGAAATAATATATCTGTCGGTGAATGGTGTTCTACACTGACGGATTTCTCATCGATGGATATATATCTTTAGGTGTATCCTGTTTTTTTAGTAGTGGTTCTTATACAAAGGTTTTGAAGAATCATATGAGGTTTTCACATACCTACATTTTGTATAGCCAAATCTCGCAAGAAGCTTCTCATATAGTGAGATTGAGGTCCAATATCACATTTGCAAGACTCACATCCTGCATTTCAAACTTAGTACTCAAGAAGGACTTTGTTTTATGTATTATATCCAGGTTGTGGACAATCAGTAATATGTCATCAACAAATAAACACAATGCAATGCAGGCATCACCTCTAACTTTCTAGTAGATGCACTTGTCAGTTCAAAGAGCTGGAACCTATATGATAATATGACTTTGTCAAATATTTCATGTCATGGTTAAGGAGCTTGTTTGAAACCAGTTTACAAACTTTGTTCTCGCTTCCAGAAGCAACAAATCCCTCAAGTTGATTCATATAAATTTCTTCTTTAAGATCACCATGAAGAAATACAGTTTTTACGTCCATTTGACGGATCGTAAAATCCAATATGGAGGGCAATGCTAAAAGCACTCATATACTAGTCATGCGAGACACTAGGGAATATATATCAAAATAATATATTCCTTCCTTTTGTTTAAAGCCCATGGCAACTAATCTGGCTTTGTACTGATCAATAGATCCATCTAGTTTCAATTTCTTTTTGAATATCCATTTATAACCGATTGTTGAACAACCCGGAGGAAGATTCACCAACTCTCGTGTCCGATTAGAGACAATGGAGTCCATTTCAACCTTGATTGTATCTTTCCAATGCTTTGTTTTAGAAGAAGCCATAACATATGTCAAAGTATTAGGATCACCCTCGATATGATATGTGATAAAATCACTTTCCAAGTCGTTGGCAATCCTAGCCCATTTGCTTCTTCTAGGCTCAACTTCAACTTGCATTTGAGAAAATTCTGGTTTGGTAATGGACAGATCTCCTCAAACATTTGTCATCCTTTCCACATGTTTATGGATGGAACAAGACGTAGAGGGATCACCCACAGGTGAAACTTGTCGAGGAACACTAGGTTTCTTAGGAAATACATCATTAAAGAATGCTACATCATGAAGTTCAACAATATTGTTAAAATTTATGCAAATATCTCATCTTTGATTACAAGGATATGTACGCATAGATGTTAGTCACATATCCGAGAAATATTGCATTAATGGTCTTGGGACCATGTTTTTTCCTCTTATGTGGATTAAAACTTTTGCAAGACAACACCAAACTCTAAGATATTTAACACTTGGTTTTCAATCATCCCAAAGTTTGAATGGACTAGTGATTGACATCATTTCATGCTTACATTTGTATCTTATAACCATTATCTTTCACCTAAACAATGCTACGTAATGAGTTTTATGTTTGAATTTCAGAAATAAATAGGTTTGAAAAGAAAAGGCATAGAAGGACCTAAAAGCAGGAAAAAAGGACTGAGTTGAGAGACTCGAGGACTAAGATGCAAGATCGAAGGACCTGATTTTAAGATCGAAGAACCAATGAGCAAACAAGAATACTCCACACCATCATGGGGAGTATTTTGGCAATTCTATTCGGGTCGGAGCTCCAGCATGCGAAGTAGATGCATCAAAGACAAACAAAGACATCCAGAGAAGCCCAGAAGAAAGCCCAGCGCGATCCAAACCCTGTAGACCGCCAATTAGCGGTCTGCGACAGTTGATTGGCGGTCCGGGTTGGTCCGGATCCGCTAAGATTTCTGTGGGGCATGTATTAGATTGTATTTAGTCTATTTCTAGTATATGTTTAGGCCCATACAGGGGATTGTCCCGGATTACCTTTTTGTATGGCTATAAATAGAACTCTGCCTCCTCTCTTGTATCTGATCTCTCTCTGGGTGGCCATCCTCTCTACTTGGAGTAAAAGCCTTGAAGCAAAAACCTTGGTGGAGAGAGGCTACTTATAATTGAGTAAGTAATAATAGATGTTTTGTTAAGTTTTCTTCATATTGTCTTGTCTTTTCAATTCTTGCATAGTTAGTTAACTTGTTGTTTTAGTCTTCTTATAATTAGTTTAAGCATGTTTTATTTCCTTAGTATAAATGTTAATTTAAATATGTGTGAGTAGTTTCATCCCCTTTGGGGATGGAGTAGATGTGTATACATGTTATGTAGATGGTATGAATGCTAGACATTGTTGTTTGTAAGAAATGTTAGTATGCTTGTTTGAATTAATAAGAACTTTACTTGATGGTTTCTGCCATAATGTTTAGGTACATTACATGCTTGTTTATGTTCTTAATAATAAACTTGTCTTCCATAATGTTCTTCTATTCGGTCTTGGGATGACTTTGTGACCATATTTCTGAAGAGATTTTTCCCTCAAAAGAAAACTCAACTGATACGACACCCGATACATCAAATGTATCAAACTGAGACCGAATCTTTTCATGATTTCTTTAAGAGGTTCAAGGACCTTCTCCAGCAGTGCCCTCATCATGGACTTGAGCTATGGCAGTTGTACCAGATTATTTATGAGGGCCTCAACTACAACACCCACACATTGTTGGAGTCGATGTGTCATGGTGATTTCCAAATGAAACCCATCAATGAGGCATGGGTCACTTTTGAGTTAATGGCTGAATGTACCTTTGAGTGGGACACCATGACAGAGCCACCAACCGTTAGGTCTTCTATTCGGGATGGATCATATCAAGTTGAGTCAACTATCGCGTCGGAGGCAAAATTGGCTGCTCTCCTGCGTAGGATTGAGAGTTTAGAGTTGGATTGAGAGTTTAGAGTTGGACCGAGCTCCTGTAGCTGAGGTCGCTACTCTTGGGTGTAGTAGGTGTGGACTTACGGGCCATGATGACTTTGAATGCACTTATGCTCCAAGGGATACTGAGCATGCAAATGTGATGTATCAACAGAGGCCCCGTATTTACCCGTACAGTCACTCCTACAACCCGGGATGAAGTAACCATCCTAACTTCTCTTGGGGGCCTAGTGGGGGTCACGGTCAGAGCTTGCACACTCAACCTCAACCTCCACCTTATCAACCTCCACACCCATCAGCGACCTACCAACCTCCACATCAAAGGTCTCAGCACCATAATTACCACCATGCTCAGGCCTCATCGTTGGGTTATTCTAACCAAACTCTACTACCCCAACGGGTTGACCCGAAGGACCCCACTCTAGAAAAAACTCTTCAAGCGTTCATGTAGAGAACACAAACCATGTTTGCGGACAACAATAATTCAGTCAAAGCATTGTCAAGGCAAGTTTTCCAGTTGACTCATCAGCTCCATGAACGCGAGAAAGGTCAGTTACCGAGTCAACCTATTGTAAATCCCAGGGGTCAACCTTCCCATGCTAGGCAGAATGTACACAATGTTGAAAGTGACCCTTCCCAACATGCTAATGTTGTCCATACCTTAAGATCGGGAAGGTTTGTTGGCAACAATGTTGAAATGCCTAAAGCCAACCCTGTTGGTGACTCTTCCGAGGGGTGTCGTGAGTTTGTCAAGGAACCTAATCCTGAGACTCCTCCTCGTGATAGTTATGTCCCCAAGGCACCATTCCCTCATAGGTTGACTAAAAAACGTGATGAGCATTGCGACAAAATCATTGAGGTACTTAGGCAAGTAAAGGTGAACATCCTGTTGTTGGACGTTGTTCAACAAATGTCACTGTATGCCAAGTTCCTTAAGGACCTATGTACCGTTAAGAGAAAAATAAATGTTTCCAAAAAAGAATTTTGGGCCGCCAATGTGAGCTCCATATTGACACAACCCATGCAAGTCAAATACAAGGACCCAGGTTATCCAATTGTCTCTTGCATGATCGGTAATGTGACAATTCCACAAGCTTTATTGGATTTGGGAGCATCTGTGAACCTCCTGCCCTACTCTGTCTATGTCAACCTTGGAATAGGCGATCTTAAACCAACGAGGACAACCCTCCAGTTGGATGACAGATCCGTCAAGATTCCACGAGGGAGTGTGGAGGATATCCTTATTAAAGTGGGTGAGTTCGTATTTCCAGTTGATTTCATCATCTTGGGTACTAAACCTGTGTCCAACCCACAAGGACAAATTCCAGTGATCCTTGGGAGGTCTTTTCTTGCGACATCTAATGCTTTGATCAATTGTCGCAATGACTTGATGAGGTTGTCTTTTGGAAACCTCACGGCGGATTTCAACATCTTCACTCTTGGTAAGCAACCTGGGCTCTTCGACGACACTGTCGGAGCCAATTTCATCCAGGACACGGATGAGCCTGACTCATTAGGCATGTTCGACTCACATCGACATATTATTGAGGTGCCTAATGACCAGGTTGCGAGTGAAGAGGATCTTGAGGAATCCACCTGTGAATCTCTGGATGAGGAGGTACATCTGGGTTCTTGCTCCTCTTACCCCATGGCCCTTGAGCCACTTGAAATTAACTCTGAATCCAACAAGGACCCACCTCCGGTCGAGCCTAAACCGCCTTTTCTGATAACCTTAAATACATCTTTTTAGGGGATAATGAGTCATTGCCACTCATTATTGCTTCTGATCTTGCAAAAGATCAAGAGGTTGCCCTCAAAAAAGTGCTCTTTGAAAACAAAGAGGCTATCGGGTGGTCCTTGAAGGATATCAACGGAATTAGCCCTGGTATTGTTCACCATCGGATCCACATGGAAGAGGATTCTAGGCCCCGCCGGGACCCACAACGAAGATTGAATCCTGTTCTGAAAGAAGTCGTCCGAAAGGAGGTTCTTAAGTGCTTGGAGCATGGCATAATCTATCCTATCTCTGATAGTTCGTGGGTGAGTCCTGTCCATGTGGTTCCCAAGAAGTCAGGCGTGACGGTTGTTGAGAATAAGCATAATGAGCTTATCCCGACACGCCTGCAAACTGGCTGGCGAGTTTGCGTTGATTATCGCAAGCTCAATCCGGCAACGCGGAAAGATCATTTCCCGTTGCCATTCATTGATCAGATGTTGGAAAGGTTGGCCGGACATGAGTATTATTGTTTTCTTGATGGATACTCCGGTTACAACCAAATTCCCATCAACCACGAGCATAAGGAGAAAACCACCTTTACTTGTCCCTTTGGCACGTTTGCCTACCGTAGCATGCCCTTTGGGTTATGTAATGCACCGACAACGTTTCAAAGGTGTATGATCAGCATCTTCTCCGATATGGTAGAGCGTTTCCTTTAGATTTTCATGGACGACTTTTACATATTTGGCGCTTCCTTTGATAAGTGCCTTCGTCACTTGAGCATTGTCCTCAAGCGATGCCGTGAGAAGAACCTCGTTCTCAATTGGGAGAAATGTCACTTCATGGTGAACCGAGGGATTGTACTTGGACATGTGGTCTCAAGTAGGGGAATTGAGGTCGATCCTGCCAAAGTGGGTCTGATTGCTAATCTCCCATCGCCACGTAATGTGAAGGATATCCGAGCCTTTTTTGGGCATGTTGGATTCTATCGGCGGTTCTTTCGGGATTTTAGAAAAATTGCTCGACCTCTCACTACCTTGTTGGCTAAGTATGCCATTTTTGAGTTCACACCGGATTGTCACCATGCCTTTTTGATGTTGAAGAAAGAGTTGACTTCAGCTCCATAATTAAGGCACCGGTGTGGACTGAACCCTTCGAGTTAAGGTGTGATGCATCTGACTTCACAGTGGGAGCAGTGCTTGGGCAACGATTCGACAAATTCCTCATGTGATCTACTATGCCAGTAGAATACTCAATGATGCCCAATTGAACTACACTGTGACCGAGAAGGAATTCTTAGCGATCATATTTGCTTTGGAGAAATTCGGGTCGTACTTGATTGGCTCCCACGAGATTATCTATTCTGATCACACATCCATCAACCACCTCATGGCGAAGAAAGATGCAAAATCCCGACTCTCGAGATATGATCTTGTTGTTACAAGAATTTGATCTCGAGATTCGGGACAAAAAAAAGGTGTGAAAATGTTGTAGCAGACCACCTGTCTCGTCTAGAGACGACCAACCCACATGACCAAATTATTAATGACAAATTTCCTGACGAGCAGTTCTTCACGATCGAAGCTAACCCTTGGTTTTCCGACATTGTGAACTACCTCATGACCGAGCAACTTCCTGTAGGTTGTTCAAAATCTGACCAAACCAAATTTAGACCTTATATCAGATTCATTCCTTTGGTACTCCTCGTACCATAATCGACGATAGGGGTACCCACTTCAGTAATCGCTCCATTGAAGTGCATATGAGGAAATATTTGATCACCCACAAGCTTGTGACCCCATAACATCTGCAAACTAGTAGGTAGGTTGAAGTCTCTAACCGTCAATTAAAGCAAATTCTTGAGAAGACGGTTAGTTCCTCAAGGAAGGATTTGTCAACTAAGTTGAATGACACGTTGTGGGCCTTCCGTACCGCGTACAAGACCAATTTGGGTATGTCCCCATATTGGGTAGTGTACGGCAACGCTTGCCACCTACCCGTCGAGCTTAAGCATCTTTCTTTCTGGACGATCAAGAACCTGAATATGGATCTTGATCAAGCAGGGGTGCAGCGTAAACTCGACATTGTGGAGTTGGAAGAGCTACGCAATGATGCGTATGAAATTGGAAAAAAAAATCATAAGTCCTGAGCCAAGTTGTTTCACGATCGCATGAATATGCGAAAGGTGTTTGCGGCCGGGCAGAAGGTGTTGCTCTACAATTCCCGGCTTCATCTGTTTACGGTAAGCTCCACAGTCGCTGGTCTGACCCTATTATTGTCCAAACCATGTTTCCTCAAAGAGCGGTTGACATCCTGAACCTAGTGAATGGGGACGTGTTCAAAGTTAATGGACAACGCCTCAAACCCTACTTGGAGGGGGCACCAGCTGAAGTCGAGGAGGTCATGTTCCTTCATGAACCACTCTCACACTCAACCATTCATGTTCCTGCATGAATGGTTGAGCTTTCATGTTTGTAAGTTATCTTTGAAAAAAGAAAAAAAAAGAAAAAGAGGAAGACTCCTTCAGTGAGCATCGATTGTTGTGGACTCCAACCCTTGAGTATTTGGGCCCCATTTCTTTCATGTAATTGTATCCCTTCTTAAGCATCTCACAGGTTTTGAGGGAATTCAGGTTTGTGTCCATCAACATAACCATGAACTTCCTTTTGCGCTTCACATTGGTGAGATCTTACCTTTTTCATGCATAAATCCATGTAGTTTCATGCTCACATTCGTTGAGGACAATGCATGAAGTAGGTGTGTGGGGGGTATTTTACGTGTGTACATAGTCGAGTCTTTTTCCTTTGATTTGTTTTCTTTTGTGTGCATTCTTAGGGTCATGTTAGTGTGCTGCATTTAATATCGATATATCTACTTGTCATGATCCGTGGGTGACTTGTCTTCTTTTGCTTGCCTAGTGCTTTAAAATTTTCACATTTCTTTCAAAATCTTCATGTGTCTGCGAAAGAAAGTGTTTTGTGCCTTTTGCGTGTGTTTGGCATGTGCACAGCCGTTGAGAGGTAAAGTAAAAGGAAAGCTCCCAAAATTGTCTTGAACTTGATGCATTAGGATATCTAGTACAGTGGCTTTAGGACTTATCTAGTCGTTAGGATGCACCCCAGTTTTCCCTCGGGGGGCGAGTAATCATAGGGTTTCAGTACTCAAACAATTAAAGAAGTCCACCCCGAACCTAGTAAGCCAATAATTCGTCCCTGTTAATTTAAGGAAGTTTGTTGTAGTCAAGGACCCTTTGAATCTTGTTGTGAGACATTAAGTGTAGGGGTTTTGGTTCATTGTAGATAAGAAATAAGTGAGTAGGTGTTCTCTCTTCTCACACGGCTCCTATCACTCGGTAAATTAGGTCTGAGGGGACTTTGTGCCTGGTGCTTTCGAGTCATCTGACTTGGGATGCACCGACCGAACTCCCGTTACACGGGTGGTAGGGATTGCCCTATGTGGAGATGTGGGGAAAGGTGTACGTGATAGTGTAAATCCTCATAGGCAATGATGCACGAAACCTGACCCTCGGAGAATGAAACTCCAACTAGTAAGAAAAAGAAAAGAAAAAAAGAAGTAAGAAAAGAAACAAAAAGAAAAAAAAGTAATGCAAATAGGAACCTTAATGGACTTTACACTTTGTATCACTTAAGGATGTTGAGTTTGTCCATGTCTTTCACTCAAGTCCTTATTTAACTTACACGAATGGTTCATTAGGCTAGGTGTGTGGACTGAATACCTATATAGAGTCGACCTTAGGATTACCGCGTCTAATGATCGATAAAATGAGTCCATCGAGTCGAGTTTCTATATTGAATAATGCATCTAAGTTCGGATTTTGTGGGTATATCCGCTGAAAACCCTCTAGAGACAACACTCCTCCTTGGTGATAAGGAGGTTTAATGGCTTATTGCACGTGCTAAGTACAACCGTGATTCCTACGAAAGTGAGTTAGGATTTCTTGTTTTTCGTATGCTTTTCTCTTTCTTTGTTTTGCTCGAGACTAGCAAAAGTTAGGTGTGGGCGTATTTGATTGACATCATTTCATGCTTACATTTGTTTCTTATATCCATTATCTTTCACCTAAATAATGGTACGTAATGAGTTTTATGTTTGAATTTCAGAAATAAATAGGTTTGAAGAGAAGAGGCATAGAAGGATCTAAAAAAAGGACTGAGATGAGAGACTGGAGGACTAAGATGCAAGATCGAAGGACCTGAATGTAAGATCGAAGGACCAATGAGCAAACAAGAATACTCCACACCATGATGGGGAGTATTTTGGTAATTCTATTCGGGTCGGAGCTCCTGCAAGCGAAGTAGGTGCATCAAAGACAAACAAAGACATCTAGAAAAGCCCAGAAGAAAGCCCAGCGCGATCCAACCCCTGTAGACCACCAATTAATGGTCTATGACCGCTGATTGGCGGTCTGGGTTGGTCCGGATTAGTTAAGATTTCTGTGGGGTGTGTATTAGAGTGTATTTAGTCTATTTCTGGTATATGTTTAGTCCAATACTGGGGGATTGTCCCGGATTACCTTTTTCTATGGCTATAAATAGAACTCTCCCTCCTCTCTTTTATCCGATCTCTCTCTTGGTGGCCATCCTATCTACTTGGAGTAAAAGCCTTGAAGCAAAAACCTTGGTGGAGAGAGGAGGCTACTTGTAATTGAGTGAGTAATAATAGATGTTTTGTTAAGTTTTCGTCACATTGTCTTGTCTTTTCAATTCTTGTATACTTAGTTAACTTGTTGTTTTAGTCTTCTTATAATTAGTTTAAGCATGTTTTCTTTCCTTAGTATAAATGTTAATTTAAATATGTGTGAGTAGTTCCATCCCCTTTGGGGGTGGAGTAGATGTGTATACATGTTATGTAGATGGTATGAATGCTAGACATTGTTGTTTGTAAGAAATGTTAGTATGCTTGTTTGAATTAATAAGAACTTTTACTTGATGGTTTCTGCCATAATGTTTAGGTACATTCCATGCTTTTTTATGTTCTTAATAATAAACTTGTCTTCCATAATGTTTAGGTACATTCCATTACTAGTATCAATCCTTTCTCTCATTTCTTTCTCACTCGCCTTCGAATAAACTAAAGTCGACACACCTCCTTGTGGATCGACCCGTATTTGCCACCACTTTAACGCGGCCGTGCACTTAAGGTTAACTCAAACGTTCAATCAACTAGCCTCATTATGTTTCTAGGGAACTTTATTCAAAATATGGCAAGCCGTATTCAAAGCTTCCCCCTATATATATTTGGGTAGTCCTAAACTCTCCAACAATGCATTAATCATATTGGATAATGTTCTAATTTTTTCGTTTAGCAATCCATCTATTGTGGAGAATATGGCATCGTTACCTCATGAACTATGCTAGCACTATGACAAACTTTTTCAAACAAGTTTGACGTATATTCACCACCTCTATCAGATCTTAACCACTTATGTTTCTTTTCAGTTTGAGTCTCTACTTCATTCTTAAAAATAAGGAATTTGGACAATGCTTCATCCTTACTTTTCAAAAGGTAGACATAACAATATATGTAACTATCATCAATGAATATGGCAAAAAATGTCTTATGATCCTTAGTTAACATACCATTAACTTCAAAGTATCAGTATGTATTAACTTTAAAATATCAGTTTGCCTATTGACAACATGGAAAGGTTTCTTAGGTTGATTATTTTGTACACACACTTGACATTTTTTATTCTCAATGACATACTTTGGACTTATGTTTAAATTCATCGTTCTCTTAAAACATTGATAGTTCACATGTCCTAAACGTCCATAACATACATCAAAAGATTCAACTGAATAAACACGAGACGTACGCTCTTCATGAACACAAACATTAAGATTATCAAATGTAGGTTCAACATGATGTAAAAAACCACCACTAGATAAGTATCCCTTGCCAATAAAATTACCAGAATAAGTTAATATAACTTTACTACACTTAAAAATCACTTTGTAACCTCTACTACTAAACATGGACCACTAAGAATATTACAATGAAGGACAAACACTGTTGTGCAGAGAAATAACTCTCCCTGAACGTAACTTCATATCAACATGTACAACACCAAGCACCCTCACTATGTTTTCATTCGTCATCGCCCAGTCTTTCTATAAACGGTCTGGTAAGAGACGACACATGGACTTATCAGCACATACATGCACATTAGCCCGGTGTCAACCAACGACTCATACGGTTCATAAATAAAAGGAACTTAAGGATCAACAGAAACAAGCTTACAATTGGTCTCCACCACAACAGTCAATACATTGACCTGTGGAGTCGAATCTATGAGATCATCTACAGTCAATTTTTCTTTCCTATACTTAAGATACATACCAAAGTCCTCCCAAGAGGAGGAAACTTCTCAATGATGGTCATCACCTGAAACTTCTCTGGAAGTTTCATGTCAGCCTCTTTCAAGCCATGGATCATAATTACAAACTGGTGGGCTTGTTCGGTCACTGACTGATTGATCTCGTTTTATTTTAACCGCAAGTGCACGGCCGCGTTGAAGCGGTGGCAAATACGGGTCGTCCACTGGGAGGTGTGTCGACACTTGGTTTGTGCGAAGGCGAGAGGTAAAGAAAAGGAAGAAGGATGTATTACACTAAACTACACTACAATGCTAAACTAGAATGCAAAAGGAAATGAAGATAAGTAATAAAACTAAACCCCAAAGGGGGTAGAGAAATAATGTGAACATAAAGATGTGTGTGTGTGTTCAATTAAGCTCCTCACAACATGTAGTGCATGAAATCATAAAACTACATCCAACTTTGCCTCCACATGAATTAAGATAGGACTACATCATTAAAACATACAAGACATTAATTGGAATGAAGCTAAATGAACTCAAGTATAAAGACTAGACCCTACTATGCCTCCACATGAATTAAGATAAGACTACATCATTAAAACATACAAGACATTAGCTAAGGTAAAGGCAACAAGAGCTCATACACTACAAATTGTGTTTCCAATATTAACTTCATCCATATCCTAACCTTATCATTCCCCATAAAATAGGTCCACTAATCAAAGCATAAGCTAAGCTTCATTCAAGAGCATTAGCATATCAAAGATAAGAGTGAAAACCCATTAGATGGTTATGGAAATCATATAAAGCTCAAGGGATAAAGATAACACACACTTAATACACTACATGATTATATCACATATTTCTCCACCCCCCAAATGGGGATGGAACTACTCACACATATTTAAACTAACTACTCTAACAAAAGAAAGCATTAATACTGAAATGAAAATTAATCTAAGCAAGCAAGAAATATTAAAGAAACTAAAAGAACATGAGACTAAAGAAACATGCAAGACATTGAAATTAACTAAGTAATGTAAAAACTAAAGCAAACAACAATTAACTACAAAACTTCTATTATTACTCACAACAAATTACAAGCAGCCCTTCCTCCACCAGAGTTTTGCTTCAAGGCTTCACTCTTAGTAGGGAAGAAGGCCACCAAGAGAGAGATCCCTACAATGGGAGGTGAAGAGTTCTATTTGTAAGCATGGAAAAAGCTAATCCGGGACAATCCCCCGATGTAGGACTAAACCAATACCAAAAATAGCCTAAACGAACATTAATACAAATCCAGGAGAAGTTGGGGCGGATCTGGCATGATCCAGACCGCCAATTGGCGGTTCCAGACCGCCAATTGGCGGCCTATAAAGCCCAGATCCGTCTGGGTCTTCTGGTGGGCTTTCCTTGAAGTGTGTCTTGGTCTTGGATGCATCTACTCGGTTGTTGGAGCTCCGACCCGAATCGAATTGCCAAAATACTCCCCATGATGGTGTGGAGTTTCCTGTTTTGCTCTTAGGTCCTTCGGTCTTACGATCAGGTCCTTCTCCATTGCATCTCAGTCCCTAGGTCTCACAATCAAGTCCTTTTTTCCTGCTTTTGGGTCCTTTCATGGCTCTTCTCTTCAAACCTCTTTATTTCTGAAAACTAAACATAAAACTAATCACATAGCATTGCTTAGATGTAAGATAATGGATATAAGATACAAATATGAGCATGAAATGATGTCAATCAAATACCCCCACACCTAAGTTTTTGCTAGTCCCAAGCAAAACAAAGAAGGAGAAAAGCAAACGAGAAACAAGAAATCCTAACTCACTTTCGTAGGAATCACGGTTGCACTTAGCACGTGCAACAAGCCGTTAAACCTCCTTGTCGCCAAGGAGGAGGAGTGTTGTCTCCTGAGGGTTTTCAGCGGATATACCCACAAAATCCGAACAAGATGCATTAATCAATCTAGCTACACGACTCGTTGGACTTATTTTGTTGATCATGGAATGCGGTAATACTACGGGTCGACTCTATATATGTAATCAGTCCACACACCTAGCCTAATGAGTTATTCGTGAGAGTTAACTAAGGAATTAAGTGAAAGACATAGGCATCCTTAACTTCTGAATGTGATACAACGTGTAAAGTCCATTTTGGTTCTTATTTGACTCTTCTTTTCTTTTCTTTTTTTCTTTTTTTCTTCTTCTTTTTTTTTCTTTTTCTTTGGAGCATTTATTGGTTGGTGTTTGATTCTCCCAGGGTCAGGTTTCGTGCATCATTGCCTATGAGGACTTACACTATCACGTACACCTTCCCCCAAATCTCCACATAGGGTGATCCCTACCACCCGTGTAACGGGAGTTCGGTCGGTGCATCCCAAGTCAGATGACTCGAAAGCACCAGGCACAAAGTCCCCTCAGACCTACTTTCCCGAGTGATAGGAGCCGTGCGAGAAGAGAGAACACCACTTATTTATTTATCTACATGGGAACCAAAACCCCTACACTAAAGTTTCACAAAAAGAGATTAAGGGCCCTTGACTACGACAAACTTCCTTATACTAACAGACACGAATTATTTTACTCACTAGGTTCAGGGTGGACTTCTTTAAATGTTTGAGTACTGAAACCCTAGGATTACACGCCCCCCGAGGGAAAACCGGGGTGCATCCTAACGACTCAATAAATCCTAAAGCCACGTACTAGATATCCTAATGCATCAAGTTCAAGACAATTTTGGGAGCTATCTTTTTACTTTGCCTCTCAACGGTTTTGCACATGCTAAACACACGCAAAACCCACAAAACATTTTCTTTCGAAAACACATGAAGATTTTGAAAGAAAAGTGGAAATTTTAAAGCACTAGGCAAGCAAAAGAAGACAAGTCACCCAAGGATCATGGCAAGCAAATATATCGATATTAAATGCAGCACACTAACATGACCCTAAATGCAAACAAAAGAAAACAAAATCAAAAGAAAAGACTCAACTATGTACACACGTAAAACACCCCCCCCCACACCTACTTCATGAATTGTCCTCAATGAATGTGAGCAAAATACTACATGGATGTATGCATGAAACAGAAGAGATCTCACCAACGTGAAGTACACAAGGAAGTTCAATACCCAACTTCCCTCAAAACCTGTGAGATGCTAAAGAAGGGATACAAATACGTGAAAGAAATGGAGCCCAAATACTCAAGGGTTGGGGCCCACAACAATTGATGCTCACTGAAGGAGTCTTTTTTTTTAACATATATACACATGAAAGCTCAACCACTCATGTAGGAGCATGAATGGTTGAGTGCGAGGGAGGTTCATGAAGGAACATGACCTCCTCGACTTCGGCTGGTGCCCCCTCCAAGTAGGGTTTGAGGCGTTGTCCATTAACTTTGAACACGTCCCCATTCCCTGGGTTCAAGATCTCAACCGCTCCATGAGGATAAACGGTTTGGACAATAAACGGGCCAGACCAGCGACTGCGAAGCTTACCCGCAAACAGATGAAGCCAGGAATTGTAGAGCAACACCTTCTGCCCGGCCGTAAACACCTTTCGCATAATCATGCGATCGTGAAACATCTTGGCTCAGGACTTATGAATTTTGGCATTCTCGTACGCATCATTGCGTAGCTCTTCTAATTCCACAATGTCGAGCTTACGTTGTACTCCTGCTTGATCAAGATCCATATTCAGGTTCTTGATCGCCCAGAAAGCACGATGCTCAAGCTCGACGGGTAGGTGGCAAGCCTTGCCGTACACTACCCGATATGGGGACATACCCGAATTGGTCTTGTACGCGGTGCGGAACGCCCACAACGCGTCATTCAACTTGGTAGACCAATCCTTCCTCGAGGAACTAACCGTCTTCTCAAGAATTTGCTTTAATTGACGGTTAGAGATTTCGACCTGCCCACTAGTTTGCGGATGGTATGGGGTTGCAAGCTTGTGGGTGATCGAATATTTCCTCATAAGCGCTTCAAAGGAGCGATTACAGAAGTGGGTACCCCTATCGCTGATTATGGTACGAGGAGTACCAAATCGCGCAAAAATGTCCCTCAAGAATTTGGTGACCACCTTGTTGTCATTGGTCTTTGTGGGTATAGCCTCAACCCACTTAGACACATAGTCGACGGCCACCAGAATGTAAACATTCCCGAACTCGTTCGGGAAGGGACTCATGAAATCGATGCCCCACACATCGAAGATGTCGACAACAAGGACATTTTGCAAAGGCATCATGTCGCGTCGACCAATCCTGCCAAGGCGCTGGCACCTATCACATTGCTTACAAAAGTTGTAAGCATCCTTGAAAAGAGTGGGCCAGTAGAATCCAGATTGGAGCACCTTGGCAGCAGTTTTCTTTGCTCCAAAGTGTCCTCCACATGCCTTAGAATGGCAGAAGTGGAGTACACTTTGGAACTCGGAATCTGGGATGTACCGCCTGAAAGTTTGGTCAGAGCAGTATTTGAATAGGTAGGGGTCGTCCCAGTGAAAGAATCTGACATACGATCTAAATTTGGATTGGTCAGATTTTGACCAACCCACAGGAAATTGCTCGGTCACGAGGTAGTTCACGATGTCGGCAAACCAAGGGTTATCTTCGATCGTGAACAACTGCTCGTCAGGAAATTTATCGTTAATGATTTGGTCCTGTGGGTTGGTCGTCTCTAGACGAGACAAGTGGTCAGCTACAACGTTTTCACACCCTTTTTTGTCCCGAATCTCGAGATCGAATTCTTGTAACAACAAGATCCATCTCAAGAGTCGGGATTTTGCATCTTTCTTCGTCATGAGGTGCTTGATGGCTGTGTGATCAGAATAAACAATCACGTGGGAGCCAATCAAGTACGACCAGAATTTCTCCAAAGCAAATATGATTGCTAAGAATTCCTTCTCGGTCACAGTGTAGTTCAATTGGGCATCATTGAGTGTTCTACTGGCATAGTAGATCACATGTGGCAATTTGTCCAATCGTTGCCCAAGCACTGCTCCCACAGCGAAGTCAGATGCATCACACATTAACTCAAAGGGTTTAGTCCACACCGGTGCCTTAATAACGGGAGCTGAAGTCAACTCTTTCTTCAAGGTCAAAAAGGCATGGTGGCAATCCGGTGTGAACTCAAAAATGGCATCCTTAGCCAACAAGGCGGTGAGAGGTCGAGCGATTTTGCTAAAATCCCGAATGAACCGCCGATAGAATCCAGCATGCCCCAAAAAGGCGCGGATATCCTTCACATTACGTGGCGGTGGGAGATTAGCAATAAGACCCACTTTGGCGGGATCGACCTCAATTCCCCTACTTGAGACCACATGTCCAAGTACAATCCCTCGCTTCACCATGAAGTGACATTTCTCCCAATTGAGAGCGAGGTTCTTCTCACGGCATCGCTTGAGGACAAGGCTCAAGTGATGAAGGCACTCATCAAAGGAAGCGCCAAATATGGAAAAGTCGTCCATGAAGATCTCAAGGAAACGCTCAACCATATCGGAGAAGATGCTGATCATACACCTTTGAAACGTTGCCGGTGCATTGCACAACCCAAAGGGCATGCGACGGTAGGCAAACGTGCCAAAGGGACAAGTAAATGTGGTTTTCTCTTGATCCTCGGGGGTGATGGGAATTTGGTTGTAACCGTAGTATCCATCAAGAAAACAATAATACTCATGACCGGCCAACCTCTCCAACATCTGATCAATGAATGGCAACGGAAAATGATCTTTCCGCGTTGCCGCATTGAGCTTGCGATAATCAACGCAAACTCGCGAGCCAGTTTGCAGGCGTGTCGGGATAAGCTCATTATGCTCATTCTCCACAACCGTCACGCCTGACTTCTTGGGAACCACATGGACAGGACACACCCACGAACTATCAGAGATAGGATAGATTATGCAATGATCCAAGCACTTAAGAACCTCCTTTCGGACAGCTTCTTTCAGTACATGATTCAATCTCCGTTGTGGGTCCCTGCGGGGCCTAGAATCCTCTTCCATGTGGATCCGATGCTGAACAATACCAGGGCTAATTCCCTTGATATCCTTCAAGGACCACCCGATCGCCTCTTTGTTTTCAAAGAGTACTCTTTTGAGGGCAACCTCTTGATCTTTTTCAAGATCAGAAGCAATAATGAGTGGCAAGGTCTCATTATCCCCTAAAAATATGTACTTTAGGTTATCGGGGAGCGGTTTAAGCTCGACTAGAGGTGGGTCCTTGTCGGATTCAGAGTTACTTTCAAGTGGCTCAAGGGCCACGAGGTAAGATGAGCAAGCACCCAGATGTGCCTCCTCGTCCAGAGATATGCTGGCGGATTCCTCAAGATCCTCTTCACTCGCAACCTGATCATTAGGCACCTCAATAATATGTCGATGTGAGTCGAACATGCCTAATGAGTCAGGCTCATCCGTGTCCTGGATGAGATTGGCTCCGACAGTGTTGTCGAAGAGCCCAGGTTGCTTACCAAGAGTGAAGATGTTGAAATCCGCCGTGAGGTTTCCAAAAGACAACCTCATCAAGCCATTGCGACAATTGATCAAAGCATTAGATGTCGCAAGAAATGGCCTCCCAAGGATCACAGGAATCTGTCCTTGTGGGTTGGACACGGGTTCGGTATCCAAGATGATGAAATCAACTGGAAATACGAACTCACCCACTTTGATAAGGACATCCTCCACACTCCCTCGTGGGATTTTGACGGATCTATCAGCCAACTGGAGGGTTGTCCTCGTTGGTTTAAGATCGCCTATCCCAAGGTTGACATAGACTGAGTAAGGCAGGAGATTCACAGATGCCCCAAATCCAATAGAGCTTGAGAGATGGTCACATTCCCAATCATGCAAGAGACAGTTGGACAACCAGGGTCCTTGTACTTGACATTCATGGGTTGTGTCAATATGGAGCTCACATTGGCGGCCAAGAAGGCCTTTTTGGGCACATTTGTTTTTCTCTTAGTGGTGCAAAGGTCCTTGAGGAACTTGGCATACAGTGGCATTTGTTGAACAACGTCCAACAACGGGATGTTCACCTTTACTTGCCTAAGTACCTCAACGATCTTATCCCAATGCTCATCACGTTTTTTAGTCAACCGATGAGGGAATGGTGCCTTGGGGACATAAGAATCACGAGGAAGAGTCTCAGAATTAGGTTCCTTGACAGGCTCAAGACTCTCCTCGGAAGTCTCGCCAACAGGGTTGGCTTCCGGCATTTTCACATTGTTGTCAACGACCCTTCCCATCTCAAGGTATGAATAACATTAGCATGTTGGGAAGGGTCACTTTCAACATTGTGTACATTCTGCTTGGTATTAGCAGGCTGACCCCTGGGATTTACCACAGGTTGACTCGGGAATTGACCCTTCTCACGTTCATGGAGCTGATGAGCCAACTGGCTTACTTGCATTTCCAATGCTTTGACCGTATTATTGTTGGCCGCAAGCATGGATTGAGTGCTCTGCATGAATGCTTGAAGGGTTTGTTCAATGGTAGAGTCCTTAGGGTCAACCCGCTGGGGTGGTGGAGTCTGGTTAGAATAACCCGACGAAGAGGCCTGACCAGGTTGGTAATTTTGGTGTTGAGACCTTTGATGTGGGGGTTGGTAGGTCGCCGATGGGCGTGGAGGTTGATAAGGTGGAGGTTGAGGTTGAGCGTGCGAGCTCTGACCGTGTCCTCCACTAGACCCCCAAGAGAAGTTAGGATGGTTACGCCATCCAGGGTTGTAGGAATGACTGTACGGGTCGTTTCGGGGCCGTTGTTGATACATCGCATTTGCATGCTCAGTATCCCTTGGAGCGTAAGCACACTCCAAGTCATCATGTACCGACAATCCACACCTAGTACACCCGGGAGTAGCGACCTGAGCTACAGGAGCTCGGTCCATCTCCAAACTCTCTATCCTACGCATGAGAGCAGCCATTTTTGCCTCAGACGCGATAGTCGACTCAACATGATATGATCCAGCTCGACCAGAAGACCTGGCGGCTGGTGGCTCTCTCATGGTATCCCACTCGAAGGTGCGTTCAGCCATGGATTCAAAAGTGTCCCAAGCCTCCTCGATGGGTTTCATTTGGAAGTCACCCTGACACATTGACTCCAACAATGTGCGGGTGTTGTAGTTGATGCCCTCATAAACAATTTGGCACAACTGCCAAAGCTCAATCCCATGATGAGGGCACTGCTGGAGAAGGTCCTTGAACCTCTCATAGAAACCATGAAACGATTCGGTCTCGGTCTGATACATTTGATGTATCTGGTGCCGTATCTGTTGAGTTTTCCTTTGAGGGAAAAATCTCTTCAGAAAGACGGTCACAAAGTCATCCCATGACCGAATCGAGCTCGTCGGGAGGCTATACATCCATTTCGTCGCATTATCCTTCAATGCAAAAGAAATCATCCTCAACCGGACTGAATCCTCGTCAAGTTGTTGAAGCTTGAACATGGAGCATACTTCCTCGAATTCGCGTATAAAGATATACGGATCCTCCTTATTGGCAGTAAAGGTTGGAAGCATGCTCACATATTGAGGTTTCAGCTCATAGTTGTTCCCACGAGCAGGGGGAACAACTATGCAAGAAGGCTGCGCGGCCCGAACAGGATGGGTCCGCTCCCACAACGTCATCGGCCTATCTTGTCGAGCTAAAGGTGGTGGTGCACCTAGAACTCGATCCTGACCGAATCTCCCTTCCTCTCGAGTCAGAGGAGGAGGAGAAGGAGGTCTACGTGGTGGTGGGAATGGACCGAGGTAGTCCATGTATGGAACCTAGTCTCCCTCGCCACCACGAGACGACTCGGCCTCTTGCTCCAAAGGAGCACGAGGCGGAGATGGTCGATCACCAAGATCTTCCATCTCAGAAATAAGCACTCTCTCGAGTCGAGCGCTCTCACCAGAACGAGCCCAACCTCGCATAAAAATGCTCGACTCGACTCTAAATGACACACAACAGAAGGTGTACTCAGAGGAGGAGACTAAACGTAGAGAATAGATGAGGAGAGGACTCAGGTGAGGAGGGAAGAATCCCTAGAGCTAGCGTGGGTAGTGGGATCAGGAAGAAGCCTAACTAGCAAGAACGGCTCAAACAATGTGAGGCAATGGGTCCTTAGGCTAGACGACGCCTAACTTCGAGGTCACTAGCCTCGACACGTCTCACCTCCCTACAACGAGGACCACAATGCCCAGCAAGTGATACCAGATCCGGAGATCCAGTACCTCCTACTATCGACAAGGTAGGCAACGCCGATCAGGTCATGACGGTCTCAACTAGATTACTCTCCTAGTGCGCCTGCAATCCTAGGGCCAACGGCTACTTGCTTTTAGTTAAGGCTTTATTAAGAGTGGTTTTTGGGGCCAAGGAAAGGGTGATGAAATCCCCCACCTTATCTTTTATGGGACAACCCCTCCTTAGTAGCGATTTGATCCTAGATCTAGCAATCAATCGCTCCAATCAAACGCTCTCTCACTCTTGTCCCGATGCACCTTACTAACTAATGCATGAACGAAACATGCATGAATGAGGGATGTGGGTGCACGTACCTCACGCCAGAAATCAACGACAAAATGTAAAGCAAAGAAAAGACAAATGCATGCAAGGTCTACTAATGGTGCATGACCTAGATGGCAAGAAGTCTAATCTTTTGCTTTGAGTTTTATGGTCCAAGTTGATTAATGGGGAAGTGATTAATGATTTGGGAGCAAACCAGAGGTCAAAGCATGCAAAATAGGGCTCCCAGATAACACAAATTTCAAGACTAACTACCAAACAAAATTTCAAGGATAGAAACTCTCACCAGGCCGCCAATTGGCGGTCTTCCACCGCTGATTGGCGATCTGTTTAGGTCGTCTCTTCCTCAAACTTCGCCAGTAGCCTCCCCGTGATCTTCTGGTTCCCTGAAACTAAGAAAAACTGAAAACAAAAAATTAAAAACCCCTTGAATCGTCCAAACCAATGTCTGGACAGAGCACCTCCCCGGCAACGGCGCCAAAAACTTGATTGATCTCGTTTTATTTTAACCGCAAGTGCACGGCCGCGTTGAAGCGGTGGCAAATACGGGTTGTCCACTGGGAGGTGTGTCGACACTTGGTTTGTGCGAAGGCGAGAGGTAAAGAAAAGGAAGAAGGATGTATTACACTAAACTACACTACAATGCTAAACTAGAATGCAAAAGGAAATGAAGATAAGCAATAAAACTAAACCCCAAAGGGGGTAGAGAAATAATGTGAACATAAAGATGTGTGTGTGTGTGTGTTCAATTAAGCTCCTCACAACATGTAGTGCATGAAATCATAAAACTACATCCAACTTTGCCTCCACATGAATTAAGATAGGACTACATCATTAAAACATACAAGATATTAATTGGAATGAAGCTAAATGAACTCAAGTATAAAGACTAGACCCTACAATGCCTTCACATGAATTAAGATAAGACTACATCATTAAAACATACAAGACATTAGCTAAGGTAAAGGCAACAAGAGCTCATACACTACAAATTGTGTTTCCAATATTAACTTCATCCATATCCTAACCTTATCATTCCCCATAAAATAGGTCCACTAATCAAAGCATAAGCTAAGCTTCATTCAAGAGCATTAGCATATCAAAGATAAGAGTGAAAACCCATTAGATGGTTATGGAAATCATATAAAGCTCAAGGGATAAAGATAACACACACTTAATACACTACATGATTATATCACATATTTCTCCACCCCCCAAATGGGGATGGAACTACTCACACATATTTAAACTAACTACTCTAACAAAAGAAAGCATTAATACTGAAATGAAAATTAATCTAAGCAAGCAAGAAATATTAAAGAAACTAAAAGAACATGAGACTAAAGAAACATACAAGACATTGAAATTAACTAAGCAATGTAAAAACTAAAGCAAACAACAATTAACTACAAAACTTCTATTATTACTCACTCCAAATTACAAGCAGCCCTTCCTCCACCAGAGTTTTGCTTCAAGGCTTCACTCTTAGTAGGGAAGAAGGCCACCAAGAGAGAGATCCCTACAATGGGAGGTGAAGAGTTCTATTTGTAAGCATGGAAAAAGCTAATCCGGGACAATCCCCCGATGTGGGACTAAACCAATACCAAAAAAAGCCTAAACGAACATTAATTCAAGTCCAGGAGAAGTTGGGGGCGGATCTGGCATGATCCAGACCGCCAATTGGCGGTTCCAGACCGCCAATTGGCGGCCTATAAAGCCCAGATCCGTCTGGGTCTTCTGGTGGGCTTTCCTTGAAGTGTGTCTTGGTCTTGGATGCATCTACTCGGTTGTTGGAGCTCCGACCCGAATCGAATTGCCAAAATACTCCCCATGATGGTGTGGAGTTTCCTGTTTTGCTCTTAGGTCCTTCGGTCTTACGATCAGGTCCTTCTCCATTGCATCTCAGTCCCTAGGTCTCACAATCAAGTCCTTTTTTCCTGCTTTTGGGTCCTTTCATGGCTCTTCTCTTCAAACCTCTTTATTTCTGAAAACTAAACATAAAACTCGTCACATAGCATTGCTTAGATGTAAGATAATGGATATAAGATACAAATATGAGCATGAAATGATGTCAATCACTGACTTTCCCTTAACCATTTGGAACTTTAAGAACTTTCGGACATAATATTTCTCGTGACCTAAGTCCTCGGTACTATGTTTCTTGTCAAGTTCATCCCCTAAATTTTTGTAGTGGGAGAGGAACATGAACTGTAGAAATCAAAGAACACGTTGGGCATAGCTAGCAAAATGCATGCTTGACACAGTTTGTCTATCTCCATTCATAATTCAAGAGTTTCTTTATTTTTGGGATCATCAAATTAGTAAAAGGGCAAGAAGCCTGGATAACATCAACCAACCCTATCGTTGTCAACCAGATTTTCATTTATTGTTGCCAATATTTGTTGTTCTAACCTGATATATTTTTCCAACATCCCTAACATGTCCACTTTAAATGCAAACGAATAATAGTCATGCGACATAATGAATAATTTCTCTAAGACTGTTGTACGAAATATAAATAACAAGCATAGCAGGGGGGAACATATGTTGATTAACATTCCAAGTACAATATGTACAAAGCCAGCGAACATAACCATGAAGACAAAACAACAAAAAATAGATGTAGGTTAGGATCAAAAAATACCTCGACCGAGGCGTCATTTTCAAACTCCCCTTAGAGAAATTATCACCACAACATACTGGTGCGATGAGTGCAGACGCTTTCTATTGGGGATTTAAAAGTTCAAAACTGCAAGTGCACGACGATTGAGTGTGGGTCGTCGTCGACCATACTCGAGTGGGGGAAGAAAATGAAGAGTGAGTGAGTGTATCTACACTAAATTACACTAATTACAATTTGTAAAATAAATGTGACTAATCCCATAGGAGGTGGAGAATGTGTGCCACAGTGTAGATGTGTGACGTGTGTGTGTACAATTGTCCACTTATCACATGAATTGATGTGAACATGTACAATGGGCATTAACCTAAGTGTATTTTTACATGGATTAATATTTATCACCATCAATAAAAGATACAAAACACTACTTAAGATAAGGCTATAGATAACCACATGCTCACATGTCCATCTTATCTCTTTATCCACTCTAATCTTATCATCACATCATCATTCCCCATAAAGTGGGCCCACTAACCAAAGCATGTGCTAAGTATCCATTATGACCATTAAGACATCACATGTAAGAGTGAGAAACCCATCAAAATGGATATGGAAATTATTTGAAGCTCCAAGATTAAGATTACAGCACAAATGAATCTAACAATTCACACTTCACATCATTCTCCACCCCCTAGTGGGGATGGATTACTCACTAATCATATCCATAGCAGAAATGAACAAAAGAAAAACAACAAATGACCGAATCGAGCTCGCCGGGAGGCTATACATCCATTTCTTCGCATTATCCTTCAATGCAAAAGAAATCATCCTCAACCGGACTGAATCCTCGTCAAGCTGTTGAAGCTTGAACATGGAGCATACTTCCTCGAATTCGCGTATAAAGATTTACGGATCCTCTTTATTGGCAGTAAAGGTTGGAAGCATGCTCACATATTGAGGTTTCAGCTCATAGTTGTTCCCACGAGCAGGGGGAACAACTATGCAAGAAGGCTGCGCGGCCCGAACAGGATGGGTCCGCTCCCACAACGTCATCGGCCTATCCTGTCGAGCTAAAGGTGGTGGTGCACCTAGAACTCGATCCTGACCGAATCTCCCTTCCTCTCGAGTCAGAGGAGGAGGAGAAGGAGGTCTACGTGGTGGTGGGAATGGACCGAGGTAGTCCATGTATGGAACCTGGTCTCCCTCGCCACCACGAGACGACTCGGCCTCTTGCTCCAAAGGAGCACGAGGCAGAGATGGTCGATCACCAAGATCTTCCATCTCAGAAATAAGCACTCTCTCGAGTCGAGCGCTCTCACCAGAACGAGCCCAACCTCGCATAAAAATGCTCGACTCGACTCTAAACGACACACAACAGAAGGTGTACTCAGAGGAGGAGACTAAACGTAGAGAATAGATGAGGAGAGGACTCAGGTGAGGAG
Source organism: Triglochin maritima (assembly GCA_963682175.1). Classification (NCBI taxonomy): domain Eukaryota; kingdom Viridiplantae; phylum Streptophyta; class Magnoliopsida; order Alismatales; family Juncaginaceae; genus Triglochin; species Triglochin maritima. Next base: position 29,940,986 of record OY821779.1, read on the forward strand.
GGAAGAATCCCTAGAGCTAGCGTGGGTAGTGGGATCAGGAAGAAGCCTAACTAGCAAGCACGGCTCAAACAATGTGAGGCAATGGGTCCTTAGGCTAGACGACGCCTAACTTCGAGGTCACTAGCCTCGACACGTCTCACCTCCCTACAACGAGGACCACAATGCCCAGCAAGTGATACCAAATCCGGAGATCCAGTACCTCCTACTATCGACAAGGTAGGCAACGCCGATCAGGTCATGACGGTCTCAACTATATTACTCTCCTAGTGCGCCTGTAATCCTAGGGCCAACGTCTACTTGCTTTTAGTTAAGGCTTTATTAAGAGTGGTTTTTGGGGCCAAGGAAAGGGTGATGAAATCCCCCACCTTATCTTTTATGGGACAACCCCTCCTTAGTAGCGATTTGATCCTAGATCTAGCAATCAATCGCTCCAATCAAACGCTCTCTCACTCTTGTCCCGATGCACCTTACTAACTAATGCATGAACGAAACATGCATGAATGAGGGATGTGGGTGCACGTACCTCACGCCAGCAATCAATGACAAAATGTAAAGCAAAGAAAAGACAAATGCATGCAAGGTCTACTAATGGTGCATGACCTAGATGGCAAGAAGTCTAATCTTTTGCTTTGAGTTTTATGGTCCAAGTTGATTAATGGGGGAGTGATTAATGATTTGGGAGCAAACCAGAGGTCAAAGCATGCAAAATAGGGCTCCCAGATAACACAAATTTCAAGACTAACTACCAAACAAAATTTCAAGGAAAGAAACTCTCACCAGGCCGCCAATTGGCGGTCTTCCACCGCTGATTGGCGGTCTGGTTAGGTCGTCTCTTCCTCAAACTTTGCCAGTAGCCTCCCCGTGATCTTCTGGTTCCCTGAAACTAAGAAAAACTGAAAACAAAAAATTAAAAACCCCTCGAATCGTCCAAACCAATGTCTGGACAGAGCACCTCCCCGGCAACGGTGCCAAAAACTTGATTGATCTCGTTTTATTTTAACCGCAAGTGCACGGCCGCGTTGAAGCGGTGGCAAATACGGGTCGTCCACTGGGAGGTGTGTCGACACTTGGTTTGTGCGAAGGCGAGAGGTAAAGAAAAGGAAGAAGGATGTATTACACTAAACTACACTACAATGCTAAACTAGAATGCAAAAGGAAATGAAGATAAGCAATAAAACTAAACCCCAAAGGGGGTAGAGAAATAATGTGAACATAAAGATGTGTGTGTGTGTGTTCAATTAAGCTCCTCACAACATGTAGTGCATGAAATCATAAAACTACATCCAACATTGCCTCCACATGAATTAAGATAGGACTACATCATTAAAACATACAAGACATTAATTGGAATGAAGCTAAATGAACTCAAGTATAAAGACTAGACCCTACTATGCCTCCACATGAATTAAGATAAGACTACATCATTAAAACATACAAGACATTAGCTAAGGTAAAGGCAACAAGAGCTCATACACTACAAATTGTGTTTCCAATATTAACTTCATCCATATCCTAACCTTATCATTCCCCATAAAATAGGTCCACTAATCAAAGCATAAGCTAAGCTTCATTCAAGAGCATTAGTGTTGAACGTTTTATTTAAACCGCAAGTGCACGGCCGCGATGAAGCGGTGGCAAGTACGGGTCGTCCTCAGGGAGGTGAGCAGGCTCTTGTTTATCAGAAATCAAGTGGCAAAAAATGGGGGGAGAAAGATGTTTATGCTAATCTATACTACGCTACACTAAGAAGTATGAAATGCAAACGAAACAAACAAATGATGGAATAACAACTAAACTAAGAACAAAGGAAGAATGCTGGAATACAGAAATGGGAAAACCCCTAAGGGGTGGAGTGAGTGCACACATGCAAAGAGGTGGGTGTAGAATACATTCTTTAAGCACATGAAGGTGGTGTTTATCAAGCATAGGAAGTGTCTAAATGTTATGGCAAAACCTATCAATCCATTCACCAACTTAGTTGATTAACATTTACATATGCAAGGTGTTTATTTCAGAACCTAAACAAGCATGAGAGGTGTCTAATCATTTTGGCAAAACTCATCAAGTTATAAATTCTATCCTAAACAAGCAAGCATACATTCATGTTTAATCAACACATTGAAATTAAAGCATTCATCCCATTCTCTAATGCATGTATGTACATCTACTCCACCCCCCAAAGGGGATGAAACTACTCACTAAACATTACACTAATTATTAAACTAAACAAAGAAAGCATATTAACTAAGCTAATAAAACTAATGAAATGAGATTAAGCAAAGCAAAACAAGAAACATAAAACAAACAACATAATAAAGAAAACTTGTATTAAAATGACTCACATTAAAAGTAGCATCCTCCTACTTTAGTGTGTGCTTCAGGCCTCACTTCTAGTAGGAAGAATAGCCACTTAAAATATGGAGTGATTACAAAAGGAGGTGAAGAGTTCTATTTATAGCCATGGAAAAAGCTAATCCGGGACAATCTCCCGATGTGGGACTAAACCAATACCAAAAATAGCCTAAACAAACATTAATACACGTCCAGGAGAAAACTTGGTGGATTTGGGCCCAAAGTGACCGCCAATTGGCGGTCCAAATTTTCCGGATCGAGTTGAATCTTGTTCTGGGATTTGCTTGGTGTATTTGGTGGTCTTGGATGCATCTACTTTGTTTATTGGAGCTCCGACCCGAATCCAATTGCTAAAATACTCCCCATGATGGTGTGGAGTATTCTGTTTTGCTCTTAGGTCCTTCTGTCTTGCGTTTAGGTCCTTCTCCCTTGCATCTTGGTCCCCAGATCTCACAATCCAGTCCTTTTTCCCAGCTTTTGGGTCCTTTTATGTTTCATCTCTTCAAACCTATTTATTCCTGAAAACTAAACATAAAACTCGTGACATAGCATTGTTTAGGTGAAAGATAATGGATATAAGATACAAATATGAGCATGAAATGATGTCAATCAAATACCCCCACACCTAACTTTTGCTAGTCCCGAGCAAAACAAAGAAAGAGAAAAGCAAACGAAAAACAAGAAATCCTAACTCACTTTCGTAGGAATCACGGTTGCACTTAGCACGTGCAACAAGCCGTTAAACCTCCTTGTCGCCAAGGAGGAGGAGTGTTGTCTCCTGAGGGTTTTCAGCGGATACACCCACAAAATCCGAACAAGATGCATTAATCAATCTAGATACATGACTCGTTGGACTTATTTTGTCGATCATGTGACGCGGTAATACTACGGGTCGACTCTATATATGTAATCAGTCCACACACCTAGCCTAATGAGTTATTCGTGAGAGTTAGTTAAGGACTTAAGTGAAAGACATGGGCAACCTTAACTTCTGAATGTGATACAATGTGTAAAGTCCATTTTGGTTCTTATTTGCTTCTTTTTTTTTTCTTTTTTTTTCTTTTTTTTTCTTTTTTTTTTCTTTTTGTTTTGGAGAATTTTATTGGTCGGTGTTTGATTCTCCCAAGGTCAGGTTTCGTGCATCATTGCCTATGAGGACTTACACTATCACGTACACCTTCCCCCAAATCTCCACATAGGGCGATCCCTACCACCCGTGTAACGGGAGTTCGGTCGGCGCATCCCAAGTCAGATGACTCGAAAGCACCAGGCACAAAGTCCCCTCAGACCTACTTTCCCGAGTGATAGGAGCCGTGCGAGAAGAGAGAACACCACTTATTTATCTATATGGGAACCAAAACCCCTACACTTAAGTTTCACAAAAAGAGATTAAGGGCCCTCGACTACGACAAACTTCCTTATACTCACAAACACGAATTATTTGACTCACTAGGTTCAGGGTGGACTTATTTAAATGTTTGAGTACTGAAACCCTATGATTACACGCCCCCCGAGGGAAAACCGGGGTGCATCCTAACGACTCGATAAGACCTAAAGTCAGTAAACTAGAAATCCTAATGCATCAAGTTCAAGACAATTTTGGGAGCTTTCTTTTTACTTTGCCTCTCAACGGTTTTGCACATGCTAAACACACGCAAAACCCACAAAAACATTTTCTTTCGCAAACACATGAAGATTTTGAAAGAAATGTGAAAATTTTAAAGCACTCGGCAAGCAAAAGGAGACAAGTCACCCAAGGATCATGGCAAGCAGATATATCAATGTTAAATGCGGCACACTAACATGACCCTAGCAGTACAAACAAACGAAAATAAAACCAAAGGAAAAAGACTCGACTATGTACACACGTAAAACACCCCCCACACCTACTTCATGCAGTGTCCTCAATGAATGTGAACAAGATACTACATGGATACATGCATGAAAAAGGAAAGATCTCACCAACATGAAGTACAAAGGGACGTTCAGGGTCATGTTGATGGACACAAACCCAAATTCCCTCAAAACCTGTGAGAAGCTGAAGAAGGGAGATAAATACGTGAAGAGATTGGGCCCAAGTACACAAGGGTTGGGGCCCACAACAATCGATGCTCACTGAAGGAGTCTTTTATTTCTCTTTTTTTTTTTTTTTTAACATGATATATACAGCAGCAACGATATTCTCATAATCATTTGGTCAAGGAACATCAAATGAGAACATCAAGTCATGAGGACCAGAGACTTGCCGAGATGGGCAAACTTCACCGGTACTTTAAGAACTTTCGGACATAATATTTCTCGTGACCTAAGTCCTCGGTACTATGTTTCTTGTCAAGTTCATCCCCTAAATTTTTGTAGTGGGAGAGGAACATGAACTGTAGAAATCAAAGAACACGTTGGGCATAGCTAGCAAAATGCATGCTTGACACAGTTTGTCTATCTCCATTCATAATTCAAGAGTTTCTTTATTTTTGGGATCATCAAATTAGTAAAAGGGCAAGAAGCCTGGATAACATCAACCAACCCTATCGTTGTCAACCAGATTTTCATTTATTGTTGCCAATCTTTGTTGTTCTAACCTGATATATTTTTCCAACATCCCTAACATGTCCACTTTAAATGCAAACGAATAATAGTCATGCGACATAATGAATAATTTCTCTAAGACTGTTGTACGAAATATAAATAACAAGCATAGCAGGGGGGAACATATGTCGATTAACATTCCAAGTACAATATGTACAAAGCCAGCGAACATAACCATGAAGACAAAACAACAAAAAATAGATGTAGGTTAGGATCAAAAAATACCTCGACCGAGCCGCCATTTTCAAACTCCCCTTAGAGAAATTATCACCACAACATACTGGTGCGATGAGTGCAGACGCTTTCTATTGGGGATTTAAAAGTTCAAAACTGCAAGTGCATGACGATTGAGTGTGGGTCGTCGTCGACCATACTCGAGTGGGGGAAGAAAATGAAGAGTGAGTTAGTGTATCTACACTAAATTACACTAATTACAATTTGTAAAATAAATGTGACTAATCCCATAGGAGGTGGAGAATGTGTGCCACAGTGTAGATGTGTGACGTGTGTGTGTACAATTGTCCACTTATCACATGAATTGATGTGAACATGTACAATGGGCATTAACCTAAGTGTATTTTTACATGGATTAATATTTATCACCATCAATAAAAGATACAAAACACTACTTAAGATAAGGCTACAGATAACCACATGCTCACATGTCCATCTTATCTCTTTATCCACTCTAATCTTATCATCACATCATCATTCCCCATAAAGTGGGCCCACTAACCAAAGCATGTGCTAAGTATCCATTATGACCATTAAGACATCACATGTAAGAGTGAGAAACCCATCAAAATGGATATGGAAATTATTTGAAGCTCCAAGATTAAGATTACAACACAAATGAATCTAACAATTCACACTTCACATCATTCTCCACCCCCTAATGGGGATGGATTACTCACTAATCATATCCATAGCAAAAATGAACAAAAGAAAAACAACAAATGAACAAGTAAAGAAAACTAAATCTAACCAAAGTAATGGGAAAAAAGGCATCAAATGAAAGACAAGAACATAAAGAACATGAAACTAAAACTTGATTAAGAAAGAAAGATTACAAAATGATGTTCCTCTTCTACTCCACTACACTACTAAGCAAAAAATAAAACCTACTCTAATGGTGGAGTCACGTCCAGATGTTCTGTAGTACTCCAATCCAAATACCTAACCCGCTAGAGAAATTTAGGCGGCAGACTCTGAACCAGATCCGTCAGTGGTTGATCATTTGAGTTAGATCAGTCCCAAATTTCATCAGCCTCTTAAGTTAACTAACTTAATACGTGGGATGCACCCCGAGTTGTTGGTTAGAGTCTGTTTAGTCTTACTTGTTGAATTAATCCTCAAGTTCATGAGATTATAGACTTTTTCAACCAACATATTTTTGTTACGATTAGGTCCCTCTGGGTTTTTTCCTGACTTACTTGCAATCTGATCCTTGAGTATTAAAAATAGGTCCAGAAGGCTTCAAAATTAATCATTTCTTCTTTCATTTAGGTCATTTTTGCTTCATTTCTCTTCTTTATTACCTAATCCTTGAAAAACATGTAACACAAGCCCGTGTTGCACAATTATTGGGTAAAATAAAAGATATATAACATGAATGCACTGTATGATACGCTGCTAATCACATCCTCCCAAGATAAAACGATCGCAACATCTTTGATGGTGCACTCCATTTGTAGACGAACCACGAGAACAGATTGAGACTCGCACGGTGATAATTTGAGAATGACTGAGAAAAGGGAGATGATGGTTATTCCAAAAATTTGTAGGGCAATAGAAAACTATTTTTACCCGAATTGAGAAAGTGGACTTTTAAAATCAATTCTTTGTCAAAGGCAATATAAGATATAAACCTCTCTATATCTCTCTCTACCCATCAAAGGGGGTATGGGAGGCCGAAGTATATAAACCTTTCTCCACTTCCAAATTCCCTAACGTGAGACTAAAGTGAGAGACTGTAACATCTTGTTTTCAAAGGAGAAAATACAGAAGTGTACAGAAGAGATAACTACAAAACAAAACATTACCAACACTACATAGTAATATGTTAGTATATAGTGTTAAAAGAGAGGTTAGACAATACAAAACATGTAATAGACCTAAGAATTTAACATGGTATTCAGTTACCAAAAATTTCCTATCACACAAAATCCCCAAACTTGAATTACGCCAAAAGGCATGCAAATGGTTCCACGTGTACAATCGCTCAACATTGTCCACCAGCAAAAAGACTCCTATCCAAGTGATTACTACATAAAAGAAACTTATTCTTCCTCAGGACCTACAAGAAATACAAAATACTTTGTATGAGTCTTTAAAATTAAAGACCCAACATGCAAGCACATACACCTAACTACTAAGGTCGGGCTCGAAAGATTTGTTCAAATGATCTCCAAATATACCAATTAAATCAGTACCATAACATGAAATGAAACAACAATTCTCAACATTACTTATGAACAAAAAAAGTAACAAGTATGACTTCAAACATTCTAATGTACCAATCCATACAATACAAAACAAAACATATTTACATTAATTGCCACTAGTTCAAAATTAGTCAGGTTTAGGTTTAACACGGTTCAAATTCGGTTCAATTACGTTTCATTCAGATTAATTCAGAAAATCCATTAATAACTACCCGAGTGAACCCAAAATAGGCCATGTTTGGTCCATGGAGTCCCAAGAAGGTAGGACCCCCAACCTGTCCGATGCTTCTTCGGCCACCTTAAGCAGTTTTTCATTTTTCAATTTCTCTAATATTTAACTGTTGGAATGTTGGACTACCACGTCGACCCCAGCACGTCGGACTTTACTAAATGATTGATATCATATCATGCATATATATGTGTCTTATATGCTTTATTTTTAGACTAAGCAATGCTACGTAACAAGTTTTATGTTTCAGTTTGAGAAATAAACAGGTTTGAGAAGAAGAGACTCAAAAAGGACTTAAAAGCAAGGAAAATGACTAAGATGCAAGACTTATGGACTGAGATGCAAGAGAAAATGACCCGGATGTAAAACCAAAAGGACCAATGAGCAAATCAAGAAGCTTCACACCATCACGAGGAGTATTTTGGCAATTAGATATGGGTCTAAGCTCCAACAACCACTTCGGGTGCCCCAAACATGAAGAAATTGATCCACAAAAGTCTCCACCAAATCACAACCCGATCATCCCAACCCGGACCACCAATTTGCGGTCTATTTGGATCCAAACCCGATAAGCCTTAGTCGGGTGGTGTATTAGTGTGTATTTAGTCCATTTATAGTATGCGTTTAGTCCCATACTGGGGGATTGTCCTGGGTTACCTTTTTCTAAGACTATAAATAGAACACTTCCTGCTCCTTTGTATTCACACATTGCTTGGTGGCATTCTCTCTACTTAGAGTAAGCCTTGGAGCAAAACCCAAGTGAAGAAAAATGCTACTTGTAATGTGAGTCATGTAAATAAAATAATTTTTCTTAATTTGTTTTAATGTTGTCTTCTCTTTTAATTCTTGCATGCTTAGTTTAATTTCGTTTGGTCTTCTTTTCTTAATGAGTAGAGAGTAGTTCCATACCCCTTTGGGGGTGGAGTTGATGTTTATACATGTCATGTAGTATGGAATGAATGCTATATGTTGTTATATGTGAGAAATGTCAGTATGCTTGTTTGAATTAAAGAGAATAATTAACTTGATGGTTTCTTCCATAATCTTTAGGTACATTCCATGCTTGTTTAGGTTCTTAATAACAAACTTGTTCATGTTCGTATTAGTCACTTAGGTTAGTGATTGGGATGATAGGTCTTACCATGAGGTACTTCTTATGCATAGCAACACTACCTACACTTGTGCTTTATTGAATGCATTCATCACCACTTATTTCATGTGTACACACACTCCACCCCTTAGGGGTTTCCATTCCTGATTTCCAGCTTGCATTTATTAGTCACTTAGTTTAGTTTAATTTCGTCTCATGCTTTCATCTTCTTTGGGTGTTTTGTGCTTGTTTAGCGTAGTTTAGTTTAGTGTAATCAATTTCTTCTCCCCTCTTTTCCCACTTGCCTTCGAACAAACCAGAGTTGACACACCTTTATGTGGATTGACCTGTATTTGCCACGTCTTCACCGACGTCATGAACTTGCGGTAATTAAAATGAACACATCACTAAACCGACGTGGCAGAGAGTTTACCACGTCGTCTCTTAAAAGACCAACGCGGAATGATCAATTTTCCAACACCCTACTACGTCGGTCCTAGAATTCAACGTGGTAGGGTGTCTTCCAGGTCGGTGTTTACACTGACCGACGTGGAAGGGTTTGTTTATGGGGTTTTTTTAAAATTATTCATAGACTACCACATCGGCCCTCTAGATCGACGTGGTAGGGTGCCCTATCACATCAGCGAAAACTAATTCGACATGGTAGTGTAACCCTACCACGTCAGCCCATAACTAATCTGACGTGGTAGTGTAAACCATAATGTTTCATATTCTCAAACCCAAGCCTTCGTGAAACACAAAACCCTTCGTCTCACCGTCCAGAGCATTCCTCTTCACCTAGTCGCGCGACCTCTCCTTACTTCCCGAGCGTTCCTCTTCCATTACTTCCCACGAGCGACTTCTCCCTCCGCCAACGCCGAAGTGTAAGTCTTTGACTATAACATTTCTTTGTTTATTGCTTTCGGTAATATTACTTTTGTTGCTTGGTTGAAATTTTTTTGTTTGCTCGAAAACTTCTTTCATGTCAATTTATTTGGCTACTAACATACATATGGAAATGCATCACAACGTTTCGTGTTTTCATTGGAGAATAAACATACATATGGAAGGCAGAAATTAGAGTTTGATTATATGTCTTCCATGTTGGTGTTCAATTTATCCGACGTTGTAGGGGGTCTCTCACATCGGTGCTCAATTTATCTAACGTTGTAGGGGGGTCTCCCACGTTGGTGTTAAATTTATCTGACGTGGAAGGGTATTCCAAAAACATCCGCCCCAGAATTCTAATTGGTTTTGTCTGAATTTTGATTGATTTTGTTGAGATTCATTCTGTAATTTTTTCATCCTTTATGGAGTTCATAGTCGTTAAGCATATTCAAAATGGCTCCAACCTTGGATCAAGATCTCATTCTTCTCTCAGGTTAATGACTCCCAGCAAGAAAAAGCAATTCCAAAATGCCAATGAAGCCTCCACTTTGGTTCCTCCACGGGGAGCAACTCTTATTTAGAGTTTCAACAAAAAGTAAAACATGAAAGTCCATTGCCTCTAGACTTTGATCGTCTATTAGAGCCGATCGGAACGAATAAAATTTATTGGCCTAGTTATTTGAGTACTGTCTCTAGAACAAAGGTTGATATTTGTATTGAAAATTGGTCACAAGCTGATTCTTCTCTAAAAGAACAAATTCGGGAGGATATAACGGTATGTATTTGTTTATTAGTTTTTTTAAAAATTTCCTCTCTTATTGATTCCAATTTTCAGGTGTTTTTTTGGTTGTAGGCTAAATTCATTTTTGAATCCACTAAAGCGTTGAAGAAGAAGTGGATTTCCTATGTTTGTAACTGGTGGAAAGACTTTAAAACAAAGCTTACATACACGTTTATCTGTGGGGGGATATAGAGACCGTCACCCTTGTGCTACTTACAGTTTCATTTCGACGAAGACATGGGCTGAGTTCAAAAGAACCAGACTTTCTCCAGAATTTATGGTATTATATACTCAATCTTTTTAATACGTAGAATTTATAATTTTGATTTGATAATTAATCCATTATATTCTTTTTCAGGAAATATGAGAGCAGAACCAGAAACGACAATCTAGTAACAAGTTTCAACATAGATTGTCCAGAGGGGGTTACCACAAACTTGAGGAGGCTATGATGACGAGGGGAAATCCCCAGAAAAAAGAAGAAGTTGTGCAAGCGGGTATGAGTGAAGAGAAGACAAGTAATTTTCACCTCCATCTCCAATATCAAGAGAAGAAAGGTGCAAGTGAGTGCGTATTACTGAGGAAGGCAGTTACATTAATGAAGAGTCTGAAATAGTTGCCTCCAAGAATGTAAGTTAACTTTAATTTTTATGTTTTGTCTACGTATGTGGTTATTAATTAAAATAAAAATTGATATTTATAGGATGAACTTTCACTGAAAGCTTCCCAAGGAGAATTTATTTCAGATCGAAGAAATGATATATTGTCCACAGCCTTGAGTAAGCAGGAGCATCCTGGGCAAATATGCGGTGTAGGTAGTCGAATAGGAGTACGTCAGTATTTTGGGTCATCATCATTCTCACGAAGTCATTCCCAAGTTGATCACGTGGTATGCGAAGAGAAGATTCATCGCATGAAAACCTGGTTAAGAGTTCGTATAAACACCTTGGAGTTTCCACCGATATTGCCACAGATGTACGAACCCCCTGTACTGCTTACAGTGTACAACCTCCACAGGTGTTCCCCCAAGAAGTATCTGAGCAGGACACCCATGGCCATTTTGAGGTAAAATTATAAGTATTTATTTTTCACTTTGCATTGTAGTACATGTGATAAATTTGTGTTGAAATTTATAGGATGGAACCCAATCTGAACTCTTTGGGAATGATCTAGATGTGCGAGTTGTAGCATATGGGAAGGTGTACACCCAAAAGTTGCATCATGGTGAACAAATTCAATCCAAGAATTTGAATGTGACTTCGGATAACTCTGTCTATGGTGATGCACTCCTACCAATTCCTGAATCTGAAGTTCAGACGGTGGGCGATGCTGAAGGATGGGTGTTGCAATGACCTCGTTCATTAATTAAAATAATGCAAATGTATCAACTTTAAATTTAATAATTGCCCAAATAGGTTATATATAGTAATCATGTAAAGAAGTTCTAATAATATAGTTTTTTTAATTTCAAAAGGTTGAAGGTTCAACATCCAAGAAATCTGAAACTGAAATTGTATTTCATGAGAGACAATTTCCTCCGAATTGTCAAATGTTATAAAATTTCATACGTCATATGGATGAGGATTATTTTGTTCAAAGTGTGATGAATAAAGAAATTGTAGGAAAAATGGCTGACATGGCATCATATCTACGTTGTATGTCATAAAATCCGATGTTATGCAATTTTTGAGGATGGAAAAGTTGTGTATAACAATCATCCAAATGCAAATCAAGTAAGTAATTTTGTCCTTTTTATATTAATTATGACAATTACGAATTCTTTGATATTAGTTATGATTTTTTTTTGAATAGGCTTCTCTACGAATTGCCTTAAAAAAGGTTTACTTTGGTAAACCTTAAAAAAAGGTTTTAAGGAAGATCCTTTCATTCTGGCATCTCAAGCAAAACAGATATTTCATGTAAAAGGCTTGTGTGCTAATGAATGACCGGTAGTTTTAGAAGCAAAAATGCAAATTGTGGCCGAAGAAGATGTTAACGAGATTGGAGAAACTCCCCCATTTGCATAAGTACCTGAACTTAAATCGCTCGATGACGACAGGACTGTTGACAAATTAATTATCCGAGATGATCATCATGAAGGAATATGGATCAAGGATCCTATGAGCAAAAAATAAAACTTCAAAACTAAAGTTTCATTGTATGTTGTAGTATTAAGTAGATGCATTTGTACGTTGAATTGAATGTTGTGCATTTGATAGATATGATTGTAGTTATTGCTGGACTGAATATGAATGTTGTGAGAATTACTTACTTGTTTGGTAGATATGAATATTGTGGATTGCTTGATTGAATATGAACTGTAGGGTTTGAGTCTGAAATACATGTATCAAACAAACAAAAACGTAAAAACAAATCCTACAACGTCGGCCTCATAACATAACCGACGTTGTAGACAATCTAGCACGTCGGTTGTCAATACCGTCGACATTGTAGTATATTTCTCTTATTTTTTTAATTTTTTTATTAAAGAACCTACCACGTGGGTCGTCAATACAACCGACGTTGTATGGTATTTCTGTTTTTATTTTTATTTTTACTAAAGACCCTACAACGTCAGTTTTATAGAAGGACCGACGCGATAGGGTCCCGACTACCATGTCGGCTTTATAAAAAAGGCGACATTATAGAGGGTCCCACTTGTACGTCCTTTACCACGTTATAGTGGAACCTACCACGTCGGTATTACAACCGACGTGAAAGGGTACCCCTTTATAACGTCTCTCACGTACCACGTCGGTCATGGAAGGCGGTCAACCCGACGTTGTATGATTGATCGTTTTATATTAACCGCAAGTGCACGGCCGCGTTGAAGCGGTGGCAAATACGGGTCGTCCACAGGGAGGTGTGTCGACACTTGGTTTGTGCGAAGGCGAGAGGTAAAGAAAAGGAAGAAGGATGTAGTACACTAAGCTACACTACAATGCTAAACTAGGAAACTAAGAAGCTGAAATGAACTAAACAACTAAGCTAATCAACTAAATGCCAAAGATGAAATCACAGAAATGGAAAACCCCTAAGGGGTGGAGTGTGTGTGTGCACATGAAATAAGTGTGGTATGAAATGCATACAATAAGCTCAAGTTAGTTAGTGTTGTTAATGCATAAGAAGTACCTAACTATGGCAAGACCTATCATTACAACCCTAACTTGTGTGAATAATATGAGCAATGCAAGGTTGTTATTAAGACACTTAGACAAGTATGGAGTGTACCCTAGCTATGGCAGAAACCATCAAGTAAGGTTCTTAATAATTCAAGCAAGCATACTAATATTAACACAAAACATTTATATTAAGCATTCAAACCAACAACGTAACATGTACATACACCTACTCCACCCCCCATGGGGATGGAACTACTCACTACTCATTACACTAACTATATTAACAAAACAAAGCATAATACTGAAATGAAATTTATCTAAGCAAGCAAGAAACAGAAAAGAAACTATAAGACTAAAGAAACAAGCAAGACATGTAAATCGAAATTACTAAGCAATGTAAAAACTAAGCAAACAACAATTAACTACAAAACTTCTATTATTAACTCACTCAAATTACAAGTGGCTCTTCCTCCACCAGAGTTTTGCTTCAAGGCTTCACTCTTAGTAGGGAAGATGGCCACCAAAGAGAGGGATGGATACAATGGGAGGTGAAGAGTTCTATTTATAAGCATGGAAAAAGCTAATCCGGGACAATCCCCAGATGTGGGACTAAACCAATACCAAAAATAGACTAAGCACAAATTAATACAAGTCCAGGAGAAAGTTAAGTGGATCTGGGCCAATCCAGACCGCCAATTGGCGGCCTATAGGATCCAGATCCGTCTGGATTTGTTTGTGGGGCTTCCTTGTTGTGTGTCTTGGTCTTGGATGCATCTGGTTGGTTTGTTGGAGCTCCGACCCGAATCGAATTGGCAAAATACTCCCCATGATGGTGTGGAGTTTCCTATTTTGCTCTTAGGTCCTTCTGTCTTACGTTCAGGTCCTTCTCCCTTGCATCTTGGTCCCCAGGTCTCACAATTAAGTCCTTTTTCCCTGCTTTTGGGTCCTTTCATGTCTCTCCTCTTCAAACCTCTTTATTTCTGAAATCTAAACATAAAACTCGTTACATAGCATTGTTTAAGGTGAAAGATAATGGATATAAGAGACATGAATATGCATGAAATGATGCCAATCAAATACCCCCACACCTACGTTTTTGCTAGTCTCGAGCAAAACAAAGAAAGAGAAAAACAAACGAGGAACAAGAAATCCTAACTCACTTTCATAGGAATCACGATTGCACTTAGCACGTGCAACAAGCCGTTAAACCTCCTTGTTGCCAAGGAGGAGGAGTGTTGTCTCCTGAGGGTTTTCAGCGGATATACCCACAAAATCCGAACAAGATGCATTATTCAATCTAGACTCGAGTCGTTGGACAAATTTTGTCGATCAATGGACGCGGTAATGCTACGGGCCGACACTATATAGGTAATCAGTCCACACACCCAACCTAATGAATAATTCGTGCAAGTTAAAACACGAGAGAAAAAGACTGATTTGTGAGACTTATGAACCTATCTACAAGAGAGAATGACCTGGATGTAAGCGAAACGGACCAAATAGCAAATCGAGAAACTCCACACCATCATGAGGAGTATTATGACAATTTGGCTCGCTTCTAGATCCATATAACCGACCAGGGTGCACCTAACGTTACCATTTGAAGAATTTAAGACATCACACGAAAACGGGTCGGATCGGCGGTCTACTATGGGCCCGAATCCGACCGTCTTTTGCCCGGATGTTGGGTATATCCTTTTTGTCTATTTGTAGAAGTTTTATTAGTTCCACACCGGTGGATTGTCCCCAGTTATTTTCTCATGTCTATAAATTAGGCCTGACAGTCGTGTCGTATTTTTTTATACGTACTAGACATAATATCCAAACCCGAACATGACACAGATTGAGTTGGTGTCTGTTTTAAAAAACGAATACGACCTGTATAATTTCATGTATGTTTCGTATACACACAAAACTACCCTGAACATAACTATAAATGATTACTAATTTTAATAAAAACATTTTCGCTCACCAAACCACAAGGAGAAGGGTTACCAAACCCTACATCTCAGATAGGGACTTGGGAGTTTTGAAATAAACTCAAAGTTTAAACGCTTCCAATGTGGGACTAAAAGGTTTCCCACACACTTACATATTCAAAGGATAATTACACGTTGTTTCATTTGTAAACTAAAACATATTCAAAGGATAATTACCCTGCATCGTAAAGCTTGAAACTTGAGTTCGATTACAAGGTTTGACATCTTGCTAAAAACAAAGGTGACGTTGTTGTTTGAACTTGCGTCATCAGCGGACGAGAGATAACACTTTACCACTGCGATAATAGGTTATTAATGTATATACTAGGTTTACTAAATATATAATAATAACATGTATTTCGTGTACTTTCGGGTACCCAACAAGTGAGACACAAAAACAACATGAAATTGATTCCGTGTACCGCCCACATGACACAAAACACGAAATCAGTAAACCCAACACAGAATTTTCTTGTCGTCTTTTCGTCTTCCGTGTCAAATTGTCAGACCTACTATAAATAGAACTCATCTTCTTCTTTTGTAAACCACCCATTGTTTGGTGGTCATTCTCTCACTTGGAATAAGCCTTTGGAGCAAAACTCAAGTGGACAGAAAAGTACTTGTAATGTTATTTATCAATAAAATATTTTTTTCTAGTTTTGTTTTAATGTTGTCTCTTTGGACTGCTTGCATGTTTAGCTTAGCATTGTTTTCTTAATCTTAGTATAATTAGTTAGAATGACCTTCTTTCTTAGTATAATTGTTAGCTAAATGTGTAGTCAGTAGTTCCATCCCTTTATGGGGTGGAGATTATGTTTATACATGTATGAAGAATGAGAATGAATGCTATCCTATGTAATATGTGATGAATGCGAATATATGCTTGTTTGTTTAAATTAGAATACTTAACTTGATGAGTTTTGTCACAATCTTTAAACACTTCTCATGATTGTTTAGGTCAATGTTCACGTAGGCGATCGCCTAGGCTGTAGGCGACCGCCCATCGTGGTGGTCGCCTGGGCGACCATCGCCTTTCGCCCAGGAAAGCTGGGCGAAATGGGCGATCGCCTCGCCTAGGCGTGCCTCCAACGGCTATCAACTTTTGATTTTTTTTCTTCAAAAATTACAAGTTTGCCACTACCCCCAAATCCTATATAAACCCCTCCAAACCTCTTCATTTTTCACACATATCTCATTCTCTTTTTCTTCATAATTCTATTCTTATGATCAAGTTTCCTAATCATCAAGCTTTCGCAATTAAGTTTCCTGTCTGGTGCTTAGTTTTGAAGTTGGAAAGTGAAGTCTCCGATCCGGTTCTTCATTCTTCAACCGCCAAAATCAAGTGCACTCTTTCTAACTTCTCTTTAGAATTAAATTAATTAGTATTTTATTTTCATATTGGTCTAAATTTTTATATTAGTATAGTTTTAAGATATTACCTATGTACCCGGCACTAGTCTCCTCATGCATCACGAGAGTTACGATGACCTAAGACCTACCCGTACAAATGACTGTGGTTGGAATACTGCCCATTACATTAGTGCTAATGATAAAAACTGTATTGTCTGTGAGTTATGTGGTAAGGAAACTAGAGGTGGTATAGCCCGTCACAAACAACATCTTGCATACACATGCGGTAGCAATGCTAGACCTTGTGATAAAGTTCTTGACTCTGTTAAGCAAGACATAACTGCATACATGATTAGAAATAGTAGGACATTACAAAACCAAAATGTATGTCTTGATGATTATGTAGACACAGAAAACATAGAATTTGATTTGGAAACCGGGTCGGGTTCCGGTTCTTCTCGGACCCCAACCTCCCGTCCTCGCCCCGTTCCTGATCGAAAGAGACAAAAACAACGTTTGTGGGGACCATTTTGCGGACGTGGGAAGGACGTGGTCTCCGGCGCCCAACAAACAACCATTGAAAGAACCTTTAAAAAAGAAGATAGGAAAACAATTAATCAAAAATGGTATAGGCTTTTCTATAGATGTGGTATATCATTCAACATTGTAAGGACGCCTGAGTGGAAGGAAGCAATATCCTCTACTTGTACTTACGGACCCGGACTTAAACCCATGACGTGTCATGAAGTTAGTGACTCATGCCTTAAACAGGAAATTGACTACACTAGAGGTATACTACAGTCGTACAGACAAGATTGGACAACATACGGGTGCACGTTGATGACAGATGGTTGGACTGATAGGTCCGGTAGGAATATAATCAATTTTCTAGTAAATTGTCAAACAGGTACCATGTTCGTGAGGTCTGTAGATGCTTCCGGTCACTCTCACACCGCAGACTACCTGTACAAGCTGATGGACAAGGTAGTTGGCGAGATTGGCGAAGAACACGTTGTTCAGGTGGTCACCGACAATGACGCCGCATACGTACTTGCCGGTAGGATGTTGCAGCAAAAAGAAGAAGATTGTTTTGGACTCCTTGTGCAGCGATCTCATCTTGGCGGATATTGGCAAGTTATTTTTGAAGACTATTGCTTTAGCTCGTAAAATCGTCAAACATTTCAACAGCTCTGCCATGTTGTTGAAGAGGATGTGAATTGTCATTCAAGGGAACCTGCTACCCCCTGCTGTCACGAGATTTGTCACCACCTTTCTGACTTTGCAAAGGTTGTTTCTGAAGAAAGACAGACTCCAAGCCTTTGTTGTTTCCCCAGAGTACAACGATCCTAATGCAAGTTGGATAAAAAACAAGAAAAGAAGGAGATCTCTACTGAAGTTGCCGAGACCATTCTACAAAGTGGCTTCTGGACCAACGTCGTGAAGGCACTGAAGGCCTCACAACCTATGGTCCAGGTTCTTAGACTTGTTGACGGCGATGAGAAACCACCGATGGGATATCTGTGTGACGCAATGGAGAAAGCCAAAGAACAAATCATGAGGAACTTTGACGGAAACCTGAGGTTGTACAAGCAAGTCATCGACCACATCGACACCAGGTGGGGTCCAGAGAAGATGATGTCCTCACTGCTACACTCAGTTGGTTTCTTACTCAACCCTGGTACCTTCTTCTCCATCCCACCTCAGGATCGAAATGTAGCTTTTAATGAGCATATGCCTGGATTAATGGATGTCGTAGAGCGGCTCGTCCCCACTCCTGTAGAACAAGACAAGATTTGCGGTCTACTTGATCATTACAAGAACTCCCTCGGAATATTCTCGAGGGATATGGTCGTCAGACAAAGGACGGAAAGAAGACATGTACATTGGTGGCAATCTTATGGTGCAGACATGGGAGAGACCGCATTACAGAGGTTGGCATTGACATGCTCGGCATCAGGTTGTGAGCGGAATTGGAGTGTCTATGAGCAGTTGCACTCAACGAGAAGAAACAGGTTGGCTGTGAAGAAGATGAATGACTTGGTGTATGTGAACTACAACCAAAAGTTAAGGCAAATGTTTCAATAAAGGATGGAGAAGCTTGGATTTTATGACCCCATCAGTGTGGACTACGATCTCTTCGACGAGCATCCATGGTTGGTAGAAACTGAAGATCCTTCTTCGCTGGAGAGGAGCTTACATGGGCCGATGCCGAGGAAGCAGTTTTAGGACATTCTTCTTCACGGAGACGCTTTACTAGATCCATGTCCACTGCATCTGACGTGCGGTGTTCCACTGCATCTGACGCGCCATTATTAGGTGTTGGCATGGATGATGCCATCGTTCACATTAGTTCTAGAGATCTAGGTGCATCGAGTTCTCAACCACCGATGAACATCGACGAGCAATATGTCCAATCCGACGATGAAGAAACTTAAGAAGATGATGTCTACGTCGACAATCCGAACGAGAACCACTCCGACGACTCTGATGGTGGTGGAGGATATGATATGGTTCCCAGTTGGACATTAGATCAATGTGTCCAATGGAATTAGCTAGTTAGCTTGTAATTCTAATTTCTCTCTTATCTGCAATTGTATGAACTCTGAGTTACCTTTGTAATCGTACTACTAAGCAATAAATTGTATACCTAAGTGTTTAGGTGGGTAGAAGGAGTGCCTAGTGAGGCATTGGTCGAGGAACTAGGTGTCTTTTCGAAGTATAAACATGTATGGTATTTTTAGATAATATTTGTGCATTTTTCCTATTTTTCCCGATTTTTCCTGATTTTTTTATCTATTTTATAAAATTTAATTGAATTAAAATTTAAAAAAAAATACCGCCCAGACTTGGGCGGTCGCACAACCGCCCAGGCGACCAGATGCCCACGGTCGCCTAGGCTCGCCTAGGTTCCCAGAACATTGGTTTAGGTTCTTAATAACCAACTTGTGTTATGCTCATGTTAATTAACTAGGTTAGTGATTGGATTGATAAGTTCTACCACAACCATTAGACACTTCCTATGCATGAAAATACAATATATACTTGTGTCTTATTGAATGCATTATTTACCTTATTACATGTGTACACACACTCCATCCCTTATGAGATTTACTTACTAAATTTCATTTTTCTCGTTTGTTAGTTGCTAGTTTAGTGTAACCAAACTTCTTCTCCCCTTATTTGTCATTTGATTCCTAAAGAACTAGAGTTGACACACCTCTTTGTGGATTCGACCCGTATTTACCACTACTTCATCGCGACCGTGCACGTGTTACTTAAGCTTAATCAAAACAACAGGAAAAGACAACTTACAATCCAACGACCATGAACACATGTAGCAACCAACAACTAGGGAAGCTTGTTTCAGGCCTGCAATAACTTGTTAAGCGTAAACATAGAGTAGAAAATTCTCAATGAAATTCTGAAACATACAAGGATGAGACTAATGTACTAATTCCCAAATTTAAAATCCTCTAACGGTAAATTTCATCAAATCAAAGAAAATAAGATGCATTCCTACTTCCCTAAATTCTAATCAAAGAATTGGATGAAAAAATTCCAGATCAGGAAATCTACTCATTCATCTTACCCATCGTTTTGTCTCTAAGAACTACGTTATTTAATTTTCTCAACTCCAACGTACTACCCAGGTGGAATTAGTCTATTAGTTGAGGTTGTTCTTGCCGAAATCGAAGAAATTCTAACCCAAATAAAGAGGTGGATTTGGTTCCTTTCCACTGGAACACTTGCATACCTAGAACCAATCTAAATTGGAGAAGATGTAGAGACGTCAATGGAACGAGACAAAGTTGACGACGAAAATGATTCCTCTCAAACACTCCCCGAATCTCCTCTACCTCGTTTTCCTCCTTTCTCAAGAAACCGTCACCCACCTGTTCGAATTCAGTTCAATACTAATTCCCAAATTCGGCAGTTGTGGGGTTACCTATTTGGGGGCAAATTTGCAGTCTAACCTCCCAAAATTCCCTTATATACACAAAATCCATAACATTCATTTATTCTTCTTGAGTCCACAACTCAAACTTCTTGTATTCCTTTAATTTACTTAAAATTGTTTATTCTACTTGTTTGACTAAGATATTACAGGGTGAGAATCTCACGATCTTATCTTACCACTTAACTTTGAATTTCAATTTAATATTGAATGGGTTTAACCTCAATATTCAATGGTCCAACAAAATATGATAGAATAAATTAATAAATAAGGAAAGGATATTGCAAATTAAAATCGCGTCAATCAATTTTTTTGATAGATATTGAACGCACTAAACAGAAACTTAACTTGACGATACATGTTCATAAGCCTTCCAGACCTAATTAATAGTCTTTGTCAATAAGGATATTTGGTAGAAATACTTTAACCACTAGTTACATAGTCAAACAAGACATACATATGATACCATTTATTTCTTCATATCCTTGACCCATGCAAGTGCCCTCTCGAACTGGCTCCACCGTTGCTCCAGACTCCCACTGTAGCCAACAGACATTCTCACAAGTCCAGGGGAGATCCCTGCAAGCTCCCTCTCCTCCGGGCTCATCTCGCTACTAGTGCTACTCCCTGAGCATGACATAAGAGTCTCGTAATAACCGAGACTCACAGCCATTAGCCCAAATTGTGTGGTGTTTTGTAAGTGGTGCATGAGGCGATTCGCCTTCTCCTCCGTGCCCATGTCGAGGCACAACATGCCGCCGAAGCCGTAATCGGGGTTGGCAGTTGACTCGAGAATGTAGTGGTGCGGATGGTCCTCGAGGCCTGGGTAGATGACCTTGAGCCCTAGGTTCTTCATCCTTGTGGCGTACGTTAACGCCCTGTGGCAGTGCTCTTTCATCCGGAGGCTTAGATGGGGAAGCCTCTCGGAGATCTCGAAGGCCACCTTAGCATTCATAGTCGGCCCCAACAACATCAGTGCCCCGTTCTGCAGGTCCATCATGGAGTTTACGAGACTTGCGGGTCCACATATCGCACCTACGAGATTATGAGGGTATAACCAAATTTATATTTGGAACGTCAAAACATGAGAGAATATCGGTTAGTATAGTATTAACCATCGTTGTTGGCTACTACTGTACACATTGAATAGCAACATGTGCAGCGACATACAAATAACTCTCTTCAAATTTGAGAAGTGAAGAATAGGTGGTACTGAGTATCGTGTAAAAAATGCAACTGACTGTATGAGGAAAATGTTACTAACCTGTATATTATGATAAATGTATGTGTCATATGTCGTAAATATGGATCAAAGGTTCGTTTTAGTATTGTCTATTTTGCTTTTCATGCAGTCTAGTTAGAAGTTTCGGGTTTCCGGCGTTTGCATGAGGGCACCCTCAACGGGTACCCAGGAAATTACGGACATAAGGAAAATGCCGACATAATGTCGGCATTTTCTTACACCTCTCAATGGGGGTGTAAGAATGTGCAGGAGACCGTCAGGTCGTGGAATCAAGCGGTCTGCCACCCATTCCCGCAACTCGTTTTTTTTTAATTTCATTTATTTTTTGTGTTTTGTTTTAATTAGTTTTTATTTTAAATTTAATTCTAAATAATTTATTATGTTGGATAGTAAACATTTTTTATTGGA
Organism: Triglochin maritima; assembly: GCA_963682175.1. Classification (NCBI taxonomy): domain Eukaryota; kingdom Viridiplantae; phylum Streptophyta; class Magnoliopsida; order Alismatales; family Juncaginaceae; genus Triglochin; species Triglochin maritima. Next base: position 29,963,413 of record OY821779.1, read on the forward strand.
TAAAAATACCTAAATTTTTAACATTTTCTTTCGGGCACATCATTTGGGGGTCGATCTTAGATAAAATTTAAAAAATAAATTACAATTTAAATAAATTAAAACAAATAAAAAATTTATTTTGAAATTTATTTTGAAGAAAAGGTTTAAAATGATTTAAAAAACAAAACAAAAAAGATTGTTGTAATTACTTTAATAATGTTGATAAATATGATAAATTTAATTACATTTTCGTAATTAAATTTTTTAAAATATGTGATATAATTAATTTTCGTAAAACCTGTGATATAATTAATGAGAATGGTGATAAATTAAAAATAAAAGGAAAATAAATGAGATAAAAGTTAGAGTATGTTGATGTGACTACGTTGACATTTTACAAGTGAGTTATTGTTGAGGGATGAATAGTAGAAAATAGAAGAAAAATATCATGTGACGTGACGAAGATGACGTGACTGATATGAACAACTTAAATGGTTGTTGGAAACTTGCAATTAGGGCTGCAACTCGGATACCAACTGTATCCGAATTCGAATCCGAATACCATATTCCATTACCAAATTCGAATTCGAATCCGAATTCAGTAGAACTATCCGAATCCGAATCCGAATCCGAATTCAGTAGAACTATCCGAATCCGAATTCGAATCCGAATTCAGTAGAACTATCCGAATCCGAATACTAAATTTTCGTATTAAAATTTTAGAATACTAAATTTTGGAATACTAATTTGTGTATTTGACCATGTATTCGAATAATTCGGATAATTCGGATAATTCGAATATTAAATAGCTTGTATCCGAATTCGTATCCGAATTCTAATTGGTAAATTTTTTTAAACCAAATTCGTATCCGAATTCTAATTGGTAAATTTTTTTAAACCAAATACCAACTAAATAGAAATTTTCGAATCGGATACTCGGATACTTGGTAACCATTTGCACCCCTAGACGCTAGTTGTTAACATGGATAACTGAACCATTGTCTGCAGTCTGTAAAGATTCCCTACTCTCACAGGCTACGGGAATGGACACAAACGAAACACTTGTCTGGTGGTTGGGAAATTTATTGACGGTTCATTCACGTGCTAGATCTAGGTACGTATTCCAAAATTAGTTTCACGTGAGACACCGTTAATAGCATCCAGGGCGTTCTGATTTATCTTTCAGTCACGTTAGCTTCTCTCTCCGTCAAGAATGTTCTAACCCCAAACATTTCTCCAAAGAGAAATACTGTTATATCTACGGATTTTAAAATTTCAGAACACGAGAGATACAAATAGCATCAATACTTAAATATCAATAAATTTTCGTGTGAAAAATTAAAAGGCATACTTTTCCAAAGATAAATTAATATGCTGGTTTTTGCATCGTTAAGGATACTCTGATCGCAAACTTTTCTCGAAAGAGAAATACCGCTATATCTACGGATTCCAAAATTTCAGTACATGAGAGATAAATAGCATTAATACTTAAATATTAATAAATTTTCGTGTGAAAAATTAAAAGGCCTACTTTTGGGTAAATTCGTTAATATCCATTCGTCAAACAACAACTAACATGCAAATCAGGTGTGAGTTTTCTTTCTTAACTGAGCTTCATTTTTTAATGCAATCAGAAAAACATCGAGACTTACTCTCAAGTTTAGAATAAATAAATGTATAGATCTAAATTGAAGATGGCGATTACGATCCCCGAAAATCATGTTCGAGTAAGGAACTAAGCTTTTGTTTATTCCTTCATATGTGCAATTTGAACTACAGTTGCTAAAACTTTTCTTGTACAATCATAAATGGCTTCTCCACACCCTACGAACATGTCAGTTCTTTAATTTGAATTATAGTCTTTGAGTATATATATCTTGTGCTGTTGTGCATGACCTAGATAAACTAATAAAACCTTTTTATGGGACTTGAAATTACAAATGAAAACTTCCCGCAAATATATCGTCTTGACCTCATGTCATGGTAATATTATTTTTAAAGGACTCAAGATGTGTTTGCTTCAGTTCTCTATCATGATGTGATCCACCCCAAGGGACATGCCCCCACAAGGTTCTTGTTACATGTTATTTTTAAACGACCCAAGATGTGTTAGCTTCAGTTTTTCTATCATGAAGTCACCACCCCAAGAGACACACGCCCCACAAGGCTGTTACGTAAAAACATAATTCGGCAACGATAATTCTTTCTTTATTTTTTTAAAAAACAGAGTTACCAATCGGATCAAACATGAACTCATAATGATCTATCCAATTTGGTCAGCATAAACCTTCCCAAGAAAGAATTGTCCAGCATCTTTTATTAGGATCCGCATAATTCCAAATCTACAAAACTACCTTTGTGTAGTCAAGAAGTCATTATTCAAAGTTAAATTGGACGTAGAATGTCTAACTACTTTATGATCACGTGATAAATGGAACGAATGGTAGTCCATAGGATTGAATTCAAAACAAATCATAAACGATGGAGAACTCGTTCCAATTTCAAAAAACGTGTAGCCATTTTCAAAACAGAAAAGGTAGAGGTGATATTACCAGCAATGATGTCGGCGCCACCACTGATGAACTTGGAAACGCTATGAACCACCACGTCGGCTCCCAACCTCGCTGGCGACACCACCATAGGCGTGAAAGTGTTATCCACAACAACCATTGCCCCCTTCTGGTGCGCAATCTCGGCAACCTTCCTGATATCCACGACCATCAGCGTGGGGTTGGCCATAGTCTCGACGTAAACAACCTTCGTCTCGCCCGTTCTAATGGCGGCGTTGAGAGCCACCACGTCGTCCATGTCAACAAACGTGGTGGTTATCCCACACACCCTCGGGAGAAACCTCGAAAGCAGCGCGTGGGTCCCACCGTAGAGGCAGCGAGACGCGACCACGTGTCCTCCGGCGCCCAAGAGCTGGAGGAGCACGGTGGAGATGGCGGACATGCCGCTGGCGGTGCAGTAGGCGGCCTCGGTGTCCTCCATGGCCGCCATCTGCCGGCCGAGGTTGAGGACCGTCGGGTTGAAGTGGCGGCTGTAGATGTAGAAGTCGCGGTCAGGGCCCAACTCGCCGGAGAACATCTTCCGCATCGTATCGGCCTCCATCACGGTGAACGTCGCCGACGCCTCGATTGACATGTTGACGCCGCCATGCTCGCCGAACTCGTGCCTCGCGTTGGCGAGCGCCTCCGATGGGTCCGCGCCATCGGCATCTCGCTTCTTGGCGGGGATTGGGAGGGGAGCGACCGTCCAGGTCTCGGCCATGCTTGGCTAAGCTGAATGTGGGGGTGATTGTGTTGTGGTTTGGTGTTAGGGTTGCCGTGAGGAGGGGGTAAATATATGAGTGCCGGTGCAACAACGTGGGGATTTTGTCGAATCGGTTGGGCTCCTAAAAGATGGGTCAAGTGGGTTTGGTGGGGGAGTAAGTGCTCAATTTGGAGTTGTGTTCTCTTGAGTTGGGCAGTTTTTGGAATGATTCTCGTGGAGTGGGGTAGGTGGACGGTATCTTCGATGAGATACATTGCTATGTTTGTCCATCTGACGTGGAGTGTAGTTCCTCGTGCATATAGATGTTGGGTTTTTTCCCTTTTCTTAAAGATTTCTGTCCCGTGTTGGTTTGGATACGATTGCAAAGCATTTAAGTTGGATTTCACTTCCCTCTTATCTTAATTGTCTTAAGATACATCTGCAAGCACGCCGATTTTGCTTACGTATACTCGTATTTGACGGACGGTGAGAGCGTGTCATTATGTACTTCGGGTGGGAATGAATTTTTTTGTAATAATTTATATATTTTAAAAATCATAGACTTAATTTAAAAAATATTTCTCATACTAGACATGATGTCATCACGTCACGACATGTGTTGCGGTAGGTTTTGGATGAGTGTTCGTCGTCCGCAAATTGCTTAAATCGCTTGTGTCAATTATCATTTTACCATTCACATTCCATTTAATACATATTTCGTCACGACTCTTAAAATAAGGCTTTTGTCTCAGTTTTCCTCACTCTACCAGTACCAATACCAATACCAATACCAATACCAAGGAAATATCTGACGAAACGTCTGAATCTGGCTGGGTAAGTTACCAAAAGAATAAAATTTGGTAGGGCGTCCTAGCCAAACGCCCAATTTTTATTTTTTATTTTTACATTGTGTGTTATTTCAAATTATTTCAGGTTCCGTTCCAAGATTTTGGTGGTCAGGGGGTAGATTACAATAAGTTTTTTGTAAGTCAACAAGTATTTTCTGTTGGTTTTTTGGCCTTAATCTATGTTTTGATGATTTAATCAACCTAATCTTAATTATAATCATGTAGAGTAGCACACATATTGCATTGCATATATTTTGCTTTGTGCTAACCTCTACAGGTGATCAAGACTCAATGAAAAAAGGAAATCAAGTCAAGACATGTAATCAAGCTCAATTGAAGACATGTATTTTGTATTTCTTTGAGTCTTTAGGAACTTGTGTATTTTGAGCATACTTGAGCTAAAATCAACTTAAACACACACTAGGTTCCTCATAGAAGCCACACACGAAATTTCACATAATTTGGACTTCAATAGATCACCCAAACTTAGATCGGAAAATACTAAACCTGAACCCTAACTGTCTGCCCACATTCGGTCGACCGCAACAGGCCGTTCGGTCGACCGGATGATCAAGTATTTTGTTTTGTGTTTCCCTATCTAGTTTCGGTCGACCGCACCTTCTCTTTCGGTCGACCGTTTGAACTTAATTTTCCGACCGTTATTTTTGTCGTATATACCCAACGGTCGTATTCGTATTAAACCAAAAATACCCCGAATACATTTCATGTATCGGTCGACCGAGGACCACGATCGGTCGACCGTTTGTCCATCTCTTGACAAACCTGAATCTCCTGTTGAAAAACGGTCGACCGCTAGACCTGTTTCGGTCGACCGAATATCCAATTGTTTGTCAACCCCAAAGTGCCTGGTACAAATCGCTCAACCGTTGCCTTTTAGGTGTTCGACCGATAACTTAAGTGTACCTAAGTCGTAGTGTTGGGCGGTCGACCGTTTCCTTACCGGTCGACTGAACTTTGTTCAAAACTGCCAAACGGTCGACCGTTCATCCCGATCCGGTCGACCAATTTCATCCAGAATTGGGACCTACAGTTTCTGTTTTGTGTAATCACACTTCAACTCATACCCAATCAATCCCAGCGGCTCTATTCTCTCTAATGCCTATATAAGGAGTTGTAAAACACATTTTAACACAACTCTCCCACTCATACTTGTCCAATACATTAGAGAGAAACCCAACAAACTCAAAGCCTCAAACCTTCCACACTTTAATCACAAATCCAATCCCATTCAAGTGTGCTCAAGTTTGGAGAGTGTGTTCCACTCAAGTTTGTTGCTGTCAAAGTGAAGTAAAGGTTTCGGTGAAAGCCCGAAGCATTCCTCTCGGATTGTGAGAGAAGAAAGTCAAGCTCGCGAGGTTATTCGCGGAGTTTGTTTTGTAAAAGACGTTATCTCCCGGCCCGGAACGGGGAGTGGTTAGTGAAGACGTAGGCGGAGCTCGCGGAGTCGAGCGGAGCTTACAAGAGAGGACTAGGACCCGGGTGGGGTGCCGAACCTCTATAAAATCCCCGTGTGATTGTGGTTTGCTCATTTATTCCCTACTTGCTTGTATTTGTTTTAAATTCTGCTGCATCATCTTTTGACTTGCAAGTAAAGTTTGTTTAGGATTAGTCTTGTTAATTAGCCTTAATTGTGGACCCATAGACCCACACGATCCTACATTTTCAACAATCGAGGACGCGACAAAATGGACGAAACAAGTTGCTATCGGAGTTGGTTTTTTGGTAGTATCCTCATATAAATCACAATGAGATAGTCAGATAAATTGTTATCTGAGATGCGATCGTAGAAAGGAATTGAGATCCCGAGATATAGATATTGCAGTACGGAAGTACACGAAAAGAAAGGGTTGTGGATGTCTTTTTTGATAAAGGTGGTCGAGCGACGGGAGCGTGATGGATGAGTCGTAGTTACTAATAGTTCTCATCGTCAGCACAACCACAACCTTCCATTTTATCCAGAGGGTCACTAACAGATCAACGGTCTTAGTCCTGCGGCTAAGAAAATTATTCGTGATTTGACTGAGGCACAAGCGAAACCGCGTAACATCTTGTTGGTTGTAAAGGAGAAATCCCAAAGGATAATTCGAATCAGATGCACATTTATAATTGTAGATAGTACATGAGGAAGTTGAAATCTGAAGACAGGAATCATGCTCAGCAGTTTCTGCATCAGGCAGTGCAGTATCAGTACTTGCATTGGGTTATGGCGGATGAATAAACTAATGTCGTCACTCACGCATTCTTGGTACATCTGACGTTAGTTAAGTTGTTACGCACATGCCCTTTGGTAATTTGCATGGATTCGACGTACAAAACGAACAAGTACAAGATGCCTTTCTACGAGATAGTTGGAGTGACACTAGCAAGCATGAACTTCCTTATCGGATATGAAATTATGAAGGATGAGACCGGGCGTAGTTACCGGTGGGTATTGGAGAAGTTAAAAAATTTGTTATGCAGTTCTGTCAGCCCTACTGCAATAATAACGTATCGGGAGTTAGGCCTTATGCGACCAGTGAGAGAGGTATTTCCTGACTCTGCTCATTTACTTTGCACCTGACATATTAACAAGGACATATACAATAACACATACCACTCATTCGACAAGAACAAGAGGTTAGCAGAGAATTTTAAGTGTGGAAAGTGGAGGAGAGTCATGTTTTCTACTTCAGAGAACGAGTATAATAGAGTTGTGTCTTTTCTAAAAAATGCTTATAGGTCTTGGCCGACTCTCATGGAATATGTGAACGGGACATGGTTAGTGGATAGAGAAAAGTTTGTGTTGAATTGGACGAACAAAGTCATTCATTTCGGCAACACTACGAACTGAAGGGTCGAAAGTGCTCATTCGGCTCTGAAAGACTAGATCACTTCATCGACTACAGCTCTCGACACTCTTTTCGACTGCGTTACGTTTCTTAAGGATTCGAGACGTCAAAGTCGCACTAACTTTAGAGAGGCTCTATATCAGCATCTAAATGGTCGAATTTCCCATTACTGTTTTGTCATTGTTGAGTCAGGTGTTGAAGAGAATGCAGGACTTAAGTGGATGCGATGTTCTGAGTTCACATGTGATTCATTGTGCATGTACCATCCACCATTGTATTTAGTCAGGCGAAGAGATTTATTTAGAGCAGAACCATCCATTCTGGAGAACACTTGTCATCGGAGAAGGAGTTGACATCCCAGAGATTGTGGATCAGTCATCACAAGACATCAAGCATTTTCGGAACCTCGTTGACGAGATTTCTGGCAATGACCCTGCAGTAATTCGTAGTGTCTCTCGTATTATATACGCGTAGCTACACTGCGATCAGTCGAACTATGTTGAGCCCGTAGAAAATACTAAAGTTTGAGGTTGACTAAGGGGAAAGTCGATACGACAGGACCCGAGTGCCTTTGAGTATGTTGGGCGAGGTCGTGGTTGATTGACATCATATCATGCATATGTTTGTGACTTATATCGTTTATTTTCTGCCTATACAATGATACGTAACGAGTTTTATGTTTGAGTTTCAGGAATAAATGGGTTTGAGGAGAAGAAGCATAAAAGGACCTAAAAGCAGGAAAAAAGACTGAGTTGTGAGACTTGAGGACTAAGATGCAAGGGAGAAGGACCTGAATGTAAGATCAAAGGACCAATGAGCAAATGAAAATACTCCACACCATCATGAGGAGTATTTTGGCAATTCGTGTCGGGCCTAAACTCCAATAACTTCCTTTGGTGCATACTTGGTGGCTATTCTTCACCTTCCATTGTAATCACTACATAATTGGTGGCTATTCTTCTTACGTTAAGTGGAGTCTCGGAGCAAATGCTAAAGTAGGAAGATGCTACTTGTATTGTGAGTCTGAAATAAACAAAAGTTTCTTTGTTATGCACATCTTTTATGTTGATTGCATGTTTAGTTTAATTTTATTCCAATAATCTTAATAGACTTAGTTAATATGTTCTCCTTTCTTAGAATAATAATTAGTGTAATTGGTAGTGAGTAGTTCCATCCCCTTTGGGGGGTGGAGTTGATGTTTTATACATGCAAAAAAGAATGAAGATGAATGCTTTGTATGAAATGTGTTGATAAACATAAATGTAATCTTGCTTGTTTAGGATAGAACTTGTAACTTGATGAGTTTTGCCACAAATATTAGACACCTCTCATGCTTGTTTAGATTCCATAATAACCAACTTGTATATGTGAATGTTAATCAACTAGGTTAGTAGTGGGATTGATAGGTTTTTCCATAAACATTAGACACTTCCTATACATGAAAATACAACCTACATTTGTGCTTAATGATTGCATTCTTCACCATCTCTTTGCTTGTGTACACTCAGTCCACCCCTCAGGGGTCCCTCTTCCTGATTTGCACTTCCACTTTAGGTTCTTTCGATTTAGTTTGCTTCGTTAGTTGTTGTTGTCCTTTACATTTCTTGTTACTAGTTTAGCATAACTTAGATTAGCATCTACACAAATCTTCTCCCATTTTTCGTCAATTGATTTCGGTCAAGCCAGAGGCTGCTCACCTCACTACGGACGACCCGTACTTGCCTCGACTTCACCGATGGCTGTGCACTTGCAGTCTAAATTTAAAACGAACAAATAGTGGTCATGATAGTAATCGGAGCAGGGGTCATGGACGATCTTCTAGTTCGTCTTGCTCGTTCGTAAACATGAGTACAAAATCTTGTATGACGACATGTTCGCTATTTTTATTGTTATTGTCTAACTTCCAGTTATTATATATAACTTTGCAAATTTTACATCATGTAGTGTCTGAACGGAGGACGCAGATGACTTCCCATATATGGATAGACTTCAAGGAATCGTCTTACCATTTCTAGAGTGGTGGAATGATGTACGTGCGGATGGCAACTGTGGATTTCGATGTGTTGCATATGCTTTCCATAGTGGTGACGACAATTAGTTTTACGCACGTCGTGCGATTTCTAATGAGATAGGGGCGCATGCCATTTATGAGCATGTTTATTATAACGGTGTGGTACTGGCTCATCGGCGAATTGATTGGGGCAGAGGATGTTGTGGCGACGATCACTATATGGGGATTATTTGTGACTTGTTCCCCATTACCAACTTTTACAAGGCATTAGTTGTTCTTACAGTACTACCTTGGTAGAGTCTGTCGACTATGATAAAACCATACAGAGAGTTGATTATTGCTCATTTAGCGAGTTACAGACATTACTTTCGTTTAGAATTATCTAATGGATTCCCAGTACCACCTATAGCGACCATGTGGTTTCAAATTCAAGATCAGTGTTGTTGGATGGGAGCTGGAGTACGAACACAGGAGAGCCTATTGGGAGGAATTACATAGTAGATTTTGATTGTAACATGTAATTTGTAATTGATTGGCTAAATTACTAGATTTTTAAGTGTTATGTGTTCGTACATTACATCGTGTTACTTTTTTTATCAGATTTCAAATTCTAAATGCAATTAAATATAGCAAACAAGGAAATTCAATATTCGTCATAAATAATAAGAGTACAACAGATAAATAACGACAAATAAAAAAGTACATAGGGTACAAGCCAACTACAACTACGAGTACAACTACGTCTCGTCCTCCGAATCATGGTCAGAAATGCCGAACTGACTTTCCACGCGTGTATGAATCCATCCCACTCCAGACTTGCAGATCTCGTATCGTCGTCCAGCATCAGGTCCCTCTAATCCAAGAACGGTTGCGGAAGCCGTAGAGCCTTACTCATCCATTGTATATAACAACAAAATAAGTCTCCATTAACAATAAAGACAATATATATATTAAAAAAAATAAATTAAAAAACTTAACGCATCGGCACATGTCCTATCAGGTAGTCTCTGAGGTCTCCCGGCGATATCACACACGAGAAAGGGATGTGAACACTTACAAAACCAAGCCAAATAATCTGCATCACAAGTGGAGGGATCGCGCTACGTGCGAGATTGACAACATGAAGTCAGGCTCCTCTCGGAAATGTGCGCCAAATCGATTTCGCGGTTGAAGCGGGGTACCTAAGGTCGTACGTCGCCGAAGTGTCAAACCGCACTGCATGCTCTGCTGTCCGGATGTCAATCGGGATCACCTGAACGTTTCCTAATAGACGCAAGACGTGATCATGCATATAAGGCTCGATGATATCCCGATAACAAATATAACCACCCATCAATAAGGTTCTCGGCACCTCCGCAGCAGGGTGAGGACCATAAGGCAACCACTCCACCTAAATGTTGACAAGTTAATAATAAAAATAAAAATAAAATAAACGTAAATAATATAGAGTCTTATACCAATGATGCAGTCATTTGATCTAGCCGTCTATGAATGAAATGTAGTCGGGCCTCGCTCTTATCCTCGTTCCGAACGGTCCACATACACGAATGAGGATAGCCTGACTTAATGATTTTCCACTCTCGATGTGAGCAAAAAGGAGGAAAGTACTCATATATCCAAGCCCACAGTAACGTAAGAACACCCCCAATACCTATACAAACAACACAACTAGCTATCCCCAACTGACGATAAAGGTATGTCAACGTCGCCGACCCCCACGAGTACCCACCAATGATATCCGGGTCCCTAGCCTCCAATATATCACGTGGTTTGACCCTACAACTGCTCCTGTCGACAAACATGATGCATCCAAGCAATAAGAACATGTAAGCAGTCAACTGTGTCTCCTCGGGCCACGGGGAATGAGGGCCTTTGCAGAATTCATCGACGGAGTCAATGCCAAAGCTACCACCACTGGAAAAGGGGCTATCAATCCCAAGGCCATCAACGGTCACCCCGAGTAGCTCGACTACACAACTCTTCAGCACAATCGTTGATGCCTGAGCAACGACCATACGACCCTCAATAAGAATGCGAAGGATCTGGACTACGTCATGCAACATGATCGTCATCTCTTCGAAAGGCAGGTGGAAAGAGTTTGTGTCAGGTTGCTACCGCTCCACGAATGCAGATATGAACGACATGTCAATGTGAGAGAACATGCTCCAAAGCAGGTTATCTAAACTGCTACCAACAATGGTGTCTGTGATATCAGCACTCAAAACACACCGCCGACTTTGTAGTGTAATACAGGCTATGTTTCGATTATGGAACTTGAAAACCTTCCGATCCTTGCCCTCCCAAATGTGTCTAGCAATGTGGCCGCTAAAAGTATGAATTACGCTCCCATCTATAGGACCACCGAGCATCTTATCAGTGACGAACCAAGATGAGTCATCAACCCTTTACCCCAGCCGCAACCTCATCCCAAGCGGCAACCCCAACCACAGTCCCAACCCCTGTTTCAGCCCCATCTCATGATTATTACTTTTGGTAGGGTTGGAGAGGTTGGAAGCAACACAACAGTCAATAGAAGCAAAACAACTGTCTATGGAAGCAAAAGAACTATTGATGGAAGGTCAACTGAAGAGCGTCATTGAGAATTAGTGTTCCATGATGGACCAGATGACTAAGATCGTGGCTTTCACTACTATAGAAAAGGGAATATACGTTGGATGTACGGGGGTATATACGTCGGATATAAGCACTCCCAGATCCGTAGTCTATGTGTACGTCGTCTATGCATAGACGTCGGTCGCTCGAAATCCAACGTCTATTCCTAAAGAATAGACGTCGGCTGTCTGTATCGGCCGACGTCTATACTTAAAGAATAGACGTTGGTTGTCTGTATCGGCCGACGTCTATACTTAAAGAATAGATGTCGGCCTTTCTCTACGACTGACGTCTATTCTTTATGTATAGACGTCAGTGAAATAACGGACGACGTCTATTCCTAAAGAATAGACGTCTAATAATACCTAAAGCCGACGTCTATTCATTTCTTCAGAGGATTACACACCGGCTAATACAAACATCCAACATCTATTCTTAAACCTGGACAAAAAAAATATTAGCATCCTGCAAACTTGTATTTAGTCATCGTATTTAGTCATGGTACATACAACCTGCACCAAATTCATTCACAAATACTCACACTTTCATCCACATGTACATACAAGCACAAACACACAAGAATACATGCACAAACACAAACATATAGCCAGACATGGACAAACACAAACATACAAGCACACACAATCATTCAACACACTTGCAATTAATTCATACATAAACAATTGACATTCATTCTAAAATTGAGGCGATTATATTAAGGCATAAATTGTAGGTTTGTAATACAAGTGAACTTGTTAACTAAATTACAAAAAATGCTAGTGACAGGAGAACCTCTTAGTTCATCAACATGTTTTGGATAAAATGACGAGCCCGTCGGTCGCGAGTTTCATTGAGCTCCTGTTGCGAGAAGGGATCACTACTTTTTGGGAACACCTATCAAAAAAATACAAGTAATTTTTTTTTAATAACTAAATATTGAAACTACAACTATACAAGTGAATAACGATCTACATTACCTCTGATAGACATACGTCTTGAGTTACAAATTCGAAGATTTCCTCCATGTATCTCATCACGTAGTAACCACATTCCGTATTTCCAACCTGCTTCCGGTACTACAAACATAGAAATTCGCTAAATATATGTTCCTAACTTAATTAACAAAAATGGGAGAGAACATACTCTCATTTCATGCCATGTTATTCCTGCTTTTGTGGTTGTTCTCATGCCACCTGAAGCTCTGTAAACCTTAACTGCCCTGAGTAGCAGAAATTAAACCTTCATTCAATAATACTAATAAAAATCCACGAATTACAAATACGATAACTAAAACGAAGTTACAAATTTAGAAGTTTCTTTATTGAGTCCCTTGGTTTATTTGACCCCAACGGATCAAACCAATATGCCGAATTAGTCATGGGGCATACAACGACAAGCATCCAATGAGCCATGTTATATATATAATTAGAAGCTTATTACAAAATAAAATTCCACTTTGAATTACAGAGTTTACCTCTCATGATAAAGGAGCAGATAATATCTTTTGTCTTCTTCTTTCAAGAGAGTCCCAAGCTGACCCGATTTATCGTCATTCCCGTATATATATGTAGATGTACTGATAAATCCAAATACTTGATCATCGGGAAAGACTGACCTTCTGGCGTCATAAAGATGTCTACAAATATAAAAATTATAAATTTATTACAGTTTCGATAAAATTATTCAATACATTTCATTGTATACCAAAGAAAAACACTTACTTCACTTGCACGTCAATAATCATGATACACAATGAATCCATCGCGAAGAACTGCATGATATCCTCTTTGGTGACGTACAAAGACGGAGGCAACCCTTTATTCCCCTCCAACTCTGAGCTACTTAAGGATTGTGCTTCCCTACCTACCATACATTGATACACCATTTTGTACCTACTTGGAAGCAAATTAATGTTGATCGGAGATTGGTTGTTTGACCCTTTGCTCCGGTGGCTTGACACCTTACAGATATATATACAACCGTTAAAATACAATTGTTAACAAATTTGAAGTTTAAAGTCTTTCAAAATTAAACTATACCTCATGTTTGTCGTTTAGCTCTACTAAATAACTAGGCCACCTTACGAACCCACTGATAGCATCGCCGAGAGTAACAATCTCTTCTTCCGGAAATGGTACGAAAGCACCAGCATCTAAGAAACTCTCAACTGCAACCTTCACTTCTCCCTCTCCCACCTCTGTGAAGTGGTGTCTGGAGATGTTATAAACTTTCCCGTGTCCCACCAATCTTTGATCAAGGTCTTCGACAAATAAAGCACATCTAGATCGATCCGCGAACTTTTCAAACGAGGGACCGCCGATGAGGGCCAATTCTCTAGAATGAGACACGAAATCATATTGTCGATCGGGGTGGAACACTGGCTGCACTGGAGGAACGGTCTCCGGGGAAGAACCGGTCCTACGATGGGTAGGACAAGTAGGCAAATCTTGATCCAATCTCTCCAAAACAAGTTGCAACCTATTCTTCAAATTTACGATCTCTTGCTGGCATTTGGTATGACCAGTGATTGACATCATTTCATGCTCATATTTGTATCTTATATCCATTATCTTACACCTAAGCAATGCTACGTGACTAGTTTTATGTTTAGTTTTCAGGAATAAAGAGGTTTGAAGAGAAGAGCCATGAAAGGACCCAAAAGCTGGGAAAAAGGACTGAATGGCGAGATCTAGGGACCAAGATGCAAGGGAGAAGGACATGAATGTAAGACAGAAGGACCTAAGAGCAAAACAGAATACTCCACACCATCATGGGGAGTATTTTACCAATTCTATTCGGGTCGGAGCTCCAACAAGTCGAGTAACCGCATCAAAGACCAACAATACCAGAAAGCAAAGCCCACAACAAATTCCAACACGATCCGACAATTTTGGACCGCCAATTGGCGGTCTTGGACCGCTAATTGGCGGTCCATATTGCTCAGGATCCGTCGAAATTTCTCCTGGACTTGTATTAATGTTCGTTTAGGCTATTTTTGGTATTGGTTTAGTCCCACATCGGGGGATTGTCCCCGATTAGCTTTTTCCATGCTTATAAATAGAACTCTTCACCTTCCATTGTAATTACCCATTGCTTGGTGGCATTCTCTCTACTAAGGAGTGAGCCTTGAAGCAAAAACTCAAGGTGGAGATGAATGCTACCTTCAATGTGAGTCATTTGTTAATAAAATAATTCTTCTACTTTCTTTCAATCTTGTCTTTTAATTTGTGCATGTTTGTTTAGTCTTTCCTTTCCTTTTATGTTTCTTTAATGCTTCTTGCCTTCTTAGTTAACTTTCATTTCAGTACTATGCTTTCTTTTGCTAATATAGTTAGTGTAATGAGTAGTGAGTAGTTCCATCCCCATTTGGGGGGTGGAGAAATATGTGATATAATCATGTAGTGTATTAAGTGTGTGTTATCTTTATCCCTTGAGCTTTATATGATTTCCATAACCATCTAATGGGTTTTCACTCTTATCTTTGATATGCTAATGCTCTTGAATGAAGCTTAGCTTATGCTTTGATTAGTGGACCTATTTTATGGGGAATGATAAAGTTAGGATATGGATGAAGTTAATATTGGAAACACAAGTTGTAGTGTATGAGCTCTTGTTGCCTTTACCTTAGCTAATGTCTTGTATGTTTTAATGATGTAGTCTTATCTTAATTCATGTGGAGGCATAGTAGGGTATAGTCTTTATACTTGAGTTCATGTAGCTTCATTCCAATTATTGTCTTGTATGTTTTAATGATGTAGTCTTATCTTAATTCATGTAGAGGCAAAGTTGGATGTAGTTTTATGATTTCATGCACTACATGTTGTGAGGAGCTTAATGAACACACACACACACTTCTTTATGTTCACATTATTTCTCTACCCCCTTTGGGGTTTAATTTCTTGCTTCTTTTCCATTTCCATTTGCATCTTAGTGTAGTTTAGTGTAACCAACCTGTCTTCCCTTTCTTTACCTCTCGCCTTCGCACAAACCAAGTGTCGACACACCTCCCAGTGAACGACCCGTATTTGCCACCGCTTCAACGCGGCCGTGCACTTGCGGTTAAATATAAAACGAGATCAATCAAGTTTTTGGCGCCGTTGCCGGGGAGGTGCTCTGTCCAGACATTGGTTTGGACGATTCGAGGGGTTTTTAATTTTTTGTTTTCAGTTTTTCTTAGTTTCAGGGAACAATCTGATCAAGGGGAGGCTACTGGGAAAATCTGAGGACCAGAAGACCAAAAGGGACCGCCAATCAGCGGTTGTAGACCGCCAATTGGCGGCCTGGTGAGGGCTTCTTTCCTTCAAATTTCTCATGATAGTTAGTGTTGTAATATGTGTTATCTGGGAGCCCTATTTTGCATGCTATGACTTTTAGTTTGCTCCCAGATCATTAATCACTCCCCCTTTAATCAACTTGGACCATAAAACTCAAAGCAAAAGATTAGACTTCTTGCCATCTAGGTCATGCACCATTGGTAGACCTTGCATGCATTTGTCTTTTCTTTGCTTTACATTTTGTCGTTGATTGCTGGCGTGAGGTACGTGCACCCCGATCTCTCATTCATGCTTGTTTCGATCATGCATTAGTTAGTAAGGTGCATCGGGACAAGAGTGAGTTGAGCGTTTGATTGGAGTGATTGATTGCTAGATTTAAGCTCAAAACGCTACTAAGGAGGGGCTGTCCCATAAAAGATAAGGTGGGGGATTTCATCACCCTTTCCTTGGCCCCAAAAACCACTCTTAATAAAGCCTTAACTAAAAGCAAGTAGACATTGGCCCTAGGATTGCGGGCGCACTAGGAGAGTAATCTAGTTGAGACTGTCATGACCTGATCGGCGTTGCCTACCTTGTCGATAGTAGGAGGTACTGGATCTCCGGATCTGGTATCACTTGCTGGGCATTGTGGTCCTCGTTGTAGGGAGGTGAGGCGTGTCGAGGCTAGTGACCTCGAAGTTAGGCGTCGTCTAGCCTAAGGACCCATTGCCTTACATTGTTTGAGCCGTGCTTGCTAGTTAGGCTTCTACCTTCACCCTGTACCCTCGCTAGCTCTAGGGATTCTTCCCTTCTCCTCTGAGTCATCTTCTTCTCACCTTCTTCTACGTTATAGTCTCCTCCCCTTTACACTCTCTGGTAGCGTTTTAGGGTCGAGTCGAGCACTTTTTGCGAGCTTAGCCTCGTGGTGGTGAGAGTGGTCAACTCGAGAGTTCTCTGTTGAGATGGATGGTTACATGGGCGACCATCCATATCATTGTTGGGACCAGGACGATTCTCCCTGGTATTCCGGACCCACGCAACCTGGGGTGGCTCAGACGAACACCCCGTACAGTTGGGATGATCTTCATTATGTGACTGAGCAATCTTCATATAGGGGTGATATAAGAGAGGCACCGACGGCTAGATCTCCATCTAGTTATGTTGGATCATACTCTGGGCAACAAACTTTGGCCTCTTTCATTTATGTGGTAGATGACATGGGTGCACCGGTGGCTCCAGTAGCCGTACCGTGTCACTATTGTGGGTTGAGTGGTCATGATTTCGGGGAATGTCCTTATGTTCCCCCAGAGCCTGAGTATGAGCATACATTTTCCCAAAATGCTCATTATGACCATTACGCATCCACGTACAACCCGAGAGGGATGGATTCGTGGGGAGACAATTCATATTCAAATTCTTATACATCATTTCCACCCCAATATCCTCCTCCCGAATACCCAGAATTCTACCAACACCCCACTTCAAATCATTGGACTCATTCTCAGGCCATCAACACCCAACCCCAAAATTTCCCAAGATCTGACTTGGACCTCCTCGTTGACCGCATACAAAATCTGACACTTCAAGTGAGTCAACTGACGCAACAATTAAGTGAGGAGAGTAACCTTTCTTGTCAACTTGAGGATTTATCTTCTGAAATCAAACCACCACCACATCCACAAATTCAAAGCACAACCTTTCAAAGTCAAACTCCTAGTCAGTCTGAGGGACTTGGGGTTTCAATTCACGATCACTTAGTGGAGGATTCGATTCAAACTGAGAATAGCTTGGACCAGTTCTATTATGAGTCGGCACAGGATTGTGCCTTACCTTTTTGTCCCGTGGCCCTTGAGCCACATGATCTTATTGTTGTACCTCCTAAGGACTCACCTTTGGTGGAGCAAGAGCTCCCTACTACCCTTAATCTCATACGACCTGATGAGAGTTTGCCTCTCACTATTGTTCCTGATCATCTTGGAAATGATGGAACATCAAACAACTACATTGCTCATGAGGGTATTAGGAGATCCTTGGAGGATACTTTGGGTATGAGACCCACTTCCTGTTCCCCTGGTGAGTTGGACATGCATAACGAGGTGCTTGACCTCGTTCCGACCCACCAGCCTGTTGGTTGGAGAGTTTGGATTGACGATCATAACTTCAGCAGCGCAACGGGAGAAACTCTTCTTCCGTTGCCCCTCATTTCCCAAACTCTTGAGAGGTTCAAGCTCTTTCAGTTTGATCCTTTGAATGAGACGCCTTTGCGTCCAATTCACGAACCTCTCATTTCATCCGGTGCTCTTTGTGAAGGGGGCCCACGCATGAGTATTCTGGCCCCGCGTGGTGTCATGTTCCCTTTCCAAGTGCATTGACCCACTCTTGAGGTTCCCATTTGATGTCTTTTGACAAATGAAGATGGGAACTTATGTTTGTACATAGCTTTCAAAAAAAAAAAAATTTAAATAAATAAAAAAAAAGTACAATAAAAGACTCCTTCAGTGAACATCGATTGTTGTGAGCCCCAACCCTTGTGTATTTGGGCTCCATTTCTTTCACGTATTTGTACCCTTTCTTTAGCATCTCACAGGTTTTGAGGGAATTTGGGTTGTGTCCATCAACATAGCCATACACTTCCCTTTGTACTTCACGTTGGTGAGATCTCTCCTTTTTCATGCATAAATCCATGTAGTATCTTGCTTGCATTCATTGAGGACAATGCATGAAGTAGGTGTGGGGGGTGTTTTACGTGTGTACATAGTTGAGTTTTTTTTCTTTTGATTTTGTTTTCTTTTGTTTACATTGTCAGGGTCATGTTAGTGTGCTGCATTTAATATCGATATATCTGCTTGTCATGATCCTTGGGTGACTTGTCTTCTTTTGCTTGCCTAGTACTTCAAAATTTTCACATTTCTTTCAAAATCTTCATGTGTTTTCGAAAGAAAATGTTTTGTGGGTTTTGCGTGTATTTAGCATGTGCAAAACCGTTGAGAGGCAAAGTAAAAAGAAAGCTCCCAAAATTGTCTTGAACTTGATGCATTAGGATATCTAGTACGTGGCTTTAGGATTTATCGAGTCGTTAGGATGCACCCCAGTTTTCCTTTGGGGGTGAGTAATCATAGGGTTTCAGTGCTCAAACATTCAAAGAAGTCCACCCTGAACCTAGTGAGTCAATAATTCGTGTTTGTTAATTTAGGAAGTTTGTTGTAGTCAAGGACCCTCTTAATCTTGTTGTGAGACATTAGTGTAGGGGTTTTGGTTCATGTGTAGATAAGAAATAAGTGAGTAGATGTTCTCTCTTCTCGCACGGCTCCTATCACTCGGGAAAGTAGGTCTGAGGGGACTTTGTGCCTGGTGCTTTCGAGTCATCTGACTTGGGATGCGCCGACCGAACTCCCGTTACACGGGTGGTAGGGATTGCCCTTTGTGGAGATTTGGGGAAAGGTGTACGTGATAGTGTAACTCCTCATGGGCAATGATGCACGAAACCTGACCCTGGGAGAACGAAGCTCCAACTAATAAAAAGAAGAAAAAAAAAGAAAAAAAGTGAAAATAAACAAAAAGAAAAAAAATATGGTAATGCAAATAAGAACCTTAATGGACCTTACACTTTGTATCACTTGAGGATCTTGAGGTTGTCCATGTCTTTCACTTAATTCCTTATTTAACTAACACGAATGGTTCATTAAGTTATGTGTGTGGACTGATTACCTATATAGAGTCGGCCCGTAGGATTACCGCGTCCAATGATCGACAACATAAGTCCAACGAGTCGAGTGTCTAGATTGAATAATGCATCTTGTTCGGATTTTGTGGGTATATCCGCTGAAAACCCTCAGGAGACAACACTCCTCCTCCTTGGCAACAAAGAGGTTTAACGGCTTGTTGCACGTGCTAAGTGCAACCGTGATTCCTACGAAAGTGAGTTAGGATTTCTTGTTTCTCGTTTGTTTTTCTCTTTCTTTGTTTTGCTCGAGACTAGCAAAAACTTAGGTGTGGGGGTATTTGATTGACATCATTTCATGCTCATATTTGTATCTTATATCCATTATCTTACACCTAAGCAATGCTACGTGACGAGTTTTATGTTTAGTTTTCAGGAATAAAGAGGTTTGAAGAGAAGAGCCATGAAAGGACCCAAAAGCTGGGAAAAAGGACTGAATGGTGAGATCTAGGGACCAAGATGCAAGGGAGAAGGACCTGAATGTAAGACAGAAGGACCTAAGAGCAAAACAGAATACTCCACACCATCATGGGGAGTATTTTACCAATTCTATTTGGGTCGGAGCTCCAACAAGTCGAGTAACCGCATCAAAGACCAACAATACCAGAAAGCAAAGCCCACAACAAATTCCAACACGATCCGACAATTTTGGACCGCTAATTGGCGGTCCATATTGCTCAGGATCCGTCGAAATTTCTCCTGGACTTGTATTAATGTTCGTTTAGGCTATTTTTGGTATTGGTTTAGTCCCACATCGGGGGATTGTCCCCGATTAGCTTTTTCCATGCTTATAAATAGAACTCTTCACCTTCCATTGTAATTACCCATTGCTTGGTGGCATTCTCTCTACTAAGGAGTGAGCCTTGAAGCAAAAACTCAAGGTGGAGATGAATGCTACCTTCAATGTGAGTCATTTGTTAATAAAATAATTCTTCTACTTTCTTTCAATCTTGTCTTTTAATTTGTGCATGTTTGTTTAGTCTTTCCTTTCCTTTTATGTTTCTTTAATGCTTCTTGCCTTCTTAGTTAACTTTCATTTCAGTACTATGCTTTCTTTTGCTAATATAGTTAGTGTAATGAGTAGTGAGTAGTTCCATCCCCATTTGGGGGGTGGAGAAATATGTGACATAATCATGTAGTGTATTAAGTGTGTGTTATCTTTATCCCTTGAGCTTTATATGATTTCCATAACCATCTAATGGGTTTTCACTCTTATCTTTGATATGCTAATGCTCTTGAATGAAGCTTAGCTTATGCTTTGATTAGTGGACCTATTTTATGGGGAATGATAAAGTTAGGATATGGATGAAGTTAATATTGGAAACACAAGTTGTAGTGTATGAGCTCTTGTTGCCTTTACCTTAGCTAATGTCTTGTATGTTTTAATGATGTAGTCTTATCTTAATTCATGTGGACGCATAGTAGGGTATAGTCTTTATACTTGAGTTCATGTAGCTTCATTCCAATTATTGTCTTGTATGTTTTAATGATGTAGTCTTATCTTAATTCATGTAGAGGCAAAGTTGGATGTAGTTTTATGATTTCATGCACTACATGTTGTGAGGAGCTTAATGAACACACACACACACTTCTTTATGTTCACATTATTTCTCTACCCCCTTTGGGGTTTAATTTCTTGCTTCTTTTCCATTTCCATTTGCATCTTAGTGTAGTTTAGTGTAACCAACCTGTCTTCCCTTTCTTTACCTCTCGCCTTCGCACAAACCAAGTGTCGACACACCTCCCAGTGGACGACCCGTATTTGCCACCGCTTCAACGCGGCCGTGCACTTGCGGTTAAATATAAAACGAGATCAATCAACCAGTCGACGAAGTAGACTGTTGAGTCTTTCCATAATATTGTCATAGTCCAACTCTACTCTCTAACCCCCGCACATGAACATGGTGTTCGTTCTTTCCCAAGGCCTCGCGTAGAATATTATTCCGACCATCGGATATCATAACCATTGATATCATAACCACTGTAACTTATAACAACAGAATGCGGACCGTAGACCAACCATTGTATTGTCTTAGAAACATCACACTTGTAAGCCAGATTTTTGAACCAAGAGATGAATTTTTTATTGTGACTATTAGTTACTTGTTGATCACTCCACAAAGGATTTCTTTCCTTTAGAAACTTCATGTGTTCATTTAGGTAAGGTTGAACTTTATTAGAATTGCACAACACATAAAAATATGCTGTCATTAAGTCCTCGCCATTTGGATTTAACATTTTCATCTCACGTGTCCCTTTACCATCGACACGTTTATCATGACGAATCTTTGGAAGTCCAACAGTTTTGGTGTTTGCTAGGTATCCAGTGCAAAACTCGATAACCTCCTCAACTATGTATCCTTCAACAATACTAGCATATGGTCTTTGACGATTTTTACAATAACCTTTCAACACTTTCATAAAATGCTCGAAAGGATACATCCACCTTAAAAAAATTGGTCACACAATTTAACTTCTCTAACCAAATGAATAACTAGATGAATCATAATGTCGAAAAAAGTAGGGGAAAGAACATCTCCAACTGACATAATGTCAGCACAATTTCATTCTGCAACTTATCTAACTACATGAGATCGACCACTTTACTGCAAATCTTATTGAAAAAGGAACACAACTTTATTATTGCGTGTCTAACATCTTTCGGTAATATGGATCTCAGTGCTACAGGTAACAACTGCTGCATTAAAGTGTGACAATCGTGACACTTCATCCCCACAAGTTTAAAATCCTTCATAACAAAAAGACTACTGATATTTGAAGAATAACCTTGTGGAACCCTTACATCATGCAAATACTGACAGAGAATTCTTTCTCCTTTCCAGACAATGTATAACTAGATGGAGGTAAGTAATTCCGATCTCCTTTCTTTTCTGGTGCCAACATTGCTCGTATACCAAGATCAACAAGATCAAGTCTTGCATTATATCCATCTTTGGTTTTACCAGGTATGTTCAACAGAGTGCCAACAAGACTATCACAAACGTTTTTTCTCTACGTGCATCACATCAATACAATATCTAACTTCTAAAGTTTTCCAGTAAGGGAGATCAAAAAATATGGATCTTTTTTGTCGTTTGCTTGTTTGTACGGTTTTCCAAATTCACATTCAATGTTCATTACACGTTCGTACACCTTTTCGACGCTGTTTTCAACTGGTGGATTCTGAAACTCCTATTTTCCGTTAAATGCCTTCTTCAACCTACGATAAGGGTGGGAGTTCGGCGAAAATCTCTGATGACTAAGATAGACGGTCTTAGAACCATTAACTAACTGCAAAGAGCATGTATTTTCTTCGCAAATTGGACAAGCTTTATGACCTTTACTGAATATCCATACAGATTAGCATAAGCTGGAAAGTCATTAACGTGCAAAATATCATTGCCCGCATTACGAACGACTCCTGACGATAAGAATCAAAAATTGGCTCTCCGTCATCCCACAATCTCTTTAGGTCATCAGTTAAAGGTCTTAAATACACATGGATGTCATTTCCAGGTTGTTTCGGACAAGAATTCATTAAGGATAACATAATATATTTGCGTTTCATGCATAACCACGGGAGTAGATTGTAAATTACAAGCAGAACAGGCTAAGAACTGTGAATGCTACTCAAACTGCCGAAATGATTCATTCCGTCAATACAGAGTCCAAGTCGTACATTCCTGGATTCTTCACCAAACATAGGAAAGTCGAAATCTATTTTTTCCACTGAGGTGAATCTGCACGGTGACGTAGCAACTAATCATTTGGTTTCTCACGATCAGCATGCCATGTCATATTCTTGGAATCCTCCATACCGGCAAACAAACGTTTAAGCCTTGGTATTATCGGAAGATATCACAAAATCTTAGCAGGAGGTCCTTTGATTTTCATCTCATCAGCCTCTTCATTGTGGTTTGGTCCACTACGTTTCATTTTGTATCGTGAAACATTACACAAGGGACAGGAATGTAAGTTTTCAAACTCACCCCTATATAATATACAATCGTTCGGGTATGCATGTATCTTCATATATTCCACCTATAGGACACAACACTTTCTTAGGATCATAGGTTCTATCTGGCAACTCATTATCATCTGGAAGCATCTCTTTCAATAACTTCAACATTGATGTGAATCTGACATCGGACCAACCATTTTCAGTTATTTAATTGTACAACTTCAACACCGCTGATAATCTAGTGAATTTGGTACAACTCTTATACAACGGCTTCTCATTGCCAGTCAACAAATTACCAAGTAAATCGGATTGGACGAAAACTTTTCAGCCTTATCCTGGACCATTTCCTCTAAGTGATCTTCCATACTAACGTTGTCTCTGTCATTCTTGGAATAACTAAATGATTCATTTTCGCCGTGCGATATCCACCGTCTGTAATTTGGGTCGAAACCTTTCTCAAATAAATGATCTTTCTTTTTCCGAAAGTCAACACTGACATATTATGACACTTATTGCACGGACAATACGCCATGTCGCTGTCTTTCATTTTTTGAATGTTTTTTGGCAACCTCTAAGAACATATTCACTCCGTTCTCATAATCATCACTCAATTTGTTTGAAACAATCCACTCTCGATCCATTTCAATCTAAACATTAAAAATGATAGTTATTATTGGTGGAAATAAATAAAATTTCAATTTAAAAGAATGTGTTCGTAGATGAGAAGATTCGAAGACATTAAGATGAGAAAAGATTGACTCAGAGGAGAGGAGATGAAGTCCTTAATCTAGCGTGGGAATAAGGAAGGTTAGAAACATAACTAAGCAATCAAGGCCAAAACAAGCCTAAAGTCCACTATAGGGCCTTAGTAATAGACGACGCCTAACTTCGAGGTCCCACCGAGGACCACTAGTCTGTAGGAAATCAAGAACCCGGAGGTCCCTAATATCCCAGGGAGACTAGATGGGCAACGACGTTCAGGCCGAAACGGTCTTCAACATCGAGGACCACTAATCTGTAGGAAATCAAGAACCCGGAGGTTCCTAAAATCTCAGGGAGACTAGATGGGCAACGACATTCAGGCCATAACGGTCTTAAATGGTTTCCTCTCCATAATGCGTCCGGAAATCCTAGGGGCCAACGTCTAATTGATTTTATTAAGACTCTTTTATTAAGTGGTTTTTGGGCCAATGAATGGGTGATGAAATCCCACACCTCATCTCCTATAGGTGACTGCCCCCTAAGTGTTTTTCATACCTTAATCTAACAAACAAACACTCACCTCACTCTTGTTCCAATGCAAGTCCTACTAACTAATGCGTGCTTTCTAATGAATGATAAGTGAAAGATATTATGTACCTTACGCCAGGAATCTACAACAGAAATCGTAAATAAATAATAAATACCATGAATGCAAATCCTGATGAATGACTTAGCAATATTGTCTAACCTTTTGCTTTAGGTTATTAAATGTCAAGTTACTTAATGGGGGCAATGAGTTAACTAAACAAAATAAATTGTTTTAAGCATAAATAAACATAAATAAACAAAGTTTTAACTAAGCTAAACATTAATAAACATAAATAAATGTATGAACTCACTAAACTAATTAAACATAATTTTTTACATGATTTAAGTTATATTCCTTTTAATAGAAAATCTATGTTATTATTTTAAAATATCATGTTATTAATAACAATTGAGATTATATTTTTTTTGATATTTTGGCAGAACCTCCCCTAAAATTTGCTGTGTGAAAGTCTTCAAATCCTGGAATGAACAAGAAAAATTTGTAACATTACAAGATATAAACATCATCTCAATTCCACCCCATTCATCACAAACACACTACATCCAAAACCCCTCAAACTTCAACACAACTCATGTTTACATTTAGTCATATGTTTACATTTTCCACATAACAAAATTGGCTTTTTGATTAAAGAATAAATAGCTAAAGGCTAGTCCTTAATACATGTTATCTCATAAGAAAGCTACCAACAAACTCCATTAACAATGATTATTGACAAATACATAACTAAGTGGACACAAACATACGATTTACTACATATATATGTTTTAAACACACAACAGAAAAATTACTAACAACAATTCAAACTAAGAGACAAAATGAGTGGAATCACAAACCAGCAAATGCGCGTCCTCCTTCTTCTCGAACGTGCATCCTCCCTCGAATCTGGCAAATATGGATAGAATCCAACCTAAATAACTGAATTTCTCTTATGATAAAACTTGACATTTTAATGCCCATTTAATCCATGAGCTCTTAAAAATTGCATTGTAATGAATATTTACTTTGGCAATTTACACAAATATTATGGAGTTGGTTTGATGACACTAAAGATGATATGCACGATATAATGAATAAAAAATGGACTACATTGAAATACATAAAACAAAATTTAAGATTTAGTTAATATCACCATAATAACGACAAGTAGTTGAATAACACATTTAAGTATATTAACAATTACGTTAGAAATTTTGTAGGTTTGTTGTTGTTATTTAAGTTGATAGTTTTGAAATCAACCAAAATTCAGACCGTGGTTTTTGCATTAATATTTATGAAACATTAGAATAAATGAAGAAGAAAACTAGCAAGATCCAATTTTTTAATTTTATCTACTTTACCGTCTCTACTACCTATCCCGTCTTAAAATTCTAACATATCAAACATATAAATAAAGATGGGGATTTCCCAACTAAAATACTCACAGTTGGTAGTAAGGGAACACGACGTTTGCGGTTAATGGGCTGATTTACTTCTAATATGAACAAAAATACGAAAAAATCGAAATGTTGGATTCGACCGAGAGGAGAAGTTTACGAAGAAAGAAAAGAATCATTACTCCACCAAAAATCCGAAAATAAACTAACCAAAACTAACTTAACACTTACGGTGGTTAGGGATGTGGAGGAAGACGGAGGAAGACAGAGGAGAGGGCTGGAGAAGGGGAGGAGAGGTTGGGACGTCGCTGTGGTGCCGGAGATGCTGCAGATCGGTCGAAGATCGGTCGCAGAGAAGGGTTCGGTCGCGGAACAACTAGTATTTGGTTGGGTTTTTGTCTGGAATGAATGACAAAAAATGCAATTGTTCGATTTCTTTAAGACCTATAGACGTCGGATGTTATATATATCCGACGTTTATACCCCGACGTCTATATGCATGGGGTATAGACGTCGGTCGTCTATAACATCCGACGTCTTTACCCTATAGTCGTCGGATGCATAGGGTATTCGAACACCCGACGTCTATAGGTTGACGTCTATAGCATATAGACGTCGGATGAAATTAGCATTCCAATAGCCGATGTCTATAGTACCACATAGACGTCGGCCTTGGTAACGACCGACGTCTATGCTATCTTCGCCCAACTAGATGTCGGATGTTATAACAACTGACGTCTATTGAGCGATGAGTAAAGACTATTCTGCAGTAGTGTTTGTTGGATAAGGATAACTTTATAATAAATATTTCAAATTATTGCATTTCTTCATCGAAGAATGGAATTTTCTATACAAATGCTTTCATAAGATCAGAGTGTTGTTGGACGGGAGCTGGATTACGAACAGAGGAGAACCTATTGGGAGCAGTTACGTAGTAGATTTTGATTGGAACATGTAATTTGTAATGGATTCGCTAAATTACTGGATTTTTAATGTGTTATGTGTTCGTACATTATATCGTGTTACTTTTTTTTTATCATATTTCAAATTCCAAATGCAATTAAATATAGCAAACAAGGAAAAGAAATATTCGTCATAAATAATAAGAGTACAACAGATAAATAACTACAAATAAAGAAGTACATAGGGTACAAGCCGACTACAACTATGAGTACAACTACCTGTCGTCCACCGAATCATGGTCAGAAATGCCTAACTGACTGTTCCACTCGTGTATGAATCCATCCCACTCTACAAATGTAGATCTCGTATCGTCGTCCAGCATCAGGTCCCTCTTATCCAAGAACGGCTGCGGAAGCCGTATCGTCTTACTCATCCACTGTATATAACAACAAAATAAGTGTCCATTAACAATAAAGACAAAATATATATTAAAAATAAAAATAAATTAAAAAACTTACCACAACGGCACATGTCCTATCCGGTATTTTCTCAGGTCTCTCGGCGATATCGCGCACGAGAAAGGGATGTGAGTACTTACAAAACCAAGCCAAATAATCTGCATCACAAGTAGAGGGATCACGCTACGTGTGAGATCGGCAACATGAAGTCCGGTTCCTCTCGAAAATGTGTGCCAAATCGATTTCGCGGTCGAAGCAGGGTACCTAAGGTCGTACGTCGCCGAAGTGTCAGAGCGCACTGCATGCTCTGCTATTGTGATGTCAATCAGGATCACGTGAACGTATCCTAACTGACGCAAGATGCGACCAGGCATATAAGGCTCGATGATATCCCGATAACAAATATAACCATTGATTGAACGTTTTAATTAACCGTAAGTGCACGACCGCGTTGAAGCGGTGGCAAATACGGATCGATCCACAGGGAGGTGTGTCAACTTTAGTTTATTCAAAGGCGAGTGGGAAAGAAAGGAGAGCAAATTGATTAAACTAAACTACACTAACGACTAATAAAAGAAGTGAAATTAAAGCAACAAAACGAACTAAAACTAAGCGACTAATAAAAGAAGATAGAAATCAGGAATGCAAAACCCCTAAGGGGTGGAGTGTGTGTACACCTGAAATAAGAAGTGATGAATGCATACAATAATCTCAAGTGTAGTTAGTGTTTGTAATGCATAAGAAGTACCTCATGGCAAGACCTATCATTCAAAGCACTAACCTAAGTGATTAATATGAGCTTGACAAGTTTGTTATTAAGAACCTAAGCAAGCATGGAATGTACTTAAACATTATGGCAGAAACCATCAAGTTAAGTGTTCTCATTAATTCAAACAAACATACTAACATTTCTCACATACAACAATGTTTAGCATTCATTCCATCTACATAGCATGTATAAACATCTACTCCACCCCCAAAGGGCATGGAACTACTCACTAATCATTACACTACAAACTACATTAACAAAATAAAACATTCTAATGAAAGGCAATTAATTAAGCAAACAAGAAATATTAAAGAAGCTAAATGAAAGGAAATTAAACTAAACAAGCATGCAAGAATTAAAAGACAAGACAATATTAAAAGAAACTAAGAAAAAATATTTTATTAACATGACTCACATTGTAAGTGGCATTCTTCTCCACCTTGAGTTTTTGCTTCAAGGCTTTTACTCCAAGTAGAGAGAATGCCACAAAGCAATGGGTGATTACAAATGAAGGGAAGAGTTCTATTTATAGCCATAGAAAAAGATAACCCGGGACAATCCCGTGGTATGGGACTAAAGGTATACCAAAAATAGACTAGACACAACCTAATACATTACCCTCCAAAGTCATAGAGGATCCGGACCAAAACCCTACCGCCAATCAGTGGTCTTGGACCGCCAATTGGCGGTCTATATTGTCTGGATCTGGCCAGGTTTTGGTGTGTGGTTGTCTGGCTTCATTTCTTCATGTTTGATGCATCCGAGTAGGTTGTTGGAGCTCAGGACCGAATCGAATTGCCAAAATACTCCTCATGATGGTGTGGAGTTTCTTGATTTGCTCCTTGGTCCTTTGGGCTTACATCCGGGTCCTTCCCTCTTGCATCTCAGTCCCCAATTCTTGCAACTCAGTCATTTTCCTTGCTTCTAGGTCCTTTTATGTCTCTTCTCCTCAATCCTGTTTATTCTTAAAACTCAAACATAAAACTCGTTACGTCGCATTGTTTAGGTTCAAGATAATGGATATAAGAAACAAATATATGCATGATATGATGTCAATCAACCACCCATAAATAATGTCCTCGACACCTCCGCAGCAGGGTGAGGACCAAAAGGCAACCACTCCTAAATGTTGACAAGTTTATAATAAAAATTAAAATAAAATAAACGTAAATAATATAGAGTCTTATACCTACGATGCAGTCATTTGATCTAGCCGTCTATTAATGAAACGTAGTCAGGCCTCGCTCTTATCCTCGTTCCAGAAGGTCCACATACACGAATGAGGATAACATGACTCAATGATTTTCCGCTCCCAGTGCGAGCGAAAAGGAGGAAATTACTCATATATCCAAGCCTGCAGCAACGTAAGACAACCCGCAATACATATACAATCAGCACAACTAGCTATCCCCAACTGACGATAAAGGTATGTCAATGTCGCCGACCCCCACAAGTACTTACCAATGGTATCCGGGTATCTAGCCTCCAATATGTCACGTGGTCTGACCCTACATCCAGTCTTGTCGACAAACACGATGCATCCAAGCAATAAGAACATGTAAGCAGTCAACTGTGTCTCCTCGGGCCACGGGGAATGAGGGCGTCTGCAGAATTCATCAACGAAGTCAATGCTAACACTATCACCAGTCCAAAAGAGGCTATCAATCCCAAGGCCAGCAACAGTCACCCCGAGTAGCTCGACTACACAACTCTTCAGTTCAACCGTTGATGCCTGAGAAACGACCATACGACCCTCAACAAGAATGTGAAGGATCTGGACCACGTCATGCCGCATGATCGTCATCTCTCCAAAAGGCAGGTGGAAAGATTTCGTGTCAGGTTCCACCGCTCCACAAATACAGAAATTAACGACATGTCAATGTGAGAGAACATGCTCCAAAGCAGGTGATCTAAATTGCTACCAACAATGGTGTCTCTGATATCGGCACTCAAAATTGACCGCCAACTCTGTAGTGTAATACATAGTATGTTTTGATTATGGCACTTCAAAACCTTTCGATCCTCGCCCTCCCAAATGCGTCTAGCAATGTGTCCGCTAAAAGTAGGAATTACGCTCCAATCTATAGGACCACAGGGCATCATATCAGTGATGATACAAGATGAGTCATCAACCCTCTTCTTTTTGTGCGTTCGGGCATCCACAGTGCACGAACTCAAATCGCTAGTCACAAACCTACCACCTCTACCCTTCTGAACTACATACTTAGCAGTAGAAGAACTACTACGTCAACCCCATCCTCTACC
The DNA here is from genome assembly GCA_963682175.1 of Triglochin maritima. Taxonomy (NCBI): domain Eukaryota; kingdom Viridiplantae; phylum Streptophyta; class Magnoliopsida; order Alismatales; family Juncaginaceae; genus Triglochin; species Triglochin maritima. The sequence goes on from OY821779.1 coordinate 29,993,983, forward strand.
ATATGCCTCCTCCTGCTCGAACACAAACTCCAACCCATACCGTCCGTCATCGTCACTCTCCTCATCGTCACCCTCCTCATCGTCACCCTCCTCAGAAATCTCCTCTTCATCAAACGGGTCATTACGTGTCTGATGATGACGTGCATACCCTCTCTCCCTCCTAACCAAAGTAGATATACCCCGTCTGCGTAGATGACAAGGACCTGAATCCTCTTCATAATGTCGCACAGTGCGTAAGGGTATTGATTTTCCCTTTCCTCCACGGTAACCCGACGACTATTAATTAAATTTCAGAAATATTTTTTTTAAATTGATATAAGTTACGAAATTTACAAAATTACTAATTATTATTTACTAATTACCAATTATTACTAATTGATATTAAAAAACAAGACGCCCCCTTTTTAAAAAAATAGATAGAAATATTACCATATTCGAATGCAACGGGGCGTCCGCTGGCTCCTTTCCTGGCCACCGAGACATTGTTTTTCATGATTGAGAGGAAAATGAAGAGAGAGTAGTGGTGGAAGAGTGAAATGAGGAGAGACATAAGTAGAAAGTAGAGAAGGGCAAAATGAGCGATTTAAGTAATTCACGAGCGACGTTTAGCAGTTCAGTTTTGGATTTTAGTGTTTAAGGAACTTGACATCGCAAATGTTGGTTTCAAAGAATTCATAAACCCAAAACTATAGTATAAACCTAAACAACTATCAACAAAAATCAACTCAAAAAGTACACTCACAAACCCAAACCACAAAAGTAAAATCCTTCAAAATTGACCCTAAAATTAACATTAAAGTACAAAAAATTTAAACCAAATACTCAAACTCAAAAAACCCAAATCCCAAACCACAAAAAAACATTCAAAATCAACCCTAAAATTAACATTAAACAACAAAAATTCTAAACCCGAAACCCAACACTCAAAAAACCCTAATCCTTCAAAATCAACATTAAACCCTAAAATAAACATTAAGGTAATTCTAAACCCAAAACTCAAAACTAAACCCTCCAAAACCAACCCTAAAATCCAAAACCAACTCTTAAATCTACAAATACAAATCTAACCTAGAAACATTATTAATAATCATCGTCCTTTAAAACAATAATGAAGTAAAATACTACAAAAACAAGAAAAAAAGAATAGGGTAAAACGTTTTTACCTTGGGACAATTGTTCGTCCAAAAGGGCTATGTTGCGTGGCTTACATAGGCCAACGGATGTCGAGTTCAGTTTTCTTCTAATAAACTTGGCATTCTGGATGCTGCGTGTTTCACTAACTAGGTATTTAAGACGTCGTGCTCATTTCTAGTGCTCAAACTGGGATTACAGATTATTGTGATTAGGGGAAAATACCAAGTGTTTGAACTTGGTATCCTTGCTGTCGAGTTTAAATGAACTCGATATTGTATTTGCCAAGTTTGAACATGAGTTCCGTGTAATGAACTCGACATTAGATCTCTCGAGTTCAGTTTGAACTTTAAACTTGCAATCCACACTCTTAGCTAGGCGGAAAAATCTTAATTTTCAGAACTCGGCATCTGAAATGCCGAGTTATGTAAAATCATTCTTTCTTAAATAACTCGACCTTTAGGAGGCCCGAGTTTTTTAAACATTAAAATCCAAAACCCACTGTCACCATATGTTGCGACGTGGTGGTAGCAATTCTAGTGTGAGAATTATTTTATTAAAAAATATTATTCCAAATTTTTTGCATCTAAATATAGATAATGTGGAATTATAGGTCTTTTCTAGTGATTAGTTGACACATGGAATTAGTTTTGAAAAGGATAAATATTTCGATATTTTTGTTTGGTATCTATTTTTTAAATGTAAAAAATTAGTAGGAGTTATATTTTGCAATGTATCATTACATATACTATACAAGATGTTTTATAAAATAAATAAATATAATATTCATCCAAATAATAATTTGTATAATAGGTAAATAAATTTGTATTTGACATCATAAATAGAAATAAGGAGTTAAATACTTTACAAAAATTTTAAATGCAATAAAATAGAAATTGTGTCAACACTAATTAGAAAATAATATTTGAGTTTGAAATTGTTTAATAGATACAAAAAATATTAAGTAAAATAGCGCTAAAATAATTTTTTATTATACATAATCGTTTACCATTTGTGTTTGGAATACGTAAATATAAATAGAAATAAAAAATGAACATAATACATTGAAATAGAATTAGTAAATACGTTGAAATAGAAACTTGTGATTGATTAAAATAGATATAAATTAGAATAGTTGTATGTATAAAATCGGTAAATAGAATTTATGTTAGCTTCACATATTAAGAATATATATATATATATATATATATATATATATATATATATATATATATATGTTTTAGTAAAATACTAAAAATTTACAAAAATATGAAATAAGAAATACAATTTTTGTTTGTCTTTATATTCTAGAACTACAAAGTAAAGTTAATTTGAAATTTAAATAAGTACTGTATCGATTTTTTTAATATATTTTAGGATTAATATATTCTAGAATAATTTGTTTCCACCCTAATTTGTTTTTTAGATAGATAAGTAAAGAATAATATACAATAGGTAAAAAAAATTATGTCTTGCATATCTACTGCAAGTTCACTAATTACATGGTTGTAAAAATAAATAAAATTTGAAAGATATACACCAAAAATGTAAATTTGAAAGAGAGACTGAGATAAGCAAATCATTCTCTTAGTCTCTTTCTTTCGATAGTTGCAAACTTCTCTCTCTCTCTCTCTCTCTCTCTCTCTCTCTCACTCGACCCCTCAATCGAACCCAGCGTCGTACCTTGTCGACAACTCCTCCATTGAAGTCGACGACAAAGATTAATTTTAGGGCACACTTTGTTTTTTTTATTTAGTTTTTTGATATAGGTTTTTAAGGTTAGCTTATTGTTTCTATCAAAAATGTAGTTGATACCTCCATTTATTGCACTAGTACTGAAAAACCATATTCTTCAGATATACAAGGGAATATACGAAGAATTTTGGTAGTATATATGATCGTCGTATATTGTCCCGACGCCTATGCCCTGGTGTATACACGTCGGTTACATATGACCGACGTCTATTATACCTTTAATTAACCAAACACTATACATTACAGCCAATAGCGGCCATTCAACTTGTATAGTAATCAAGCCCAAGATGCACCATTGCCCCAAGTGCCCCAAGTGCCAATATTTTGATTATTAACAAAGTACATTAAGCCCAAGATGCCCAAGTGCCTCAACTCGTTCTCCTTCAGCAGCAAAGGAGTGGTGGAGTACATCAACCACACCAACAATTTTCTTCTTCTTCTTCTTCTTCGATGTAGAACTAAACTACAAGTACAATAGGCATCGGTTATATAGCGTGACAGAAGTCTATACATACATTACGACCTATAGACATCGACTACCCTATAAAACCGATGTCTATACCTTTAAATAATAATAATAAAAAGTTATTGGCTACCCTATAAAACTGACGTCTATATAGGGGTAAATAATAATAAAAACATTACAATACTACCATATTTCTAAAAACATTGCAACTATCTTAAGCCCAAGTTGCCCAAGTGCCCTAAGTGCCAATCTTTTGACCATTAAATTTATATATCTATCCCATTTGCCTATTGTAGTATTGTGTAGTACCCAACTCCCATTTTGAAGTAAATGAGTGGTGGAGTACATCAAGCCCACCAATACATAGTCGAGTCTTTTCCTTTGATTTTTGTTTTCTTTTGTGTGCATTGTTAGGGTCATGTTAGTGTGCTGCATTTAATATTGATATATATGCTTGCCATGATCCTTGGGTGACTTGTCTTCTTTTGCTTGCCTAGTGCTTACAAAAATTCACATTTCATTCAAAACCTTCATGTGTTTGTGAAAGAAAATATTTTGTGGGTTTTGCGTTTGTTGAGCATGTGCAAAACCGTTGAGAGGCAAAGTAAAAAGAAAGCTCCCAAAATTGTGCAGTGGCTTTAGGATTTATCGAGTCGTTAGGATGCACCCCAGTTTTCCATTGGGGGTGAGTAATCATAGGGTTTCAGTGCTCAAACATTTAAAGAAGTCCACCCTGAACCTAGTGAGTCAATAATTCATGTCTGTTAACTTAAGGAAGTTTGTTGTAGTCAAGGACCCTTTAAATCTTGTTGTGAGACATTAAGTGTAAGGGTTTTGGTTCATGTGTAGATAAGAAATAAGTGAGTAGGTGTTCTCTCTTCTCGCACGACTCCTATCACTCGGGAAAGTAGGTCTGAGGGGACTTTGTGCCTGGTGCTTTCGAGTCATCTGACTTGGGATGCGCCGACCGAACTCTCGTTACACGGGTGGTAGGGATTACCCTATGTGGAGATTTGGGGAAAGGTGTACGTGATAGTGTAAGTCACCATGGGCAATGATGCACGAAACCTGACCCAGGGAGAATGAAGCTCCAACTAATAAAAAGAAGAAAAAAATGAGAAAAGAAAAAAAAGAAAAAAAATGGTAATAAGAACCTTAATGGACTTTGCCCTTTGTATCACTTGAGGATGTTGAGGTTGTGCATGGCTTTCACTTAATTCCTTACTTAACTTACATGAATAGTTCATTAGGCTAGGTGTGTGGACTGATTACCTATATAGAGTCGTCCCGTAGGATTACCGCGTCCAATGATCGACAAAATTTGTCCAACGAGTCGAGTGTCAAGATTGAATAATGCATCTTGTTCGGATTTTGTGGGTATATCCGCTGAAAACTCTCAGGAGACAACACTCCTCCTCCTTGGCGACAAGGAGGTTTAACGGCTTGTTGCACGTGCTAAGTGCAACCGTGATTCCTACGAAAGTGAGTTAGGATTTCGTGTTTCTCGTTTGTTTTTCTCTCTTTCTTTGTTTTGCTCGGGATTAGCAAAAACTTAGCTGTGGGGGTATTTGATTGACATCATTTCATGCTCATATTTGTATCTTATATCAATTATGTTACACCTAAGCATTGCTACGTGACAAGATTTATTTTTGAATTTCAGAAATAAAGAGGTTTGAAGAGAAGAGCCATGAAAGGACTCAAAAGCAGGAAAAATGACTTAATTGTGAGACATTGGGACTAAGATGCAAGGGAGAAGGACCTGAACGTAAGACCGACGGACCTAAGAGCAAAACAGGAAACTCCACACCATCATGAGGAGTATTTTGGCAATTTGATTCGGGTCGGAGCTCCAACAAGCGAAGTAGATGCATCCAAGACCGACAAATATATCAAGACAAGCCCAAAACAAATTTCAACGCGATCTGGATCCTGTAGACCGCCAATTGGCGGTCTGGATCTTGCCGGATCCACTGAAACTTCTGGAGCGTGTGTATTAGAGGATGTTTAGGCTATTTTTGATATTTGTTTAGTCCCACATCGGGGGATTGTCCCGGATTACCTTTTTCTATGGATATAAATAGAACTCTCCCTCCTCTCGTGTACCCCATCTCTCTCTTTGTGGCCATCTTTCCTACTAAGAGTTAAGCCTTGAAGAAAAACTCTGGTGGAGGAAGGGTTGCTTGTAATTGAGTGAGTTAATAATAGATGTTTTCATTAGCATGTTATTTCTTGCTTATTTAATTTCCTTTAATGTGCTTGCTTTGATGCTTGTTTTGTGTTATGTCATTTCAGCTTCTTTAATAGTTCTTGCTTGATTAGTGTAGTTCTATTTCAGTATAATGCTTCATTTTGTTAATGTAGTTAGTGTAATGAGTAGTGAGTAGTTCCATCCACTTTGGGGGTGGAGTAGATGTGTGTACATGTTATGTAGATGGTATGTGAATGCAAGATATAATTGTTTGTGAGAAATATTGGTATGCTTGCTTGAATTAATAAGAACTTTACTTGATGGTTTCTGCCAAAGTTATGTACTTTCCATGCTTGTATGTTCTTAATAACAACCTTGCATTGCTCATATTAATCACCTAAGTTAGTGTTGTAAATGATAGGTTTTGCCGTTAGGTACCTCTTACGCATTAACACACACTAACTAACTTGAGCTTCTTGTATGCATTCACCACCACACTTATTTCATGTGCATACACACACACACTCCACCCCTTAGGGGTTTTCATTCCTGAGTTCTTATCTTCCTCATTAGTGTTTTAGTTTAGTTTGTGTTGTGATTTCATTTCAGCTTTGCTAGTTTACTAGTTTAGATTAGTGTAGTTTAGTGTAATCCATCATTCTCTACTTTCTTTCCCACTCGCCTTCGCACAAACAAAACGTCGACACACCTCCCTATGGACGACCCGTATTTGCCACCGCTTCAACGCGGCCGTGCACTTGCAGTTTAAATTAAAACGTTCAACATAATCCAAGCACGAAATCCATGCTAACATCGCACCACAGACCTTCAGGAATGGGCAAAGGTGTGTACAAACCGGCATTGGTGAGGGCACCTTTCGAACGTTGGCAAATGTAGCACCGTGCCACAAAGTGGGCTACATCGCTAGGTAGCTTGGGCCAGTAAAAATCAGAGGAGATCACGTCTAAGGTCTTGTCCCGTCCAAAATGTCCCTCGTCATGTAATTCAGTGAAGATCTGTTGCCTCAACGAGCAATCCGGAATGCACAATTTTGTCCCTCGGAATAAGTAGCCATGACTTGCTGACGTCGTGTATTAGGAAGTCACAACGCTGACCACCCATGACTTGCTGGAATATCTTCCCAAAGGAGGGATCAAATGGATACATGTCGTGGAAGGTCTCGAATCCAACGACCTTGCTGCTCACGGTCGTGAGAAGGGTGTTGCGGCGGCTAAGGGCATCAGCGACACGGTTTTGACTTCCTGACGGGTGCCCAAGTGAGAAGGTGAACTCCTGCAAATATGCCACCCACTTGGCATGACGTCGGTTGAGTTTGTGCTGGCCATTTATGTACTTCAAGGCCTCGTGGTTGGTGAAGAGGATGAACTCACGCTGCACCAAGTAGTGCCGCCAATGCTTCAGAGATTGCACTATTGCGTAGAACTCCAAATCATAGGTGGAATAATTCTTCTTGGATCCAGATAATTTCTTGCTGAAGAAAGCTATTGGACGTCCCCCTTGACTCAGAACTCCACCGATACAATTTCCGGATGCGTCACAATTTAGTTCAAACACCTTTTCGAAGTCCGGCAGCGCTAAAACTAGAGCTTCGATCATTTTTTGTTTCACCAGATGGAAGATCGCCTCTGCCTCCTCAGACCACTTGAGATCCCTGCCCTTTAGACATTCGGTGATGGGTGCGATCATGGTGCTGAAATTTCGAATGAACCGCCGGTAGAAGGAAGCCAAACCGTGGAAACTCCGAACATCATGCAACGACTTTGGTCTGGGCCACTCAGAAATGGAACTAACCTTGGTGGGGTCAGCATGAATACCGTCGATAGACACCACGAACCCCAGAAAGGTGATGGAGGTTGTGAAGAATGAACATTTCTTTTGATTAATAAACAAACATTCAGACCTCAGCTTGTTAAGAACTGAACGTAGGTGTTCCATATGCAACACGGGTGTCTGGCTATAGATGAGGATGTCATCGAAATAAATGACAGACATCTTCCCCATGAAAGGACGAAGAACTTGGTGCATGACCATCATGAAGGTGCTGGGCGCGTTGGATAGTCCAAATGGCATCACCAACCATTCGTACAACCCTTGCTGCGTTTTGAATACCGTCTTCCACTCGTCTCCTGGTCTGATCCGTATCTGATGATATCCACTCTTAAGGTCGATCTTTGAGAAGATTTTGGATCCCGATAGCTGATCCAACATGTCATCTAAGCGGGCAATCAGGAATCGGTACTTCACGGTGATACGATTGATTGCTCGGCTGTCGATGCACATACGCCAGGAATCATCCTTTTCAGTACCAACAGGGCGGGAACGGCACAAGGACTCATGCTCTCTCGGATATAGCCTTGCTCCAGCAGTTCCACCACTTGTCGTTGTAATTCTTCAGACTCTTTAGGGCTAAGACGATAAGTCGGGCGGTTCGGGAGAGTCGATCCTGGGATAAGATCGATTTGGTGTTGGATATCTCTCAGTGGTGGTAAACCGTGGGTGAGCTCTTCGGGCATCAGCTCGGAGAACTCTTCCAGAAGTTGCTGGACCTCCTCAGGCACGTTTGAGTTTGAGCCAACCTTGCCTTCATCCCGGGGCACCAATGCAAAAACCACCTCTTCTTGCTTCATTTTGGCCAAAAAGTTGGATAGGGACAGCAAGCTGTTGTGAAGGGTTGCCTGGGTTGAAGGAGTTTCTTCTTTGTGAGGCGCCAAGACAATCCTCTTCCCTTTGATGATGAGGGAATAGGTGTTCTTCCATCCATCGAGAACGATGCTTTGATCATACTACCATGGTCGCCCCAGCAGTAGGTGATAAGCATCCATAGCCACCACATCACACCAAGCATTGTCAAAGTATTTTTTGCCGATGGAAAAGGACACCAAACACCTCTTGTCCACCTTTATTTCAGTCTCCTTGCTCAGTCATGATAATTTGTAAGGTTTGGGATGAGAGTCAGTCTTCAGTTGCAACTTTCAGACTGCCTCTTCGGACACCACGTTCTCGCAGCTGCCGCTATCGATGATCATCTTGCACACCTTGTCCGCGACCGTGCAAGTGGTACGAAAAATATTATGTCTCAACCACTCATCTCCTTACCCACTCTTAGGGGTTAGAAGACTGTTACGGATGACTAGAGTTTCTGGTCCGTCCCCATACAACACTCCACCTTCATCCTCATACTCATCAAACACGGGCTCGCTCTCGATCTCGTCCTCGCCCCCAAGGTTATCCTCAATAAGGAGGTTCTTTCCACCCTTGTTGGTGGTTTTCCCACAGCTGGATGCCATGTGGCCCTCCTCTCCACACCTATAACACTTCACGCCCGTCTTAGTTTTTCCCTGGAACGGTATTTGCTGAGGGCACGCCTCTGTAGGTCTAGCATTCCGGTTGGGCTGCTGCTGCTCGTGGTTGGTGGTGACTCACCTTCTTTACTGCTTCTCCTCTGCGAGGGCTCGCTGATAGGCCTTAGAAACTGTCCATAATGAGTGGAGTCTGTGGGCATCTTGTAGGGATGGTCGTAACCCTCCCATGTATCGTGCCACCGATTGCTCCTCCGACTCTGATAAATCATTCCGAGCCACCAACTGATAGAATTCCTCCGTGTAGTCGTCCACCGACCTCACACCTTGCCTCAATGCATGAAGCCTCGGAAACAGGGATTGCGTGTAGCCGAAAGGAAGAAAGTGCTCCTTCATCTTTTTTTTCATCTTGCACCATTCAGTCAGCTTGGTCTTGCCTTACCTTTGACGAGTGCGCCTCAATTGTTCCCACCACGCAGACACTCTTCCTTTGAGTTGGATGGCGATTAACTTAACTTTCATATGCTCCGGAACATCCTTATAGTGAATACTCGTTCGACTTCGTTCAATCAATCTACGAAAGCATCAACATGCAACGTACCAGAAAATTCTGGCAGCTCCATCTTGAAACCGAGGTCTCCATGACGATCACCCGAACCACGGTGTCCTTGACCAGCACCACGATCATGGAACATGTTGTGGATATTTGAGCTTGTCTCAGAGTCTGGATCTTCAGTCTCACGATGGCCTAGATCTTGCGCAGCAAGACGATGGGTTAGCTCAGCAATTTGTCTTCGTAGACACTCAATGAACTCGACATCTTCGTTGCTGCGACCATGGTGTGGGAGTTCCTCCTCTGGATTTGGTCCACGATTCCCACGACAACCACATCTACCAGCCATCACGCTGATGAAGCAGCACCTAAAGGGAGGATTTTGGCTCTGGTACCAATTGTGATGGATTGTACAAGCGTGTGACACCCACGACTACAAGAGAATTGAAGAGAAAAACACCAAAGTTGGAATAAAACTATCTCTGATTTTTGTATATTAATTAAAAACGAAAATATGGTGTTCTCTTGACCTACAAGCCAGGTCTTATAGCTTTTACTCCGTATAAGAATTAGGAAGTTAAGCAACAAGGCAAATCCTTTGATTTGCATCTAAATGAAACAAATAACAATAAAGGAAATAATTAACTACCGAAATAACTTGTCTAAGGAAATAAAATTCAGGAAAACCTTCCATAAACCTAATTGGAAACAATTTGAATCACATGTTGCTAGAGGGAAGTTTCCTTGTTGATTTGGCTGGCTGGTTGGTAGGAAACTTCCTTGCTAACTTGGCTGGACGGTAGGAAGTTTCCTTCCTTGCTGATTTGGTTGCTAGCCAACGGCTCCATCATATCATATCTAGCAGCTCCTGCATCACAATGTCCTAGTCAGTCTGAGGGATTTGGGGTCTCAATTCATGATCACCATCTTGATTTTGAGTTGGTATGGGCTTGTGCCTTATCTTTTTGTCCCATGACCTTTGAGCCACATGATCTTAATGTTGTGTCCCTCAAGGACCCACTTTTGGTGGAGTAGCAACTCCCTAATATGCCTATTGTCTTATGACCTAACGAGGGTGTTAAGAGGTCTTTACAGAATATCTTAGGTGAAAGATTCACTTTTTATTCACCTGGTGTGTCGGACAAGCATAATGAGGTTCTTGACTTCATTCTGACACACTAGAATATTGGTTGGAGAGTTTGGATTGATGATCATGATTTTAATACTGTAACTAGGGAAAGTCTTCGTCTGTTGCACATTTATTGCCAAACTCTGGTGAGGTTTGATCTTTTCAGTTTGATCTATTGAATCAAATGCCTTTGCGTCTAATTCATGAACCTCTCCCGATATATTGTGCACTTTGTGAGGGGGACCCACACATGAGTATTTTGCCCTGTGTTGTGTCATGTTCACATTCCATGTACATTGATCCACTATGGGGTTCTCATTCGTTGTCTTTTGACAAAGGACAATGGGAGCCTCTTTATGTATTTATTATATTCAAAACAAAAAAAACCATTGGTTGTCGTGAGTCGCACTCCTTGAGTATTTGGGCTCCATTTGTAACCGTAACTGTATTCTGTTCTTTAGTATCTTACAGGTTTTAGGGAATTCAGGCTTACGTCCATCAACATAACTATGAATTTTCTTATGCGCTTTACGTTGGTGAGATTTTATCTTGTTAATGCATATATCCATGTAGTATTATACTCACATTCATTGAGGACAATGTATGAAGTAAGTGTGGGGGAGTTTTATCATCTGTATATAGTCTAGTCTTTTTTTTTCTTTTTTTTATTTGAATTGTTGGGGTCATGATAGTGTGTTGCATTTTACATTGATATATCTTGCTATACCATTATCCTTGGGTGACTTGTCTTCTTTTTCTTGCCTAGTGCTTTAATTTTTCCATTTTTTTAAAATCTTCATGTGTTTGCGAAAAAATATTTTGTGAGTTTTGTGTGTCCTTAGCATTTGGAAAACCTTTGAGAGACAAAGTAAAAGGAGAAGCTCCCAAAATTGACTTGAATATGATGCATTAGGATATCTAATACACCGAATTTAGGTCCTTTCTCTAGTCCTAAGGATTACTCTATCATAGGATTTCAGTACTCATACAAATAAAGAAGTCCATCGTAAACCAAGTGAGTCTCCTTTTGAGGAATTCATGCCTATTAGTCTAAGGAAATTTGTTGAAGTTAGAGATCTTAAACTCCTATTGTGAAACATTAAATGTAAGGGTTTTGGTCAATATGTAGTATAAGAAATATATAGTGTGGCATTCTCTCTTCTCGCACGACTCATATCACTCAGAAAATTAGGTCCGAGGGGGACTTAATATCTGGTGCTTTCGAGTCATTTTACTTTGGATGCAACCGAAGTCCCGTTACACGAGAGGTAAGGATCTTCCGAGGTGGAGATTTGGTGGAAGGTGTACATTGTAGTGTAAATCCTCACTGATAATAATGCACAAAACCAAACCCTTGGAAAATAAAATACCAACATGTTTTAATTCCTTGTTATAAAAAAAGAGAAAAATAAATAAATAAGAACCATAATGGACTTTACACATAGTGGACTTAATATCTGGTACAACGCATCATTTTTGGATATTAAGGTTGCCCTTGTATATCACTTAAGTCTTTGTTTCCCTAGGTTAGGTGTGTGGACGAGAAATATAATCTAGAGCCGGCCCATAGGATTTTCGTGTCCAATGATCGATGAATGTATGTCAATCAAGTTGTGTTGCTTAGTTGAATAATGCATCTACGTTTAGATTTTGTGGGTATATCTGCTGAAAACCCTTAGAAGACACCACTCCTCCTCCCTGGCGACAAGGAGGTTTAATGACTTGTTACACGTGCTAAGTGCAACTAAGATTCCTAGGAAGTGAGTTAGGATTATCCATTTCTTTTTTCTTTTTTTTTGCTCAGGACTAGCAAAAGATATTGTGGGGGTATTTGATTAGTAACATATCATATAACCTGTTGATGCTTACCCCATATTTGTGCTACTCGAGTTGTTGCATGTATTTTAGGTTTTAGGTAATAAAAAAGTGAAAGGAAGCAAAAAGTACTTGAGGAGTAAAAAAATATGTTTGTCTCAAAAGTCCACAATCACGTGAACTTGAGTAGTAATTCTACAATTAAGACCACACCGGCTCGAACCAATAGATCAATGCTCATTCCACAAGCTTAATTAGTGAACTGAAGTTGCGGTGGAAAAGTGGGATGGATCCGACCCAAACCATTCGCCGATAGCAGATGTAAATTTGCTATGCGCAGATCCGATTGGGAGATTGACGTCCCAATTTCTCTAGCATGTTGGGGATTAGGTTTGGAGCACTATGGAACATCCAAATCATATTTTGGCCATCCGATTATCCTACATTAATCCAGATATTCCAATCTTCAATAAATAAACCTGTAACCCTTCCATTTCGCCCCTTCTTCCTCTTTCTCCTCCTTAGGCTAGGTTTAATTGTTGCCTAGTAGAGTAGTGGAGGAGTGGAGAAGACAATCATTCGTAAGCTTCTTTCATTAATCAAGTTTTGGTTTATAGTTATTTACATTCTTGTCTTGATTAGATTTATTTTTCTTTCCTTGTTCACGTGTTGTTATTACTTTTTTTTCTTTGTTATTAAGATGATTAGTGAATAATCCATCCCCATTGGGGGTGGAGGATGTTGTTTAGGTCTATAAATGGGTAGGGAATGTCCTTACCTAAACCCATACCCAGGAAAATTAACAGCTACAGGTATATATCCGACACAAAAAAAATTGTTCCCTTACCCGACCCGTATCCGAGTATGGGGTGGGCAAACAGGAGGGGCGTGTAAGACCCGCTCTCCTGCCACATTATTAAAGTCTTATTTATCATTGTGGTCTTTGTTGATGTCTTATTTATCATTATTATGCTTGTGACTTCGTGCTCAGACTTAGTAAAGTTTCCTTTTTGGGCGAGTTTATGTGGTTTGTGGTCTGGTGTGACCCATCGGGCGGTTTGTGCAATCGGTGGCTTAATCGGGTCAATCGGGTGCAAACCGTGTGCGTGTGGGCTTTGTTTTGGGTTGGGCTCGGATTGGTTGTTGTGGGCTGGGATGTGGGTGAGGTGGACAAGTTTCCATGTCAGCAGGAGATGATCTCAAAGAATCCTTGCAAATTTGAATTGTGTGCATTATGGTAAGTCTTGATTCAGCCTTCAAGGACATGATTCTATTGCCTTTTGGTGTTTGTTCCTTGAAACAAAAACTGGAGAACCCTACAGCAGCCGACCCCAACCCCCTCTCCTCCCTTCCACGCCACAAACACTTTCCACCACCACCACCACCACCACCACCATCATTTCTGGTTTCCTACTGGTGGAGATCCGGCAGCTATTGAAGAAGAAGCAAAAGACTTTCTGGTATGCAGCTAGGCAAGCTTCAGCAGATCTCCGGCCAGCTTTGGTGTCTCCTTGCTGCTCAGGTATGCCTCTAGCCTTTAGTATAGGAAGTAGTGTTGGGTGTTGGGAGAAGATCTGCACAACACCAGGGGCTAGGTGGTTCGGATGTCTAGGGTTGCACATTTTGAGTTCCATCGGATAAGGTGGGCTGTGGTGCAAGTTCGGGTTTTCAGCAGCATGCCGGGAATCCCTCTCCTTAGCACATCTCAAGCTCCTTGTTTTGTTGGTGGTTTTATGGAGGAACCAGAGGGTGGGAGGCTGGATCGAGGGGAGAGTATCGGGTAGGGTTGTTGCATGCATATTGCGTGACTTGCAACCCTACTCGTTTGATTTGATCTTGAGATCGGTTGGTTGTTTTGTGATTATGTTCTATCTTGCTGTAGTTTTCTCTTCGCCTGGAATGTGTTAGTGATTTATGAGATCTCCTCCTAGCACGAATTTGTGATTTGTTAATGTTATTAGTTTTGGGAATCACCTTTGATTTCAGATCTTAGATCTAGGTGTGATCTAGCTAATTGTCCAAAAAATAATGCTTGAGTCATGCTGTTTTGGTTTGTCCATATGTCTTGCACGTTTTGGTGGCCATTATTAGGAGACTCTACCATGACATGTTGCTGGTTTTAAGATATATATTCTGTTAGCAAACAACAATTCTACAGGTTCAGGAGTACCTTTCTTGGAGAGAACCTGTGGCAGCGGAAGGAAGATCGGAGGTCACCTAATAAATCCTTTTCACCGGTCGGTCTCCTACTCTCTTGGAGAAGGAGCGCGAGTCCACAACCCAAGAGTCCACGGAATGAGCTTGGTGGAGGTGGAGGGACGAAATGGGAGAGAGAGAAGGTGGCGGCTAGGGTGGGTGGAGGCTATGGTTTGCACACTTGTTCTTCTTATCCAATGGGACGCTCCCTTCCTTATATAGATGGCTCCACCCTAAACCCTTAAATGTGTAGTCCAATAGGGACTCGCCATGTGTCAGTGCTTTGGGCAAATATCTTATTAATCCTAGATTAATCCAATATCTCCCACTTGCACAACAGCACGATAACATGTCATCTGCTTTTGTGTCCCCGACACATATGCATATATCCCTGATACATACAATCACACAATGGAAACATGTCACCTCTTTATGCGTCCCCGACACATATGTATATATCCCTGATACATACAACTACTCCTCTCTCCAAGTACACATCCACCATACGCAAGTCTCTGATCATGTATCCTCGATACACGACCATCTGTGTCCCCGACACATGTACTCTTCCAATTATACGGACAAATGGGTCGTGCGACCGGTGATGCACCTGTAATTTAGGAGTCTGAAACTAGAAACCTTACTAGAAGGCCAGAATGACAACATCCTCATAAAACAACAAATAAGCAGTCAAAATGCACATCACAGTTCCCCAGGTTTACTCAGAAACTCACTTAACATGAACGGTATCTTGATCCCTCGGAGAGAGTACCTTCTTGTCCTCATGGTACTTGCTACTGTATCCAATACAGTTCGGCCCAGCAAATACTTTTAGTGCAGTCGAGTCAAACCTTTCCCTTCCCCCCAGACCACCATTACACTAAGAGTTGAGTCCTTTCCCGAAGATGCCTCTTTAGACCGAATCTCTCATGGTCATAGATAACATCCCAAAGTAGCGACATCAACTCTTTGCTTCATGGTGTCGTCGAAGGCAACTAATGACAATCATGTCTTGGACTCACATAGTGAAGGAGCAGGGATCCATCCTTTCACTTCCAAATGGTCACTCAGCACATGTTGTATCAAAAACATGTTATGGTGGATCATATTGTACACAACACTATGTCAGTCTCTCAACCCCATACAAGTCTTAGTCCAGTCGCACCCCCTGCGCCTGCCCCGAGCTTCATCATTGTCGCCTTAACACCATACAGGTGCCACCTGGCGCCACATGTGATGCTCGTACTTGGCTTCTATAGGTCACATGAATCGTGGGAACATTCATGTCAATCCTCACCAACATAGAGGATCTCATCTTGATTCCTAATCAAGGTGACTGCCCTATCATGAACTACTCTGGATCTATCATACAAGATCTCGTCATGACCAGTCTCATCTCTGCTCACTATCAAAAGCGCCAGAGGCGAATGCCCGTGTGAGTGAGCATTCTTCAGCCTATTGACAAAATAATATTTTATGCTAGAACAACTACATCAACCAAACAGATATAGTCGAAAGGAAAACACAATCACTCATAAAAGGAAGTTACACGTGTCAAAGCATCAAAGTCTGCGTAAGCCTAAGGACTTCACATGGGACACAAACGAGTCGTTAGCTATAGCCTTGGTAAGAGGGTCAGCTACCATAAGACTAGTAGACACATGTCTTAACACAACTTTCTTTCTCGCTATGATGTCCTTCACAAAATGATACCTAACCTGTATATGTTTGGTCTTTCCATGATATTTGGGGTCTTTCACATAACAAAGGACAGCCATGCTGTCACAATAGACAACAACAGGCTCATCTGATGTCTCTACTAGCCCAATATGTTGTAAGAACCTCCTCAACCAAACTGCCTCTTGTACTGCTGCAGAGCAAGCAACATACTCTGCTTCCATAGTCGACAGGGCTATACAGGTTTGCTGGACCATGAGATGACCCCATTAGCCAGCAAGAAAGCGTAACCAGAGGTAGACTTCCTTTCATCAATGTCTCCAGCCCAATCGGCATCACTATAGCCAATCAGGCGGAGATCTGATGCTTGGTAACACAACATGTAGTTACTCGTTCCTCTGAGGTATCTCATGATTCTCTTGACTTCCTTCCAGTGCTCCATGCTTGGGCTAGACTGGCATCGACTCACCATGCCCACAGCATAACAAATGTCTGTCCTTAGTACACATCATAGCGTACATAAGGCTTCCCACAGCATTGGAGTATGGAACCTTTCTCATTTTGGCCTTCTCTTCAGGAGTCTCAGGATGCTTATCAAGGCTCAAGTTCAAACCCTTCTCAACAGGAGTGTCGATTGGTTTGCATTTGTCCATATGGTATTTCTTCAAGATGTTGTTAATACAAGTCTCTTGAGACAATCCCAGAAGTCTCTTGGACCTATTTCTAACTATCTTGACACCAAGGACGTAGCTAGCTTCACCCATGTCCTTCATATCAAACGTGGAGGACAACCACTCTTTAGTGGATTTCAGCAACTCTTTGCTATTGCCAGCCATGAGTATGTCATCAACATACAAGGTTAGAATGACAAATTTACCATTGGATCTCTTAACGTACACACAATGATCTTTCTCAAGCATAGAGAACGCATTCTCTGATATAGCTTGATGGAAGCGAATGTTCCACTGTCTAGACGCTTGTTTTAAGCCATACAAGGACTTATTGAGCTTGCACACTTTGCGATCTTGTCCTTTGACTTCAAAACCTTGAGGTTGATCCATATAGATCTTCTCCTCAAGTTCTCCATTGAGAAAAGCAGTCTTTACATCCATTTGGTAAATCTCTAAGTCCATCTGAGCTACAATAGCTAGTAGAAGGCGGATGGAGGCAAACCTAACCACTGGTGAAAACGTTTCCTCAAAATCCACGCCTTCTCTTTGGGTGTAGCCTTTAGCTACCAGTCTAGCCTTGAATCTATCAATAGATCCATCCGCCTTCCTCTTAATCTTGAGGATCCACTTGGCCCCAATGACCTTTCGGTTCGGCGGTAAGTCGACCAAGTCCCATACTCGATTAACTTTTATCGACTCCAGCTCTTCCTTTATAGCTTCTAACCACTCTTTCACATTTTGACATTCCAAAGCCTATTTCAAGGTCTCCGGTTCTTGCTCATCTTACTGTCATCCCAGATGATTCATAATCAATTTCTTCTTGAGCTATCATGAGGGCCTCTTCCTCTAAGCGAAACCGCCTACGAGGAATGAGCCCGCGTTTACTTCAACGCAGATGAGTATCTGATGGCTCATCCTCCGTGAGAGCTGTCAGATCCTCAACATTGCTGCTCCCACTAGGATTGACTGGTGGAACCTCATGTTCAACTTCCAGATCCTGATCCCGTGGAATGGCAATGTCCTCATCTTGTTGTTCATAGAAGTCCACTGACTCTTTGAAAGCTCCAGCATGAGTTGGAAAAACATTTTCCAAGAATGTGGCATCCCTAGACTCTAGTTCCGTCCTTTCATTCTCGTGTAACCCGATAAAAACATAACCTTTGGAGAGATTACTGTATTTTACAAAGATACACTTTTCCCTCTAGGTCCTACTTTTCCATATCGGTGACTAGTAGAATGAATGTATGCCGTGCATCCCCAAGGATGCAGCAGACTAAAATCAGGCTTCCGTCCTGTCCATAACTCATATGGAGTTGAGTGAACCGATTTTGTTGGAACTCTATTGAGGATATAGGCAGCAGTCATTAAAGCATCTCCCCAAAATGAAATTGGCAAGCTCGCATGCGCCATCATGGATCTAACCATGTCTAGCAACGTTCTATTCCTTCTCTCGGCAACACCATTTTGCTGAGGACTATAAGGCATAGTGAGTTGTCTAGATATCCCCTTTTCATCACATAACTCCTTGAACATTATGGAGAGATACTCCCCACCTCTGTCCGTTCTGAGAGTTTTTATCTTATTATCCAATTGATTCTCTACCAAGCTCATGAATTTCTTAAAGCATTCTAGAGCTTCTGACTTGTGAGAAATAAGATAAATATGACCATATCTAGTGTAGTCATCAATAAATGTGATAAAGTAACTTTGTCCATGTCTAGTACGCACATTCAAAGGTCCACAAATATTCGAGTGAATTAGTTTTAAAGGAGAAGTACCCCTGATGGCTTTTCCGAACGGTTTTCTAGTTGCCTTTCCAGCTAGACAAGATTCACAGGTCGGCAATTCAAATTTGGAGCATTCTCCTAATACCCCCTCCTTTGCCAACCTGCTCATCTGGTCAACACCAATGTGACCTAGTCTAGCATGCCACATAACTGAATCATTATTCATGGAACTTTGACTCATAAAGGCACTAGTGTTATGATTGAAATCATAAATTGCGTCCAACACAATAAACCGTCTGAAAGAAAGGCACGTCCATAATAAATGTTAGCAAGGTATAAACCCATATCATTGTTCTAAAAAATAACTTTAAAACCATGTCTAATCAAAACAACAACAGAAATAATATTTCGCCGTATAGCTGGTGCATACAACATGTCGTGAAGTAATAGGATCCGGCCACTTCGCAAAGCCACTTTGCATGTGCCAACTCCAAGAATTTCAATGCTAGTGTTGTTCGCCATGTTTATTCGCCTCCCACATGGAACACGGCGATATTCCACAAAGGCAGAACGATCGTTTGTTACGTGGTCCGTCGCACCTGAATCCACAATCCACACAGGAGAGTGATCAGTGAGCATCACAGAACTAGTCACGTTACAATTCAAGGGATTACACACAGTAATTATCTTTTGCTCAGTGCACTCACGAGCAAAATGTCCAGTCTTTCGGCAGTTAAAACAAGTCACATTAGACTTATCTTTCCCACCTCTGGATCCTCGAGGTCGTTTCTTTCCAGCTTTGTTTTCTATTTTGTTTTTATTTGTACCCATCTTGCCTTTAAAACCCTGAGCTCTATCTCTTTTGCGCTTAAAACCTGCACACCTCCGAGGAGCGCGAGCTTCAGCAGCAAACACTTCAGTTAGAGGGGCTTCCGCAAGCATACGGTCCTCCTCCAGCTCTAGGTGTTTTGCGGCCTGGTCAAATGTCCTGATGTCATCACCATGAGTCAGCTGGACCTTCATATACTCACAACTCTTCGAAGGCAATGATCTGATGAGAGCAGACACTTGCTCCTCATCGGTCTTAGCACGACCGGCAGCGCTCAGCTCGCTTATCATGTTTGACATTGCGGTAATATGCTGCCTCATCGTGTGACCTTGGCACATTTTATACCCATCAAACATGAGCCCAAGCTGGCAGGCCCTTGTGACAGAGGTCACTCCGTACTGAAACTTCACAGCTTCCCACAAGGCCTTTGCAGTTCGCAATTTTTCGAACCACAGTAACAGATCATCTCGCATCAAACTCAGAATTGTAATGCGAGCAATACAGTCTTTCTTTGCCATGCATTATAGACATCCATATTTCTGCGATGCTGCGCAGTGTTCCCCTCCTCGGGGGGAGACATAGTTTGGGTTATATTTTCTAACATGTCCTGATCCTCTAAGAGATACTCAATTTTACGATGCCACAGATCATAATTTCTTTCATTGAGTTTATCTCCTCGAGTCAGATCAGCGACAATGCTTTTGGAAGCAACCATAAAAATCTAGGACAAAAAACCACATAGAGATACATGAGTTCTAGCATAAAATACAACGAGCCGCAATAGTCATAAAAAATATACTAACTTAATAACTATAGCATTCAGACCAAAGAAGAACATAAAGCGTTCGATCAAATCCTCATGCAATAGTTAATAAAGCTATTTTACCAATTCATATATTGCGCTCCATCATGATTTAATAACCCTAAGAAACGTATAAATCATGGCAAATCAGCAGCAAATAAATAATTATCCGCCGATTGCAAGGTGATTTACACAAAATACTTCTACCTTGCAACTCCCACTAGGCATGCAAGTTCCAAAAAAACGTTCCTTTCAGAACATTCCAATCAAGATCACATAGAAATTAATTGCTACAGTACTTACATATCGAGCTCCATAGGGATTTAGCACTGTATATGGGAACCTGCATAAGCCTTATAGCAATAATATCGCAATAATAAAAATAAAGGAGCCCCTCGTCTCCCTAGGGCAATAAACAGTACACAGTCCATAATTATTACAGTCCATAAATATTACAGCCCATTGCGATATCTATTGCAAATGGAAATGAATGAATGAAATTACGCTCAACTCTCAATAAGGCAGCAAAAATAAATCAGCATCCATTCACACCATTCATACCATACCAGTGCAATCTTTCCATACGTTAGCACAATGACACGCATGAATAAAGTGTACACCACTTTCAAATAAGAAGGAAGTAATATATAAGGAAACAACGCATATATGGAGCATAAGAAAAACGTATATGGAAATACCAATCAATCTCCATAATAGTATCTCAAAACAGAAATTTTCTTTTCTTCCCCCAATCAACATAATCATGAGAGCGAAAAAATTATCCTACTCGCATTAGGAAAGAAATATCCGGAAAAAATCCTCAATCAGATCAACACATGTATCAGGATTTAATCATAAAGGAAATATTTCAAATGAAATGCATGCTATCATTCCAAAAACAAATCCGAAATTCCTTAAATGAGATCAACACATATATGTGCATAAGAGGAAAACATTCAAAAAATACTTTTAAGGCAACAAAACTCCAGCCCATAATATGCTCTAAAAATTTTCAGAATTTGCCAATCTTTCCTTAATCAATATAAGCATGCAATCAACAATAATTATGCTACTTGTATTGGAAAGAACTACTGATTATCATATAAAACATGCACAAAAATAGAAGATCATCATGATAGGGTTAACACAGATTTCATGTATACATGCTCAAAGATTAGAATAAATAATATCTAACCCTAATTCGGAAAAATCAGGAAAAATAGACATCTGATTTCATGTATACATGTGCATTATTTAGAAGAATCAACATGGAAAATAACTTCTGATTTTATCTAATACATGCGCAAAGAATAGAGGTAACAACACAGAAAAAACAAAATTCTGGTCACATCTATGTATGTGCAATGATAGGAGAGCAACATATCATATTGGCTCAAAATAAAATCAGGAAAAATCCATCTTAAACCATGCATACATGTGCAAGAATGGAGGAGCAAAATCTAACCCTAGATGCATGCTCTAATGAACCAAAACACGCGCAACAAGTAGAGTCTAGTCTAAAGCCTAATCGCATGTTAGAAAGAACTGAGCAAACATGCACCACTTATATCTCTAAATGAACGATCATATTATTTCATTTAAAGATAAAAAAAACTGAGTTTTCATTTCCAGAATATCAAAAACGAATTTGAAAGAAAAAACATGAACAAACGAAGGAAGATCGGAGGTCCCTTACGGAATCCTTTTCACCGGTCGGTCTCCTACTCGCTTGGAGAAGGAGCGCAAGTCCACAACCCAAGAGTCCACGGAATGAGCTTGGTGGAGGTGGAGGGACGAAATGGGAGAGAGAGAAGGTGGCGGCAAGGGTGGGTGGAGGCTAGGGTTTGCACACTTGTTCTTCTTATCCAATGGGAGGCTCCCCTCCTTATATAGATGGCTCCACCCTAAACCCTTAAATGTGTAGTCCAATAGGGACGCACCATGTGTCAGTGCTTTGGGCAAATATCTTATTAATCCTAGATTAATCCAATATATTCAGGGGTTACTTAGCGACCATAGTCAGACATGTTTCGTGGCATAGTGGCTGATATAGATCGGTATCCATACTATAATTGGTGATTATGTTCAGACCATACTTCATGCCTTGATTTCTGATTTTTTTGTCATGTAGGCTTGCATTACTTCTCAATTTCATTCACATAATATTCCATGATTTTGCGCTGATCATAAGTCACTGAATCATGCGTTAGTCGAGGTCTATGTTCAGATTATATTCCATGATGGGTTTACTGATCTTATGCGATAGGTGCCAGCTTTGCTTAGTGATTAAATCCAGATAAATTCCTGTTGATTAGTCACTGATTTCAGACCATTGTTCATGCTTTATCTCATGATTATATCTCTGATCTAGTCTGGAATACTAAGTTCCTACCATATACATATGTTCTGAAATTCAGGATGCATGATTTAGTTTGCTTGTGAGGTTTGTTTATAATTGTTCCCAATATTGTACATCTTTCATTACTTCCTTCACATGTTATGTTACTGTTATGTAGTATGTGTTGTGGGTATGTATGACGCATAGGATTTCAGACCTTATAACATCCTTATCATGACCCGTAGATGACACGATTGGTTGTTATCTTGATTTGCCGGTCGGATTATTATTGCTGTTGTTGCGAGCTTTGTTTGTTTACTGATTGGGATGTCTGATTTCTGAGTTGGTTCGGGGCTGTTAAGAGGGGTATCCGGATACTCTTCCGTGAGCTCGTTCCATACACTGTAGATGCATTAGATTTTAGATGCTTAAGTAGCTTGCATTGCATTTAATCTGATTAATAATACTTGACACATTCCGTTTTCTGGGCCGACGGGCCACGAGTGGGTCCTCAAGTTCTGGAGGCCATTCGCATAAGACCTTCACGTTGGGAGGCCAGGTGTAAGATAAGTCTTGGGCAGGTGCGTTGCCATTCTGTCTCAGGGTAGGTGTTCCCAAGTTCGCGATGGCACCATGTAGGTAACTTGCCGCGAATTGGGACACTTATCCGGTGCACCGCTTTGTGCCAAGCGGTGGGTCACTGTCGAGTGACTGTCGTTGACCAGCGAGGCTGGTGTTCTGGTTCCTTTCGAGAAATGGTTCGGGTACGCCCTATGATTGACATCATTTCATGCTTATATTTGTATCTTATATCCATTATCTTTCACCTAAACAATGCTATGTTACGAGTTTTATGTTTAGTTTTCAGGAATAAATAGGTTTGAAGAGATGAAACAGAAAAGGACTCAAAAGCTGGGAAAAAGGACTGAACTGTGAGATCGGGGGACCAAGATGCAAGGGAGAAGGACCTGAACGCAAGACAGAAGGACCTAAGAGCAAAACAGAATACTCCACAACATCATGGGGAGTATTTTAACAATTCGATTCGGGTCGGAGATCTAACAAACCAAGTAGATGCATCAAAGACAAAGAATACCATCCAGGAAAGCCTCCAAGAAAGCCCAGACTAATCCGGATCCTGTAGACCGCCAATTGGCGGTATGGAACCACTAATTGGCGGTCCAGGTGGATCCGAATCCACTTAGCTTTTTCTGGAGCGTGTATTAGAGCGTGTTTATGCTGTTTATGGTATTTGTTTAGTCCCACATCGGGGGATTGTCCCGGATTAGCTTTTCCTCTAGCTTTAAATAGAACTCTTCACCTTCCATTGTAATCACTCCATGCTTGTGGCCATTCTCCCTAATTGAAGTGAAAGCCCTGAAGCAAGGAACTCAATAGGGGAGATGCTACTGGTATTGTGAGTCTTCAATCAATAAAATTTCCTTTGTTTTGTGCTTCTTTTATTGTTGGTGCATGTTTTAGTTTAATTGTCTTTTATTAAATCTAGCTTAGTTAATATGTCTTCTTATCTTAGTGTAATCGTTAGTGTAATGTGTAGTGAGTAAAACTACTCCCCTTTTTAGGGGGTGGAGAGGAGTATCATATATGCAATTAAGGAAGGAAGGATGTTTATTTTGAAATGTGTTGATTAATATGAATGCATGCATGCTTGTTAGAATTGAACACTTCACTAGATGGGTTTTGCCACAAGTTTTAAGACACCTCCCATGCTTGTGCAGTTTCTTAAATAACCAGCTTGTGTTTATGAATGTTAATCAAAATAGGTTAGTGATTTAATTGATGGGTTTTGCCATGATAAGTAGACACCTCCCATACATGCAAACACTACCTACACTTGTGCCTATAGGAAGATATGCTTGCCTCCTTATTGTGTATGTGTAGTCACTCCACCCCCTAAGGGGTCTTTCTCTTACTGATTCCTGCATAGTATCAAGTTCTCTAGCGTAGTTGAAGTATTTGTTATTCTCTTTCTTTCACATTTGCTTCTTCGTAGTTAGCGTAGTTTAGATTAGCATAAACAACTTTCTTCCACCTTTTTGTGCCACTTGATTTCTGATAAACAAGAGGTTGTTCACCTCCCTGAGGACGACCCGTACTTGCCACCGCTTCATCGCGGCCGTGCACTTGCGGTTTTAAATAAAACGTTCAACAAGTTTTTGGCGTCGTTGCCGGGGAGGTGTCAGTCCAGACTCTTGTTTGGACGATTCGAGTGGATTTAATTTGTGTTTTGTAGTGTTTCTTTGTTTCAGGAGACTGGGAATAGCAAGTGGAGGCTAAATAGTTGTGTGAGGCGTGTTGCGACCGCCAATCAGCGGTCTGGTGAGCTCTGTTCATCTTTTAATTTCTTTCTGTTGTTGCTCTAAATTATCTAGTTATCTGGGACTCAATTTGGCATGTTTGGACTTATAGTTGGTTCCCAGATCAATAATCAAACCTCCTTTAAGCAACTTGGACCCTAAAACTCAAACAAAAAGAGTAGGCATTCTTTCTTGTTTAGGCCATGCAACATGTATGTGACTTAAGCATTTAGATTGTCTTTTATCTTAGCTTTATTTTCTGTTGCTGAGAGCTGGCATGAGGTACGCACCTTCTACTTTCATTCATGCATTTCGTATGAACATGCATTAGTTAGTAGGAAGTGCATTTAAATAAGTGTGAGTTGAGCGTTTGTTTGGAGAGTTGATTGCTAGATTAGGACTCCAAAACGCTACTAAGGAGGGGTTGTCCCATAAAAGATAAGGTGGGGGATTTCATCACCCTTTCCTTCGCCCCACAAACCACACTAATAAAGAGCCTAATTTTTAAAATCAAGTAGACATTGGCCCTAAGGATTTCGGGCGCATTAGGAGAGTGATCCGGTCCCGACCGTCATGACCTGATCGACATTGCCCACTTTGTCGATAGTAGGAGAGACGAGATCCCCGGATCTTGGCTCACTTGCTGGGCTTTGTGGTCCTCGTTGTAGGGAGGTGAGGCGTGTTGAGACCGCGTGACCTCGCAGTTAGGCATCGTCTAGCTGTAAGGACCTATAGCGACCTTAGGATTGCTTGAGCCTTGTTTGCTTGTGTGCTTCCACCTGTACCCATCTGCCGTAGCATAAGGACTTCTTCCCTTCTCTCATGAGTCATTCTTTCTCTCCTGTGTTCCCTCGTCTTCTCTTCTACGTACATTCCTTGGAGAAAAAAAATTGTGCACCTTTGTGCATGCTTTCGTGGACACGAGACGAGAGTGG
The DNA here is from genome assembly GCA_963682175.1 of Triglochin maritima. Classification (NCBI taxonomy): domain Eukaryota; kingdom Viridiplantae; phylum Streptophyta; class Magnoliopsida; order Alismatales; family Juncaginaceae; genus Triglochin; species Triglochin maritima. The sequence continues at coordinate 30,019,836 of OY821779.1, forward strand.
TCGTTTGACGAGGAGCGTTGTCAATCCGGCTTCGATCATCGATTTCTCGACACCTTCCTCCTCTTGTGTCGCACGCAGTCCGGATTCAATGGCTGCTAATTTCAGTGAGGAGGAGCAGTTCTTGGACCCACCTGCTCCACCAGTGCTTCCAGTTGTTGTTCCCATACCTCTTCGTGATCGATGCTACCCGAGCCGTACAGCTCTACCCTCATGCATCGTATTGCCAGAGGCAAATGGGAACCATTTTGAGGTCAAGCCTTAGTTTATTTCCATGCTCCCTCATTTCACTGGGAAAGGTGACCCCTACATCTTTCTCAGGGAATTTGAGGAGGTCTGTGCTATGTTCAAACTGCAACAACTTAGCACAAAATCCATTCATCTTAGGCTTGTCCCCTTTGCGCTTAAGGATGACGCCAAGAAGTGGTTGTACAGCAACCAGGCGAATGCCTTTAGGACTTGGGATGAGTTTCAGTCTGCATTCCTCAAAAAGTATTTTCCAAATCATCAGACTCAAAAATTGAGGAACGAAATCAATTCGTTCTATCAACATGAGACCGAATCATTCCATGCATACTTAGAGAGGTTCAAGGAGCTACTATCCTCATGCCCTCACCATGGCATCGAGTTGTGGCGCCTGTGTCAGATTGTTTACGAGGGTCTTCACATCCCGTCCCGAACGCTCCTTGAGTCCATGTGTCAAGGAGAGTTCTTAGAAAAGGATGAAAGGGAGGCATGGGCTTTCCTAGAAGACCTCGCTAAGAAAACCATGCAATGGGAGAGTGTAAGGGAACCACCTGCATCATCTAGCATAGGAGCGAGGATCACAAATGCAAACTCGACTAGATCGGGTGCCGCATTTGCCGTCGATACCACTATGGCCACCGAGGCACGCATGGCGGCCTTAATGCGCCGTATGGATTCGATTGAGCTCCAAAACCAACACGATGTTTCTCATGTGTCTGCATCTGGTTCAGTTCCATGTCATTTATGTGGTAGGATAGCTCATATAGGGGGTGAGTGTGCATCCATTCCTCCTGAGATGGAACATGTAAATGCCATCTATGATAGATCCAGGAATGACCCATATTCATCATCATATAACCCGGGATGGAGGAACCACCCTAATTTTTCATGGAACCATAACAATGCCTCAGGTGGTCCTTCAAACTTTTCTCGACCACCTAACCGACCACACTACCCTCCCATGCATTCACAGTCTCATCAGTCACCCCAAAGTCAGAACACCAACCAACCAGGTTTCCCAAATTCAAACAACTTGGAAACCCGGTTTAATTCGCTTGAGAACTTAACTCGTGGACTTGAGAACTCTGTAAAAAACTTTATGTCATCCACGAGTCAAGTTCTCACTTCGAATCAGCAGACCATCAAATCTCTCGAGCTTCAGATGGGTCAGTTGGCTCAGTCTGTACATGAGAGAGAGAGAGGGAGCTTGCCTAGCCAACATGTGGCTAACCCCCGTGCTCAACAGCACTCGAACAT